>CM054180.1:132322617-134722617 GCA_028829895.1 Sinotaia quadrata | reverse complement strand
GTGTGTGTGTGTGTGTGTGTGTGTGTGTGTGTGTGTGTGTGTGCATTTTTTTATTTTTGTAACTGTAAATCTATAAAATAGCATTAAACATTTCAATTCATTCTCTCGTGAAAAGGATAAGACATATTCCTTTGTAAGTATATGCGTTCTTTTCCGAGCCTCAATATTACAATCGCAATTACAATAACTATGGTTCCACTATTACATACAAATTAAAGTAATTTGCATTTTGTGGTATATTTTCTCTCATTCCATATTGCTGTTATTAATATTATTAATATTAGTTTCATTATTCTATTTATTCTTATTTATTTGTATTACTGTTATTCTTACTAGCATCATTATCGTCGTTGTCATCACGACCACCAAGACCACCACAACTACTATTATGATCATCATCACTATCATTGTTCAGCTATTTTCTACGACTTCTGTCTGACTGTTCGTTGCGAACCAATATTCGCAAGTTCTTACGGAGGATGTGGGCACTTCCGGACGCAGCTTTTAGTAGTGGGACCTGTCTGTGATTTCAAAGTAGTTTATTCAAAGTAGCCTTCCAATGGCTCATATCACTATAGGTATCACTTCTACTTTTACATTCCATTGTCTCTGGATTTCTAATCTGAGATTGTGGTATTTTTCTATTGTGTTCTCTTTCTTTTGTCTGTTGTTTCTATCGTTTGGAACAACTACATCAATGATTGGTTCTGTTCTGTTGGACTTATGGAGAACTACAAACAGAGTCTGGTCTTCGCATTGGATTCACTCGATCTGTCCTTATCTCGAAGTTCCAGAGTATTTTGACTTCTTCTGTTTCAATGTCTTCACCTGATCGGTGCATCCATGCTCTCTCTCTCTGGATGTTACTACATTCTTCTCACATATACTATTATGTATTGCAACTTCGTTGTGTCTTTTGGTGCATTCTGTTAGAGCCAGGCCTGACATCCAGGCAGTATATGCTCTGCTGTTTCATCCATGGAGTTGCAGAGTCTGCACTTGGAATCATTTGAGATTTTCATGATTTTAATCATGTGTGATTTCGTGTTCAGTGCTTGATCTCGCACAGCTGTTATGAGTGCTTCTGTTTCCTCTTTCAAACCTGCATCTTTCAACCATTCATACGTTGATTGTTTCATTGATATTTCATCAGCTTTTCTTGCATACTGGCCATGGGGAGGTTTCTGGATGCAGGTATTTGCTAATGCTTATTTCGTTGCTGTCTTCCTTGTTTTATTGTGGGTGTTGGTATAGTCCACTCATCTTTACTGCTTCTACCAGTGGCTCATATTTATTGTTATTCCAGACGTAGTCACCAAACCCACCAACTTCTCCTTCAATGATATCTTTGATTTTTTTTAAGGCCTCGACGTCCCATTTTTCGAGACACACAGAGCCTATCTATCTATCTATCTATCTATCTATCTATCTATCTATCTATCTATCTATCTATCTATCTATCTATCTATCTATCTATCTATCTATCTATCTATCTATCTATCTATCTATCTATCTATCTATCTATCTATCTATCTATCTATCTATCTATCTGTCTATATATCTACCTAAGTACCTATCTATCTATCTATCTATCTATCTATCTGTCTGTCTGTCTGTATGTATGTCTTCTGTCTGTCAATCTATCTATCTATCTATCTACTATCTATCTATTTATTCATTCTTCGGAACTGCATATAAAGAAATAGATAATTCTCACGAATACAAAGCATTTCACGTAATTCAGTATTAATATAATTTATTGAATAATTAATCTATGCAAATTCAACTCTCAAATTATAAAACAGCAAATTTAAGATTATCATTATGTAAGTTCATATCAGAACACGCATTACGTGGTATCAATAACAGACATTTTATGTTTGATCATTGTGCAAATACGCTAATGTAAACATACATTAACAACAACATCCGGGTGTGTGTTGCAGTCTCAGAGAATGTTGGCCCTCCAGTTTATGGCGTTGACATTCCTCCTACAGGTATCCGGATCTGACGCATACTGCGACGACATAAGGAATATTGATAATAATATAATAGAGCTGAGGAACGAATTAAAGAACATATTTAAGTATTTATATCATGTGAACGCTGCACTTTTGCACTTGTCTCCAAACAGTAAAGTCTTTTGTAATATGTACTATGTCTATTTCGGCTTCTGAATGTTGAAACAATCTGATTTCATTGTCATATAATCATGTGAATTATACAATAAGCCCATTAGCGTACACAGCACAAAACCCAACCTGATTCCCAACAAATTTAGAGACATTTAAAATAGCATCGCCAGCTTTAGTGTGCATGTGTGTGTGTGTGTGTGTGTGTGTGTGTGTGTGTGTGTGTGTGTGTATGTTTGTCTTGTGTATGTGGTTATATATGTGTGTGTATTTTGGTGTGTGTGTGTGTGTGTTATGTATGTATGTGTGTGTGTGTGTGTGTGTGTGTGTGTGTGTGTGTGTGTGTGTGTGTGTGTGTGTGTGTGTATACATATCATATGGTAGAGGAGAAAGAGAAAAACAGGCTGAGAGAAGGGACAGAAAAAAGGATGTGACAGAATAGGAGAATATTGATATACACGAATGGAAATATAACTTGCGAAAGTTAAGGACAATTTAATCAGATGGTTACTGATGGCTAATTTTAATTTTTAATATTTTGTTTTGCTAACTTTAGTTTATGTTTCTTCTTAACGTTTTGGTTTACAAGCAAATAGTTATTATCTTGAGTACCGTTACTACTACTACTACTACTACTACTACTACTACTACTACTACTACTACTATTACTACTACTACTACTACTATTACTACTACTACTACTAATATTATTACTACTACTACTACTAATATTATTACTACTACTACTACTACTACTATTACTACTACTACTACTACTATTACTACTACTACTACTACTATTACTACTACTACTACTACTACTACTACTACTACTACTACTACTACTATTTTTACTTCAATATGCATGTTTTTTCATGCTGCAGTAACCCTAGACATTTATATCCCTTTCCCACTGTAACATCTTTGATTTTTCCGATGTTAAATTGTAGGCCTTCTGCTGCTTTGATCTTACCTTTCTGGACGATCATTCTGTCACATTTCTCAAGGACGAATTTCATATTAATGTCGGGAGGCAAAAGACTCAAGAAAATCAAGAATATCTTATTTCAAAAAGATACTGCCTGCGTCTTCTAGCCCTGTCCCCCCCCCCCCCCCGTACGCTTGTAACTACGTTTAATAGTCAAAATATTTAATCGTCTGAGTCGGAAATCGTCCCCTACCATCATAATTAGGCTAGCAAGGAGCGTGAAAAATTAAATGACTATCAACACCTCTTTGTCAATTAGGCAAGAGTGACTTTCGAGCATCACAACTATAAAATAGCCTTTGTGCAGGTACTTATATAAAGAAATCACCATTTGGGCTAAATGGCTTTCTAAAGTAGCTTTAGCGATGCCCTTTATGAAGAAACCAAATTTTGGACAGAAGTACTTGAAAAACTATTTCCTATCTCTAATCTTTCAAATGGCAAAGTTGCTTTGTCTCAGTATTCTCACATAAGGAAAAGTACTAATAGTTTATGAAAAGTAATCCTTAACTATTGATTTATAATACGTACTGATATCCGTAAATATATATTTTTCTTTAAAGGTGACGTGCACATTTTTATAGATAGCATCCCTCCCCACAAAAATATAAATAAAAATAAATTATTCATATAAATGTAAATTAATTTTAAATACTTTTCCACCATCACGAACTACAAAGGCGCCGTTATTCCTGCCGAGCATTATATGTGGAGAGAAAAACCGCATGAAATTTAAAATATTTCAACCGGATACACATTTTGAATTTGAGTGAAAAACAACGTCAGAACATGTATATTTGTTACAGGTGCGTGTAGTGTTCACTTTTCTCGTAATAACTGAACTTGTTTTATTTTTATACTTGTACTTTAGGTTCATTTCTCTATTACTAATGTAAATGCGTTTTATTTCTTACAGTTGCATTTAATGTTCACTTCTCTCGTAGTGACGTGAACGTTGGAGGAAACGCCTCACTCAAGTTTGATGTGGTGACGATCAACAGCGGAAATGGTTATAATCCCCTGACAGGGGTTTTTACCGCTCCAGAAAGTGGCCTCTACATCCTTTACTTGGGCATCATGACCTCGACTAGTCGTGGTCATATTGAAGCTGCTCTGGATGTAAATGGAAGCTTTCCGTGTGTTGCGCATGTGTTGGACATTAATCTCGATGACGGCTTTTGCTTCACACTCACTCACTTAAGGAAAGGTCACGTGGTGTTTGCTCAACGTGTTTACGGGGGCACGTATGTACACGGTGGTGTGTGGACTTACTTTGGCGGGGCGTTGGTCCGTGCTGACAATTAAAATCAATTCACTATCTCCATGACTACTACTGTCATCTCCATGACGACTGCCAATGCTATTATTGATATTATGAGTTATTTCTCTTGCTGTTGATGGTACTGCGAAATTATAAAGTGATTTTGTGATCGTTAGATCTAAGTCCAGGCTGACAATTTAAAACAATTTACTGCATCCATGACTACTACTGCCATCGCCATCATGAATGTCAATGCTATTACTGATATTATGAGTCATTTCTCTTGTTGTTGATTTTACTGCGAAATTACATATTGACATTTTGACCATTAGGTCTTTCCATAAACTTAGTGTGTCTATATATTTCACTCTAATACACAGAACATAAGAATTGTGTATTGACTGAAGTAACAAGGATATTAAATAAGCAGTAATAGAAATAATGGGAAATTACATCAGTTGCAATTCGTTTCTATTCCTTTCATAGGACGAAATATATAAGTGTATTTCACGTTGCTAACAGTTTCCTTGTGACCTTCACTATGAAATCACTATCGATCAATATGTTTCTACAAAATTCTCGGAAAATACTTTTCAGTAATGCGTTTCAATTAAAAATGTTCGGTCAATTTATTACTGAATGGAGAGTTCATGGATCAAGTTCATAACTACACAGACCGTAGGCTATACTACTGTAGACAGTTACCGGCGAAGCACGAGTTCTCTACCTTGCATCTCGTACACTTTTACAGCTTTGAAACTTCACATACGTGACTTTACAATTCACCAGTGTTAACATAAAAATCTAGTTCGACTTAAATAATTCCTGTAACATTCAATAAAATAATATATATGATAAAAAAGAAGTAAATAGAAATAAGTGACCAATAAAAGAAGATAAGAAAATAGTTGTCACATTTTATTACAGAGTGTTTGATTTATGAGTTTTCTTTTGATTTACGCATGGGCGAGAATCATTAGGACAATAAATGTAAACATATTTTTTTTAAAAATAGCAAATTACTACTGGGTTTGAAAGGATGAGTGTGCTGATAATGTTGTATGTTCCTGTATTGTTCATAGTATTATATTAAAATGTAAACTCTCATACAAACATATCAGCATCCGTAACCTTGCATGCAGAAATAAAATAAACCAGGTGTATGAATGTCAGACACCGTGACAACCAACCAAAATATTCGTACATTGTGTTGACAAATCACTCAAGGACTGAACACAACCAACCAAAATATTCGTACATTGTGTTGACAAATCACTCAAGGACAGAACACAACCATCCAAAATATTCGTACATTGTGTTGACATCACTAAAGGACTGAATAAAAGTTGTGACATCGGAGACGTTGATGTAAACATTAGTTGTATGCTATAACGACGTTCTCATTGTTCATTTCTTTGTTCAAATACATATATTTTATCTCCCCTTTCCCTACTCTTCCCCCTTCCCATTTGTGACAGAGAGTGAGTAGTATATAATTACTAAAATATGGGCAAAATTAAATTCATGATTATACAGTAACCGTGCAATATATAATTACCAAATTAAAAAAGAGCGTGCAATATATAATTACTTAATTACAAAGAAATCGAGCAATATATAAATATCTACTTTCAATTCTCGGGCTGTAAATAGTTATATTTTTTTATTTATCTATTATTTACCTAACTTTTGTCTTGATAAGTTTAAATTTAGCAATGGAATTAGTTTTGCTAATCCATCTTTCGTTTAAATTTTAACAAATCTGTTGTATTTTTTAAAATGTCTTTTATTTGTACACTATAAATATATTTTCAATGAATGTTCTCTATCCGTTGTCAGTTAGTGGAACAAATCTGGTTTGCTTCATACTTCTCATCTCTATTAAACATCATATGCATTGTCATCCAGACAAAATATTGAACTGTTTTCTCATTGGCTGTTTTATTAAATAAATAACTCTGGTAAGAAGATACGTAGAACAATACCAATACTATCAGATGTACATTTCATTTCGCTTTTATTGAGTACAATCATCACGCGCATCGTTAGCAACAGGTGTTGGTCAGTTTGGTTAAAGATATGCTTGCATGAATCGACATGATTGTTTAAACTTCATTAACTGGTGAATATTTCCTTTCCTGTGTTCTCAGGGCTTTTATTTTCATGTCAGTCGTTTTGATGATCGTGACTTGTATTAACCAGTTGTTAAAATTAGTGAATAAAACATCAAATGGCGTCACGTGAGAAATACAAACCTTCATGTCAATTAGATGTCACATGTTTTTCTAAAATGGAGCCTTTTAGTTATTCTCTCAGACATATTTATTAACGTGGAAATTAGAGCTTACCAGCACACTTTCAAATGTGTTTTGCATCCTGCGATTTATGGTAAAGGGTTCGTGTTACAAATTGTGTCCCTGTTACGGTTGCTAACGGTAGCAAAAGTAAATAACGTGCAGCAAATGTTTTGGTATGTCTTTGTTTTATTAACCTGTTGTCATTGAATTTTATGATTTATTGGTTTTATTACTATAATTAAAATATCACCTTTCAGACAGTCATTTCTAAACGTGGGACAGCTTTGTGGACTAAACGAATGTATGTTTAATAATAAGCTTCGGTTGCATGTAATGCGATCAGTGCAATACATACACACGCACTCAAATATAGACTTTGTATATTTTGTGTACATTTGTTATCGGTATATTATATTTGCGTTTTATGTAGAGATGTATTATGTGAGTAGACTATTATTTGTACGAATCGTGAACTACTAATGCTTATATGTACTATGCTAAACAATTTACATTGTTTCTAGTGAACCCGCTCATAAAACTATTATGCTATAATTACTATGTAGTATGTGTGTATTGGGCTAATAAATATTGTTGCAGGAAACTGTAAATCAGTAAAACTCATCATCGGCTTTGAACTTCTTTAGATTGCATCAGCAATTTCCGGCAAATTATTTTACCTGAGTTGTTTACTCCAACTCTGTCATTTACGAAATATATCATCATATGCAGTACCAAAGTTCGTATTATGTTAACATTGACAACAAATAAGTTTAGAAATAGGGGTGGCAAATTTACACTGAAACTATGCAAGAATGAAATGAGAACAGCTAACAACGTGTTAAGAAGAAATTTATTGTTAATCCATCCCGATCTGTCAATAAACCAACATTTGCAACAATATAATACTATTTTATTTTTCTTTAATATTAAATTTTACTTGTGCAATTGTTCACATTATTGTTAGTGTTTTGTGGTAGAGTAATGTTTCATGTAACTGTAATGTAAACGTCTGTATTGCTTACTTACTATGACTATGAATTCCATAACGTTACACAGAACCATTCCATTCACATTTATAATTCGCACGTTCATACATTCATCTTTAGCCATTTCCTACTCTACTGGAGGTGTACACTTCCGCTGACGTGACAAAATACTCTACAAATTACTGTCACGTTTATATAACTCCAAATCGTTCGGTGCGGTATTTCTTATGAGCATTCACATTACGCCTGCAGTTTCATAATTTAAATGGAATTCCACAAGCATGGCAATTGGGCTGCAGGAAATGGTGCATTCCATGATTCTGACAGCGGTAAATGTCAGTGAGGTCCATTGTGTAAATTAGAATAATGTACAATATTTTTTATTTAGATTCAAATTATAAATTAATAAACGAAACATTGAAGGTAAGTGATGCTAACTGCCAGTAATAGATAAAAATAGATAATAAGTAATAAGTCACAGTAGAAGGGGTACTAGTAATGTAGACGTAATACATCTTATTAACGGTCAGCGTAAACCAGTGTCCCGCCAAAGGAAGTCCACACGTAGCCGTGGACATACGTGCCACCAGAATAACGTCGTGAAACACCATGTGACCTTTGCTTAAGTGTGTAATTGTGGTGCAAAACCCGTCATCGAAAATATCACCCCTTGTATTTCATAGCGCATGTATAAAATTCAGGACGATTCTCTACGTCTTGCCTGGAGCGTGTGTCAAAGATTCTGGAACAGTTTGTAACGTGCCGCTAGTAGGCACGCTTGGGACTTCACCTAAATATAAAAGGCAGTGACCTGTTGTAATTAGAGTGACCTGTTGTAATTAGAGTGACCTGTTGTAATTAGAGTGACCTGTTGTAATTAGAGTGACCTGTTGTAATTAGAGTGACCTGTTGTAATTAGAGTGACCTGTTGTAATTAGAGTGACCTGTTGTAATTAGAGTGACCTGTTGTAATTAGAGTGACCTGTTGTAATTAGAGTGACCTGTTGTAATTAGAGTGACCTGTTGTAATTAAAGTGACCTGTTGTAATTAGAGTGACCTGTTGTAATTAGAGTGACCTGTTGTAATTAGAGTGACCTGTTGTAATTAGAGTGACTGTGAAACACGTGCTGGTGACATCCGCCATCATTGAAAATGTTATGTGCTTTGACTTTAATTATTTCTATGAAACTCTCTTTACACTTCTGTGATGAAAAAATGAACTTGATTATTTATTTATCTTATCTGATTATGTATTTATCTTAATTCACTACTTATATTTATACTAGGATAAACTGAATGATTGTCCAGCGTTACACGAACATTGTTGTGAAGTGATGTAAATGTCAACACTCTATGATTATTCATATGTTGTATATTTGAAAAGTCGATTAAAAAAAAATATTGTTAAATTTATTTTCCCGCTTACACATATTGATAAACATATATTGGAAAGACAATTGATGGATTGTGGCTCGCTAAATATAGATTCAAGACGGATTTGTTTTCTCCTTTATTATAAAGTTGTCCACCAATGTAAATATTGTTTGAAGATAACTTTCTCTTTTATGTGGAAGAAAAAAGGTTTTCAGCTTCCGCATATTCCGCATATCAATCATTGTGAAAGATGAGTGGTGTCTTCTGGATAATTATTAATAACACAAATTAAGATTACCTATCTATCTATTTATCTATCTATCTATCATAAATGACATTTAAACAATGTTGAGATCACGTAGCGTTAATTGTTACCAGCACTGATGTTTGTCGATGTATCTTTACATTTGTCCTTGAGTTCCTGTACTTCACTTGAAATGCTCTTAATCTCCTTTCTCAGTTCCCTTATATCATTATTTAAATAAATCACATTCTCGCAGTACGGGTCGGATCCAGATGCCTGCAGGAGTGCAGAGAACGCCAAAAAACTGAAGTGCAAGCATTGGTCTCTGAGAGAAAAACATAAAACCAGTATGCTGAGTGGCCTTTCCAACATTCAAGTCACTGTGTAAAGGCACAATACTGGACAATAATCTATATTTGTCTGCATTGTAATAATTATAATCAAAGACCCTGTTACATTTATTATTTTATAAATTCAAAGACAATGTGAAACAGAGATATATTTAAGGCTGCCATGGTTAATATTGCTCTGATCGTATAAATAAATATATTTCTTTCTTTAGGGCAGTATGTGCATGTCTTGAGTAGTTTATTCGCTAACAATTCCAGCTTTCAGTGAATAGTGTTAGTGCATTTGCATTACTGATTGTTTAGAGTGACCTTGGACTGTTTGCACTACTTAGTTTATACTGGTTTGTTTACGTTAGTCATCTTGCATTGATTTTCATTAGTTCAGTTCCTTTACGTTAGCTTTGTTTAAGTCTATTTGTCTTTGCTAACTAAAAAGAATTGCGTAAATTAAAGGTTTCATTTCTTTTTACATATTTAATTCCCCTTCACTGACTTGCGTCTAGCAAAATACAATTATTTACAATGTGTTATTATGAGTCCTTAATTACTATTAATTTTATTTAAATTCACTTCTGAGGATATTATATTGTGGTTGTGGTAAAAAGAATAATGATAGGCCTCGCACAAGACTTCGCTGTAATATAATCATTATGTTGACTGCATATGTAAAATAAATAATGACATCAATTGTGTGCTGGTTAGAACTCAAGGAAAAGGCAGATAACATTGTTTGGAGCGATATTTGGATTAATACCCAGGACGAAGGTAGGGTGAGTCCACATTTCAGCAGTTGGAGATGGAAGTGTTTACATGGGTTACCAGACATGCGTGGTTGAGACTAGAAGGATTGTGAACATCCAACACTCTTTCAAAACTATTGATAATTTTAATATTGATTTATTCAGTCATACCTAATTCTAACAATATTTAAATGCTCCTACACAATAATACAAATGATTTACCTAATAACTAGTTCTGAGCAATAATATATATGATTTACTTAATAACTAGTACTTAACAATATATACAATATTTTTCAATACTTCTAGTATTGTCGGAACATATATGGATATTTACAAAACCATTTTACTAGTTCATTAAAATGACTCAAATGCTTTATTGCAGTCTGTATAATCTCAAAGACTATTAAGAATATATTCTCTGCACAAAGCGCATCTAAGCTATTAAATTAATAACAAAACAGTATATGATATCTTCAGTGGATTTGATTGTATTAATAGAAATATTTCCAACTTTGTCTTACCTCTGTCAGTATGAATTTAACGATGATTTTATAATGGCTCTCCTTGGTCTTCCTCTTTGCTTTGTTTGTCACACATGTATCTATGGAAACGCAATTAACCAGACAGAAATGCAGGGATTTATACGTTAGGATCCGGTTGTAAGATACCACGTCACAGGCCGAAGCCAATCAGGGTTATGCGTCAGATGTACGGGAGAGATGGGAGTGGGTGGGTTGAATAAACTAAATATTATTCCAAACATAGTTATAGCATTTACATTTAATCGTAGTTTTCAGCGTATTGCTAATCACATCGCAACAACTTCTTTTCTTCTGCATCACATACAATTACTTAAAGGTGAAATTCTAACCATAATTAGACAACAATTTCAAAATATATTACATTTTTAAAAAATGTATCTAGTCACTAGTTCTTTTCAAATGCTTGTCTTTAGTCACTAATTCCTTTGTAAATTTTGTGTATCTATTACTTAGATCTTTTAATATTTTTGATTGGTGTCTGGTCACTAGGTCGTTTGATATTTTTATGTGTCTGGTCACTAGATATTTTTATATTTTTGTTTGTCTGGTCATTAGATCTTTTGATATTTTTTTGTCTCTAGACGCTAAGCTTGTGCGTCTAGCCATTATTTAAACTACATTCCGGTGAGTGTAGTCACTGTTTTTCTTGAAACTCAATTCAAAAGTTCTGCAAAAGCTATGGTATCCTAGTAACTAGTTCTTCTGCAGCGATTTGTGTCTGTAGTAACTAATTCTTCTGCAGTCATTTGTGTCTGTAGTAACTAATTCTTCTGCAGCCATTTGTGTCTGTAGTAACTAATTCTTCTGCAGCCATTTGTGTCACTAGTCACTAGTACTTCTGCTGCCATTTGTGTCTGTAGTCACTAGTTCTTCTGCAGCTATTTGTGTCTCTATTCACTAGTTCTTCTCAGCCATCTGTGTCTCTAATCACGTGTTCGTCTGCAGCCGTCTGTGTCTCTGGTCACTTGTACTTTTGTAGCCAATGTGTCTCTAGTCCATCAATTAGAGGAAATAATTTATGTGGGGTCATTGATAGATGGTCTGTGAATCTGGGAGACTCCTTTATGTGGTGACACTAACAGATGTTCCTGTGTATCAGGCGAAGATATTTTATATAGGGACACTAAGAGAGGGTCCTTGAATCTGGGAGAATTGCTATAGTGTGCGGCCATTTACAGAGGGTCCTTGAGTCTGGGAGAATTGCTATAGTGTGCGGCCATTTACAGAGGGTCTTTAAACGTTGGAGAACAATGTGTTCTGCATGGACACATTGACAAAGAAATCGTACAATCGGTCAAGTTATTGTTCCATTTGAACAGGGAAAAGAACAGACTATATTTGTGAAAATCAGAAATATAATGTTAATGTATTGAATGTTAAAGGAATTATTAACAAATGAATAAATTGTTAGCTGGCAATGGTTAATTGTAAAGTTACATATATGAGGTTTTCAAACGCTTTCATTTAAACCCTAGAGAGAGACATTTTGTCTGCATGAAAGATAAAATCCAGTTCATGTCCTGATACTCGTGGAAGTATACACTGCAGTGCGTGAGATGCAAGAAAGAACTCATGTGATACCATGCGTATCGAAAAAAAATAGTTAAATATTGTTGTTAATTTATTTTAACAATCGCATATATTCCTTTATGTGAATGTATTAGAGGACATAAATCATATATTAAAGCGGTCAAATATTTGCTTTGTCTACGTCTTTTGTCTTGTAACTTATTTTATTGTATAAATATTTTATTTAAGTTTTCATTCATTCTTGTGTCATTCCTTATCGTCTTCAATTTATATGTGAATTTATATTGTAATGTATGTATGGTCTCTATTTAGTTATACGTAGTGGGATATAACTCGCTTGGGAGCTCGATGAATCATCTGGAGGGTGTGTCATTCGAATGTCGTGTTGTCCTAGATTTTAATTTATTTTCGGGGGACCGACAAGACCTGTTGTGCTACGGGAAAAACATCCGGTTTGCCTTTCCTGGTAATTTTAAAGATTATTTTTTAAAAATCTCTACTCACTGCATAAATTGTCCTTACCTTAGTCAAGTTAAATACTTATACGTTTACGTTTATCTATATTCTATAATCTATATTCAATCATATTCTTTTCTCTGCTTCTCTCAGTCTGTCTGTCTCTTCTCCCCTTTAATACACCCGCACCCTCACCCCACCCACAAGCTGGCAATGCTATTTCGAAACATTCCTAAATCTTTTGATGATAAACAAGTCTGATAATTATTACTGGAGACGCCAATAAGTGAACACGAAGAATTATAATTATAATTAGGCGAGTGCAAAAACAAATATCCGGCTTTCTCCACTGTACTAGTTTATTTTTGCCATCCATCTTTTTTTCATTCTGTTTCTATTGTCTCAGACAATGAATATTATCCGAAAATACAAATAATCTGCAAGTTTTGTATTCCTTGTAATTTGCTGCAGTTTTAAAAGTTAAGGGACAATATGTATCGGTAAAGCCATTTAATTAAATATAAGTACGTTGTATCGTTGAAGATTCTTATATTGTGCCTGTACAATTTTGAAACACGAAATATTTCAAGGCATTGTTGGCCTTCCATATTATAAGTATATTTAATGTTTTAATGGTTTTCGTATGGACATTGGATATGTATTGTGAAAAATGTTATATTTTCTTCGACAATGATGCCAAGGAATTGATTTTTAGGGGAATTTTATTCATGTCTGTTTTATTATAAGAGTTGGATAGAATTTATTGTGTTGTGTGGAGAAGACTATTGCAATTGATTTATCAGCTGCCACGTTTAGTCCCCATTTGTTCGTCCATTTTCTAGGTTGTGTATGGTTACGTGTGGGTGCTTGGTTACTTTTGCTTGATCTCGATGTGACTATACAGTGAGGAGTCATCTGCAAATTGGGTTAACTGTTAGACGTTATCAGTGGTTACTTCATCTAAGTCATGTGTGCATATGTTGAACAGGGTGGGGCTTAGGGCACGTCCCTAAGGGTTACCATGATTGGTGTGAGGTGTGGTGGAAAATGTATTATTTATTTGAACTTTGAATGTGCAGTCATGTAGGAAGATTTCTTTTTATGTAGCTGTAGAATGTAGATGTTACCCTTTATGTCAGTCTAGGTATAATGCTTTAATAAGTATTGTAGTGTGTCATGTCATAAAACATATATAGATATTGCAACTTGATGTTTCCTTATGGTCGTTCTATTATTAAGTTGTCAATTAGACAATTGACTGCGTCTGTGGTGAATCTCTTTGGTCTAAATCCGTGTTGCATGCAGTTAGCGTATGGTGAAATGACAGTGATTGTTCACTCTCGTTTCTATTGTTTGGGCCAATGAGGGAAGGGGAATAACTGTATACTGGAAATTGGCAGGGTGTTGTCCTTGTAAGGTTTTGGAATAGTAGTTTCTATAGTAGTTTATTTCTATTTTAATGGTATATTTCTTGTTTTGTCATGTTTTGTTGTATAACTGGATACTATTATAGAATGTATATCTGTTAGACACACACACACACCTCTTTATTCCTCAAGCAAACAAATACACCTCGTCAATACCTAGGGACACGTCACAGACTAAGACCAAAGATCTATTTAAGACACTATACATCTTCAGCTGCAACATTATGATAGATATCCCCGACCCCACCCCCCACCCCCCGAATCAACTGAGAGGGGAAGGAGGACCCTATAGGAATATACTACAACTGAGAAAATCGTTTTGGCATTTTAAATAACTGTGTGTTCTCATTAGTGTTTTTGTAAAACAGAAATTACTGCGATCATGTGATGAGAGAATATTTTGCATTGCACTTGTTTCTTTTCTTTACTTTGTCTTATTTTCAATCATCCATTAATTTAGGGATGATCCCTTTTGCAACATGTATTTTATGTCGAGAGGTGACTCATACATTATGAGACTTTTATCATCGCTCCAACTATGATAAGTTCAGCTCTCAATTGCGAACATTGACTTGAAGGAGTAACCGCCACCTGCTTTCAGTTAGTGGAACAAGTCTGGTTCATCTCCATTAAGCATCATATGCATTGTCCACCTTATAAAAAATATTAAAATATGTTTTCATTGACTGTTTTATTAAATAAATAACAATTTATAAGGTAAGAGGATGATATGTAGATAAATAGCAATATTATTTGCTGTGCAAATCAGTTCGCTTTTATTAAGCGCGTCGTTAAGAACAGCGTGTTGGTCAGTGTACTCTAAAATACGCTTGCAGGAATTGAGATGATTGTTTAAACTTCATTAAATGGTGAATATTTCCTTTCCTGTGTCTTCAGGGCTTTTTGTGCTTTTGTCCTCATTTCAGTCGTTTTTGATGGTCGTGACTTTTATTGTTAACAAGTTGTTAAAATTAGTCAATAAACCATCAAATGGCGTCCCTTGACAAACTCAAACAACTATTTGACATTCAAGTCACCTGAATGTCAAAGTGTTTCTAAAATGGAGCATTTTTGTTATTCACTCAGGAGTATTTATTAACGTGGAGATTGAAGCTTTCCAGCATAATGTAACAGGTGTTTTGCATCCAGCAATCAATGGCGTTTTATTGTAAATGGTCGGTGTTACAAATGGTATCTCTGTTATTGTTGCTGAAGATAGCAAAAATAAATAACATGCAGCAAATGCTCTTAGCTACAAGTTATTGTTTTATTAACATGTTGTCACTGAATATGATATATTGTTCTTCTTATTATAATTCAAATATCTCCTTTCAGACGAACACTTCTAAACGTAGGACAACTTTATTGACTACATGAATGCAAGCATGTTTACTACTCTTTGATCGCTTGTAATGCGACTGGTGCATAACATATACACGCACTTATTTATATACAAAAGATTTCAAAATATGATTGACAAGTTAGTTTGTTACTTAAAATCAAAGTATGACTGACAAAATTGTTTGAGTTACATATAGTAAAAATAGGACTGACGAAATAGTTCGAGTTGCTTAAAATCAAAGTAGGCCCTATGACTGACCAAATAGTTCATTATATATAGACAAAGTATGACTGACCAAATAGTTCATTACATATAGACAAAGTATGACTGACCAAATAGTTCATTACATATAGACAAAGTATGGTTGACCAAATAGTTCATTATATATAGACAAAGTATGACTGACGAAATAGTTTGAGTTACATTTAGTGAAAGTATGAAATATGGGAAATAAAGAAAGAAACATTAATATAAATATATTTTCTTTTAAACGAGTGTGTGAGAGCTCTATTGGAAATAAAGTGAAATAATTTCCTATATGATGAAAGATTCTGTTAATTTATAATGCAGAAGACATATTTACAGTTTTGTTACGACACCATTTTATAATGCTAAGACACAGTTGTTATTGTTTACACACGCAGCACTTATTTATAGTTTACATTTGTAGCATCATTTTAAAATGATATGACGCATCTGTTATAGTTTACACATGCTGCACCATTTTATAATGATAAGGCACATTAGTATACACATACTGCACCATTTTATAATGTTAAGACACATTTGTTATGGTTTACACGTGAACACATTATTACTACTCTGGAAAACACTAGTTTACAGTCTACGCTCACAGTCACTATATTTTGATCGCTGGGGACACGTAGCAAATTGATCGGACTTTACGAGTTCAATCAACGATTATAGGCATTTACAAAAGTATTGACCGTTTGTTCATGCGCATTATAAGATATATAAATCAATCACATGGAATACATAAATCCATCTGCCTTTAAATTATTCTTGTTGTTGTTTATTATCTTGTTTAACATCTGCAGTAAGTATTTTAAGAGCAGAGAGTTTTTTTTATAGATACAGATGAATTATTTTATACCATATAATAATTTCTTATACAGAACTTATTGTTTTAATTTTTTTCTACCTGTAATCTATCCTACATGAGTGTTTTTGTCGGTAAATCTATAATTAGCAGGTGGACGTTAAAAAAAATATGTGAATGTTGATTGTAATGGGGTGGTTTCTGGTGGGGTGGTTTCTGGTGTAGTGTTTTAGTTAATAGTCACCCCATAATGCGAGATGAAATTCTCGCCTGAATAAATATTAAAATGCATTAAGAAAATAATATAAACTACCAGACAAAATTATAGAAATACAAGCTACAAACTATTCCCTATCTAAATACATAAATATCAACTTTAGTTAATAACTACCTAAAGCATTGTACAACGATTAAAATATGCATACTAGTACAGCACTACACATTAACAAGTTTACTCACTACATTGACGCGCAATTTAAAACAAAGCCAGCAGAGTGTTGACCTAATTGTCTTACAGTGCAAGTGAAATGAAAGGGATGTACACATATAGGCCTACACACATTCTACATGATATTTATTTCAGAAGTAAAATATTGAGAGGAATATGTTGATATTTATTTAATTTGAACTGAAAGCAGCTATGTGTGGGCTATTTTCATTTAAGGTGTTGAACTATCTTAATGAACACTCATAAATCAATACACCAGGATAGTGAAGTTAATGATCTTGAAACCTTGGTTATACTTTGAACATTCAAAATTATTTGGGACTTGTAGATTGCTTTTCATACTTGTTTCTGGTTGCATATGCTATTTTGTACTATATTATTAATGCATGCGATAGTTCATACAATCTCTGCCATAATGTGTATTGTTAAGAAGAATTTATTTACACTACAAAATGTAAATTCTTCTTAAATTTTCCTTATACTTATTCTTTCTTTGGGTTATTCGTTGGAAGAGATCTGGTGGTGGTGGTGGTGGTGGTGGTGGTGGGATGTGATGTAAGAAGGAAAGTCGGACGAAATGAGATTGAATACGAAATATCTCTCAATTTTGGTCAGTGTGTACTCGCATAAACATTTAGGCTAAAAAAGCTGGGGTGGGGATTGCTGATACGCCACAAGTCTTTGGATTTATATTTCCTTTACCACTTAGATCCCACTTTGAGGAGCCACAAGTCTTTGGATTTATATTTTCTTTACCATTTAGATCCCACTTTGAGGAGCCACAAGTCTTTGGATTTATATTTTCTTTACCACTTAGATCCCACTTTCGAGGAAGATGAAATTGTATTAATTGGATGGAATATAACTTACTCAATTTTTAGTGTTGTTTCAACTTTTAGAACTACCTCTCGTAAAGTATAAAAACAATTATAAAATTAAATATAAAACTCAAATGTGTGGGAAATGGCTTTCCATTCCTAGACAAATAAAAGCGAGCAGAAATAAAATCATAATTCATAGTGTTTGCAAGGTCAAGCTATGTTAATGTAAACTATCATTACCCCATTACCCCGGCAAATCCCATTTCTGGATTGACATATTTATGATTTTGCATTGTTGCAGTAAAATCTTTAAAGCAATCGCACATGTCCTAAATGTTAATATCCGCTATTTTTGTATAAATACCTATTTTACGAGACTACAACATACGTCAATTGCTTCTGATTCTGTCTGTGAGAAAACAAAATTGTGGTGAATCAGATCCAACGGAAGAAAGTTTGATAGTTTTGTTTCTGTGTTTAAGCAGAATTTTATTTGAATGCATCGCATCGTAGGTAAGGAGTTGTGTTTCTTTCTTCCCTTACTTTCGTTTGTATGAAAGAGAGAGAACACGACAGGAAAGAGTGACAGACAGATGGAGAGGACATGCGGAGACAAAAAAGTGAGGGGAGAAGGGGCAAATAAAAGCTATAAAAATATAAAGACAGAAAGAGATAATATGATAATACCGTAATAAAGACTCTGCTTTGTTATTAACTTTAAAATGAATCATTAGAAACAAAAATATCAATGGTTTAAAAATAAAATAAAAGATTAATGTGAATGTAATTAATCTTTTTTTTTTTAATTTGAACTTTCGTACTTTCATGGGCTGTTGAGACATCGGTCAGCAGTGGAATGAATTTTAGGTAATTTGAGGCTTAACATGAATTTGTTTGTGTAAATATACACATACTGACAGTTAATTACACATTTGTGGAGTAATGTAAATATATAAATGTGTTAAGCTGTAGATGGCATTCTAAGTCATAATGTAGAGACACAGATGTGTAAATAATGTTCTAATTATGTAACATTATGCTTTGCGCTTTGAATATTATTGATGGACTTGAAGAGGCAATTCTTACCAAGTGAGGAGACCCTTTTCGGAATATATTCAAATAAATCATGGGTCAAACAATCTGTGTGTTCTTACATATACACATTCTGTTGTTAATCTTTAGAATCAAATTCACAAAATATTTTCTTATTTTATTTTAGAGGTGATCGAGAGCGATTACTCTTTTGAATACTATCATGAAAATACTTTCTTATTTCAGATTGGATGAGATGACCAAGAACAAAGAATCTTATTTTTGTATGAAAGTTTATTAACTATAAAGAAGTTTTAAATATTAACGTTAAAATATGGTTTAATTCTATTTTACTATAATCTATTGATCGACTACCTATAGAGATGATTGTGGTCTAGAAAGGAAACAATTGTTTAAAATGGCGTCCTTCTAATAATGGTGTGTTGGGGAAGAGTTAGAACTATACACCTACCCAAATTGGACAATCGTCAACATAGTATTGAAGATATAGTGATACTACGATAAATTTACGGCTAATAGACTCTGATTGATATTCGAAAGATCACGCATTCTGACGTCTAATATACAAAGTATTATATCTCAGTGTAGTCACGTGTAAACAAAAATCTTATAATACACTCACAGCGGGTAAAGATTACAGTGATAATAAGTGCTAAATTTATTTTTCCTTTTTGTATCGATAATGCCATCTCCATAAAATAGCAGACGACTATAAAAACTCCGCGATTGATCTGAATGGGCGGAGCTCTTTCCATTACCAAATAGGGTAAGATATTTTACAACTTATCAATTCTACATACTGTGAAATGTCGTTAAATGAAAAAAAGTGAAATTCATTGTCTATTTTAACGAATTGAATAAAGAAGATAATATTTACATAGCTTGTCATTATAAATATAAATCGAGGGACTGAATTATTAGATTACATAATAAAGTATAATTATGTTAATTAATAATTGCTTTTAATATCTTCATCTTTGCTTAAACGTTACACGCCATTAATTGCAATAGAGTTAGAGATATAATTAGTAATTTCAACAAAACTCGCGCTCGTAGAAAAAGAGGCAAAAGACAATAGATTTACTGGAACAAGAGAAAGACAATAGATTTAGTAGAATGTGAGGCTAAAGTCACAATTGTTTTAGAGAAGACAATAGATTTAGAAGAATGTGAGGCTAAAGTCACAATTGTTTTAGAGAAGACAATAGATTTAGTAGAATGTGAGGCTAAAGTCACAATTGTTTTCGTAGAACGTGAAACTAGAAACAAAATAGTTTTAGGAGTACTATGGATCTTTAATCTGGATTATTGCACATGAGCTATAAAACATTTACTGTGATTAATCTTTGACTATTTCTCATTTATCTGTTATTAAACAACAATTAAATAAATAGTAACGTTTAATCACGTCATTTATCTGTTATTAAACAACAATTAAATAAATAGTAACGTTTACGCACGTCATTTGCATGTTCCCACAGTCTTCGCTTATCCGCAAGGTGAATGAATTTTACAACAGTTTATACTCGTGACTAATTCATATTATTTATCACAATATCTCATGAAAGCGTTTATGTTATCTAATTTTCCATTCTCAGGGAAGATGATATTTAGGCGGATTCTTTCTGAATAGAACACTCTTTCAAGTTTCAGGTAAATTATATTATCGTGTGTCAACACTCTTTCAGGATCTAGATACATTATATTACCGTGTGTCGACACTCTTTCAGGATCTAGATACATTATATTACCGTGTGTCAACATGTGCAAATAGAGGAACAAATACACGCGATCGATTACAATTGAAGAGTAATAAAATACAAACACAATAATTGCAGAAATAACTGATATAGTTGTTTAATGCTATTTGGAATTGATCACATTTATTGAAAACATTAATGTTGAGTATAAAATGATAAGTCATATATACAATGCTGTACAACAACTATTTTGTGCATTCAGTTCTTTACACTTAGAGCATGATTTCGTAGAGAAGACCACAATCCTGATGTTTGAAAGACTCAAATAGGTAAAAAGAAACACACATGAAACAAAATAGAGTCCCTTGTTTTTTTATGTCCGCAGTACGCAGTGAACGTCAATAAACATGACCGCACTAAAGTTATTGGCCTTGGTGGTACTCCTGCATATATCTAGTGCAAACCTATACTGCGATAATTTTTTACGACTGAGTACTGAATTAGACGACCTGAAAAAAGACATGAAGACTTTAATGGCGGAAAGAATCGAATTAAAAAGTAAGGTGGAAGGACTATCGGCGAACACAAGTGCAGGTAATTTTATTTCTGGTACAATTTTATGATTATAATAATAAAATGTACATAAAGGATAAAGAGCACGAGTAAATATTATTGCTCGTTATCCTGCATGTACATTTACTGTATTAGGAATTAAGATAATTGATCTCTTTATCCAGCATGTACATTTACTGTATTAGGAATTAAGATAATTGATCTCTTTATCCAGCACGGGTATTTCCTGTATTACTTATTAACATTCTTTTGTATTATCTAATACATTTAATTTTATTAAACCCCTGCTGTTCGTGTTTTTGGATAGTTTTGTTTGTAAAGTAGAAGTAACTATTGGGAGTCTTGATCAAAGAGACAGTCCAGTGTAACAACGGTCACACGATTATGTAACCGTGTTTTGTAACAAATGTGCGCCTTAGTCACGTGTGAGCAGACGCTTATTGCCGGAGGGCTGCTTATACACAGGTAGGAGAAAAGGTAGATTTTATACAAGAACTTGTGACACATACCTCACTTAATAATGAAGATAATTATTATTTTAATTGAATGTTCATAACTAATTTCAAGTGATGAGAATATTAATTTTATTTTATTAATGATATTCCAAAAGACACCACTCGTCTCACATTTGGAGGATATTTTGGCGTTGTAAACGCTTGCACAATTCCACAATATAAAATTCCGTTTACTTTCATATAAGGTTTCTACAGGTGGAAACTTTTTACTGAAGGAGAAGATAAATCTGACTTAAACTATATTTAGCGAGTCCCCATCCACCCACTTTATTCGCCAACATAAGATTATCAAATATCAATATGCGTAAGGTCAATAAATATAACAATAAATTTATCAAAAGAAATATCATCAATGCAAATGACAATTACAATGAAACAGATAATTTGATATCTATATTCCATAACCCATAATTGCATAATTAGAATTTACAGTCTCTCACTATATACATATATTAATACAATTACAGTTAATTATAGTAATATTTATCAGAGAATATAAATAGAGTTATTAGAATAGGTTACTTTAAACTTCACCTAAATGGATTAAGTGTAGCTTCCACAATCTTTTCCCTGGTCGTTTCAATCATGCCACAGTGTCAAAATGTTCAGCACGTGCTTTCGCCTTGTGAAAGAAAACACAAATATGTCGTTACTTTCAACCGACCTGGCACACTCTTTCCACCAGTTTCATGATCAGAACACAATCACAATGGTTGTGTTATCTTCACTGGACTGATGTATGTAGTATCTTTGCTTTGCTACATCAAAAGTATCGACGTAGCATACTCCTTTATGCTTACACGCACTGCAACATACTTTGCAAGTTTCCTGCGCATTTTCGGTCACTCAAGTCATGAGTAGTGAACAAACGAAGTATAGCTAGAAACTTGAAAGTTGAACCTGATGCTCCACTTGAGAATTACAACTCAGGTTTGGACTCACACTCCCAGAGTGAGACACAACCACAAACAAGAGAAGGAAAATCAGAAGGCTCTTTGCTGACTGCAACATACAATCAAGGAGCAAGCCTAGGTTTCTATTGTCTAGTCTTGTTCTCATAAATCATAAGCATTAGATAATAAAAACTGCTCACTCAGTTTCTAATAAGTCAGCAAATCTATAGTATTCTTGACATAGGCTGTTTACTTCAGAGTCATATACCTTCAACATAAAGAGTACACAAGATCGGGTCACACTTTTTTAAATGGCAGAGGAGACCTTTCCATGTATAACTAAAAATAACTAATCATATATCGTGGGCCCTATGCCGGACAGTCAAATTGATCATCTATTTATTCTGGGTTTAGAAATAGGAGTCAACTCACATGAGTTCACATACCAAGTCTAAACTCTAGATGTCACTTGCAATACCAGATAGACACCAATACAACATATATCTCACATAGAACACGTCATTGAGGCCATCACACAACGAGAAAGACATCACAAGAGAGCAGCACTTTTCCTGTTCTCACACTCAACACTCAGCCAAAAAAGACATCACAACAGAGTAGCACTTTTCCTGTTCTCACACTCAACACTTAGCCAAAAAAAGACATCACATCTCTGATCAACAGATAACACAACATAGTAGCTGGGGTCATTACAATTGTCTACACCCACCTCTCCTCCTCACGAATGCTGATCTGATGCTGGCTTAGTTCTTTTTAGGCTGCCTACCACTCAAATATAGCCCTCAACAACGGTTGTCTACACATTAAGTATATGGCTAATGAGAGGGAGGCTATATTTTATTTTCGGAAGACCTCTTCTAACTCAAAACCTCTTACAGGCATGTTCCCATTGGGAAAAAAGCCAGCAAAACCCATGACGTGGCAAATACGTACATTAAATCCTATTATATAACCTGCATGATCTCTGTAATGATATGTGTAATATTTAAACAGTGTCTGATGATAATGATGAAGTAGTGTAATATTTTTTTTTAAGTAGCGTCTAGCATTACTGATGAAATAAATAAATAATATTATAAACCTGAGCAATATATTAATGATTGTATATGAGTGTAATGTTTAAACAGATGTTGGGGTAACTGACTTTAAATTGGTAATGTTTTAAATTAGACCTTGTTTTAATGATGCTATACGTATTAATGTAAAGGTGTTATGTTTATTAAAGTAAAGCAGGCCTGATGTTAATGGTGTTGTGTTTGTTACAGTAAAGCAGATCCTGATGTTAATGATGCTGTGTTTGTTACAGTAAAGCAGAGCCTGATGTTAATGATGTTATATTTCTTAAAGTAAAGCAGAGCCTGATGTTAGTGGTGTTACTTTGGTGGAAAAGGGAGAGGAAAACAGAGATGCAGTATTTGGTTAACTTCAATATTCATTTTAAATCAAGGCGCTACATAGTAAGTTATATTGTTTATTGAAACTGTAGTATGGATATTTATTTGTTTGTTTCAGTTGCTTTTACAGTGAGGTTTTCCTTTGACGATAAAAACAATGGAATATCTCTAGGAACTGGACAAATCCTAAGATTTGACGCCGTGATTACCAACATTGGTGGGGGTTACGATAAACTCACAGGAATCTTCTCAGCGCCATTTGCTGGGGTCTACGGATTTTTTCTGACGGTCATGTCAACAAATGCTCGTGGAGATATATTTCTCGCCATTGACAAACACGGCACTGTGCTGGACCAAGTGTTTGCAGATGGTTTAAGAGATCCGCATGAACAGGGCTCTACACAGATAACCACATACTTGGCAAGAGGAGAACAAGTATGGGTCAGACAGTATTATGGAAATGCTGTACGAGGAGGGCCATGGACAGTCTTTACTGGCTATTTGATAACTAGGGATTAAAGTTCGGACAAAAATACCTGAGATTTCTCGTGTAGTTCCTTAACATATGTTTGACTCTTTAAGCAGGTTCCCTGAAATAATTCTTACTGAAAAAGTAAAATTTTGTTGTATCAAAGCTCGTTTGAGGTGACAAAATGGCACTGCATATTCGCCATATGACTAATGGAGTGGGTGTAAAGTGGAGGTTATGTCAAGAGCTAAATGATTACACTGAAATACTATGCACACGATACATATTAGCTAAAATATGTAATCTTAATATGAAAATAATTTAAATTTTAAAGTATGATTATGTCTAGTAGCATATGGTTTATGTAAAGATACCCGAGACGACTCATGTTTGTTTCTTTTTCCTATGTTTGACAAGTATTCTGGCTTTCAAACAGACAAATAAAATTCATGATCAAAATTTGTTGATTGAAATTCTTTACAAGGAGTTAGTAACATCACATTTCATGACAGCGATGTGACTAAAGTATTACAGACATCTCCGAGGTTAATTTGTGACTAGAAGTAAACGACATTTTTATACGATACTGACACGTCATACATTAAATCAAAGCAAACAATCTTTACATGCTATTGATTTAAAATCAATCGTTTTAATAAAAATATCTTTAAATGCATGAATTACAGATCAATATCACACACACACACACACACACACACACACACACACACACACACACACACACACACAAAGTTTTGCTGATTTACAAACTAAAGTCTAGCTACCAACAGAAAGTGAGTCCCAATAACGATAACGTAAGATTACGAGAACAAGTTTACTTACGAGTACGAGTAGTCAGTCGAGAGAGTGTGCCAGTAAGAGTACAAAGTAGGAGAATGGATTTGCGCCAGTAAGAGTGCAAAGTAGGAGAATGGATTGTTTACAAACAGGACTATGAGAAGTGTAGAAAGGAAGTATTTATGAATATATGATAGGAATCTGTCTCACAGCTTTAGAAATAAAATTTCAATTTTATTCTTAATTTATGATGAAAAGTAAAATACTTTTGCACACTGGACCGAAGTCACACCCATAATCCTTTGCATGTTCTTGTCTTCATTATCTCGTTTTTCCATGAGAAAAAGAAAGAAAGCGACAATAAATAACGTGTCTTCACTTGTACGTTTGCCATGAGAAAATGAAAGCAACAATAAATAACGTGTTTTCACTTGTACGTTTGCCGTGTGAATCACAACAGATTACTACAGCAAACAGTTTAATTGACCTCACTCGTGTAGTTTTTCAAGTGAACGAATAAAAGCTACAAGAAGAGTAATAATCTTCATCCCTCTTGTTCGTGGTGTGAATGAAAACAGTAAACTTCAGTAAATATTGTAATGATTGTTTCTCCTGTCATTCGCGAGTGAACTTAAAAGAAATACAATCATAGTATTTTATACAAATTTAACTAGGAAATAACAAATTAATCCTCCAATTATTTTACCTGCAGCAAATATCGCAGTGCTTTTTGCCACAGGTCTGTGATATTTACAGACGTTGAAGGGGGGAAAGGTAGATTCGAATCTAAAGAGATGTTCTATCAGTAGAGACCACAGCAATCTATTAAAAATATATTTCTTGTCACTAATATCCTTATAAAAAGAAATATTTCACCCTTTGTTTCTAATGTCATAATCTATAAACACAAACAGTAGCCGACTACATTGCCATCTGCTAAAAGCAATGGTCTGGAGGAAACACCAATCATTCGCATAAATATGTATCCCCACACGCTTCTGTACATGTACAGGATCGTTACTCGCAAGGACTCTCACGACTCGTTATTACGTCACAAGACACTCGCTACTGAATATCAGACAGTCGCTTGGTGTCATTTTGTTTGACATACTTTATACAGGAATTTGAATTCAATGCGTGCATCTCTCTCTCATTAAACACCATTTAAATATTATAACTGACAAATAACTACGTGCACAACACGCCTATTAAAAACCAAATGAATATGTTGAAATGACAAATTACTTCGTGCAAAACACGCCTATTAAACACCAAATGAATATGTTGAAATGACAAATTACTTCGTGCAAAACACGCCATTTATCGGTCATTAAACACCAAATAAATATTCAGAAATAGCATATATACTTGAATAACAAGTCCTTTAAACAGAAATATGTGGAATTGACAAATACAATTACATTAAACAAGAAATAAATGTGGACTTGACAATAACACTCACATTAAACAACAATAAAAGTGTAGAGCCGAGTCGGCGGCACAACCAAAACTGTTGTGATGAGTTAACATTTAAAGATATTGTGGTTATTAAAATGTATATTGCGTAGGGTAATGCTTCTTTATATACAGTCTGTGTTTCCATAAAACGGCTGGTTTACTTTCATGGAGAGATGTGCAAAAATACTTCATTTATGTATTAGATGCAAAATAATTTAAAATTTCCACATGGATATCACAAAAGATAAAATATTTATTATAAAATAATGTCTATATCACATAAAATACAAATAAACTTGAAAACAGTTCACATTTTTAAATATCTGATATACGACTCCTCTGCATTGATAATTGATATTCTACAATGTATACCTGAGGATCAATCTCTAACCAGAGTTACGGTTATCACTAGATTGAATGAGGAGATGAGATTAGATTTAAACAAATTAATGTTCATGACCTGGTCTGTAGATGCGACATCATAGAGAAGATGTCTGAAGAGATTTGTCATCAACACACTGCCGATGTCCCTTTCAACTCGTTCCGAAGTGAGTTGAGCGCAATTGGATCGTCTGGAATATAGAGCAGCAATGGCGTTCATTGTCTCAGTTTCTTATTATCCTGGGTTTCCATGATAGGCCACAGTCTGAAGATTTATGAAGCCTCTCTCCAAGAGATAACACACGTCATAAAGTCTACGCTGATCAGACAGGACTGGAGACAGCTTTTAGCTGAATGTAGATGTAGCTAAAATGAATAAATGAAGATGGAATGAAGTAGTCTGAAGAAGTCTGAAGACTGAAAACTGAAGAAGAAGACTGCAAGATGAAGGCACAACATGGGAGTGTAGCGCTTAGATTCAAATTCATAATTCTCAACACTACCTATCATTCTCTCCCCAATCATTCAACTTACATATTATCTGCAAGGGAATTGTTTAGCCCACTTACATACTCCATTCAGCAATAGATAACTTCTAACACAACTATACATATGAATGAATCTATAGCAAATTCTAATATATGTCAATCAAAATGCATGAACAATAAATTTAACATAAAACATTCTAAGTCCATTCTCACATTATCGATCAGACACCTTACCACTGGCTATCAGTATGTCTAGTACTGGACCCCAATAAGA
Source organism: Sinotaia quadrata (assembly GCA_028829895.1). Classification (NCBI taxonomy): domain Eukaryota; kingdom Metazoa; phylum Mollusca; class Gastropoda; order Architaenioglossa; family Viviparidae; genus Sinotaia; species Sinotaia quadrata. The sequence continues at coordinate 134,694,598 of CM054180.1, read as the reverse complement.
TTTTGTTGCAAGTTATTTTAACAAAGCTTCATCAAGTATTTATTAACCCACACTGGAATAATGGAACAGAATTATTTGTTCTACACCTTTATGTACCTGCTTCTTTATCCACACAATATCAATGCTTCTGACTGGGGTACTCCTGTTACTACAAAGGAAACCACTAGGGCACCCCTCTCTCAACACACTCTAGCTGCCTGACAGTCACTACGCTCAATTGCACTTAACAGTCTAGTCGGAAATACTTTACTTGCTCGCTATCAGTCAACTGTGCTCTGGCTAAATGTTTTAAATTTACGCTTAGAAATTGGAACCCCCCCCCACTTCTGTTATTACATATTATCACCTAGAACTTAACAAGAGCGATTTTTCCCATCATAGTGCTATAAAAAATATCTATTAAATTATAATTACAAAATGTCAATCACAGCAAAGTTCAGAACATCAATCAAGAAAATATATCATGTGCTTAGAGTTCCAAAGTCAGTCTTATAGTATATGTTCACAAATGTCACTGCCTTATGTCAAATAGTGGATGCTTGTTATTAACATATAAACAAAGTAAAGATAAAAACATAATCGCATTAATAATACTTGACATTGAACACAGGAAAGCTCTCATTCACTCTTCCGATGCTCTACTATAATGACTTCAGTTAAATATAAATCAAATTATGCAATATAAATTGACCATCAAGCCCTGGTATAATGTTATTTTAAAGCATAAAGTAGTGATCAATAACATTCAAGAGACTTATACGCTACATACAGCAAATTACTATGTTCTTACATTAGTCAACAGTGATATGAATTTAGGCTACTAAACTTTAATCAGGTCAATGCGTCTACTTTATAAACTTGTACAAAAAATGGGAATAAGAATAATTCACACTTCGAAAGATTTTTACTGTAATTCACACATAAATTTTGTATGGCACTCATTCATAATACTTGCACAAGAAGCGACTATACTATATTAAGGACAACAATAATCACCACTCACACAACTTGAGGAACAGGCTGACCCTCAGATGCTGATATAAACTTGGAGATCAAAACTTCAGCATGTCCAAAGGTCCTGAATCAGTACAGTATTTAAAGGAAGTGCACAGAGGAATACCTGAAGGAACGCTGGTGTCATACTCGTTCGGTGTTATGGGACTGGTGTCATACTCGTTCGGTGTTATGGGACAGGTGTCATACTCGTTCGGTGTTGTGGGACTGGTGTCATACTCGTTCGGTGTTATGGGACTGGTGTCATACTCGTTCGGTGTTATGGGACTGGTGTCATACTCGTTCGGTGTTATGGGACTGGTGTCATACTCGTTCGGTGTTATGGGACTGGTGTCATACTCGTTCGGTGTTGTGGGACTGAGCAAATGCATAGAGACAAATCGTTGTATATAATTATGTTTCCAGCTGCCTTGGGGATTAGGGATGACAGGAATTGTTTTGTGATGAGGGGTTCAAGCAATGGTACTGGCGCCTTCGATCACAGACTGAATCAGTGCATGTCACCATTACAATTGTATGCAAAGTATACTGAATCAGTGCTTGTCACGATTACAGTTGTAAATAAAGTATATTGCATTAACTAAATCAGTGCATGTCACCATTACAGTTGTAAGTAAAGTATATTTCATTAATTGAATCAGTGCATGTCACCATTACAGTTGTACGCAAAGTATACTGAATCAGTGCATGTCACTATTACAGTTGTACGCAAAGTATATTTCATTAACTGAATCAGTGCATGTCACCATTACAGCTGTAAGCAAAGTATAATGCTTTAACTGAATCAGTGCATGTCACCATTACTGTTATAAGCAAAGTAAATTTTATGTCACCCTTACTATTGTATGCAAAGTAAATTGCTTTAAATTAATCAGCGCCTGTCAACATTACAGTTGTAAGCAAAGTAAATTACATGAACCGAATCAGTGCATGTCAAAACTGCAGCAAGACACTGAAGGATCCAGATGTGAATAGCACCATTCTTGATGAAAGGGAAGTAACTCATTACTACATTGCTTATCTCATTAAACAAGGTTGCCTCCTCTGTTTAACCCTCGATTCTGATATCCCCGTTATGCTCAGAATCGTCGACAGGTCCTTGTGTGATAATTATGTGCACATCAAACATGGTCACATGTGGTATGTGACGATTTGTTCTGAGATGGGCAAATGTTAACTCTCCACCTTTCTGGGTTGCCAGTAACCTTAGACGGATCCCTAAACGCAACGCCTGGCTGTCCACGCGTGTTGGGAAGACGTACGATATAGAATAATTTCACAGCCCTATAATACATACAACCATGATCATTAAATAACATTGACAGACTACAACATGTGATATATAAGTAAGCCATCTGGACACGAGTGATCTCAATAAGAATTATTACTACACTAAATCAGCAATTTTTGTACACAAGAATAATAATCCAACAATAAATTAATCTCGTCTCTTTCTTTTCTTTCAAGCATAGTACCGGCTCGACCCATCGCTTAACATCTTATCGATTCAGTCCTCCATACACAGAATGTTGCTAGTCTGGGTTTCACAAATGGGAAAGTCCAAAATGGTTCCTCACAAATTCAAAGCAGTATGAAAGTTATGAACATGTTTAACACAAGGATGTTGAGTAGCGAGATCTGGTCAGTTGCGAGCAACATGGATTTCAGTGGCAAGCTTGGTATATTATATACATGACATGTTACATTACTTGTGACATTTTTAATAAATGAATTACTGAAATAATAATCTGAGCGAAGCTTTTGGGAAGTAGAATTAGAAAGAAAATATAAGTCACGAGCTAAGCATAAACGGCCACATCACTTTTATGTATTCAGTTAAAGAACAGATGTCCTTTGCTATAATGTCACACGAAGGGACTTCAGTTTGCTTGACGCCTCGTTATCTGTTAGAAATTAAAAGGAGGCAATTCTCCCTATTAAATTATAAAATACATACTACACTTCTATATTTCTTCAAGAGAGAAGATGTCAGTCAGCTCACATTAATGAGTGTTCAGACAGGACACATATAGTCTTGTAGCTTAACAACTGTCCAGGGTTGATGTGTCTGCTGCTATTAATGGCGAGGAAACATTCGCTGTTAACCTACAACTAAACACAAACGATGCAGTATAACTAAATCATTTTTTAGAAGATATTTGCCATAGTGTTCAAGACACTTCAACCTGCCATATGCCGCCCATTTTCAGAAGTCATTCTAACATTTTGTCCGCCAAGATGTGACCATGTTTACTTGATGATTGTTTGCTATTCACACTTCACTGCTCTTCCATTTCGACTGCTAACGAAGCAACTATCAACAAAGCTAATACCACTCTCATTTACACCTCGCTCAATCATACATTCACCCTTTAATAATTTGCTACTCCACTTGAATTTTAATATTCCGCTCGTATGACAACATATACAACAGATTTCGAAGTTTCACTTTCATACAAGTTCAAATCTTTCATTAACATTTCCATCAATTAAATAATAATTATGATATAATTAATCCATGTAGAGTAACAATTAAATTTCCATTTCATGACATTTGGGCTGCAGGGTAAAACTAGGATTATATGATTCTGAAATTGTGAAGTGTTTATGACATATCAAGTGTTATTGATCTGAAAACACGCGTTCTTTTATTCACATGAATATATAAAGTGGACATTCTAAATGTTAGAAAGGCATATATTTATATGTGTGTGTATGTATAAGAAAAGGTTTGCTTTGCACTTTTATTTCAACAATCGTAAACTATTATGAAAGCTTTTAACACTAGTATGCGTTTCAAAATTCAATGAAAACTTACTGTTAATTACAACGTATAATAACCATAAACGGATAAGCACTTCATTTGGTCCTTTCATATTTAATCTCGGACTATTTTAATACTAGCTGATATAATAAGAAAATGCATTAAACAAGGAAAACATCCGCATATGTCGAAATGCGTAATGTTACTTCGACATCAAACTTTTGATGAAATGTAAAATAATAGCCTCTAACCGTTGCCTCGCACATTCTCTCATGGCAAAGTGTGTGCAGTCACAAAAATAATTTCGTTACAGTCTGCTTAATGTGCAAACATTAGCAATGTAGAAATGATGTCTTAGTGTATTGCAAGACATTTCAATTTCATTTAATTTGCAATCGAATAGCCAAATGGAAACAATAGCAGTTTGTTTTACAAAACATTCATATTTGAATAGGGAGCCGTAGGGATAGCTCTAAATGTGATACAATCATTAATCTGACGTCTAAACATTTATATTTGAATAGGGAGCCGTAGGGATAGCTCTAAATGTGATACAATCATTAATCTGACGTCTAAACATTACACGTATGACGTAGAGCGTTACTATATTTGTCTAAACTGATTTTATTAGGGACCACAATTTCGACTCGTGATTTGAAGGTTTGGTGGGATGAGTGATTATTAGTTTAAAGAATATTAATGATCCTTTAATCAACGTCTTAGAAAGTATGTGAGTTAATCATATCCGATTTAATTACTTTTACATATGTGTACTGATATTTTATAAGGGACAATAAAAATGAGATTTAATATTGTGTGTATAAATAAATTATTCGCATTTTTAATACCAAGATTTCTTATTACTGGTTGTATTTCTAATATTAAAATAATTGTATTTAAATGTGGTTGTATATATGGTTCTTAAAGCTGTGCTTTTAAAGTTGTACTGGTAGAAACATTTTAATAAAGAAAGAATTTGATAATGGGAAAAGTGATGTTGTTTGTGTCTCGTTCTGACCCATAGATTTTACATAATTTTAATTATCTCTCCGTGCTTGTCAGGCTGAAAGGAAAACCTAAACACACAACAATATAAAGAGCGTCTTGGTGTTTAAAGGAATTGTACTTTCTACTGTGACCCATTATACTCCAAGGGACTGTACTTTCTACAAGCATCCATCTCATTTCAAGGGTATGTATATACTACTAGAACTCATCACATTCCATGTGGCAGTATTTGCTTAGGGACTAATTACATTCAAAAGGACTGTACTTGCTAAAGTTCCCATTAACTGCCTAGGTACTATACCTGCTACAAGGACTTATCACACTCCAACATTCTGTATTTACTAAAGGATCATCACATTCCAAGGCTCTGTATTTACTAAAGGATCACCACATTCCAAGGCTCTGTATTTACTAAAGGATCATCACATTCCAAGGCTCTGTATTTACTAAAGGATCATCACATTCCAAGGCTGTATTTACTAAAGGATCATCACATTCCAAGGAACTGTATTTACTAAAGGATCATCACATTCCAAGGAACTGTATTTACTAAAGGATAATCACATTCCAAGGAACTGTATTTACTAAAGGATCATCACATTCCAAGGAACTGTATTTACTAAAGGATCATCACATTCCAAGGAACTGTATTTACTAAAGGATCATCACATTCCAAGGAACTGTATTTACTAAAGGATCATCACATTCCAAGGAACTGTATTTACTAAAGGATCAGCACATTCCAAGGAACTGTATTTACTAAAGGATCATCACATTCCAATGAACTGTATTTACTAAAGGATCATCACATTCCAAGGAACTGTATTTAATAAAGGATCATCACATTCCAATGAACTGTATTTACTAAAGGAATAACATTTTATGGACTTACACATTCCATAAAAGTATACTTTCATGTCGTTTGTTGAGGTAATATATAGGAGAAGAGTATCACATTGCTTGAAGAAACTTTAATTACGAATGAGTCAGTACCAAAAATAAGCAGGATATTTAAAGAACCTTGAAACAAGGACATTGTCTGTGTAACAATTTCTTCTTATTTGACAATAATTTGCATAAGTAATTATTCTAAGACATTATTTTATCAGAATTTATCAATTCAATTGGTTAAACTTGTTTTATAATTATCAATTTAGTGTGAGGCTGTGGTTCAGTTTGTTATCTAATTAATTAATACGTTGCTGTTACATGTGAAATGCGTCCATGTCACAAAACTCATTGTGGAGCACGCTTTCTAAAAGAATTCTTTCAACACGTGTAGGTGTCATCATGACACTGTTTCACTGACAAATCGAGTCAATCAGGCTTTAAATGACAGTCATCACTTTAAACGAATTTATATTTAATAAGTTTTAAATGAGCAATGTACATAGTTACAGTACACAAAAGTATGTAGTAAGGAATGTGAATACTAATTAAATAAAGAAACATTAATATTGTTTAAAAGTATGATTACAGTGCATGTCAGTCAGATTCGTCACTTCTTAGGACAAAATATCATCGAGTTAGATATACCAAGCAAAGCATTTATCTCTGTATGCATTGTAAGTTTCACTTCTTGAGTATAATTTATTTATAATCAAAAAGGTTTGGTGTATGAAGACATTATGCTAAACACTAAATGCCAGCCTAGAGTAAAGACGTCTATGATATTGTGTTACTGATATACATCACGGATTTTCAACCATGAAAGATTATTGACTTCAGTAGTTCCCAGCATTTATGAGAAAGCCTGTGAAAAGAGTCCATGGTCCACCCCTTACAGCAGTTCCAGCCGTTTGCTTGACCCACACCTGTTCTCCAGCGGCCATTCGTGTAGTAACCAGGACAGACCCTTCATTGGTGGGATTTGGAGTGCCCGCGTACACTTGTCCTAGTACAGTGATTTGTTTATTAATCGATAGTGATACTCTTCCATGGCTATTAGGGACGAATGTCGATAGAAAAAATGCGTACACGCCTGCAACAGGAGCAGTAAATATTCCTGTAAGTGGGTTATATCCCCCACCGATGTTGGTGATTACACGATCAAATGCGAGAATCTGCCCTGGTCCGACGGCCACACCATTCGTACCATCATCCGTTGTGAAATCAGCCGTGAAAGAGACTGGAACAAGTATTCATTAAGAATATTAAATTACTTTTTAAAAGAAGACATTCATAGAAAAGAGAGAAAATATGCTAAATCAAAGAAAACGACTATGATTACCCCGAATCATTTGTATGTGGTATGCTCTTGCATTTTTTTTTTTGGTAAAGAGTTAGACCTCAATCCAAGTCCCAGCTTATTTCGATTTGCACTCACGAAGCAAACACGCGCTCATGCACAAATACACACACACACACACACACACACACACACACACACACACACACACACACACACACACACACACATACATACACACACACACACACACACACACATACACACACACATCACACACTCATAGAAACACATGCACATTCAATATTTATGAAAACTTAGCACACAAAAATTATCAATGTGTAATGAGTCTACGGTGACAATACAAGAAAATGGGATTGTGTCAAATTCTATACGTTACAAGTAACCCAAACGTTACTTGATTGTCATGTCATTCTATTTTTATTCCAATCAGCCTTATCCCTGTCTCTCTGACTATGTGTCAAATATGCTCATGCATGTCTATCGGCCTCATTATTTTGTCCATCTATACATCTAGGTTCTTCAGAATAACATCATTGTTGTCAAAGATTCCGATAATTGTTGACAGAAAAATATTTATCCTCTACTCTGCTCTACTATGCCTCTTCCTGTTTCCTGCTCTGGGGTTCTACGAATGTGAGTAAGCATATCGGGAAACCAGCATATGAAACGTAATATCAGTATTCTTATGCTTGACTTTAGGATCTTCATTTGTAAGCAACAGTTAATTTCTTTACTTCACCATCTGAGTCTTCTTTCAACGGTCATATTCACCTTAATTTTAAAATGCAGTTATGAAAGCGAATTATGATTACTGTTTGCATTTCGCTAGGTCTAGTTAGATGTAACTGGATGTCACAATGAACGTTGAGAGTCACCTGATAATTTCTGCATTTTTTCAGTTATGTCGATTCTTCCACTCAAATTCTTCACCATTTGCCGCAATTCTTGCAGTTCATTGTTTTGCCGTACAATGCTCTCGCAGTATGGGTCAGACTTGGCACCAACTATCAGAACTGTCAGCATGAAGATCTGGAAACTCATCATGTCACGTTCACTCACTCAGCTTTGAAATTAAATACATATTGTTAGTAATTGTACAGAGCACGCGACGACGAGAACACAAGACTTTAGACTCTCGTTTGATTTGTCTGTACGAGTTTTGTCACATGATAATTAGAAATTGACGATATAATTGTTCAGTTATTCAATCTAGCATTAAATAATGAAATTAAAGATAACATTGCATTACTTTTATATCCTTATGAAATTAACTAAATAAAATTTAAACTTAACCTCGTAAATGCACGTGATAATTATTTTATGAATATGAAGCTATGTAATGGAAATGAAAATGATAAAGGATTATTACAAAGAATATGACGACGATGATTTTGATGATGATGATGATGTGGATTGTGATAAAATATGCACTCTTAAGATATAGAAGATACAAGAATGTGAGCATGTGGACAATATGAATTGGGAACAGGATTGTAATAACGGTACTCTACGGCGAAGTCGATGATGATGATGATGATGATAGTCATCATTGTGATGAAGAATATCTTGATGAAAGTGGTCAATATTAAGTTGATGTGACGATTAATGGAAGATTATCATTGATGATTTTTTTCCATAATGATGGTGATAGACAGGAAGTGCAGTATAAAAGTGTATTATTGCTAATAAATATAATAAAATAATTATCACTAATGTGGCCATAAATATCTCCAAAACGAAGTCTCAAAATTAAATTTATTATCATTTCAAGTTATTGTTTTTCCAATAATCTATCTGTCTGGACCGTTTATAATCCAGTGTGGAAAAATAAGAAAACATGCCTGCGAACATGAACACAAATAATTATTGCAATTTACAGTAGTAACACACAACAGGTTTCTGATTCAATATATAATGTCACCTTTCAAAGCTAGGCAATGCTAGTCCAGGATATTAATGGATATAGTTCTATTTTACAACTAAAACACAGACGAAATTAACAGGGAAATGAATACGCAAATAAAGGCTTTACTGTTTCGAAACAGCAATTCGTAAGAAATCACGTAACTAGTGCCTGAAATATGGTCCTAGGCTTATCAGTGTGTTAAGTGCCTGAAATATGGTCCAAGGCTTATCAGTGTGTTAAGTGCCTGAAATATATCCTAGGCTTATCAGTGTGTTAAGTGCCTGAAATATGGTCCTAGGCTTATCAGTGTGTTAAGTGCCTGAAATATGGTCCTAGGCTTATCAGTGTGTTAAGTGCCTGAAATATGGTCCTAGGCTTATCAGTGTGTTAAGTGCCTGAAATATGGTCCTAGGCTTATCAGTGTGTTAAGTGCCTGAAATATGGTCCTAGGCTTATCAGTGTGTTAAGTGCCTGAAATATGGTCCTAGGCTTATCAGTGTGTTAAGTGCCTGAAATATGGTCCAAGGCTTATCAGTGTGTTAAGTGCCTGAAATATGGTCCAAGGCTTATCAGTGTGTTAAGTGCCTGAAATATGGTCCTAGGCTTATCAGTGTGTTTAAAGTATTGAATAACAATCTACGTTTCTTCGTCCAGACTCCATGCACACAATGGAATACAACAAATAATACAAACGCTGATAATAAAAGTTAATATATCAAATTTTCTACAATTCCAAATCAAGGTGTGGTTTGACTTGGAAAATAAATTATGCCTCCAGTAAAACATAAGAATACTTTAAACAATTCTTGATTTTTGCAATGCCCACTAATATGTCGCTTGAAAGATGAGGTGAGGTTCACTATCCGAAATCAATGTAAGGTAGCAAAATACATTGTTCATAAATGTGAAAAATGAATTTTGTCTTTAGAAAATAGGTCGTCGTAGTACAAAAATGTCGCCACCAAAAAGTAGACTAAATTTAGAAAATAGTGGTCAAGAAAATTCAACTTATGAAGGACACTAATGTTAGAGAGGTCATAGGTCTTGCAAAACATATCTGGAAAAGCAAATGAAAACATACTGACGAAATTGTTAAAGCTCATTACAAATATCTAATAGCAAATGAAACATGTTTGTGTAAAAATACAGACGTCAGCAAGCAGCATGTTTGAGTCTCACTGTGTTCTGTACTGACACTATGTTGATGGAATATTACCAAAACAACTAATGGGTGAAAGTTACATGGTTAAATCTGAAACAGAAATATCCATTATCATGTATGAGACCAAAACTAAAAATCACAGTCTACATGAGATCAAGCACTAAATACATTCGTACATGAGATCAAACATTAAACACACAATCCTACATGAGATCAAGAATTAAACTGTAAATTTCATTGTTGTTTTAATAAATGTATTGACATTCTTACCCATATTGATACACTTATGTTGGAAAAGAACGTGGATGGATGGGGGCTCGCTAAATATTGATTAAAATATATATTTATCTTCTCCATTAGTAAGAAGCTTTCAACCTAAATACGGAAATATTGTGTGACAGTAAATGTTTGTCTTTAATGTTGTGGGAGAGACGAGTGGTGTTTTATTTTTTAGAATTACTTAACATAAATTAATATTCTCACCACTTGTAATTAATTATTGGTGATTAATTAATAATAATCGTAACCATTAACTAGATGGTATTGCCGTCACACACTGGGCTTGGGATTACTTTTAGTCGACACTCTTTTGGTTACTTTATTTACGTTGTCTGTTTACAATTATGTCGTAATTTTAGTCAGCTTGATTGATTTTCATCAGTTCAGTTCATATACATTAGGTTTGTTTAAGTCTATTTGTGTTTGCTTACTAAAAAGAATTGCGTGAATTAAAGGCTTCATTTCATTTTACATATTTAATTCCCCTTCGCTGACCTGCGTCTAGTACAATACATATTATATGTAATATGTTATTATGAATCCAGGATTACTATTTAAATTATATTATGATGATATTCTAGTGTGGTTGTTATAAGAAGAATAATTATAAGCCTCGCATAATACTTCGCTGTAATATACTCATTATGTTCATTGCATTTGAAAAAATAAAATTACTATTATTAGTAGTAGTGGTAGTATTCGCAGTAATACAAATGGTATACTTAATACCTAGTTTTGAGAAATGTATAAAATCAAAACAGTATGATGTCTTATGTTGCTTTGATTGCATTAATCTAACTACTTCCAACTTTGACTTACCTAGGTCAGAATGAACTTAACGATGTTTTTAACGATGTTTTTAACGATGTTTTTATAATGGCTGTCCTCGTTCTTCCCCTTTGCTTTGTCTGTCACACACGTATCTTTGGAAGTGCAAACCCTGTCAACTAGTCAGAAATGCATTTATACGTTAGGATCCGGTTGTAAGATTCCACGTCACAGGCCGAAGCCAATCAGGGTTATGCGTCAGATGCAGGGGAGGGAGGGGTGTTGAATGAACTAAATCTTATTTCGAATATAGATATATCATTCATATTTAATCACAGCTTTCAGCGTATTGCTAATCACAGAGAAGCTGTTTAAGAATAATGCCAGTATCATTTAATTATAATGTTATCCCGGGTTATCATCTAGTTATTGGTTGGGAAACATTCCAATGTTTTTACTACATATTAGTCTTAACGTGCAGAGCAGGATATCAACTTTTAAACTCTCACTACATAAATATTAGGAACATAAATACAGTGAGTGTTCCACAATTTTATAAAGAAACTATTTTATAGGAAGTAAATAGAAATAAGTGACCAATAAAAGAAGATAAGAAATTATTTGTTACATTTTATTCTCAGAGTTTTTGATTTATAACTGAATGGTTTGTGAGCTGAGCGGTTAAGTTTTCTTTTGTTTAACGCATGAGCAAGAATTATTAGGACAATAAATTTTAACATATTTATTTATAAAATAGCAAATGACCTACTATCGGTTTGAAGGAGTGTGTGTGCTATTAACTTTGAATTTTCCTGTATTGTTCATAGTGTTATATTCAAAATTTAAACTCTCATATAAATATGTCAACGTCCGTAACCCTGCATGCAGAAATAAAATGAGCCAGCCAAACATCCGAGATGTATTCATGTCAGACATCATGACAACCAACCAAAATATTTGTACATTGTGATGACAAATTTCTGAAGGACTGAATACAAGTTGTGACATCGGAGACGTTGATGTAAACGTTAGTTATATGCTACAACGACGTTCTCATTGTTCATTTCTTTGTTCAAATAAATATATTTTATCTCCACTCCCCAGACCACCTTTGGTGACAGAGAGTGAGTAGTATATAATTACTATGATAGAGGGCAAAATTAAATTCCCGATTATTAAGCTACCGTGCAATATATAATTACCAATTTAAAAAATAGCGAGAAATATATAATTAACTAATTACAAAGATATCGAGCAATATATAATTATATAATTTCAATACTCGGGCTGACAGAGTTATATTTTCTGACCTATCTATTATTTACCTAACTTTTGTTTTGATAACTAGTATAAATTTAGCAATGGAATTAGTTATCTGACATATCTATTATTTTATTTACATAACTTTTGTCTTGATAACTAGTCTAAATTTAGCAATGGAATTAGTTATCTGACTTATCGATTATTTACATAACTTTTGTCTTGATAACTAGTCTAAATTTAGCAATGGAATTAGTTTTCTGACTTATCTATTGTTTACATAACTTTTGTCTTGATAACTAGTCTAAATTTAGCAATGGAATTAGTTTTCTGACTTATCTATTATTTACCTAACTTTTGTCTGATACGTATTCTAAATGCAGCAATGGAATTAGTTTTTGCCAATCCATCTTTTGTTTAAATTTTAACAAATATGTTTTATTGATTTTTTTAATATTTACACTCTAAATACTTTTCAATGAATGTTCTCTATCCGTTTTCAGTTAGTAGAACATGTCTGGTTTGCATCATATTTCTCATCTCCATTAAGCATCATATGCATTGTCATCCAGACAAAATATTGAACTATTTCTCATTGGATGTTTTATAAAATAAATAACTATGCTAAGATGCTAAGTAGAAAAGTACCAATATTATGTGATATACATATCATTTCGCTTTTAATGAGTACAATCTTCCTTAGCAACAGGTGTTGGCAGTTTGATTAAAGATATGCTTGCATGAATCGGCATGATTGTTTAAACTTCATTAACTGGTGAATATTTCCTTCCCTGTGTTCTCAGGGCTTTTTTGTGCTTTTATTTTCATGTCAGTCGTTTTGATGATCGTGACTTGTATTAATCAGTTGTTAAAATTAGTGAATAAAATATCAAATGGCGTCACGTGAGAAATACAAACAGCTATTTGACCTTTGTGTCAGTTAGATGTCACAGGTGTTTCTAAACTGGATCCTTTTAGTTATTCTTTCAGACATATTCATGAACGTGGAAAGTAAAGTTTTGAAAGGTGTTTTGCATCCTGCAATCAATGGCGATTGATTGTAAAGGGTTCGTGTTACAAATTGTCTCCCTGTTATGGTTGCGAAAGGTAGCAATACTAACTAACGTGCAGCAAATGATGTTCGGGTATAAGTCATTGTTTCATTATACTGCTGTCATTGAATATTATGATTTAGTGGTTTAATTACTATAATTGAAATATCAACTTTCAGACGGTCATTTCTAAACGTGGGACAGCTTTATGGACTAAATGAATGTATGTTTAATAATAGGCTTCGGTTGTTTTATGCACTTTACCAATGCATAAGACACACACACACACACACACACACACACACACACACACACACACACACACACTAACACACAAATATAGACTTAGAAATAGTCTGTGCATTTTTGATATTGGCATATTATATTTGCGTTTTATGTAGAGATGTATTATGTGAGTAGACTATTATTTCTACAAATTGTGAACTACAATTGCTTATATGTAGTATGCTAAACAATTGACATTGTTTCTGGTGAACCCGCTCATGAAACTATTATGCTATAATTACTATGCAGTATGCGTGTATTGGGTTAATAAAGACTGTAAGTCAGAAAAACTGCTCATCGGCTTTGAACTTCTTTAGATTGCTTCATCACGTACGGCAAATTATTTTACCTGAGTTGTTTACTCTAAATCTGGCATTGGCAACAAATATATAATTATTAAGCTTAGAAATATGGATGGAAAATTTATTCTAACACTGTGCAAGAATGAAATGAGAACAGCCAACAAAGTGTTAAGAAGAAATTTATTGATAATCCACCCCGATCTGTCAGTAAACCAAACTTTGCAACAATATAATAATATTTCATTTTTCTTTAATATAAATATTTTACTTTAGCAATTTTTCACATTATTGTCAGTGTATTGTTAATTGTATCGGTAGTGTAATGCGTCATGTAACTGTAAAGTAAAAGTCTGCATTGCTTACTTGCTATGACTATGCATTTCATAACGTTACACACAACGAGTTCATTAATTAAATGATTATTATTGTGGCATAGTACTAAGATAAAAACTTTTAAAACATGTTGTTATGAAAGACACCATTTATTATTTGGAGTAATAACATATAATTATTCATGTCTAAAACAAAATTGTGACTAAGTGTATAAACACATGTTTGAGATCAAAATGTTAATGTTGTTAATTTATGCTTAACTACAGGATAATTCTATTAGATTACTCTTAATTGCAATTATGGAATTGGAACATATTTGTCATTATTTCCTACTTCACTCTACATATGTTTCTGAGTGACAGTGTTTCTGTCGTGACTTTATTAGTAGTTATGACAAATCCTATTTCTGGATTGACATATTTACGATTTTGCATTGCTGTATGATTAGACAGTATGGACATTGTTGCAGTACAAAATATACTTCATAATAATTGAGAGTTTGTTTCTAAAAGGTATTATCATTTCTACACCTATTTCCACTGTTCATTTGTAAATGAAGCGGTAGAAAAAATATTGTTCAAAGCTATCTACATCAAGTGGACTACTACAGTTTCATTTCAGTTGTGTTGTAACGAATACATATACTTTTATAAATGAATTATTTGTGTTGTAACGAATACATATACTTTTATAAATGAATTATTTGCATCTAAAATCATTAAAGCAATCGCACATAACCTATATGTTGATTTCTGCTATTTTTGTATAAATACCTATTTAAACGTGACTACAAGAGACCTCATTTGCTTCTGATTCTGTCTGTGAGAAAACAACATTGTGGTGGATCAGATCCAACGAAAGAAAGTTTACTAGATTTGTTTGTGTGTTTAAGCAGAATTTTATTTAAACAGACCACATCTTAGGTAAGGAGTTGTATTTATCTCTTCCCTTACTTTCGTTTGTATGAAAGAGAGAACACGAATGAAAGAGTGACAGACATATGGAGAGACATACGGAGGCAAAAAAGTGAGAGGAGGAGGGGCAAATAAAAGCTATAAAAATATTAAGACAGAAAGAGATCATATGATAATACCGTAATAACGACTCTGCTTTGTTATTAACTTTAAAATGAATCATTAGAAACAAAAATATCAAAGCACAATAATTGCAGAAATAACTGATATAGTTGTTTAATGCTATTTCGAATTGATCACATTTATTGAAAACATTAATGTTGAGCATGATTTCCTAGAGAAGACCACAATGCTGATGTTTGAAAGACTCAAATAGGTAAAAAGAAACACACATGAAACACAATAGTCCCTTGTTTTTTTTTTATGTCCGCAGTACGCAGTGAACGTCAGGAAACATGACCGCACTAAAGTTATTGGCCTTGGTGGTACTCCTGCATATATCTAGTGCAAACCTGTACTTCGATAATTTTTTACGACTGAGTACTGAATTAGACGACCTGAAAAAAGACGTGAAGACTTTAATGGCGGAAAGAATCGAATTAAAAAATAAGGTGGAAAGACTATCGGCGAACACAAGTGCAGGTATTTTTATTTCTGGTACAATTTTATGATTATAATAATAAAATGTACATAAAGGATAAAGAGCATGAGTAATTATTATTGCTCGTTATCCTGCATGAACATTTACTGTATTAGGAATTAAGATAATTGATCTCTTTATCCTGCATGAACATTTACTGTATTAGGAATTAAGATAATTGATCTATTTATCCTGCATGTACATTTACTGTATTAGGAATTAAGATAATTGATCTCTTTATCCTGCATGTACATTTACTGTATTAGGAATTAAGATAATTGATCTCTTTATCCTGCATGTACATTTACTGTATTAGGAATTAGGATAATTGATCTCTTTATCCTGCATGTACATTTACTGTATTAGGAATTAAGATAATTGATCTCTTTATCCTGCATGTACATTTACTGTATTAGGAATTAAGATAATTGATCTCTTTATCCTGCATGTACATTTACATTATTAGGAATTAAGATAATTGATCTCTTTATCCTGCATGTACATTTACTGTATTAGGAATTAAGATAATTGATCTCTTTATCCTGCATGTACATTTACTGTATTAGGAATTAAGATAATTTATGTCTTTATCCGGCATGAACATTTACTGTATTAGGAATTAAGATAATGTATGTCTTTATCCTGCACGGGTATTTCCTGTATTATTTATTAACATTCTTTTGTATTATCTAATACATTTAATTTTATTAAACCCCTGCTGTTCGTGTTTTTGGATAGTTTTGTTTGTAAAGTAGAAGTAACTATTGGGAGTCTTGATCAAAGAGACAGTCCAGTGTAACAACGGTCACACGATTATGTAACCGTGTTTTGTAACAAATGTGCGCCTTAGTCACGTGTGAGCAGACGCTTATTGCCGGAGGGCTGCTTATACACAGGTAGGAGAAAAGGTAGATTTTATACAAGAACTTGTGACACATACCTAGCTTATTAATGAAGATAATTATTATTTTAATTGAATTTTCATAACTAATTTCAAGTGATGATAATATTAATTTTATTTTATTAATGATCTTCCAACAGACACCACTCGTCTCACATTTGGAGGATATTTTGGCGTTGTAAACGCTTGCACAATTCCACAATATAAAATTCCGTTTACATTCATATAAGTAAGGTGGAAACTTTTTACTGAAGGAGAAGATAAATCTGACTTTAAACTATATTTAGCGAGTCCCCATCCACCCACTTTATTCGCCAACATAAGATTATCAAATATCAATATGCGTAAGGTCAATAAATTTAACAATAAATTTATCAAAAGAAATATCAACTATGCAAATGACAATTACAATGAAACAGATAATTTGATATCTATATTCCATAACCCATAATTGCATAATTAGAATTTACAGTCTCTCACTATATACATTTATTAATACAATTACAGTTAATTATAGTAATATTTATCAGAGAATATAAATAGAGTTATTAGAATAGGTTACTTTAAACTTCACCTAAATGGATTAAGTGTAGCTTCCACAATCTTTTCACTGGTCGTTTCAATCATGCCACAGTGTCAAAATATTCAGCACGTGCTTTCGCCTTGTGAAAGAAAACACAAATATGTCGTTACTTTCAACCGACCTGGCACACTCTTTCCACCAGTTTCTTGATCAGAACACAATCACAATGGTTGTGTTATCTTCACTGGACTGATGTATGTAGTATCTTTGCTTTGCTACTTCAAAAGTATCGACGTAGCATACTCCTTTATGCTTACACGCACTGCAACATACTTTGCAAGTTTCCTGCGCTTTTCGGTCTCTCAAGTCATGAGTAGTGAACAAACGAAGGATAGCTAGAAACTTGAAAGTTGAACCTGATGCTCCACTTGAGAATTACAGCTCAGGTTTGGACTCACACTCCCAGAGTGAGACACA
Source organism: Sinotaia quadrata (assembly GCA_028829895.1). NCBI lineage: Eukaryota > Metazoa > Mollusca > Gastropoda > Architaenioglossa > Viviparidae > Sinotaia > Sinotaia quadrata. Next base: position 134,676,798 of record CM054180.1, on the reverse strand, counting down.
ACCACAAACAAGAGAAGGAAAATCAGAAGGCTCTTTGCATCTGCAACATACAATCAAGGAGCAAGCCTAAGTTTCTTATTCTTTACAATACAACACCATTCAATCTGACACTCCATTCTCAAACTTTCTAAAGTTCCTGCAATGATATACATTATCCCAATACACACGTGGTACAATATATACAATGTATCAAACAATGTCACATATTAATACACCACAGCGGTGCAGCTTAGTTCAAACATTTGTAGAAAATAAATCAACTTACATAGTACATCTTTACATAACACAAATATAACATATCAAGAGAAAAACGTATGGCATGTTTCCAAGTCCATTCTCACTCAATCAGTCAGTTTAAACTCACCACTCAAGCTAATGACTGTCTTCAGAGCCGAATTTATCTCTTTGTCTTTAAATTCAAAAGTGAATAGACAGCAAAATTCTCTACTGCATGTTAACTCATTTACCTCAGCCCATTGTCTAGTCTTGTTCTCATAAATCATAATCAACATATTAATGATTTTATATGAGTGTAATGTTTAATTAGATGTTGGGGTAACTGACTTTGAAATTGGTAATGTTTTAAATTAGACCTTGTTTTAATGATGCTATACGTATTAAAGTAAAGGTGTTATGTTTATTAAAGTAAAGGTGGTATGTTTATTAAAGTAAAGGTGTTATGTTTATTAAAGTAAAGCTGAGCCTGATGTTAATGGTGTTGTGTTTGTTACAGTAAAGCAGATCCTGATGTTAATGGTGCTGTGTTTGTTATAGTAAAGCAGAGCCTGATGTTAATGGTGTTACTTTGGTCGAAAAGTGAGAGGAAAAGAGAGATGCAGTATTTGTTACCTTCAATACTCATTTTAAATCACGGCGCTATATACTAAATTATATTGTTTATTGAAACTGTAGTATGGATATTTATTTGTTTGTTTCAGTTGCTTTTACAGTGAGGTTTTCCTATGACGAAGACAAGTATGGAATATCTCTAGGAACTGGACAAATCTTTAGATTTGACGACGTGATTACCAACATTGGTGGGGGTTTTGATAAACTCACAGGAATCTTTTCAGCGCCATTTGCTGGGGTCTACGGGTTTTTCCTGACGGCCATGTCTACAAATGCTCGTGAACCTATAGTTCTCGCCATTGACAAACACGGCACTGTGCTGGACGTAGTGTTTGCAGATGGTTTAAGAGATCCGCATGACCAGGGCTCTACACAGGTAACCACACACTTGGCAAGAGGAGAACAGGTGTGGGTCAGACAGTATGAAGGAAATGGTGTACGAGGAGGGCCATGGACAGTCTTTACTGGCTATTTGATAACTAGGGATTAAAGTTCGGACAAAAATACATGAGATTGCTCGTGTAGTTCCTTAACATATGTTTGACTCTTTAAGCAGGTTCCCTGAAATAATTCTTACAGAAAAAGTAAAATTTTATTGTATCAAAGCTCGTTTGAAGAGGTGACAAAATGGCACTGCATATTCGCCATATGACTAATGGAATGTGTGTAAAGTGGTGGTTATGTCAAGAGCTAAATGATTACACTGAAATACTATGCACACGATACATATTAGATAAAATATGTAATCTTAATATGAAAATAATTTAAATTTTAAAGTATGATTATGTCTAGTAGCATATGGTTTATGTAAAGATACCCGAGACGACTCGTGTTTGATTCTTTTTCCTATGTTTGACAAGTATTCTGGCTTTCAAACAGACAAATAAAATTCATGATCAAAATTTGTTGATTGAAATTCTTTACAAGGAGTTAGTAACATCACATTTCATGACAGCGATGTGACTAAAGTATTACAGATATCTCAGAGGTTAATTTGTGACTAGAAGTAAACGACATTTTTATACGATACTGACACGTCATGTATTAAATCAAAGCAAACAATCTTTACATGCTATTGATTTAAAATCAATCTTTTTAATAAAAATATCTTCAAATGCATGAATTACAGATCAATATCACACACATACACACACACACACACACACACACACACAAACACACACACTCACACGCACACCCGCATGCACGCTCACACACATAAGCACAACGCGTACACGCGCACAAGCACACATACATTCACACACACACACACACAGACACAGACACACACACACACACACACACACACACACACACACACACACACACACACACATACACATAGAAAGTTTTGCTGATTTACAAACTAAAGTCTAGCCATTAACTGAAAGTGAATCACAATAACGATAACGTAAGATTACGAGAACAAGTTTGGTTACGAGTACGAGTAGTCATTCGAGAGAGTGTGCCAGTAGGAGTGCAAAGTATGAGAATGGATTGTGTGCCATGAGAAAAAGAAAGAAATCGACAATAAATAACGTGTTTTCACTGTGCAACAATTAAATTTTAAAAAGCTGTCAAAGTGTAAAGAAGAAATGTATTGTTAGTTCACACTGATTAATACATATTGTATTATTCTTTTTACTTTTGCAATGTTTTGCATTATTGTTATTGTATTGTTAAATGTATCGTTAGTGTAATGTTTCATGTAACTGTAATGTAAAAGTCTGTGTTGTTTACGTACTATGACTATGCATTTCATAACGTTACACACAACGAGTTCATTAATTAATTGATTATATTATTGTGACATAGAAGTACTAAGATTAGACAAACATGTTGATATGAAAAGACACATTTCATTATTTGAAGTAATAAAATACAATCATTTAAGTCAAAGACATAATTGCGACTTATGTTTATAGATATCTTTTAGATCAATATGTTAATGTTGATATGTGATTAACTACAGGATCATTCTGCTATATTTTAATTGCATTGCAAGTCCGAATGAATTTGTGATCAGTTCCTACTTCACTCTGGAATTTTTTTTTCTGCCGTGTGAGAGTGTCATTGGGAAACAGTTTGTTTCTGTCGTGACTATATCAGTAGTTATGGCAAATTCCATTTCTGGATTGACATATTTACGATTTTGCATTGTTGAAAGATTAGACAATATGGACCTTGTTGCAGTACAACATATATTTCCTAATAATTGACAGTTGTTTTCAAAAAGGTATTATCATTTCTAGACGTATTTCCACTGTTCATTTGTAAATGAAGCGGTAGAAAAAATATTGTTCAAAGCGATCTACATCAAGTAAACTACTACAGTTTCATTCATTTGTGTTGTAATGAATACATATACTTTAATAAATGAATTACTTGCAGTAAAATATTTAAAGCAATCGCACATGTCCTAAATATTAATATCCGCTATTTTTGTATAAATACCTATTTTACGAGACTGCAACATACGTCAATTGCTTCTGATTCTGTCTGTGAGAAAACAAAATTGTGGTGGATCAGATCCAACGGAAGAAAGTTTGATAGTTTTGTTTCTGTGTTTAAGCAGAATTTTATTTAAACAGACGACATCGTAGGTAAGGAGTTGTGTTTCTTTCTTCCTTTACTTTAGTTTGTATGAAAGAGAGAGAACACGAAAGGAAAGAGTGACAGACAGATGGAGAGGACATGCGGAGACAAAAAAGTGAGGGGAGGAGGGGCAAATAAAAATTATAAAAATATTAAGACAGAAAGAGATAATATGATAATACCGTAATAACGACTCTGCTTTGTTATTAACTTTAAAATGAATCATTAGAAACAAAAATATCAATGGTTTATATCATGGGCTGTTGAGACATCGGTCAGCAGTGGAATGAATTTTAGGTAATTTGAGGCTTAACATGAATTTGTTTGTGTAAAGATACACATACTGACATGTAATTACACATTTGTGGAGTAATGTAAATAAATAAATGTGTTAAGCTGTAGATGGCATTCTAAGTCATAATGTAGAGACACAGATGTGTAAATAATGTTCTAATTATGTAACATTATGCTTTGTGCTTTGAATATTATTGATGGACTTGAAGAGGCAATTGTTACCAAGTGAGGAGACCCTTTTCGGAATATATAGTCAAATAAATCATGGGTCAAACAATCTGAGTGTTCTTACATATACACATTCTGTTATTAATCTTTAGAATCAAATTCACAAAATATTTTCTTATTTTATTTTAGAGGTGATCGAGAGCGATTACTGTTTTGAATACTATCATGAAAATACTTTCTTATTTCAGATTGGATGAGATGACCAAGAACAAAGAATCTTATTTTTGTATGAAAGTTTATTAACTATAAAGAAGTTTAAACTACTAACGTTAAAATATGGTTTAATTCTATTTTACTATAATCTATTGATCGACTACCTATAGAGATGATTGTGGTCTAGAAAGGAAACAATTGTTTAAAATGGCGTCCTTCTAATAATGATGTGTTGGGGAAGAGTTAGAACTATACACCTACCCAAATTGGATAATCGTCAACATAGTATTGAAGATATAGTGATAATACGATAAATTTACGGCTAATAGACTCTGATTGATATTCGAAAGATCACGCATTCTGACGTCTAATATACAATGTATTATATCTCAGTGTAGTCACGTGTAAACAAAAATCTTATAATACACTCACAGCGGGTAAAGATTACAGTGATAATAAGTGCTAAATTTATTTTTCCTTTTTGTATCGATAATGCCATCTCCATAAAATAGCAGACGACTATAAAATCTCCGCGATTGATCTGAATGGGCGGAGCTCTTTCCATTACCAAATAGGGTAAGATGTTTTACAACTTATAAACTCTACATACTGACGAATGTCGTAAGAATGAAAAAGTATATCACTACATACGGTAAGATATTTAAAATATTTAAACTTTACATACTGCAGAATGTCGTAAAAATGAAACAGTATATCACCACATAGGGTAAGATATTTTACAACTTATCAATTCTACATACTGTGAAATGTCGTTAAATGAAAAAAAATGTGAAATTCCTTGTCTGTTTTAACGAATTGAATAAAGAAGATACTATTTACATAGCTTGTCATTATAAATATAAATCGAGGGATTGAATTATTAGATTACATAATGAATTATAATTATGTTAATTAATAATTGCTTTTAATATCTTCATCTTTGCTTAAACGTAACATGCCATTAATTGCAATAGAGTTAGAGATATAATTAGTAATTTCAACAAAACTCGTGCTCGTAGAAAAAGAGGCGAAAGACAATAGATTTACTGGAACAAGAGAAAGACAATAGATTTAGTAGAATGTGAGGCTAAAGTAACAATTGTTTTAGAGAAGACAATAGATTTAGTAGAATGTGAGGCTAAAGTCACAATTGTTTTAGAGAAGACAATAGATTTAGTAGAATGTGAGGCTAAAGTCACAATTGTTTTCGTAGAACGTGAAACTAGAAACAAAATAGTTTTAGGAGTACTATGGATCTTTAATCTGGATTATTGCACATGAGCTATAAAACATTTACTGTTGTTAATCTTTGACTATTTCTCATTTATCTGTTATTAAACAACAATTAAATAAATAGTAACGTTTACGCACGTCATTTGCATTTTCCCACAGTCTTCGCTTATCCGCAAGGTGAATGAATTTTACAACAGTTTATACTCGTGACTAATTCATATTATTTATCGTAATATCTCATGAAAGCGTTTATGTTATCTAATTTTCCATTCTCAGGGAAGATGATATTTAGGCGGACTCTTTCTGAATAGAACACTCTTTCAAGTTTCAGCTAAATTATATTATCGTGTGTCAACACTCTTTCAGGATCTAGCTAAATTATATTACCGTGTGTCAACACTCTTTCAGGATCTAGCTAAATTATATTACCGTGTGTCAACACTCTTTCAGGATCTAGCTAAATTATATTACCGTGTGTCAACACTCTTTCAGGATCTAGCTAAATTATATTACCGTGTGTCAACACTCTTTCAGGATCTAGCTAAATTATATTACCGTGTGTCAACACTCTTTCAGGATCTAGCTAAATTATATTACCGTGTGTCAACACTCTTTCAGGATCTAGCTAAATTATATTACCGTGTGTCAACACTCTTTCAGGATCTAGCTAAATTATATTACCGTGTGTCAACACTCTTTCAGGATCTAGCTAAATTATATTACCGTGTGTCAACACTCTTTCAGGATCTAGCTAAATTATATTACCGTGTGTCAACACTCTTTCAGGATCTAGCTAAATTATATTACCGTGTGTCAACACTCTTTCAGGATCTAGCTAAATTATATTACCGTGTGTCAACACTCTTTCAGGATCTAGCTAAATTATATTACCGTGTGTCAACACTCTTTCAGGATCTAGCTAAATTATATTACCGTGTGTCAACACTTTTCAGGATCTAGCTAAATTATGTTACCGTGTGTCAACACTCTTTCAGGATCTAGATACATTATATTACCGTGTGTCAACATGTGCAAATAGAGGACCAAATACACGCGATAGATTACAATTGAAGACTAATAAAATACAAACACAATAATTGCAGAAATAACTGATATAGTTGTTTAATGCTATTTGGAATTGATCACATTTATTGAAAACATTAATGTTGAGTATAAAATGATAAGTCATAAATACAATGCTGTACAACCACTATTTTGTGCATTCAGTTCTTTACACTTAGAGCATGATTTCCTAGAGAAGACCACAATCCTGATGTTTGAAAGACTCAAATAGGTAAAAAGAAACACACATGAAACAAAATAGAGTCCCTTGTTTTTTTTATGTCCGCAGTACGCAGTGAACGTCAGGAAACATGACCGCACTAAAGTTATTGGCCTGGGTGGTACTCCTGCATATATCTAGTGCAAACCTGTATTGCGATAATTTTTTACGACTGAGTACTGAATTAGACGACCTGAAAAAAGACGTGAAGACTTTAATGGCGGAAAGAATCGAATTAAAAAGCAAGGTGGAAAGACTATCGGCGAACACAAGTGCAGGTAATTTTATTTCTGGTACAATTTTATGATTATAATAATAAAATGTACATAAAGGATAAAGAGCATGAGTAATTATTATTGCTCGTTATCCTGCATGAACATTTACTGTATTAGGAATTAAGATAATTGATCTATTTATCCTGCATGTACATTTACTGTATTAGTAATTAAGATAATTGATCTCTTTATCCTGAATGAACATTTACTGTATTAGGAATTAAGATAATTTATGTCTTTATCCTGCATGTACATTTACTGTATTAGGAATTAAGATAATTGATCTCTTTATCCTGCATGTACATTTACTGTATTAGGAATTAAGATAATTGATCTCTTTATCCTGCATGTACATTTACTGTATTAGGAATTACGATAATTTATGTCTTTATCCTGCATGTACATTTACTGTATTAGGAATTAAGATAATTTATGTCTTTATCCTGCACGGGTATTTCCTGTATTACTTATTAACATTCTTTTGTATTATCTAATACATTTAATTTTATTAAACCCCTGCTGGTCGTGTTTTTCAATCGACCTGGCACACTCTTTCCACCAGTTTCTTGATCAGAACACAATCACAATGGTTGTGTTATCTTCACTGGACTGATGTATGTAGTATCTTTGCTTTGCTACATCAAAAGTATCGACGTAGCATACTCCTTTATGCTTACACGCACTGCAACATACTTTGCAAGTTTCCCGCACTTTTCGGGTCACTCAAGTCATGAGTAGTGAACAAACGAAGGATAGCTAGAAACTTGAAAGTTGAACCTGATGGTCCACTTGAGAATTACAGCTCAGGTTTGGACTCACACTCCCAGAGTGAGACACAACCACAAACAAGAGAAGGAAAATCAGAAGGCTCTTTGCTGACTGCAACATACAACCAAGGAGCAAGCCTACGTTTCTTATTCTTTACAATACAACACCATTCAATCTGACACTCCATTCTCAAACGTTCTACAGTTCCTGGAATGATATACATTATCCCCATACACACGTGGTACAATAAATACAATGTATCAAACATTGTCACATATTAATACACCACATCGGTGCAGCTTAGTTCAAACATTTGTAGAAAATAAATCAACTTACATAGTACATCTTTATATAACACAAGTATAACATATCAAGAGAAAAATGTATGAAATGTTTCCAAGTCCACTCTCTCTCTCTCAATCAGTCAGTTTAAACTCACCACTCAAGCTAATGACTGTCTTCAGAGCCGAATTTATCTCTTTGTCTTTAAATTCAAAAGTGAATAGACAGCAAAATTCTCTACTGCAAGTTAACTCATTAAACTCAGCCCATTGTCTAGTCTTGTTCTCATAAATCATAATCATTAGATAATAAAAACTGTTCACTCAGTTTCTACTAAGTCAGCAAATTTATAGTATTCTTGACTTAGGCTGTTTACTTCAGAATCATATACCTTCAACATAAAGAGTGTACAAGATCGGGTCACACTTTTTTAAATGACAGAGGAGACCTTTCCATGTATAACTAAAAATAACTAATCATATAGCGTGGGCCCTATGCCGGACAGTCAAACTGATCATCTGTTTATTCTGGGTTTAGCAATAGGAGTCAACTCACATTAGTTAAACATACCAAGTCTAAACTCTAGATGTCACTTGCAATTTCACCAATAGACACCAATACAACATATATCAAACATAGAAGACATCATTGAGACCATCACAGAACGAGAGAGACATCACAACAGAGTAGCACTTTTCCTGTTCTCACACTCAACACTCGGCAAAAAAAAAGACATCACATCTCTGATCAACAGATAACACAACATAGTAGCCGGGGTCATTACAATTGCCTACACCCACCTCTCCCCATCACGAATGCTGATCTGATGGTGGCTTAGTTCTTTTTAGGCTGCCTACCACTCAAATATAGCCCTCAACAACGGTTGTCTATATGGCTAATGAGAGGGAGGCTATACTTTACGGGAGACCTCTTCTTACTCAAAACCTCTTACAGACATGTTCCCATTGGGAAAAAAGCCTGCGAAACCCATGACGTGGCAAATACGTACATTAAATCCTATTATATAACCTTCATGATCTCTGTAATGATATGTGTAAAATTTAAATAGTGTCTGCTGATAATGATGAAGTAGTGTAATATTTTTTTTTAAAGTAGGGTCTAGCATGACTGATGAAATAAATAAATAATATTATAAACATGAGCAACATATTAATGATTTTATATGAGTGTAATGTTTAAACAGATGTTGGGGTAACTGACTTTAAATTGGTAATGTTTTAAATTAGCCCTTGTTTTAATGATGCTATACGTATTAAAGTAAAGGTGCTATGTTTATTAAAGTAAAAGTGGTATGTTTATTAAAGTAAAGGAGTTATGTTTATTAAAGTAAAGTTGTTATGTTTATTAAAGTAAAGGTGTTATGTTTATTAAAGTAAAGGTGTTATGTTTATTAAAGTAAAGGTGTTATGTTTATTAAAGTAAAGGTGTTATGTTTATTAAAGTAAAGCAGAGCCTGATGTTAATGGTGTTGTGTTTGTTACAGTAAAGCAGATCCTAATGTTAATGGTGTTGTGTTTGTTACAGTAAAGCAGATCCTGATGTTAATGGTGTTGTGTTTGTTACAGTAAAGCAGAGCGTGATGTTAATGGTGTTACTTTGGTCGAAAAGTGAGAGGAAAAGAGAGATGCAGTATTTGGTTACCTTCAATACTCATTTTAAATCACGGCGCTATATACTAAATTATATTGTTTATTGAAACTGTAGTATGGATATTTATTTGTTTGTTTCAGTTGCTTTTACAGTGAGGTTTTCCTCTGACGAAGCCAACTATGGAATATCTCTAGGAACTGGACAAATCCTTAGATTTGACGACGTGATTACCAACATTGGTGGGGGTTTTGATAAACTCACAGGAATCTTTTCAGCGCCATTTGCTGGGGTCTACGGGTTTTTCCTGACGGCCATGTCTACAAATGCTCGTGAACCTATAGTTCTCGCCATTGACAAACACGGCACTGTGCTGGACCAAGTGTTTGCAGATGGTTTAAGCGATCCGCATGACCAGGGCTCTACACAGGTAACCACACACTTGGCAAGAGGAGAACAAGTGTGGGTCAGACAGTATTATGGAAGTGGTGTACGAGGAGGGACATGGACAGTCTTTACTGGCTATTTGATAACTAGGGATTAAAGTTCGGACAAAAATACCTGAGATTGCTCTTGTAGTTCCTTAACATATGTTTGACTCTTTAAGCAGGTTCCCTGAAATAATTCTTACTGAAAAAGTAAAATTTTGTTGTATCAAAGCTCGTTTGAGGTGACAAAATGGCACTGCATATTCGCCATATGACTAATGGAGTGTGTGTAAAGTGGAGGTTATGTCAAGAGCTAAATGATTACACTGAAATACTATGCACACGATACATATTAGATAAAGTATGTAATCTTAATATGAAAATAATTTAAATTTTAAAGTATGAGTATGTCTAGTAGCATATGGTTTATGTAAAGATACCCGAGACGACTCATGTTTGTTTCTTTTTCCTATGTTTGACAAGTATTCTGGCTTTCAAACAGACAAATAAAATTCATGATCAAAATTTGTTGATTGAAATTCTTTACAAGGAGTTAGTAACATCACATTTCATGACAGCGATGTGACTAAAGTATTACAGATATCTCAGAGGTTAATTTGTGACTAGAAGTAAACGACATTTTTAAACGATATAAATCAAAGCAAACAATCTTTACATGCTATTGATTTAAAATCAATATTTTTAATAAAAATGTCTTCAAATGCATGAATTACAGATCAATATCACACACACACACACACACACACACACACACACACACACACACACACACACACACAAAGTTTTGCTGATTTACAAACTAAAGTCTAGCTACCAACAGAAAGTGAGTCCTAATAACGATAACGTAAGATTACGAGAACAAGTTTACTTACGAGTACGAGTAGTCAGTCGAGAGAGTGTGCCAGTAGGAGTACAAAGTAGGAGAATGGATTTGCGCCAGTAAGAGTGCAAATTAGGAGAATGGATTGTTTACGAACAGGACTATGAGAAGTATAGAAAGGAAGTATTTATAAATATATGATAGGAATCTGTCTCACAGCTTTAGAAATAAAATTTCAATTTTATTCTTAATTTATGATGAAAAGTAAAATACTTTTGCACACTGGACCGAAGTCACACCCATAATCCTTTGCAAGTTCTTGTCTTCATTATCTCGTTTTTCCATGAGAAAAAGAAAGAAAGCGACAATAAATAACGTGTCTTCACTTGTACGTTTTCCATGAGAAAAAGAAAGAAAGCGACAATAAATAACGTGTTTTCACTTGAACGTTTGCCGTGTGAATGACAACAGATTACTACAGTAAACAGTTTAATTGACCTCACTTGTGTAGTTTTCCAAGAACGAATAAAAGCTACAAGAAGAGTAATAATCTTCATCCCTCTTGTTCGAGGTGTGAATGAAAACATAAAACTTCAGTAAATATTGTAATGATTGTTTCTCCTGTCATTCGCGAGTGAACTTAAAAGAAATACAATCATAGTACTTTATACAAATTTAACTAGGAAATAACAAATTAATCCTCCAATTATTTTACCTGCAGCAAATATCGCAGTGCTTTTTGCCACAGGTCTGTGATATTTACAGACGTTGAAGGGGGGAAAGGTAGATTCGAATCTAAAGAGATGTTCTATCAGTAGAGACCACAGCAATCTATTAAAAATATATTTCTTGTCACTAATATCCTTATAAAAAGAAATATTTCACCCTTTGTTTCTAATGTCATAATCTGTAAACACAAACAGTAGCCGACTACATTGCCATCTGCTCAAAGCAATGGTCTGGAGGAAACACCAATCATTCGCATAAATATGTATCCACACTCGCTTCTGTACATGTACAGAATCGTTATACGCAATGAAACTCACGACTCGTTATTACGTCACAAGACACTCGCTACTGAATATCAGACAGTCGCTTGGTGTCATTTTGTTTGACATACTTTATACAGGAATTGGAATTCAATGCGTGCATCTCTCTCTCATTAAACACTATTTAAATATTATAAATGACAAATAACTACATGCACAACACGCCTAATAAACATCAAATGAATATGTTGAAATGACAAATTACTTCGTGCAAAACACGCCTATTAAACACCAAATGAATATGTTGAAATGACAAATTACTTCGTGCAAAACACGCCTATTAAACACCAAATGAATATGTTGAAATGACAAATTACTTCGTGCAAAACACGCCTATTAAACACCAAATGAATATGTTGAAATGACAAATTACTTCGTGCAAAACACGCCTATTAAACACCAAATGAATATGTTGAAATGACAAATTACTTCGTGCAAAACACGCCTATTAAACACCAAAGGAATATGTTGAAATGACACATTACTTCGTGCAAAACACGCCTATTAAACACCAAATGAATATGTTGAAATGACAAATTACTTCGTGCAAAACACGCCATTTATCGGACATTAAACACCAAATAAATATTCAGAAATAGCAAATATACTTGAATAACAAGCCTTTTAAACAGAAATATGTGGAATTGACAATGACAATTACATTAAACAAGAAATAAATGTGGACTTGACAAACACTCACATTAAACAACAATAAAAGTGTAGAGCCGAGTCGGCGGCACACCCAAAACTGTTGTGATGAGTTAACATTTAAAGATATTGTGGTTATTAAAATGTATATTGCGTAGGGTAATGCTTCTTTATATACAGTCTGTGTTTCCATAAAACGGCTGGTTTACTTTCATGGAGAGATGTGCAAAAATACTTTATTTATGTATTAGATGCAAAATAATTTAAAATGTCCACATGGATATCACAAAAGATAAAATATTTATTATAAAATAATGTCTATATCACATAAAATACAAATAAACTTGAAAACAGTTCACATATTTAAATATCTGCATCCTCTGCATTGATAATTGATATTCTACAATGTATACCTGAGGATCAATCTCTAACCAGAGTTACGGTTATCACTAGATTGAATGAGGAGATGAGATTAGACTTAAACAAATTAATGTTCATGACCTGGTCTGTAGATGCAGCATCATAGAGAAGATGTCTGAAGAGATTTGTCATCATAGAGAAGATATCTGAAGAGATTTGTCATCAACACACTGCCGATGTCCCTTTCAACTCGTTCCGAAGTGAGTTGAGCACAATTGGATCGTCTGTAATATAGAGCAGCAATGGCGTTCATTGTCTCAGTTTCTTATTATCCTGGGTTTCCATGATAGGCCACAGTCTGAAGATTTTTGAAGCCTCTCTCCAAGAGATAACACACGTCATAGAGTCTACGCTGATCAGACAGGACTGGAGACAGCTTTTAGCTGAATGTAAATGTAGCTAAAATGACTAAATGAAGATGGAATGAAGTAGTCTGAAGAAGTCTGAAGACTGAAAACTGAAGAAGAAGACTGCAAGTTGAAGGCACAACATGGGAGTGTAGCGCTTAGATACAATTCATAATTCTCCACACTACCTCTCATTCTCTCCCCAATCATTCAACTTACATATTATCTGCAAGAGAATTGTTTAGCCCACTTACATACTCCATTCAGCAATAGATAACCTCTAACACAACTATACATATGAATGAATCTATAGCAAATTCTAATATATGTCAATCAAAATGCATGAACAATAAATTTAACATAAAACATTCTAAGTCCATTCTCACATTATCGATCAGACACCTTACCACTGGCTATCAGTATGCCTAGTACTGGACCCCAATAATATTTTGTTGCAAGTTATTTTAACAAAGCTTCATCAAGTATTTATTAACCCACACTGGAATAATGGACCAGAATTATTTGTTCTACACCTTTATGTACCTGCTCCCTGTTGGTACCCCGCTACTTGACGTCACGAAATACACAACTATTTTTGAAGTCGTCGCTCCGTTGGCTCGTGTAAAGCCCTAAGAGGTTCAAACCTCACATTTAAACGATAAACAGGACGGACTAACAAACACACTGACAACGGACAGACAGACAGACGCTATGGCTACAATAAATGAATTTTAACACGAAACGAAAAGGACAAGAATTGACACAAAGCCGATGAACATTAAGAAAATATTTATATAAAATAAAGAACTAATTAAAAGAAATAACAATGTACTGCCATTATATTTATGGTGAGCACCAAGCTCGAAATCTATTCAGAGGATTAGCTTCCCCTTAACTGCCTCTGAGTCTCTATGATTTCTTTTTATAAAGTTCGGTCAAGTTCCCGATTTTCCTAAAGAGTTAATATGTATCGTTGCACACTCCTGGCCAAAGTACTTTGTTACTTAACTGAGAGGAGTTGCAGGGAGTGTCCCAGGTTGATCACACAGCAACCAAAGATTCAGGTTGATCACACAGCAACCAAAGATTCGGGTTGATCACACAGCAACCAAAGATTCGGGTTGATCACACAGCAACCAAAGATTCGGGTTGATCACACAGCAACCAAAGATTCGGGTTGATCACACAGCAACCAAAGATTCAGGTTGATCACACAGCAACCAAAGATTCAGGTTGATCACACAGCAACCGAAGGTTCAGGTTGATCACACAGCAACCAGAGATTCATACGAAGAGTAAAATAAAAATCCTGCAATATATAATATAAAAAAAGGGCTCAGAGACTACTAACATAATTTTTCCTATATTTACTAATTAAAAGCTAATCATTTCTCTGAGTACAATGTCACTAACCTGAAATAGAATTAATTAGTTTTACATATCAATTCTTTATCAAATGACATTCTATACATTAATTATTAATTTAAAGTGATGTAAAAGCAGCCGGCTTACCTTTCGTTTTCGGCGAAAAACCAAGGATTAAAGAAAAACTGTAATGGTGTAATGATACACTCTTTTCAAGCCTTCTGGCTGTTCAATACATATAAATTTTTAACAGTTATTAAAACTGGGCTGTTCCGGCACTCTACCAGTGTTGAGATCCGATGAGGGTGCCCTTGTTGTGGAAAAAGCAAAGTGAGTGGGAGATTTTCCCTATTTATAGTTTTCGTTTTGTTTTGTTATCCTGACCTCAGGGTCAACCTGTCCACTCTTTCATTCATAGTGCGGATAGATACTTCCGATTTCGTTCCGCCCATCCTCCATTCAACTATCACGCTTTGGTCACGCTTCCTTCCTACGCGTGTTTATTTAACGGCCCTTTCTCTTCTTGACGATGGACACGTGCATCGTTCCGTGCAAGATTGTTTTAGACTGCCGTAATTAGATACTGCTGTACTTAGATATAGTTCCTTCCTACGTGTTTTATTTGACAGGTCAGTCTAACGGACCCAGAAAACAACTGGCCCTGCCCTGACCCTGCCCTCGACGATGCGATACGCGCGTCATCCGCACGAGCCTGTCCTAAACCGCCCTATTTAGACATAGCCTTCCTCACTTGCTAATTTAGTTTAAAATGTCATTCCCTCCTATATTTAATTTTTGATATTTATAGTTGGGATCCGGGCGAGATTTACAGAAGATCCTGACACTCCCTTATCCACACAATATCAATGCTTCTGACTGGGGTACTCCTGTTACTACAAAGGAAACCACTAGGGCACCCCTCTCTCAACACACTCTAGCTGCCTGACAGTCACTACGCTCGATTGCACTTAACAGTCTAGTCGGAAATACTTTACTTGCTCGCTATCAGTCAACTGTGCTCTGGCTAAATGTTTTAAATTTACGCTTAGAAATTGGACCCCCCCCCCACTTCTGTTATTACCTATTATCACCTAGAACTTAACTAAACAAGAGCGATTTTTCCCATCATAGTGTTATAATAAATATCTATTAAATTATAATTACAAAATGTCAATCACAGCAAAGTTCAGAACATCAATCAAGAAAATATATCCTGTGCTTAGAATTCCAAAGTCAGTCTTATAGTATATGTTCACAAATGTCACTGCCTTATGTCAAATAGTGGATGCTTGTTATTAACATATAAACAAAGTAAAGATAAAAAACATAATCTCATTAATAATACTTGACATTGAACACAGGAAAGCTCTCATTCACTCTTCCGATGCTCTACTATAATGACTTCAGTTAAATATAAATCAAATTATGCAATATAAATTGACCATCAAGCCCTGGTATAATTTTATTTTAAAGCATAAAGTAGTGATCAATAACATTCAAGAGACTTATACGCTACATACAGCAAATTACTATGTTCTTACATTAGGCAACAGTGACATGAATTTAGGCTACTAAACTTTAATCAGGTCAAAGCGTCTACTTTATAAACTTGTACAAAAAATGGGAATAAGAATAATTCACACTTCGAAAGATTTTTACGGTAATTCACACATACATTTTGTATGGCAATCATTCATAATACTTGCACAAGAAGTGTCTATACTATATTAAGGACAACATAATCACCACTCACACAACTTGAGGAACAGGCTGACCCTCAGATGCTGACATAAACTTGGAGATCAAAACTTCAGCATGTCCAAAGGTCCCTGAATCAGTACAGTATTTAAAGGAAGTGCACAGAGGAATACCTGAAGGAACGCTGGTGTCATACTCGTTCGGTGTTATGGGACTGGTGTCATACTCGTTCGGTGTTGTGGGACTGGTGTCATACTCGTTCGGTGTTGTGGGACTGGTGTCATACTCGTTCGGTGTTGTGGGACTGGTGTCATACTCGTTCGGTGTTGTGGGACTGGTGTCATACTCGTTCGGTGTTGTGGGACTGGTGTCATACTCGTTCGGTGTTATGGGACTGAGCAAATGCATAGAGACAAATCGTTGTATAAAATTATGTTTCCAGCTGCTTTGGGTATTAGGGATGACAGGAATTGTTTTGTGATGAGGGGTTCAAGCAATGGTACTGGCGCCTTCGATCACAGACTGAATCAGTGCATGTCACCATTACAGTTGTATGCACAGTAGATTTCCTTAACTGAATCAGTGCATGTCAACATTACAGTTGTAAGCAAAGTATATTTCATTAATTGAATCAGTGCATGTCACCATTACAGTTGTACGCAAAGTATATTTCATTAACTGAATCAGTGCATGTCACCATTACAGCTGTAAGCAAAGTATACTGAATCAATGCATGTCACCATTACAGTTGTACGCAAAGTATATTTCATTAACTGAATCAGTGCATGTCACCCTTACAGCTGTAAGCAAAGTAAAATGCTTTAACTGAATCAGTGCATGTCACCATTACTGTTATAAGCAAAGTAAATTTTATGTCACCCTTACTATTGTATGCAAAGTAAATTGCTTTAACTTAATCAGTGCATATCACCATTACAGTTGTAAGCAAAGTAAATTACATGAACCGAATCAGTGCATGTCAAAACTGCAGCAAGACACTGAAGGATCCAGATGTGAATAGCACCATTCTTGATGAAAGGGAAGTAACTCATTACTACATTGCTTTATCTCATTAAACAAGGTTGTCTCCTCTGTTTAACCCTCGATTCTGATATCCCCGTTATGCTCAGAATCGTCCACAGGTCCTTGTGTGATAATTATGTGCACACCAAACATGGTCACATGTGGTATGTGACGATTTGTTCTGAGATGGGAAAATGGTAACTCTCCACAACTCTGGGTTGCCAGTAACCTTAGAGTCTTAGACGAATCCCTAAACGCAACTCCTGGCTGTCCACGCGTGTTGGAAAGACGTACGATATAGAATAATTTCACAGCCCTATAATACATACAACCATGATCATTAAATAACATTGACAGACTACAACATGTGATATATAAGTAAGCCATCTGGACACGAGTGATCTCAATAAGAATTATTACTACACTAAATCAGCAATTTTTGTACACAAGAATAATAATCCAACAATAAATTAATATCGTCTCTTTCGTTTCTTTAAAGCATAGCATAGTACCGGCTCGACCAATCGCTTAACATCTTATCGATTCAGTCCTCCATACACAGATTGTTGCTAGTCTGGGTTTCACAATTGGGAAAGTCCAAAATGGTTCCTCACAAATTCAAAGCAGTATGAAAGTTATGAACATGGTTAACACAAGGATGTTGAGTAGCGAGATCTGGTCAGTTGCGAGCAAAATGGATTTCAGTGGCAAGCTTGGTATATTATATACATGACATGTTACATTACCTGTGACATTTTTAATAAATGAATTACTGAAATAACAATCTGAGCGAAGCTTTTGGGAAGTAGAATTAGAAAGAAAATATAAGTCACGAGCTAAGCATAAACGGCCACATCACTTTTATGTATTCAGTTAAAGAACAGATGTCCTTTGCTATAATGTCACACGAAGGGACTTCAGTTTGCTTGACGCCTCGTTATCTGTTAGAAATTAAAACGAGGCAATTCTCCCTATTAAATTATAAAATACATACTACACTTCTATATTTCTTCAAGATAGAAGATGTCAGTCAGCTCACATTAATGAGTGTTCAGACAGGACACAAATAGTCTTGTAGCTTAACAACTGTCCAGGGTTGATGTGTCTGCTGCTATTAATGGCGAGGAATCATTCGCTGTTAACCTACAACTAAACACAAACGATGCAGTATAACAAAATCATTTTTTAAAAGATATTTGCCATAGTGTTCAAGACACTTCAACCGGCCATATGCCGCCCATTTTCAGAAGTCATTCTAACATTTTGTCCGCCAAGATGTGACCTGTTTACTTGATGATTGTTTGCTATTTACACTTCACTGCTTTTCCATTTCTACTGCTAACGAAGCAACTATCAACAAAGCTAATGCCACTCTCATTTACACCTCGCTCAATCATACATTCACCCTTTAATAATTTGCTACTCCACTTGAATTTTAATGTTCCGCTCGTATGACAACATATACAACAGATTTCGAAGTTTCACTTTCATACAAGTTCAAATCTTTCATCAACATTTCCATCAATTAAATAATAATTATGATATAATTAATCCATGTAGAGTAACAATTAAATTTCCATTTCATGACATTTGGGCTGCAGGGTAAAACTAGGATTATACGATTCTGAAATTGTGAAGTGTTTATGACATATCAAGTGTTATTGATCTGAAAATACGCGTTCTTTTATTCAGATGAATATATAAAGTGGACATTCTAAATGTTAGAAAGGCATATATATATATATATATATATATATATATATATATATATATATATATATATATATATATAATTACATCAAATTATAGTTCAACAATAGAGTCAATACAAATTGTATGTCAGTCCTATCAGAGAAGAGGAATGGAGTTATTAGAATATGTTATTATAAACTTCATATAACCTGGATTAAGGACAACCTCCAAAGGCTTTTCACTGGCCTTTTCAATCGCGTCACAGAGTCATAATGAAACAATGTCAAAATGTTCATGCTCAGCATGTGCGCAAGAAAACACTGATGTTGTTACTCTCAACCGACTGGCCCTCTCTTGCCATCAGTTTCTTGAGCAGAACACAATCAAAATGATGGTGTTATCTTCACTGGACTGATGTACTTAACATCCTTGCTTTGGTACATCAAAAGCAGGGGTGTATGCTTACACACTCTGCAACACACTGCAAATTTCCTGATCTTTCCTGGTCACTCAAGTCACGAATAGTGAACAAACGAAGAGTAGCTACAAACTTGAAAGTTGAACTTGAGGCTCCAGTTGAGACTCACAGCTCAGGATTCAACTTACACTCAGACTGAGACTGAACCACAACCAAAAGAAGAAATCCAGAAGGGGACTTTTTTGGTGACTGCAACATACAATCAATGAGCAAGCCTAAGTTACTTATTCAATTAAAATATAACTCCATTCTATCTGACACTCCATTCTCAAACTTTCTACAATTCCTGCAATGGTATTCATTATCCCCATGCACACATGGTATAATAAATACAATATATCAAACACTGTCACTTATTAATACACCATATGGGCGAAGCTTAGTTCAAATATTGTAGTAAATAAATCAACTTACATAGTAATATTTACATAACACATCAATAGAAAAATGTATGAAATGTTTCTAAGTCCACTATCTCTCTCAATCAGTCAAAGTCACCATCAAGCTAACGACTGCCTTCAGAGCCAAACTTCTCTCCTTTTCTTCAAATACAAAAGTTAATAGACAGCAAGCAAAGTTCTCTGCTGCAAGTAAACTCCTTACTCAATCCATTGGCTAGGCTAGTTCTCATTAATCATTGGATAACAAAAACTTGCCCATTCAGATTCCACTAGATCAACCAATCTAGAACAATCTTGCCTTAGGCTGTTGACTTCAGACTCATATACTTTCAAATTAACACCATGGGTAATGCCCAAGGTCAGGTCACTCTGACAATTTAGCCACTTAAATAATAATTAAAATTAAAACTAGGGAAGGGCAAATGCAATTTGTCAGAGATTGAATCAGCATATTCCTGCATATTATTTTACCTGAGTTGTTTACTCCAACTCTGACGTTTACGAAAATTATAGTCATATGCACTGCCAAAGTTCAGGTCACGTTAACATTGGCAACAAATATATAATTATTATGTGTAGAAAAAAAGGGATGGCAAATTTACTCTGCCACACTGTGCAACAAAAAATATTAGAACAATTATCAAACTCTTAAGAAAAAGTATTTTGTTAGTCAACACTGATCTGCCTTTGCCCCAACACTTGCAGCAGTGTAATACATATTTTATTATTCTGTAATATTAAATTTTACTTTTGCAACTTTTGTGTTATTGTTAGTGTATTGTGGTAGTGTAATGCTTCATGTAACTGTAATGTAAAAGTCTGTATTGCTTACTTACTATGACTATGCATTTCTTAACGTTACACAGAACAAGTTCATTAATTAAATGATTATTATTGTGAAATAGAAATACTAAGATAAGACCTTTTAAAGAATGTTGATATGAAAGACACCATTCATTATTTGGAGTTATTAAATACATTCATTCAAGTCAAAGACATAATTGCTACCATGCTAATAGACAGACATCTTTGAGATCAACATGTTAATGCTGATGATATATGTGTAACTAAAGGATCATTCTGCTATATTACTCTGAATTGCATTTATGAAATCTGAACGAATTTAGGATAATTTCCTACTTCACTTTGAAAATTGGTTTTGTCTGGCGTGACAATGTCACTGTTAAAACAAATTGTTTCTGTCGTGACTATATCAGTAGTTATGACAAATCCCACTTTCCCATTTCTGGATTGACATATTTACGATTTTGCTTTGCTGAAAGATTAGACAGTATGGACCTTGTTGCAGTACAAAATATACTTCATAATAATTGACAGTTGGTTTCAAAAAGGTATTATCATTTCTAGACGTATGTCCATTGTTCATTTGTAAATGAAGCGGTAGAAAGAATATTGTTCAAAGCGATCCCGTAGAGACTACTACAATTTCATTTCAATGGTGCTGTATTGAACACACACATTTACATTATTTTTTGCAACTCATCTCGTGAAAGCAATCTCACATATCATAATGCTGATTTCAGCGCTCTTTGTATAAATATCTATTTAAACGAAATTGCATGAGGAAAAATATGTTGTGGATCAGATCCAACGGAAGAAAGTTTAATAGTTTGGTATACGTGTTTAAGCAGAATTGTATTTAAACAAACCACATTATAGGTAAGGAGTTGCATTTATTTATTTCCTTACTTTATTTTGTGTGTGTGTGTGTGTGTGTGTGTGAAAGAGAGAGAGAGAGACAGACAGACAGACAGACAGACAGATAAATGGAAATACATGCGGACCCACGGAATTGACGGAAAAGGGCAAATAAAAACTATGAAAATATTAAAAGACAGGAAGAGAGAGTATGATGCGAAAATAGAGTAATGACAACCCTCTTTTGTTATGAACTTTAAAGTAAGTCCTTAGAGACCAAACTATCAATATTTTAAAAATTAAATATAAGAGTAATTTGAATGTTATATTTCAATTTTTATCGTTGAACTTTCTTATTTTTATGGACTTCGAGGCATGGAATGAATGGTAGCCCTACGTTGAATGTTATATATTGAGGGACTTAACATTTTCTGTGTACATATGCATATATTGACGTATGTAATTATGTAGATGCACAGTGATGTGTATACCCACCTCAAATCTTCTTATGAATAAATGGCTTCCTGCAAGATGCAAGTGTTTATGAGGGGCAGACAACTTAGGATCAGTCAATGACTGCACATTAACAACTATTGTTAACCAATGACATACTAAAGTTGATTGTAATTGACCAATGGACACTAACGGAATTATGGGAGAACATCTTAGTAGAGAGAGACCACTGTTCTTCACTCATTTTGAAGTGTTAGTCCAGAGTGCATCTTTGAAAGCGACCCCATTTTTGGCGCATGTGTGTGGATAAGGCACAGTTACAAATCCTAACTTTTAATTTGATGATAATTAATGACCCCTATTTATAAAAATATCTGCTGTACTTCTAACACTGAAAGTGGTTGTATTTCTAATACTAACAGTGGTTGTATTTCTAATACTAAATGTGATTGTACATTTAATACTAAAAG
This sequence comes from Sinotaia quadrata, assembly GCA_028829895.1. Classification (NCBI taxonomy): domain Eukaryota; kingdom Metazoa; phylum Mollusca; class Gastropoda; order Architaenioglossa; family Viviparidae; genus Sinotaia; species Sinotaia quadrata. The sequence continues at coordinate 134,654,259 of CM054180.1, read as the reverse complement.
CGGTTGTATTTATATTAAATTTCTAATAAAGTGGTTGTATATATAATCCTATAAATTATAAAATTTCTAATAAAGTGGTTGCATGCCTAATACTAAAAGTGTTTAAATTTCTAATACTCATAGTGGTTGTATTTCTAAAAGTGGTTGTATTTCTAATACTAAAAGTGGTTGTATTTCTAGTACTAAATGTGGCTGTATTTCTAATACTAAAAGTGGTTGTATTTCTAGTACTAAATGTGGCTGTATTTCTAATACTAAAAGTGGTTGTATTTCTAGTACTAAATGTGGCTGTATTTCTAATACTAAAAGTGGTTGCATTTATAATACTAAAAGTGGTTGTATTTCTAGTACTAAATGTGGCTGTATTTCTAATACTAAAAGTGGTTGTATTTCAAGTACTAAAAGTGGTTGTATTTCTAATACTAACAGTGGTTGTATACTACAAATAAAAGGAATCATGTTTCTATGTCCAGTGGTACTTGTATTTTTATAAATAAAAAAATACTACGCATAATATTTTTAATGTTGCATTTCTAAGAATACTAAAAGTGGTATTATCTAAGGTTTAAAGTTGGTTTTTTGCAATCAATAAAGTAATATTAGTTTAAGCAATATACAATTTTAAAAAGAATGAAAATGATAGAGGGAATAACAAGCCTTGCACATGTCTAATTGTTTTGGCCCAACGATTTTACTTTATTTTATTTTTCTTTCCGTCCTTGCAAGTCTGAAAGAGATAAAAAGAAAGAATCAAGAAACAAAATACAATTCCCTGGTGTTTTTGTCCACAGATCGCAGAGAAGGTCGGTAAACATGGCCGTACTAGAGTTATGGGCCTTGTTGGTACTCCTGCACATGTCTATGGCAAATCTATGCTGCGATAATGTTTTACGACTATTTACTAAAGTAAATGACCTCGAAAATGACGTGAAGACTTTAATGGCGGAAAGAATCGAATTAAAAAATAAAGTGGAAAGATTATCGGCGAACAGAAGCGCAGGTGAAATATTACCCACACACTTTCATGATTATTAATGCACTTTATCCTGCATGTTTATTCAGTCTATTAAGACGACTAATTCTTTATATTGTGCGTGTGTGTTCACTGTATTAAGAGGACTAATACTTTATATCCTTGTCTGTATATTCACTCTATTAAGACGACTAATTCTTTATATTGTGCGTGTGTGTTCACTGTATTAAGAGGACTAATACTTTATATCCTTGTCTGTATATTCACTCTATTAAGATGACTAATCCTTTATATCTTGGGTGTGTGTTCACTGTTTAAATATGTGTAATGATCTTTATCTTGCACGCGTGTTTTCTGTTTAAAGGGAATGAATGTACTTTATCTATCATTATGTACTCATTATTTCAGTACTTGTATAGGCATATTGGCAAATAGTAAATAATTATATATTAAAACATACATTTTACTGATTTCTAAACTAAATATTTAACATAATCTTAGAAGCGCTACAAAGTGTTACAGTCAGTTAATTATACTTACTAGCCATGAGCATTAGATTGATATACCAGTAAGGATAGAACGATGCTGAAATTTAAACCAACATAATTAATTCAAACAAATGATATTCACATGCATATCATGACATATTCGCATGGAACTAATTGTACACAAACATTTAACATATTTTAATCTTATTTCAATATTATTTTAAAAGATTTTAATTAGAAGATGATTGTTTTTATTTCTGTGACTTGAGGGCCGCTATATGTAGCCGAATTTATTATAGAGATATTTAAGAAAAAAGGTTTTTGTATATTAATGAGTTGAGAATAATAAAATATTTTGAATAAATGAAACAATTCCTTCAAACAGATTTTACAAACAGATGTAGTTCCTTAATAAGCAATTATTATTTTTTTTATATTTTAGCTTAATTACGCAGAGCAAATACTTTACACATTTTCAGTTATACGAACAGATAAGTTGTTACATGTCCAGTATTTATTTAAAGACCCTGCTTAGGAATTTTACAGAAACTTTAATTTAATTAGATAAATTAATTTCTCCCTTTTCCCTAAACAGACTGGTTGCTCAAATTATCTTTCGTCTCATATGAAAATGCGCCTTTGTAGTACAGACAAACAGATTCACGAACAGACAACTTGTGTACAATAGCCAGTTTGGAAACCGTTAACACTCTCTTAAATCTTTATGCATTCAAAAGGTTCATTTAGCTCAGTCGATCCCCCATCCAAACCACGAATTAGGTCTAATTAGGCCCGTTATATATTATGCCTGCAGCGGTGAAAAATGTGTCCTGTTTTCCTTCCACTTAAACTGTTCTCTTAAAGGTCGTTCGCATGAAGAACATTAGCCGTAGGTTATCAATCAATCAATTAGTCGTTAGATCTCAAACAGTAAATTGCAAAGTCTCTGTGAATGTACCAAGATTATATAATTGATCATTTCTATGCTTTTTCGTTACCCTGTTAAATAAATCTGATCCATTGCTAGAAATCATTGCAGAATTACTTGGACCAACAGGCGACTAAACAACAATTCATTTATTTCATCTATTTCAGTTTTAAAATTCAGGATATCTCATACAATCATCTGCACAAAACCATTACAAACCAACAAAAATAAGTAAACGAGCGGTGTGGATTGCACTACTTTATTACTTTGTTGAAATCAATTATTTTAAATAACGTCTCTTGAAACTCAATTATTTTATTTATTTGAAATGTAATAATCATATGTATTTGTTTGTTTCAGTTGCTTTTACAGCCCGGTTTTCCTCTGATGATATGAATGGCGTAACTCTAGGAACTGAACAAATCCTTAAACTAGATCACGTGATCACCAATATAGGCGGGGGTTATGATAAACGTACAGGAATCTTCTCAGCGCCATTTGCTGGGGTCTACGTATTTTTTCTGACCACAATGGCGTCAAATGAACGTGGACACATATATCTGGCCATTGACAAACATGGCACTTTGCTGGACACAGTGTTTGCAGGGGGTGACCAAGATCTGCATGACCAGGGCTCTACCCAGGTTACCACACACCTGACCACTGGAGAACAAGTGTGGGTCAGACAATACATTGGGATTGCCGTACGAGGAGGGCCATGGACAATCTTTACCGGCTACTTGATATCCATTGACTAATGTTCAGAAAATAATAACTGAGATTGTCCATGTGGCTCTTTGACCTATGTATGCATAATCAGGTTCTCTGAAACAAATCTTCCTGAAAAAGAGAAAGTTTGTTGCGCCAAAGTTCGTTAGAAATGATGACAAAACTGGAACTGTATAATAGCAATATGGCTAATGAAGTGCTTGTAAAGTTGAGTTTAATATAGGACCAGAATTAAAATGATTACATTTAAATGTTTCAGACACAATAAACATGAATACAAACTGTATAAAGTATATTTAAATTTAAAATATGAGTATGACTATGGTTTATATAAAAATACCCGTCTACTCTTGGTTATTTTTACCTATATTTAACATTTATGATTTGTTTGTATCGAAATTCTTCATCAGGCGTGATTACTATCACACTTCACAACACTGATGGGAATATGGGTGTGCAGGCATATCACAGGTTAATTTGTTACTAGTGGTAAACAATTGCTTGTGTACGTTACTGACACGCCATACATTAACACAAAACAGGCAATCTTTACATGCGAAAATTTAAACCCAAAATATAAAAATGAATACTAATGAATGTATAACACCAACGCCACTTATTTAATTGATATTATTATTATTATTATTATTATTATTAATATTAATAATCAAAACGTATTAAATTATGAGAATCTTAATTTATTTTAGTATTCCAGAAGACCACTTGCCTCTCATTTGGTGTATGCAGACACTGTAAACGTTATATCTCTTCCACAATATTAACGTAAACCTTACGATCACACAATATTTTGTAGGTAGAAAACGTCTTACTTGTCGCCGCTGTACTCTGCGGTGACTTTGTAATAATGAATTATATCAAATATGTGTTATTAGTTATGATACAAGATGTCGCCGCCTACCTTCTCTCTGATGAGGGGAGGGTGGTGGCTTGTCGACGCCATGTAGGACTTGCGTAAATATAATTACAAATCCACACACAGAACACCAAGATGGTTATTTGGCTCGAATTTTATTCTGCGTGTAGGTTACGTATTGCCGACTTGTTTGCATGTGTGCGGGCATACGGGTAAGGGTGAAGTGTAGATGGCACAGACGACACAACGAATAACAACGACAACCACCACTCTTCCAAAACCATAGACAGGAGAAAGCCTCAATGTCAGAGTATAAATTCAAATTTATTGGTCTAGTGTTTCCTCTCACACGTTGGTTAGTCAGCCATCCACACTCGCACCCATGGGTAAGGGGGAAGAAAGACAGAAAAAAATTATGAATGATAAAAAAATAAAAGAAATATGAAATTCAATCTCTCTATGCAGTACTACTTTTAGAATTGCCTAAACATTTTACAACATAATATAACAATCATTATTTATAAGTTCTGGTGCGACTGCTCTTGTATCAAAGTTCCAAGCCTTCTTCAACAGTTCCATCAATATTTTCTTACATTAATCTTACATCCTTTATTTATAAACGTATTTTTAAACTCAAAGTTTATTTTTGATTCTAGGTTTAATGCTTATTAAGGCTCCTAAGCTTTAGTTTTAAGTTTTAGATTTTGTGCTCTGAGATTTCTACCCTAATTAGAATTTTCTTTTACTCACATAGTATTGTCACGTTCTCCTTGTGCTGGGCTCACACAGTTACTGTCACTTTCTTCTTGTGCTGGGGGGTTTAAAGATGCTCAAATCACTGTCGATGTCTCGACACGGGTCCTCTCTCTGGAACCCAAATACAGTAGCCTTCGCTGCCACTGTTTCACCTCCTGTTTCACTTCTCATTAGGCCTATTTCTCAACTGTCACTTTTTCATTACTTCGTTTCGTTTCTCTTCTCACTCCTTAACAGTCAACCTGGCCTTTTTTCTGCGATATGTCACACATAATCGCAACTGCTTTCTTCTGCATCATTTCCTGTGCACGACAACATTAGACTTCCATCAGGAATATATCTCTGCATGGAAAATAATCGAATGTCCATGGTCGTTGCACAGAGATTTTGAAAACCCGAGGTGACTATACTGTTGATTGGTTCACCTAAAACTGGGCGGCCGTTACGGCGCGCTTTCCATATACAGCCGGGTGACGTCTGGCACTCTGTTGCAGTGTCCAAGAACTCTCTAGCTGCTTGCCTCCCAGCTTCGAAGAGTTTTCTTGGTACTAAAGCAGGGAGAACTGAGGACTTTCTCATCCCCTACTAAACACTACATCCCTGATGTCTGTTCGAGTTTCTCCTCTTCTCTTCTCTTTACGTAACGGTGAACCTTGCCGTCTTCGGTGGCATGCCATATGCATGACCGCTACTGCTTCCAACGATAGTTACTACCATTTTGTAACATCTCGTTCTGTAACATCTCCCAGCGCCTAGTGACATTAGACTTCCATCAGGAATCTACCTCAGCATGGAAAATAATCGATCACCCGCAGTCTTTGCACAGAGTCTTTGAAAACCCGAGATGGCTATCTGGCCCATCTTGAACTGCAGTGGCCTTGATGGCGCGCTTTCCATATACAGCCGGGTAGACATCTGTCTCTCTGTTACAATGTTACAAGGAACTCTCTTTCTGTTTGCCTCGCAGAATGTAGAGATTTTCCTGATACACAAAAGCAGGGAGAAACCTTAACAGAGATGTACCTCCACCTCTGTACAACACACTACATTTTTGACATTTCTCATTTGTCTCTGGCTCTGTATCCTCTTTTACACACAAAGTTCTTGCACATCACTTTCTCTGACCTTAGTGGAACACACACCCTTCCAGCACACACGCTACCCCCATCCAGCACTGCCCATGTACAACCAGCACTGTGTATGTGCTCAAGAGTATTCTCTGACCATCCTGGCCATGCTCTGGCTGTCCAATGCCAGTATCAAGTTCCCAGCTGACACCTGTGATTTACATATCCATTTGCCCTACCTAGCTAACTCTCTCAGAGCACACTGAACTACATCTCAGAGCAACAGTCCTACTCGTATTTTATTTTAAAACTACAGTAACTATGGCAACTCATGGCCACCTGGCAAGCCATACATTAACTCACATCAAGAAATGGTTGTACACACAAACAAACTTTTTAAACTTAGAAATACAAATATTAACTTTCCAATAATCTCAACTTCTATTTCAGTAGTACTTTCATTAAACAATAGTAATTTCACAATAACAATATCAACTTACTACCAAACATTTTATAGTGGTGATTTTTAAAAGTTGTTTACATTTCCAAAACTCAGAGCCTGCCTTTTTCTTCACGGACAAAATCAGCGTCCTAGCGCTTTCTCACGAATTCCTGTACACTGGCCACCATGTACTCTATACTGACACAGATTTATGGGCGTGGGTCTTGGCCACAGAGGATCAAGCCAGCAAATTAATTATACTTTTCCTATTCTCCGGCACAAACTTAAAGCTAGTGTTTCCGACTTAGTTTTCGCGTTGTTGACAAAATGGTCATTTTCACCCCTGTCCCTCTTTTAATTAACTTAGCTGTTTCGTTCATAGTTTAGTTAGAAAATACTTTGAGGGAGAGAAAAAAAAATATTAATATTTCCCTCATTTCCGTAACACATGACATCCACAAGTGTGGTGCAGAGTATGGGTCACTGGTTAGATATGTATATCTGCAACTGTTACGCCGATATACTGGTACACCACTAAGTTTGGCTCTGGCCCTCACTCAGAACTTGCTGAGAATCTATGTTTATGAATAAATAGGTATGACGATTATAAATAGATGAACAGTGGACAAGGCGTAATCATTAGATTATGAAACTACGAGTACGAAAACCACTAGCCAAAAAAATTACTAGAAATTTAATAAAGAAAAGTTAAAAGATAAAAACTAACAAAGTCATCAATTTTGCTATACTGGAGTCACTTTCTAACTAGGACTTAGATTATGCACTGGAATGACATCACAGTATGGTAGACTTGAATATGACACAATCCTCTGTAATAGATCAGAACGTCCCAGTCAAACCAGAGACAGTCAATATGAAAATAAACCACCAAGGCAGTCAGCACAATAAAACAGGCAGCTACAGAAACAAGCAGCCGAAAAAGCTCAGCAGTAAAAAGAAAACAAAAAAAAAAACATGAAACACAAACAAGTGCAAAGCCTAAGTGTCCAGTCAATTGCTTAATTAATAAATACTAAGTTTGGCACAAGCCTCTGAAAGAAAGAAATATTAATATGTTCAAAATAAAAAATAGCATATAACATCCTAATAAAATATAACCATTCATACAATACAAAGACGCTTTTACCTATTTCAGCCAGGGTTTTGATCTGTATATACAATCCAGTATGCCGGGAGGGATTCCAAATTCCAGTTGCCACCCAAAGACCATTTCAGAAATGAGTGACGATAGAAATTCGCTGTCACTCTTTTATCACCCTTGGAATCATACCTGCGTCTATTAGACACGCTTTTGATCTAACCAGTTACTTAGCACTAATACGGATTATGCCTTTCTAACAACTTCTAAACGCACGCGCCCATCTAGTTAACAACGCTTCCCATTGTAAACCAAAACATACACACGCGCCCCGCAAAAATAATCTCTAGCTACGCTTATTGGCCATTGATCACGCAACTTAAACTACAAAGACTCCCTCACTTATCTGATGCAAACATCAAACACCAGTCAGAAACTCTACCACCATGCACAACTCATTCATTCAGGACCTCACTTCTAAACCAACATGATGCAATATGCACAAGTCACTCAAAGTACAATAATGTTCAATTTAAATGCAACAATGAAAATTTATACAAAATATATGGGAAAATTCCCCATCTTACAACATTACTAAAGGAGAGGATAAATCCGCTTGTAATCTATATTTAGCGAGCCCCATTCACCTAATTTCTTCTCTAACATAAGGTCATCAATATGCGTAAAGTCAATAAATGTATTCAATCAACAATCAACACACGTATGAAAAATTTCCTTGACGTCAATATTTCTATGAACTTTAAATAATTTCTATAATTTACCATCTTATCCCTAAATTACGATTCAACAATAGAGTCAATACAAATCACATGATAGTCTTATCAGAGTAAAGAAATGGGATTGTTAGAGACAAGTGATTATTATTTCTACATAACCTGATTTCTGGAAAGATAAGCATAGCAAGTAATCAGTCCGCAGTGAGGCACATAGGTGTTCAGGCCCCGACATTAATCAATACTGCTTATCCGACATTAATCAATACTGCTTATCCGACATTAATCAATACTGCTTACCCGACATTAATCAATACTGCTTATCCGCGACAATGGAAAACGTAATAAAACGTAGCAGGCCTTGCACAGATGAAGTAACAAATTCATGTGACATTTGACACGTGACAGTCTCTGGGAGTTCGCACACAAATTAAACAGTCAGTCAGTACTTCACACAACTGCTTACAATCATTGTACACGGAAAGAAACATTCACAATAACAATGACTTAAGCTGTCACTCTTAAAAACTATAAATAAACTAAACACTTGCATATACACAGACAAAGCCTATAATCCAAGTGTGTATGCTCAGAACACAAATAGGAGTTTTCATGAACCAGGCGTTCTCCCGTGACCACCAGGTAAATAATTGTCTTTTGATTCCGTATTGCGACAAGTGTTTAATTGTGACAAAGATGACTGTGAGATGTAATTCGCAATTAGTATAACCTTATAGCCATAATTTCTGAAAATGGGGATTAAGTATATTATTTTTCAGGGATAAAGTGTCACGGTGAGAAGACGGGACAAATGCAGATGAGATCAGCACAAGTGACGTGTTTGTTTGAAAATTTAAAGACTTGGTGCTATAAACTAAGTATATTCCTTTAAAAGAAATAAAGATAACAATTTAAATAAATTTACATTGAGTTCAAATCACACACTAGGCGATTTCGAAATCACAAATCTCCTAAGACTTCCAGAATACAATTAATGAAAAGATATATCAATGCAGTTCTCTAGAATAATTATTAGAGAATTTCATGTGAATAACATCAATACAATTTAGTTAAGCTTACATAAATCCTCCACATAAATAAGCCAACTAGATAGTAAACATTTTAGTAAAAAAAAAATACAGAAATTACATAGAAGAATCAGAAAGAGAATAAGGAATGAAAAATCACAGAAACATGTACAGGTTACACAGAAAATTCATGTATTTGAATCACCTGATTATGGCCTTTTTCAGCAGTAGCCTCGTTCTCAGCAGGTTTGGCTGGCAATTGAATGTCTCGTGGCTTAGCCCGCCTGGTGAGGTTAAATGAATGTTCCGTAAATTGTATACAACACAAATTTGTCCATGAAAAGTTTAGCACAGTATATAGAATCCTTTCAATGGCACTGAATAACATATAGTCAGAGTTATTCACAGTTCGGTGCATACTGGGTTGGAAAGTTATCCTCATAATTACAAGTGAGTCAGACTCACGCTCCTGCTGCAGCTCACTTCGTAATACCATCTCCCTTGATTGCCCCGATACATACGGAATACAATCAAGAATTTTACTCCACACCGGCCCTTAACACATTCAGCAGGCCAAGTGGCAGTACTGTTGTCAAACCAAGACAACCAGAAAAATGAGACAAACGTTTCATCCAGTGCAGAACGGCTGGAACTGATTACGGCCTTGTTCTGCAACAAATTAGTGTAATGGCGCACATCAGGATCATGCTTTAAAATTCTGCAATCTGTACTTTCATTTTCCTTTCTCATTATAATTCCTTTTGACAATTAATTTACCTGATTCTTTATTTAAACGAAAATAAAAGCATCATTGTTTAAACTTGTTATAAATATTTACAAGAAACATAATTCAAACAGTTTCAAAAGGTAAATGTTAAAAATCAGTTACAACGCAATCTCTATATCGGACATACCTTTCTTTCAATTCTAATCATGAGCCTTGCATGGGACCCCAAAGATGTGAAAAAGAGTGTAGAGAATTTTGAGAAAAGAGTGTAGAGAATTTTGAGTCTGCTCTTTTATGTGTTTTCAGAGGTCATGGAAGTTTCTAGAATTTCTTAGCCTCTGGCTAGGACTTGTTTTTCTTCCTGTGCCTATTGACTCCATAGTCATGGCTGAATGCACGCACATAATAGACTGAGTGTGTGAGGTGCCAGAAGTATGCCCATGTTATGTAAGAATTAGTGACCTATAATCCTAACTCTCTTCATTTGTGGATGTGGGTCAGCGATGTTTACGTCAAACCAATTCCACTCAGATATGAATTGTGAAATTCAAATCAAAATTTGATTTAAGAATTTGAAAAATTAGCAAAATTAATTAATATTAATTTAATTAATTACGTAATTAGCATTTTTTCCGTCACACTATCAGATGTACAAATCATTTCACTTTTATTGAGTACAATCAATACGTGCATCGTAAGCAAAAGGTGTTGGTCAGCATGCTTGCAGGAATCGACATGATTGTTTAAACTTCATTAACTGGTGAATATTTCCTTCCCTGTATTCTCAGTGTTTTTTGTTTTCATGTCAGTCGTTTTGATGATCGTTACTTGTATTAACCAGTTGTTAAAATTAGTGAATAAAACATCAAATGGCGTCACGTGAGAAGCGCAAAAGGCTATTTCACCTTTATGTTAGTTAGATGTCACAGGTGTTTCTAAACTGGATCCTTTTCGTTATTCTCTCAGACGTATTCATTAACGTGGGAAGTAAAGCTTTTTGAAAGGTGTTTTGCCTCCTGCAATCAATGGCGATTTATTGTAAAGGGTTCGTGTTACAAATTGTCTCCCTGTTACGGTTGCGAACGGTAGCAATACTAAATAACGTGCAGCAAATGATGTTTGGGTTTAAGTCATTGTTTTATTAACCTGCTGTCATTGAATATTATGATTTATTGGTTTTATTACTATAATTAAAATATCAATTTTCAGACGGTCATTTCTAAACGTGGGACAGCTTTGTGGACTAAATAAATGTATGTTTAATAATAAGCTTCGGTTGCTTGTAATGCGATCAGTGCAATACATACACATGCACTCAAATATAGACTTTGTATATTTTGTGTACATTTGTTATTGGTATATTATATTTGCGTTTTATTGTAGAGATGTATTATGTGAGTAGACTATTATTTCTACGAATCGTGAACTACTAATGCTTATATGTAGTATGCTAAACAATTGACATTGTTTCTGGTGAACCCGCTCATAAAACTATTATGCTATAATTAATATGCAGTATGCGTGTATCGGCCTAATAAATCTGTTGCAGAAAACTGTGAGTCAGAAGGAAAAAAAACTACTCATCTGCTTTGAACTTCTCTAGATTGCATTAGCAAGTTCCGGCAAATTATTTTACCTGAGTTGTTTACTCCAACTCTGACATTAACGAAATATATCATCATATACAGTGCCAAAGTTCGTGTTACGTTAATATTGACAACAAATAATTAATTATTAAGTTTAGAAATAGTGATGGCAAATTTACTTTGACACTGTGCAAGAATGAAATGAGAACAGCTAACAAAGTGTTAAGAAGAAATTTATTGTTAATCCACCCCGATCTGTCAATAAACCAACTATGCAACAATATAATATTATTTTATTTGTCTTTAAATTTTACTTTTTCAATTTTTTGCATTATTGTTAATGTATTGTTAAATATATCGGTAGTGTAATGCTTCATGTAACTGTAAAGTAAAAGTCTGTATTGCTTATTTACTATGACTATGCATTTCATTACGTTTCAAAGATCGAGTTCATTAATTAAATTATTATTATTGTGACATAGATGAACTTTAAAAACATATTGATATGAAATAAACCATTTATTATTTGGAGTAATAAAAAATAATTATTCAAGTCTAAAACATAATTGCAACTAAGTTAATAAACAATCTGTGAGATCAATATGTTAATGTTGATAATTTATGTTTAACTACAAGATCATTCTATTGTATTACTCTTAATTGAATTTATGGAATAAATACATATTTGCCATTATTTCCTACTTCACTCTGCACATGTTTATAGCCTGACAGTGTCACTGGGAAAAGAGTTTGTTTCTGTCGTGACTGGATTATTAGTTATGACAAATCCTATTTCTGGACTGACATATTTACGATTTTGCATTGCTGTATGATTAGACAGTATGGACATTGTTGTAATACAAAATATACTTCATAATAATTGACATTTGGGTTCAAAAAGGTATTATCATTTCTAGACGTATTTCCACTGTTCATTTGTAAATGAAGCGGTAGAAAAAATATTGTTCAAAGTTATCTACATCAAGTGGACTACTACAGTTTCATTTCACTTGTGTTGTAATGAATACATATACTTTTATAAATGAATTATTTGCAACTAAAATCATTAAAGCAATCGCACATAACCTAAATGTTGATCTCTGCTATTTTTGTATAAATACCTATTTAAACGTGACTGCAAGAGACGTCATTTGCTTCTGATTCTGTCTGTGAGAAAACAAAATTGTGGATCAGATCCGACTGAAGAAAGTTTACTAGATTTGTTTGTGTGTTTAAGCAGAATTTTATTTAAACATACCACATCGTAGGTAAGGAGTTGTTTTTCTCTCTTCCCTTACTTTCGTTTGTATGAAAGAGAGAGAACACGACAGGAAAGAGTGACAGACAGATAGGGAGACATGCGGAGACAAAGTGATTGATTTGATTGAGTGTAGGGGGCGCTTCCGGCTTCCGCCGCTTTCGCGCTGTATAAAAAAGTGAGTGGAAGAGGGGCAAATAAAAGCTATGAAATATAAAAAGACAGAAAGAGATTATAATATGATAATACAGTAATAACCACTCTGTTTTTTTTATTAATTTAAAATAAATCTTTATAGAAACAAATCTCAATGCTTCATTAGTTATATTGTCTAAATCACGTGTGACTATGTTGAATTCTTTTGGGCTAATGTAATGTTTAATAAGTACTGTAGATGTTACCACTTATGTCAAGGTGTAATGTTTAATAAGTACTGTAGATGTTACCACTTATGTCAAGGTGTAATGTTTAATAAGTACTGTAGATGTTACCACTTATGTCAAGGTGTAATGTTTAATAAGTACTGTATATGTTACCACTTATGTCTAGGTTTAATGTTTAATAAGTACTGTAGATGTTACCACTTATGTCTAGGGTTAATGTTTAATAATTACTGTAGATGTTACCACTTATGTCAAGGTGTAATGTTTAATAAGTACTGTAGATGTTACCACTTATGTCAAGGTGTAATGTTTAATAAGTACTGTAGATGTTACCACTTATGTCTAGGTGTAATGTTTAATAAGTACTGTAGATGTTACCACTTATGGCTAGGGTTAATGTTTAATAAGTACTGTAGATGTTACCACTTATGTCAAGGTGTAATGTTTAATAAGTACTGTAGATGTTACCACTTATGTCAAGGTGTAATGTTTAATAAGTACTGTAGATGTTACCACTTATGTCTAGGGTTAATGTTTAATAAGTACTGTAGATGTTATCACTTATGTCAAGGTGTAATGTTTAATAAGTACTGTAGATGTTACCACTTATCTAGGGTTAATGTTTAATATGTATGTAGATGTTACCATTTATGTCTGGCTGTAATGTTTAATAAGTACTGTAGGGTTAATGACGATCCGTTGATAATCGTAAAATCAAAGTTTTGGAATGGAGGTGAGCTAATGATACAATGTCTATTTATTTCGGCAAGTCCTGCGAAATATGATGACACAATAAAATAGTTTTAATAAGTGATATCTATATCTTCAAGTGTCAGTAACATTATCAGAAGTTTTTTTATTAGACAATAAAGAACATAATAATGGGAATATCAAGGTCACAAGTGCCTAACTGTTTTGAACCAATGATTTTACATTTTATTTTTTTTCTCCGTGTTCGTAAAACTCAAATAGGTAAAAAGAAACAAACAAGAAACAAAATAGAGTTCCTTGTTTTTTTTTATATCCACAGTCCGCAGTGAACGTCAGGAAACATGACCGAACTAAAGTTATTGGCCTTGGTAGTACTCCTGCATCTATCTAGTGCAAGCCTGTACCTCGATAATATTTTACGACTGAGTAATGAATTAGACGACCTGAAAAAAGACGTGACTTTAATGGCGGAAAAAATGGAATTAAAAAATAAGGTTGAAAAACTATCGGCGAACAGAAGTGCAGGTATTTTTTTTTACAATTGTATGATTATTAATGTTCTTTATCTTTCATGTACATTTATGTATTAGAATGATTAATCTGTTTTATCCTGTGTCTATATTCACTGTATTAGGATGACTAATCTGTTTATTCTTGTGTCTGTATTCACCTTATTAAGATGACTAATCTGTTTTATCCTGTGTCTGTATTCACATTATTAAGATGACTAATCTGTTTTATCCTGTGTCTGTATTCACATTATTAAGATGACTAATCTGTTTTATCCAGTGTCTGTATTCACTGTATTTAGAAACGGTATAATATTTATCCTGCGCGCGTATTTCCTGTATTAAGAGAAAACTTTATTTATATCTTTGTATTTATTTCCTGTATTAAGAGAAAACTTTATTTATATCTTTATATTTATTTCCTGTCTTAAGAGAAAACTTTATTTATATCTTTATATTTATTTCCCGTATTAAGAGAAAACTTTATTTATATCTTTGTATTTATTTCCTGTATTAAGAGAAAACTTTATTTATATCTTTGGGTGCATACTCACTAGTTCAATTTTACTTTTAAGCATGTTAAATAATTAGATATGAAAACATAGATTTGATTGATATTTTAAATATATAGTTAACATAAGGTTAGAAATTCAATAAAGAATTGAATATTTTTAATAACCCAGAGTTGTGGATTGATATACCAGTAAAGAAAGAACTTAGAGCAGAATCGTGCGTGATCAATTCTGAAATAGATATCAATTTTATGAATTCAACAGATAATATTCATTTGTAAATAGATATCAATTTTATGAATTCAACAGATAATATTCATTTGTAATTAGATATCAATTTCATGAATTCAACAGATAATATTCATTTGTAAATAGATATCAATTTTATGAATTCAACAGATACTATTTATTTGTAAATAGAAATCAATTTTATGAATTCAACAGATAATATTCATTTGTAAATCAGGAAATATTTGCTATAAACTCATTACCCACAAACAGTTAACATAATTTAATCTTAATTTTATTTTATTTTGAAAGATTTTTATTCCACAAGGTAATGTTGTGCTTTTGTAACTTGATGTCCGCAATATGTAGCAGGATTTATTAATAAGACATCTTATTATTGAACAGTTTTTTCTCACTTAACGAGTTAAAGATATATATAAAATAATATATTGCATTAAAAAGCAATTCTTTAAAACTGCGTTTACAGTATGTGGTCCATAATAAGAGATTAGCATAATTTTATATACTTAGTTTAATTAAGCAGATGACCTACGTCACGTATTAAATGCTTTAAAGGTTGTTTAAAAACATAGATTGTAAACGCTATATTTCATTCGGCAGTTAGAATACATACATCGGTGTCTGTTGGAGTACGTGCAGTGTTTAAAGGAGTGTCTGGTGGTAATGATGGAGTACGTGCAATGTTTAATGGAGTGTCTGGTGATAATGATGGAGTACGTGCAGTGTTTAATGGAGTGTCTGGTATTGATGATGAAATAATATTATAAAGCTGAACAACCTGTTAATGACGTTATATGCGTTTTGAAATGCGTAATGTTTTAATTTAGACCTAGTTTTAATGATGTTATACGTGTTAACGTAAAGCAGAGCCTGATGTTAATGGTGTTAAAGTAAAGCAGAACCTGTTGTTAATGGTGTTGTGTTTGTTAAAGTAAAGCAGAGCCTGATGTTAATGGTGTTATGCTTGTTAAAGAAAAGCAGAGCCTGATGTTAATGGTGTTGTGTTTGGTAAAGTAAAGCGGAGCCTGATGTTAAGGGTGTTACTTTGGTGGAAATGTGAGAGGAAAAAAGCAATGCAATAATTGGTTACCTTCAATACTCATTTCAAATCAAGGCGCTAGATAGTAAGTTATATTGTTTATTGAAACTGTAGTATGGATATTTATTTGTTTGTTTCAGTTGCTTTTACAGTGAGTTTTTCCTTTGACGATGGCATCAATGGAATATCTCTAGATCCTTAGATTTGATCACATGATTACCAACATTGGTGGGGGTTATGATAAAACCACAGGAATCTTCTCAGCGCCATTTGCTGGGGTCTACGGTTTTTTTCTGAAGGCCATGTCTATAAATACTCGTGGACCTTTATATCTCGCCATTGACAAACACGGCACTGTGCTGGACATAGTGTTTGCAAATGGTATTCGAGATCATGATGGCCAGAGCTCTATGCAGGTAACCACACACCTGGCAACTGGAGAACAGGTGTGGGTCAGACAGTATTATGGAAATGCTGTACGAGGAGGCACATGGACAATCTTTACTGGTTATTTGATTACTATGGATTAAAGTTCAGACAAAAATACCTGAGATTGCCCGTACTGTTCTTTTGCACATGTTTGACTCAAGGTTACCTGAAATAACTCTTTCTGAAAAAGTAAAATTTTGATGTATCAAAGTTAGTTTGAAGGGGTGACAAAAATAGCACAGCATAATAGCGATATGACTAATGGAGTGCTTGTAATGTGAATGTTATGTCCTGAGCTAACTGATTACTATGCACACGATAAATATTAATATAAAATGATTAATCTTAATATGAAAATAATTTAAATTAAATGTATGATTATGACTATTGGCCTATGGTTTATGAAAAAATACCCGCTACTGCTCTAGGTATACTTTCCCCTCTATTTGACAAGTATACTCCTTTATTTCAAACAGACAAATAAAATTCTTGAACAAGATTTTTTGTATCGAACTACTTTACAAAGTGTGACTAATATCACTTTTCATGACAGTGATGTGACTAAAGTATTTCAGACATCTCAAAGGTTACTTTGTGACTGGAGGTAAACGACATTTTTAAACAGAGGTAAACGACATTTTTAAACGGAGGTAAACGACATTTTTAAACGGAGGTAAACGACATTTTAGACGTTACTGACGCGCCATACATTAAATCAAAACAAGCAATCTTTACATGCTATTCGTTTAATAATAATAATTATAATAATGGCTACTAATGCATGATTTACATATCAATATTTCACACGCACGCATACACACACAAATACGCACGCACGCATACACACATTCACAAACACAAACACACACACAGTATTGCTAATTTGCAAATTTACAAACTAAAGTCTAGCCATTAACTGAAAGTGTGTCCAAATAACGATAACGTAAGATTACGAGAACAAGTTTACTTACGAGTACGAGTAGTCAGTCGAGAAAATGTGCCAGTAGGAGTACAAAGTAGGTAAAAGGATTGTGTGGCAGTAGGAGTACAAAGTAGGAGAAAGGCTTGTGTGGCAGTAGGAGTACAAAGTAGGAGAAAGGCTTGTGTGGCAGTAGGAGTACAAGGTAGGAGAATGGCTTGTGTGCGAACAGGAATATGAGAAGTGTAGAAAATTAGTAACTATGAATATATGATGGAAATTTGTCCCACACTTTTATTATGGAAGGTAAAATAATTTTACACACTTGACCGAAGTCACACCCACTGGCCCTTGTAAGTTCTTGTCTTCATTCCTCTCGTTTTCCCGTGAAAAATAAAAAGCGACAATAAATAATGTCAGTGTCATCACCCGTGACGTTCGGCGTGTAAAACAAACCATATAGCTACAGGGATAGTGTAATGGTTTTCAGTACTGTCGTTCGCCGTATAAAACAAACCAGATAGCTGCAGGAATAGTGTAATGGTTTTCAGTACTGTCGTTCGCCGTGTAAAACAAACCAGATAGCTACAGGAATAGTGTAATGGTTTTCAGTACTGTCGTTCGCCGTGTAAAACAAACCAGATAGCTACAGGAATAGTGTAATGGTTTCAGTACTGCCGTTCGCCGTGCGAATTGAAAACGATTACTACAGGAAATAGTTTAATTGTCTTCAATCATGTAGATTTCCACATCAATGAATACTACAGGAAATAGTTTAGTTGTCTTCACTCATGTAGATTTCCACGTCAATGATTACTACAGGAAATAGTTTAATTGTCTTCACTCATGTAGATTTCCACGTCAATGATTACTACAGGAAATAGTTTAGTTGTCTTCACTCATGTAGATTTCCACGTCAATGATTACTACAGGAAATAGTTTAGTTGTCTTCACTCATGTAGATTTCCAGTTCAATGATTACTACAGGAAATAGTTTAGTTGTCTTCACTCATGTAGATTTCCAGTTCAATGATTACTACAGGAAATAGTTTAGTTGTCTTCACTCATGTAGATTTCCACGTCAATGAATAAAAGAAAGCTACGAGAAGAGTAATAGTCTTCAACACTCTTGTTCGTGGAGTGAATAAAAACAGAAAACTTCCGTAAATTTTGTAATTATTCTTTCTCCTGTCGTTCGCGTGTGAACGTAAAAGAAATACAATCTCGGTACTTGATAATTTCCGTTTCTATAAAATATATTTGCCTGTAAACATTAAGAAACCGCAAACTGGTTTCACATGCTAGCAAGCATTCTTTCTTGATTTATTTTGTTACCATAATCAATGCACAACATCACAAAAGGATTATCTATTCGTACGAAATGCGCTATTTTCTTGATAACTAAGAGAGACGAACCAAAAGAAAAAGGTGTCGACAAGGTGAAGGTCATAGTTAAAATGGAGTACACGTCTAGTTTGGATAAGGAACACAATTCGATCAATTTTTTTGTGTGCATACATTATGTTGACATAGAAAGTCATCAAGCAAATTATTAAGAAGGATTGAATACTGAATTACAAAGCTTCATGTCAGTTGTCTATCTGCATGTCTTTGTATTTCTATTTATAGAAACGGTTTTTCTATGGAAAAAGGTAGACCTTGAAGAGGAGATTTTCCCATCGATTCTCTCCAGTGATCGCTTAACACAGATATACATGAAATCGAAATTTTCCTCGAAATAAGTTTCTCTCTCTCTCTCTCTCTCTCTCTCTCTCTCTCTCTCTCTCTCTCTCTCTCTCTCTCTCTCTCTCTCCCCTATCTCTCTCTCTCCCCCTATCTATCTATCTATCTATTTATCTAATCTATCTATCTATTAAAAACTGTTTAACAATCATTTGTAGAGTTTGAAAGTGTAGTGTTTATCGAGAACACTGTGCGAAATAATTGTGGATGGTGCATCATTGTTGTGAAGAAAAAAAGGAAAGAACTCATAACTTCTTGATGCAATGTGGCAGAGGGAATGGACAGATTGTCAACAATTGCATCCTATCTTATAATTCTAATGTGAAGTGTGTGGATTCGTGATTTTGGAGAATAGATTTAAAATCAATGAAGAGTTTTGTTTATTATGATCATTAGCTGATAATGCGTTAACAGTGATGAAGTACATGCACCGATTAATTTTGAAATAGGACAGGACTAGCCTTCGCATGCTTAGTTTTGTGAACAATAACAAGTTAACAGTGATGACGTGCATACATCGATTACTTTAGAACTAGGACATGACTAGCCTTCGCATGCTTAGTTTTGTGAACAATAACAAGTTAACAGTGATGACGTACATACACCGATTACTTTAGAACTAGTACAGGACTAGCCTTCGCATGCTTAGTTCATTGGAGTGACTAACTATTCGACCATTTATCATTTTGTTGTAATCTTTAATTATATGAATAATTGTTATTTCCTTGATACATCGTTTTCTTAAATTCGTTATCATTTCATTTTTTCTTACTTCATCCTGTAAAGTTTGTTTTGTCTTTGTACTGTTTATTGATGTTGATAAACCGGGTGGAGGGTCGTGTAAGAGTCTTATACATTAATCATCCGTATTATTGTTTATGACTCAACACCGTTCGCCAATGGTAATACAAAGGGATTGTTCAGGCGAGCATACGTAAGTACTGAACATGAGCATTACAATTGCAAACAAAGATGATTGCAATAAATGAATCAATAAATACAACAAGAGCATTACAATTGCAAACAAAGATTATTGCAATAAATAAATAAATAAATAAATAAATCAATAAATCAATAAATACAACAATAAATAAATAAATAAATACAACAAACAACGCTGGAGAATTCCGAAGGAAAGAGAAACAAATTTCCATCCATGGGAAGTAACAAAACAGTTCTTTAATTTTTTTTAAAGACAGACTTATGTCCCCTTTTACACGCTTGATTCAGCTGTCTTGAAAAGTTAGGCACAAATGATGGAACACCCTAAATGAAGTAAAAAAATAAACACTGCCTGAAAAAATATGTGTTGTCTAAAGGTATAGAAGTGATTTTATGGACAAATAATAGCGAGATTTAAATATTAACGGGGAAAATAAACAATTATATCTTGCCAGTTTGACGATTAAGAAAGGTTGACTAACACGCCGTCGGGTGCACACCATATGCAACCACATGCACACAAACATTTTAAAAAGGTACTCCTTAAATACACTGTGTTTTATTGTACACACACGATGGCCATAGTTATGGACATGTCCTTGAATGACATTTCAGTGTACATAGGACATGGCCACATCTGGAGTTACTAGAATGTTCTTGAGTGATTATTCAGTGTACACATACAATGGCCACATATAGAGTTACTGAGAAATCCGTGTGTGATCTTTTAGTCTAGGGAGACCATGGCCACACATAGAGTTACTGAGAAATCCTTGTGTGGTCTTTCAGTGTATGGAGACCATGGCAACACATGGAGTTACTGAGAAATCCTTGTGTGGTCTTTCAGTGTAGGGAGACCATGGTCACACATGGAGTTACTGCAAAACTGTGAATGATGTACATCCTCGTGAGATGTAAAGTGAAAAATGTTCTTCAATGAATGAATGACAATGTCTGATTATGGGGGAAGGAGGTCAAAGAAAGAATGTTTTTCTCTCTTCCTTCTTTCTCCACGCATAATAAAAAAGAAATAGTAGCGTTCGTTTGAGGAAAACAAACTAGTTAATTGCAATGAAATAGCTGTCTGATACCCTAATAGTGCCACTAAGGAATTTATGTTTTCGAAAGCATTAATTTATTTCTGTAACACTAAATGTCAGTGGTTCTAACATGAAAATCGATGAAGCTCCAATACTGATAACTTTCAGGTGGACCAATAGTTCACAAGAATAATGATTTAAAAAGCACCTAGACTATGATGCAATATTATCTATGTCCTACTCGGATTTAAGCTGTCTCATGTCTACTTGAATATGGACACACTCTTAATCTCAATCACAAAATTCACACACACACACACACACACACGCTTTGACATGAGGCATAGCTCTTGATGTGGGCGACTCTTCTCAATATGGATTATCTCCCATGGTCTTGCATAGCAGATGAAACAGGGGCAATCTTGTAGCTCCCTCGGCTCTCACTCCAAAATCGAAACAAAAACACGCCTATAATTTATGACGTTTTAAGTAATTTATTACATGAACAAAAATACGCCGATAATTTATGACGTTTTAAGTAATTTATTACATGAACAAAAACACGCCTATAATTTCATGAAGTTTTAAGTAATTTATTACATGAACAAAAACACGCCTATAATTTATGACGTTTTAAGTAATTTATTACATGAACAAAAACACGCCTATAATTTCATGAAGTTTTAAGTAATTTATTACATGAACAAAATCACGCCTATAATTTCATGAAGTTTTAAGTAATTTATTACATGAACAAAAACACGCCTATAATTTCATGACGTTTTAAGTAATTTATTACAAGAACAAAAACACGCCTATAATTTCATGAAGTTTTAAGTAATTTATTACATGAACAAAAACACGCCTATAATTTCATGAAGTTTTAAGTAATTTATTACAATAACACAAACACGCCTATAATTGCATGAAGTTTTAAGTAATTTATTACATGAACGAAATTTCAGTTGTGAAGGTTAGCCTATTTCCATGTTCATACTTTTAACTGCATTTGCTAAAAAAAATGTTGATATTACAATTTCTATAAAACATTCTCTTTGCTAATGGATAAATCCTACATACCTCCCGCTGTTCAGGTTCTGACTTGACATATGACGAAGAAAAATTGAATCATTTTTCTCCTGTTCTTTTCTTTCTAATCAAAGTAATTTGACTATCTACGTATGTATCTCTTTCATAGTTTATATGGAACTCTCTTCCATTAAAGGCTTGATGGACAGTATTCTAACTTGGCTTTCCCTTTCCTAAGACATCTGTTGACTTTTCCCCATTCCCTTACTCTTATAATGCGTTTTTCCTTTCCTATTATAATCTAAGAACTCTGGTGACTATTATCCCTTCCCTTACTCCTATTACGGGTTTTCCCTTTCCTATTATAATCTAAGAACTCTGGTCGCTATTATCCCTTCCCTTACTCCTATTACGGGTTTTCCCTTTAATATTATAATCTTAGAACTCTGGTGACTATTATCCCTTCCCTTACTCCTATTACGGGTTTTCCCTTTCCTCTTATAATCTAAGAACTCTGGTCACTATTATCCCTTCCCTTACTCCTATTACGGGTT
Organism: Sinotaia quadrata; assembly: GCA_028829895.1. NCBI lineage: Eukaryota > Metazoa > Mollusca > Gastropoda > Architaenioglossa > Viviparidae > Sinotaia > Sinotaia quadrata. The sequence continues at coordinate 134,631,511 of CM054180.1, read as the reverse complement.
TTCCCTTTCCTCTTATAATCTAAGAACTCTGGTCACTATTATCCCTTCCCTTACTCCTATTACGGGTTTTCCCTTTCCTCTTATAATCTAAGAACTCTGGTCACTATTATCCCTTCCCTTACTCCTATTACGGGTTTTCCTTTTCTGCTTTCACGTATGATGCCATGGTATCCTGGATTTTCCCTAACTACATTGCTATTCCTCAGACTGGCGTGTGTATATTTTATAAGAATCTTTTTCTACCTTCCTTTTCTTTCTGGCCACTTTTCTTCAGCCAGGTGCTAAAATTTAAATATTATAAGTTTATTTGCATAAATTAATTACACTTGTTGTTTCACAGTATTGCATCCCACCTCCCCGGCCTCTGCTAGCTCTCTGACATCTGCAAGCCATTGCTTAATTTCGGTATACCTCCATTCTCACCTCACAAAACTTCTATTATTAGAAAACATTTAACTAGTGTTTATTTGTATCAGCTAGTCAAAGCAAATGCTACAAATAATGTTCTGTATAAAATCAATTACTGCACGTTGCAGCATATGTTCATAAAGGCGCCACTATACTAATCAGAATTTCACACCGGAATATTACCAACGATTTTAAAATAGCACTACCACATTCCTTCAATTCAATGTTCCATCAAGTTATTCTCAGAGCTTCTATCACGTTATTCACACTTACTCTCATAGCTTCTACCACGTTATTTTCAAAATCATCTATTTCTTTATTCTCAGAGCTTCTATCAAGTTATACTCAGTGCTTCTATCACTTTATTCCCGGAGCTGCTATCCATTTATTCTCAGAGCTTATATCATAGTTTCTATCAAGTTAAATTCAGAGCTTCTATCTTGTTATTCCCAAAGCTTTATCAGAAATTCTATCAAGTTATTCTCAGTGCTTTTGACTCCTTATTCCCAGAGCTTCTATCTAAAGCTTTATCAAACATTCTATCAAGTTATTCTCAGAGCTTTATCAAACATTCTATCAAGTTATTCTCAGAGCTTTATCAAACATTCTATCAAGTTATTCTCAGAGCTTCTACCACGTTGTTCCCAGTTGTTCTCATAGCTCTCAAAACAATGATACAGAAATGAAACAACAAGCTTCATTGCTACATAGTATGTAAGTGTTCTTACTTATAACAAAAAATAGCATTACTACATAGTATGTAAGTGTTCTTACTTATAACAAAAAATAGCATTCCTACATAGTATGTAAGTGTTCTTACTTATAACAAAAAATAGCATTGCTACATAGTATGTAAGTGTTCTTACTTATAACAAAAAATAGCATTGCTACATAGTATGTAAGTGTTCTTACTTATAACAAAAAATAGCATTGCCACAAAACCTATATCCATATACCTATGCAATAACATCACATAGCAAAACAAATGTAAATCGAATTTAGCATAATTCAAATACAACATATAAACATTTACATTTTATTGCTTTAAAAAGAAAACTTGAATATCCCAAAAATATCAACATACTTTTAAACTCCCTAATGCCGCACATAAATCATTTTCTCCTAGCAAAAGTTACAACTAAAATAATCATCTCTTTTAAACAAAATACAAAATGAAATTAGAATCAATACACAAATACTTACTAGTTAGTACAACCGAAAAGTCACATATTGTCTTGTAAATGATTATAAAATAGTGCTTACTAGTACAACCGAAAAGTCACATATTGTCTTGAATGATTATAAAATAGTGCCTTGCAGCCCAAAGCACAGGTGTTTCTGAAACATTTTTTTCTGTTGCATTCTTCTTCTTCTTTCTTAAAAGCAGATCACATTATACTGTTCCATACCTGTAACCTTTTCAAATAGTAGACAGCAGGCTGATTACGTGGTGGAGTAAATTTGCCCATTAATATTTTAAAAATTAATTGTTATATAAATTGTTAAATTGTCAAAGTGACACGACGATGGACACTCCATATGACATGATTTTTGAAAGTGTCTAATTTGGAGTAAACTCTGGAGTTGGAAATATGTTAGAGATTGCTGAAAGTGTCTAATTTGGAGTAAACACTGGAGTTGGAAATATGTTAGAGATTGCTGAAAGTGTCTAATTTGGAGTAAACACTGGAGTTGGAAATATGTTAGAGATTGCTGAAAGTGTCTAATTTGGAGTAAACACTGGAGTTGGAAATATGTTAGAGATTGCTGAAAATGTCTAATTTGGAGTAAACACTGGAGTTGGAAATATGTTAGAGATTGCTGAAAGTGTCTAATTTGGAGTAATCACTGGAGTTGGGAATATGTTAGAGATTGCTGAAAGTGTCTAATTTGGAGTAATCACTGGAGTTGGGAATATGTTGGAGATTGCTGAAAGTGTCTAATTTGGAGTAATCACTGGAGTTGGGAATATGTTAGAGATTGCTGACGTAATGCAAACCAGTTCCAACTCGATGAGTAGTTTCATTATCCAATGGTTATGATTTACGAGAGCGAGATCAGCCAACGGGCTGAGATTAAAGGTTTTTCTGATGTAGATAATTCTATTCTCTGATCACTATGAATTCTGATTGGCAAGAAGTCAAGTCATGAAAGACGGACATTAGTTTAATGGTGAGTTAGCTGACTGATTGAGAGAGAATGGACTGATACATATTTCATGCATTTTTGCTATTGGTATGCTATACTCATGCTTTGCTTAGAGATTATTATGTGAGTAGACTATTATTTCTACAAAAGTTTGAAGTAAAGTGCACATTTATAGTATGCTAAATATTGTTTCAATATGTTGTATTTCGTATGCCCTGTGCATGTATTGGGCTAATAAATACTGTTGCAGGAAACTAAGTTGAGACTAAAATGTAAAAAAGAATGGAGTTATAAACTAATAAATTGGAAACTTAGTGTTTGTTCCCTGATTATATTTTTACAGAGACAAGCAGCCTGTCTTTATTGCGTGACATGAATCTTCTGGTTCTCTGATTTTATGACAAGTAGTTGATGTGGTAAGCATTTATTCCAGTGTGTAAGTGTAAGGGATAAACTACACATCATTGACGTGTAGTGGCAATGTATGATGATCATATAACCAGTGACCAATACTCTGCATTGGCACTTGAAGATGAATCATACCTAAATACTAATATTTTATATAATTCATTATTACAAAGTCACCACGGAGTACAGCAGCGACATCAAGTTACGTTCAAATTCAAAGTGATAGAATATAATTAATAGTTCATCAACAAGGAAACTTCTGGTCCATCCCAAAGGATAAAATTGTTTTGAACAAATATATATATCCAATTAGAAATGGTTTGGATTGCATTATCAATTTCCTAGCATATTGTTTACTCCAACACGGACACTTACACAAATGTCATCATAAGGAGTGCCCAAATCCGAGTCACTTTAACAAGTGAACAATTTATATAACAATTAAGTTTAGAAATAGGGATATTCAAATTTATTCTGCCACAGATAGATTTAGAAAAAATGCAAAAGTTTAATATTCAATAGTCAGACTGAAACTAATTTGTCTGTAGTCACTATTTCTATTTGAAATTCATATCTCAATTCTCTAGTTCTTTTGAAATTCCTGTCTCAATTCTCTAGTTCTTTTGAAATTCTTGTCTTTAGTCATTAATTCCTTTGTAATTCATGTGTCTAGTAACTAGTTCTTCTGAAATTCTTGTTTCACTACTCACTAGTTGTTTATAAATTCTAGCTACTAATTCTTTTTTAAATTAGTGTGTGTGTGTGTGAGTGTGTGTGTGTGTGTGTGTGTGTGTGTGTGTTTGTGTGTGTGTGTGTGTGTGTGTGTGTGTATGTGTGTGTGTGATTTGCACATTCTATGTCTATAAACGTCTGTCTTATCTAGATGAGACTGGTGAAGAAATTAGTGTTTACATATTACAGGTACCTATGCATCAGAGCATATCGCTTGATCAAAATCTCATACTTGACCATGGATTACTTCCCTTAGTCCGTGTTTTGCGTGCATGATTGAGCGAAATAAAAATTCTAATTTTGACTTTGAGGGTATTGTGGCACTTTCCAAAATCATTTTGCCCCTTTCTCCACCCCCAGACAGACAAATGCCTTCCTAAACTTCTCACCTCTTCCCCACCACAACACCTCAAAACAGGTCACGTGCCTTTCTGAACCTCTCACCTCTCCACCACCACACAGAAAATGAAATCGAAATATGTGTAGATGACACCAAACTTATTTTCTTCTGAATAAGTATTATATATTTCTAATTCCGACTTAAACTATTCTGATTCGTTTCGTTAGTCATTAAGCCTTCGTTGACATCTCGGAGTGAAGTTGTTAATCTTGTTTATCTAGCTGATACAAAAAGTGCTAATGCCATAAATCTTTGCTTCATATGTCTGTTAATTTTAATTCCTACATATAAAACCGTATTTCATCATATTTCGATGAGCACATTGGAGAACAAAAGCAAACAAACTCATGTGGTAATGATTTTAAACGTATTTTAAGGCGACACAATCGTGATGGATTGTAGTCCTGACCAAGTCACAAAGGTTAAAAGGTTATTCACAGAAACTTTAATTACAAAGTAAAGAGACATTTCTATATATAGAATACAATTCTTTCCACTCATAACTTGTACAAACATCACAATCACAATTCGCAAATGGATCACATATATATGCTACTGAAGACTATTCATCAAATTGTGAAGTAAAAAGTATATCAATATCATCAGGAATACAGCTGAGTCAAAGGAAGTCTTTACTTGTTTTCATTAACATCCTCCATGAGCGTTTTTATCTTCTTTAACATCCAAAAGAAGACTTTACGTGAATTCATTAATGTCCATCAGGAGTTGGTTTCTTTATAAATTAATATCGAACTAAAGTAATTTCTACTTAATAACATTAAAAAGTAGAATATTCTTGTATTCATTAACATCCAACAGGAGTCCAATTTTGATAATAATTAACACTCAGCAGGAGTCTTTACTTGTATTTTTTAATATCCATCAGGATTCCTTTCTTATAGTCATTGACAAGCGGCAAGAGGGTATTTTCTTTATTCATTAACACCCAGCAGAAGGAATCTCTTTATTTATTTAGTATTTATTATTCCCACCAATATTAGTTTGCTTTGCATTTATTAGCATGTAGGCTATTTACGTGGCGCCACTAACATCCAATAGGAGTCCTATACGTAATTTACGGACATCCAATAGTATACGTAATTTTCTAACATCCAATAGGAGTCCTAAACATAATTTACTAACATCCAATAGGAGTCATAGACGTAATTTACTAATATCCTATAGGATTCCGATACTTAATTTACTAAGATCATAGAGTCATTTGACTGTATTTACAGCATTTTAAAATCTATAAATCGTCAATATGTTATGCATTATGAGTTTATAATAGTAATAATGTTTGTTTGCATCCAATTTAATTTGCCTTTTGACTTGTAAATTCAACAGGATTCAATTGTATTTGGACATGGGATGTTACTTGTATTCAAACAGAAAGATTGTTTGGATGGTATTCCTATAGGATCTTGCTTGCATACACTAAGATTGAATATGGATCTCTGTCTGTATGTACTCGATGTTTATAATCACAGCATTAGGCATTCCAAATACATTACGTGCCTTTCAATATGGTCTCTTAGTACTGTTATCTAGGTTAGTGATTGACCTGATGTAAAATAACGAATTGCATTGCACACATTTACCCCCTCCATCATCTGGATTTCAATGTAAAAGGTGTGCACATTAACACTGTTTGACTTAGCCAAATTCAGACATAGATTAATATATACGTGAAATCAAAATAAAATGGATACCAGTAAACAATAAATATGTCGGGCAAAGATAAAGCTTATTATCTTCTTAAATTCGCTGGTGGCAAAATCATTAATACATTAGGCCAATGCCAACCAATAGATAGATAAGTAAAAATTACTCGTATATTTTTAGCATTTAATTAGACAGTTACAATACCGTACAATTATTAATTCGTCAGGCACTAGATAGATAAGTAAAAATTACACGTATTTTTTAAGCATTTAATTAGACAGTTACAATTCCATGCTATCACACTCTGGGCATTGAATTTGCAACATCAAATCACCTTTAACAAAAGGGATCCCCGAACAGTTGAAGATATGATTACAAATATGTATCAGTTGTGAAAGAAAGAGCAATATAAATCTGAACTGATAATTGAAAACAACTATTCATTTGTCATCTCAGTAATATCTAATCCCCCACCCCAGGCAGCAATGGGGTGAGCGTCTGGGCTAGCTAAATTCTAAACTGCCCGAAAACTGCTGACATTAAAATATTAAACTATTCACAGATGATGCGTGGCGACCCAGTTAAAAAAATTGACAGTCAGAGGGTATATCAGTCTACGATTGAAATTTAAAAAAAAATATTGATACATTTACTGATTCCTGAAATTCAATTTACATATAATTTTAGCAATTTTGGCAATATTAATAAATATAATATATTCACATAATACAAATTCATATAACAAAAATAAATATGGTGGAGAATAACGGAGTCCAAACCTCAAAGCTAGATTGTGGATGAAACATCCCAAATCAGTAATTGCAACTAAAGTTGAAGTTGAAATAATCATGGACTTTGAAATAAGATTTTCCTTTAGAAAAGCGGATTTTGTTGTTTTCAATACGTAAAATGGACAACATGTAGCATAACAATAAAACATAAACATCTACTGGTTAGACGTGTGCTATAGTTGTAGTACACGATAAACACTACAACCCTATAATAGTGGACTGGAGACACTCTAGAATCTAGATTCATTTCTTCTAATGATAGAGACATAGTACGTCATCAAAACTAGCGACTATGGACACACTAAAGATAGAGTAGAACTAGGGATTAGTGACTATGGACACACTAAAGATAGAGTAGAACTAGGGATTAGTGACTATGGACACACTAAAGATAGAGTAGAACTAGGGATTAGTGACTATGGACACACTAAAGATAGAGTAGAACTATGCGTGTATCGGGCTAATAAATCTGTTGCAGAAAACTGTGAATCAGAAGGAAAAAAAAAACTACTCATCTGCTTTGAACTTCTTTAGATTGCATTAGCAAGTTCCGGCAAATTATTTTACCTGAGTTGTTTACTCCAACTCTGACATTAACGAAATATATCATCATATACAGTGCCAAAGTTCGTGTTACGTTAATATTGACAACAAATAATTAATTATTAAGTTTAGAAATAGTGATGGCAAATTTACTTTGACACTGTACAAGAATGAAATGAGAACAGCTAACAAAGTGTTAAGAAGAAATTTATTGTTAATCCACCCCGATCTGTCAATAAACCAACTATGCAACAATATAATATTATTTTATTTGTCTTTAAATTTTACTTTTTCAATTTTTTGCATTATTGTTAGTGTATTGTTAAATATATCGGTAGTGTAATGCTTCATGTAACTGTAAAGTAAAAGTCTGTATTGCTTATTTACTATGACTATGCATTTCATTACGTTTCAAAGATCGAGTTCATTAATTAAATTATTATTATTGTGGCATAGATGAACTTTAAAAACATATTGATATGAAATAAACCATTTGTTATTTGGAGTAATAAAAAATAATTATTCAAGTCTAAAACATAATTGCAACTTAGTTAATAAACAATCTGTGAGACCAATATGTTAATGTTGATAATTTATGTTTAACTACAGGATCATTCTATTATATTACTCTTAATTGAATTTATGGAATAAATACATATTTGCAATTATTTCCTACTTCACTCTGCACATGTTTATAGCCTGAGACGAATTCAATTTGTATCTTGAAAGTGATTGAAGCGATTGAAATTACAGTAAAGTTCATAACACAAAAAATAAAGTTTCCTCATTCTTGTGTGAATGTTTGTGTGAATGTTGTGCAAAAAGTGAAAGTGAATTAAAATGAATATGCTGCAAGAAATATACAATCCCAATAACACAAACAATACACACTTATTGCAAGCAGCCCTGTATCCATGTTGGTATCCCACATGATGGACAACACAAAATACACAACAATTGTAGGTCAATCGCTACATTGACTCATTTCAGCCACAAAGGAAGGACTTCAAATATAATGACAAGAACAGAGGTGAATGGATGGACAGAGAGACAAACAGACAGACGGATAAACAGACGACATATATGATGATTACATTTAACTTAATTTTACTCGAAATGAAGGTGGTAAGAAATGACACAAGTCAGAAGAAAATTAATAAAATATTTATAAAAAGAAAACTAAAGAAAGAAAATAAAACAGCAATCAATTACAAAATACACTTAGAACAATGCTCATAATATTTATCAGCTAGTTATGTTTTCCCTGAACATGTTCAAATAATTTCTTCTCAGTTCTCCAATAAAATAGATTTGCACAAAGTTCCCAATATTAAAATATTTGTTTAAAGTTCCCAATAGGTCCTTCATGGATAGAGACTATTCTCACACTCCTGGCCAATGTACTACTTTCACTTAGTTACAGTGATGGAGTTTAGCAGCTCATTAGCTGAGTCCATGTAGACTTACACTCCTAATCGATGTAGTGTTCTTATGAACCAATTGCTCTTACACTTCAGCAAACCAGACTGCACTGCTAACATTAACTACATAGTGTTCTTTAAATAAAGTCTAATCATTTTCTGAGTACAATTTCACAAATTGAAGCAAACATGAACTAATTATACATGGATGTCGCCAACCACCTTCTCTCTTGCATGGGGAGGGTGGTGGCTTGTCAACGCTACGTTGGACTTGCATAAATATTATTACAAATCCGCACAGAGAATACCAAGATGGTTGTTTGGCTCGAATTTTATTCAGCTTGTAGGTTACATATTGCCGACATGTTTGCATGTGTGCTTGCATACGGGTAGGGGTGAATTGTAGACGGCACAAACGACACAACTACTAATTTCTTACATCTAAGATTTTATTCCTTTCTATATATCCTTTTTTCAAATATTAATTGATGGGATCCAGACGAAATATTATTAATAATGGGATCAAGATGAAATATTATTAATATCCTGACAACCACATTCAAAACTGTCATCTACACTACTCTTATTCCATAGAGCCGTCTACACACTTATTCCAAACAGTCAGAAGCACACTAGTGCAAACAGTCATCTACACGTTTATTCCAAACAGTCATTTAAACACATATTCCAAACAGTCATGTGCACACTAGTGCAAACAGTCATCTACACGTTTATTCCAAAGAGTCATTTAAACACTTATTCCAAAGAGTCACGTGCACACTAGTGCAAACCATCATCTACACACTTATTCCAAACCATCATCTACACACTTATTCCAAACAGTCACGGTCGCACTAATGCAAACAGTCAGCTATACATTTATTCCAAACAGTCATTTACACACTTATTGCAAACAGTTGTCAACAGATTTATTACAGAAAAAATGTCTTCCTCATCTTTCCACCTCTTCCCCACCACACCACCTCCAAACAGGTCACGTGCCTTTCTAAACTTCTCACCTCTACACCACCTCACTCAGAAAATGAAATCGATATAGTATTTTCTCCTGAATGAATATTATATATTTCTAATTCCGACTTAAACTATTCAGATTCGTTTCGTTAGTCATTAAGCCTTAGTTGACATCTCGGAGTGAAGTTGTTAAGCTTGTTTATCTAGCTGATACAAAAGATGCTAATGCCATAAATCTTTGCTTCATATGTCTGTTAACTTTAATTCCTACATATAAAACCGTATTTCATCATATTTCGATGAGCACATTGAAAAACAAAAGCAAAGAAACTCATGTGGTAATGTTTTTATACATATTTTAAGGCGACACAATCCTGATGGATTTAAACTCTTGTAGTCCTGAACAAGTCACACAGGTTAAAAGGTCATTAACAGAAGCATTTGTTACAAAGTAAAGATACATTTCTATATATAGAATACAATTCTTTTCACTCATAACTTGTACAAACTTCAAAATCACAATTCACAAATGGGTCACATATATATTCTACTGAAGACTATTCACCAAATTGTCAAATAAAATATATCTATATCTGGATATTTTATAATCTAAGATTTCATCTGGAATACAGTTGAGTCAAAGGAAGTCTTTATTTCATTAACATCCGCCATGAGCGTTTTTCTCTTCTTTAACATCCAACAGAAGACTTTACGTGAATTCATTAATGTCCAGCAGGAGTTGGTTTCTTTATAAATTAATATCGAACTAAAGTAATTTCTACTTAATATCTTTAAAAAGGAGAGTATTCTTGTATTCTTTAACATCCAACAGGAGTCCATTTTTGATAATAATTAACATTCAGCAGGAGTCTTTACTTGTATTTTTTAATATACATCAGGATTCCTTTCGTATATTCATTGACAACCGGGAAGAGGGTATTTTATTTTATTCATTAACACCCAGCAGAAGTAATATCTTGTATTTATTAATCCCACCAATATTAGTTTGCTTTGCATTTAGTAGCATGTAGGCTATTTACGTGGCGCCACTAACATCCAATAGGAGTTCTATACGTAATTTACTAATATCCAATGGGAGTCCTATACGTAAATTACTAACATTCAAAAGGAGTCCGATACTTAATTTTCTAACATACAATAGGAGTTCTATACTTAATTTACTAACATCGATGAGGCATGTGACTGTATTTACAGCATTTTAAAATCTATAAATCCTCAATATCGTATGCAGTATGAGTTTATAATTGTAATACTATTTGTTTGCTTCCATATGGTCTCTTAGTACTATTATCTAGGTTAGTGATTGACCTGATGCAAAATAACGAATTGCATTACATATATTTCCCCCCTCCCAAATCTGGATTTCAATGTAAAATGTCTGCACATAACATTGTATGACATAAATTCAGACATAGATTAATATATACATGAAATCAAAATAAGATGGGTACCAGTGAATATAAATATGTGGGACAATGGTAAAGCTTATTACCTTCGTAAATTCGCTGTTGGCAAAATCATTAATACATTAGGCCAGTGCCAACCTCTAGATAGATAAGTAAAAAATATTCGTATATTTTTAGCATTTAATTAGACAGTTACAATCCCGTAAAATTATTACTATGTCAGGCACTAGACTGATAAGTAAAAAATTATCCTATGTTTTAGCATTTAATTAGACAGTTACAATTCCATGCAATTACACTCTGGGCATTGAATTTGCAGCATCAAATCGCCTTTAACAAAAGGGATCCCCGAACAGTTGAAGATATGATTATAAATATGTATTAGTTGTGAAAGAAAGATAAACATCAATCTGAAATGATAATTGAAATCAACTATTCATTTGTTATCTCAGTAATACCTAATCCCCCACCCCAGGCAACGATGGGGTGAGCGTCTGGGCTAGCTAAATTCTAATCTGCCCGACAACTGCTGACAACATTACAATAATAAACAATTCACAGACAATGCGTGGCGACCCAGTAAAAGAAAGTGACAGTCAGATAGAATATCAGCCAACTATTGAAATTTAAAAAAATATTGATACATTTACTGATTCCTGAAAATCAATTTACAAATAATATTAGCAATTTTGGCAATATTAATAAATATAATATATTAACATAATTGAAATTCATATATAACAAAAATAAATATGGTGGAGAATAACGGAGTCCAAACCTCAAAGCTAGATTGTGAATGAAACATCCCAAATCAGTAATTGCAACGAAATAATATTTTCCTTTAGAAAAGCGGATTTTATTGTTCTCAATACGTCCAATATACAACATGAAGCATAACAATAAAACATAAACATCTACTGGTTAGACGTGTGCTACAGTTGTAGTACACGATAAACACTACAACCCCATAATAGTTGACTGGAGACACTCTAGATTCATTTCTTCTAATGATAGAGACATAGTACGTCATCAAAACTAGTGACTATGGACACACTAAAGATAGAGTAGAACTAGGGATTAGTGACCAACTTTAGATCCTGTAGAGCTGGGTGGCGAGAGTCACTATATAGTTCCAATAGAACTATTATCTTTAGAACACACTATAAAATTATATTAAAATTAGAGATAGAGTGTGCGTATGACCAGTACGGGTTATTGGCGTTAGTCCTTGATAATTTTTGAGTTGATATTTTCCAACTGCACTTCAATAATCACAACTATCATTCATCACACACGTTTTGTATAGTGTTCGATCGTCCAAAACATGAAAGGCTTCCATAAAGCGCGATTGGAAGGAGAAATGAGAGGTAAAATGTATTCGATGAAAAGAATGACAAGAACAAAAATTTATGAGGAAACATACGTTGTGAACAGGTAATTCCTTCATAGTCTCCTAACTTAGAACCTAATTTGATTTAGTTTATGTGCACATCACATAATCATAAACAACATTATATTCCTACTGGTTCAATTTATTTAATGAAAGTACATAAATCGGTTTAAAAGGAAAATCCTCCCACCCTTCCAAAATATCAGTATCAAGAATTATTAATGATAAGATCATCTTAAAATTATTTGTGTACATATTTTATTTCAACACCTTATTCAATATGTGTCCATTTCTGAGTATCATTGCACTTCCAAATAATTGTGGATCTAATATCAATGGGATGCAGACGAAATGATATGCTTGTTGTGACTTGCTATATTTATATATTTATATATCGACGTGTTAAATCTATATATGGTCACGTTCTATCTAGGAACATGCTATATCTATATATGGTCATGCTGTATCTATATATGGTCATGCTATGTAAGGGATTATTATAATGACCCTTCCGCCACCCCTTCCTATACACGTTTACATTTGACAAACAAACCCGATTGGCTAAAGTTTCAGGCGTGGGCTGTTACAACAGAATCCTAACGTATAAATACATCTGTTGCTGAGCGGCTGAAACAGACTTCACTTCCAGAGCTACTTGTGTAGAAGGAACAAAGCAGGCAGAAGGCAGTCGTTATAAATTCGTCGTTACATTGAATGACCAAGGTAAGTAAAATTTAGAAAACTTTAAATCAATAAATCAGATCAACAGACTGACCTACTGCTTTTGTTTATTATAAACTAAGGTATATGTTGTGTACAGTGTATCTTCATATTCAGACTTGCCATTAATTAGAATGTTTGACAAGCCTTATTAATTATTAATTATTAATTCAGACCTTTATTGGAAATATTTATTATTAATTCAGACCATTATTGGAAATGTTCTGATGGGGAGGTATGCTATATTCCTTACTCAGAATTAGTTATTAAGTAAATCATTTATAATATTAATCACCTCATGGATTGTCAGTATATATTTTTTGAGTACCAATAGTAATAATGACTTTTAAAGGGTAAATAAAATGTTTAAACACATATTACTTATTAAGACCTATTAATGTAAATATTAATTATTAATTCAATCCAATATTGGACATATTATTTATTAATTCAAACCAGTAATGTAAATATTTATTATTAATTCAGAATATTACTGTAAATAATAATTATTACTTCAGACCATTATTGGAAATATTAATTATTAATTCAGACCTTTATTGGAAATATTTATTATTAATTCAGACCATTATTGGAAATGTTCTGATGGGGAGGTATGCTATATTCCTTACTCAGAATTAGTTATTAAGTAAATCATTTATAATATTAATCACCTCATGGATTGTCAGTATATATTTTTTGAGTACCAATAGTAATAATGAATGTTTTGTCAGAATGTTTCTCTTGTGTATCGATACTAACAAACGATGTACGGTATAAATTGACTTGATAACCAAAATCATATATTTTTACCTTAATGTTTTGTTTTGCGTTTAGATAGTAGCAAGCGAAAGGCTTTTTCGTAATACCTGACTTTCTTATGAGAGGATTTTCCTTAATTGTTTTTATTACGCATCAAGAGTTCCTACCCAAAGATTAGATATAAATATGAGGAATTATTTAACTTCCATTCCTTGAATTTGACACGTAAACAAATCCTATGTACAGAGAAAAACAGAACAATATTGTAGATGTAATTCCTGTATTTAACTTTGAACTATAATGTAGCTGTAATTCCTGTATTTAACCTGAACAATAATATAGCTATAATTCCTGTATTTAACTTTGAACAATAATGTAGTGGTAATTCCTGTATTAAACTTTGAACAATAATGTAGCTGTAATTCCTGTATTTAACTTTGAAAAATAGTGTAACAATTCCTGTATTTAACTTTGAAGGTGCAAAATTGCACGTGGACTACGGCAAAGTTGCATTTTCAAAATGAACGTTACCTGAATAGACATCCGGTCTTATATCATGAATCGTGTCTACGTACTGCTCTACAATGACTAATCTAGTTCACTTTAACATGAATTATGTCTACGTACTGCTCTACAATGACTACTCTAGTTCACTTTAACATGAATTGTGTCTACGTACTGCTCTACAATGACTACTCTAGTTCACTTTAACATGAAGTGTGTCTACGTACTGCTCTACAATGACTAATCTAGTTCACTTTAATATGAATTATGTCGTATGTAATAACATTTTGCATTGCTACAGTGTGACTAAGCAGGCATATCTTGACTAAAAATCAATTTAACATTAAAGATAAGTAGTAAATTTGTCAAACAATTTGAAAATATGATTAAAAATGTTAATCGTTGACTTTTTTTTATAATTTGGTAAACATTTTTTTCAATCCGTGTCCAAAGTTAACGACCAGTCATGCGATTTTTACAATTGCTGGTTCATCATATCGTATCTACTACAACTACGTCATCCATCCCATCAGCGTTAAGTAAACCGTCTTGTAATTATTTATAATTAGATCATCATCTAAATTATATCAAAATGATCTCAAGTTGCTTGTAATCATTCACGAATTGTTCAGATTTGTTGTATTACATGAATTGCATACAATAATGTATAGCCAGTGTTATAAAAGACTCCATAAATTGACTCAGGTTTGGGAAAGGCACTTATAATTTTCATCAGATAAAAGTAATTGAAATTTTGGATTCGTTTGTTTCCAAAGCAAGATTTGACTCAATGGTTGTCCTTTCTCACTGAGCTACCACTTCATGAACTCCCGACTAATAACTTTGCTTTGTTGATAGGCTAGCAACAAATAGTGAATAGGTTATGATAGCACGTTTGTTAATATTACATTCGTATAGCAACTTTATTAATAATAACTGATCATCATAGCACTTTTATTAATACTACATCTTATTATAAATAATGTATTAATAAAAAATCATCATGGCAAGTTTATTTATAATAATCGATCATCATAGCAATTTTATTTATAATAGTTCTTATTATAAGAAATGCATTAATAATAAATCTCATAATAGTAAATTTATTAATACTCAGTGATGATGCCGTGTGTATTAATAATCGATCAATTTGATTTTTGTTCGTTTATTATCTTCTGAACAATTATGTTTCAGTCACTTAAGAATGCAGCTTATGTGGATAGATAGCAATTATTTATTTCATAACAAAATAATATCTTTTCTCTAATAGTGTCAGTAGTTACTAGGCAATCTTGTGTATGAAATTAAGGTGGGACGATTTGTGTGCAATTGCTATACTCTTATCAAGCTATATTCGTGTTTTTGGTTCTAATTATACTGTTTTTCCTGCAATGATCTACCCCAAAAGTTCAGATGTCGCAGGTAAAAGAAGGCAGTTATCTGAAACCTCTGTTGGTTTAGCCTACTATGTATTTTCAGAACCTTCAAGAAATAATGGTACGTACAAGTGAATAGAACCGATTTATATACTTGAGATCTTCTAGTATCCACCTTGTGCCAAGTCAAATATTATATACACTATTCCGTAGGTGGAAAAAGTCTTATTAAAGGAGAATACAAATCCGTCTTTAATTTTTAATTAGCGATTCCGCAATCACCCACTTTCTCCTCCTTTATATATTACCAATACGTGTAAGAAGGTCAATAAATTTAACAATACATTTATTAAAGCAATTATCAAATATACATATGACAAACACAATGAAAAAGATTACTTGACGTTAATATTTGCACGAAACAACGTTCGAATAATTTCTGTTTCACTATCGTATATCAACAAAAAAAATACAATTCAACAATTCAATACAGTCAACAGATAGTTCTTATTAGAGAGCAGAAATGGAGTTATTAGGGATAGGCAATAATAATCTTTACATAACCTGAAATAAGCGCTGTCTTTTACACGCTTTTTTAACAGTCATAAGTATATTATCTACGTCAACACGTGTCTTTCTCCATACACATCGAACATACAGATGTGTCGTCATTCTCTTGAAGCCAATTTGAGCATCTCTTTGCCCTGTCATTTCCTTCAAGCAGAATAACAATTGTAGCTATTTCTGTTAACTTTTCTGTACCAAAAAGTGTACAGGTAATCAACATATCTTGCCACCGTATATGAAAGGGGTGTAGAGTATCTCTACACTTACCAGTGTTCCCGCCTTTCCCACCGTCGGCCAGATAGATTAACAAACAGTAACCAGGATTCAAATCACATGAGTGAAGAAGAACAAAATGGCTACTTAACATGAAATATATAATCAGGAAGCATTGCTATGTTTCGATTTTATCAAATTTATAACTCCATTGTTTGTTACATTCCAATCTAAAGGTTTCCTGCAACAGTATTTATTAGCCCAATACATGCGTACAACATAATAAATACTGCATATCAAAATGATGTCAAGTGGTATCACCCTACATATAAGCATCATAGTTCAAACATTTAATGGCCACCTTTCAAGACTGATCTCCTTTGCAACTTTAAATTCAAAATATTAGACAATATATTTCTCTACATTTAGATTTCAGCCCTATGGATGGTCTCGTTCTTGTAAATAATAACCATTGGATAATAAAAACTACTCACTCAGTTAAACTAGTTCGCATTACTTTAGCAATTTTTAGCATATTCTCAACTTTGGCTGTTTAATTCCAAATTTGACACAAATATATTATTAGAAGGAGTGCCCAATGTCGGGTTACTCTTACAATTTAGCAATTTATATATCAATTAAAATAAAAAATTAGGACAGGCTAATTTACTCCGCCACAGTTTGGTGTCTGACTTTGCTTAATGATTGTTTACAAAATTTCTTTAGGCTCCAACTGAGTATTCGTGCGTGACAAGATGGTGACCTTAACGTTTATGGTGTTGACCATCATTCTAAGTGGTGCCAAAGCTGAAATAAATGCACCTATACCTGGTATTAAGGAAAACCCCAGTCAAGGTGAGTGACAATTATTTTATTATGGATTGACATTCGAACTGAATTTAGTCAATAGGTGTGACGTCAACGCCACCTAGTTAATGGTTATGGATATTATTAATTTATTAATCATCCATAACTAATTACAAGTGATGAGAATCTTAATTTATTATTTTAATAATTCTCCAGTAGACACCACTCGTCTTTCTCTCTTCCACAACAATCAAGACAAACATTTACCATTACACTATATTTCAATAGATGGAAAACTTCTTACTAAAGGAGTAGATTAATCCGTTTTGTAATCTATATTTAGCGTCCTCCGATTAACAGACTTTCGTTTCCAACATAAGGTTATCAGTATGTGTAAGATGGTCAATAAATTTAGCAATGTACTTATCATCATTTAACAAATACAACAAAGCGACTACATGACTTCAATATTTCAACAAAACCATGTTTAAATAATAATAATATACATATACCCCATCTTATATACCACAGGAAAGTTCTTATCAGAGATCCGTAATGGAGTTATTAGAGATAAGCAATTTCTCTGCAACCTAATTAAGGAACTCTCTCAATAGTGTTTTGCAAACTTTTATCAATAAATCCACAAGTTTACTGTTCAGTTATTGCTGTAAATTATATGTGATTCCCTCCTCACATTGTAAACACTGATGTTATGCTATTCACTTGAGGCTAACCTGAGCGTTCCTTTGCCATATTAGCTTTCTCAAGCAGAACAAGTGTAGCAATTTTCAGTAACATTATTTTACCTTAAATTACTAGATGTAATCAGCATACATTGCCAGCAAACATCAATGGACTGTAATGTATTCCTTACACTTACACACTGCAGTAGATAAAACAAAAGATGATTGAAATATGAGAAACCTACCTGTTAATTTATATCAATATATATATATATATGAATTGTACGCATTAATGATGTTTTGCTAAATCACGACTCTCTCTCTCTCTCTCTCTCTCTCTCTCTCTCTCGATTATTGTTGTTGCTATGACGAGTAATATATATTGTGTGCTAAGACCGTAACGTAAATCATATACGTATTATGTTATTTATATTAAATTTTGTGTACTAATAGTATTTTGTCTACTATGTCTATCCAGCTTTTAACTTAAGCATATATGTTTTTAGTAAAACATTATTTTTCTGAATCGGAAATGTCATCTTTACCCGAGTTAAAATCATCACTGATAAAAATCTTTGAATGCGGTCAGTAGAGAATACTAGCATGTGAAAAGCTAAGTGTAAACAAAGAGATTAGACACTAATTCACTTCCGACTTAGAAAGAGTCAACGGTTTCCATTGGTCAAAGTATAAATCACGAAAAAAAACTACACGAAAATATTAATGCTTACTATTCGAATTCAATGTCTGAAATGTAACAATCTCAGAACATATATATTTAAAATTTTACTTCACAACCAGAAGAATCACTGTTGAAGCTAATATCATTCTAGTGTAATGGCATCGGTTCACATTCAACTGAATACAACAGTTCATTTGTTCGATTTTCCAATTCACAAATTATTATTTAACAATATTATAGTGACAAACAAGAGCAAGATAAAAAAATATAGTATGCTATAATATACAACGTAATTGAATGAATGACTTTCACCTTAGCCCACTTAACCATTCATCACTAGTAAATATTTACTCAACAAGAATGTATTTAATAATGTCTACACGCTTAAGTTGTTTTATATTCATAACATCTATCAACCTTAAATATGAGTTTATTCTCGAACGCAATGATTATACAACTGTTACATTCTGTGACAGAGTACATTTGTCTCTCCTAATTTTAATTATTACTTAAATTGTTAAATTGTAAGAATATACTGATCTTGGGCACTCCTTATGACAGAATCTTTTCAAGTGTCTGAGTTAATGTAAATGCGTGAGGCGAGAATATGCTAGAAATGATGATGTAATGTAAACAAGTGAGTAGTTTTTATTATACAATGGTTATGATTGAAATGAAGGAAGCCAGCCAATGGGCTGAGATCATCATGATTACTTGCTGTATGTGGGTTCCTAAAAGTTTGAAGGCAATCCATTTAATTATATTAGTCGTATGTATTTTATTTTTGATTTACTAAATATATTCACCTTCTTATGCATATTGATAACCTTATGTTGGATTTACTAAATATATTGACTTACTTATGCATATTGATAACCTTATGCTGGATTTACTAAATATATTGACCTTGTTATGATATTGATAACCTTATGTTGGATTTACTAAATTTATTGACCTTCTTATGCATATTGATATCTTTATGTGTGATTTACTAAATATATTGACCTTCTTATGCATAGTGATAAGCTTATGTTTGACTTACTAAATATATTGACTTTCTTATGCATATTGATAACCTTATGTTGGATTTACTAAATATATTGACCCTATTGTGCATATTGATAATCTTATTTTGGAGAGGTAAGTGGGTGTGTGTGGGTTAACTAAATAAAGAATAGAGTAGGATTTGCCTTCTCCTTTAGTGAGAATATTTCCAGTATTTGATGAATTGTATTTAAGATATATGACTGTGATGACATAAAAACAATTTGAAAGTGGTTTCTTAGAAATGTTGATGTCAAATAATCCTTTTCATTACATTTTTTACATGTAATTTGATTTTTGATTTAATAAATTTATTGACCTTCTTATGCATACTGATAACACTATGTTGGAGAAGAAAGTCGGTGGATGTGGGCTCACAAGATATAATGACGGATATGTCTACTCCAATAGTAAAAAGCTTTCCATGTGTGGAATATTGTGGGACGGTAGTAAATATTCGTCTTTAATGATGTTGATTAGACAAAAACTGTACAGTGCCCCAATATCCGCCAAATGAGACAGAAGATTAGAGTCTGCAGGAAAATTATTAATAATATAAATTAAGATTCTAATCACCTGTAATCAGTTATGGATGATTACTTAATTTGAAATAGCATAGCCGTTAACTATGTGGCTTTAGTGTCACAGTACTAAAATAAATCCGTTTGCCATTAAAGAAACAAAAAATTAGGAAGACATCCAATATATCTTGAACTCTTTCAACTGAACTCTGAACTTCAGACATCACATACAAATCTTCCACAACAATATTCTTAAAAACAATATGTGACTTTCTCCAGTTATAAACATCAACTATAAGACTGATTGAAATGAATGAGAACACAACTAAGGAATAAGTGTGTATGACCGTCTGTTATAAATGTGATACTAGTGCGTTTTGTTCCATATACACGAGGTTTGAGAGTGTGTCTCTGGTTGTCGTCTGAAATATCCTATGAATAATCTATACGTACGTTGCCACTCACACTTTTTGGTAATCCCATCATCTTTCTGATGAAACAGTCTTAAAGTTTCTTCTCTTTATATCCCCACTATTATAAACAGTCAGTTGAATTATTATCAGTTATAAGTATAAAATAGTTCGTTAAACATTACTAGTTAAATATAGGAAGTAAATTAATACAATACTCAACATTAAGTGTGAGGTCACGATGTATAATATTTTGCAGTTGCCTTTGCTGCTCACTTCGCTCGTTATAATGTAAATGTTGGAGAGAGTTCGCCGATGGTGTTCGATGTGGAGGAGACGGATATCGGGAACGGTT
Source organism: Sinotaia quadrata (assembly GCA_028829895.1). Taxonomy (NCBI): domain Eukaryota; kingdom Metazoa; phylum Mollusca; class Gastropoda; order Architaenioglossa; family Viviparidae; genus Sinotaia; species Sinotaia quadrata. The sequence continues at coordinate 134,610,565 of CM054180.1, read as the reverse complement.
ACGATGTCCACACTGGTGTTTTTACAGCTCCGACAAGTGGCATCTACACCTTTAATTTGCAGATCATGAGCGAGCCAGGTCGTGGTGCGATTGAAGCTGGTGTGTATGTCAATGGCAAAGTAAAGTGTGCTGCGCGTGCAGAGAGTTCGGATTATGATGATGGATTTTGTACTACAAACGCACACTTAAAAGCAGGTGACAGTGTGGTTGCAAAACGATTTAATGAGGGCACCCATGTTCGTGGTGGAATGTTTGTAATGTTTAGTGGAACAATGATTTCTGCTGACCAATAATGACACACAATATCCGTCACTGCTCCTACCACGAGATCTGCTATTCCTTCATCACAATCATAGTTGCTACTATTATTGCTACTTCTTATATAAATCTATTATAACACGTTGAGGGTTCATCAAGAAAAAATCTTTAACAGTATTAAATTTCAGTTATACTGAGACGAATTCAATTTGTATCTTGAAAATGATTGAAGGCGATTGAAATTACAGTAAAGTTCATAACACAAAAAATAAAGTTTCCTCATTCTTGTGTGAATGTTGTGCAAAAAGTGAAAGTGAATTGAAATGAATATGCTGCAAGAAATATACAATCCCAATAACACAAACAATACACACTTATTGCAAGCAGGCTTGTATCCAAGTTGGTATCCCATAAGATGGACAACACAAAATACACAACAATTGTTGGTCAATCGCTCCATTGACTCATTTGAGCCACCAGAGGAAGGTCCTCACATATAATGACAAGGACAGACGTGAACTGATGGGCAGATGGACAAACAGACAGACGCATAAACAGACGATATATATGATGATTACATTTAACTTAATTTTACTCGAAATGAAGGAGGTAAGAAATGACACAAGACAGAAGAAAATTAATGAAATATTTATATAAAAAGAAAACTAAACAAAGAAAATAAAACAGCAATCAATTACAAAATACACTTAGCACAATGCTCATAATATTTATCAGAGAAAAGTTAGACTTCCTAGCTAGTTATGTTTTCCCTGAAGATGTTCAAATAGTTTCTTCTCAGTTCTCCAATAAAATAGATTTGCACAAAGTTCCCAATAGTAAAGGATTTGCATAAAGTTTTAATAAAGATTTGCATAAAGTTCCCAATAGTTCCTACATGGATAGAGACCATTCTCACACACCTGGACAATGTACTACTTTCACTTATTTACAATGATGTAGTTTAGCATGTCACTGCCTGAGTCTATGTAGACTTACACTCCTAATAGATGTAGTGTTCTCATAAACCAATTGCTCTTACACTTCAGCAAACCGTTGCCAGGAATAGAAGCAATGCTACAAAGATGCAATCAACCAAACCGATGATAAAAATCCTGCGATTTATAAATAAAGTTCTCAGAGACTGCACTGCAAACATTAACTATATAGTGTTCTTTAAATAAAGTCTAATCATTTTCTGAATACAATTTCACTAATCTGAAGCAAACATGAACTAATTATACATGGCAATTTATCATGATTACATTCTTCACAAAATATGTATCTTAAACAACGAGCTCTGACCTACCATTAAAAACCTTACTTCCCACTTCTTTCAGCCTCATTAAACTTGCGTACGCTAAACGATTACCTCCCTTTCATTCATGTACTGATCAAGGACGCATTTTACTATGCATGGACTGGTCGGATTTCTGCCTTACTATGGTTCACAACATTAACTAGCTTTCTTCTCTTGACCCAGAAAACATCTGTCCTGTCTTATGGGTGATTCAATATCTACATCATATGTCTGTATAAGCCATTATGAAACTACCTTTTGCATCTACATTCAGATTTAGTTTACTACTCATTTATTACATCTAATTTTTTATTCCTTTCCATATATCATTTTTTCAAATATTAATTGATGGGATCCAGGCGAAATTTTATTAATATCCTGACAACCACATTCCAAACTGTCATCCACACCACTCTTATTCCATACAGTCATCTACACACTTATTCCAAAGAGTCATGTGCACACTAGTGCAAACAGTCATTTACACGTTTATTCCAAACAGTCATTTGCAAACATATTGCAAACAGTCGTCTACAGATTTATTACAGAAAAAAATGTCTTCATCTTTCCACCTCTTGCCCACCACACCACCTCCAAACAGGTCACGTGCCTTTCTAAACTTCTCACCTCTACACCACCTCACTCAAAAAAAAAAATCGATATATGTGTAGATGACACCAACATTATTTTCTCCTGAATGTGTATTATTTATTTCTAAATCTGACTGAAACCATTCTGATTCGTTTCGTTAGTCATTAAGCCTTAGTTGACATCTCGGAGTGAAGTTGTTAAGCTTGTTTATCTAGCTGATACTAAAGGTATTCATGCCATAAATCTTTGCTTCATATGTCCGTTAACTTTAATTCCTACATATAAAACCGTATTGCATCATATTTCGATGAGCACAATGAAAAACAAAGCAAACAAACTCATGTGGTAATGTTTTTATTCATATTTTAAGGCGACACAATCCTGATGGATTTATACTCTTGTGGACCTGAACAAGTCACAAAGGTTAAAAGGTTATTCAAAAACATTTATTACAAAGTAAAGATACATGTCTATATATAGAATACAATTCTTTCCACTCATAACTTGTACAGACATCACAATCACAATTCGCAAATGGGTCACATATATATGCTACTGAAGACTATTCACCAAATTGTCAAATAAAAAATATAGCTATATCTAGATATTTTTTAATCTAAGGATTCATCAGGAATACAGTTGGGTCAAAGGAAGTCTTTACTTGTTTTCATTAACATCCTCCATGAGCGCTTTTATCTTCTTTAACATCCAACAGAAGACTTTACGTGAATTCAATAATGTCCATCATGAGTTGGTTTCTTTATAAATTAATATCGAACTAAAGTAATTTCTACTTAATAAAATTAAAAAGGAGAATATTCTTGTATTCATTAACATCCAACAAGAGACCATTTTTTTCATAATAATTAACAATCAACAGGAGTCTTTACTTGTATATTTTAATATCCATCAGGATTATTTTCTTATATTCATTGACAATCGGCAAGAGGGTATTTTCTTTTATTCATTAACACCCAGCAGAAATAATCTCTTGTATTTATTAATCCCACCAATATTAGTTTGTTTGCATTTATTAGCCGGTAGGCTATTTATAGGAGTCCTATACATAATTTACTAACATCCAATAGGAGTCCTATACGTAATTTACTGAAGTCCAATAGGATTCCTATACGTAATTTACTAACATCCAATAGGAGTCCGATACTTAATTTACTAACATCCAATAGGAGTCCTATACGTAATTTACTAACGTCCATTAGGAGTCCGATACTTAATTTACTAACATCCAATAGGAGACCTATACTTAATTTACTAACATCGAAGAGGCATGTAAATGTATTTACAGCATTTTAAAATCTATAAATCGTCAAAATGTTATGCACTATGAGTTTATAATAGCAATAATATTTGTTTGCATCCATTTCAATATGCATTTTCACTTGTAAATTCAACAGGATTGTATTTGGACATGGGATGTTACTTGTATTCAAACAGAATATGCCAATCGGATCTTGCTTGCATGCACTAAGATTGAATATGGATCTCTGTTTGTATGCACTCGATGTTTATAATCAAAGCATTAGGCATTCCAAGTAGATTACATGCCTTTGAATATGGTCTCTTAGTACTATTATCTAGGTTAGTGATTGGCCCGATGCAAAATAACGAATTGCATTGCATACATTCCCCCCTCCAACTTCTGGATTTCAAGTAAAACGTCTGCATATTAACACTGTTTGACTTAGCCAAATTCAGACATAGATTAATATATACGTGAAATCAAAATACAATGGATACCAGTAAACATAAATATATCGGGCAATGATAAAGTTTATTAACTTCGTAAATTCGCTGTTGGCAAAATCATTAATACATTAGGCCAATGCTAACCTCTAGATAGATAAGTAAAAATTACTCGTATATTTTTAGCATTTAATTAGACAGTTATAACCCCATAAAATTATTTCTATGTCAGGCACTAGACAGTTAAGTAAAAAATACTCATATCATTTAGCATTTAATAAGACAGTTACAATTCCATGCAATCACACTCTGGGCATTGAATTTGCAACATCAAATCGCCTTTAAGAAAAGGGATCCCGAACAGTTGAAGATATGATTATAAATATGTATTAGTTGTGAAAGAAAGATAAACATCAATCTGAAATGATAATTGAAAACAACTTTTCATTTGTCATCTCAGTAATACCTAATCCCCCACCCCAGGCAGCGATGGGGTGAGCGTCTGGGCTGGCTAAAATTTCTAAACTGCCCGACAACTGCTGACAACATTACAATAATAAATTATTCACAGACAATGCGTGGCGACCCAGTAAAAAAAAATAGTGAGTCAGATAGAAAATCATCCTACTATTGAAATTTTAAAAAAAATATTGATACATTTACTGATTCCTGAAATTCAATTTACATATAATATTAGCAATTTTGGCAATATTAATAAATATAATATATTCACATACTACAAATTCATATAACAAAATAAATATGGAGGAGAATAACGCGGTCCAAACCTCAAAGCTAAATTGTGGATGAAACATCCCAAATCAATAATTGCAACTAAAGTTGAAGTTAAAATAGTGATGGACTTTGAAATAAGATTTTCCTTTAGAAAAGCGGATTTTGTTGTTTTCAATACAACATGTAGCATACAATTAAACATAAACATCTACTGGTTAGACGTGTGCTATAGTTGTAGTACACGATAAACACTACTACCCCATAATAGTGGACTGGAGACACTCTAGATTAATTTCTTGTAATGATAGAGACATAGTACGTCATCAAGACTAGTGACTATGGACACACTAAAGATAGAGTAGAACTAGGGATTAGTGACTATGGCACACTAAAGATTGAGTAGAACTAGGGATTAGTGACCAACTTTAGATCCTGTAGAGATAGTGGCAAGAGTCACTCTATAGTTCCAATAGAACTATTGACTTTAGAACACACTATAAAATTAGACATAGAGTGTGCGTATGACCAGTGCGGGTTATTGGCATTAGTCCATGATATTTTTTTAGTTGATATTTTCCAACTGCACTTCAATAATCACAAATATCATTCATCACACACATACTTCCTTCATAGCCTCCTAACTTAGAACCTAATTTAATTTAGTTTATCTGCACATCACATAATCATAAACAACATTATATTCTTACTGGTTCAATTTAATTAATGAAAGTACATCGGTTTAAAATCCTCCCACCTTTCCAACATATCAGTATCAAGAATTATTTGTGTTCATATTTTATTTCAACACCTTCTTCAAAATGTTTCCATTTCTGTTTATCATTGCACTTCCAAATAATTGTGGATCTAATATCAATGGGATGCAGACGAAATGATATGCTTGTTGTGACTTGCTATATTTATATATTTATATATCGACGTGTTAAATCTATATATGGTCACGTTCTATCTATAAATGGTCATGCTGTATCTATATATGGTCATGCTATGTAAGGGATTATTATAATGATCCTTACGCCACCCCTTCCTATACACGTTTACATTTGACGAACAAACCCGATTGGCTAAAGTTTCAGGCGTGGGCTGTTACAACAGAATCCTAACGTATAAATACATCTGTTGCTGAGCGGCTGAAACAGACTTCACTTCCAGAGCTACTTGTATAGAAGGAACAAAGCAGGCAGAAGGCAGTCGTTATAAATTCGTCGTTATATTGAATGACCAAGGTAAGTAAAATTTAGAAAACTTTAAATCAATAAATCTGATCAACAGACTGACCTAAAAGTTTTGTTTATTATAAACTTCGGTATATGTTGTGTACAGTGTATCTTCATATTCAGACTTGCCATTAATGAGAATGCAGGAAAGCAGTGTTGTACTTTAAAAGGGTAAATAAAATGTTTAAACAAATATTACTTATTAATTAAGACGTTTAATGTAAATATTAAATATTTAAATAGTAATTATTAATTCAGTCCAATATTGGACACATTATTTATTAATTCAGACCAGTAATGTAAATATTTATTATTAATTCAGAATATTACTGTAAATAATAATTATTACTTCAGATCATTATTGGAAATATTAATTATTAATTCAGACCTTTATTGGAAATATTTATTATTAATTCAGACCATTATTGGAATTGTTCTGATGGGGAGGTGTGCTATATTCCTTACTCAGTATTAGTTATTAAGTAAATAAATTGTAATATTAATCACCTCATGCATAGTATCACTGGAACTATTAACGACTGCTCCTCTCTCTCACTTGGCTGATATGCGGGCTCTGTAAACGTTTTTCTCTTCCACAACATTAAAGATAAAAATTTACCAGAACACAAAACTTCTTACTGAAGGAGAAGACACACCCGTATTTAATCTATATTTAGCTAGCCCCCATCCACACAATTTCTTCTCCAAAATAAGGTTATCAATATGAAAGTCAATAAATTTAACAATAACTTACATATGACAAATACAACATACTTGACATCGATATTTCCACTAAGCCCCGTTTGAAAAATTTCTTTTATCCAGAAAAATACCTTTCAACATGTGTCAGTACAAATTACAGGATAGATTTATCAGAGAATAGAAATGGAGTTAGAGATAAGCAGTAAATGTACTTACATAACCTTGTCCAGACACAGCTGCAATTGATTTATTTTGGTGCACTGTTTCGTATCAAAGTCAAAAGTTCATTTTTCAGATCAATGTATACATGTTTTTCTCTGCACACGTTTAAAACAGATTCTCAGATTGCTCTCATGAAGTCAACCTGGGCTCTCTGCCTTACCAGTTTGTTCAAGCGAAACAGCAATTGTAGTAATGTCTAGTGTTTCCCCATACCAGAAATTTTTCTCAGGTTCTCAGCATACTTTGCCACCATATATCAGAGGAAAGTAGAGTATTACTACATGTACACACTACATCTACCACCTCCACAGAGGTTGATAACCTGTAAACCAGGAGGTTCAAATTATACACAAATGAAAAGCTGCTTAATTACTGTAAAATATAAACAGGGAACAACACTAAATTTCAGTTTATCACTTTATAACTTCATTCTTTCTTACATTCCAGTCTCAACTTACAATTTCCTGCAACATTATTTATTATCCGGATACACGTACACAGTATAATAAATACAGCTTATCAAAACAATGTCAAGTGTTTAGAATATTATATATGAGTAGAAATAATAGTCTACTAACATAATACACTTCTACATAAAAAACAATTATAACACTTCAATAGCAAAAATGCATGAAATATTTTTAGGTCCATTTTCTCTCAACTAGTATGTTAACTCACCATTAAGCTAACGGTCGCCTTTCATGGCAAGACTTTTTGCACCTCAAATTCAAGTGATCAGAGAATAGACTTCTCTAAAGCAGATAAACGTTTTGATCTTAGCCCATTGGCTGTCCTAATTCTCACAAATCTTAACCATTAGATAAATAAAACTAGGTGAACTAGTTTGCATTACATCAACAATTTTTAGTATATTCCCAACTCGGGTGTTTGCTTCAACTCAGACACTTTCTAAAATACCGTGATAAGGATTGGCAAAGGTCTGGTTACTCTAAGAATTTAACAATTTAAATTAAAAAATATTGATAGGGAAATTCACTTCACCACACGTACTGAATTAATATTGCAAGTAGAACTGAAGTTGAAAAAAATGTTCTGTGCGTTATGTGCCCTGACAGACATAGTAATAAATCCATGGCTTGAAACAAAGGGGAAAATGACTGCTTACCCTTTATCGTGTTTTGTGCATTGTGTGTCTGATATACATAGGACTAAAGCTATATCTGGATATTTTTTAATCTATGATTTCATCAGAAATACAGTTGAGTCAAAGGAAATCTTTACTTGTTTTCATCAACATCCTCCTTGAGCGTTTTATCTTCTTTAACATCCAACAGAAGTCTTTACGTGAAATCATTAATGTCCAGCTGGAGTTGGTTTCTTTATAAATTAATATAGAACTGAAGTAATTTGTGCTTAATAACATCCAGAAGGAGAATATTCTTGTATTCATTAACATCCAACAGGAGTCCATTTTTTGATAATAATTAACATTCCGCATAAGCCTTTACTTGTATTTATTAATATTCATCAGGATTCTTTCTTATATTCATTGGCATCCGGCAAGAGGTCATTTTCTTTTATTCTTAAACACCCAGCAGAAGTAATCTCTTGTATTTTTTAATCCCACCAAAATTAGTTTGTTTTACATTTATTAGCCTGTAGGCTATTTACTTGACGCAACTAATATACAATATGAGTCCTATAATTAATTTACTAACATCCAATAGGATTCCTATACGTAATTTACTAACATCCAATAGAAGTACTATACCTAATTTACTGACATCCAATATGAGTCCTATACGTAATTTACTGACATCCAATAGGAGTCCAATACTTAATTTACTACTATCGAAGAGACATTTGACTGTATTTACATCAATTTAAAATCTATAAATCGTCATTATGTTATGCAGTATGAGTTTATAATAGCAATAATAATTGTTTACATCCAATTTAATTTGCCTTTTGACTTGTAAATACAACAGGATTCAATTGTATTTGGACATGGGATGTTACTTGTATTCAAACAGAAAGATTGTTTGGCTGGTATTCCAATCGGATATTGCTTGCATGCACTAAGATTGAATATGGATCTCTGTCTGTATGTACTCGATGTTTATAATCACAGCATTAGGCATTCCAAGTAGATTACGTGTCTTTCAATATGGTCTCTTAGTACTATTATCTAGGTTAGTGATTGACATGATGCAAAATATTGAATTACATTGCATAAATTCCCCCCTCCCACATCTGGATTAAAACGTAAAAAGTCTGCACATTAACACTATTTGAATTAACCAAATTCAGACATAGATTAATATATACGTGAAATCAAAATAATATTAATACCAGTAAACATAAATATGTCGTGCAATGATAAAGCTTATTAACTTCGTAAATTCGCTGTTTTGTCAAGATGTTTGGCTTTTGTGCCAAAAGTGCTAATGAATGAATGTCTAGTCTGCGTGGCTTGTGTGCCAAGAAAAAACAACTAATGAATGGATTGTCAGTATATATTTTTTGAGTACCAATAGTAATAATGAATGTTCTGTCAGAATGTTTCTCTTGTGTATCGATACTAACAAACGATGTACGGTATTAATTGACTTGATAACCAAAATCATATATTTTTACCTTAATGTTTTGTTTTGCGTTTAGATAGTAGCAAGCGAAGCGAAAGGCTTTTTTGTAATACCTGACTTTCCTAAGAGAGTTTAATTGCTTTTATTACGCATCAAGAGTTCCTACCCATAGATTAGATATAAATGTGAGGAATTATTTAACTTCCATTCCATGAATTTAATTAGAATCTGACACGTAAACAAATCCGATGTACAGAGAAAAACAGAACAATATTGTAGATGTAATTCCTGTATTTAACTTTGAACTATAATGTAGCTGTAATTCCTGTATTTAACTTTGAACTATAATGTAACTGTAATTCCTGTATTTAACTTTGAACAATAATGTAGCTGTAATTCCTGTATTAAACTTTGAACAATATTTGAGCTATAATCCCTGTATTTAAATTTGAACAATAGTGATACAATTCCTGTATTTAACTTTGAAGGTGCAAAATTGCACGTGGACTACGACAAATTTGCATTTTCAAAATGAACGTTACCTACATAGACATCCGGTCTTATATCATGAATCGTGTCTACGTACTGCTCTACAATGACTAATCTAGTTCACTTTAACATGAATTGTGTCTACGTACTGCTCTACAATGACTACTCTAGTTCACTTTAACATGAAGTGTGTCTACGTACTGCTCTACAATGACTAATCTAGTTCACTTTAACATGAATCGTGTCTACGTACTGCTCTACAATGACTAATCTAGTTCACTTTAACATGAATCGTGTCTACGTACTGCTCTACAATGACTAGTTCACTTTAACATGAATTATGTCGTATGTAATAACATTCTGCATTGCTACAGTGTGACTAAGTTATTATTAGAGAGCAGAAATGGAGTTATTAGGGATAGGCAATAATAATCTTTACATAACCTGAATTAAGCGCTGTCTTTTACACGCTTTTTTAACAGTCATAAGTATATTATCTACGTCAACACGTGTCTTTCTCCATACACATCGAACATACTGACGTGTTGTCATTCTCTTGAAGCCAATTTGAGCATCTCTTTGCCCTGTCAGTTCCTTCAAGCAGAATAACAATTGTAGCTATTTCTGTTAACTTTTCTCTACCAGAAAGTGTACAGGTAATCAACATATCTTGCCACCGTATATGAAAGGGGTGTAGAGTATCTCTACACTTACCAGTGTTCCCGCCTTTCCCAACGTCGGCCAGATAGATTAACAAACAGTAACCAGGATTCAAATCACATGAGTGAAGAAGAACAAAATGTCTACTTAACATGAAATATATAATCAGGAAGCATTGCTATGTTTCGATTTTATCAAATTTATAACTCCATTGTTTGTTACATTCCAATCTAAAGGTTTCCTGCAACAGTATTTATTAGCCCAATACATGCGTACAACATAATAAATACTGCATATCAAAATGATGTCAAGTGGTATCACCCTACATATAAGCATCATAGTTCAAACATTTAATGGCCACCTTTCAAGACTGATCTCCTTTGCAACTTTAAATTCAAAATATTAGACAATATATTTCTCTACATTTAGATTTCAGCCCTATGGATGGTCTCGTTCTTGTAAATAATAACCATTGGATAATAAAAACTACTCACTCAGTTAAACTAGTTCGCATTACTTTAGCAATTTTTAGCATATTCTCAACTTTGGCTGTTTAATTCCAAATTTGACACAAATATATTATTAGAAGGAGTGCCCAATGTCGGGTTACTCTTACAATTTAGCAATTTATATATCAATTAAATTTAAAAATTAGGACAGGCAAATTTACTCAGCCACAGTTTGGTGTCTGACTTCGCTTAATGATTGTTTACAAAATTTCTTTAGGCTCCAACTGAGTATTCGTGCGTGACAAGATGGTGACCTTAACGTTTATGGTGCTGACCATCATTCTAAGTGGTGCCAAAGCTGTTCCAGATGAAATAAATGCACCTATACCTGGTATTAAGGAAAACCCCCGACAAGGTGAGTGACAATTATTTTATTATGGATTGATATTCGAACTGAATTTAGTCAATAGGTGTGACGTCAACGCCACCTAGTTAATGGTTATGGATATTATTAATTTATTAATCATCCATAACTAATTACAAGTGATGAGAATCTTAATTTATTATTTTAATAATTTTCCAGTGGACACCTCTCGTCTTTCTCTCTTCCACAACAATCAAGACAAACATTTACCATTACACTATATTTCAATAGATGGAAAACTTCTTACTAAAGGAGTAGATTAATCCGTTTTGTAATCTATATTTAGCGTCCTCCGATTAACAGACTTTCGTTTCCAACATAAGGTTATCAGTATGCGTAAGATGGTCAATAAATTTAGCAATGTACTTATCAACATTTAACAAATACAACAAAACGACTACATGACTTCAATATTTCAACAAAACCATGTTTAAATAATAATAATATACATATACCCATCTTATATACCACAGGAAAGTTCTTATGAGAGATCCGTAATGGAGTTATTAGAGATAAGCAATTTCTATGCAACCTAATAAAGGAACTCTCTCAATAGTGTTTTGCAAAATTTTATCAATAAATCCACAAGTTTACTGTTCAGTTATTGCTGTAAATTATATGTGATTCCCTCCTCACATTGTAAACACTGATGTTTTGCTATTCACTTGAGGCTAACCTGAGCTTTCCTTTGCCATATTAGCTTTCTCAAGCAGAACAAGTGTAGCAATTTTCAGTAACATTCTTTTACCTTAAATTACTAGATGTAATCAGCATACATTGCCACCAAACATCAATGGACTGTAATGTATTCCTTACACTTACACACTGCAGTAGATAAAACAAAAGATGATTGAAATATGAGAAACCTACCTGTTAATTTATATCAATATATATATATATATATATATATGAATTGTACGCATTAATGATGTTTTGCTAAATCACGACTCTCTCTCTCTCTCTCTCTCTCACTCTCTCTCTCTCTCTCTCTCTCTCTCTCTCTCTCTCGATTATTGTTGTGGCTATGACGAGTAATATATATTGTGTGCTAAGACCGTAACGTAAATCATATACGTATTATGTTATTTATATTAAATTTTCTGTACTAATAGTATTTTGTCTACTATGTCTATCCAGCTTTTAACTTAAGCATATATGTTTTTAGTAAAACTTTTTTTTTCGGAATCGGAAATGTCATCTTTACCCGAGTTAAAATCATCACTGATAAAAATCTTTGAATGCGGTCAGTAGAGAATACTAGTATGTGAAAAGCTAAGTGTAAACAAAGAGATTGGACACTAATTCACTTCCGAATTTGAAAGAGTCCACGGTTTCCATTGGTCAAAGTATAAATCACGAAAAAAAACTACACGAAAATATTAATGCTTACTATTCGAATTCAATGTCTGAAATGTAACAATCTCAGAACATATATATTTAAAATTTTACTTCACAACCAGAAGAATCACTGTTGAAGCTAATATCATTCTAGTGTAATGGCATCGGTTCATATTCAACTGAATACAACAGTTCATTTGTTCGATTTTCCAATTCACAAATTATTATTTAAAAATATTATAGTGACAAACAAGAGCAAGATAAAAAAAATATAGTATGCTGTAATATACAATGTAATTGAATGAATGACTTTCACCTTAGCCCACTTAACCATTCATCACTAGTAAATATTTACTCAACAAGAATGTATTTAATAATGTCTATAAACTCAAGTTGTTTTATATTCATAACATCTATCAACCTTAAATATGAGTTTATTCTCGAACGCAATGATTATACAACTGTTACATTCTGTGACAGAGTACATTTGCCTCTCCTAATTTTAATTATTACTTAAATTGTTAAATTGTAAGAGTATACTGATCTTGGGCACCCCTTATGACAGTATCGTTTCAAGTGTCTGAGTTAATGTAAATGCGTGAGGCGAGAATATGCTAGAAATGATGATGTAATGTAAACAAGTGAGTAGTTATGATTGAAATGAAGGAAACCAGCCAATGGGCTGAGATCATCATGATTACTTGCTGTATGTGGGTTCCTAAAATTTTGAAGGCAATCAATTTAATTATATTAGTCGTATGTATTTTATTTTTGATTTACTAAATATATTCACCTTCTTATGCATATTGATAACCTTATGTTGGATTTACTAAATATATTGACTTACTTATGCATATTGATAACATTATGCTGGATTTACTAAATATATTGACCTTGTTATGATATTGATAACCTTATGTTGGATTTACTAAATTTATTGACCTTCTTATGCATATTGATATCTTTATGTGTGATTTACTAAATATATTGACCTTCTTATGCATAGTGATAAGCTTATGTTTGATTTACTAAATATATTGACCTTCTTATGCATAGTGATAAGCTTATGTTTGATTTACTAAATATATTGACTTTCTTATGCATATTGATAACCTTATGTTGGATTTACTAAATATATTGACCCTATTGTGCATATTGATAATCTTATGTTGGAGAGGTACGTGGGTGTGTGGGGGTTAACTAAATAAAGAATAGAGTAGGATTTGCCTTCTCCTTTAGTGAGAATATTTCCAGTATTTGGTGAATTGTATTTAAGATATATGACTGTGATGACATAAAAACAATTTGAAAGTGGTTTCTTAGAAATGTTGATGTCAAATAATCCTTTTCATTACATTTTTTACATGTAATTTGATTTTTTATTTAATAAATTTACTGACCTTCTTATGCATACTGATAACACTGTGTTGGAGAAGAAAGTCGGTGGATATGGGCTCACAAGATATATTGACGGATATGTCTACTCCAATAGTAAGAAGCTTTCCATGTGTGGAATATTGTGGGACGGTAGTAAATATTCGTCTTTACTGATGTCGATTAGACAAAAACTGTACAGTGCCCCAATATCCGTCAAATGAGACAAAAGATTAGAGTCTGCAGGAAAATAATATAAATTAAGATTCTAATCACCTGTAATCAGTTATGGATGATTACTTAATTTGAAATAGCATAGCCGTTAACTATGTGGCTTTAGTGTCACAGTACTAAAATAAATCCGTTTGCCATTAAAGAAACTAAAAATTAGGAAGACATCCAATATATCTTGTACTTTTTCAACTGAACTCTGAACTTCAGACATCACATACAAGTCTTCCACAACAATATTCTTAAAAACAATATGTGACTTCCTCCAGTTATAAACATCAACTATAAGACTGATTGAAATGAATGAGAACACAACTCAGGAATACGTGTGTATGACCGTCTGTTATAAATGTGTATACTAGTGCGTTTTGTTCCATATACACGAGGTTTGAGAGTGTGTCTCTGGTTGTCGTCTGAAATATCCTATGAATAATCTATACGTACGTTGGCACTCACACTTTTTGGTAAATACCATCATCTTTCTGATGAAACAGTCTTAACGTTTCTTCTCTTTATATCCCCATAATTATAAACAGTCAGTTGAATTATTATCAGTTATAAGTATAAAATAGTACGTTAAACATTACTAGTTAAATATAGGAAGTAAATTAATACAATACTCAACATTAAGTGTGACGTCACGATGTATAATATTTTGCAGTTGCCTTTGCTGCTCACTTCGCTCGTTATAAGGTAAAAGTTGGAGAGAATTCGCCGATGGTGTTTGATGTGGAGGAGACGGATATCGGGAATGGTTACGATGTCAACACTGGTGTATTTACAGCTCCGATAAGTGGCATCTACACCTTTAATTTACAGATCATGAGCGAGCCAAATGGTGGTGCAATTGAAGCTGGTGTGTATGTCAATGGCAAACGAAGGTGTGCTGCGCGTGCAGAGAGTTCGAAATATGATGATGGATTTTGTACTACAAACGCACACTTAAAAGCAGGTGACAGTGTGTTTGCAAAACGATTTAATGAGGGCACCTATGTTCGTGGTGGAATGTTTGTAATGTTTAGTGGAACAATGATTTCTGCTGACCAATAATGACACACAATAGCCGTCACTGCTCCTACCACGAGATCTGCTATTCCTTCATCACAATGATAGTTGCAACTATTATTGCTACTTCTTATATAAATCTATTATAACACGTTGAGGGTTCGTCAAGAAAAAATCTTTAACAGTATTAAATTTCAGTTATACTGAGACGAATTCAATTTGTATCTTGAAAATGATTGAAGGCGATTGAAATTACAGTAAAGTTCATAACACAAAAAATAAAGTTTCCTCATTCTTGTGTGAATGTTGTGCAAAAAGTGAAAGTGAATTGAAATGAATATGCTGCAAGAAATATAGGCCTACAATCCCAATAACACAAACAATACACACTTATTGCAAGCAGCCCTGTATCCATGTTGGTATCCCATATGATGGACAACACAAAATACACAACAATTGTTGGTGAATCGCTCCATTGACTCATTTCAGGCACAAAGGAAGGACTTCAAATATAATGACAAGAACAGAGGTGAATGGATGGACAGAGAGACAAACAGACAGACGGATAAACAGACGACATATATGATGATTACATTTAACTTAATTTTACTCGAAATGAAGGTGGTAAAAAATGACACAAGACAGAAGAAAATTAATGAAATATTTATATAAAAAGAAAACTAAACAAAGAAAATAAAACAGCAATCAATTACAAAATACACTTAGCACAATGCTCATAATATTTATCAGAGAAAAGTTAGACTTCCTAGCTAGTTATGTTTTCCCTGAACATGTTCAAATAGTTTCTTCTCAGTTCTCCAATAAAATAGATTTGCACAAAGTTCCCAATAGTAAAGGATTTGCATAAAGTTTTAATAAAGATTTGCATAAAGTTCCCAATAGTTCCTACATGGATAGAGACCATTCTCACACACCTGGACAATGTACTACTTTCACTTATTTACAATGATGTAGTTTAGCATGTCACTGCCTGAGTCTACGTAGACTTACACTCCTAATAGATGTAGTGTTCTTATAAACCAATTGCTCTTACACTTCAGCAAACCGTTGCCAGGAATAATAGCAATGCTAAAAAGATGCAATCAACCAAACCGATGATAAAAATCTTGCGATTTATAAATAAAGTTCTCAGAGACTGCACTGCAAACATTAAATGCATAGTGTTCTTTAAATAAAGTCTAATCATTTTCTGAATACAATTTCACTAACATGAAGCAAACATGAACTAATTATACATGGCAATTTATCATGATTACATTCTTCACAAAATATGTATCTTAAACAACGAGCTCTGACCTACAATTAAAAACCTTACTTCCAACTTCTTTCAGCCTCATTAAACTTGCGTACGCTAAACGATTACCTCCCTCTCTCTTTCATTCATGTACTGACCAAGGACGCATTTTCCTATGCATGGAATGGTGGGATTTCTGCCTTACTATGGTTCACAACATTAACAAGCTTACTTCTCTTGACCCAGAAAACATCTGTCCTGTCTTACCGGTGATTCAATATCTACATCATATGTCTGTATAAGCCATTATGAAACTACCTTTTGCATCTACATTCAGATTTAGTTTACTACTCATTTATTACATCTAATTTTTTATTCCTTTCCATATATCATTTTTTCAAATATTAATTGATGGGATCCAGGCGAAATTTTATTAATATCCTGACAACCACATTCCAAACTGTCATCCACACCACTCTTATTCCATACAGTCATCTACACACTTATTCCAAAGAGTCATGTGCACACTAGTGCAAACAGTCGTCTACAGATTTATTACAGAAAAAAATGTCTTCATCGTTCCACCTCTTGCCCACCACACCACCTCCAAACAGGTCACGTGCATTTCTAGACTTATCACCTCTACACCACCCCACTCAAAAAATGAAATCGATATATGTGTAGATGACACCAAACTTATTTTCTCATGAATGAGTATTATTTATTTCTAATTCCGACTGAAACCATTCTGATTCGTTTCGTTAGTCATTAAGCCTTAGTTGACATCTCGGAGTGAAGTTGTTAAGCTTGTTTATCTAGCTGATACAAAATGTATTCATGCCGTAAATCTTTGCTTCATATGTCTGTTAAATTTCATTCCTACATACAAAACCGTATTTCATCATATTTCGATAAGCACATTGGAGAACAAAAGCAAACAAACTCATGTGGTAATGTTTTTAAACGTATTTTAAGGCGACACAATCGTGATGGACTGTAGTCCTGAACAAGTAACAAAGGTTAAATGGTTATTCACAGAAACATTAATTAAAAGTAAAGATACATTTCTATTTATAGAATACAATTCTTTCCACTCATAACTTGTACAAACATCACAATCACAATTCGCAAATGGATCACATATATATGCTACTGAAGACTATTCATCAAATTGTCAAATAAAAAATATAGCTATATCTGGATATTTTTTAATCTAAGGATTCATCAGGAATACAGTTGGGTTAAAGGAAGTCTTTACTTGTTTTCATTAATATCCTCCATGAGCGCTTTTATCTTCTTTAACATCCAACAGAAGACTTTACGTGAATTCAATAATGTCCATCATGAGTTGGTTTCTTTATAAATTAATATCGAACTAAAGTAATTTCTACTTAATAAAATTAAAAAGGAGAATATTCTTGTATTCATTAACATCCAACAAGAGACCATTTTTTTCATAATAATTAACAATCAACAGGAGTCTTTATCCATCAGGATTATTTTCTTATATTCATTGACAACCGGCAAGAGGGTATTTTCATTTATTCATTAACACCCAGCAGAAATAATCTCTCGTATTTATTAATCCCACCAATATTAGTTTGTTTGCATTTATTAGCCGGTAGGCTATTTATAGGAGTCCTATACGTAATTTACTAACATCCAATAGGAGTCCTATACGTAATTTACTGAAGTCCAATAGGATTCCTATACGTAATTTACTAACATCCAATAGGAGTCCTATACGTAATTTACTAACATCCAATAGTAGTCCTATACTTAATTTACTAACATCCAATTGGAGTCTTATACGTAATTTACTAACATCCAATAGGAGTCCGATACTTAATTTACTAACATCCAATAGGACTCCTATACGTAATTTACTAACGTCCATTATGAGTCCGATACTTTATTTACTAACATCCAATAGGAGACCTATACTTAATTTACTAACATCGAAGAGGCATGTAACTGTATTTACAGCATTTTAAAATCTATAAATCGTCAATATGTTATGCAGTATGAGTTTATAATAGCAATAATATTTGTTTGCATCCATTTCAATATGCATTTTGACTTGTAAATTCAACAGGATTGTATTTGGACATGGGATGTTACTTGTATTCAAACAGAATATTCCAATCGGATCTTGCTTGCATGCACTAAGATTGAATATGGATCTCTGTTTGTATGCACTCGATGTTTATAATCAAAGCATTAGGCATTCCAAGTAGATTACATGCCTTTGAATATGGTCTCTTAGTACTATTATCTAGGTTAGTGATTGGCCCGATGCAAAATAACGAATTGCATTGCATAGATTCCTCCCTCCAACTTCTGGATTTCAAGTAAAACGTCTGCATATTAACACTGTTTGACTTAGCCAAATTCAGACATAGATTAATATATACGTGAAATCAAAATAAAATGTATACCAGTAAACATAAATATGTCGGGCAATGATAAAGTTTATTAACTTCGTAAATTCGCTGTTGGCAAAATCATTAATACATTAGGCCAATGCTAACCTCTAGATAGATAAGTAAAAATTACTCGTATATTTTTAGCATTTAATTAGACAGATATAACCCCATACAATTATTATGTCAGGCACTAGACAGTTAAGTAAAATACTCATATCTTTTAGCATTTAATAAGACAGTTACAATTCCATGCAATCACACTCTGGGCATTGAATTTGCAACATCAAATCGCCTTTAAGAAAAGGGATCCCGAACAGTTGAAGATATGATTATAAATATGTATTAGTTGTGAAAGAAAGATAAACATCAATCTGAAATGATAATTGAAAACAACTTTTCATTTGTCATCTCAGTAATACCTAATCCCCCACCCCAGGCAGCGATAATAAACTATTCACAGACAATGCGTGGCGACCCAGTAAAAAAAAATAGTGACAGTCAGATAGAAAATCATCCTACTTTTGAAATTTAAAAAAAAATATTGATACATTTACTGATTCCTGAAATTCAATTTACATATAATATTAGCAATTTTGGCAATATTAATAAATATAATATACTCACATACTACAAATTCATATAACAAAATAAATATGGTGGAGAATAACGCGGTCCAAACTTCAAAGCTAAATTGTGGATGAAACATCCCAAATCAGTAATTGCAACTAACGTTGAAGTTAAAATAGTGATGGACTTTGAAATAAGATTTTCCTTTAGAAAAGTGGTTTTTGTTGTTTTCAATACGTCCAATGGACAATATGTAGCATACAATAAAACATAAACATCTACTGGTTAGACGTGTGCTATAGTTGTAGTACACGATAAACACTACTACCCCGTAATAGTGGACTGGAGACACTCTAGATTAATTTCTTGTAATGATAGAGACATAGTACGTCATCAAAACTAGTGACTATGGACACACTAAAGATAGAGTACAACTAGGGATTAGTCACCAAATTTAGATCCTGTAGAGATAGTGGCAAGAGTCACTCTATAGTTCCAATAGAACTATTGACTTTAGAACACACTATAAAATTAGACATAGAGTGTGCGTATGACCAGTGCGGGTTATTGGCATTAGTCCATGATATTTTTTTAGTTGATATTTTCCAACTGCACTTCAATAATC
This sequence comes from Sinotaia quadrata, assembly GCA_028829895.1. Lineage (NCBI taxonomy): Eukaryota > Metazoa > Mollusca > Gastropoda > Architaenioglossa > Viviparidae > Sinotaia > Sinotaia quadrata. Next base: position 134,590,432 of record CM054180.1, on the reverse strand, counting down.
ACAAATATTTTTCAACACACACATACTTCCTTCATAGCCTCCTAACTTAGAACCTAATTTGATTTAGTTTATCTGCACATCACATAATCATAAACAACATTATATTCTTACTGGTTCAATTTAATTAATGAAAGTACATCGGTTTAAAATCCTCCCACCCTTCCAACATATCAGTATCAAGAATTATTTGTGTTCATATTTTATTTCAACACCTTCTTCAAAATGTTTCCATTTCTGTTTATCATTGCACTTCCAAATAATTGTGGATCTAATATCAATGGGATGCAGACGAAATGATATGCTTGTTGTGACTTGCTATATTTATATATTTATATATCGACGTGTTAAATCTATATATGGTCACGTTCTATCTAGTAACATGCTATATCTATAAATGGTCATGCTGTATCTATATATGGTCATGCTATGTAAGGGATTATTATAATGACCCTTCCGCCACCCCTTCCTATACACGTTTACATTTGACGAACAAACCCGATTGGCTAAAGTTTCAGGCGTGGGCTGTTACAACAGAATCCTAACGTATAAATACATCTGTTGCTGAGCGGCTGAAACAGACTTCACTTCCAGAGCTACTTGTATAGAAGGAACAAAGCAGGCAGAAGGCAGTCGTTATAAATTCGTCGTTACATTGAATGACCAAGGTAAGTAAAATTTAGAAAACTTTAAATCAATAAATCTGATCAACAGACTGACCTAAAAGTTTTGTTTATTATAAACTTCGGTATATGTTGTGTACAGTGTATCTTCATATTCAGACTTGCCATTAATGAGAATGCAGGAAAGCAGTGTTGTACTTTAAAACGGTAAATAAAATGTTTAAACAAATATTACTTATTAATTAAGACGTTTAATGTAAATATTAAATATTTAAATAGTAATTATTAATTCAGTCCAATATTGGACACATTATTTATTAATTCAGACCAGTAATGTAAATATTTATTATTAATTCAGAATATTACTGTAAATAATAATTATTACTTCAGATCATTATTGGAAATATTAATTATTAATTCAGACCTTTATTGGAAATATTTATTATTAATTCAGACCATTATTGGAATTGCTCTGATGGGGAGGTATGCTATATTCCTTACTCAGTATTAGTTATTAAGTAAATCATTTGTAATATTAATCACCTCATGCATAGCATCATTGGAACTATTAACGACTGCTCCTCTCTCTCACTTGGCGGATATGCGGGCTCTGTAAACGTTTTTCTCTTCCACAAAATTAAAGATAAAAATTTACCAGAACACAAAACTTCTTAGTAAATGAGAAGACACATAAGTCTTTAATCTATATTTAGCTAGCCCCCATCCACACAATTTCTTCTCGAAAAAAAGGTTATCACTATGAAAGTCAATATATTTAACAATAACTTTATTACATCTACAATCAAATATACATACATATGACAAATACAACATACTTGACATCGATATTTCCACTAAACCCTGTTTGAAAAATTTCTTTTATCCAGAAAAATACCTTTCAACAAGTGTCAATACAAATCACAGGATAGATTTATCAGAGAATAGAAATGGAGTTAGAGATAAGCAGTAAATGTACTACATAACCTTGTCCAGACACAGCTGCAATTGATTGATTTTGGTGCACTGTTTCGAATCAAAGTCAAAAGTTCATTTTTCAGATCAATGTATACATGTTTTTCTCTGCACACGTTTAAAACAGATTCTCAGATTGCTCTCATGAAGTCAACCTGGGCTCTCTGCCTTACCAGTTTGTTCAAGCGAAACAGCAATTGTAGTAATGTCTAGTGTTTCCCCATACCAGAAATTTTTCTCAGGTTCTCAGCATACTTTGCCACCATATATCAGAGGAAAGTAGAGTATTACTACATGTACACACTACATCTACCACATCCACAGAGGTTGATAACCAGTAAACCAGGAGGTTCAAATTATACACAAATGAAAAGCTGCTTAATTACTGTAAAATATAAACAGGGAACAACACTAAATTTCAGTTTATCACTGTATAACTTCATTCTTTCTTACATTCCAGTCTCAACTTACAATTTCCTGCAACATTATTTATTATCCGGATACTCGTACACAGTATAATAAATACAGCTTATCAAAACAATGTCAAGTGTTTAGAATATTATATATGAGTAGAAATAATAGTCTACTAACATAATACACATCTACATAAAAAACAATTATAACACTTCTATAGCAAAAATGCATGAAATATTTTAAGTCCATTTTCTCTCAACTAGTATGTTAACTCACCATTAAGCTAACGGCCGACTTTCATGGCAAGACTTTTTGCACCTCAAATTCAAGTGATCAGAGAATAGACTTCTCTAAACCAGATAAACGTTTTGATCTTAGCCCATTGGCTGTCCTAATTCTCACAAATCTTAACCATTAGATAAATAAAACTAGGTGAACTACTTTGCATTACATCAACAATTTCTATTATATTCCCAACTCGGGTGTTTGCTTCAACTCAGACATTTTCTAAAATACCGTGATAAGGAGTGATCCAAGGTCGGTTACTCTAACAATTTAACAATTTAAATTAAAAAAATATGGATAGGCAAATTCACTTCACCACACGTACTGAATTAATATTGCAAGTAGAACTGAAGGTGGAAAAAATGTACTGTGCGTTATGTTTCTTATAGCACGTTTGTTAATATTACATTCGTATAGCAAGTTTATTAATAATAAACTCATCATAATAGCACTTTTATTAATACTAGATCTTATTATAAGAAATGCATTAATAATAAATCTCATAATAGCAAGTTTATTAATACTCAATGATGATGCCGTGTGTATTAATAATCGATCAATTTGATTTTTGTTCATTTATTAGCTTCTGAACAATTATGTTTCAGTCATTTAAGAATGCAGCTTATGTGGATAGATAGCAATTATTTATTTCATAACAAAATAATATCTTTTCTCTAATAGTGTCAGTAGTTACTAGGCAATCTTGTATATGAAAGTAAGATGGGACGATTTGTGTGCAATTGCTATACTCTTGTCTAGCTATATTCGTGATTTTGGTTCCAATTATACTGTTTTCCTGCAATGATCTGCCCCAAACGTTCAGATGTCCCAGGTAAAAGAAGGCAGTTATCTGAAACCTCTGTTGGTTTAGCCTACTATGTATTTTCCGAACCTTCAAGAAATAATGGTAAGTACAAGAGTCCGCTATCACCCACTTTCTCCTCCTTTATATATTATCAGTACGTGTAAGAAGGTCAATAAATTTAACAATAAAAATATTAAAGCAATAATCAAATATACATATGACAAACACAATGAAAAAGATTACTTGACGTTAATATTTGCATGAAACAACGTTCGAATAATTTATGTTTCACTATCGTATATCAACAAAAAAATACTATTCAACAATTCAATACAGTCAACAGATAGTTCTTATTAGAGAATAGAAATGGAGTTATTAGGGAAAGGCAATAATAATCTTTACATAACCTGAATTAAGCGCTGTCTTTTACACGATTTTTTAACAGTCATATTTATATTATCTACATCAACACGTGTCTTTCTCCATACACATCGAACATACTGATGTGTTGTTATTCTCTTGCAGCCAATTTGAGCATCTCTTTGCCCTGTCAGTTCCTTCAAGCAGAATAACAATTGTAGCTATTTCTGGTAACTTCTCTGTACCAGAAATTGTACAGGTAGTCAACATATCTTGCCACCGTATATGAAAGGGGTGTAGTGTATCTCCACACTTACCACTGTTCCCTCCTTTCCCACCGTCGGACAGATAGATTACCAAACAGTAACCAGGATTTAAATCACATGAGTGAAGAAGAACAAAATGGCTGCTTTTTACGATAATGAGGAAATATTAATAATTATTTTCTCTCCCTCTAAGTATTTTCTAACTCTAAACTATGAACGAAACAGCTAAGTTAATTAAAAGAGTGACAGGGGTGAAAATGACCATTTTGTCAACAACGCGAAAACTAAGTCGGAAACACTAGCTTTAAGTTCATGCCGTGGAATGGAAAAGATATAATTAACTTGCAGGAGAATGCTGGCTTGATCCTCTGCGGTCAGGACATCACGCCCATAAATCTGTGTCAGTATAGAGTACATGGTGGCCAGTGTATGGGATTTCGTGAGAAGGCGCTAGGACGCAAATTTTGTCCGTGAAAAGGCAAGCTTTGAGTTTTGGAAATGTAAACAACTTTTTAGAATCACCACTATAAAATGTTTGGTAGTAGGTTGATATTGTTATTGTGAAATTATTATTGTTTTAATTGTTTTATGAAAGTACTATTGAACTAGAAATTTGAGATTATTGGAAAGTTAATATTTGTATTACTAAGTTAAAAAGTTTGGTCTCTGTGTACAACCATTTCTTGCTGTGAGTTAATGTATAGCTGCCAGGTGGCCCTGAGTTGCTATAGTAACTGTAGTTTTAAAATAAAATTCGAGTAGGATCATTGCTCTGAGATTTCATTTTGTGCTCTGAGAGAGTTAACTAGGTAGGGGAAATGGATACGTAAATCACAGTGTCAACTGGGAACTTGATATTTTGGCACTAATAGAGTGGACCCTCAGGATGGTCAGATTATTCGTCAGCACGTACAGTGCCGTGCTGGATGTAATATTGCAGTGCTGGAAGGGGGTGTGTTCCAGTCAGCTCATAGAAAGTGATGTACAAGAACTTGGTGTATATAAAGGGGATATGGAGACAGAAACGATGAGAAACGAGAACAGACATCAGGGATGTAGTGTTCGGTAGGGGATGAGAGGTCCTCAGTACTCCCTGCTGTGGTACCAAGAAAACTCTTCGAAGTTGGGAGGCAAGCAGCTAAAGAGTTCTTGGACACTGCAACAGAGTGCCAGACTTCTACCCAGCTGTATGTGGAAAGGGTGGTGTAACGGCCGTCCAGTTTTAGGTGAACCAATTAATAGGATAGTCACCTCGGTTTTCAAAGACTCTGTGCAAAGACCGCGGACAATCGATTATTTTCCAGGCAGAGATATATTCCTGGTGGAAGTCTAATATTGTCACGCACGGGAAATGATTCAGAAGAAAGCAGTTGCGATTATGTGTGATATATCGCAGAAAAATGGCCAGGTTGACCATTAAGGAGTGAGAAGAGAAACGAAATGAAGTAATGACAAATTGACAGTTGAGAAATAGTCCTAACGAGAAGCGTAACAGGAGGTAAAACAGTGGCAGCAAAGGCTACTGTATTTGGGTTCCAGGGAGCGGACCCGTGTCAAGACGTCGATGGTGTTTTGAGCACCTTTAACCCCCCCCCCCCCAGCACAAGAAGAAAGTGACAGTAACTGTGTGAGCCCAGCACAAGGAGAACGTGACAGTACTATGTGAGTAAAAGAAAATTCTAATTAGGGTAGAAATCTCAGAGCACAAAAACTAAAACTTAAAACTAAAAGTTAGAATCCTAATTAAGCATTAAAACTAAAATTAGAAATAAACCTTAAGTTTAAATCGTTGTAAATAAGCAAAGGATGGTTTTAAGATTGATGTAAAAAGATATTGATGGAATTGATTGAAGAGGACTTGCAAACAAAATGATATTTGTTTACTATTGAATTATGGAATTTTGATACAAGAGCAGTGGCTCCAGAACTTAAAAATAATGATTGCTATTTTATGATAAATAATGTTCTAAATGTAAGTAGTACTGCATGGATAAATTGGATTTTGTACTTGTTTTATTTTATTTCACCATTCATCATTCTTTCTTTCTTTCTCCCCCCGTTTCCCATGGGTGTGAGTGTGGATGGCTGACTGACTAAGCAACGTGTGAGAGGAAACCCATAGACCAATAAACTTGAACTTGTACTCTGACATTGAGACTTTCTCCTGTCTATGGTTTTGAAAGAGTGGTTGTTGTCGTCTGTTCCGTCTACACTTCACACTTACCCGTATGCAAGCACACATGCAAACAAATCGGCAATACGTAACCTCCACGCAGAATATAATTCGAGCCAAATAACCATCTTGGCATTCTGTGTGTGGATTTGTAATTATATATATATCTCTCGCAAGAGAGAAGGAGGGCGGCGACACTGCATAACATGAAATATATAAACAGGAAGCATTGCTATGTTTCGATTTTATCAATTTTATAATTCCATTGTTTGTTACATTCCAGTCTAACAGTTTCCTGCAACAGTATTATTAGCCCAATTCATGCATACAACATAATAAATACTGTATATCAAAACGATGTCAAGTGTTATCACACTACATATAAGTATCATATTTCAAACATTTAATGGCCACCTCTCAAGAATGGTCTCCTTTGCAACTTTAAATTCAAATGATCAGACAATATATTTCTCTACATTAGGCAAACATTTAGATTTCAGCCCTATGGATGGTCTCGTTCTCATAAATAATAACCAATGGATAATAAAAATTACTCACTCAGTTAAACTAGTTCGCATTACTTTAGCAAATTCTAGCATATTCTCAACTTTGGCTGTTTAATTCCAAATTTGACACAAATATATTATTAGAAGGAGTGCCCAATGTCGGGTTACTCTTACAATTTAGCAATTTATATATCAATTAAATTTAAAATTAAAAATACTTACTCCGCCATAGTTTGGTGTCTGACTTCGCTTAATAATTGCTCACAAAATGTCTTTAGGCTCCAACTGAGTATTCATGCATGACAAGATGGTGATCTTAACGTTTATGGTGCTGACCATCTTTCTGTGTGGTGCCAAAGCTGTTCCAGATAAAATTACTCAACAGCCACCTTGTACTGACCCAAAAAATTGTCGAGGTGAGTGACAATTATTTTTTATGGATTGACATACGATATGAATTTAGTCAGTAGGTGTGACGTCAACGCCACCTAGTTAATGGTAATCAATATTATTAATTTATCAATCATCCATAACTAATTACAAGTGATGAGAATCTTAATTGTTGATTGTAATAATTTTCCATTAGACACCACTCGTCTCTCTCACTTGGCCGATATGCACGTACTGTAAATGGTTTCTCTCTTCCACAACATTCAAGACAAACTTTTGCCTCCTGACTATTAGAGACAAGAATGTTTATCGTTGTTGTGTATGTCAATTTGACCAAATAATTACGAATACACTTCTGCAGAATTCAATACACAGTATCGCAAAGCAATGATTAATTTTTTTAAAAAATAAGCAGTAATCAGCCCATGATGTCTGAAAGCATATGTCCTTTAAACTAATTCAAAATAAAGTCCGATAAATTCAGCACTACACGGCCTGAACCCAATATATCATCGCGTGTCCAAGCCGATGTTCGTCCGAGGGTTGCCTGTTTTGTTGTGATTTTTGTTTTCTTTTTTGGTGGTGGTGGATTGTTTTCATTTAAGCATATATGTTTATATAAAACGTTTTCTTTTTCTGAATCCGAAATGTCATCTTCACCCGAGTTAAAATCATCGCTGATAAAAATCTTTGATTGCGGTCAGTAGCGAATCATGACAAGAGACGATGATACTTGCTTATGAACAGCTAAGTGTAAACAAAGAGATTGGACTCTGAGTAATTCACTTAGAAAGATTCCGCGATTTCCATTGGTCAAAGTATAAAGCACGAATAAAACTGCACGAACATATTAATGCTTACTATTTGAATTCAATTGCTGAAATGTACATTCTCATAACATTTATATCTAAAATTTTACTTCACAACCAGAAATTGCTGTGTTAAAGCTAATATCAGTCTAGTGTAATGGCATCGGTTCACATTCACACTCAATACAACAGTTCATTTCTTCGATTTTCCTATTCACTAATTATTATTTAACAATGGTATAGTGTGAAACAAGAGCAAGATACAAAAAATAAACTATGCTATAATATACAGAATAATTGAATGAATTCCTTTCACCTTAGCCCACTTAACCTTTCATCACTAGTAATTATTTACTCACCAAGAATGTATTTAATAATGTCTATAAACTCAAGTTGTTTTATATTCATAACATCTATCAACCTTAAATATGAGTTTATTCTAGAACGCAATGATTATACAACTGTTACATTCTGTGGCAGAGTAAATTTGTCTCTCCTATTTTTAAACTTAATTATTACTTAAATATTAAATGATAAGAGTACTCTGAACTTGGGCACTCCTTATGACAGTATCGTTTCAAGTGTCTGAGTTAATGTAAATGCGTAAGGCGATAATATGCTAGAAATGATGATGTAATGTAAACAAGTGAGTAGCTTTTATTATCAAATGGTTATGATTGAAGAGAAGGAGACCAGCCAATGGGCTGAGATCATCATGTTTACTTGCTGTATGTGTGTTCCTAAAATTTTGAAGACAATCAATTTAATTATATTAGTCGTATGCATTTTATTTTTGATTTACTAAATATATTGACCTTCTTATCCATATTGATAACCTTATGTTGGAGAAGTAAGTGTGTGTGTGTGGGTTAACTAAATAAAGAATAAAGTACGATTTGCCCTGTCCATTAGTGAGAATATTAGGATATAAGACTGTGTAGACATAAAAACAATTTGAAAGTGGTTTCTTAGAAATGTTGATGTCAAATAATCCAATTCATAGTATTGTTGACATGCAATTTGATTGTTGATTTAATAAATTTATTGACCTTCTTATGCATACTGATAACACTATGTTGGAGAAGAAAGTCGGTGGATGTGGGCTCACAAGATATAATGACGGATATGTCTACTCCTATAGTAAGAAGCTTTCCATGTGTGGAATATTGTGGGACGGTAGTAAATGTTCGTCTTTAATGATGTTGATTAAAGAAAACCTGTACAGTGCCCCAATATCGGCCAAATTAGACAAAAGTGATGAGTCTGCTGGAAAATTATTAATAACATAAATTAAGATTCTCATCACCTGTAATCAGTTATGGATGATTACTTAATTTGAAATAGCATAACCATTACCTATGTGGCTTTAGTGTCACAGTACTAAAATAAATCCGTTTGCCATTAAAGAAACTAACAATTAGGAAGACATCCAATATATTTTGAACTCTTTCAACTGTACTCTGAACTTCAGGCATCCCATACAAGTCTTCGACAATAATATTGTTAAAAACAATTTGTGACTTTCTCAGGTTATAAACATCCACTATAAGACTGATTGAAATGAATGAGAAGACAACTGAGGAATAGGTATGTGTATGACCGTATGTTATAAATGTGTATACTAGTGCGTTTTGTTGCGTATACATGAGGTTTGAGAGTGTGTCTCTGGTTGTCGCCTGAAGTGTCCTATGAATATTCTATACCGCACTCACACTTTTTGGTAATCCCATCATCTTTCTGATGAAACAGTCTTAACGTTTCTTCTCTTTCTATCCCCACTATTATAAACAGTCAATTAAATTATTATAAGATATATGTATAAAATAGTCCGTTAAACATTACTAGTTAAATATAGGGAGTAAATTAATGCAATACTCAACATTAAGTGTGATGTCACGATGTATAATATTTTGCAGTTGCCTTTGCTGTTTACTTCTCAAATTCTAATGTAAGTGTTGGAGTTGGTTCACCGATAAAGTTCGATGTGGAGGAGACGAATATCGGGAGAGGTTACAATGTCAAAACTGGTGTATTTACAGCTCCGACAGGTGGCATCTACACCTTTAATTTAATGATCAGGAGTACACCTTGGGTGAAAGAGTGGATTGACGCTACTGTGGTGGTCAATGGCATTCTATATTGTGAAGCGCGTACAGTGAATGAGGAATTCAGTTCAGCGTTTTGTACTACATACGTACGCTTAAAAAAAGGTGATGAAGTGTTTGCAAAACGAGTAAATGGGGCCACCTTTGTCTATGGTTGGGGTTATAGTATGTTTAGTGGAGCAATGATTTCTGCTGACCAATAATAACACACACTACTCGCCACTGCCCTTACCACGAGGTCTGCTATTCCTTCATCAGAATGATAGTTGTTACTATTATTGCAACTTCCTATATAAATCTATTATTACACGTTGACTATAATTAAGGGTTCGTTAAGAAAAACATCTTTAACAGTATTAAATTTCTGTTATACTGAGACGAATTCAATTTGTATCTTGAAAGTGATTGAAGGCGATTGAAATTACAATAAAGTTCATAACTCAAAAAGTAAAGTTTCCTCATTCTTGTGTGAATGTTTTTGTGAATGTTGTGCAAAAAGTGAAAGTGAATTAAAATGAATATGCTGCAAGAAATATATAATACCAATAACACAAACAATACACACTTATTGCATGCAGCCCTGTATCCATGTTGGTATCCCATATGATGGACAACTCAAAATACACAACAATTGTAGGTCAGTCGCTACATTGACTCATTTCAGCAACCAGAGGAAGGTCCTCACATATAATGACAAGGACAGACGTGAACGGATGGACAGAGGGACAAACAGACAGACGGATAAACAGACGACATATATGATGACTACATTTAACTTAATTTTACTTGAAAAGAAGTTGATAAGAAATGACACAAAGACAGAAGAAAATTAATAAAATATTTATATAAAAAGAAAACTAATCAAAGAAATAAAACAGCAATCAATTACAAAATACACTTAGCACAATGCTCATAATATTTATCAGAGAAAAGTTAGACTTCCTAGCCAGTTATGTTTTCCATGACTACGTTCAAATATTTTCTTCTTAATTCTCCAATAAAATAGATTTGCACAAAGTTCCCAATAGTAAAGGATTTGCATTAAGTTCCCAATAGTTCTTACATGGATAGAGACTATTCTCACACTCCTGGCTAATGTACTACTTTCACTTAGTTACACTGATGGAGTTTAGCATGTCACTGGTTGAATCTATATAGACTTACACTCCTAATCGATGTATTGTTCTTATAAACCAATTGCTCACACGCTTCAGCAATCTGTTGCCAGCAATAGAAGCAATGCTACAAAGATGCAATCCTCCAAACATATGATGAAAATCCTGCGATTTATAAATAAAGTTCTCAGAGACTGCACTGCTAACATTAACTACAGAGTGTCTTTATATAAAGGCTAATCATTTTCTGAGTACAATCTCACTAACCTGAAAATAACATGAACTAATTATACATGGCAAATTATCATGATTACATTCTACACAAAATATTTGTCGTAAAATATTGTAAATGAACTATACCTTTCATTCAGCAAAGAACATGGATTTAGGTATCTATAACAATAGCATATGGGTTTCCTTAAATAATCTCATAAACTCTTATTTAAAAGTTTGGTTTATCTTTCACACAGATTTTCAGATTTACACTATGTCGAAATCTGGGTTTCCACTATACATCTGGCACGTGTTGCTCTCGTGGGAAAATGCACATGGTTTGGGTTACCTCCCTATTTAAAGAATACTCACTTGAACTAAAGGCAGAACAGCATCCAAACTCTCATTCACACTTAGGATTTACAGTACTTCCAACTTCCTTCCGCCTCATTAAACTTGCGTACGCTAAACGATTATCTCTCTCTCTCTCTCTCTCTCTCTCTCTCTCTCTCTCTCTCTCTCTCTCTCTCTCTCTCTCTCTCTCTCTCTCTCTCTCTCTCTCTCTTCATTCATGTACTGATCAAGAACGCTTTTTACTATGCATGGAATGGTCGGATTTCTGCTTGACTATGGTTCCTAACATTAACTAGCTTACTTCTCTTGACCCAGAAAACATCTGTCCTGTCTTACGGATAATGCAATGTCTACGTCATATGTCTATATAAGCCAATATTAAACTACCTTTTGCATCTATATTTAGTTTACTACTCATTTCTTTATATCTACATTTTTACTCCTTTCTATATATCCTTTACCAAATATTTATTGATGGGATCCAGGCGAGATTTATTCATATTATGACTACCACATTCCAAACTGTCATCTACACTACTCTTATTCCATACAGCCGTCTAAACACTTATTCCACACAGTCATGTGCACACTAGTGCAAACAGTCATCTACACATTTATTCCAAACAGTCATTTACACACTTATTGCAAACTGTCGTCTACAGATTTATTACAGATAAATGTCAATGTAAGGTCACCCTCTTGTCACGCTTACTCAGTTGGAACCTAAAGAAATTTTGTCCGCAAATATTAAGCGAAGTCAGACACCAAAGTGTGGCGGAGTAAATTTGCCTCTCCTTATTTTTAAATTTAATTGATATATAAATTGCTAAATTGTAAGAGTAACACGACATTGGGCATTTCTTATAATAATATATTTGTGTCAGATTTGGAATTAAACAGCCAAAGTTGAGAATATGCTAAATATTGCTAAAGTAATGCGAACTAATTCAACTGAGTGAGTAGATTTTATTATCCATTTATTATTATTTTCAATAACGAAACCATCCATAGGGTTTAAATCTAAATGTTTACCTACTGTAGAGAAATATAGTGTCTGATCATTTGAATTTAAAGTTGCAAAAGAGACCAGTCTTGATGACCATCATGCTAAGTGGTGCCAAAGCTGTTCCAGATGAAATTACTCAACAGCCACCTGGTATTGAGCAAAACGCCCGTCAAGGTGAGTGAAAATTATTTTATTATGGATTTATTTTTATTTTTTATTTGTGTTTCGTCAACGCCACCTAGTTAATAGTTATGAATATTATTAATTTATTATTCATCCATAAATCACCAATTACAATTGTGGGACTCTTAGTTTATGATTTTAATAATTTTCCAGTTGACACCACTCGTCTCTCTCACTTGGCCGACATGCAGGTACTGTAAATGGTTCCTGTTTTCCACAACATTCAAGACAAACATTTACCATTACACATATTTCAATAGATGGAAAATTTCTTACTAAAGGAGGAGATTACTACGTCTTGTAATCTATATCAGTATGTGTAAGACGGTCAATAAATTTAAATATGCATTTAACAAATACACTAAAAAGAATACATGACTTAAATATTTCCATAAAACCATGTTTAAATAATAATTATATACATATACCCCATCTTATATTCCAAAACATTATTCAAAGCACTAATGCAAACCACAGGAAAGTTCTAATCAGAGATCAGTAATAGGGTTATTAGAGATAAGCAATATCAGTTTCTATGTAACTTAAATTAGGAACTCTCTCAATAGTCTTATGCAAACTTTTACCAATAAAGCCTCATGCTTACTGTTCAGTTATTGCTGTAAATTACATGTGATTCCCTCCTCACATTGTAAACACTGATTTGATGCTATTCACTTGAGGCTAACCTGAGTGTTCCTTTGCCATGTTAGCTCTCTCAAGCAGAACAAGTGTAGCAATTTTCAGTAACATTCTTGTACCTGAAATTACTAGATGTAATCAGCATACATTGCCACCAAACATCAATGGAGTGTAGAGTATTGCTTACATTTACACAATGCAGTAGATAATAACAAAAGATGTTTGAAATATGAGACACCTAACTGTATATATATATATATATATATATATATATATATATATATATATATATATATATATATAAATTGCACGCATTAATGATGTTTTGCTAAGTCAGAACTCTCTCTCTCTCTCTCTCTCTCGCTCGATTATTGTTGTTGCTATGACGAGAAATATATATATATATATATAGTGCTAAGAGCGTAACGTAAATCTTACACGTATTATGCTATTCATATTTAATTTTTTGTACTAATAGTATTTTGTCTACTATGTCTATCCAGCTTTCAACTTTTGCCTCCAAACTATTAGAGACAATAATGCTTATCGTTGTTCTCTTAGTCAGTTAACTCATCATTAATCTAACCGCCATCTGTCATGACCGAACTTCTAGTCACGCCACCTTCAAGTGAATAAAAAAATTGAATTCTTTATAGAACATACGACAGTAAAACGTCTATTTTATTATTGGGTAAAGTGAAGAATATAACGACACCCATATATCCCACCAAGTGAGAGTCATGTTTGTCTTGTGGGATGGTTTTCAACAGCTATTAATAAAACGTCTATCTTATTATTGTATAAAGAGTAGAGTATAACGACACCCATATAACCCACCAAGTGAGACACATGTTTGTCTTGTGGGAGAGTTTTCAATAATTCTTAATAAAAATTACTGATCACTTATAAGTAGTTATGAGCTGTTAAGTAATAAATAATAATCATAACTAGTGAAGGATGCCCAAAGTGGTGTTACTGTTTATGGACGAAATATGTGTAATCGGCGTTCGATGTAACCAAAGTCTAGCTATCTCTGTGTATTTAGTTATATCATTCGAACACATTCTCATCTTTCAATCTGTGTACCATATGTGACTTGGTTCCATTATTATCAAGCTGGTGTCTGATAACATGTGACATATAATGTTCTCACAATCTTTCTCTCATTAGAAATATAATTCACAAATCCTCTCCAATAACTAGTGTTGGTGTGTGGAAATGTGTCTACCTCAATACACGCTTTATCCGTCAGTTAACGTACCGGAAGGAATGATCGCCTTTATGACCGGACTGGAGTTTCCTCAATATCAAAATGATTAGAATATAAAACTTCAACAAAGTAATTTTCAGTACATCCCTATTGGATTGCATCAGCAAGTTCTAGCATATTCTCCACCCGAGTTGTTTACTCCAACTCTGATACTTACAAAATGTCGTCATGCTCAGTACCAGAAGGTCATGTCACGTTGAATTTGAATAAATTATATAAAAATTAAGTTTAGAAATAGGGATATGCAACTTTACTCTTGCATATTCTCTATTAAAAGTTTCAAATTTGTTGAGTTCACTTTGTAGTTCATCGAAACAAGTCAATACTTACCTTTTCTCGATGAACATTGACTGTAATCGTGGAAGTTAGTATGCCAAACACTTTCACGATTGTTATCACAGCTGACGAATGTAGTCTCTCTAGAATATATTCTCTCAAATGTCTATAACATAGACCCAATCTTAACAACGTCCAATAACTGATAAAACAATGTAATACGTACTGTTTACTTATTAATCAGAACAACTCATCAATTATCTTTTTCACTATCATTTAACATTCCCATCAGTGATATTTTAGTCGAGCAATAACTACATTTCTTAATAAAAATGAGTAACTACTCTATTTTTCCACTGGAATTAAAATAGTCTCCACCCAATAGTTTACATTTTGTCTTTCACTCACTCTGCTGATCATTCCTCAGAAAATATCCTAAACAGACAAACGGCCATATTGCAACTTGTATTTCAATGTGGTGCCATTATTGAAGTGGCACTGACGGTTTTCATTTCCGAATGGATTTGTGATGATTCATAACACGTGCATCTTCAATATCCCTATAATTTAACAGATTTTAGCCAACCATAATAATTCCATTGTATCAGGTTCTCAATGTGATGATCATACATTGATCACTGCTAAGACCTAATTGGCACTGATAGCTAATGCCTCCTCCTCAATGAAATATTGCCCTCATAACAAAAAAAAAGTGTGTTCCTTAGAACATGTTTCTTTAGGCTCCACAATGGAAACTATTTATTTTGTTGCATAGGATTTTTTATGCATTTAAAATAATAAAAAAGTCAAATATGTACAGATCCTTAATTTCCTCAATGAATCAATGATTTTAATTCTATTCAATTGTGGAAGGCTAGGTTGGGAGTTTACCAAGCACAGTGTTTTGTTTATTTCATATACAGGGTGGCCCAAAAGTATGTTTACAGTTATCACGTAGACTATTTATTTGAAAATTCGACTCTAGAAAAGCGGGAAGTTCGTTATACCTGTTAACATAAACATAAACAATTTAATCTCTATCTCAAAATGTCCTCCTTCAACATTGCAACATTCTTCAAATCTCTCCAGGACATTCTGACACACAGTGTAACTTTAAACCTACTTTTGGGCCACCCTGTATAGGCCTGTCACTGTTGTCCGCAAATTAGGTCAGCACGATAACAGCCTTCTTTTGTTTAAGTCTGTAATTTTGTGTTTTAGGTAAATATGTGTGATTATGTGCACCAATGCTGTGTTAGTGTACATATTTTAATCTGTGTATACTGCTCTCTGCTTTTACCAATAAATTTGTCTATTTAGATAGGAAATAGTTCATAGTTTGTATCTATGTATTATTGAGTGATAGTTTATATTCATATCTTTGTGTATATGATGGTTAGAGCATGATTTCTCCATTGCGTGTCAATATAGTTAGTTTTATTTTATTTTGTACTTTATCTTTCAAATTATATATTAGGAAAGTGTTCTATTTATAGAGTATGTAATTATTTAGTTTCTTTTGATTGTAAAAGCATAATTTAACTCTTAGTAGTTTAGAAGTAAGTCATATATAAATGAAAGACAGAAAACACAGACCATGGAAGTAAAGCTCGGCTCTAAGGAAGATAGCATTTTGGGGATTCAAGGGGTTTAATTAGTGGCCCGTATTCGCAGACTAGAGGGTGTGTGGGTGTTCTTTTTGAGTCAGTCGAACAATGAACTATGTAGCACGAAAGATGAAAAAATGTGTATTGGTGGATGTCGCCGCTGTACTTTGTAATAATGAATTATATCAAATATTAGTAGTTAGTTGTGATACAAGACATATATCTACAATTGCCGATGCAGAGTATGTGTCATCTGTTACGCCAATATACTAGTATGCCGCCAAATTGTCTCCCGGGCCCCATTCAGTTACAAGCTAAGAATCGATTTTTATGACTGGATGTACAACAATTATAAATAGACTAACAGAGAACAAGACGTAATCATTAGATTATCACTTCTGACTATGATATGAATTACTTTTCACTAACATATGCGCGAGATTAAATAGTAATAACAAGATTTTTAATAAAAAGAAAAGTTAACAAGATTTTTAAAAAATAAGTAATATATATTAGGTCACACACCTCATTAATCCCTTGCCACGTTTACTGGCCATGATGACGAAATTTAAACAACAAAACCTTCGCTCACCTATCTAACGCAAGTACTAAGCACCAGTCAGTTACTCTGCCAGCATGCACAAAGCATTCTTTCAGGACCTCACTTCTGAAACAAGTATGATGCAATGTACACGTCATTCAAATTACAAATAACGTTCACTTTAAATTTCACGTCAAGAATATTTATATAAAATATATGGTGACATTTCCCATCATATTACAGTGATATAATATTGGCGAGCCGATATGAGGCTGTGCCACAAGGAAATAACAGGTATCTCATGTAAACATGTGTTGTCATCTCTTGCTCTGGCTGTCGTAAGCGTGTGGCGTGTATTGTCCATCTTCGTCCTTGTCTTGCACTCTCTAGTGACCCACTATACAACACCACCTACCACTTCAAATCCATTAATTCCTGAAATATTCACGTATTAAATATTACGTCGCTGTTTTATATGTATTTCGTTAAATTAAAGATTATTATTCTGTGTACTCCGTACTTTAAGCAAATCTCTTTATTTGTGTCGTAATATTATGTGTTATATCATGACTACTGTAAGGGTCACACACCACAATATATTCTATTGAAATGTTATACCCTCAAATGTCATTAAACACCATCTCAAAGAAGTCAACTGACAAATATCAAATGTTTTCTCATCTCTTTCACTAAAATATTTTCTACTTCCATACTAAAGAATTACAATCATCTACCTTGAAATAGCGACTTTTAATTATCAACAGGTCATTTATGATGACATTACAATTTGCCTAACACGATATAATAATAATTAAATGTATATGACGACCATTTAATGTGATTACATAGATATCATAATTATTAATATCTTTATCTACCTTATAATTTTGTAACCTTGGTTACTTAATTAATAAAAATGAGGAATTCATCTATGACGCTCACAATGTGTTCACTTTAATGTGATTACTTTTAAATATCAGGAAGCCATCAATGACGACCTTACAATAATGTTCATCTGGTTGCGATATTTATTAAATATTAGACAGTCAACCGTGACAACTTACAATTACTTCTAATTATATATAACAAAGTGTTCCCTGAGGATTTTACAAATACGGTGCTCAATTCATAAATGCTTACACAATATGTTTCCCCACCACCACTCAGGAAATTATCCTCTTAATCTTCTTGCCTCTCTACGAACTCCTAAACAGGCAAATGCTTTCCAAAATCTTTTTGACCCTCTCTCCACCTCATAACAGACACATATCTTCCTAATCTCTTCACCTCTTATCCACCACACCACCTCCCCCAAACAGATCAAATGTATTTCTAAACTTCTCACCTTTCCAGCACACAGGTAAAAATTGTCATCGATATGTGCGTAGATAAAACCATAATTAGTTTCTCCTGAGTGAGGATTACATTTTATAATTCCGACTGAAAGTATTCTGATTGGTTTCGTTAGTCATTAAGCTTAGTTGACATTTCGGAGTGACGTTGTTGACTTTTTTTTTTTATCTGGCTGATACAAAAAGGACTCAAGCCATAACGCATTGCTTCGTATGTGTGTTAACTTTAGTTCATGCATATTAACACTGCCATGCCTCATATTTCAACGAGCATATTGAAAAAACAAATTGAAACAATTGTGGTAAATTGTTCAAACATATTTTTAAGGCGAAATAATACTGATCAATTTATATTCTTGTAGTCCTGAAAAATTTACAGGTGTAAAGGTTATTCACATAAAATGTATTACAAAGTAAAGATACATTTGCATAACAGTATACAATTCTTCCCACTCGAAACTTGTAAAAACATCAAAGTCACACTTCACAAGCGGGTTACAGCTATATACTACTGGAGATTATTCATCAAATTGTCAAATAAAATATTATATCTCTATGTGGATAATTATCAATATCAGTGTACCTTTGGTAGATATGCAAATGTGAGATTTCATCAGAAATATAATTGAAGGCATTTCAATACAGTCTTCTGTTATACAGTTCCATATGAAAAATTTTCATTGTTAATGATCCGTTCGCTAATAATGAACTAAAGAGAAGAATGCCACTGAAATTCAGTATTTCCACAAGTTCCTTTATTTGTCATTTGTTTATTTTACATTTACTATCTATAACTATATTTTTATATTTTATATACGTTTGGTGATATTTGTTGAGTACTTGCTCGTATTATCAACATTCATGTGATAGTTTTAAATAGAAACTTCACGTTGAGTATATGTGCAATGTTGAAAATATCAGAACACTCTTAAAACAGATTATTATTAGACGTTGACCAGAGTACTATTGTAATTAAATGAAAGTGTCATCACTCCTAGTTGAACTCAACGGCGTAAATTTCTGTGAATGCATGAGCCACATCAAATCTTGTTAATGGCTTAATGCATGATGCAATTTCTTAAGAAGTTAACCAGTTAGGCTCATTCATTGGTTGCATACTGGCAAAATATAATACAACTAGGCTAAAAGGTGGAGAAATGTGGGTGCTTAATAATTAATAAGATGTGTGGTATATCCTTTTTAAAGGATGTTCACTACTCTGCTTTGGAGGTGAGCCAGAATTCTCTGGTGTACATTACAATACTAGGAATTACTCTAGGGAGAGTGCAAGGGGTACTCTTCCAATTTGTCACTCGCAAGCTGAGAGGTGCAAATTATCATAGGTGTAACGATGATAATTTTCTCATAATTAAAGGGGCCCTCTTCTAGTAATCTACAAAATAATTATTGCACTTATGTATCATTTTAAGATAATACTTCTGCATTAACATTCCTCTGTATCGAAATACGTACCTCTAAACTCTTCAAATTATATATTTTAATTTTATAATTCTATGTAAATTACTAGAGTGAAATACCATTTACCTTCTATTTAATGACAAGCAGCTTACTCTCAATTCGACTTCTTCTGCTCCATATTTCATAAGTATTTCGATACGAAATTATATTAACGATTACACGTTAACACTATTTGAAAGTGCAAGAGATTTAAATGGTCTCTTGGAATCTAGAAGTTCTCTGGACAAGATATCCAGTTACAATTTCAAAGTGTGGAGTCAAGTAGCGATATGAAATGTGGATTGAGTATATACTGCCATGTTTCTTCACTGTATTCGCTGTCATCCTCTAGGAATGTTATTGGATTCACTAGGAGACAAAGGAAAAATTTACTTGTTTTCATTAACTTCAACCAGGAGCGTTTTTTATCTTCTTTAACATCCAACAGAAGACTTTACATGAATTCATTAATGTCCAGCAGGAGTTGGTTTCTTTTATAAATTAATATCGAACTAAAGTAACTTTTACTTATTAAAATCCAAAGGGAGAATTTTCTTGTATTCATTAACATCCAGTATGAGTCGTTTATTATAATAATTAATAATAGCAGGAGTCTTTACTTGTATTCATTAATATCCAGCAGGAGGTCGTTTTCTTTTATTCATTATCACCTATCAGTAGTAATTTCTTGTATTTATTAATCCCACCAATATTAGTTTGTTTTTCATTTATACGCCAAGAGACTATTTACTTGGCGCCACTACAATCCAATAGGAATCTAATACTTAATTTACTAACATCCAATAGGAGTCCTAGACTTAATTTACTAACATCCAATAGGAGTCCTAGACTTAAATTACTAACATCCAATAGGAGTCCTAGACTTAATTTACTAACATCCAATAGGAGTCCTAGACTTAATTTACTAACATCCAATAGGAGTCCTAGACTTAATTTACTAACATTCAATAGGAGTCCTAGACTTAATTTACCAAAATCGAAGAGGCATATGACTGTATTTGAGGCATTTTAATATCTACAAATTGTCAATATGTTATCTTGAATTTGTAATAGTAATAATATGTGCTTTCTTCAATTTCAATATGCATTTTGACTTGTAAATTCAACAGGATTCAATTGCATTTGAAATGGGATTTTACTTGTTTTCAAACATGATTCAATTCTATTCGGACACGTGATTTTATTTATATTCAAACAGGATTCAATTGTATTTGTACATGGCGATTTTAATTATATTCAAACAGGATTCAAATGTATTTGGACACGGGAGTGTATTTGTATTCAACCATAAAGATTGTTTGGCTGATATTCCTATAGGATCTTGCTTGCATGCACTAAGATTCAATATGGATCTCTGTCTGTATGTACTCGATGTTAATAATCACAGCCTTAATCATTCCAAATAGAATATGTGCTGTTCAAAATTGTCACTTAGTATTATTATTTAGGTTAGTGATTGACCTGATGTAAAATAGTATGCTAACAATTAACTAGGAGTGAGTGAAATAACGAATTGCATTGCATATATTTCCACGCTCACACATCTGGATTTCAATGTAAAATGTCTGCACATTAGCACTATGTAAATTAGCCAAATTCAGAGATAGATAAATATATACGTGAAATCAAAATAATATGGATACCAGAAGACATAAACATGTTAGACAATGATAAAGCTTATTAACTACGTAAATTCACATTTATCAAAATTTTTAATACATTAGGCCAATGCCAACGTCTAGATAGATAAGTAAACATTACTCGTATGTTTTTAGTATTTAATTAGACAGTTATAATCCCGTACAATTATTAATTCGTAGGCACTAGACAGATAAGTAAACATTACACGCACTTTTTCGCATTTAATTACACAGCTACAATCCCGTGCAACCAAACTCTGGGCATTGAATTTACAATATCAAATCGCCTTTATCAAAAGGGATCACCGAACAGTGTAAGATATGATTACAAATATGTATTAGTTGTGAAAGAAAGATAAATCTGAACTGATAATTGAAAACAACGATTCATTTGTCATCTCAGTAATACCTAATCCCCCCACCCCAGGCAGCGATGGGGTGAGCGTCTGGGCTGGCTAAATTCTAAACTGCCCGACAACAGGTGACATTAAAATATTAAACTATTCACAGATAATGCGTGGCGACCCAGTACAAAAAAAAGCGACAGTAAGATAGAATATCAGCTTAGTATTGAAATAAAAATCTGAGAAATTTACTGATTCCTGAAATTCAATTTACATATAATATTAGCAATTTTGGCAATATTAATAAATATATTAATAAATATAATATATACACTTAATACAATTTTATATAACACAAATAAATATGTTGGAGAATTTGTGTTCTAATAGTATTTTGTCTACTATGTCTATCCAGCTTTCAACTTTTGCCTCCTGACTATTAGAGACAATAATGTTTATCGTTGTTGTATGTCAATTTGAGCAAATAATTACGTATACACTTCTGCAGAATTCAATACACAGTATCACAAAGCAATGACTAAAATTTAAAAAAAAATAAGCAGAAATCAGAACATGATGTCTGAAAGCAATATGTCCTTTAAACTAAATCAAAATAAAGTCTGATAAATTCAGCACTACACGGCCTGAACCCAATATATCATCGCGTGTCCAAGCCGTTGTTCGTCCGAGGGTTGCCTGTTTTGTTATGATTTCTGTTTTCTTTTTTGGTGGTGGTGAATTGTCTTGATTTCAGCATATATGTTTTTAGTAAAACGTTTTCTTTTTCTGAATCGGAAATGTCATCTTTACCCGAGTTAAAATCATCGCTGATAAAATGACAAGAGACGATGCTACTTGCTTGTGAACAGCTAAGTGTAAACAAAGAGATTGGACTCTGAGTAATTCACTTACAAAGAGTCCATGGTTTCCATTGGTCAAAGAACAAAACACGAAAAAAAACTACCCGAACATATTAATGTTTACTATTCGAATTCAATGGCTGAAATGTAACAATCTCAAAACATTTATATTTAAAATTTTACTTCACAACCAGAAGATTCACTGTTGAATCTAATATCAGTCCAGTGTAATGGCATCGGTTCACATTCACACTCAATACATCAGTTCATTTGTTCGATTTTCCAATTCACTAATTATTATTTAACAATGTTATAGTGTGAAACAAGAGCAAGATACAAACTGCTACAAAATGCTATAATATACAACGTAATTAAATAAATGACTTTCACCTTGGCCCACTTAACCTTTCATCACTAGTAAATATTTACTCACCAATAAAGTATTTAATAATGTCTACAAGCTCAAGTTGCTTTATATTCATAAAATCTATCAACCGTAAATACCAGTTTATTGTCGAATTCAATGATTATACAAATGTTTTACATTCTGTGGCAGAGGAAATTTGTCTCTCCTAATTTTAATTCTTACTAAAATTGTTAAATTGTAAGAGTACACTGAAATTGGGCACTCCTTATGACAGTATCGTTTCAAGTGTCTGAGTTAATGTAAATGCGTGAGGCGATAATATGATAGACATGATGCTGTAATGTAAACAAATGAGTAGCTTTTATTATCCAATGGTTATGATTGAAGAGAAGGAGACCAGCCAATGGGCTGAGATCATCATGTTTACTTGCTGTATGTGGGTTCCTAAAATATAGAAGGCAAGCAATCTATTTAAATGTATTAGTCGCATGCATTTTATTTTTTATTTAATAAATATATTGACCTTCTGATGCATATTGATAACCTTATGTTGGAGAAGTAAGTGGGTGTATGGGGGTTCGCTAAATACTTAGTGAGAATATTTCCACCTATGGAACATTGTTTGAGAGTAAATATTTATCTTCAATGCTGTGTAAGAGAGAAAACATGTATATCCATCAAGTGAGCGAGACGAGTGGTGTCTGCTGAAGATCAGTAATAAAATAAATTAAGATTCTCATCACGTGTGATTAATTGTGAACGATTTATTAATAATAATTCATTTTCATTACCTAATGACCTTGGTGTCACACATTCCAAGTAAAATGCATTTAATTAAAACCCACTCCAAGTTATTGAGTCACGATGTTTCTATTTCTTCCAAGATAGAATTCACAAATTTAATCAGTCATATGCTCAAATAATTTCTCTCAAATGCAATTTCCCCATTGAGCAGTCGCAATCCAACTGCGTTCTCTCCCTTTATATAAGGATTTCGATGCTTTGAAAAAAACTATATCCTGCAGTATTTAAAAATCACCGGACCTAAAGATTAAAAAAAACCTTGTACTTGTGGTGGAGTAAATTTGCCTATCCCTATTTTTAAACTTTATTGTTATATAAATTGGTGAAATGACCCGACCTTAGGAAATCTACACAATGATATTTTTGTAAGTTTCAGAGATGAAGTTGAGAATGTGCTAGAAATTGCTGATGCAATGCAAACCTGTTCCACAAAGGACGATTAATTTTTATTATCAATTGGTTAAGATTTACAAGAATGAAACAAGCCAATGAGCTGAGATCAAAAGTTTATGTGCAGTAGAAAATTATATTGTCTGATCACATGAATTTGGTGTGGCAAGCATTATGTTCATGAAAACGGCCGTTAGCTTAATGGTGAGTTAACTGATTAAGAGAGAGACATGGACTTAGAAATAGTTCATCTATTTTTGCTATTGATATGTTATACTTGTGTTTTAAGTATAGAGATTATTGTTTGAGAAGATTATAATTTCTACAAATTGTGAACTATAAAGTAAATTTATCACCTCACTATTGGATCATAATCTGATACGCATGAAACCGTATGTTTTACCTTACACTAAATGGGATGGGAATAGAATGTAAGAAAAAAATGCATATTAAAAGGAATAAAACTGGAAACTTAGCATTTGTTCACAGATTTATTTTTTCCAGAGTCAAAGCAGTCTTTCCTCGTGTTATATAAACCTCCTAGTTCACTGATTATAAACTGCTACGAACGTGGTAGACGCAGCAATCATCTAATGTAGTGAGTAAGGGATACGCTACACCATTGTTGTATGGTAGCAAAGTATACTGACTACATCGAGCAATTTCTGGTAGAAGGAAGTTATTAGATATTGCTATGCTTGTAATGCTGCTTGAATGATCTCTTAAAGCGAATTAGCACCCATGTTAGCTTAAAGAGAATAGCAATGAATCAGTGTTTCCAACACGAAGAGAGAAACACGTTGAATTGAAGAGTATAATAAACTTGTGAATTTGATATGAAAAACGTGTGAAAAGGACAATTGTGGTTTCATCTGTACAAGGTTACTATCCTCATTTATCCATATCACTTTATTTTTGTTCACTGATAAGAACTATCCTGTGATTTGTATTGACACTATTTGGTGAATTGTATTTTAGGATATAAGACTCTGTAGACATAAAATCAACTTGAAAGTGGTTTCTTAGAAATGTTGATGTCAGGTAATCTTTTTCATTGCTTTTGTTACATGGAATTTGATTGTTGATTTAATAAATATATAGACCTATTATGCATACTGATAACAATGGAGAAGAAAGTCGGCTGATGTGGGCTCACAAGATATAATAACACACAATATTCGTCCTGCTACCACGGGATCTGCTATTTCTTCATTAGAATGATTGTTGTTGCTAATATTGGTACTTCTTATATAAATCTATTATAACGACGTTGAGGGTTCGTCAAGAAAAAAATCTTTAACAGTATTAAATTTCAGTTATAGTGAGACGAATTCAATTCGTATCTTGAAAATGATTGAAGGCGATTGCATGACAGTAAAGTTCATAACACAAAAAATAAGGTTTCCTCGTGCTTGAGTAAATTGTGTGTGAATGTTGTGCAAAAAGTGAAAGTGAATTAAAATGAATATGCTGCAAGAAATATACAATCCCAATAACACAAACAATGCATACTTATTGCAAGCAGCCCTGTATCTATGTTGGTATCCCATTTGATGGACAACAGAAAATATTGTATTTCAATCGCTACATTGACTCATTTCAGCCACCAGAGGAAGGTCCTCACATATAATGTCAAGGACAGACATGAACGGATGGACAGAGGGACAAACAGACAAACGGATAAACAGATGACATATATGATGACTACATTTAACTTAATTTTACTCGAAATGAAGGTGGTAAGAAATGATACAAGACAGAAGAAAATTAATAAAATATTTATATAAAAAGAAAACTAAACAAAGAAAATAAAACAGCAATCAATTACAAAATACACTTAGCACAATGCTCATAATATTTATCAGAGAAAAAATAGATTTGCACCAAGTTCCCAATATTAAAAGATTTGCATAAAGTTCGCAATAGTTCCTACATGGATAGAAACCATTCTCAAACTTCTGGCCAATGTACTACTTTCACTTAGTTACAATGATGGAGTTTAGCATGTCCTTGGCTGAGTCTATGTAGACTTACACTCCTAATCGATGTATTGTTCTTATGAACCAATTCCTCATACACTTCAGCAAACCGTTGCCAGCAATAGAAGCAATGCTACAAAGATACAATCCTCCAAACCTATGATGAAAATACTGCGATTTATAAATAAAGATCTCAGAGACTGCACTGCTAATATTAACTACATAGTGTTCTTTAAATAAAGTCTAATAATTATATGAGTACAATTTCACTAACCTGAAGCAAACATGAACTAATTATACATGGCAATTTATCATGATTACATTCTACACAAAATATGTATCTTAAACAACGACCTGAACTAATTATACATGGCAATTTATCATGATTTCATTCTACACAAAATATGTATCTTAAACAACGAGCTCTGACCTACCATTAAAAACCTTACTTCCAACTTCCTTCCGCCTCATTAAACTTGCGTACGCTAAACGATTACCTCTCTCTCTCTTTCATTCATGTACTGATCAAGGACGCATTTTACTATGCATGGACTGGTCGGATTTCTGCCTGACTACGGTTCACAACATTAACTAGCTTACTTCTCTTGACCTATAAAACATCTGTCCCGTCTTACGTGTGATGCAATATCTACATCATATGTCTGTATAAGCCCTTATAAAACTACCTTTTGCATCTACATTTAGATTTAGTTTACTACTCATTTCTTATAACTAAATTATTATTCCTTTTATTAATGTATCATTTTTAGAAATATTAATTGATGGGATCCAGGCGAAATTTTATTAATATCCTGACAACCACATTCCAAACTGACATCTACACTACTTTTATTCCATACAGCCGTCTACGCACGTATTCCACACAGTCATGTGCACAGTGCAAACAGTCATCTACACGTTTATTATTAACAGTCATTTACACACTTATTGCAAACAGTTGTCTACAGATTTATTACAGAAAAAATGTCTTCCTCATCTTTCCACCTCTTGCCCACCACACCAACTCCAAACAGGTCACGTGCTTTTCTAAACTTCTCACCTCTACACCACGACACTCAGAAAATGAAATCGATATATGTGAAAATGACACCAAACTTATTTTCTCCTGAATGAGTATTATATATTTCTAATTCCGACTGAAACTATTCTGATTCGTTTCGTTAGTCATTAAGTCTTAGTTGACATCTCGGAGTGAAGTTGTTAATCTTGTTTATCTAGCTGATACAAAAGGTGCTAATGCCATAAATCTTTGATTCATATGTCTGTTAACTTTAATTCCTACATATAAAACCGTATTTCATCATATTTCGATGAGCACAATGAAAAACAAAAGCAAAGAAACTCATGTGGTAATGTTTTTATACGTATTTTAAGGCGACACAATCCTGATGGATTTATACTCTTGTAGTCCTGAACAAGTCGCATGGGTTAAAAGGTTATTCACAGAAACATTTATTACAAGTAAAGATACATTTCAATATATAGAATACAAATCTTTACACTTATAACTTGTACAAACATCATTATCACAATTCACAAATGGGTCACAGATATATGCTACTGAAGACTATTCAACAAATTGTCAAATAAAACATATATCTATATCTGGATATTTTTTAATCTAAGATTTCATCAGGAATACAGTTGAACCAAAGGAAGTCTTTACTTGTTTTCATTAACATCCTCCATGAGCGTTTTATCTTCTTTCACATCCAACAGAAGACTTTACGTGAATTCATTAATGTCCAGCAGTAGTTGGTTTCTTTATAAATTAATGTCGAACTAAAGTAAATTCTACTTAATAACTTTAAAAAGGAGAATATTCTTGTATTCATTAACATCCAACAGGAGTCCATTTTTGATAATAATTAACATTCCGAAGGAGTCTTTACTTGTATTTATTAATATCCATCAGGATTCCTTTCTTATATTCATTGACATCCGGCAAGAGGGTATTTTATTTTATTAATTAACACACAGCAGAAGTAATCTCTTGTATTTATTAATCCCACCAATATTAGATTGCTTTGTATTTATTAGCCTGTAGGCTATTTACGTGGCGCCACTAACATCAAATAGGAGTCCTATACGTAATTTACGGACATCCAAATGGAGTCCAAACCTCAAAGCAAAATTGTGGATGAAACATCCAAAAATCAGTAATTGCAACTAAAGTTGAAGTTAAAATAGTGATGGACTTTGAAATATGAATTTCCTGTAGAAAAGCGGATTTTGTTCTTTTCAATACGTCCAATGGACAACATTTAGCATAACAATAAAACATAAACATCTACTAGTTAGACGTGTGCTATAGTTGTAGTACACGATAAACACTACAACCCCATAATAGTGGACTGGAGACACTATAGATTCATTTCTTCTAATGATAGAGACATAGTACGTCATCAAAACTAGTGACTATGGACACACTAAAGATAGAGTAGAACTAGGGATTAGTGATCAACTTTAGATCCTGTAGACTGTAGAGCTAGGGGCAAGATTCACTATATAGTTCCAATAGAATTATTGACTTTAGAATACACTATAAAATTAGAGATAGAGTGTGCATATGACCAGTACGGGTTACTGACATTAGTCCATGATAATTTTTGAGTTGATATTTTCCAACTGCACTTCAATAATCACAAATATCATTCATCACATACTTCAATAATCACAAATATCATTCATCACATACTTCAATAATCACAAATATCATTCATCACACACGTTTTGTATAGTGTTCGCTCGTCCAAAACATGAAAGGTTTCCATAAAGCGCGATTGTAAGGAGAAGATAGAGGTAAAATGTATTCGATGAAAAGAATGTCAAGAACAAAAATTTATGAGGAAACATACGTTGTGAACACGTACTTCCTTCATAGCCTCCTAACTTAGAACCTAATTTAATTTAGTTTATCTGCACATCACATAATCATAAACAACATTTTATTCATTTTGGTTCAATTTAATTAATGAAAGTACATAATTCGGTTTAAAAGGAAAATCCTCCCACCCTTCCAACATATCAGTATCAAGAGTTATTAATAATAAGAGCCTCGTAAAATTAGTTCTGTTTATATTTTATTTCAACAATTTCTTCAGTATGTGTCCATTTATGATTAGCATTGCACTTCCAAATAATTGTGGATCTAATATCAACGGGATGCAGACGAAATGATATGCTTGTTGCGACTTGCTATATTTATATATTTATATATCGACATGTTAAATCTATATTTGGTCACGTTCTATCTAGGAACATGCTATATCTATATATGGTCATGCTGTATCTATATATGTTCATGCTATATCTATATATGGTCATGCTGTAACTATATATGGTCATGCTATGTAACGGATTCTTATAATGCCCCTTCCACCACCCCCTCCTATACATGTTTACATTTGACGAACAAACCTGATTGGCTTAGGTTTCAGGCGTGGGATGTTGCAGCCTGATCCTAACGTATAAATACATCTGTTGCTGAGTGGCTAAAACAGACTTCACTTCCAGAGCTACTTGTGTAGAAGGAACAAAGCAGGCAGAAGGCAGTCGTAATAAATTCGTCGTTACATTGAATGACCAAGGTAAGTAAAATTTAGAAAAATTTAAATCAATAAATCAGATCAACAGACTGACCTAAAAGTTTTGTTTATTATAAACTTCGGAATATGTTGTGTACAGTGTATCTTCATATTCAGACTTGCATTCCATGAATTTAATTAGAATCTGACACGTAAACAAATCCGTTGTATAGAGAAAAACAGAACAATAATGTACCTTTAATTCCTGTATTTATCTTTGAACAATAATGTAGCTGCAATTCCTGTATTTAACCAAAACAATAATATAGCTTTAATTCTTGTATTTAACTTTGAACAATAATATAGCTGTAATTCCTGTATTTAACTTTGAACAATATTGTAGCTGTAATCCCTGTATTTAACTTTGAAAAATAGTGTAACAATTCCTGTATTTAACTTTGAAGGTGCAAAATTGCCCGCGGACTACGACAAAGTTGCATTTTGAAAATGAACGTTACCTGAATAGACATCCGGTCTTATATCATGAATCGTGTCTACGTACTGCTCTACAATGACTAATCTAGTTCACTTTAACATGAATTATGTCTACGTACTGCTCTACAATGACTAATCTAGTTCACTTTAACATGAATTATGTCTACGTACTGCTCTACAATGACTAATCTAGTTCACTTTAACATGAATTTTGTCTACGTACTGCTCTACAATGACTAATCTAGTTCACTTTAATATGACTTATGTCGTAATAACATTCCGCATTGCTACAGTGTGACTAAGCAGGTATACCTTGCCTAAAAATCAATTTAACATTAAAGATAAGTGGTAAATTTGTCAAACAATTTGAAAATATGATTAAAAATGTTAATCGTCGACTTCTTTATAATCTGCAAACAATTTTACAATCCGTGTCCAAAGTTAACGACCAGTCATGCGATTTTTACAATTGCTGGTGCTACTATCACTACAGAAAAGGGCGATAATTAAACAGGAAAGACAAAACAATCATTTTTTTTACCAGTATATTAGTTTCATATACCGACAATGTCAAAATAATCAAATACATATTTACAATTCCAATACAGTCATTATGCAGTGCATCATACTTTTCAAGCTATATTCGTGTTTTTGGTTCCAATTATACTGTTTTTCCTGCAATGATCTCCACAAAACGTTCAGATGTCCCTGGTAAAAGAAGGCAGTTATCTGAAACCTCTGTTGGTTTAGCCTACTATGTATTTTCCGAACCTTCAAGAAATAATGGTAAGTACAAGTGAATAGAACCGATTTATATACTTGAAATCTTCTAGTATCCACCTTGTGCCAAGTCAAATATTATATACAATATTCCGTAGATGGAAAAAGTCTTATTAAAGGAAAACACAAAACCGTCTTTAATTAGTAATTAGCTAGTCCGCAATCACCCACTTTCTCCTCCTTTATATATTATCAATACGTGTAAGAAGGTCAATAAATTTAACAATAAATTTATTAAAGCAATTATCAAATATACATATGACAAACACAATGAAAAAGATTACTTGACGTTAATATACATATGACAAACACAATGAAAAAGATTACTTGACGTTAATATTTGCACGAAACAACGTTCGAATAATTTCTGTTTCACTATCGTATATCAACAAAAAAATACAATTCAACAATTCAATACATTCAACAGATAGTTCTTATTAGAGAGCAGAAATGGAGTTATTAGGGATAGGCAATAATAATCTTTACATAACCTGAAATAAGCGCTGTCTTTTACACGCTTTTTTAACAGTCATAAGTATATTATCTACGTCAACACGTGTCTTTCTCCATACACATCGAACATACAGATGTGTCGTCATTCTCTTGAAGCCAATTTGAACATCTCTTTGCCCTGTCAGTTCCTTCAAGCAGAATAACAATTGTAGCTATTTCTGGTAAATTATCTGTACCAAAAAGTGTACAGGTAATCAACATATCTTGACACCGTATATGAAAGGGGTGTAGTGTACCTCCAACTTACCAGTGTTCCCGCCTTTCCCACCGTCGGCCAGATAGATTAACAAACATTAACCAGGATACAAATCACATGAGTGAAGAAGAGCAAAAATGGCTGCTTAACATGAAATATATCATCAGGAAGCATTGCTATGTTTCGATTTTATCAAATTTATAACTCCATTGTTTGTTACATTCCAGTCTAACAGTTTCCTGCAACAGTATTTATTAGCCCAATACATGCATACACCATAATAAATACTGCATATCAAAATGATGTCAAGTGTTATCACACTACATATAAGCATCATAGTTCAAAAATTTAATGGCCACCTCTCAAGACTGGTCTCCTTTGCAACTTTAAATTCAAATGATCAGAAAATATATTTCTCTACAGTAGGTAAACATTTTGATTTCAGCCCTATGGATGGTCTCGTTTCTCGTAAATAATAACCATTGGATAATAAAAACTACTCACTCAGTTGAACTAGTTCGCATTACTTTAGCAAATTCTAGCATATTCTCAACTTTGGCTGTTTAATTCCAAATTTGACACAAATATATTATTAGAAGGAGTGCCCAAAGTGGGTTTACTCTTACAATTTATATATCAATTAAATTTAAAATTAAGGAGAGGCAAATTTACTCTGCAACAGTTTGGTGTCTGACTTCGCTTAATAATTGCTCACAAATTTTCTTTAGGCTCCAACTGAGTATTCATGCGTGACAAGATGGTGACCTTAAAGTTTATGGTGCTGACCATCTTGCTAAGTGGTGCCACAGCTGTTCCTGACAAGTCACCTTGTACTGAGACAAACAGTTGTCAAGGTGAGTGACAATTATTTTTTTATGGATTGACATACGAAATGAATTTAGTCAGTAGGTGTGACACCTAGTTAATGGTTATGAATATTATTAATTTATTAAACATCCATAATTAATTACAAGTGATGAGAATCTGAATTTATGATTTTATTCACTTAAGGCTAAACTGATGGTTCCTTTGCCATATTAGCTCTCTCAAGCAGAACAAGTGTAGCAATTTTCAGTAACATTATTTTACCTGAAATGTCTAGATGTAATCAGCAGACATTGCCACCAAACATCAATGTAGTGTAGTGTATTGCTTACATTTACACAATGCAGTAAATAATAACAAAAGATGTTTGAAATATGAGATACCTAAATGTTATTTTTTATCAATATTTATATATATATGAATTGTACGATTTAATGATGTTTTGCTAAATCACGACTCTCTCTCTCTCTCTCTCTCTCTCTCTCTCGATTATTGTTGTTGCTATGACGAGAAATATATATTGTGTGCTAAGAGCGTAACGTAAATCTTATACGTATTATGTTATTTATATTTAAATTTTGTGTACTAATAGTATTTTGTCTACTATGTCTATCCAGCTTTTAACTTTTGCCTCCTGACTATTAGAGACAATAATGTTTATCGTTGTTGTGTTTGTCAATTTGACCAAATAATTACGTATACACTTTTTAGTATTCAATACACAGTATCACAAAGCAATGATTAACATTTTTAAAAAATAAGCAGTAATCAGCACATGGTGTCTGAAAGCAATATGTCCTTTAAACTAAATCAAATTAATGTCTGATAAATTCAGCACTACACGGCCTGAACCCAATATATCATCGCGTGTTCAAGCCGATGTTCGTCCGAGGGTTGCCTGTTTTGTTATTATTTCTGTTTTCTTTTTTGATGGTGGTGAATTGTTTTGATATAAGCATATTTGTTTTTAGTAAAACGTTTTCTTTTTCTGAATCGGAAATGTCATCTTTACCCGAGTTAAAATCATCGCTGATAAAAATCTTTGATTGCGGTCAGTAGCGAATCATGACAAGA
Organism: Sinotaia quadrata; assembly: GCA_028829895.1. NCBI lineage: Eukaryota > Metazoa > Mollusca > Gastropoda > Architaenioglossa > Viviparidae > Sinotaia > Sinotaia quadrata. Next base: position 134,556,877 of record CM054180.1, on the reverse strand, counting down.
GACGATGCTACTTGCTTGTGAACAGCTAAGTGTAAACAGAGAGATTGGACTCTGAGTAATTCACTTAGAAAGAGTCCGCGATTTCCATTGGTCAAAGTATAAAACACGAATAAAATTGCACGAATATATTAATGCCCACTATTCGAATACAATGGCTGAAATGTACAATCTCATAACATTTATATTTAAAATTTTACTTCACAACCAGAAATTGCTCTGTTGAAGTTAATATCAGTCTAGTGTAATCGCATCGGTTCACATTCACACTGAAAACAACAGTTCATTTGTTCGAATTTTCAATTCACTAATTATTATTTAACAATATTATAGTGTGAAACAAGGGCAAGATACAAAAAATAAACTATGCTATAATATACAGAATAATTGAATGAATTCCTTTCACCTTAGCCCACTTAAACTTTCATAACTAGTATTTATTTACTCACCAAGAATTAATTTATAATGTCTATAAACTCAAGTTGTTTTATATTCATAACATCTGTCAACCTTAAATATGAGTTTATTCTCGAACGCAATAATTATACAACTGTTACATTCTGTGGCAGAGTAAATTTGTCTCTCCTATTTTTAAACTTAATTATTACTTAAATTGTTAAATGGTAAGAGTACTCTGAACTTGGGCACTCCTTATGACAATATCGTTTCAAGTGTCTGAGTTCATGTAAATGCGTGAGGCGAGAATATGCTAGAAATGATGATGTAATGTATGTGGGTTCCTAAAATTTGGAAGGCAATCAAACAATTTAATTGTATTAGTCGTATGTATTTTATTTTTGATTTACTAAATATATTGACCTTCTTATGCATATTGATAACCTTATGTTGGAGAAATAAGTGGGTGTGTGGGGGTTAACTAAATAAAGAATAGAGTAGAATTTGCCTTCTCCTTTAGTGAGAATATTTCCACTATTTGGTGAATTGTATTTTAGGATATAAGACTGTGTAGACATAAAAACAATTTGAAAGTGGTTTCTTAGAAATGTTGATGTCAAATAATCCTTTTCAGTGTATTTTTTAAAAATGTAATTTGATTTTTGATTTAATAAATTTATTGATTTATTGACCTTCTTATGCATACTGATAACACTATGTTGGAGAAGAAAGTCGGTGGATGTGGGCTCACAAGATATAATGACGGATATGTCTACTCCGACAGAAAAAGCTTTTCATGTGTGGAATATTGTTGGACGGTAGTAAATGTTTGTCTTTAATGAAGTTGTTTAGAGAAAAACTGTACAGTGCCCCAATATCCGCCAAATGAGACAAAAGTGATGAGTCTGCTGGAAAATTATTAATAACATAAATTAAGATTCTCATCAACTGTAATTAGTTAAAGATGATTAATTAATTTGTAATAGCATAACCATTACCTACGTGGATTTAGTGCCACAGTACTAAAATAAATCCGTTTGCCATTAAAGAAACTAAAAATTAGGAAGACATCCAATATATTTTGAACTCTTTCAACTGAACTCTGAACTTCAGACATCCCATACAAGTCTTCCACAATAATATTCTTAAAAACTATATGTGACTTTCTCCAGTTATAAACATCTACTATAAGACTGATTGAAATGAATGAGAAGACAACTAAGGAATAGGTATGTGTATGACTATCTGTTATAAATGTGTATACTAATGCGTTTTGTTGCATATACATGAGGTTTGAGAGTGTGTCTCTGGTTGGCGTCTGAAATGTCCTATGAATATTCTATACGTACGTTGGCACTCACACTGTTTGGTAATCATATAATCTTTTTGATGAAACAGTCTTAACGTTTCTTCTCTTTATATCCCCACTATTATAAACAGTCAGTTGAATTATTATAAGATATAAGTATAAAATAGTTCGTTAAACATTAAAAGTTAAATATAGGGAGTAAATTAATGCAATATTCAACATTAAGTGTAATGTCACGATGTATAATATTTTGCAGTTGCCTTTGCTGTTCACTTCGCTAATGAAAATATAGATGTTGGAGAGAATAAGACGTTTAAGTTCGATGTGATGGTGACGAATATCGGGAAAGGTTACGAACCCAGAACTGGTTTTTTTAAAGCTCCGACCAGTGGCACCTACCTCTTTAATTTACAGATGATGACCTCACGAGAGAAACTTTGGCTTGACACTGCTGTGTATTTGAAAGAAAATCGACTATGTAACGCGCTTGCAACCATCAATGGGGATTTTGGTTCAGGGTTTTGTACTACATACGTACACTTAGATGAAGGTGACGAAGTGGCAGTAAAACAAGTCTCTGGGAACACCTTAGTCCGTGGTGGTATGTTTGTTATGTTTAGTGGAGCATTGCTTTCTTAAGACATTAAATAACAACACGCATTATTCGTCACTGCTACTACCACGAGATCTGCTATTCCTTCATCACAATGATAGTTGTTACTATTATTGCTACTTCTTATATAAATCTATTATAACACGTTGACTATAATTAAGGGTTCTTCAAGAAAAAAGCATTAAATTTCATTTAAACTGAGACGAATTCAATTTGTATCTTGAAAGTGATTGAAGCGATTGAAATTACAGTAAAGTTCATAACACAAAAAATAAAGTTTCCTCATTCTTGTGTGAATGTTGTGCAAAAAGTGAAAGTGAATTGAAATGAATATGCTGCAAGAAATATACAATCCCAATAACACAAACAATACACACTTATTGCAAGCAGCCCTGTATCCATGTTGGTATCCCATATGATGGACAACACAAAATACACAACAATTTTAGGTCAATCGCTACATTGACTCATTTCAGGCACAAAGGAAGGACTTCACATATAATGACAAGAACAGAGGTGAATGGATGGACAGAGAGACAAACAGACAGACGGATAAACAGACGACATATATGATGACTACATTTAATTTTACTCGAAATGAAGGTGGTAAGAAATGACACAAGACAGAAGAAAATTAATAAAATATTTATATAAAAAGAAAACTAAACAAAGAAAATAAAACAGCAATCAATTACAAAATACACTTAGCACAATGCTCATAATATTTATCAGCTAGCTTTCTATTCCTAGCTAGTTATGTTTTCCCTGAACATGTTCAAATAGTTTCTTCTCAGTTCTCCAATAAAATAGATTTGCACAAAGTTCCCAATATTAAAATATTTGCTTAAAGTTCCCAATAGGTCCTTCATGGATAGAGACCATTATCACACTCCTGGCCAATGTACTACTTTCACTTAGTTACAGTGAAGGAGTTTAGCAGCTCATTGACTGAGTCTATATAGACTTACACTCCTAATCGATGTAGTGTTCTTATGAACCAATTGCTCTTACACTTCAGCAAACCAGACTGCACTGCTAACATTAACTACATAGTGTTCTTTAAATAAAGTCTAATCATTTTCTGAGTACAAAAAATTTAACTAACCTGAAGCAAACATGAACTAATTATACATGGATGTCGCCAAACACCTTCTCTCTTGCATGGGGAGGGTGGTGGCTTGTCAACGCTACGTTGGACTTGCATAAATATTATTACAAATCCGCACAGAGAATACCAAGATGGTTGTTTGGCTCGAATTTTATTCTGCTTGTAGGTTACATATTGCCGACATGTTTGCATGTGTGCTTGCATACGGGAAGGGGTGAATTGTAGACGGCACAAACGACACAACTAATAATTTCTTACATCTAAGTTTTTATTTCTTTCTATATATCCTTTTTTCAAATATTAATTGATGGGATCCAGACGAAATATTATTAATAATGGGATCAAGATGAAATATTATTAATATCCTGACAACCACAATCAAAACTGTCATCTACACTACTCTTATTCCATAGAGCCGTCTACACACTTATTCCAAACAGTCATGTGCACACTAGTTGTCGCCACCCACCCTCCCTTCTCTTACAGGAGGGGAGAGGGTTGGTGGCTTGCCGGCTCCACGTAGGACTTGCATAAAGAGAATGACAAATCCACACACAGAATACCAAGATGTTTGTTTGGCTCGAATTTAATTCTGCGTGTAGGTTACGTATTGCCGACATGTTTGCATGTGTGCTTGCCTACGGGTAGGGGTGAAGTGTAGACGGCACAGACGACACAACGTATAACAACGACAGCAACCACTCTTTCGAAACCATAGACAGAAGAAAGGGCCAATATCGGAGTACAAGTTCAAATTTATTGGTCTATAGGTTTCCTCTCACACGTTGGTTAGTCAGTCAGCCATCCACACTCACACCCATGGGAAAGGGGGAAGAAAGAAGAAAGAAAAATGATAAATGATGAATTAAAATCAAAGAAATACAAAACTCAATTTCTTCATGCAGTACTACTTCTAACATTGCTTAGGCATTTTACAACATAATAGAACAGTCATTATTTCAGAGTTCTGGCGCCACTACTTATATCAATGTTCAATAATAATACACACAGTTCAAAACAAATGTCATTTAACTTGCAAGTCTTTTCAATGGTTCCATCAATATCTTTTTACTTCAAGGTTTACTTCTAATTTTAGTTTAATGCTTAATTAAGATTCTAGTTTTAGGTTTAGGTTCTAGTTTATACTTATGTTTATGTGCTCTGAGATTTCCCTAATTAGAATTTACTTTTACTCACACAGGTATTGTCACGTTCTCCTTGTGCTCATATAATTCGTTACTCTCCCTTGTTCTCTGCTCGTATGGTTCGTTACTTTCTCTTGTGCTGGGCTCACATCGTTACACTTCTGGTGCTGGGCTCACACTTTCTTCTTGTGCTGGGGGGGGGGGTCTGATGATACAACAAAACATCGTCGACGCCTCGACCTGGCCGCCTTCACTGTTACGACGGCTGCTACACTTCACGCTCACGTGCGCTTCTCTGCTTCTCTTGTTAGGCCTAATTCCTCAGCTCTCATTGCGTTCTCTCTTCTCTCTTCTTCTCTTCAGTTTCTACTCATTTCATCTCATCTCATAACTTCGTTTCTCATCTTCTTTTCTCTTCAACTTCGTTTCTCATCTTCTCTTCTCTTCTTCGTTTCTCATCTCTTCTCTTCTTCACAACGGCCAACCTTTGCCGTTTTCGGCGGTATGCCTCATGCATGACCGCTACTGCTTCCAACGATAGTTACTACCACTATGTAACATCTCGTTCTGTAACATCTCCCATCGCCGTGACATTAAACTTCCACCAGGAATTTGCCTTCTGCATGGAAAATAATCGATCACCCGCGGTCTTTGACAGAGTCTTTGAAAACCTGAGATGGCTATCTGATTTGATTTGGCCCATCTAAAAACTGCAGCGGTCTTTACGACGCGCCTCATACGCAGCCAGGTAGACTTTCTGGCACACTGTTACAGTGGTCAAGAATCCTCCTTCTGCTTTGCCATCACAGAATCGTAGAGTCTTCTTGATCCATAAAAGCAGGGAGAAACTCAGAGGTGACCTTCACCCCTGTACAACACGCTACATTTTCCACGTCGCTCTTCCACGTTTCTCATCCGCCCCTGGCTCTGTCTCCTCTTTTATACACAAACTCTTGTACGTCACTTTCTAGGAGATGACTGGAACACACCCCTCCTTCCAGCACAGACACTATCCCCCATCCAACACTGCCCATTTACAACCAGCACTGTACATGCTTAGGAATATTCTCTGCCCATCCTGGCCACCTCTGGCGTCCAGTTCTATCAGTGCCAAAGTATCAAGTTCCCAGTTGACACTGTGATTTACGTATCCATTTAACCTCTAGCTAACTCTCCCAGAGCACACACTAAAATCTCAGAGCAAGCTGTCCTACTCCTATTTATTTTAAAACTACAGTTACTGGCAGCTCATGGCCACCTGGCGAGTCATACATTAACTCACATGGTTGTACACTCAAACCAACCTTTTTAACTTAACATACAATGATTAATTTTCCAATCACTCAACTTCTATTTCACTAGTACTTTCACAAAAAATAGTAATTTCACAATAACAATCAATATTAACCTACTACCAAACATTTATAGTGGTGATTCTTTAAAAAAAGATGTTTACATTTCAAAAAACTTAGTCTGCCTCCGTCACGGACATAATTGGCGTCCTAGCACCTTCTCACGTTTTCCGTACACTGGCCGCCTGTACTTCTACTCTGACACAGATTTATGGGCGTGGTGTCCTGACCGCAAAGGGTCAAGCCAGCATTCTCTTGCAAGCTAATTATATCTTTTCCATTCCCCGACACGAGCTTAAAGCTAATGTTTCCGACTTAGTTTTCCCCATTGTTGAAAAATGGTCATTTTCACCCTGTCCCTCTTTTAATTAACTTAGCTGTTTCGTACATAGTTTAGAGTTAGAAAATATTTAGAGGGAGAGAAAAAAAATTTATTAATAGTTCTTGATTTTCGTGACACGAGTGCAAACAGTCATCTTCACATTTATTCCAAACAGTCATTTAAACACTTATTCCAAACAGTCATTTAAACACTTATTCCAAACAGTCACGTGCACACTAGTGCAAACAGTCATCTACACGTTTATTCCAAACAGTCATTTAAACACTTATTCCAAAGAGTCACGTGCACACTAGTGCAAACAGTCACGTGCACACTAGTGCAAACAGTCATCTACACGTTTATTCCAAACAGTCATCTACACGGTTATTCCAAACAGTCATTTAAACACATATTCCAAACAGTCATGTGCACACTAGTGCAAACAGTCATCTACACGTTTATTCCAAACAGTCATTTAAACACATATTCCAAACAGTCATGTGCACACTAGTGCAAACAGTCATCTACACGTTTATTCCAAACAGTCATTTAAACACTTATTCCAAAGAGTCACGTGCACACTAGTGCAAACCATCATCTACACACTTATTCCAAAAAATCACGGTCGCACTAATGCAAACAGTCAGCTATACATTTATTCCAAACAGTCATTTACACACTTATTGCAAACAGTTGTCAACAGATTTATTACAGAAAAAATGTCTTCCTTATCTTTCCACCTCTTCCCCACCACACCACCTCCAAACAGGTCACGTGCCTTTCTAAACTTCTCACCTCTACACCACCTCACTCAGAAAATGAAATCGATATAGTATTTTCTCCTGAATGAGTATTATATATTTCTAATTCCGACTTAAACTATTCTGATTCGTTTCGTTAGTCATTAAGCCTTAGTTGACATCTCGGAGTGAAGTTGTTAAGCTTGTTTATCTAGCTGATACAAAAGGTGCTAATGCCATACATCTTTACTTCATATGTCTGTTAACTTTTATTCCTACATATTAAACCGTATTACATCATATTTCGATGAGCACATTGAAAAACAAAAGCAAAGAAACTCATGTGGTAATGTTTTTATACATATTTTAAGGCGACACAATCCTGATGGATTTATACTCTTGTAGACCTAAACAAGTCACAAAGGTTAAAAGGTTATTCACAGAAACATTTATTACAAGTAAAGATACATTTCAATATATAGAATACAATTCTTTTCACTCATACCTTGTACAAACATCAACATCACAATTCACAAATGGGTCACATATATATTCTACTGAAGACTATTCACCAAATTGTCAAATAAAAATATATCTATATATGGATATTTTATAATCTAAGATTTCATCTGGAATACAGTTGAGTCAAAGGAAGTCTTTATTTCATTAACATCCTCCATGAGCGTTTTTCTCTTCTTTCACATCCAACAGAAGACTTTACGTAAATTCATTAATGTCCATCAGGAGTTGGTTTCTTTATAAATTAATATCGAACTAAAGTAATTTCTACTTAATAACTTTAAAAAGGAGAGTATTCTTGTATTCATTAACATCCAACAGGAGTCCATTTTTGATAATAATTAACATTCAGCAGGAGTCTTTACTTGTATTTATTAATATCCATCAGGATTCCTTTCGTATATTCATTGACAACCGGCAAGAGGGTATTTTCTTTTATTCATTAACACCCAGCAGAAGTAATATCTTGTATTTATTAATCCCACCAATATTAGTTTGCTTTGCATTTAGTAGCATATAGGCTATTTACGTAGAGCCACTAACATCCAATAGGAGTTCTATACGTAATTTACTAATATCCAATGGGAGTCCTATACGTAAATTACTGACATCCTATAGGAGTCCTATACGTAATTTACTAACATCCAAAAGGAGTCCGATACTTAATTTTCTAACATCCAATAGGATTCCTATACGTAAATTACTGACATCCAATAGGAGTCCTATACGTAATTTACTAACATCCAAAAGGAGTTCTATACTTAATTTACTAACATCGATGAGGCATGTGACTGTATTTACAGCATTTTAAAATCTATAAATCCTCAATATCGTATACAGTATGAGTTTATAATGTAATACTATTTGTTTGCTTCCATATGGTCTCTTAGTACTATTATCTATGTTAGTGATTGACCTGATGCAAAATAACGAATTGCATTACATATATTTCCCCCTCCCTCCCAAATCTGGATTTCAATGTAAAAGGTGTGCACATAACACTGTATGACATAAATTCAGACATAGATTAATATATACATGAAATCAAAATAAAATGGGTACCAGTAAATATAAATATGTGGGACAATGGTAAAGCTTATTACCTTCGTAAATTCGCTGTTGGCAAAATCATTAATACATTAGGCCAGTGCCAACCTCTAGATAGATAAGTAAAAAAATATTCGTATATTTTTAGCATTTAATTAGACAGTTACAATCCCGTAAAATTATTACTATGTCAGGCACTAGACAGATAAGTAAAAAAAATACTCCAAATTTTCAGCATTTAATTAGACAGTTACAATTGCATGCAATCACACTCTGGGCATTGAATTAGCAACATCAAATCGCCTTTAACAAAAGGGATCCCCGAACAGTTGAAGATATGATTATAAATATGTATTAGTTGTGAAAGGAAGATAAACATCAATCTGAAATGATAATTGAAAACAACTATTCATTTGTTATCTCAGTAATACCTAATCCCCCACCCCAGGCAACGATGGGGTGAGCGTCTGGGCTAGCTAAATTCTAATCTGCCCGACAACTGCTGACAACATTACAATAATAAACAATTCACAGACAATGCGTGGCGACCCAGTAAAAGAAAGTGACAGTCAGATAGAATATCAGCCAACTATTGAAATTTAAAAAAATATTGATACATTTACTGATTCCTGAAATTCAATTTACAAATAATATTAGCAATTTTGGCAATATTAATTAATATAATATATTCACATAATACAAATTCATATAACAAAAATAAATATGGTGGAGAATAACGGAGTCCAAACCTCAAAGTTAGATTGTGGATGAAACATCCCAAATCAGTAATTGCAACTAAAGTTGAAGTTAAAATAGTGATGGACTTTGAAGTAATATTTTCCTTTAGAAAAGCGGATTTTATTGTTCTCAATACGTCCAATATACAACATGTAGCATAACAATAAAACATAAACATCTACTGGTTAGACGTGTGCTACAGTTGTAGTACACGATAAACACTACAACCCCATAATAGTGGACTGGAGACACTCTAGATTCATTTCTTCTAATGATAGAGACATAGTACGTCATCAAAACTAGTGACTATGGACACACTAAAGATAGAGTAGAACTAGGGATTAGTGACCAACTTTAGATCCTGTAGAGCTGGGTGGCAAGAGTCACTATATAGTTCCAATAGAACTATTAACTTTAGAACACACTATAAAATTAGAGATAGTGTGTGCGTATGACCAGTACGGGTTACTGGCATTAGTCCATGATAATTTTTGAGTTGATATTTTCCAAATGCACTTCAATAATCACAACTATCATTCATCACACACGTTTTGTATAGTGTTCGCTCGTCCAAAACATGAAAGGCTTCCATAAACGCGATTGGAAGGAGAAGGGAGAGGTAAAATGTATTCGATGAAAAGAATGTCAAGAACAAAAATTTATGAGGAAACATACGTTGTGAACAGGTACTTCCTTCATCGCCTCCTAACTTAGAACTTAATTTGATTTAGTTTATCTGCACATCACATAATCATAAACAACATTATATTCCTACTGGTTCAATTTAATTAATGAAAGTACATAAATCGGTTTAAAAGGAAAATCCTCCAACCCTTCCAAAATATCAGTATCAATAATTATTAATAATAAGAGTCTCTTGAAATTATTTGTGTTCATATATTATTTCAACACCTTCTTCAATATGTGTCCATTTCTGATTATCATTGCCCTTCCAAATAATATGTATCTAATATCAATGGGATGCAAACGAAATGATATGCTTGTTGCGACTTGCTATATTTATATATTTAGATATCGACGTGTTAAATCTATATATGGTCACGTTATATCTAGGAACATGCTATATCTATATATGGTCACGTTATATCTAGGAACATGCTATATCTATATATGGTCACGTTATATCTAGGAACATGCTATATCTATATATGGTCATGCTATGTAAAGGATTATTATAATGCCCCTTCCGCCACCCCTTCATATACACATTTACATTTGACGAACAAACCCGATTGGCTTAAGTTTTAGGCGTGGGATGTTACCACAGAATCCTAACGTATTAATACATCTGTTGCTGAAACAGACTTCACTTCCAGCGCTACTTGTGTAGAAGGAACAAAGCAGGCAGAAGGCAGTCGTTATAAATTCGTCGTTACATTGAATGACCAAGGTAAGTAAAATTTAGAAAACTTTAAATCAATAAAGCAATCAACAGACTGACCTACTGCTTTTGTTTATTATAAACTTAAGTATATGCTGTGTACAGTGTATCTTCATATTCAGACTTGCCATTAATGAGAATGCAGGAAAGCAGTGTTGTACTTTTAAAGGGTAAATAAAATGTTTAAACAAATATTACTTATTAATTAAGACCTTTAATGTAAATATTAATTATTAATTCAGTCCAATATTGGACACATTAATTATTAATTCAGATCTTTATTGGATATATTAATTATTAATTCAGACCATTCGTGGAAATATTTATTATTAATTCAGTCCATTATTGGAAATGTTCTGATGGGGAGGTATGCTATATTTCTTACTCAGAATTAGTTATTAAGTAAATCATTTGTAATATTAATCACCTCATGCATAGCATCATTGGAACTATTAACGACTGCTCTTCTCTCTCACTTGGCGGATATGCGGGCTCTGTAAACGTTTTTCTCTTCCACAACATTAAAGATAAACACTTACCAGAATACAAAACTTCTTACTAAAGGAGAAGAAAAATCCGTCTTTAATCTATATTTAGCCAGCATCATCCACACAATTTATTCTCCAACATAGGGTTATCAATATGAAGGTCACTAAATCGAACAATAAATTTATTAAATCTACAATCAAATATACATACATATGACAAATACAAAATACATTACATCGTATTTCCACTAAACCCTGTTTGAATAATTTCTTTACTACGGCCTTTATCCAGAAAAATACATTTCAACAAGTGTCAATACAAATCACGGGATAGATTTATCAGAGAATAGAAATGGAGTTAGAGATAAGCAGTAAATGTACTACATAACCTTGTCCAGACACAGCTGCAATAGATTTCTTTTGGTGCACTGTTTCGTATAGAAGACAAAGGTTCATTTTTCAGATCAATTTTCTACATTTTTTTCTCTGCACACGTTTTAAAAAGATTCTCTGATTGCTCTCATGATGTCAACCTGGGCTCTCTGCCATACCAGTTTGTTCAAGCGAAACTGCAATTGTAGTAATGTCTAGTCTTCCCAATACCAGAAATTTTCTCAGGTATTCAGTATATCTTGCCACCATATATCAGAGGAAAGTAGTGTATTCCTACATGTACACACTATATCTACCACCTCGACAGAGGTTGATAACCAATAAATCAGGAGGTTCAAATTATACACAAATGAAAAGCTTTTTAATACCTGTAAAATATAAACAGGGAGCAACACTAAATTTCAGTTTATCACTTTATAACTTCATTCTTTCTTTCAACTTACAATTTCCTGCAACATTATTTATTATCCGGATACACGTACACAGTATAATAAATACAGCTTATCAAAACAATGTCAAGTGTTTAGAATATTATATATGAGTAGAAATAATAGTCTACTGACATAATACACATCTACATAAAAACAATTATAACACTTCAATAGCAAAAATGCATGAAATATTTTTAAGTCCATTTTCTCTCAACTAGTATGTTAACTCACCATTAAGCTAACGGCCGCCTTTCATGACAAGACATTTTGCACCTCAAATTCAAGTGATCAGAGAATAGACTTCTCTAAAGCAGATAAACGTTTTGATCTTAGTCCATTGGCTGTCCTAATTCTCACAAATCTTAACCATTAGATAAATAAAACTAGGTGAACTAGTTTGCATTAAATCAACAATTTCTAGTATATTCCCAACTCGGGTGTTTGCTTCAACTCAGACACTTTCTAAAATACGTGATAAGGAGTGGCCAAGGTCGGGTTACTCTAACAATTTAACAATTTAAATTAAAAAATATGGATAGGCAAATTCACTTCACCACACGTACTGAATTAATATTGCAAGTAGAACTGAAGTGGGAAAAAATGTACTGTGCGTATTGTGCTCTAACATACATAGGAATAAATCCATCGCTTCAAACAAAGGGGAAAAGACTGTTCTCCCTTTATAGTGTTTTGTGGATTGTGTGTCTGATATACATAGGACTAAATCATGATCTGGATATTTATTAATCTAAGATTTCATCAGAAATACAATTGAGTCAAAGGAAGTCTTTACTTGTTTTTTTATTAACATCTTCCTTGAGCGTTTTCTCTTCTTTAACATCCAACAGAAGACTTTACGTGAATTCGTTAATGTCCAGCAGGAGTTGGTTTCTTTATAAATTAATATCGAACTGAAGTATTTTCTGAATAATAACATACAGAAGGAGAATATTCTGTATTCATTAATATCCAACATGAGTCTATTTTTTGATAATAATTAACATTCAGAAGGAGTCTTTACTTGTATTTTTTAATATCCAGCAGGATTCCTTTCTCAAATTTATTGACATCCGGCAAGAAGTCATTTTCATTTTTTCATTAACACCCAGCAGAAGTAATCTCTTGTATTTATTAATCCCACCAATATTAGTTTGTTTTAAATTTATTAGCCTGTAGGCTATTTACTAGGGGCAAAATATATACAATAGGAGTCTTATACTTAATTTACTAATATCCAATAGGAGTCCTATACTTAATTTACTAACATCTTATAGAAGTCCTCTATGTAATTTACTAACATCCAATAGGAGTCCTATACGTTAATTTACTAACATCCAATATGAGTCCTATACTTATGTACTAACAACGAAGAGTCATTTGACTGTATTTACAGTATTTTAAAATCTATATATCGTCAATAGGTTATGCAGTATAAATTCTAATAGTAATAATATTTGTTTGCTTCCATTTCAATATGTATTTTGACTTGTAAATTCAACAGGATTGTATTTGGACATGGGATGTTACTTGTATTCAAACAGAAAGATTGTTTGGCAGTTATTCCAATAGGATCTTGCTTGCATGCTCTAAGATTGAATATGGATCTCTGTCTGTATGTACTCGATGTTTATAATCACAGCATTAGGCATTCCAAGTAGATTACATGCCTTTGAATATGGTCTCTTAATGCTATTATCTAGGTTAGTGATTGACCTGATGCAAAATAACGAATTGCATTGCATAAATTTCCCCCTCCAACATCTGGATTTCAATGTAAAAAGTCTGTACCTTAACACTATTTGAATTAGACAAATTCAGAAATAGATTAATATATACGTGAAATAAAAATAATATGGATACTAGTAAACGTAAATATGTCGGGCAATGATAAAGCGTATTAACTTCGTAAATTTGCTGTTGGCAAAATTATTAATACATTAGGCCAATGACAACCTCTAGATAGATCAGTAAACATTACTCGTATTTTTTTAGTATTTTATTAGACAGTTACAACCCCGTACAATTATTAATTCGTCAGGCACTAGAGAGATAAGTAAACATTACACGTATTTTTTAGCATTTAATTACACAGCTACAATCCCGTGCATTGCATTTACAATATCAAATCGTCTTTATCAAAAGGGATCACCGAACAGTTGAAGATATGATTACACATATGTATTATTTGAGAAAGAAAGATAAACAACAATCTGAAATGATAATTGAAATCAACGATTCATTTGTCATCTCAGTAATACCAAATCCCCCACCCCAGGCAGAGATTGGGTGAGCGTCTGGGCTGGCTAAATTCTATACTGCTCGAGAACTGCTGACATTAAAATATTAAAATATTCACAGACAATGCATGGCGACCCAGTAAAACAAAAGCGACAGTCATATAGAATATCAGCTTAGTATTGAAATAAAAATATTGATACATTTACTGATTCCTGAAATTCAATTTACATATAATATTAGCAATTTTAGCAATACTAATAAATATAATATATACACTTAATACAACTTTATACAACATAACTAATTATGTTGGAGAAAAACGGAATCCGAACCCCAAACTCAGTTGTGGATGATACATCTCAAATCAATTATTGCAATTGAATTTGAAGTTAAAATACTGATAGAATTTAAACTAAGAATATCCGTTAGAAAATCGGATATTGTTGTTTTGAATACGTCCAATAGACAACAAAGCTGCAAGGTCATCTCTCGCTGTTTGTTTTATTGTTATGCTACATGTTGTCCATTGGACTTATTCAAAACAACAACAAGGAATGTTTGTATCTTATAATTATTTGTATTGCGACCATTAGTGACTTTTCGTCTTGTACGCGTATATTTGATAGAAAAGTTATTAATAAGTTCACTTCCTTACTGTCTTATCTTGCTTAGACACTTTAGCAAACGAACTGCTTTCTTTAAAAGTTTGGCTTTTGTACCGTCATAATGCCTAGCTGGTGCATAAGTCGTACTCATGATTATTTTGTCAATATGTTTGGCTTTTGTACCGTCAGAATGCCTAGCTGGTGCATAAATCGTACTCATGATTGTTTTGTCAAGATGTTTGGCTTTTGTACCAAAAGTGCTAATGAATGAATAGCTAGTTTGCGTGGCTTGTGTGCCAAGAAAAAACAACTAATGAATGGATTGTCAGTATATATTTTGAGTACCAAAATTAATAATGAATGTTTTGTCAGAATGTTTCTCTTGTGTATCGATACTTACAAACGATGTACGGTATTAATTGACTTGATAACCAAAATCTAATGACACATATTTTTACCTTAATGTTTTGTTTTGCGTCTCGATAGTAGCAATCGAAAGGCTTTTTCGTAATACCTGACTTTCTTATGAGAGGATTTTCCTTAATTGTTTTTATTACGCATCAAGAGTTCCTACCCCAAGATTAGATATAAATGTGAGGAATTATTTGACTTGCATTCCATGAATATAATTAGAAAAAACACGTAAACAAATCCGATGTACAGAGAAATTCAGAACAATATTGAGCTGTAATTCCTGTATTTATCTTTAAACAATAATATATCTGTAAGTCATGTATTTAACCTGATCGATAATATAGCTGTAATTCTTGTATTTAACTTTGAACAGTAATGTAGCTGTAATTCTTGTATTTAACTTTGAACAATAATGTAGCTGTAATTCCTGTATTTAACTTTGAACAATAATGTAGCTGTAATTCCTGTATTTAACTTTGAACAATAATGTAGCTGTAATTCCTGTATTAAACTTTAAACAATAGTGTAGCTGTAATCCCTGTATTTAACTTTAAAGAATAATGTAGCTGTAATCCCTGTATTTAACTTTGAACAATAGTGTAACAATTCCTGTATGTAACTTTGACGGTGCAAAATTGCCCGCGGACTACGACAAAGTTGCATTTTCAAAATGAACGTTACCTTAATAGATATCCGGTCTTATATCATGAATCGTGTCTAAGTACTGCTCTACAATGACTCATCTAGTTCACTTTTATATGAATTATGTCGTATGTAATAACATTCTGCATTGCTACAGTGTGACTAAGCAGGCATACCTTGCCTGAAAATCAATTTAACATTAAAGATAAGTGGTAACTTTGTCAAACAATTTGAAAATATGATTAAAAATGTTAATGGTCGACTTTTCTTTTATAATCTGGCAAAATAAAATGTAAAAAAAATAGCAGTGTTGTCTAGCAAGTACTTCTTTCAAAACAGTCTTAAATAGGTGTCCATTACGATTAGCATTGCACCTGATATTAAGGAGCTCAAATGCATAGAACGCAGAGTAAGGGATATTTGCTTGTTGCAATTGATTAGCAACAGTTTGGCAGCTACTACTGCATATTCATTCTATTTCATTATATGATCATACTACATAAATAAAATGACATGCTACATCTATTTCAGGACATAATATATTTATGTATGATCATGTTAAATCAATACAAGAGCATTCTATAACTATATAAGTAAGATGATTTATTTCATCACATCACCCCTCCCCAGTATTTAGAGCCAGTACATATCACTGAATGGCCTCGGGCTGGGGGGGGGGGCGGTAGATACAATACGAGCTAAAGGTATAAATAACTGCCTTTTTACATGTTGATACAGATTAACATTGCAAAGCTGTAAGTGTAACAGGCGAAGGAAAGAGGCAGACTGAAGAAAACCATTAATAATTCATATTAAATTCATTCTGAACGAGGTAAGTGACATTTGGAAATATCCAGATTAATACCACCAACATAAATATAACACGGATTTGAATTTCATTTGTAAGCTTAGGTACACTTTATGTATGGTGATATTTTGACAGTGTGAGTATTTCTTTTATTCAAAATTCAAGAAAATAGTGTTTCAAGTTTAAAGAACGGTTGAAAAGTATTGGAAATATTTATTAGCTCATTCATGTTTTAAAAAATGTTCACAATTACCTATTAAGTAAACACGGTCATTATTAAGCACGTTCTCTTATATCATTGACAATATTAAATAATACTGATTAAAATGTTATTAAAATAGCAATGATTTACGTAGAGTTAGAAATACTGTGAATTTAGCGGTAAACTAAAGAATTACCTGAGTACTAAATGTACTTTATGATGGAATAACCGATAATTTGGAATTCTCAGAAACAATTTTTCAATCCGTGTCCAAAGTTAAAAACCAGTCATGCGATTTTTACAATTGCTGGTGCTACTATCACTAAAGAAAATGGCGATAATTAAACAGGAAAGACGAAACAATCTTTTTTTTCTTTTTACCAGTATATTAGTTTCATATACCGACAATGTAAAAATAATCAAATACATATTTACAAATCCAATACAGTCATTATGCAGTTCATATTATCGTATCTACTACAACTACGTCATCCATCCTATCAGCGTTAATTAAACCGTCTTGTAATTATTTATAATTAGATCATCATCTAAATAATATCAAACTTATCTCAAGTTGTTTGTAATCATTCACGAATTGTTCAGATTTGTTGTATTACATGAATTGCATACAATAATGTATAGCCAGTTTTATAAAAGACTCCATACATTCACCCAGGATTAACAAACAGTAACATGGATTCAAATCATATGAGTGAAGAAGAACAAAACGGCTGCTTAACATGAAATATATAATCAGGAAGCATTGCTGTGTTTCGATTTTATCAATTTTATAATTCCATTGTTTGTTACATTCCAGTCTAACAGTTTCCTGCAACAGTATTTATTAGCCCAATATATGCATACAACATAATAAATACTGATGTCAAGTGTTATCACACTACATATAAGCATCATCGTTTAAACATTTAATGGCCACACCTTTCAAGACTGGTCTCATTTGCAACTTCAAATTCTAATGATCAGACAATATATTTCTCTACAGTAGGGAAACATTTAGATTTCAGCCCTATGGATGGTCTCGTTCTCGTAAATAATAACCATTGGATAATAAAAACTACTCACTCAGTTAAACTAGTCTGTGGACTAGGACTAGGACTAAATTACTTTCGCAATTTCTAGCATATTCTCAACTTTGGCTGTTTAATTCCAATGACACAAACATATTATTAGAAGGCGTTCCCAATGTCGGGTTACTCTTACAATTTATATATCAATTAAATTTAAAAATAAGGAGAGGCAAATTTACTCCACCAGAGTTTGGTGTCTGACTTCGCTTAATAATTCCTCACAACATTTCTTTAGGCTCCAACTGAGTATTCATGCGTGACAAGATGGTGACTTTAACGTTTATGGTGCTGACCATCTTGCTAAGTGGTGCCAAAGCTGTTCCAGATGAAATTACTCAACAGCCACCTTGTGCATATCCACAAGTTTGTCAAGGTGAGTGAAAATTATTTTTTATGGATTGACATACGAAATGAATTTAGTCAGTAGGTGTGACGTCAACGCCACCTTGTTAATGGTTATGAATATTAATTTATTAAACATCCATAACTAATTACAAGTGATGAGAATCTTAATTTATGATTTTAATAATTTTCCAGTAGACACCACTTGTCTCTCTCACTTGGCCGATATGCAGTACTGTAAATGGTTTCTCTCTTCCACGACATTCAAGATAAACATTTACCATTACACAATATTTCAATAGATGGAAAACTTCTTACTAAAAGAGATTAAAATTCTTGTAATCTATATTTAGCGGTCTCCCATTCACCCACTTTCGTTTCCAACATAAGTTTATAAGTATGTGTAAGACAGCCAATAAATTTAACAATGTACTTATCAAATATGCATTTAACAAATACAGTAAAAAGAATATATTACTTCAATATTTCCACAAAACCAAGTTTATATATATATATATATATATATATATATATACATATACCATCTTATATCCGAAAACAGTATTTAAAGCATTAATGCAAACCACATGAAAGTTCTTATTTGAGATCAATAATGGAGTTATTTGAGATAAGCTATAATAGTTTCTATGTAAGATAAGTTAGGAACTCTCAATAGTCTTTTGCAAACTTTTACCAACAAAGCCACAAGTTTACTGTTCAGTTATTGCTGTAAATTACATGTGATTCCCTCCTCACAATGTAAACATTGATGTGATGCTATTCACTTGAGGCTAACCTGAGCGTTCCTTTGCCATACTAGCTCTCTCAAGCAGAACAAGTGTAGCAATTTTCAGTAACATTATTTTACCTGAAATTTCTAGATGTAATCAGCAGACATTGCCACCAAACATCAATGGGGTGTCGAGTATTGCTTACATTTACACAATGCAGTAGATAATACAAAAAAGATGATTGAAATATGAGACACCTAACTGTTATTTTATATTGAATTGTAGACATTAATGATGTTTTGCTAAATCACAACTCTCTCTCTCTGTCTCTCTCTCTCTGTCTCTCTCTCTCTCTCTCTCTCTCTCTCTCGATTATTGTTGTTGCTATGACGAGAAATATATATTGTGTGCTAAGAGCGTAACGTAAATCTTATACGTATTATGCTATTTATATTTAAATTTTGTTTACTAATAGTATTTTGTCTACCATGTCTATCCAGCTTTTAACTTCTGCCTCCTGACTATTAGAGACAATAATGTTTATCATTGTTGTGTATGTCAATTTGACCAAATAATTACGTATACACTTCTGCAGAATTCAATATACAGTATCACAAAGCAATGATTAAAATATTTTTAAAATAAGCAGTAATCAGCACATGATGTTTGAAAGCAATATGTCCTTTCAACAAAATAAAAATAAAGTCTGATAAATTCAGCACTACACGGCCTGAACCCAATATATCATCGCGTGTCTAAGCCGATGTTCGTCCGAGGGTTGCCTGTTTTGTTATGATTTCTGTTTTCTTTTTGGTGGTGGTGGATTGTTTTGATTTAAGCATATATGTTTTTAGTAAAACGATTTTTTCTTTTTTCTGAATCGGAAATGTCATCTTTACCCGAGTTAAACTCATCGCTGATAAAAATCTTTGATTGCGGTCAGTAGCGAATCATGACAAGAGACGATGCTACTTGCTTGTGAACAGCTAAGTGTAAACAAAGAGATTGGACTCTGAGTAATTTCACTTACAAAGAGTCCGCGATTTCCATTGGTCAAAGTATAAAACACGAATAAAACTGCACGAACATATTAATGCTTACTATTCGAATTCAATGGCTGAAATGCACAATCTCATAACATTTAAAATTTTACTTCACAAATTTACTCACCAAGTATGTATTTAATAATGTCTATAAACTCAAGTTATCGTTTCAAGTGTCTGAGTTAATGTAAATACGTGAGGCGAGAATATGATAGAAATGATGATGTAAGGTAAACAAGAGAGTAGTTTTTATTATATTATATATTTTTAATTTACTAAATATATTGACCTTCTTATGCATATTGATAACCTTATGTTGGAGAAGTAAGTGGGTGTGTGTGTGTGGGGGTTTAACTAAATAAAGAATAGATTAGGATTTGCCTTCTACTTTAGTGAGAATATTTCCACTATTTGGTTAATTGTATTTTAGGATATGAGACTGTGTAGACATAAAAACAATTTGAAAGTGGTTTCTTCGATCCGTTGATGTCAAATAATCCTTTTCATTGTATTTTTTACATGTAATTTGATTTTTGATTTAATAAATTTATTGACCTTCTTATGCATACTGATAACACTATGATGGAGAAGAAAGTCGGTGGATGTGGGCTCACAAGATATAATGACGGATATGTCTACTCCTATAGTTAGAAGCTTTCCATGTGTGGAATATTGTGGGACGGTAGTAAATGTTCGTCTTTAATGATGTTGATTAGAGAAAAATACCCCAATGTCCGCCAAATGAGACAAAAGAGATGAGTCTGCTGGAAAATTATTAATAACATAAATTAAGATTCTCATCACCAGTAATTAGTTAAGGATGATTACTTAATTTGAAATAGCATAACCATTACCTATTTGGCTTTAGTGCCACAGTACTAAAATAAATCCGTTTTCCATTAAAGAAACTAAAAATAAGGAAGACATCCAATATATTTTGAACTCTTTCAACTGAACTCTGAACTTCAGACATCCCATACAAGTCTTCCACAATAATATTCTTAAAAACAATATGTGACTTTCTCCAGTTATAAACATTCACTATAAGACGATTGAAATGAATGGGAAGACAACTAAGGAATAGGTATGTGTATGACCGTGTGTTATAAATGTGTATATTAGTGCGTTTTGTTGCATATACATGAGGTTTGAGAGTGTGTCTCTGGTTGGCGTCTGAAATGTCCTATGAATATTCTATACGTACGTTGGCACTCACACTGTTTGGTAATCCCATCATCTTTCTGATGAAACAGTCTTAACGTTTTTTCTCTTTATATCCCCACTATTATAAACAGTCAGTTGAATTATTATAAGATATAAGTATAAAATAGTTCGTTAAGCATTACTAGTTAAATATAGGGAGTAAATTAATACAATACTCAACATAAAGTGTGATGTCACGATGTATAATATTTTGCAGTTGCCTTTGCTGCTCTCTTGAAAGATAAAGAAGTACATGTTGGAAGATCGCAGATTATATTCTCTAAGGTGTTGACGAATATCGGGTCTGGTTACGAACCCAGCCGTGGTATATTTGGAGCTCCGATAAGTGGCATCTACGTCATTAATTTACAGATCACGAGCTCACCAGAGAGAGGTTGGATTGACGCTTCTGTCAAGTTTGGTAGAGATACACTTTGTACAGCGCATGCAAGAGGTTCCCAGTATGGTTCAGGGTTTTGTACTACAATCGTACACTTAAATCAACATGAAACAGTGAATGTAAAATGGGAAGATGGGAGCTACTATGTCTATGGTGAGATGTTCAGTATGTTTAGTGGAGCATTGCTTTCTTATGACACTAACCTTTAACACACAATATCCGTCACTGCTCCTACCACGAGATCTGCTATTCCTTCATCACAATGATAGTTGTTACTATTATTGTTACTTCTTATATAAATCTATTATTACACGTTGACTATAATTAAGGGTTCGTTAAGAAAACCATCTTTAACAGTATTAAAAGTCAGTTATCCTGAGACGAATTCAATTTGTATCTTGAAGGTGATTGAAGCGATTGAAATTACAGTAAAGTTCATAACACAACAAATAAAGTTTCCTAATTCTTGTGTGAATGCTGTGTGAATGTTGTGCAAAAAGTGAACGTGAATTGAAATGAATATGCCGCAAGAAATATACAATCCCAATAACACAAACAATACACACTTATTGCAAGCAGCCCTGTATCCAATTGGTATCCAATGTGATGGACGACACAAAATACACAACAATATTAGGTCAATCGCTAGATTGACTAATTTCAGCCACCAGAGGAAGGTCCTCACATGTAATGACAAGGACAGACGCGAACGGATGGACAGAGGGACAAACAGACAGACGGATAAACAGACGACATATATGATGACTACATTTAACTTAATTTTACTCGAAATGAAGGTGGTAAGAAATGACACAAGACAAAAGAAAATTAATAAAATATTTATATAAAAAGAAAACTAAACAAAGAAAATAAAACAGCAATCAATTACAAAATACACTTAGCACAATGCTCATAATATTTATCAAAGAAAAGTTAGACTTCCTAGCTAGTTATGTTTTCCCTGAACATGTTCAAATAGTTTCTTCTCAGTTCTCCAATAAAACTGATTTGCACAATGTTCCCAATATTAACTGATTTGCATAAAGTTTCCAATAGTTCTTACATGGATAGAGACCATTCTCACACTCCTGGCCAATTCACTATTTTCACTTATTTACAGTGATGGAGTTTAGCATGTCACTGCCTGAATCTATGTAGACTTACACTCCTAATAGATGTTTTGTTCTAATAAACCAATTGCTCTTAAACTTCAGCAAACCGTTGCCAGGAATAGAAGCAATGCTACAAAGATGCAATCAATCAAACCGTTGCCAGGAATAGAAGCAATGCTACAAAGATGCAATCAATCAAACCGTTGCCAGGAATAGAAGCAATGCTACAAAGATGCAATCAATCAAACCGTTGCCAGCAATAGAAGCAATGCTACAAAGATGCAATCCTCCAAACCTATGATAAAAATCCTGCGATTTATAAATAAAGTTCTCAGAGACTGCACTGCAAACATTAACTACATAGTGTTCTTTAAATAAAGTCTAATCATTTTCTGAGTACAATTTCACTAACCTGAAACTAACATGAAATAATTATACAAGGCAATTTATCATGATTACATTCTACACAAAATATGTATTTTAAACAACGTGTTCTGGCTTACCATTAAAAACTTTACTTCCAACTTCTTTCCGCCTCATTAAACTTGCGTACGCTAAACGATTACCTCCCTTTCATTCAATTACTGATCAAGGACGCATTTTACTATGCATGGACTGGTCGGATTCTGCCTGACTATCATTCACATCATTAACTACCTTACTTCTCTTGACCCAGAAAACATCTGTCCTGCCTTACGGGTGATTCAATATCTATATAATATGTCTGTATAAGCCCTTATTAAACTACCTTTTGCATCTACATTTAGATTTAGTTTACTACTCATTGTTTTACATCTAAATTTTTATTCCTTTCTATATATGCTTTTTTCAAATATTAATTGATGGGATTCAGGCGAAATATTATTAATATCCTGACAACCAAATTTCAAACTGTCATCTACACTACTCTTATTAAATACAGCCATCTACACTCTTATTCCAAACAGTCATGTGCACACTATTGCAAACAGTCATTTAAACACTTATTCCAAACACTCATGTGCACACTAGTGCAAACAGTCATCTACACATTTATTACAATCATTTACACTCTTATTGCAAACAGTTGTCTACAAATTCATTACAGAAAAAAATGTCTTCCTCATCTTTCCATCTCTTCCCCACAACTCCACCTCAAAACAGGTCAATTGTCCTTTCTAAAACTTTTGACCTCTACACCACCTCACTCAGAAAATGAAATCGATATATGTGTAGATGACACCAAAAGTATTTTCTCCTGAATGAGTATTATATATTTCTATTTCCGACTGAAACTATTCTGATTCGTTTCGTTAGTCATTAAGCCTTAGTTGACATCTCGGAGTGAAGTTGTTAAGCTTGTTTATCTAGCTGATACTAAAGGTATTCATGCCATAAATCTTTGCTTCATATGTCTGTTAACTTTAATTCCTACATATAAAACCGTATTGCATCATATTTCGATGAGCACATTGAAAAACAAAAGCAAAGAAACTCATGTGGTAATATTTTTATACATATTTTAAGGCGACACAATCCTGATGGATTTTAGTCCTGAACTGATATACATAGCACTAAAGCATGGCTCCAAGCTAACGGAGAAAAGAGTGCTTTATTGTGTTTTGTGCAGTGTGCCGTGTTATGCATATGAGCAAAGCCATTATCCTAATCAAGCAAGAAAGACATTTTACCACTAAACTTTTTCATCATGGGATAATTGCTGAGAACTATATTTCTAACTGTCGCAATTGCTTCTTATCAAAACATAAATCATTGCACAGAAAATGAAGTGACATATTAGGTTTAAGTGCCATTCGAATGTTAGATCAATGTCTGATTATGGTTCAGAGAAAATCCCATTATATAGTTATACAGTTCAGAGAAAGTCAGTGCCAAAATGCCACTATATAGTTATACAGTTCAGAGAAAGTCAGTGCCAAAATTCCACTATATAGTTATACAGTTCAGAGAAAGTCAGTGCCAAAATTCCACTATATAGTTATACAGTTCGAGGAAGAAGAATCGAAATGTCTTGAGGAGAATAGTTTTTCTGAGGTTTAAGATATAATATTTTCTCCTGTAATACATAACAATGACATAAGTTAAACATTATTTTACCAGATAAGAATAATTTACTGGTCAGAACAATTTGCTGTAGTCATTCATTCTCTCCCCGATACTATAAATACATCCACATGCGCTTACACACAGGCTGTTGCAAAGCCTTCAATCAAAATTAATACTTTTTCAATCACAATCGACCTTAATTCACATTTAAAATAATTAATTGTTTCCTGACTCCATCTAAAGACAAAAGTATTGTCTACAAATAGCTGAAGTACTGTTTATACAATATCATTAATTATTTGAATGTATTTAATTCGGTAAGTTACTGATATAATGTTTAATGTGGGGGGGTCATTTGGTTGTTCCAGTGATTCTCTGGCAGCTCGTAACATGTGCCAGTAATACGTCGTCTTTAAGATTTTACAAAAGACACAAGACAGACACCATTGATGTTTGGGTGGGGCCCGATTTATTCTGTCATGCAAAATAACGTTTTATTGGCTGTGTTTGTGTGAGTGTGCGAATATGACGGTGGTAAATATTTTACAAATGGACGAATTAAACGAAACAATACAAATACTAACTCTTTCGCCCCTCTCAAAAAACTGTGAATAACGAGTTTTTAGAAAGTGTGAATTAGGTTTTATTAACATAATGGGGCGTTTCTCTTTCACACAGTGGTGAAATTAATCATACACCTTTCCAATGTCATACACTCTCTGGGAAGTGGGGAATGAAAATGATGAAATTCAAAAAAATGAAAATAAAATTAAATACATAATTCTTAAGGCGTTAAATTATGAAAAACAATTCATACACAAAACAGACATGGATTTACTACCGTATTCAATTTCGCATTATAAGAATATGATTAAATGTTCTTAGTCTTAAATCTGCTTATAAAGTTCTAGGTGCGTTTTTTGCCTTTTATAACTACTCACTTAGTACTGTCAATGTTCGAAGAGATGAGATGTAGGCTGTATTGTCAGCTCACAAGTTGATTCAAGATCATTAACGCAATTTGTAGTATTGCTCAAATCAATGATTTGAAGAAAGATGATGCAATGTGTCGCGCTGATTCTGAGGGATGATGCAGAGAGATGTTTTTTATGGAGCTATAGATGTTACATATGTTTAGGTGTAATGCTATGGAGCTATAGATGCTACATATGTCTAGGTATAATGCTATGGAGCTATAGATGTTACATATGTCTAGGTGTAATGCTATGGAGCTATAGATGTTACATATGTCTAGGTGTAATGCTATGGAGCTATAGATGTTACATATGTCTAGGTGTAATGCTATGGAGCTATAGATGTTACATATGTCTAGGTGTAATGCTATGGAGCTATAGATGTTACATATGTCTAGGTGTAATGCTGTAATAATTATCATACGGTGCCATGTCATTTCAAAGGCTTTAAAACGTCTATAAATATTGCAACTGGGTTTTTCCTTATAGTCGGTCTATAAATTGAGTTGTCTATTAGACTGTTGGCTACGTCTATGGTTGATCTCTTGGGGCTAAATTCGTGTTGCACCGGAGATATTATATGGTTGGTTACAAACTGAAATACAATTGTCGTTTCCATTGTTTAGGCTAATGTAGGGAGGGAGGATAAATGTCTATAATGGGAGGGTGTTGTACCTGTCGGTTTTTGGATTAGGTATTATTGTAGCTTGTTTCCATTTTAGAGGTATATTTCTTGTTTGCCATACTTTATTATATAATTGGGTAATTATACTGTTATATGCACACCTTCAGGCACACCCACTCTTCCAAATTTAATTCAATGCATTTAATAATCACTGCAGAATTAATAGCCATAGACAAAGCAATAAATCTGATCAGAGAAAACAAACTCACACTCAAAAGCGTATTCATTCTTACAGACTAATTAACATCAATACAAAAGCTAAAATACCCATTCTGTGAGAGAAGACCACAAACAAATACCCAAATCAACCTCCACATAAATAAACTAACCTAAATAAAGGAACCCAAACTACAATTATATGGATCCTCGTCACTCTAGCGTACAGGAAGTAAAGCAGAGGTTTGGTGATGGAGAGGGGGCAGGGCAAAATATATCTCCATACCTGGAAAACAACTCCAATACAAAGAACTGAATTAAAAGCACACGATAAAAAAACAAAATATATAAACCACCACCACCACCCTTTCCCCCAACCTTCCTACACATTTCCCTCAACAGAACAATATCCAGAAGTAGACTTAACTCCACAAGATACACATTAAATCATGAATCAAACATATGCACACACTGCAGAATAGAAAACACTATTCAGTATTTCCTTTCACAATGGAAATTACTCATCTAGTTAGCTTAGCACTAATCACATTCCCCAAGCAAACAAATACACCTTGAACAACACATTGTTAAACGTTACAGACTAAGACCAAATACCCATTTAAGAAACTACCATAAACACTTTCCGTTGTAACATCATGAAAGATACCAGCCCCCCCCCCCGACTCAGAAGCAGTTGAGTGTAGGAGGACCCCACAGGAACAAACCAAAACTGAGAACAACATTTTGACATTTTAAATCTGAGCTCTTATTAGTTTGTTTGAAAAGCAGAAATTGCTGTTATCATGTAAAGGGACATGTTGCCTTTTAATTTTTACTTGCCATTTCGTATTTTCCATCATACATTAATTTAGGGATTATCCCTTTTGCAACATTCCTTTTATGGCGAGAGGTACCTAGTAATTTTTTAGAATAATTATTATCATCTCTCCACCTATGATAATTTCACCTCTCAATTGTAAACATTAGAATGAAGGAGTAACTGCCCTGTACCCACTCCAGTGCCTAACCACTATAATACATGTAGACAGCAGGTCAGTATTGACCTGGCATATCCAAATAACTCACAGTGGGCATTATTTCTCTGAAACTCTATTCTCATTTCCGTGATGATATCTATGAACTTGTTTATATATTTATGCTCTTTGACTGCTAATGTCTATGATAGAATAAGCCGAATGATTTTCCAACATTCATCGAAAATGAAAACTTTCTGCATCTACCTACGTCATTACATATTGCAAGTTGCACAAAGCGTAGTTTTACAGTTACTATTTGTTTGAAATGGTATTTCAACATGCGCAAATATTAAATGCGCAAAGGGGGAAGACTCGTCTGTCTTCAAAATGAAAATAAATAAGTTTTAGTAACTAGTTCATTAGGACAGTTTGGTGAATGTAAAAAAAAGAATATTTCTTTTGCACATATTAATTGGGATTTTAAATATACGTTCCAATTTGTATAATTAAAGGTGTAATATCTTGAGGTAAGAACAGTTACAAATTATTGTATTTAATCATCTCTATTTTCACTTCTTTTCGACGTGAAATCAGACAGGAGCGTCGTCCAGTTAAACTTATTATCCAGCTGTGCCATTATCTTTATGTAAACTACTGTGTCAGGACCGCAAAATAATTGTAAACAACTGTGCCTTGAGCACTCAAATATTATATTCCACTGGGTATCATGATTCAACGATTGTAAATCGCTGCTCTATATCCTGTAAGTAATTCCTCCAAATTATCACACGATTCCTGTCTGAGTATATTTCATGTAACTCATAGATCTGCTCTTGGTGTCATGCTACAGTAAGATCATTTTTCTTTAGGATGCTCCTTCTTATTTGAAACCTCTGAGAGGAAATTTCCCAAGGAAACGTCCAACAGAAACCCTGGTCATTTCATAACATGCTGTACACTAAGTTTCTCTCCCTAATACATGACTTGCCAGACCTAAGAATGTAGTAAGTGCAAAATATTGTAAACTAGAGTTTTATGCTAATGATATAAGTGATATGTGTATCACATTGCTCCTTAAGTTGGAAGTTCCACCTGAACAGATAAATTATGTGCAGGTAGTACTTTATTTATAGTGGCCTGTTATTGGGGAATTCATGTTGTAAACAAATCATAAATGTAACCACTGATAAGTGATTTTGTTATTAATTGATAAAGAAATTCATAATAATAATTATAATAGAGGCCAAACGTACTATAGCGGCCACACATGGTCACGTGTTTGTAAAGTTGAGCTAGGTATTAATGATGTTACTTTGGTCAGGTGTTTGTAAAGTTGAGCTATGTATTAATGATGTTACTTTGGTCACGTGTTTGTAAAGTTGAGCTAGGTATTAATGATGTTACTTTCTTCAGGTGTTTGTAAAGTTGAGCTAGGTATTAATGATGTTACTTTGGTAGAAGGAGTGAGAGGAATATATTGTTGCTGTTTATTTTACTTTATTACCTTTTTTGTTCAACAATCCTTATAAATCAACTTATAAATTGAAATTGTATTGTCCAACTGTTCATGTATTCTGCATATTTATTTGTGTGTTTCAGTTGTTTTCACAGTCAGATTTTCGTATGATGATCCATACAAGGGCTTAACTATAGGACCTAAGGAAAAACTCAAATTTGATAACGTGATTACCAACATCGGCGGGGGTTATGACACCCGCACGGGAATCTTCACAGCGCCAATTGCTGATACTTACGTGTTTTATTTAACGGTTATGTCCACATATTGTCATTGATAAACAAGGTACTGTGCTGGCTACGGTGTATGCAAATGGCTCCACAGATCCGGAGGATCAGGGCTCTACCCAAGTTGTCACACCCCTGACCACTGGAGAACAAGTGTGGGTCAAACAATTTGATGGAGATGCTGTGCGCGGAGGGTCATGGACAGTATTTACTGGCTATTTGATTTCTCCGGACTAAAGATCAGAAAACAATACGAGCTTGCGTTTAATGTTCTAGAACCTATGTTGAATTCAGATACAATTGCTTCCTGAAATAAATGTTTACTTTTAAATAGACAGTGAAACTGATCTTAGCGTTTGTGTATTACAGGGCAAATACTAGGACAATTTAACAAAGTCTTTCAAGTCCCAAGTGTACGATTGTGTATTACAGGGTAAATACTAGGACAATTTAACAAAGTCCTTTTAGTCCCCAGTGCATGTTTGTGTATTACAAGACAAATACTAGGACAATTTAACAAAGTCGTCTTTCTAGTCTCCAGTGTACGTTTTAGCGTCATCCTTTGCACTCGCCAACGGTTTCTTTACTGCAAAAGATTTCACGCTTTCTACTAGGGCACGTTCAATAGCAACCCTCAGTTCTGACGAGTACAAGCAGCGTCGTCGATTTCACAATGTTAGCAAAACACGGATCAGTCACTACAGTTGTTGTTTTGAAAGCAAAAATAACTTCAAACGTCCAAAGTGATGATGATGATGAATCTGCTGCGTTCTGCACTGCTCTTAATGTGGTAGTGAATATGTTCAGATTTATATAATTATTTGTATTCCGAGATGTATTTCCTCAAATCAGTAGTGACATCTTTCGTCTTCTGTTACGTCATTTTTGCTTTGGTACTGCGGTTTGTGTTATGGAGAGATTGATGGAGAGTCCAGACTGTTAGCCACGGTAAGAGTACTATTAACAATGTAATCTGTATGAATATCACCAGCCTAAAGATGACGGATACCTAAGACTAAGAGTCACTCTTGACAACAAACTTGATCAAACCAGATATCCTGATGGAAGAGGCCGAATAAGTAGAGATCAGTTGTTTCCATATTCTCAAAGTATGGATGAAAAAAGAAATAGAAAAGAAACTGTATGTTCCACATTTGAGCGTGTCAATGAAACCCTTGAGAATATGGATGCATGGCTGATTTACTAGAGTATAAATGATACATTATTTTTGTGCCCCTAATCCCACGTTTCACATTCATTATTCTAGGGCAGCAAAATATACTTAAAATATATAAATAATTAATTGAGGAGTTAGTGTGGTTTTCTTTTGAGAAGACCGGGGGAAATATGACGCGTCTTTGTTGTGAATTAAAAAGATAAATAACACATAGATTTTTTTTGTATGCAGAAGAGCAGTCACATGGTATAAACGTAACAAAAATCAGACAAGTCTACACTCAAGAAATTGTAAATGTATGATTTTTCAGAATATATTTAAAAGTGCAGAGAGAGAAAATTATGAACAGTAACTGTATAATTTCATTTTATATATCTTCATCTTGTAAAGATTGTATTGTCTGTGTACTGATAAAGATGGACAATGGTAAACAGTAGGGTTTTGTCACGAGTCGACATAACGTTTATCATCCGTAGTGTTGTTTGAGCATCAATCACCATCACACTAGATACTAGACCTAGAAAGGAATGGTTCAGCCTGGCATAGTTCAGTGTTGAACTCAAGCATCACAGTTGTAAACAAGGTAAACTACCATAAATAAATCATTGCATGTCAACATTATATTTGTAAGCAGAGTATAATATATTCAATGACTCATTTTGCTTATCAAAATTACATTTGTAAGCACAGTCTATTGCAATAAACGACTCATTATATGTCAGCATTGCATCTGTAAGCAAAGTCTATTACATTAAATGACTCATTGCATGTCAACACTACAGTTGTAAGCAGAGCATAATACATTACGTAAATTCGTGCACGTCACCATTAAATCAAGAGACGCTGAAGGAACGAGAAGGAAAAGAGAACAATACATTTTTGTAATCCAAAGGAGATAACGCATCAATCCTTTACGTGTTTCTGAAGGACAGAGTTATTTCCCCTGGTAAATGCTTTTTTTCAAACATATCTAGAGCATGTATAATATCGCGAAATCGGCTAATATGGCGAAATCGGCGGAAGCCGGAAAATCACCCAAATTCCTGACTGATGGATTCACTTGTACGATACCCCAAACTAAATGAAGTGAATAAGAGGGGAGAATGAAATAATTTTTTATGACTCTTAAGTATAGAAGTGATTTTTTAATTGTGCATCACTTGGACAAACTAAACTTAAATTTGAAAGTTACAGGTACAGAATACAAGTGTTTCGTGTGAGCTGGACGGATGGAAGCAGGAGACTAACAAAGGGCTGTGTGCACACATTTATAGTACCCTGTGACACGTGCACCATAGTGCGACAATTGTGCCAATTAGTTAATGAAGATAATTATTATTTTTAATTATTCTTTCATAACGAATTTCAAGTGATGATAATATTAATTTTATATTATTAATAATCCTCCAAGAGATACCATTGCTCTCTCACTCAGCTGATATTTGGCGTTGTAAACGTTTTCACAATTCCACAACATAAAACAACTTTTACAGTCACATAAGGTATTTGCAGGTGGAAACTTCTTACGAAAGGAGAACACACACACACACACACACACACACACACACACACACACACACACACACACACACACACACACACACACACACACACACTATTAAAATTACATCTAATTATATTTCAACATAAGAGTAAAAAAAAATAGCAGGTTAGTCGTATCATAGAATAGAAATGGAGTTATAAGAATATGTTATTATAAACTTCACACAACCTAGATTAAGTACAACTTCCAGAGTCTTTACACTGACCTTTTTAATCTCGTCACCGTGTAAAAATATCGCAATGTCAAAATGTCCACCTGTTTCTGCCTCGTGCACAAGAAAACACTGATGCGTTGTTACTCTCAACCGACCTGGCACACTATTACCAACAGTTTCTTGAGCAGAACACAATCACAGTGAATCACACAGGACTGATGTACTTAGCAATCTTGCTTTGGTACATCAATCGTATGGGTGTAGCATACTCCCTTAAGCATAGCATAATCCCATATGCTTACACTCACATTGTAACAAACAATTTCCCCATCTTCCCGGTAGTTCAGGTTCATAATCAGTTCATAGGGTCAGTCATGGAAAAGGGAATGCCGAATCACGTATGATTCTTTCCCCTTTCATTTTCAGCTATCCGATTACAGTGAAATTTCATTTTAGTGTCGCATCAAACGGATAAGCCTTAATGCTTTCTGAATGTTAAGTTCAAAAGTGTAACAAAGTTATACATGACTAAAAAAAAAAACACAGTATATTTCTTTACAGCAACTCATAATTGAAGAGCTGCGTCATAACATTTATTAATAAATCTATTTTTTTGTTAATATGCGTATAAAACCAAGGTTCAACTTGTTTCTTCGTGCAGTTCCACCCGCACTGTTTTGCTATTGTGAAATATTTTAAAACAATGTATTAATGCAGAGAGTTGTGTGCATAATTCTCAATATTTTCCTGTTTTCTTTTAAAAGAATGGAAACAAAATTTCATACTGGCTTCCTGAACCTTAGCTGCCCTCTCTCTTATCTTTAGGCTATCTTTCTGTATCTTCAGTTGATTTAGGGCCAGTTCTCTGTTTCTTTTATCTTCAGCATCTAATTTGGCAAACACTGCCTCTCATTGAAGATCATAGTCTGAAATCTTTGCTTTTCATTTTCAATCTGTAATGTTTTCAGACTTTTATTCTTTTATAATTTCATTTTAATGTATGTTTAGAACCTGAACTAGTAAGAGTTAGAAAACCTATAAAATACATTTTAAAAAATAGAAATATCCCAACCAGGCTTATTATTATATAATTTTAGAAATATATATTTAAATATATACTTTGATTATTACTTAGTATTATATTTGCAGCATAATAACGTAGCCAGTTTTATGTTTAATTAAGAAATAATGCATATGACACCATATAATTTTGTCAATATGGTTTTCATGTTGCAGACTTGTTGTTTTATATGCTATTTTAAATTTAAAATGTTACCAGTTTAATTTAATGAATTAGGTTAGTAAAGAAAAGAGCCTAGTGCCAAATTAGATTTTTTAATACATAGTTTACGTCGACCACCGCGTTCAAAGAGAGATAATATCCTCTAAAATCTTTCAAATAGATTTATTTGCTAAGATCGTCAACCATTTGTATACGATTTTAAAGTACATTAATATTCACACGTGCTTCTCTAGCAAACAGAAAAAAGGATTGACAATATATGTTGACAATAAATTATAGAATATATTTTGTATAGTATACCATGTGAGATTTGTAAATTGTATACATGCAATTGATTTATGCATTGTGTGAGTGCAGTATATTCACTACTGCGTGTGAAAGATGTATTGAAGAATAATTAATTAAATAGTTTTGATTTTGTGATTAAGGAATAATATTAGTAACATAACACATATTTTGTGTGCTGTAGTAAAGTTAGGAATGCCTGAGATCTGAGAAGGTAGAAGATTTGTGTGCCGTAGATGAAATGCATGCAATAAAGCGTGCAATGTGTGAGCCCTCAGCGATGCTTGGTTCAAGTGCTGAAAAAACTCTAGCTCATCAGATATTTTCTTTAAAAAAAAATAAGAAGAAATAAAGGCAGAAGAAAATAGTGTAACTTTGTGAGAGAGGAAAAATTCGTAAAAGACTATTCAGTGTGGTTAGGAAAGTTGGAATATATCTCCCCCTTCTTTCTCTCTCTCCCATCACGACATGTGACAAAATAACAGAAGGAACAGGAACTGGACATTTATTTGATGAAGTTAAAGTTCGATGATTGGATTGTGTGTGGTGTTTTTCAAAGGAAACCATTCACAGTGATAGATAGGAGATGCAACCAGACCTCCTTATACAGGATTATATTTCTAAATCATCCTATACCCTGGGTGAATGGAGGACTACTTCCATTATCGGAATTTAGAAGGTAGTTATTCATGCTACAAAGACACATTCACTAAGATACCAGCAAAATGACAGCTATTGTCGTAACATTAACGGTAGTGGTGAAAAATCCTTTAGACGCAAGCCTACATACAGGACAGTGGCAGAGTATGATGACAAAGTTCATCAGGCAGTAGAAACACGCAATGGACCGATGCTACGAGTTGCATTCGTTGAACAAACATGGCAGATATAAGTGAATAACAGAGAACAAAAAAGTTCTAGTTATTTACAGATGTCAGCACACTTAAAGTAATTATATTTATTTTAACATTGTGAAATTGACTTTAAAGAGAACTCTACACACACACACACACACACACACACACACACACACACACGCACGCACGCACGCACGCACACATACTAATGGAATTTCAGTGTTTGGTTAAATCACAAACTTGTAGAATTATTGTTGTTATTGTATTAACAGAAGTTTTGATTGCACAGTAAAGCTAGTATTTATCATTTTTGTATATTCCATTATTCATCATTTCCACAACCTCCCCAAGAGTGTATATTTTGAAACACTCGTGTGTTTGATCCAAGTACCACATGAAAAAGAATGCCCATAGGTTAAGAAACTTAAATCATATTTTAATCATATTTTGTTTGATATTGTTTTGAAAGGGTGAAAGCAGATTTTGTTTTGTCCTGTCTTGTCATGTTTGTCCATCTAGTTTTGACTAGTGTTTGCCACATAGCATTCACCACCATTTCCACTTGTATTCTCACAAGCAAATGTCAGCAAAGCATTTCCTTGCATACAGAATAAAATTGAATAACCAGTAAAGCATCATGCATCCTTGGTTTCTGTGTATTGCTGCTGACAGATGTCATTTTCTACTTTCCCTCTTGCCAGTGGGAACGGGGAGTAGTGACATATGGTTTGTAAAGAAACATTAATATTGCTTATTTTAAATATTTTACCCGGTATTTTTTTTTTTTTTTTGCCAAAGTCTTGCTTTGTAATTTTTCTATAAAATTGAAAGTAGGAGCGTAAAAAGTGATCGCAAACTAAAATTTTCTAACTTGCATAGATAGATAGATAGACAGATATATATAGATATATAGATAGATAGATGTAGAAATAGAGATATCAGTTTTATTATACTATCTCATTCATGCTATTTCTAGTCGAAATAGTGTATATACTATCTAATTGTTGTCATACCTCTTACCTTAAGTAACATCACTTCTGGCATACCTCACTTGAAATTAGTTGTTAGTTATCTCAATTCTGTCATGATTAAATAATTCTTTTTGGTCTGAGCTCGGTTCAAAGTAGTATGTGTTATTATCACTCCTGCCTTACGTCATTGGAACCAAGGCAGCTTACTACATCATGCAAGGTTAGCAATAGCTACAATCAAGTTATACACGTATGCTATATATCTTACAGCTCAGTTCAAACGATATGTGCTACATCATTTCTTAATACCTCATCCGTGCTGGTTTCTATTGTATCTCACTTTGTCTGTTCAAACTAACCTATGTGTTGTCTCACTTTTGTCGCATATTAGTTCAAGCTAGTCTATTCAACGTCATTTTACGCACTCTTGTGCCTGGTTCACTTCTGTCGTATGTCGGTATAAACTTGATTGTATGTTGCACTACGTTCCTAAGTCAGGTTAAGCTTGCATGTGTGTAGACTCACTTCTGTCGTAATCAGTTAAAGCTAGCATGTGTGTAGTAGACTCACATTTTTAGTACACAGTTAAAGCTAGCATGTGTGTAGTAGACTCACATGTTCAGTACACAGTTAAAGCTAGCATGTGTGTAGTAGACTCACATGTTTAGTACACAGTTAAAGCTAGCATGTGTGTAGCAGACTCACATGTTTAGTACACAGTTAAAGCTAGCATTTGTGTAGTAGACTCACATGTTTAGTATACAGTTAAAGCTAGCATGTGTGTTGTCTTACAACTTTAGTAGACAGTTTCACCTAAGATGTGCACTCAGTTTTGTCGTAGTCAGTTTAAGTCAGCAAGCATATATCATATATTGGGAGAAAAAAGCCATTCGTGACATGACCTTACCGACTACAAAGAAACAGGTCAGGGCAGTTTTGGGACTAGTGGGTTACTACCGAAAATTTGTCCCAAACTTCAGTACGCTTCTTAAACCACTGACGGACTTAACTGGGAACAAACAACCCACGAAAATACGATGGACGGCAGAGTGTAGCACCGCCCTCGAAAAAGTGAAGGATATCTTGACCAGTAAACCCGTCCTACAGTTACCAGACTTTGACAAAAGATTTATTGTCAGGACCGACGCATCAGACGAAGGCCTCGGTGCCATACTTCTCCAAGAGACAGATGACGAATACCTACCGGTAGCATACGCGTCTAAGAAACTGTTAGATCGTGAGACACGGTATTCTACGATTGAAAAAGAGTGCTTAGCAATCGTATGGGCACTCAAGAAATTTAGTGCATATCTGTACTCTAAACCATTCATCCTGCAGCGCGATCATAAGCCGCTGACATATCTGCGCACTAGCATGTATGATAACGCTAGGCTAACTAGATGGACACTCCTTCTACAGGAGTATAGCTTCGTTGTCGAACACATCGCGGGCAGAGAAAATTCGGGTGCCGATGCATTATCCCGGTATGCCATAACCGCGATATAAACAAGAGAGAGGATAGTCTCTCCACAGATGCGCAAATAATTCCTGTGGGGACTATCGTGTAAAATAATTTTTTTTTGTTCCTATTTGATTTCCACTCTGTGAGCTCCAATCAATTTTAAGAAGGGGGTTGTCACAGGAAATGAGGGACAGAAATTATATTTTATTTCATTTTAAAAAACCGCTAACAAAACTAGTTGAAGTAACCCGAGTTTTGTTATTTTTCATATGTAGCATGTAACTTCCAGTAACGGTCACCTAAGATCTCTTTAGTGGACAGACGTTTGTGACGCAGTGTGTGTTATTACATCATATTGAATATATATATTAGTTTATGAAGGATATGTATATTAAACAATTGGGACAATTGCGCATTACTAGTCACATGTTGTTTAGGAGAGAAAGGGCCAGTGCGCATTGGAATTGTCCACAGAA
Organism: Sinotaia quadrata; assembly: GCA_028829895.1. Lineage (NCBI taxonomy): Eukaryota > Metazoa > Mollusca > Gastropoda > Architaenioglossa > Viviparidae > Sinotaia > Sinotaia quadrata. Next base: position 134,519,279 of record CM054180.1, on the reverse strand, counting down.
AAGCGTGCAGCACATACAGCACTAGATATCCAAGGGAAAATTGAGTCACAGGACATAGCTTTGGAAGTTTCTGGAAACCTTCAGTGAAGCTATATAAGAGGCAAAAGGAAGATTTTACTCTCAATGTTGAAAACGTCGATTCGTCTGAAGCCAGTCTAACTTCACGTATGAATTATCTCATGTACAGAGATTTCATAAAGGAAAGCTGCAAAAAAATCTCTTTCCATCCGTTTTCCATCCGTCTGATGCCATATATTGAGTAACGAGGCAAAATTACTCAGTATAATTTTTGGCAAAGTGGAAAGTTCACTGTCAAGAAAAACCGATGTATGCGACGGTGGTTGTATGCAGTTAACGACACGAGGGACCAATTTGTTCTTCCCCCCTGTCTGAGTTTGGTTTGACAAGTCTATCCCGCTATTGAGAAGGCTAGCACCGAGATAATCTCACAGATATCCGGATTTCTACACTCAATGTAATGCGACGACACATCCCGCTGGACGACTTCACCCGATAATGCTAAACGTCGTTGGGGTGTCCGTTTCCACGACAACCAAGAAACAACGACAGTTATCGAGGCTGACAACAGTCAGCTAAATTTCAGATTTCCCCCCAGTGATAATCTGAAAGTGGTGCCTAGATTCTGCAGAATCTTCACCTGTAATGCGACGCCACAATTGCGTAGGTCTTCACTTTGAAGTGCCCCTTATAAGTGACGTGTGAGATTACGTCATCTCCTTGGAACTCTGACATAAATAGTGAGTAATAATTAGCAGGGCTAGCACGCACATACTTAACTCTAGGACTCTAAGAAAATGAACACTATTATATCATTTATGAAACACGAACTTTAATGTTAAAATTAATGCTTATTCTATATGTCAACTATTGTTAAAGCGGCCCCATTAGCCGCATAAGAATTGTGTAATTAATCTTTATTTTATATTTTGAATTTCATCATTTTCATCTCCCCTTATTTCCCACAGAGTGTATGACATTGGAAAGTTGAATGAATGGATTAATCACTGTGCAAAAGAGTAGTGCCCCTTTTAAATCGGGAAATAAATATCCTGATTTAACCATCTTTCGACTCTCTTGTCATTCATAGTTTTTGAGAGGGACGAAAGAATTTGTATTAGTATTGTTGTGCACCGTTCGTCTGTTCGTCCATTTATTCACATTCATGATACTCACTCACAACACACACCGCCAATAAAACGTTCCTTGGCATGACATTAATAAACTGGGCCCCACCCAAACATCAATGGTGTATGTCATGTGTGTCTATGTAACAACCTGACGCGATGTAGTACTGGCATACGTCACACGGGCTTTTCTTGGAGGTGCACCGGAGAGGCCAAAAATAGCCTTCACCCTTTGCATCTCTAACTTCAGCTCGGGTTGGCTTTAACGAGCCTTCCAGTTTGTGACATTTTGTAATTTATTTTCCTTGGTATAATTTTCACCCTATTCATTTTCTTTTGCAAGGGATATTATCATGTGCTTTATATAATTGACCTGCTTATTGTGTATTATATTGTCATTATTTTTTAATTAAATGCATTGTTAATAATTCTTAGATATTTTAAAGATATTTGCTGTTGGAATAAAAAATAAAATAAACACAGTCTTTATTTATTAGTAAAAGCGTTTGCCCAGGTTGTGTACCTGGAATATTAAATGGGGTAAACGTGTGCTGCATGAACGCATTTGCAACGCCAAAAACGAATTTGCACCAATCACAGCAATTATTTTTTTAGTTGGTACACTGATACAGAGTTGTAACTACTCAGGCAAAACTCTATTCCATCCGTAAGAGTGCGCTAGAATAGGAATTGACTATATGAAGTTTATTTTAGACTGAAGTCAACAGAGAGACCATGAGAATATTGTGTAGTGCATGCAAGACTGAAGTCAACAGAGAGACCATGAGAATAGTGTGTAGTGCATGCAAGACTGAAGTCAACAGAGAGACCATGAGAATATTGTGTAGTGCATGCAAGACTGAAGTCAACAGAGAGACCATGAGAATATTGTGTAGTGCATGCAAGACTGAAGTCAACAGAGAGACCATGAGAATATTGTGTAGTGCATGCAAGACTGAAGTCAACAGAGAGACCATGAGAATATTGTGTAGTGCATGCAAGACTGAAGTCAACAGAGAGAACATGAGAATATTGTGTAGTGCATGCAAGACTGAAGCCAACAGAGAGACCATGAGAATATTGTGTAGTGCATGCAAGACTGAAGTCAACAGAGAGACCATGATAATATTGTGTAGTGCATGCAAGACTGAAGTCAACAGAGAGACCATGAGAATATTGTGTAGTGCATGCAAGACTGAAGTCAACAGAGAGACCATGAGAATATTGTGTAGTGCATGCAAGTTGTAAAGGTTCCTTTGCTATTTCTTTTTCTGTTTGATGATGATATGTTGTTTACCAATAGTTTAGTTGCAATGGAAAACAACTTGATATTTCAGCATATTCAAGTTGCCAAAATGAGAGCATCCCCATGTCTTTCGTAGATTCATTATTTATCTAATGAAACAATGCAGTAATTTTCCTGACAATTCCCAATAATCACATATCCAGCATGTATGGACACTTTCTGCCTCGTATTCAGCACCAATTCCAGACTGGAATGAGTACACTTGTGAGTAACTTTTGATAAGAGTTAACACAAGGTCTGGCAAAATTTAACTCATGACGAAGCATGGCATCAACCTGTTTTGCATACAGTGGGAAAGTTCTGGAAGCCACCAGGTTTCTCAAGGATTGCTTATTCATGAAAAATTATTTTTTTAAAGTTTGCATCATGCAGGAAGTGAACTGACACCAAAGAGAGTTTTATATGAATCCTGCCGGAAGTGATCTGACACCTGAGAGAGTTTTATTTGAATCCTGCCGGAAGTGATCTGACACCAGAGAGAGTTTTATTTGAATCCTGCCGGAAGTGATCTGACACCAGAGAGGGTTTTATTTGAATCCTGCCGGAAGTGATCTGACACCAGAGAGAGTTTTATTTGAATCCTGCCGGAAGTGATCTGACACCAGAGAGAGTTTTATTTGAATCCTGCCAGAAGTGATCTGACACCAGAGAGGGTTTTATTTGAATCCTGCCGGAAGTGATCTGACACCAGAGAGAGTTTGGCAAGCTGGAATGAAGATCCAAACACCGGTACCTCGGGAGTGGGAGAGAGGTGGGGGGCAGCAGACAACGTGACAAAACGAGATGTGTGAACCTGGTAGTTGACCTACTTTCTTCATTTTTCTGTACCGAATCTGTATGCGTTTACTCATCTAACCCATATTTGTTTTGGAACTGAGACTGTGAACCAATACTATATCCAAAGACACTCAACTTTGTATTTTTGACGGTGCTAAAATTGTTTGTATTACAATTAGATTAATTAAAACCCCGGTGGTCACAAATTACATGGAAGGAAAGCTACAAGATTTTATTAGTGTTAGCATATAAAATACAATTTTAATCATTTTTGACTGTTCCTATTTGTTTCTAACATTATTTGGAGCAGAGCTAAGGAACTCTGGGAATGTATCACTGACTATCAAGAAGTTTGTATTTGTTTAAGATCAATTTGTTTTTGTTATATTTTTGATACCTGTGTTCACCACGAACATTATTATAATTATATTTTCATTTTCTTTTTAATCGTACATTAACTTGTGCATTGTTGTCTTTTATTTCCAGAATTTTATGAATTGTGGAATCAGCGATTTCGTTATTTTAATCTAAACAAGAGAGAATGTGTCTGTAAACGGAAAAATGCTAATTATTACACTTACGTAATTAATTTAATTAATCTTTAATTAATTTCGTTATTTCTCCAAATTTTAATTTAATTTTGATTTGAAGTTCACAATTCAAAGTTGAGTAGGATTTGTTTGGCATAAACAACGCTGACCCACAACCGTAGTTGAAAGGAGTTGAAGTCAGGGGCCATTAATTCTTACATAACATGGACCTATTTTGGGCATCCATCTCACTTAGTCTATTATGTGCGTGCGCTCAGCCATGACTATTTTTGAAAGGAGTCAGGGAGCAAAACAAGTAGTAGCCAGAGGCTAAGAAATTCTAGAAGCTTCCATGACCTCTGAAAATACATAAAAGAGCAGACCCAAATTTCTCTACACTCTTTTACACATCTTTGGAGTCCCATGCACGGCTCATTTGTTAGAACTGAGGGAAAGGTATGTCCGATATAGAAATTGCATTGTAACTGATTTTAACATTTACTTTTGAATATGTTGAATCATGTTTCTTGTAAATATTTATAACGAATTTAATCTATGATGCTTTATTTTCGTTTAAAGAAAGAATCAGATAAATTAATTGTTAAATGGAATTGTAATGAGAAACTGAAATGTAAGTACAGATTGCAGAATTTTAAAGCATGATCCTGATATGCGCCATTACATTATCTATTGCAGTCCAAAGCCGTGTTGTTCTTTTACGTTTTCGTCGTTCTCCTGGTTCCTGGGTTTGTTTTCCATTGCATCTCATTGTCTGGTTGTCTTGGGCTGACAACAGTACTGCCACTCAGCCTGCTGAATGTGTTAAGGGCCAGTGTGGAGTAACTTCTTGTTTGGACTCGTATGTACCGGGACCAACAAGGGAGACCGTATTACGAAGTGAGCTGCAGCAGGTGCGTGCGTGAGTCTGACTCACTTGTAATAAACAAGGAACTTTCCAAACCAGCGTGAACTCGGACTGTGTTATTCAGTACCAGTGAAAGGAGTATAATATACTGTGAACTCGGACTGTGTTATTCAGTGCCAGTGAAAGGAGTATACTATACTGTGGATAATTCTGACTGTGTGGTATTCAGTGCCAGTAAAAGGATTTTTCCATGTACTGTAATAACTGTTCTTGGACAAAGTGTTATATGTACAGAACACTCATTTAATGTCACCAGGCGGGCTAAACCACGAGACATTCAATTGTCAACCAACCTGCCGAGAACGAGGCTACTGCTGAACAAGGCCATAATCAGGTGATTCAATTACATGAACCTTCTGTGTAATCTGTACATGTTTCTGTGATTTTTTTATTCCTTGTTCTATGTCTGATTCTTCTATGTAAATTCTACGGTTTTCTAAAGTATTGACTATGTAGTTGGCTTATGTATGAAGAGTAATTGTGTAAGCTTAACTAAATTATACCATAACGTCACACGAAATTCTCTAATAATTATCCTAAGAACTGTATTGATATATCTTTTCATTAATTGTAATTCTGGAAGTCTTATGAGATTTGTGATTTCGGAATCGCCTAGTGTGTGATTTGAAGTCAATGTGAATTTATTGAAATTGTTATCTTTATTTCTTTTTAATAAATTGTTTTCTTAAAACTATTTACTCCTTCATTTCTCGGAGGTACATGTGTAAATGATGGGTGGGGGCAACCAATGACGTAAGACAATTGAGAAGACGGTCTAGACACATGTTTTAAAATAGTTCCCATCATTGACAGCGATGAGAGACTTGTGGTAGGGCCGGAATAGTGACAGAACGACTAGCAAGATAACATAGTGTAGTCATTATTCTGAGACAGGTAACACTTGGGAGACGGTCACTGACTGACGGACTGCTCAAGGCTTGACCTAGTCACTCTCAGACCGCACAAGACCCTTAAGGAGGTTGGGAGCGATTGGTATGAAAGATATTAATTACCAAGACGCACAAGGAGGAAACCCCCTTTCTGCCACAGTGTCGAACATTAAATTTTTATCGTATTCATTAAAAAAAATATATTTTCTAAGGTTGTGTTGAGAAGATAATTGTGATGTTTACGTGGTAGTGTTCTGCACTGTTTACAGTTTTCATTCCATTTGCAATCTCGTACGCGAAAACAATAGCATTCGCAATTTGCATGCATTAATAAAGAGAAACAGTAAAATGTACTTGCTGAATGTTATTCAAGCACTGTGACCAACAAACAATTGCTTTTTGTTGACAACTTTCCAAAGAACTGAATACAAGTATGATTACGCTAGTGTCGATTTAATTAATTTGGAAAATTTAATTTCATGTCCACGCATTTGTTGACATCTGCCGGGAGTAGTATAATTGTTAATTTGAGGCTTGCACATCATGATTCCCCAACCCCAGATGGTGACACTGTTATATTCAATGAACTATTATATATGAGTCACATATGTGCTGTTATATTCAATGAAAAACTGTGTATGGTTCAAATATGGATGCTTCTATTTTCAGTGCCGAGTTAATTTTTCAGTAATGATTAATTTCTGGAGAGTTTGTCGCATAACTGTAATTTTACTAAAATATCCAGTGACTTGCACGTATTATATACTTTTTTGGTATGGGTAGTAGAGTCTAGCTATTTTATTATCCCTTTTATCATTACGTCCACATATAGGGTGTAAAAATGGACTCTGAGTGTGTTGTTTTCATTTAGCCGTAAATTAATCTCTTTTAATTTTAGTCCCACGCATCCTTTTAAGAAAATAAGAGCTCCTGTTCACCGATCGGTGTTATTGTGTTTATAATGTCAAAAGTATTTAAATTAGACAATATATATTACTAATATTTTTAAAAACTATTAAAATTAGTATTATTATTTAATTATCCAGAAGTCATCACTCATCTCCCTCACTTTGCAGAGATGCGGGCGCTCTAAACGTTTTCTCTCTTCCACAAAGATTAAAGACAAACATTTACCATCACACAATATTTCCGCAGGTGGAAAACGTCTTACCAGAGAGAAGACAAATCCATCTTTTAATCTATATTTGGGGAGCCCCAATCCTTTATATATAGTTATCAATATGTGTGAGAAGATCAATTCATTTAACAATAAATTTATTAAATCAACAAATCAAATATACAAAATATGAATACAGTCAAAAGAGGGCTGACATTTATATCACTTTACAACAATGTTCAATTAACGTGGGACAACCGTACAGTTTATCCTAGCATAGGCAGGAAATTAACATATATATGTAGTCAAGTTCATTGATGTCATCCATCATACTTGTTCACTATCACGAGTCTTCCATCAATTAACTGTCTTTCATATTTAAATGATGGTCCAATGTACCCCTTCTAGGTACATTAATCTTCTGTTCCACAATCTTTGAAGCACTCACAAAACACAGCATGGGGAATCATTCAGAACTTCTCAAGTGTTAACCAAGCACATCACATGGAAATTTCTAGAAACCTCATGTGCACTACTCAACACACCGTGAGAAATCTCCAAAATATGTTTTTTTTAATCCTTATGTTTTTTGTAATCCTTGAGACCAAACTAAAGCCTCATTTATCTGACATATTGGCTCTCAAACAGAATATAGGGGGATCAGCTTAAAGCAAGACCTATACTGATTAGTTCACAGACAACATTAGATTCACACACCAGTGAGCTCTGGTAAAGACTGAAGTCACTGTAGCATGATTTGAAAAAAAGCACACTCGTCTCTGCAAAAGTTAAATTAAGATCATGATAAATGTCAGGCATATTTCTTCTCTAAACTCCTTTCACTCTTTTAAACATTCTCAACTTACAAATCATGCAACAATTTCGTAAGCCCGACACACATACAACAAAAGAAATAAAGCATCAATCAAAATTGATATGCATAATGTACAACATAATCAAAGTAATGAACATAGAAATAATGGTTCAATTACAAAATGCATTCATTTCAAATTACATGTACGAAATATGTTTAAGTCCATTCTTTCTTTAACAGTCAGTTAACCTGTTATAAGCTAAAGATCGCCTTTATGATCAGACTCTTGTTAGGTCAAAATCAAAGTGATTAGTAGAATGTAGGACTTTCATCATCAAAATAAGTTTTGGTTCTATCCCCATTGGATGAAGTTAGGAACACGTCTCAGACTATTAGTCAGAAAAACTACCCACACACTTGGAACTGATTGGAATTGCATCAGCAAGTTCTAGCATATTTAAACATTTACTGCCACACAATATTTCCCTAGGTGGAAAATGTCTTACCAAAGGAGAAGATAAATCCGTCCTTTAATCTATATTTATCGAGTCCCCATCCACACATTTTCTTCTCCAAAATATGGTATGAATATTTTCAAAAAGGTCAATACATTATTAAATTGACATTGAAATAGACAAATAACGAATACAATTAAAAGTTTACTTGACATCAATACTTCTATTAACCACATTCAAGTAGTATCAATATGAATGCCGTCTTATATCCTATCACATAATTCAAGAAATGTGTCAATATAAATACCAGGGAAATATCTTATCAGGCACCAGAAAATGAGTAATGAGATTATAGCGAATATAATTAATGAATTTATACACTAACCCAATGTCAAGTGTTTACATACGAGTATCTTAGTTCATAATATGTATAAATAATAATCTACTCATAAAACAACATCTCCACTTAAAACACAAGTAAAACATATAAACATCAAAATGCATGAAATATTTCACTCAGTTATCTCTCAATAAGTTAATTCACCATTAAAATAATGGCCGCCTTTTATGACCGGACTTCTTCTACTTCAAATTCAAGGCGATTAGACTATAAAATTCTTTACAGCAGGTAAACCTTTGATCTCAAACTATTAGCTAGTCTCGTACTTGTAAATCTTAAACATTGGATAATAAAAAATACTCATTCTGCTAAAGCTGAGAGGTGCAAATTATCGTAGGCGTGGGGATGATACTGTCCTCATAATTAAAGAGGCCCTCTCATTATTTTATTATATACAGCATAAATTCACTCTAATGTCTTCATAATGACATACTCTATTTATTTCAGACAATTGTAATTTATACATCACCAAGTTGTGTAGCCTTCATTGTCATTATCACAGCAGCAAAGTGTATCATTCAACGTTCATAGAATAATTGCAATATAATATATATCTTTCCACACTATCACAGTTTATCCAACAGCAATCAATCTTCACCTCTGTGCAGCCCGCATTTTATCCCGGTCCTAGTTCGAAATCCTATAATCGTAAACTCTCAGACATATATTCGTACGTCATGTGTGTAACATCAATCGCTACAAATTATTAGTGACATTTTAATTTTATTAGAAATCTCACTCACACTTTATTTTCCAATTGACGTACCATTCAGTCCTAGAATATGTTCTTTCCGGCATTCACACTTTGCCGAGTAAGCTATTAAATTCATAGTATATTTAGTGCGTTAGCCAGACAGGTTTTATGTAGGAAGGATAAACGGGGGTGGGGGATAACTACATAAATGTAAACAAGCAATAAAAATAGTGTGATAAATACACCAGTAATAAATAAATAAAAATATATATTCATATTGAAAATTAGACTAATGGTACTTACTAGCATGATTATATTTTCATAAATGTCCGTTAGTGCCATGAAAGGGCCGTCATCGCAATGTGCTTCTCTCGCAAGATTCCTGTACTAGAGAAAATAAGTTATTACATCAGCCACGGGAAAAACGTTAAGACTTCATTGAAAGATAATTTTATTTCAGAAGATTATTATGGCAGGCAATGTGTTAAATTTCATTCTTTCTTACATTTTTTAGAGAGAAGGTGATGCAAAGAGACAAAGAAACACAGAAGGAGAGATATACAGAGAAAACGAGAGGAAAAATAACTTCATAAGGGAATGAAAGAGATAAACTAAAAGGAAGACAACTGTAGGCATCAAAAAGAGTAGATTTCCACATCGCGATAAAAACGAAAGAGGGAAAGAGAGACAGGCAGAGAAAGAAGAAATGGAGAAAGAAGAAATTAAGAGATTCAATAAAGAGAGGTAGAGAGACAGATGGAGAGAGAGGGAGAGAAAGAGGGGGAGAGGGAGGTAGAGAGAAAAATACGAAAGGAAGACGAAGAGATTACTAAATAGAGAGATGGGTAGGCAGCGAAATCAGTGGAATATAGAAGGAATGAAAGTGGAAAGATACTGCGAGATAAGAAAGAGATTGAAAGTAACAAAGGGAGAGACAGAGAAAGGGAAAGAACAGAAAAGAATACTAGTGACTAGAGACATTCTACAGTTCCAGCAGAACTGGTGACTAAACGTCACGCTATAGTTCTCTACAACTACTGATTAGACATGTGCTATAGGTGTAGTACACGATAAACACAACAAACCCAGAAGAATAGTGGACTGGAGACACTGGTGATTCATTTCTTCTAATAATAGAGATATACGTACGTCATCAAAACTAGTGACTATGGACACACTAAAGATAGAGTAGAACTAGGGATTAGTGACCAACTTTAGATCCTGTAGAGCTAGTGGCAACAGTCACTCTATAGTTCCAAAAGAACTATTGACATTAGAACACACTATAAAATTAGACATAGAGTGTGCGTATGACCAGTACGGGTTACTGGCATTAGTACATGATAATTTTTGAGTTGATATTTTCCTACTGCAGTTCAATAATCACAAATATCATTCATCACACACGTTTTGTATAGTGCTCGCTCGTCCAAAACATGAAAGGCTTCCATAAAGCGCGATTGGAAGGAGAAGGTAGAGGTAAAAAGTATTCGATGAAAAGAATGTCAAGAACAAAAATTTATGAGGAAACATGCGTTGTGAACAGGTACTTCCTTCATAGCCTCCTAACTTAGAACCTAATTTGATTTAGTTTATCTGCACATCACATAATCATAAACAACTTTTTATTCATACTGGTTCAATTTAATTAATGAAAGTACACAATTCGGTTTAAAAGGAAAATCCTCCCACCCTTCCAACATATGTGTATCAACAGTTATTAATGATTTTTACGTTTCCAGTATTTCTTTATAGACCCTGCCTAGGATAATTAAGGACTTTAAAGATAATAGATTAAATTAATTCCTTCTCTCTATCCTATACAGACTGGTTGCTCAACTTATCATTTGACTAACTTAAAAATGTGTCTTGTAGTGCAGACAGCAGATTTACAAACTGATAAATTGCGTACGTTAGCTGGGTTGGAGTCGTTAAATTCCTCTAAATTAATATGCATTCGTTACGTCATTCAGCTCAACCGCCCCCATCCAATCCATGAAATAATCATTAGGTCTATCATGCATAAAAATTAACTACGAAGAGGTTTAACAATAAAAAAAATTAAGATTTAATAAAGTTTAACAATTTAACAATAATCAAATATGAGCGCAAAAGTCTATTTCTTAATTGCACATGTACGTGCTTAATGTTCTTTGAGAAAGAGTGCCCAATTGTATCTATGAATTTTAGTCATCTGAGTGGTACTCAGCTTTATGTCCTTGAGTCGCCTGGTCTCTTTGTTCCAGTCCGACCCGGTCTATCCCACTGTAGTTGCACCAGCGGAAATGCACGTGGCATACAAGGGAAAATGTCCTTTAGTTCGCCAGGTGTACTTGAGATTAGACCAGCATACGCCTACACGTTGACGTTGCTTTACAATGGTGGTGGACTTTTCTGGAAGAGTTGAACTCTCTCAACAGAGTTCAAACCGGCTTGTACAGGATTTCGAGGACGAAGACAAAGACGAAGATATCCAAGCTCAAAGATGAAGACAAGGATGAAGATGTCTAAGCACAAAGACCGACCTATGGAAACAAACGTGTCCCATAATCGTCTGCTAGCATGTTTCGCTACTTAAGCACGATTAGTTCAAATGCACGAATTAGAAATTCGACTGACGCATTGTTCACAATTTAGATTAGAAAATACAATCTTCTCACGCATGTTACATTTAACAGTGCATGATGTATGAATTATCAAATATTTACAACGTTAAAATTAGATTTCATACAAAGGGATAATTCAAATCAAGCAAAGCGCTTCACAATTTACAATTAAAATTACACGCAATAATTTGAATTACATGTGGAATTCATATCGAGTGCAGGCACTCCTGGCTCTAGTGAATTTAAAGTCAATATAAATTAAAGTTACAATGGAAAAGAGTTACAATGATTTATATTCTATAACTTATAGGTTTTCAGTCATTTCAACGAACCGTGCTCAAGTTATATAGCAATACATAGTAATATATAACACAAGTACATACATAGCTTAAATATACAGAATACAATCAAATAAAAGTGATACCTTATGAGAAGTCGAAGCATTTATCTCATCTATCACGCTGGTCTGTCCATTCCTATACGACTCGCGAGTAGCTGACGTGGCTGTCGTGTAGCTAGTTGTATCTCCGAGTACCGGACGGGTGAGTTTTACCAATATTTATCAGAAAGCATAGAGCATATCACGTGACGGATCGCGTGGCATGTAGTTGGTTCTAGAACCTAGACAATGGGCCTAAAGTTACATAACGTCCTGACCTCTTTGTTGGAAGCTTCTCGATTTGAATATCGCGAGAGAGCTCCAAACAAAGGAATTTCAAATCTCGATATTTGAAAAATAAACAAGTGGGTCAAACAGTCAAGACATTTTAATCAGACTGTGACAATGATAAGAGCCTCTTAAAATTATTTGTGTTCATATTTTATTTTAACACGTTCTTCAATATGTGTCCATTTATGATTATCATTGCACTTCCAAATAATTGTGGATCTAATATCAATGGGATGCAGACATAATGATATGCTTGTTGTGACTTGCTATATTTATATATCGACGTGTTAAATCTATATATAGTCACGTTCTATCTAGGAACATTCTATATCTATATATGGTCATGCTGTATCTATATTTGGTCAAGCTATGGAAGTGATTCTTATAATGCCCCTTCCGCCACCCTTTCATACACATGTTTACATTTGACGAACAAACCTGATTGGCTTAAGTTTCAGGCGTGGGATGTTACAACAGAATCCTAACGTATAAATACATCTGTTGCTGAATGGCTGAAACAGACTTCACGTCAAGAGCTACTTGTGTAGAAGGAACAAAGCAGGCAGAAGGCAGTCGTTATAAATTCGTCGTTACATTGAATGCCCAAGGTAAGTAAAATTTAGAAAACTTTAAATTAATAAATGAGATCAAAGGAGTGTTCTCCCATTATAGTGTTTTGTGCATTGTGTGCCGTGTTATGCATATGAGCAAAGCCATGGATCTAATCATGCAGGAAAGACAATTTACCACTAAACTTGTTCATCACGGGATAATTGTTGGGAACTATATTTCTAACTGTCACAATTGCTTCTTATCAAAACATAAATCATTGCACAGAAAATAAAGTGACATATTAGGTCTAAGTGCCATTCGAATGTTAGATCAATATCTGATAATGGTTCAGAGAAAGTCAGTGCCAAAATTCCACTATATAGTGATACAGTTCAGAGAAAGTCAGTGCCAAAATTCCATTATATAGTTATACAGTTCAGAGAAAGTTAGTGCCAAAATTCCACTATATAGTGATACAGTTCAGAGAAAGTCAGTGCCAAAATTCCATTATATAGTTATACAGTTCAGAGAAAGTCAGTGCCAAAATTCCATTATATAGTTATACAGTTCAGAGAAAGTCAGTGCCAAAATTCCACTATATAGTTATACAGTTCAGAGAAAGTCAGTGCCAAAATTCCACTATATAGTTATACAGTTCAGAGAAAGTTATTGCCTCCTTTACAACATACTGGTTACAGGAGAGCTTATGACACAACATGAACTGCTATTTTCTCTCCTTTACAACAGATTGGTTACAGGAGAGCTTCTGACACAACATGAACTGCTATTTTCTCTCCTTTACAACAAACTGGTTACAGGATATTTGATGACACAACATGAACATGTATTTTCTCTCCTTCACAACATACTGGTTACAGGAGAGCTTATGACACAACATGAACATGCATTTTCTTTTCCTTGCATCTTTCAACGGACATTTTTGAACACGCTTTAACTCTTTCCTAGCTTACATATGCTAATATAACCACTATTAACTCCTTACACTTCTCCTGAATTAGTGTGGTTTTCATAGAAAATAGTAGAATTCGATTTTTTTAAAAATGTGTTAAAATACGTGGCAGCGTTAGAGAGGGTGAAATGGCTTTCATTACGTGTGTTAATTAACATTGGTGACTGAAGAATTATATAGGGTGGAATTGCTTTCATTACATCTGGTACTTAATATTGGTGACTGACGAATTATAAAGGGTGGAATGGCTTTCATTACATCTGGTACTTAACATTGGTGACTGAAGAATTATAATAAATAAATACGGTCAAATGTTAAAACTTCTAAAACTAGAATAGTGATTACAAATTTAATGATCCATCTGACTTGTAGGAACTGAGTCTCCAATTTATCAGACTGTATCAACATCTCTCATCTAATTTAAAATTAGTTTATTTTGTCATCTATGCTATTTATCTCTATAAGAATATCATTAATACAAAATTTATGTTAACTAATTACTCATAAGAAGAATTGTTTGGAATACTAAGTTTATATTAAATATATAACAATTCACATAAATCATTATTTATAATTATTTAATATTCTTTCTATATATTGCTATAATTGGACTATACTCCTTACTCTTCTTGACTGGCCATTGTTACAAACATCATGGGAACACGAGCAATGCGAAACTTTTATTTTTAAAAAATGTGAAAAACTGGCTATTCAATCGGAAAATAGCTTTTCATCTCAACATGTAGGGTTACAAGTTTTCAAGGTTCGACACAAATAATTAAGTGCGAAATTAACACCAGGTGTTTCGTCAATGCACCTTAAACCAAATCACCCGATTAAAGGTGAATATGGACATTCTGATGCTTTAAACACACAAAGAATATGTTAGTTATTTCTGCATAATGAAAAATCTCCAAAAATAATAACAGACTGATAGATAGATAGAAAGATACATACACAGAGAGACAGACAGGGAGACAGACAGACAGACAGACAGACAGATAGATAGATACATACATACACAGACAGACAGACATGGAGACAGACAGACAGACAGACAGACAGATAGGTAGATAGATACATACATAGACAGACAGACAGGAAGACAGGCAGACAGATAGAGAGATAGATAGATAGATAGATAGATAGATAGATAGATAGATAGATAGATAGATAGATACATAGATAGATAGATAGATAGGTAGATAGATAGATAGATAGATAGATAGATAGATAGATAGATAGATAGATAGATAGATAGATAGATAGATAGATAGATAGATAGATAGATAGATAGATAGATAGACATACATGTTTTGAGAATTTCTTATTGGTAAGTGTTTTATTGAAAATAGGAAATTATACAAATAAATATACAATGTCCTCAATATTTTTTTCATACTATGAAATAAAAGTGCTGAGAAATTACCACTCTTTCAATTTCTTTAAAAGATTATAAGAATCTGTTATTATAATAAAAAGCCAACATTGTATTGCCTCATGGCGCGCTGTACACCATATTGGTTTCTAAAGCAGAACACACTCACAATGGTTCTGGTACTTCACTGTCCTTTTGCTTTTGTACGTCAAGAGTGCGTAGCCTATTCCCTTCACGCTTATACACACTGCAACAGACATTTCACGCACCTCAAAGTAAAAGTTCAGAAAAGGGCACTTATTCCCACTCAAGCTAATGACTGCCTTCAAGCCGGACCTCTCTCTTACTTACTCAAAGGTTAGAATTATCCTCAGAAATTGAAATTTTTAATCTCAGCCCATTGGCTGGTCTCGTTATCATAAAGAAAAAAAATCATTGGATAATAGAAAACTGCTCACTCAATTTCCTTTAGGCCAGGGAATCTATATTATTATTGCCTGTGGCTGTTTTCATCAAACTCAGACATTTTCAAACTAACGCCATAAGAAGTAACCAAGGTAGTTCACTCTGACAATTTAACAACGTACATAATAATTACATTTTAAAATATGAAGTAGCAAATTTACTCTGTCACATTTTTAGCAAATTCTACTTTAAGTTGATTAACCATACACCAAAGGAAACATTTATTTAATAAAATTTACTGCTGAAATTTGCTGTATGAGACATTAATGATTATTAACGTTTTTATCTAAATAGTCGCAACATCTGCTGCGTTAAATCGTTTACATTTGAATTTTAGTGGAAAATCAAGCCAAGCGCATTATCTCTCATGTCCTCTTCACACGCCATGCGTCACGGCCTGATGTTTCCTGTTCAAAGGTACAAGTAGATGCCATATGTTTCAAAACCCCAGACTTTATGCTAGAATTCTGTTGATAGTTAATGTTACATGTCAGACCTTGATTACTTTAGAAATCTGCATAGTATACAGGTAATTTAATATTTGATTTGTTTGTGAAGTTTGGTATACATATCACTTAATTCCTTTTGATGTGGGGCTGCAATCTCTATAAAAACATGATCGTTTAAACAATCCACAGACTACACTAGTGTCTCCACTGGTCAAACGAAAACTCATCGTCATCACTGTAAGTATATGTCGCGATATACCTTGTTAAAAATGTATTATTATATCAATATCAAATGTTCACTAGTTAAGTGTATAACATATCTATGCTAGGTATGGTCTACTGCTTTGAGGTGTCTATCAGCAAAGGATACACTGATAATAAGGTTGACACCATCGGTCAATAGTCTCATGGCACCTACTGAGTTGCAAATTGAAAAATATACATGCTCTAGACTTATAGATAAAACTAGATATACTCTAGACATATAGATAATAATAGATAAACTCTAGACATATAGATAAAATAGTTATACTCTAGACATATAGATAATAATAGATATTCTCTAGACATATAGATAAAATAGATATACTCTAGACATATAGATAAAACTAGATATACTCAGACATAAAGATACAAATAGACATACTCTAGAAATAAAGATAGAAAGAAAAGAAGTAATGTAATTATGCTATCATTGCAATTCACGATATGCAAACCCTCTACACAAACAGATACTCGAGATGGAAGCAATAAACAATTAACGGGTGAGTATTGGTGTTCGGTACTAAGAGAGAGGACGAGAGTATTGGTGTTCGGTACTAAGAGAGAGGACGAGAGTGTTTCCACTGTATTGGTGTTCGGTACTAAGAGAGAGGACGACAGTATTGGTGTTCGGTACTAAGAGAGAGGTCGAGAGTATTGGTGTTGGGTACTAAGAGAGAGGACGAGAGTATTGGTGTTGGGTAGTAGTAGAGAGAACGACTGCGTTTTGACTGTTTTAATGACATAATGGTTGCTTTCAGAAATTAATAATTCTTTGAAGATTTTTACTAAAGACACAATTATGAATTTGAAGAGAAATACGCTTATAGTAGTGATTAGACGGAAAACCTTCCGATTTAAAGTCCCTGGGTCCAACTAAACTGCGAAAACATAAAAAGATAACAACAATCAAACGCTGTCACAGTACAATTTATGAAATAATATAACATTACACGTATACTTGACATGCTTTTCCCTTTGACCGCTATTTTCTGTTAGATCAAAAATTTATTTCTTCAATTATATTTAGACGATAAATACACTCGTCATCAACTTGTCATAACTAGCCCTCAGGTATATTAGTATATTAGGTAAGGTATGCGTTATTTGTTATTTTTCATGAGTTCAACTAAACAAGACGCACTAGCCCTGCTGCATGGACAAAGCTTTGATTATTTTCTGAATATATATCACAAACCATCTGGTCAACGTAAGTTAACTTGCTTTTGGTGTCTCAAATCTATCATCAAATGCGTCTGCCAAAACCATTGCTGTTATATATAGTGTATGTACTGTTGTATCATCCATATTGTTGCACTGTTGGCGTTTGGATCTGTCGAGGTCTTGTTTATGTATTTTTCTTAGATTACATGTTTTCTTTATCTCTAGCTGATGAGCTGGTCAAAACTGATCCACGATGCAATGAACTTTTGAAGAATGGTGCGATAATAAGCAATGAGAAATCCAGACTTTGATTTCATAAGTAGAATTAATAGGAACTGTTGTAGTAAAAATAGCAGCAGTAATAATATAGCTGACATCCTGCTCTGCAGGCTTATCATTATAATTTTTTCCACCGACAACAATTTCATCATCATCGTATTTATCATCGTCATCATCATAATCATCATCACCACCATCATCGTCGTCACCACCACCACCACCACCACCACCACCATCATCATCATCATCATCATCATCATCATCATCATCATCATCATCTCTTCTCCATCATAATCGTCATCACCATCGTCATCATCAGTATCACCACTATCATCGTTGTCGTCATATTCGTCATCATCACAATCCAGCTATGTTCATAATTATTTGCTTCTTCAGCAGCCACAACATCAAAGTCGTCGAAATCATACGTCGTCACTTCACAATCAAAATGATAATCATTTAATCATCACATATCTTGTCATAATACAATACACCGTTAACTCGTACTTGCGGCGTCTCAGGTAAGACGTAATTTACCGTTGGACATTATATAACACAATTAGATTTTACTATTTGTATCAATGAGGAAACAATAGAAATCACACTTTGCATATGATATAATGGCGTGGGTCTTCACTCAATGATTGCTGTCAAATGTGTTTAGGTTACAAGTGCGTAAGTGACTTTGACAAGATGTTGACCCTAACGTTCATAGTGCTGACCGCGTTGCTAAGTGGTGCCAATGCTGACCCAGATGGCGACAAGCGTAATGAGCTTAAAGAATTACGAGCAAAGGGGGTGAATTTGGAGAAAGGATCCGAACTGAAGAGGAAAGGCCCAGGTGAATGACAATAATATTTATGATAAGGAGTGACACATGAACCGGATATAGCTTTTGCAAGTAGTAATTATGATGTGCTTTTAAAGTTACTAATCATAAATGTTTAAATCAATATACTGTTACATGAATCACATTATTGTTTAACATTTGTTTATTTACTTTATCAATGAATTTCCTTATATAAATCATAAAGAATAATGTACTGCCGAGAAGACCTATTACCTATCTTGTGACAATGTCATTGCTGCCTATAATGTGATAAAACTTCAGTCAAAAATAACAAAATTATGTACAACAAGCAGACACATAAGTGTTATCGAATATCAAGATATCCGAATCGTAGCCATCAAAGATGTTTTGCTAAATAACTTAAACAGATTAGATAGATAGACAGACAGACAGACAGACAGTCAGACAGACAGTCAGACAGACAGTCAGACAGACAGTCAGACAGACAGACAGATAGATAGATAGAAAGATAGATATAGATAGATAGATGGATGGATAGAGAGATAGAGAGAAAGATTAGTAGATAGATAGATCAATAGATAGATAGATAGATAGATAGATTGATTGATAGATAGATAGATAGACAGATAGAAGGACGGATGAATGGATGAATGGATGGAGAGATCGCATCTACAGATGGACAGAATGGACATATATAAATATATGTAGTAATGTACGTAGTAAAATAGATTGAAATACAGACAGATAGCTTGAGATAAATGATTATATGTAAATATACGTAATACATATATTTTATTGCTAGCATTCCAATTTGATTGATTAAGAAATAAATACAAAGTTAAAATAACCAATAGCCATAGGCACATTTCAAACATTGCTATCCTTTTACACTTATAATTTATTTAAATTTGTTAAATTTGTTAATGATAGCAGTTTGACGATAACCACTACAATGTAGTGGTTATCGTCAAACTGCTATCATTCTAGTGTCTCGGTCTCGGTAAACATTCACATTATGTACTTTCATTCAAACAATTTTCATTTGGTCGATGTTCTGATTCACTAATTATTATTTTAAACCATTGTAGTTGAAACAAGAGGATAGTAGTTGAATATAAATAGACACAGACGGCGTTATCTCCATATGGCTCACTTAGTCCCTTCCAATATATCTTCCTTCACAGACTTTCTCTCATTCACACAGTGAGTGAATGCATTCATTTCACCGTAACCCAATAACGCTTTCTCCTTTTAACTCACTGGAACTCACTTCTGCATTGTCACGAAAGAGTGCTCAAAATGTAATTTCCTTCTGCAATGATTTCTGCAAATCCGGTTGTCTTGGATTCATGAAACATTACTCTCTCACTTATTTATTTTCCAACGCATAGACTATTCAGTGGTTATAAATTTCAAATATAATATATTCCAAATCAGATTATTACAGTTGCCCGCGTTACGAATTTTCCAATCCAAAGTGGAATTAATAAATGTACGATGACAATATACGCAACTAATCTCACGTGAGATTCTGTCCTAATATATCTGTTCCATTTCCATAATATTCTCACTGAGATTTCTCCGTTTATATAAGGATTTCTATGCTTTTGAAAGCATTATGACCTGTTGTACCCCGGACAAAAAACCTTGTACTATATAAATACATTCACAGTGGAAACAAACTAGAAATAAAAACACCTCAAATCCAATTTCAAACAAGCTCTATTAAGTTCAGGCGTCGAGCACAAAATCCACGATCTTAAACAAAACAACCTTTGACTTTCTCAACTTATAAACCTCTACCATATGACTGCTTGGAATAATTGTTACGACCACAGTTACGAATAAGTATGCGTACGTTTGTTTAGTATAAATTGTATACTAGTGCGTTAGGCTGCGTACATGTGTTTTCAGAGTGTTTCGCTTGTTCTTATCTGATACGTTAGCTTTCCCAGTATGTTACTATATTTACTCACTACATTCTCAGTGCCCATTGGTCAAGAGAGCGATGTCTTATTTTTCCCTGTACGATTGGCCAACAGGGTCATGTCGACCTCCTACCTGCGAGTGTGTTAGCTAAGTAATGTTATATCTGAACTTTGATTTATTTCCAGTTAACCTTCCTTTACGAACTGACGATTTAGTCCCGTATAGTCATTAATTTACTACTTGCACCATCATTCTAATGATCAATTCTTGGTTTGTCATATAAATATCCCATTATTATTTTGGTTATCATACAACTATAATGACCAGAATCTTTCCATGAAACAGTCTTAAAGTTTACATTCTTAATATCACCAAGATTAAACAATCTAAAATCTTTCAATCTTTATACCACCACTATTACAACAGTCTTAAATCTTTCACCCTTTATACCACCACTATTACACAGATCTTTCAAGTATACACTCTTTACACACTCACTAGTACAGAGTCTTAATGCTGTCTCTCTTCATACCACTACCATTACAACAGTCTTTCAGTTTCCACATTTGTATACACCCCACCCACACACTATTACAACTGTCTCACAAGCTCTCACTCTTCATACCCCCAGTCTTACAACTTTCACTCTTTATATACCCACCATTACATCAGCCTGCTGCTTTATTATAACACATACGTATTTAACTGTAAGAAAAGCATTATTAATTACATCCAACAAATAATCTAATAAAATAGGCAGCCTTTATTGATTTCTTACAACACCTATTATTTTGCAGTTGCCTTTGCTGTTCACTTGTCTCGTAACAATGTGGACGTGGGCGCGAAATTACCAATCAAGTTCGACGCAGTGGTGTCGAATATCGGGGAGTGTTACAATACCCAAACTGGTGTATTTACAGCTCCGGCAAATGGCGTCTACATATTTTCCCTACAGATCATGAGCGAACCTGGTCGTGGTATGATTGAAGTTACTTTGAATATAAATGACAAAACTCATTGCCTGACTCGTGCAGAAGCAAGCTCTTATGATGATGGTTTTTGCACCACAGTCGTGTACTTAACCAAAGGTAGCAGGGTGTTTGCACACCAAAATTGGGGTGGCACCTATCTCCATGGTGGTATTTGGGCTTACTTTAGTGGAGCAATGCTTTCTGCTGACAATTAATAACAATACGCAACATCAATTACTGCTACTACCATCAGCACCGCTATTTAGTAGTAAGAATTATAGTTGTTGCTATTATTACTACTATATGTATAATTCTATTTTTACACTTAACTATAATCAGAACCATCAATACTTATCAATGTTAAATGTCAGTAAATTCAAGAGAAATTCATTTTGATTGCATCGTGAGAGTGGCTGACACTCTCTGAAACTGCAATAAAGAGTATGGCATAATAAATCATCTTTTGTTTTGTTTGTGTGAAAGTTGCATGAAAGTTAAAAGCGAATCGAAATGAAAAACCGGCTAGAATGCATAATTCCAACAACACTAAAAGTACACATTTATTCCAAGCAATCGCGTGCTCATTTATTCCAGTCGTTTACATGTATTCCAAACATTTCTCTACGCACGTATTCCAGTTTTATTCCAAACGCTAGTCTATACATTTACACCAAACGCTAGTCTATACATTTACACCAAACGCTAGTCTATACATTTACACCAAACGCTAGTCTATACATTTACACCAAACGCTAGTCT
The DNA here is from genome assembly GCA_028829895.1 of Sinotaia quadrata. NCBI lineage: Eukaryota > Metazoa > Mollusca > Gastropoda > Architaenioglossa > Viviparidae > Sinotaia > Sinotaia quadrata. The sequence continues at coordinate 134,496,962 of CM054180.1, read as the reverse complement.
ATACATTTACACCAAACGCTAGTCTATACATTTACACCAAACGCTAGTTTATACATTTACTCGAAACCTTCGCAGACTACTTGACGACAAGGACTTTGCAGAACACGACGACAAGGATTTTGCAGAACTTGACGACAAGGACATTGCAGATCACTTGACGACAAGGATTTTGCAGAACTTGACGACAAGGACTTTGCAGAACTTGACGACAAGGACTTTGCTGTAATAATGAGAAGATGTAACATGATTCACCAAAAAAACAATAATAATTTCTTTAACGTCTTATGCTCAATACCTACAAATAAAACAACTTTTAATCACTATCAAAAAGTAAAGCAAGTTTACCCAATGTTGAATCCATACCACACCCCGGATTAACATAAGTTAAACTATTAGTGGTATTAGTTTAAATTCGGAATTCTCAGACTCTTATGCTCAATGGTTATGGGGCGTGATAAAATAACCTCTTGACATTCTATCAATAAAACCATAAAGACGTGTCGTTTTAAATGTATGGTCGCACTTCACGATCATAATCCAATCTGCATGAATCTGTATGTTTTACCTTATGCTAAACAATAACTCTGGGGTTACAAATAACCTTTCTACCTTCTTGAAAACCCTCCATTAATATAGCAGTTAGTCTTAGCGACTTCGCCAGTCAGATCACGAAATAGTATAGAGTAAGGGGAAAAACTCTCCTAATAATCGTATACAGTCAGCCTGATTTGTCTCCCTTAGACCAATCAAAAGTCAAAACTTACTACTGATAGGCGCGATGAGGGCGTGATCTGATTCACATTTAATTGATATGGAAAAAGACCGCGTCTCAGCACGAATCTATCCATGTATACAGTTCTATTTATAAACATAAAGCTTCCTGTATGTTCTGGACAAAGTTTTCTAGGAGTTTCAATGAGAGAAATGTTGCAAAAGAAGGAGCGGATCCATGCCGAATTTAGCACTGACATAGCTCTTTTCAAAATGAAATCGTGCAACATCTAGCAGCATATACCGATTACGTAGTAAATGTGTAACAACATTGTGGTAACGAAGACATTTAACAACACTGACGAAAAAACAACTTCTTTAAAAATGAATTGTGTAACGGTTCCCTCTCGATAGACGATCGATAGACCAGATTTGTTGCCTTCGTTTATAATATTTTGTAATAAGTCTTTCCATCATGTGATATAATTTTCGAACACAACATTTGAAAAACGTGCTTGGTGGGGGGGGGGGCACTTGAACCTCACATAACACCACCTAAACCATCCTTCAAATAATAAAATAAGTGAAAGTAAAAACTAGCGATTCGAACTCCTTAAATCTGTTATTACACAGATAATCTGTCACATTGTCATGTTTCCGGTTAAGTTTAACGACTCTATCCTATTCCCAAATATCAATATTGGTTATTGATTAACTTCTAATAATAGCGACAGCCAGATGGCCTGACCTATCTTCTATGAGTATGCTAGAGATTCAGGCTATTATGCAATAACACCGCCAGGTAAATCATTTGACTTGCCCAAGCTAGTAACGTTACCTTATCCTTTATTTATTAGTTGAGATTGTGATTCTATTATGCAAGCTCTGCCCCCCCCAAAAAAAAAAAAAAAAAACTAGCTTTCAGTCAGTTACAACAAATTATGTAACAATGGGTAAAGATAACAAATGAAATTTAATAATTAAATTGTAATAAAAAGACCTATTAGTTAATTCTCGGAAAGTTCATGAGTTTGTCTATCCCGCCTAGCCCGATTATTAAATATTGGACGAAAACATTAAATAATTATGTTAGCTTACTTAATTGAATGTGCTACTTATACACGACAAAATTTAACAAAGGATACAGAACAAATGAATCGGTAACACTAAGCATATTGAAAATTTTGTAAGGAAACTAGGATCGTATCATTGGGAATCATGTATACTCGTTACTTATGTGAGTGTATATGAATGCATACATACAGTCCATTCAACAAATGGAAAACGATCGCTTATAATTTGACGTGCATCCTTAGTGTTTTGTTGTGAAGGATTTTTTTCAGATTTCTGTACGAATAAAAAGTGGTTTTATTCTAATTGATGTCTAATTCTTCGGCTCTTGATCTGACATGAGCACCTAGTGAGGTAAAATGTTCTACATCTAAAATATTTTTAGGTATCAAACTCTTTCTTGGCAGTCCACTTCCTGTTCGCATTTACAGGACTCACAAAGCAGCTTCTTCAAATAGTAACGCTAGTGTCAAATTTAATGCGATTGAATTCTATAAATAAACTTATAATTTCCAGTTTTAACTAATCCAAACGCTAGTGTTAAATTTAATGCGATTGAATTCTATAAATAAACTTATAATTTCCAGTTTTAACTAATCCCAACGTCGCTCTCATCGCGCGGTTCCTTAAGTGAAAAAATATTTATTTTGCTGTTTGTTATTGCTTGTATTATTGTAATGCTTTAGTCGTTCTCTCTCTCTGATATTTGATTTATTTTCTCAATGAATCACTGCTTCCATCATTTAATTTTCATTGCTGTTTTACTAGATGTATTTTGTAAACAAATGACCCCACTCTTTCTCTCAAAAAGGGTTTTTCTTTATAGATTTCCTATCTCCGATTTCTAGTTGTATGCAATTTGTTTACATCAGTATTTGGTGATTAACCAGTGTATTGTGGACAATGATTTTGTGATTTCCATCCGTCTTTCATTTTGTTTTTTCAAGGACTATTTGATTTCAGACTGGTTGAATATCATATCGGTTCTTCATCACATCCCTCTTTCTTTTCATAGTAATCTTTATCACATTCATCGCCATCTACTCTTCATTCTTTTCATCGTCGTCATAAAAATGTTCAGCAAATTTTCATGATACTCGCATATGTGCATGCTTATTAACTGTATATCTACACTTAAGAATCTCAACCACGTGTTTAACATTATCAATATATTTATATACTGATATGGCGTAAATGGATTTGGTACAACCTGGTTTTGTTTTGGTTAGATTATACGTTAATGGAAAAAGGATGGCTGATTCGATTTGATTTGTAAAATTATATTTGTGAGTATATTTACAAGCAAGACTGTTTGTAGGTAATAAATGTAAATAGTGCATGCAAACACTTGTGGAGTTAGGACAATTCGAATAGACGCAAACCCATATTACTTTCCTAATTAGTTCCCAGAGGCTCACGAAGGAGAGTTTGTGACAGTTATATTTAATAACACCCTCTACACACACACATACACACACATACACACACACATACACACACACAGATGCACACATGAGTGTGTACGCAAGCTGCCCAGTGAGGGAATAACCAAATATCCCGTGAGGGGAGACACACAATTTAATTACAAAATTGTATGTATCAAAAGGCATAGCAAGTATTAACACAGATTATTGTGGCTATGTTTTTGCTTTATTACTTCAGTAACAAAGTTTAATATCTCTGCATAAGTCGAAGCAGACAAGTCTCAACGAATAAAAATCAATGAAATTGTCATTGCTAAAGTAACACAACATTGCCTGCTATCCAAACGAAACTCCGCGTGTTGGTCGGTTGTGGGTAATGTCGAATGGAGATTGTAAAATGGTAAATGGATGTGAAGACGATGGACTGGCGTACATAAAAATGGTGGTCTGATTCAACAGTGAACCGTCTTCAAACGGATATCAATATTACATCATGAAGATGGCTACGTATAACAGTGGCATGGCTCAGGACCTTTATAGTAATGTCACTAGTGGTGAAGTTCTACAGTGACCTGGCTCAGGTTTACAATAGCCAATCCAATAGTTGCCAAGTTCTACAGTAATCTGGCTTAGGGCCAGCTTTATCAAACCACTAGTGGCTACTTTTGTACCGTGGCCTGGTTTAGGTTTAAAGCAGTCAAGCCACTAGTGGCTACTATCTACAGTGGCCTGGATTAGGGTTAAAGTAGCCAAGCCACTAGTGGCTACTTTTGTACAGTGGCCTGGTTTAGGTTTAAAGCAGTCAAGCCACTAGTGGCTACAATCTACAGTGGCCTGGTTTAGGGTTAAAGTAGCCAAGCCACTAGTGGCTACTTTTGTACAGTGGCCTGGTTTAGGTTAAAGCAGTCAAGCCACTAGTGGCTACTATCTAAGTTACCTGGTTTAGGGTTAAAGTAGTCAAGCCACTAGCAGCTAAGCACGTAGCCCACTTTCATCGCAAGCGGATTCACTAACTCCATCCAGTTGACAAGTAGGAGTCAACAGCATTATTTCAACACTGGGTGTAATAGAATAGTTCCCTATTACATTATTGAGTAATGGCTCGTTGTTTAAATTGTATTTATTTTATTTTAGTCAACATTATTTCAGGACTGCCCCACGTAATGCATATAGCATCGCTATGTCAAACCAAACTTAAGACACAGAGTTTAAGGCCTCTGCACAAGGTAAGACATATGTCTTCATCTGTCTAGGAAAACATATCGTATAATACCTATATGCCCTATATGCACACGGTAAAACAAGGTCACATAACACTTCCAAGTGTGTATACTTAGATCATCAGCTTTCATTGCATTTATTGCTATATCACGATAATGCAAAATGTCTGCTTCTTTGGACGTTACATAATTCAGTGAAAACAATAGTGAAATATAAGATATTGATGTTTTAGATGCACTAGCTGAAAACGACTGTAGAAGACCAAGGGAAAGAAAAAGCGGAGAACAAGATCTTGTTGGATTAGAGGATGGATCTAGCGAAGGGTTCAGTATAGTGCACACATGTGTAACCTCTCTCATTCTTTATCGCTTCTAAATCGAAATCTGCTTTCGCGTATTATCACACTCGTTCCTCGTCTTCACAGTGACCTCCCTTTCACTTATCTATCGCCAGCCATTGCTAGTGTCACGTTGCATGCTCGTGTGTATGACCGATCAACAGTATTTTTTAATTTTATAAAAAAGTACATTTTTAGCATCAAATGATTTGACAAATGTCTACTAATGGTAATGACATTTTGACGTCATTAAGATTGTCTTAACGAAAATAGAACAGTTTATAAACCTTAAGAGAGTCACACAAGATATGTGATATGGATGTTTACAGCCAACGGTAAGACATGTCTGGTATACAAGTCTTATAAGACAATTGTCTTACATGTACACAGCCTTTTAAGTCGCACTTTCTTTCCTATAATGCGAATACAGTTAAGCTCTGGTGCTAAAAGTTCCAACAACTAGCAATTTTCATAGAATATGTTTTCATTAGCTGTCTGGTCAATTTTCGATCATAGTCTGTTAATCTTGACTACCTAGGGAAATATTTTTGCTGTTAGTGACGAACTGTTATTTTCTCTCCTTTACAACATACTGGTTACAGGAGAGCTTATGACACAACATGAACTGCTATTTTCACTCCTTTACAACAAATTGGTTACAGGAGAGCTTCTGACACAACATGAACTGCTATTTTCTCTCCTTTACAACAAACTGGTTACAGGATAGCTTATGACACAACATGAACATGCATTTTCTTTTCCTTGCATCTTTCAACGGACATGTTTGAACACGCTTTAACTCTTTCCTAGCTCACATATGCTAATATAACCACTATTAACTCCTTACTCTTCTCCTGAATTAGTGTGGTTTTCATAGAAAATAGCAGAATTCGATTTTTTTAAAAATGTGTTAAAATACGTGGCAGCGTTAGAGAGGGTGAAATGGCTTTCATTACGTCTGTTACTTAACATTGGTGACTGAAGAATTATAAAGGGTGGAATTGCTTTCATTACATCTGGTACTTAATATTGGTGACTGACGAATTATAAAGGGTGGAATGGCTTTCATTACATCTGGTACTTAACATTGGTGACTAAAGAATTATAATAAATAAATACGGTCAAATGTTAAAACTTCTAAAACTAGAATAGTGATTACAAGTTTAATGATCCATCTGACTTGTACGAACTGAGTCTCCAATTTATCAGACTGTATCAACATCTCTCATCTAATTTAAAATTAGTTTATTTTGTCATCTATGCTATTTATCACTATAAGAATATCATTAATACAAAATTTATGTTAACTAATTACTCATAAGAAGAATTGTTTGGAATACTAAGTTTATATTAAATATATAACAATTCACATAAATCATTATTTATAATTATTTAATATTATTTCTATATATTGCTATAATTGGACTATACTTCTTACTCTTCTTGACTGGCCATTGTTACAAACATCATGGGAACACGAGCAATGCGAAACTTTTATTTTTAAAAAATGTGAAAAACTGGCTATTCAATCGGAAAATAGCTTTTCATCTCAACATGTAGGGTTACAAGTTTTCAAGGTTCGACACAAATAATTAAGTGCGAAATTAACACCAGATGTTTCGTCAATGCACCTTAAACCAAATCACCCGATTAAAGCTGAATATGGACATTCTGATGCTTTAAACACACAAAGAATATGTTAGTTATTTCTGCATAATGAAAAATCTCCAAAATTAATAACAGACTGATAGATAGATAGATACATACATACACAGACAGACAGACAGGGAGACAGACAGACAGACAGACAGATAGATAGATAGATAGATAGATAGATAGATAGATAGATACATACATAGACAGACAGACAGAAAGACAGGCAGACAGACAGATAGATAGATAGATAGATAGATAGATAGATAGATAGATAGATAGATAGATAGATAGATAGATAGATAGATAGATAGATAGATAGATAGATAGATAGATAGATAGATAGATAGATAGATAGATAGATAGATAGATAGATAGATAGATAGATAGACATACATGTTTTAGAATTTCTTATTGGTAAGTGTTTTATTGAAAATAGGAAATTATACAAATAAATATACAATGTCATCAATATTTTTTTCATACTATGAAATAAAAGTGCTGAGAAATTACCACTCTTTCAATTTCTTTAAAAGATTATAAGAATCTGTTATTATAATAAAAAGTCAACATTGTAATGCCTCATGGCGCCTCTACACCATATTGGTTTCTTAAGCAGAACACAATCACAATGGTTCTGGTACTTCACTGTCCTTTTGCTTTTGTACGTCAATAGTGCGTAGCCTATTCCCTTCACGCTTATACACACTGCAACAGACATTTCACGCACCTCAAAGTAAAAGTTCAGAAAAGGGCACTTATTCCCACTCAAGCTAATGACTGCCTTCAAGCCGGACCTCTCTCTTACTTACTCAAAGGTTAGAATTATCCTCAGAAATTGAAATTTTTAATCTCAGCCCATTGCCTGGTCTCGATATCATAAAGAAAAAATATCATTGGATAATAGAAAACTGCTCACTCAATTTCCTTTAGGCCAGGGAATCTATATTATTATTGCCTGTGGCTGTTTTCATCAAACTCAGACATTTTCAAACTAACGCCATAAGAAGTAACCAAGGTAGTTCACTCTGACAATTTAACAACGTACATAACAATTAAATTTTAAAATATGAAGTAGCAAATTTACTCTGTCACATTTTTAGTAAATTCTACTTTAAGTTGATTGACCGTACACCAAAGGAAACATTTATTTAATAAAATTTACTGCTGAAATTTGCTGTATGAGACAACCCATTTTCTGCTAGCGTTCCAAATATGGTACGCTTCTTCATCTTTACACAATAACTTTATAAAAACCAAATTGATATTATTTTGTGCTTAATGTGTCTTTAAAATGATTGTTTTATATTTCTGAATTATTTTATCACGGTTTTGAATTTTGTTTTACCGGCAATCCGCATTTTTCGAGCAACTTATCCAAAATGGCAGCTTTTTGCACACAAGCAAAAAGGTACGTTGCAAATACATATTAATTCTGCATTAGAAAAGTAAAAAGCATTATGTTCTTTTAAACAAGACTCTTACCAATTATATTAATGTAAAAAAGTTGGCATATTTCAGTTTAGGAAGAAGTAAGAAGCCTAAGAAAAGAGAATACTTGTTTCTACCATATGTAGGGATAAACTTTAGGGTTTTAGATATGATGAAACACTTTATACAATAAAAACTATAGAAATATTTGATTCTATCATATGTGGGGATCAACGTTAAGGTTTTAGATATTATTATACTTTTTATACAATAAATGCTATAGGAATTTGTCTTTGTTATATTTTGCATGCACTTTTCATTGAATGAAGTTCTGTCAATCATTGAGACTAACTGGGACACTGTGGCCCAAGCTGATGTTTACATAAGGCCGCCAGGTGATGGAAACAATTAAGATGTTCAGTAGACAACCTCCCTCCAAACCAACTCATGAGTGAGACTGAAGCCGAATTGCGGGATTTTGATGGGAACATTCGGCATATTGGATTATCTGAAGATCAAGATCAAGGCCCAACAACTTTAAGGAGAACGGTCAAATGGCGCAGACTAGAAGACAGACAATGGAAGAAGGTCGATCTCAACAAAGATGAAGTAGCCTGGCAAACTCCCAAACCAGACTTTCGGCAAACATTCAATGAAACAGTGCATCCGCGGGAAACCTATCCGGTTTGGTACAAGCAGTGGGTGATGGCGACTCCCTTAGGATATGCTTTGTGCTTGTCTCCATACCAAGGAGCATCAGCAGGTTACGACCGGAACCTAGGTCTTGGGCACTCAGTTGTACTTGACCTCACAAAGAACTTCCGGATGATCTGCCATTTCACATCTTTTTTGACAATTTCTTCACGGGGATTCCGCTGCTGGAGGATCTGGCATCAAGAGGACTGAGGGCCACAGGTACAATTGTCGAAGGTGAGCAGGTGGTCAGCCAAGGAGAAAAAGAAGATTGAGCTAGAGAAGCCAGCAATGATTGCCTCCTATAACAAAGGCATGGGTGATGTCGACCGCATGGATCAAAACGTTGGAGCCTACAGGATCTCCATGCGCACTAAGAAGTGGTGGTGGCCCTTCTTTGCCTTTGCCATTGATGTTTCTGTGCAGAATGGATGGATTTTGTACAGAATGTCACCAGCCCAACAACAGCAGCCTATGGATTTGCGCACACTGTGGCAGAAAGACCAAACTGCTGTGCGCCAAGTGCCAGGTTCCCTGCCATATCGAGTGCTCTGCAGACTTTCACATGGAATAACATTCAGATGATTGAATTTTGGCTGTTGTGAAGGCTAATTTAGGTGTTCTAAAAGGCTTAAAATAAATAACAACTGCAGATTCTTTAATTTTTCTTAATATGTGTTCAATAAGTGAATGTAACCTTTCGCTGCTAGCGTTCCACATGTGGAACGAAAACAAAAATTGCAATAAAATTAAAAATACACGTTTTTCATAAAAACTAAATTTATTCTGTGTTCTTTTGGTGCATAAAGCACAACATATCTGAAAATTAACAAAAAACTCGGGGTTGGGAGAAAATGGGTTAATGATTATTAACGTTTTTTATCGAAATAGTCGCAACATCTGCTGCGTTAAATCGTTTACAATTATTTGCACCATCACGAATTGAATTTTAGTGAAAAATCAAGCCAAGCGCATTATCTCTCATGTCCTCTTCACAAGCCATGCGTCACGGCCTGATGTTTCCTGTTCAAAGGTACAAGTAGATGCCATATGTTTCAAAACCCCAGACTTTATGTTAGAATTCTGTTGAGAGTTAATGTTACATGTAATTTAATATTTGATTTGTTTGTGAAGTTTGGTATACATATCACTTTAAACATTTTGATGTGGGGCTGCAATCTCTATAAAAACATGATCGTTTAAACAATCCACAGACTACACTTGTGTCTGCACTGGTCAAACGAAAACTCATCGTCATCACTGTAAGTATATGTCGCTATATACCTTGATAAAAATGTATTATTATATCAATATCAAATGTTCACTAGTTAAGTGTATAACATATCTATTCTAGGTATGGTCTACTGCTTTTAGGTGTCTATCAGCAAAGGTTACACTGATAATAAGGTTGACACCATCGGTCAATAGTCTCATGGCACCTACTGAGTTGCAGATTGAAAAATATACATGCTCTAGACATATAGATAAAACTAGATATACTCTAGACATATAGATAAAAATAGATATACTCTAGACATATAGATAAAAATAGATATACTCTAGACATATAGATAATAATAGATATTCTCTAGACATATAGATAAAATAGATATACTCTAGACATAGGCCTATAGATAAAACTAGATATACCCAGGCATAAAGATACACATAGACATACTTTAGAAATAAAGATAGAAAGAAAAGAAGTAATGTAATTCACGATATGCAAACCCTCTACACAAACAGATACTCGAGATGGAAACAATTAACAATTAACGGGTGTGTATTGGTGTTCGGTACTAAGAGAGAGGACGAGAGTATTTCCACTGTATTGGTGTTCGGTACTAAGAGAGAGGACGAGAGTATTGGTGTTGGGTACTAAGAGAGAGTACGAGAGTATTTCCACTGTATTGGTGTTGGGTACTAAGAGAGAGGACGAGAGTATTGGTGTTCGGTACTAAGAGAGAGGACGAGAGTATTGGTGTTGGGTACTAAGAGAGAGGACGAGAGTATTGGTGTTGGGTACTAAGAGAGAGGACGAGAGTATTGGTGTTGGGTAGCAGTAGAGAGAACGACTGCGTTTTGACTGTTTTAATGACATAATGTATGCTTTCAGAAATTAATAATTCTTTGACGATTTTTACTAAAGACACAATTATGAATTTGAAGAGAAATACGCTTATAGTAGTGATTAGACGGAAAACCTTCCGATTTAAAGTCCCTGGGTCCAACTAAACTGCGAAAACATGAAATGATAACAACAATCAAACGCTGTCACAGTACAATTTATGAAATAATATAACATTACACGTATACTTGACATGCTTTTCCTTTTGACCGCTACTTTCTGTTAGATCAAAAATTTCTTTCTTCAATTACATTTAGACGATAAATACACTCGTCATCAGCACGTGATAACTAGCCCTCAGGTATATTAGAATATTAGGTAAGGTATGCGTTATTTGTTGTTGACAATAAATTATAGAATATATTTTGTATAGTATACCATGTGAGATTTGTAAATTGTATACATGCAATTGATTTATGCATTGTGTGAGTGCAGTATATTCACTACTGCGTGTGAAAGATGTATTGAAGAATAATTAATTAAATAGTTTTGATTTTGTGATTAAGGAATAATATTAGTAACATAACACATATTTTGTGTGCTGTAGTAAAGTTAGGAATGCCTGAGATCTGAGAAGGTAGAAGATTTGTGTGCCGTAGATGAAATGTATGCAATAAAGCTTGCAATGTGTGAGCCCTCAGCGATGCTTGGTTCAAGTGCTGAAAAAACTCTAGCTCATCAGATATTTTCTTTAAAAAAAAATAGGAAGAAATAAAGGGAGAAGAAAATATTGTAACTTTGTGAGAGAGGAAAAATTCGTAAAAGACTACTCAGTGTGGTTAGGAAAGTTGAAATATATCTCCCCCTTCTTTCTCTCTCTCCCATCACGACATGTGACAAAATAACAGAGGGAACAAGAACTGGACATTTATTTGGAAGTTTAAGTTCGATGATTGGATTGTGTGTGGTGTTTTTCAAAGGAAACCATTCACAGTGATAGATAGGAGATGCAACCAGACCTCCTTATACAGGATTATATTTCTAAATCATCCTATACCCTGGGTGAATGGAGGACTACTTCCATTATCGGAATTTAGAAGGTAGTCATTCATGCTACAAAGACACATTCACTAAGACACCAGCAAAATGACAGCTATTGTCGTAACATTAACGGTAGTGGTGAAAAATCCTTTAGACGCAAGCCTACATACAGGACAGTGGCAGAGTATGATGACAAAGTTCATCAGGCAGTAGAAACACGCAATGGACCGATGCTACGAGTTGCATTCGTTGAACAAACATGGCAGATATAAGTGAGTAACAGAGAACAAAAAAGTTCTAGTTATTTACAGATGTCAGCACACTTAAAGTAATTATATTTATTTTAACATTGTGAAATTGACTTTAAAGAGAACTCTACCCACACACACACACACACACACACACACACACACACACGCACGCACGCACGCACGCACGCACGCACGCACGCACACATACTAATGGAATTTCAGTGTTTGGTTAAATCACAAACTTGTAGAATTATTGTTGTTATTGTATTAACAGAAGTTTTGATTGCACAGTAAAGCTTGTATTTATCATTTTTGTATATTCCATTATTCATCATTTCCACAACCTCCCCAAGAGTGTATATTTTGAAACACTCGTGTGTTTGATCCAAGTACCACATGAAAGAGAATGCCCATAGGTTAAAAAATCTTAAATCATATTTTGTTTGATATTGTTTTGAAAGGGTGAAAGCAGATTTTGTTTTGTCCTGTCTTGTCATGTTTGTCCATCTAGTTTTGACTAGTGTTTGCCACATAGCATTCACCACCATTTCCACTTGTATTCTCACAAGCAAATGTCAGCAAAGCATTTCCTTGCATACAGAATAAAATTGAATAACCAGTAAAGCATCATGCATCCTTGGTTTCTGTGTATTGCTGCTGACATGTCATTTTCTACTTTCCCTCTTGCCAGTGGGAACGGGGAGTAGTGACATATGGTTTGTAAAGAAATATTAATATTGCTTATTTTAAATATTTTACCCGGTATTTTTTTTTTTTTTTTTGCCAAAGTCTTGCTTTGTAATTTTTCTATAAAATTGAAAGTAGGAGCGTAAAAAGTGATCGCAAACTAAAATTTTCTAACTTGCATAGATAGATAGATAGACAGATATATATAGATATATAGATAGATAAATGTAGAAATAGAGATATCAGTTTTATTATACTATCTCATTCATGCTATTTCTGGTCGAAATAGTCTATATACTATCTAATTGTTGTCATACCTCTTACCTTAAGTAACATCACTTCTGGCATACCTCACTTGAAATTAGTTGTTAGTTATCTCAATTCTGTCATGATTAAATAATTCTTTTTGGTCTGAGCTCGGTTCAAAGTAGTATGTGTTATTATCACTCCTGCCTTACGTCATTAGAATCAAGGCAGCTTACTACATCATGCAAGGTTTGCAATAGCTACAATCAAGTTATACACGTATGCTATATATCTTACAGTTCAGTTCAAACGATATGTGCTACATCATTTCTTAATACCTCATCCGTGCTGGTTTCTATTGTATCTCACTTTGTCTGTTCAAACTAACCTATGTGTTGTCTCACTTTTGTCGCATATTAGTTCAAGCTAGTCTATTCAACGTCATTTTACGCACTCTTGTGCCTGGTTCACTTTTGTCGTAAGTCGGTACAAACTTGATTGTATGTTGCACTACGTTCCTAAGTCAGGTTAAGCTTGCATGTGTGTAGACTCACTTCTGTCGTAATCAGTTAAAGCTAGCATGTGTGTAGTAGACTCACATGTTTAGTACACAGTTAAAGCTAGCATGTTTGTAGCAGACTCACATGTTTAGTACACAGTTAAAGCTAGCATTTGTGTAGTAGACTCACATGTTTAGTATACAGTTAAAGCTAGCATGTGTGTTGTCTAACAACTTTAGAAGACAGTTTCACCTAAGATGTGCACTCAGTTTTGTCGTAGTCAGTTTAAGTCAGCAAGCATATATCATATATTGGGAGAAAAAAGCTCTCATTTGATGGATTATAAGGGTGTCTTAAAAGTCTACATTGGTGTGATCAATTTCTTGAAACTAAAAAGATGGAACCCTGAAATACATAACAATGGGACCCTGAAATACATTCACTGCAATACATAACCTAAGTTTCCTTTTTATCACAATATAACTCCCCTCTATTCTTACACTCTATCCTCAACTAACAATTTTTTGCACCATTTATTAGTCCGCTACATACACATGGTAAAATAAATACAGCATATAAAACATTGTCAGGTGTCAGTGTACTAACTGGAGAATTTTGGTTCAAACATTTGTAGAAATAAAAGAACTCACATAGTACATCTCCACACAAGTATAAATATCAACGGAGAAAATGTTTGAACTATTCCTAAGTCCATTCTCTCTCAATCACTCAATTCAACTCACCGCCAAGCTAACGACTACCTTTCAAACGCCAGACTTCTTCTGCCACTATACATTCAAAAGTGAATAGGGAGTATGGTTTTCTACAGCAAGTGAATTCTTTAAACTCAGCCCTTTGGCTATTCTCGCTCTCATAAATAATAATCAGTGGATAATAGAAAACTAATATTTCATTTAGCATTACATCAGTAATCTAGAATATTTTTGCCTCAAGCTGTTTACTTCAGCTCAGACACTTTCAAAAGTTACACCAAGGACTGGTTACTCTGACAATTTAGTAATCCACACATAACAATTAAATTTGAAATTAGGGGGAGGCAAATTTACTGTCACAGACTGTTATGACCATTTGTTAGTGGTCGAACTATAGCTAAATTTCATTCAAAAAGCGTATATCCATGTATATTTTGTAATTTATTTTCCTTGGTATAATTTTCACCCTATTCATTTTCTTTTGCAAGGGATATTATCATGTGCTTTATATAATTGACATGCTTATTGTGTATTATATTGTCATTATTTTTTAATTAAATGCATTGTTAATAATTTTTTGATATTTTAAAGATATTTGCTGTTGGAATAAAAAATAAAATAAACACAGTCTTTATTTATTAGTAAAAGCGTTTGCCCAGGTTGTGTACCTGGAATATTAAATGGGGTAAACGTGTGTTGCATGAACGCATTTGCAACGCCAAAAACGAATTTGCACCAATCACAGCAATTATATTTTTAGTTGGTACACTGATACAGAGTTGTAACTACTCAGGCAAAACTCTATTCCATCCGTAAGAGTGCGCTAGAATGGGAATTGACTATATGAAGTTTATTTTAGACTGAAGTCAACAGAGAGACCATGAGAATATTGTGTAGTGCATGCAAGACTGAAGTCAACAGAGAGACCATGAGAATATTGTGTAGTGCATGCAAGACTGAAGTCAACAGAGAGACCATGAGAATATTGTGTAGTGCATGCAAGTTGTAAAGGTTACTTTGCTATTTCTTTTTCTGTTTGATGATGATATGTTGTTTACCAATAGTTTAGTTGCAATGGAAAACAACGTGATATTTCAGCATATTCAAGTTGCCAAAATGAGAGAATTCCCATGTGTTTGGTAGATTCATTATTTATCTAATGAAACAATGCAGTAAGTTTTTCAGACAATTCCCAATAATCACATATCCAGCATGTATGGACACTTTCTGCCTCGTATTCAGCACCAATTCCAGACTGGAAGGATTTCACTTGTGAGTAACTTTTGATAAGAAGTAACACAAGGTCTGGCAAAATTTAACTCATGACGAAGCATGGCATCAACTTGTTTTGCATACAGTGGGAAAGTTCTGGAAGCCACCAGGTTTCTCAAGGATTGCTTATTCATGGATAATTATTTTTTTTTAAAGTTTGCATCATGCAGGAAGAGATCTGACACAAGAGAGAGTTTTCTTTGAATCCTGTCGGAAGTGATCTGACACCAGAGAGTTTTCTTTGAATCCTGCCGGAAGAGATCTGACACCAGAGAGAGTTTTATTTGAATCCTGCCGGAAGTGATCTGACACCAGAGAGAGTTTTATTTGAATCCTGCCGGAAGTGATCTGACACCAGAGAGAGTTTCGCAAGCTGGAATGAAGATTCAAACACCGGTAACTCGGGAGTGGGAGAGAGGTGGGAGGCAGCAGACAACGTGACAAAACGAGATGTGTTAACCTGGTAGTTGACCTACTTTCTTCATTTTTCTGTTCCGAAACTGTATGCGTTTACTCATCTAACCCATATTTGTTTTGGAACTGAGACTGTGAACCTGTACTATACCCAAAGACACTCAACTTTGTATTTTTGACGGTGCTAAAATTGTTTGTATTACAATTAGATTAATTAAAACCCCGGTGGTCACAAATTACCTGAAAGGAAAGCTACAAGATTTTATTAGTGTTCGCATATAAAATACAATTTTAATCATTTTTTGACTGTTCCTATTTGTTTCTAACATTATTTGGAGCAGAGCTAAGGAACTCTGGGAATGTATCAGTGACTATCAAGAAGTTTGTATTTGTTTAAGATCAATTTGTTTTTGTTATATTTTTGATACCTGTGTTTATCACGAACATTATTATAATTATATTTTCATTTTCTTTTTAATCGTACATTAACTTGTGCATTGTTGTCTTTTATTTCCAGATTTTTATGAATTGTGGAATCAGCGATTTCGTTATTTTAATCTAAACAAGAGAGAATGTGTCGAACATTAAATTTTTATCATATTCATTAAAAAAATTATATTTTCTACGGTTGTGTTGAGAAGATAATTGTGATGTTTACGTGGTAGTGTTCTGCACTGTTTACAGTTTTCATTCCATTTGCAATCTCGTACGCGAAAACAATAGCATACGCAATTTGCATGCATTAATAAAGAGAAACAATAAAATGTACTTGTGAATGTTATTCAAGCACTGTGACCAACAAACAATTGCTTTGTGTTGACAACTTTCCAAAGAACTGAATACAAGTATGATTACGCTAGTGTCGATTTAATTAATTTGGAAAATTTAATTTCATGTCCACGCATTTGTTGACATCTGCCGGGAGTAGTATAATTGTTAATTTGAGGCTTGCACATCATGTTTCCCCAACCCCAGATGGTGACACTGTTATATTCAATGAAATATTATATATGAGTCACATATGTGCTGTTATATTCAATGAAAAACTGTATATGGGTCAAATATGGATGCTTCTATTTTCAGTGCCGAGTTAATTTTTCAGTAATGATTAATTTCTGGAGAGTTTGTCGCATAACTGTAATTTTACTAAAATATCCAGTGACTTGCACGTATTATATACTTGTTTGGTATGGGTAGTAGAGTCTAGCTATTTTATTATCCCTTTTATCATTACGTCCACATATAGGGTGTAAAAAATGGACTCTGAGTGTGTTGTTTTCATTTAGCCGTAAATTAATCTCTTTTAATTTTAGTCCCACGCATCCTTTTAAGAAAATAAGAGCTCCTGGTCACCGATCGGTGTTATTGTGTTTATAATGTCAAAAGTATTTAAATTAGACAATATATATTACTAATATTTTTAAAAACTATTAAAATTAGTATTATTATTTAATTATCCAGAAGACATAACTCATCTCCCTCACTTCGTAGAGATGCGGGCGCTCTAAACGTTTTCTCTCTTCCACAAAGATTAAAGACAATCATTTACCATCACACAATATTTCCGCAGGTGGAAAACGTCTTACCAGAGAGAAGACAAATCCATCTTTTAATCTATATTTGGGGAGCCCCAATCCTTTATATATAGTTATCAATATGTGTGAGAAGGTCAATACATTTAACAATAAATTTATTAAATCAACAAATCAAATATACAAAATATGAATACAGTCAAAAGAGGGCTGACATTTATATCACTTTACAACAATGTTCAATTAACGTGGGACAACCGTACAGTTTATCCTAGCATAGGCAGGAAATTAACATATATATGTAGTCAAGTTCATTGATGTCATCCATCATACTTGTTCACTATCACGAGTCTTCCATCAATTAACTGTCTTTCATATTTAAATGATGGTCCAATGTACCCCTTCTAGGTACATTAGTCTTCTGTTCCACAATCTTTGAAGCACTCACAAAACACAGCATGGGGAATCATTCAGAACTTCTCAAGTTTTAACCAAGCACATCACATGGAAATTTCTAGAAACCTCATGTGCACTACTCAACACACCGTGAGAAATCTCCAAAATATGTTTTTTTAATCCTTATGTTTTTTTTTTATCCTTGAGACCAAACTAAAGCCTCATTTATCTGACATATTGGCTCTCAAACAGAATATAGGGGGATCAGCTTAAAGCAAGACCTATACTGATTAGTTCACAGACAACATTAGATTCACACACCAATGAGCTCTGGTAAAGACTGAAGTCACTGTAGCATGATTTGAAAAAAAGCACACTCGTCTCTGCAAAAGTTAAATTAAGATCATGATAAATGTCAGGCATATTTCTTCTCTAAACTCCTTTCACTCTTTTAAACATTCTCAACTTACAAATCATGCAACAATTTCGTAAGCCCGACACACATACAACAAAAGAAATAAAGCATCAATCAAAATTGATATGCATAATGTACAACATAATCAAAGTAATGAACATAGAAATAATGGTTCAATTACAAAATGCATTCTCCATTTCAAATTACATGTACGAAATATGTTTAAGTCCATTCTTTCTTTAACAGTCAGTTAACCTGTTATAAGCTAAAGATCGCCTTTATGATCAGACTCTTGTTAGGTCAAAATCAAAGTGATTAGTAGAATGTAGGACTTTCATCATCAAAATAAGTTTTGGTTCTATCCCCATTGGATGAAGTTAGGAACACGTCTCAGACTATTAGTCAGAAAAACTACCCACACACTTGGAACTGATTGGAATTGCATCAGCAAGTTCTAGCATATTTAAACATTTACTGCCACACAATATTTCCCTAGGTGGAAAATGTCTTACCAAAGGAGAAGATAAATCCGTCCTTTAATCTATATTTATCGAGTCCCCATCCACCCATTTTCTTCTCCAAAATATGGTATGAATATTTTCAAAAAGGTCAATACATTTATTAAATTGACATTGAAATAGACAAATAACGAATACAATTAAAAGTTTACTTGACATCAATACTTCTATTAACCACATTCAAGTAGTATCAATATGAATGCCGTCTTATATCCTATCACATAATTCAAGAAATGTGTCAATATAAATACCAGGGTAATATCTTATCAGGCACCAGAAAATGAGTAATGAGATTATAGCGAATATAATTAATGAATTTATACACTAACCCAATGTCAAGTGTTTACATACGAGTATCTTAGTTCATAATATGTATAAATAATAATCTACTCATAAAACAACATCTCCACTTAAAACACAAGTATAACATATAAACATCAAAATGCATGAAATATTTCACTCAGTTATCTCTCAATAAGTTAATTCACCATTAAAATAATGGCCGCCTTTTATGACCGGACTTCTTCTACGTCAAATTCAAGGCGATTAGACTATAAAATTCTTTACAGCAGGTAAACCTTTGATCTCAACCTATTAGCTAGTCTCGTACTTGTAAATCTTAAACATTGGATAATAAAAAATACTCATTCTGCTAAAGCTGAGAGGTGCAAATTATCGTAGGCGTGGGGATGATAATGTCCTCATAATTAAAGAGGCCCTCTCATTATTTTATTATATACAGCATAAATTCACTCTAATGTCTTCATAATGACATACTGTATTTATTTCAGACAATTGTAATTTATACATCACCAAGTTGTGTAGCCTTCATTGTCATTATCACAGCAGCAAAGTGTATCATTCAACGTTCATAGAATAATTGCAATATCATATATATCTTTCCACACTATCACAGTTTATCCAACAGCAATCAATCTTCACCTCTGTGCAGCCCGCACTTTATCCCGGTCCTAGTTCGAAATCCTATAATCGTAAACTCTCAGACATATATTCGTACGTCATGTGTGTAACATCAATCGCTACAAATTATTAGTGACATTTTAATTTTATTAGAAATCTCACTCACACTTTATTTTCCAATTGACGTACCATTCAGTCCTAGAATATGTTCATTCCGGCATTCACACTTTGCCGAGTAAGCTATTAAATTCATAGTATATTTAGTGCGTTAGCCAGACAGGTTTTATGTAGGAAGGATAAACGGGGGTGGGGGATAACTACGTAAATGTAAACAAGCAATAAAAATAGTGTGATGAATACACCAGTAATAAATAAATAAAAATATATATTCATATTGAAAATTAGACTAATGGTACTTACTAGCATGATTATATTTTCATAAATGTCCGTTAGTGCCATGAAAGGGCCGTCATCGCAATGTGCTTCTCTCGCAAGATTCCTGTACTAGAGAAAATAAGTTATTACATCAGCCACGGGAAAAACGTTAAGACTTCATTGAAAGATAATTTTATTTCAGAAGATTATTATGGCAGGCAATGTGTTAAATTTCATTCTTTCTTACATTTTTTAGAGAGAAGGTGATGCAAAGAGACAAAGAAACACAGAAGGAGAGATATACAGAGAAAACGAGAGGAAAAATAACTTCATAAGGGAACGAAAGAGATAAACTAAAAGGAAGACAACTGTAGGCATCAAAAAGAGTAGATTTCCACATCGCGATAAAAACGAAAGAGGGAAAGAGAGACAGGCAGAGAAAGAAGAAATGGAGAAAGAAGAAATTAAGAGATTCAATAAAGAGAGGTAGAGAGACAGATGGAGAGAGAGGGAGAGAGGGGGAGAGAAAGAGGGGGAGAGGGAGGTAGAGAGAAAAATTCGAAAGGAAGACGAAGAGATTACTAAATAGAGAGATGGGTAGCCAGCGAAATCAGTGGAATATAGAAGGAATGAAAGTGGAAAGATACTGCGAGATAAGAAAGAGATTGAAAGTAACAAAGGGAGAGACAGAGAAAGGGAAAGAACAGAAAAGAATACTAGTGACTAGAGACATTCTACAGTTCCAGCATACTGGTGACTAAACGTCACGCTATAGTTCTCTACTACTACTGATTAGACATGTGCTATAGGTGTAGTACACGATAAACACAACAAACCCAGAAGAATAGTGGACTGGAGACACTGGTGATTCATTTCTTCTAATAATAGAGATATACGTACGTCATCAAAACTAGTGACTATGGACACACTAAAGATAGAGTAGAACTAGGGATTAGTGACCAACTTTAGATCCTGTAGAGCTAGTGGCAACAGTCACTCTATAGTTCCAAAAGAACTATTGACATTAGAACACACTATAAAATTAGACATAGAGTGTGCGTATGACCAGTACGGGTTACTGGCATTAGTACATGATAATTTTTGAGTTGATATTTTCCTACTGCACTTCAATAATCACAAATATCATTCATCACACACGTTTTGTATAGTGCTCGCTCGTCCAAAACATGAAAGGCTTCCATAAAGCGCGATTGGAAGGAGAAGGTAGAGGTAAAAAGTATTCGATGAAAAGAATGTCAAGAACAAAAATTTATGAGGAAACATACGTTGTGAACAGGTACTTCCTTCATAGCCTCCTAACTTAGAACCTAATTTGATTTAGTTTATCTGCACATCACATAATCATAAACAACTTTTTATTCATACTGGTTCAATTTAATTAATGAAAGTACACAATTCGGTTTAAAAGGAAAATCCTCCCACCCTTCCAACATATGTGTATCAACAGTTATTAATGATTTTTACGTTTCCAGTATTTCTTTATAGACCTTGCCTAGGATAATTAAGGACTTTAAAGATAATAGATTAAATTAATTCCTTCTCTCTATCCTATACAGACTGGTTGCTCAACTTATCATTTGACTAACTTAAAAATGTGTCTTGTAGTGCAGACAGCAGATTTACAAACTGATAAATTGCGTACGTTAGCTGGGTTGGAGTCCTTAAATTCCTCTAAATTAATATGCATTCATTACGTCATTCAGCTCAACCGCCCCCATCCAATCCATGAAATAATCATTAGGTCTATCATGCATAAAAATTAACTACGAAGAGGTTTAACAATAAAAAAATAAGATTTAATAAAGTTTAACAATTTAACAATAATCAAATATGAGCGCAAAAGTCTATTTCTTAATTGCGCATGTACGTGCTTAATGTTCTTTGAGAAAGAGTGCCCAATTGTATCTATGAATTTTAGTCATCTGAGTGGTACTCAGCTTTATGTCCTTGAGTCGCCTGGTCTCTTTGTTCCAGTCCGACCCGGTCTATCCCACTGTAGTTGCACCAGCGGAAATGCACGTGGCATACAAGGGAAAATGTCCTTTAGTTCGCCAGGTGTACTTGAGATTAGACCAGCATACGCCTACACATTGACGTTGCTTTACAATGGTGGTGGACTTTTCTGGAAGAGTTGAACTCTCTCAACAGAGTTCAAACCGGCTTGTACAGGATTTCGAGGACGAAGACAAAGACGAAGATATCCAAGCTCAAAGATGAAGACAAGGATGAAGATGTCTAAGCTCAAAGACCGACCTATGGAAACAAATGTGTCCCATAATCGTCTGCTAGCATGTTTCGCTACTTAAGCACGATTAGTTCAAATGCACGAATTAGAAATTCGACTGACGCATTGTTCACAATTTAGATTAGAAAATACAATCTTCTCACGCATGTTACATTTAACAGTGCATGACGTATGAATTATCAAATATTTACAACGTTAAAATTAGATTTCATACAAAGGGATAATTCAAATCAAGCAAAGCGCTTCACAATTTACAATTAAAATTACACGCAATAATTTGAATTACATGTGGAATTCATATCGAGCGCAGGCACTCCTGGCTCTAGTGAATTTAAAGTCAATATAAATTAAAGTTACAATGGAAAAGAGTTACAATGATTTATATTCTATAACTTATAGGTTTTCAGTCATTTCAATGAACCGTGCTCAAGTTATATAGCAATACATAGTAATATATAACACAAGTACATACATAGCTTAAATATACAGAATACAATCAAATAAAAGTGATACCTTATGAGAAGTCAAAGCATTTATCTCATCTATCACGCCGGTCTGTCCGTTCCTATATGACTCGCGAGTAGCTGACGTGGCTGTCGTGTAGCTAGTTGTATCTCCGAGTACCGGACGGGTGCGTTTTACCAATATTTATAAGAAAGCATAGAGCACATCACGTGACGGATCGCGTGGCATGTAGTTGGTTCTAGAACCTAGACAATGGGCCTAAAGTTACATAACGTCCTGACCTCTTTGCTGGGAGCTTCTCGATGTAAATATCGAGAGAGAGCTCCAAACAAAGGAATTTCAAATCTCGATATTTGAAAAATAAACAAGTGGGTCAAACAGTCAAGACATTTTAATCAGACTGTGACAATGATAAGAGCCTCTTAAAATTATTTGTGTTCATATTTTATTTTAACACCTTCTTCAATATGTGTCCATTTATGATTATCATTGCACTTCCAAATAATTGTGGATCTAATATCAATGGGATGCAGACGAAATGATATGCTTGTTGTGACTTGCTATATTTATATATTTATATATCCACGTGTTAAATCTATAAATGGTCACGTTCTATCTAGGAACATTCTATATCTATATATGGTCATGATGTATCTATATTTGGTCAAGCTATGGAAGTGATTCTTATAATGCCCCTTCCGCCACCCTTTCATACACATGTTTACATTTGACGAACAAACCTGATTGGCTTAAGTTTCAGGCGTGGGATGTTACAACAGAATCCTAACGTATAAATACATCTGTTGCTGAGTGGCTGAAACAGACTTCACGTCAAGAGCTACTTGTGTAGAAGGAACAAAGCAGGCAGAAGGCAGTCGTTATAAATTCGTCGTTACATTGAATGCCCAAGGTAAGTAAAATTTAGAAAACTTTAAATTAATAAATGAGATCAAAGGAGTGTTCTCCCATTATAGTGTTTTGTGCATTGTGTGCCGTGTTATGCATATGAGCAAAGCCATGGATCTAATCATGCAGGAAAGACAATTTACCACTAAACTTGTTCATCACGGGATAATTGTTGGGAACTATATTTCTAACTGTCACAATTGCTTCTTATCAAAACATAAATCATTGCACAGAAAATAAAGTGACATATTAGGTCTAATTGCCATTCGAATGTTAGATCAATATCTGATAATGGTTCAGAGAAAGTCAGTGCCAAAATTCCACTATATAGTGATACAGTTCAGAGAAAGTCAGTGCCAAAATTCCATTATATAGTTATACAGTTCAGAGAAAGTCATGCCAAAATTCCATTATATAGTTATACAGTTCAGAGAAAGTCAGTGCCAAAATTCCACTATATAGTTATACAGTTCATAGAAAGTTAGTGCCAAAATTCCACTATATAGTTATACAGTTCATAGAAAGTTAGTGCCAAAATTCCATTATATAGTTATACAGTTCAGAGAAAGTTAGTGCCAAAATTCCATTATATAGTTATACAGTTCAGAGAAAGTCAGTGCCAAAATTCCACTATATAGTTATACAGTTCAGAGAAAGTTATTGCCTCCTTTACAACATACTGTTTACAGGAGAGCTTATGACACAACATGAACTGCTATTTTCTCTCCTTTACAACAAATTGGTTACAGGAGAGCTTCTGACACAACATGAACTGCTATTTTCTCTCCTTTACAACAAATTGGTTACAGGAGAGCTTCTGACACAACATGAACTGCTATTTTCTCTCCTTTACAACAAACTGGTTACAGGAAAGCTTATGACACAACATGAACATGCATTTTCTTTTCCTTGCATCTTTCAACGGACATTTTTGAACACGCTTTAACTCTTTCCTAGCTCACATATGCTAATATAACCACTATGAATTCCTTACACTTCTCCTGCATTAGTGTGGTTTTCATAGAAAATAGTAGAATTCGATTTTTTTTAAAATGTGTTAAAATACGTGGCAGCGTTAGAGAGGGTGAAATGGCTTTCATTACGTGTGTTACTTAACATTGGTGACTGACGAATTATATAGGGTGGAATTGCTTTCATTACATCTGGTACTTAATATTGGTGACTGACGAATTATAAAGGGTGGAATGGCTTTCATTACATCTGGTACTTAACATTGGTGACTGAAGAATTATAATAAATAAATACGGTCAAATGTTAAAACTTCTAAAACTAGAATAGTGATTACAAATTTAATGATCCATCTGACTTGTAGGAACTGAGTCTCCAATTTATCAGACTGTATCAACATCTCGCATCTAATTTAAAATTAGTTTATTTTGTCATCTATGCTATTTATCTCTATAAGAATATCATTAATACAAAATTTATGTTAACTAATTACTCATAAGAAGAATTGTTTGGAATACTAAGTTTATATTAAATATATAACAATAACAATTCACATAAATCATTATTTATAATTATTTAATATTCTTTCTATATATTGCTATAATTGGACTATACTCCTTACTCTTCTTGACTGGCCATTGTTACAAACATCATGGGAACACGAGCAATGCGAAACTTTTATTTTTAAAAAATGTGAAAAACTGGCTATTCAATCGGAAAATAGCTTTTCATCTCAACATGTAGGGTTACAAGTTTTCAAGGTTCGACACAAATAATTAAGTGCGAAATTAACACCAGGTGTTTCGTCAATGCACCTTAAACCAAATCACCCGATTAAAGGTGAATATGGGCATTCTGATGCTTTAAACACACAAAGAATATGTTATTTATTTCTGCATAATGAAAAAATCTCCAAAATTAATGACAGACTGATAGATAGATAGAAAGATACATACACAGACAGACAGACAGGGAGACAGACAGACAGACAGACAGATAGATAGATAGATAGATAGATAGATAGATAGATAGATAGATACATACACAGACAGACAGACAGGGAGACAGACAGACAGACAGACAGACAGATAGATAGATAGATACATACATAGACAGACAGACAGGAAGACAGGCAGACAGATAGATAGATAGATAGATAGATAGATAGATAGATAGATAGATAGATAGATAGATAGATAGATAGATAGATAGATAGATAGATAGATAGATAGATAGATAGATAGATAGATAGACAGACAGACATGTTTTCAGAATTTCTTATTGGTAAGTGTTTTATTGAAAATAGGAAATTATACAAATAAATATACAATGTCATCAATATTTTTTTCATACTATGAAATAAAAGTGCTGAGAAATTACCACTCTTTCAATTTCTTTAAAAGATTATAAGAATCTGTTATTATAATAAAAAGCCAACATTGTATTGCCTCATGGCGCGCTCTACACCATATTGGTTTCTTAAGCAGAACACAATCACAATGGTTCTGGTACTTCACTGTCCTTTTGCTTTTGTACGTCAAGAGTGCGTAGCCTATTCCCTTCACGCTTATACACACTGCAACAGACATTTCACGCACTTCAAAGTAAAAGTTCAGAAAAGGGCACTTATTACCACTCAAGCTAATGATTGCCTTCAAGCCGGACCTCTCTCTTACTTACTCAAAGGTTAGAATTATCCTCAGAAATTGAAATTTTTAATCTCAGCCCATTGGCTGGTCTCGTTATCATAAAGAAAAAAAATCATTGGATAATAGAAAACTGCTCACTTAATTTCCTTTAGGCCAGGGAATCTATATTATTATTGCCTGTGGCTGTTTTCATCAAACTCAGACATTTTCAAACTAACGCCATAAGAAGTAACCAAGGTAGTTCACTCTGACAATTTAACAACGTACATAACAATTACATTTTAAAATATGAAGTAGAAAATTTACTCTGTCACATTTTTAGCAAATTCTACTTTAAGTTGATTGACCATACACCAAAGGAAACATTTAAATAAATTTACTGCTGAAATTTGCTGTATGAGACATTAATGATTATTAACGTTTTTATCTAAATAGTCGCAACATCTGCTGCGTTAAATCGTTTACATTTGAATTTTAGTGGAAAATCAAGCCAAGCGCATTATCTCTCATGTCCTCTTCACAAGCCATGCGTCACGGCCTGATGTTTCCTGTTCAAAGGTACAAGTAGATGCCATATGTTTCAAAACCCCAGACTTTATGTTAGAATTCTGTTGATAGTTAATGTTACATGTCAGACCTTGATTACTTTAGAAATCAGCATAGTATACAGGTAATTTAATATTTGATTTGTTTGTGAAGTTTGGTATACATATCACTTAATTCATTTTGATGTGGGGCTGCAATCTCTATAAAATCATGATCGTTTAAACAATCCACAGACTACACTAGTGTCTGCACTGGTCAAACGAAAACTCATCGTCATCACTGTAAGTATATGTCGCGATATACCTTGTTAAAAATGTATTATTATATCAATATCAAATGTTCACTAGTTAAGTGTATAACATATCTATGCTAGGTATGGTCTACTGCTTTGAGGTGTCTATCAGCAAAGGTTACACTGATAATAAGGTTGACACCATCGGTCAATAGTCTCATGGCACCTACTGAGTTGCAAATTGAAAAATATACATGCTCTAGACTTATAGATAAAACTAGATAAACTCTAGACATATAGATAAAATAGATATACTCTAGACATAAAGATAATAATCGATATTCTCTAGACATATAGATAAAATAGATATACTCTAGACATATAAATAAAACTAGATATACTCAGACATAAAGATACAAATAGACATACTCTAGAAATAAAGATAGAAAGAAAAGAAGTAATGTAATTATGCTATCATTGCAATTCACGATATGCAAACCCTCTACACAAACAGATACTCGAGATGGAAACAATTAACAATTAACGGGTGTGTATTGGTGTTCGGTACTAAGAGAGAGGACGAGAGTATTTCCACTGTATTG
Source organism: Sinotaia quadrata (assembly GCA_028829895.1). Classification (NCBI taxonomy): domain Eukaryota; kingdom Metazoa; phylum Mollusca; class Gastropoda; order Architaenioglossa; family Viviparidae; genus Sinotaia; species Sinotaia quadrata. The sequence goes on along the minus strand of CM054180.1, from coordinate 134,469,437 downwards.
GTGTTCGGTACTAAGAGAGAGGACGAGAGTATTGGTGTTGGGTACTAAGAGAGAGGACGAGAGTATTGGTGTTGGGTACTAAGAGAGAGGACGAGAGTATTGGTGTTCGGTACTAAGAGAGAGGACGAGAGTATTGGTGTTGGGTACTAAGAGAGAGGACGAGAGTATTGGTGTTGGGTACTAAGAGAGAGGACGAGAGTATTGGTGTTGGGTAGCAGTAAAGAGAACGACTGCGTTTTGACTGTTTTAATGACATAATGTATGCTTTCAGAAATTAATAATTCTTTGAAGATTTTTACTAAAGACACAATTATGAATTTGAAGAGAAATACGCTTATAGTAGTGATCAGACGGAAAACCTTCCGATTTAAAGTCCCTGGGTCCAACTAAACTGCGAAAACATAAAAAGATAACAACAATCAAACGCTGTCACAGTACAATTTATGAAATAATATAACATTACACGTATACATGACATGCTTTTCCCTTTGACCGCTATTTTCTGTTAGATCAAAAATTTATTTCTTCAATTATATTTAGACGATAAATACACTCGTCATCAACTTGTCATAACTAGCCCTCAGGTATATTAGTATATTATGTAAGGTATGCGTTATTTGTTATTTTTCATGAGTTCAACTAAACAAGACGCACTACCCTGCTGCATGGACAAAGCTTTGATTATTTTCTGAATATATATCACAAGCCATCTGGTCAACGTAAGTCAACTTGCTTTTGGTGTCTCAAATCTATCATCAAATGCGTCTGCCAAAACCATTGCTGTTATATATAGTGTATGTACTGTTGTATCATCCATATTGTTGCACTGTTGGCGTTTGGATCTGTCGAGGTCTTGTTTATGTATTTTTCTTAGATTACATGTTTTCTTTATCTCTAGCTGATGAGCTGGTCAAAACTGATCCACGATGCAATGAACTTTGGAAGAATGGTGCGATAATAAGCAATGAGAAATACAGACTTTGATTTCATAAGTAGAATTAATAGGAACTGTTGTAGTAAAAATAGCAGCAGTAATAATATAGCTGACATCCTGCTCTGAAGGCTTATCATTATAATTTTTACCACCGACAACAATTTCATCATCATCCTATTTATCATCGTCATCATCATCATCATCACCACCATCATCGTCGTCACCACCACCACCACCATCATCATCATCATCATCTCTTCTCCATCATAATCGTCATCACCATCGTCATCATCAGCATCACCACTATCATCGTTGTCGTCATATTCGTCATCATCACAATCCAGCTATGTTCATAATTATTTGCTTCTTCAGCAGCAACAACATCAAAGTCGTCGAAATCATACGTCGTCACTTCACAATCAAAATGATAATCATTTAATCATCACATATCTTGTCATAATACAATACACCGTTAACTCGTACTTGCGGCGTCTCAGGTAAGACGTAATTTACCGTTGGACATTATATAACACAATTAGATTTTACTATTTGTATCAATGAGGAAAGAATAGAAATCACACTTTGCCTATGATATAATGGCGTGGGTCTTCACTCAGTGATTGCTGTCAAATGTGTTTAGGTTCCAAGTGCGTAAGTGACTTTGACAAGATGTTGACCCTAACGTTCATAGTACTGACCGCGTTGCTAAGTGGTTCCAATGCTGACCCAGATGGCGACAAGCGTAATGAGCTTAAAGAATTACGAGCAAAGGGGGTGAATTTGGAGAAAGGATCCGAACTGAAGAGGAAAGGCCCAGGTGAATGACAATAATATTTATGATAAGGAGTGACACGTGAACCGGATATAGCTTTTGCAAGTAGTAATTATGATGTGCTTTTAAAGTTACTAATCATAAATGTTTAAATCAATATACTGTTACAAGAATCACATTATTGTTTCACATTTGTTTATTTACTTTATCAATGAATTTCCTTATGTAAATCATAAAGTATAGTGTACTGCCGAGAAGACCTATTACCTATCTTGTGACAATGTCATTGCTGCCTATAATGTGATAAAACTTCAGTCAAAAATAACAAAATTATGTACAACAAGCAGACACATACGTGTTATCGAATATCAAGATATCCGAATCGTAGCCATCAAAGATGTTTTGCTAAATAACTTAAACAGATTAGATAGATAGATAGACAGACAGACAGACAGTCAGACAGACAGTCAGACAGACAGACAGATAGATAGATAGAAAGATAGATATAGATAGATAGATGGATAGATAGATAGAGAGAGAGAAAGATTAGTAGATAGATAGATCAATAGATAGATAGATAGATAGATTGATAGATAGATAGATAGATAGATAGATAGATAGACAAATAGAAGGACTGATGAATGGATGAATGGATGGAGAGATCGCATCTACAGATGGACAGAATGGACATATATAAATATATGTAGTAATGTACGTAGTAAAATAGATTGAAATACAGACAGATAGCTTGAGATAAATGATTATATGTAAATATACGTAATACATATATTTTATTGCTAGCATTCCAATTTGATTGATTAAGAAATAAATACAAATTTAAAATAACCAATAGCCATAGGCACATTTCAAACATTGCTATCCTTTTACACTTATAATTTATTTACAATGTAGTGGTTATCGTCAAACTGCTATCATTCTAGTGTCTCGGTCTCGGTAAACATTCACATTATGTACTTTCATTCAAACAATTTTCATTTGGTCGATGTTCTGATTCACTAATTATTATTTTAAACCATTGTAGTTGAAACAAGAGGATAGTAGTTGAATATAGATAGACACAGACGGCGTTATCTCCATATGGCTCATTTGGTCCCTTCCAATATATCTTCCTTCACAGACTTTCTCTCATTCACACAGTGAGTGAATGCATTCATTTCACCGTAACCCAATAACGCTTTCTCCTTTTAACTCACTGGAACTCACTTCTGCATTGTCACGAAAGAGTGCTCAAAATGTAATTTCCTTCTGCAATGATTTCTGCAAATCCGGTTGTCTTGGATTCTTAAAACATTACTCTCTCACTTATTTATTTTCCAACGCATAGACTATTCAGTGGTTATAAATTTCAAATATAATATATTCCAAATCAGACTATTACAGTTGCCCGCGTTACGAATTTTCCAATCCAAAGTGGAATTAATAAATGTATGATGCCATATACGCAACTAAACTGACGTGAGATTCTGTCCTAATATATCTGTTCCATTTCCATAATATTCTCACTGAGATTTCTCCGTTTATATAAGGATTTCTATGCTTTTGAAAGCATTATGACCTGTTGTACCCCGGACAAAAAACCTTGTACTATATAAATACATTCTCAGTGGAAACAAACTAGAAATAAAAACACCTCAAATCCAATTTCAAACAAGCTCTATTAAGTTCAGGCGTCGAGCACAAGATCCACGATCTTAAACAAAACAACCTTTGACTTTCTCAACTTATAAACCTCTACCATATGACTGCTTGGAATAATTGTTACGACCACAGTTACGAATAAGTATGCGTACGTTTGTTTAGTATAAATTGTATACTAGTGCGTTAGGCTGCGTACATGTGTTTTCAGAGTGTTTCGCTTGTTCTTATCTGATACGTTAGCTTTCCCAGTATGTTACTATATTTACTCACTACATTCTCAGTGCCCATTGGTCAAGAGAGCGATGTCTTATTTTTCCCTGTACGATTGGCCAACAGGGTCATGTCGACCTCCTACCTGCGAGTGTGTTAGCTAAGTTATGTTATATCTGAACTTTGATTTATTTCCAGTTAACCTTCCTTTACGAACTGACGATTTAGTCCCGTATAGTCATTAATTTACTACTTGCACCATCATTCTAATGATCAATTCTTGGTTTGTCATATAAATATCCCATTATTATTTTGGTTATCATACAGTCTTAAAGTTTACATTCTTAATATCACCAAGATTAAACAATCTCAAATCTTTCAATCTTTATGTCGCCGCTATACTCTGGGGTGACTTTGTAATAATGACTTATACCAACTCTGTATAATTAGTTATGATACAAGACATCTACAAGTGCCGGTGCAGAGCATGGGTCACTGGTTAAATATGTATATCTGCAACTGTTACGCTGATATACTGGTACGTCGCCAATTTGGCTCCGCCCCCAACTCAGATTCAGCTGAGATTTAATGTTTATGAATAATATATATATATATATATATAATGATTACAATTAACGAACAGAGGACAAGACGTACTCATTACATTATCACTTGAACTACGAAAATAACGATAGAACTAACAAACACGCGTTTTAAAAAATAATAACAAGAAATTTAATAAAAGAAAAAGTTAACAAGATTTAGAAAATTCAGTTCATCCTAAGCCAGTTCATTGGACTGAAGTCACTGTCTGAATAGGCACTTAGCTTAAGCACAGAAATGACGTCAGTCTTGTAGACTTGAATTTTCCAGTCAATAGATCGACACGTCCCAATTCAGCCGGGACAAGTAGAACGGCCACACAGGCACAGCCACACAGGCAAGCAAAATCAGGCAGCTATAAACGAGCAGCCGAGAATACACAATAACAAGAAAAAACCCTGCAACACAAACAATTGCAAAACCTAAGTGTCCAGTCCAGTGCTCGATTAATAATTACTAAGTTTGGCATAGGCCTCTGAAAGGAAGAATATTAATATATTCATAAATAAAACATAGTATATATCATCCTAATAAAACTTAACCATTCACACAAATACAAAGACGCTTTTACCTATATAGCCAGGGTTTTCTTCTCTCATATACGACCCAGTGTTGTTTTGGGCGGACTACCCTTTCAGTCGTCACCCTCAGACGATTTTCAGGAAGTAGTGAAGATAACATTTTCACTGTGGTTTTTATTACCCTGCTTAGACCAGCTTCTGACCTGTTCAATTCATTAGCTCTAAGATGATTATGTCCCGCTAACAACTCTAACCACCCGCTAAGCGTACGCACTGACCACACGCTGACCGCCTCGCTCGCAGACTTCAAACACCGCAGACATCAAACGCCAGTCCCTAAATCTTCCACACATGTCTCTCATTCGTTCCAGGGCTTCCCTTCTCTGTAAACAGGACGCAATACGCACTCATTCCACAAATGAAAATTTATATAAAATATATATGTGGGAATATTTTCCCATCATACAACATCCCTACTAAATTGAAAAGTCGTATTACCTCTAAACTAGCGCATAGTGGTAATGTGCAAAATAAGTAACTTCTTCTAGGTGTCCTTGAAACCTGTGCTCTGGTTACATCTTGAGAGACTTCTGTAATCGTTATACTACTGAATATCATGGAATTCCAGGGTGGAGAGAGTGCCGTCTACAACTGCAATTGCCATCCTATTTCCAGATGATTTATTGTGCTCAGTAGACTGAATAAACGAGTGAAGGGGATGCTGGCATTGTGCAGACTGAATAAACTTTCTTCATATGATTTCTCAATGATGCGGCATATGCAGAACAGTTCATGAACTAATGCATCTCTACCTTTCTCTCTTGTCCAAATTCGTGATAGAATCGTTTCGATGAATAGAGATTGTTTCCTCAGATAGTCATTGTTGAATATCAATTGTGTAGGAGGAAAGACTTGAACACTTGTTAGTAATGTAAATTCGAGAACTGTTTCAAACCTAGATGTATTGTGTGAGATACATATTATTTTATAATAGATCGTTATCATTTGTTAAATCCTACTTACGCATGTTCATTGATACATGTCTGGAGTAATCAATGGGTGGATGGTGGCTTAATGATTCATTGTTGGATGAAAGTTAGAAATTTTGAAATTACATTACTCCTTAAGTTGGAAGTTCCACCTGAACAGATAAATTATGTGTCGGTAGTACTTTATTTATAGTGACATGTTATTGGTTAATTCATGTTGTAAACAAATCATAAATTTAACTACTGATAAGTGATTATTCTAATTAATTGATAAAGGAATTTATAATAATAATTATAATAGAGGTCAAAAGTACTATAGCAGCTACACATGGTCAGGTGTTTGAAAAGTTGAGCTAGGTATTAATGATGTTACATTGGTAGAAGGAGTGAGAGGAAAATATTGTTGCTGTTTGTTTTACTTATTTTAGCTTTTAAGTCAAACAATCCTTATAAATCATCTTATAAATTGAATTTGTATTGTCCAACTGTTCATGTATTCTGCATATTTATTTGTGTGTTTCAGTTGCTTTCACAGTCAGATTTACATACGATGATCCAAACAATGGCATAACTATAGGACCTTCGGAAAAACTCAAATTTGATAATGTGATCACCAACATCGGTGGGGGTTATGATACCCGCACGGGAATCTTCACAGCGCCAATTGCTGGTACTTACGTGTTTTATCTATCGATGATGTCCACAAACAGTCGTGGACCCATACATATTGTCATTGATAAACATGGTACAGTGCTGGGTATGGTATTTGCAAATGGTTCCTCACATCCGTATGATCAGGGCTCTACCCAGTTTGCCACACGCTTGACCAATGGAGAACAAGTGTGGGTCAGACAATATGCTGGAGATGCTTTGCGAGGAGGGCCATGGACAGTATTTACTGGCTATTTGATATCTCCGGACTAAAGATCAGAAAACAATACGAGTTTCCGTTTAATGTTCTAGAACCTATGTTTAATTCAGATACAATTGCTTCCTGAAATAAATGTTCTAGAACCTATGTTTAATTCAGATACAATTGCTTCCTGAAATAAATGTTCTAGAACCTATGTTTAATTCAGATACAATTGCTTCCTGAAATAAATGTTCTAGAACCTATGTTTAATTCAGATACAATTGCTTCCTGAAATAAATGTTCTTGAACTCGCACGTTTTGTTGCACGTTCTTTGAAGATGTGACAGACGTCACACTGCACAACTGTGACGTGTATAAACGAGTGATGGTAAAGCTGAGTTTAATATATGACCCAAAGCAAACGATTAAGTTGAGGTTAATATAAAACCAGAAGTAAACGATTAAGAGAATGTTAATAAATGACCAGAAGTAAACAATTAAGTTGAGGGTAATAAATGACCGGAATTAAACGGACACTTTGAAATGGTACTGACACGACAAATACGAATACGAAATTAGTATTCTTAATTTGCAAGATTTTTAATCTAAAACAACGTCATGACTATGTTGTGTTTTTTTTTTAAAATACCCAAACTGTTCACGGTTTAGTTTCGTCTCTATGTGAGGTGTAAACACTTTGCATTCAAGAAGAAAAGCTTTCCAAGACAAGATTTCTTGAAAATTATCACAAGACAGGCAATATGATATAGGAGAATGTTTTATTTACATATTAATGGGTGCGTTACGAGCATGAGCATATAAATCGAGTATGAGGTGACGTAAACGTACGAATATATTTACGAGTCTGAGTATTAGTAAATGTGACGCACACGACACTTAGTTAATGAAACGATTATTATTAAAAATTAATCTTTCATAACTAATCACAAGTGATGAACATATTTATTTTATTAATGATCCTCCAGCACACACTAACGTCTCTCTCACTTGGCGAATATTTTGGTGCTGTAAACGTTTTCTCTATTCCACTAGATAGAACATCATTTACAGTCACATAATCTCTCTGTAGGTGGAAACATTTCACTAAAGACAAATCCTACCTTTAATCTATATTTAGCAAGCTTCCATCCACCCACTTTCTTCTCCAACATTATCAATATGCGTAAGAAGGTCAATAAATTTATAAATAAACGAATTACATGAAAAATCAAATGTAAGACTGACAATTATAGTTAAATAGATGACATCAATATTCCATGAACTCATGTTCGGATCGGATGATTGTTTATACAGTTTATTTATATATAAAATATTAAAATTACATAAATAAATAAAATAATAAAATAATTAATTATTAATAAAATAAAATAATAAAATAATTAATTATTAATAAAATAAAATAATAAAATAATTAATTATTAATAAAATAAAATAATAAAATAATTAATTATTAATAAAATAAAATAATAAAATAATTAATTATTAATAAAATAAAATAATAAAATAATTAATTATTAATAAAATAATTAATTATTAATAAAATAAAATAATAAAATTACAGTTCAACAATGGAGTCGATTCAAATCGCAGGTTAGTCCTATCAGAGAAAAGAAATTTAGTAATTAGAGGTAGGTTATTGTAATCTTTTACATGTCCTATCAGAGAATAGAAATTTAGTAATTAGAGGTAGGTTATTGTAATCCTTTACATGTCCTCTCAGGGAAAAGAAATTTAGTAATTAGAGGTAGGTTATTGTAATCCTTTACATGACCTATCAGAGAAAAGAAATTTAGTAATTAGAGGTAGGTTATTGTAATCTTTTACATGACCTGGATTAAGCATTGCTTCCACAGTATTTCCCTGGTTTGTGCAACAATGTCACAATGTCCGTTAATATGTGTCTCCCGCCACACGCGTGGAAAACACTAACACACTGTTTATATTCCTGAACGAACTTGAGCGCTCTCTTCCAGGTGTCAATTTCTTCAAGTAGAACACGATTACAGTAATTCTTTTATTTAAATATACTAGAATTCTTCCGATGTATCCAGCATATACATCAAAGGGTGAATAGCATACCCACCCACCCACCCATTATGCTTATAGTCACCAGAACATATGTTTCTGCGCCTTCCCTGTTGTTCAGGTTTATAGCTGATAACTGAAAACCTGAAGTTCAAAACTCATAATAATTATTTTATTTTATTAATCATCCTCCAACAGACACCACTCGTCTCTCATTTTAAAAAGGTACTCCTTAAATACACTGTATTTTATTGTACACACACTGTGACAGAGTCAAGATAAAATCGGACTTAACCAATTTCTAATTTTTTAATCTGTTATTGGAAACGCATTTCTTGTTTAAAGCAAGTATTTCCATTCATTTAGCTTTCGAAGCTTCGCATGACGCATGACGTAATACTCTTGTGTTCCAAAGTTACGTCATGACTCACGTCATGTAAGCCGTGATGAGATCTGCCAATATCCGTCTTCATAACGGGCACACTCTCATTGACCTTCTCAGAACCACCAATTCCATCGGTAGAGAGGAGACTGAAACCCGCCAGTTCATTCCGTTAATGCATACAAAACCGGTAACACATCGATTTCTTAGAATATTATTGTATTTGTATTTTAAGCTATCTTTGTGAGGATTTATGAACATAATTTATTTCAAAATTGTATTGTGGCAATCTTCTCCAAATGCGTGGTTTGATAATAAGTATGGTTAAGTCAAATGTTACCTTACATATATATTAATTTGTAAACCTTTAAACTTTTTTAAATTATAAAAACGAATAATTGATTTTGTGTCCCATAACGTCTGTGTACGTTGCGAAATTCTTGTAATAATTCATTTCTGCGTATAATTTTATTGTAATTTGTAAAGCGCACATGCGTAATTTTGAATTATAACTTAATTTCTTTATAATATGAATTCCATTGTGTAATGTAAATACTTTTAGGAATTAATGTGTTCATGTGAATGTTAACTGTAACGCACATGCGGACTATATTGTATCTTTCTTCGTAATTATATTTGTAAAGACACAATAAGTCGAGGACTAAACTATGCTCATTATTGTTCAAACCACGTGCGTGGACTGCAAAATGATGAAACAATCGCTCACAGGAATTTTATTTACTTCCAGAGCGGGTTTCTGGTAATATCCCCTTCTTCACGTCTTGTTGATAACATACCGTTATCGTTGTCTTCACGTTGTAAAATTCATTGCCGACTGACAGCCTGAAGGTTGTACTAACTTGGTGTTGGGCAACTGGTTGATTTGAACATTGATGCGAAATGAAGCAACGAGATGACCAGCCTGAAGGTTGTGCTGACTTGGTGTTGGACAACTGGTTGATTTGAACATTGATGCGAAATGAAGCAACGAGATGACCAGCCTGAAGGTTGTGCTGACTTGGTGTTGGACAACTGGTTGATTTGAATATTGATGCGAAATGAAGCAACGAGATGACCAGCCTGAAGGTTGTGCTGACTTGGTGTTGGACAACTGGTTGATTTGAACATTGATGCGAAATTAAGCAACGAGATGACCAGCCTGAAGGTTGTGCTGACTTGGTGTTGGACGACTGGTTGGTTTGGTGGGGAATGAAGTGACAAGACGCTCGTGGACTGAGTTAGCCGTTGAGTCCAGAACCAGCCAAATATACTGGGGACTTGAGTTACAGATGCCGCCAGCTTGATAATAGCTAAGAGTTTGAACTATGACACTTGATCTTTATAAATAGTATTGCAATCTGACGGATTAGAGCATGAACAATATGCATAGTCTTGAGAGACTAAACGTGTCTACCTTTGATTAACTTTGTTATTTGTGAAATCTATTAAATTCGTTTATTTGTTAGGCCTCTTATTCTTAGTTATTTTATGCATTTTGTAAGACCAATCTTGTCGGTTTGGATGGGGGCGTATGAGTTAAATGTGAAGTTGAATGCATAATTATTATAAGAGAGTTTAACGGTTTCCAAACCGCGCTTTTGTACGCAAGTTTATCTGTTTGTGAATTTGTCTGTCTATAACTACTAGACGCAAGTTTATCTGTTTGTGAATTTGTCTGTCTATAACTACTAGACGCAAGTTTATCTGTTTGTGAATTTGTCTGTCTATAACTACTAGACGCAAGTTTATCTGTTTGTGAATTTGTCTGTCTATAACTACTAGACGCAAGTTTATCTGTTTGTGAATTTGTCTGTCTATAACTACTAGACGCAAGTTTATCTGTTTGTGAATTTGTCTGTCTATAACTACTAGACGCAAGTTTATCTGTTTGTGAATGTGTCTGTCTATAACCACTAGACGCAAGTTTATCTGTTTGTGAATGTGTCTGTCTATAACTACTAGACGCAAGTTTATCTGTTTGTGAATTTGTCTGTCTATAACTACTAGACGCAAGTTTATCTGTTTGTGAATGTGTCTGTCTATAACTACTAGACGCAAGTTTAACTGTTTGTGAATTTCTCTGTCTATAACTACTAGACGCAAGTTTATCTGTTTGTGAATTTGTCTGTCTATAACTACTAGACGCAAGTTTATCTGTTTGTGAATTTGTCTGTCTATAACTACTAGACGCAATTTTCGTGTAAACAGAAGGATAAGCTTGAGCAGCCAGTCTGTTTAGGATAACGAAGGGAATTAATTTAATTTACCTAAATTCAGAATTCTAAAATTCCTAAGCAGGGTCTATAAATAAATACTGGGCACGTAACACACACGGTGGCCATAGTTATGGACATGTCCTTGAATGACATTTTAGAGTACATAGGACATGGCCATATCTGGAGTTACTAGCATGTCCTTGAGTGATCATTCAGTGTACATATACAATGGCCACATCTAGAGTTACTAGTATGTCCTTGAGTGATCATTCAGTGTACATATACAATGGTGGCCACATCTGGAGTTACTAGTATGTTCTTGAGTGATTATTCAGTGTACACATACAATGGCCACATATAGAGTTACTGAGAAATCCGTGTGTGGTCTTTCAGTGTAGGGAGACCATGGTCCCACATGGAGTTACTGAGAAATCCGTGTGTGGTCTTTCAGTGTAGGGAGACCATGGCCCCACATGGAGTTACTGAGAAATCCGTGTGTGGTCTTTCAGTGTAGGGAGACCATGATCCCACATGGAGTTACTGACAAATCCGTGTGTGGTCTTTCAGTTTAGGGAGACCACGGCCCTACATGGAGTTACTGAGAAATCCGTGTGTGGTTTTTCAGTGTACAGAGACCATCGCCACACATGGTGTTACTGAGAAATCCTTGTGTGGTCTTTCAGTGTAGGGAGACCATGGCCCCACATGGTGTTACTGAGAAATCCTTGTGAGGTCATTCAGTGTAGGGAGACAATGGCCACACATGGAGTTACTGCAAATCTGCGAATGATGTACATCCTCGTGAGATGTAAAGTGAAAAATGTTCTTCAATGAATGAATGACAATGTCTGATTATGGGGGAAGGAGGTCAAAGAAAGAATGTTTTTCTCTCTTCCTTCTCTCTTCACGCATAATAAAAAAGAAATAGTAGCATTCGTTTGAGGAAAACAAACTAGTTAATTGCAATGAAATAGCTGTCTGATACCCTAATAGTGCCACTGATGAATTTATGTTTTCGAAGGCATTAATTTATTTCTGTAACACTAAATGTCAGTGGTTCTGACCTGAAAATCGATGAAGCTCCAATACTGATGAGTTTCGGGTGGACCAATAGTTCACAAGAATAATGATTTAAATATCACCTAGGCTATGATGCAATATTATCTATGTCCTACTCGGATTTAAGCTGTCTCATGTCTACTTGAACATGGACACACTCTTAATCTCAATCACAAAATTCACACACACACGCACGCACTTTGACATAGGACATAACTCTTGATGTGGGCGACTCTTCTCAATATGGATTATCTCCCATGGTCTAGCATAGCAGGTGAAAGAGGAGCAATCTTGTAGCTCCATCGGCTCTCGCTCCCAGATCGAAACAAAAACACGCCTATAACTTCATGAAGTTTTGAGTAATTTATTACATGAACAAAAACACGCCTATAACTTCATGAAGTTTTAAGTAATTTATTACATGAACAAAATCACGCCTATAACTGAATGAAGTTTTAAGTAATTTATTATATGAACAAAAACACGCCTATAATTTCATGAATTTTTAAGTAATTTATTACATGAACAAAAACACGCCTATAATTTATGACGTTTTAAGTAATTTATTACATGAACAAAAACACGCCTATAATTTCATGAATTTTTAAGTAATTTATTACATGAACAAAAACACGCCTATAATTTCATGAAGTTTTAAGTAATTTATTACATGAACAAAAACACGCCTATAATTTCAAGAAGTTTTAAGTAATTTATTACATGAACAAAATTTCAATTGTGAAGGTTAGCCTATTTCCATGTTCATACTTTTAACTGCATTTGCTAAAAAAAAATGTTGTTATTACAATTTCTATAAAACATTCTCTTTGCTAATGGATAAATCCTACATACCTCCCGCTGTTCAGGTTCTGACTTGACATATGATGAAGAAAAATTGAATCATTTTTCTCCAGTTCTTTTCTTTCTAATCAAAGTAATTTGACTATCTACGTATGTATCTCTTTCATACTTTATATGGAGCTCTCTTCCATTAAAGGCTTGATGGACAGTATTCTAACTTTCATATTATAGCCTAAGACATCTGGTGACTCTTACCCATTCCCTTACTGGCTTACTCCTATTACGGGTTTTCCCATTCCTGGTTATAATCTAAGAACTCTGGTGACTGTTATCCCTTCCCTTACTCCTATTACGGGTTTACCCTTTCCTGTTATAATCTAAGAAGTCTGGTGAGTATTATCCCTTCCCTTACTCCTGTTACGGGTTTTCCCTTTCCTATTATAATCTAAGAACTCTGGTGACTATTATACCTTCCCTTACTCCTATTACGGGTTTTCCTTTTCTGTTTTCACGTATGATGCCATGGTATCCTGGATTTTCCCTAACTACACTGGCTATTCCTCAGACTGGCGTGTGTATAATTTATAAGAATCTTTTGCTACCTTCCCTTTCTTTCTGGCCACTTTTCTTCAGCCAGGTGATTAAATTTAAATAGTATAAGTTTATTTGCATAAATTAATTATATTTGTTGTTTTTCATTATTGCATCCCCCTCATTTAACACCCCATCCCCGGCCTCTGCTAGCTCTCTGGCTGCAAGCCATTGCTTAATTTCGGTATATACCTCCATTCTCACCTCACCCTTACTTCTATTATTAGAAAACAGTTAACTAGTGTTTGTTTGTATCAGCTAGTCAAAGCAAATGATAAAAATATTATTCAATATAAAATCAATTACTGCACGTTGCAGCATATGTTCATAAAGGCGCCACTATACTAATCAGAATTTTACACTGGAATATTACCAACGATTTTAAAATAGCACTACCACATTCCTTCAATTCAATGTTCCATCAAGTTATTCTCAGAGCTTCTATCACGTTATTCACACTTACTCTCATAGCTTCTACCACGTTATTTTCAAAATCATCTATATTTTTATTCTCAGAGCATCTATCAAGTTATACTCAGTGCGTCTATCACTTTATTCCCGGAGCTGCTATTCATTTATTCTCAGAGCTTATATCAGAGTTACTATCAAGTTAAATTCAGAGCTTCTCTCATGTTATTCCCAAGCTTTATCAGAAATTCTATCAAATTATTCTCAGAGCTTCTGACTCCTTATTCCCAGAGCTTCTTTCTAGTTCTTCCCAAAGTTTCTATAAAAAAATTCTATCAAGTTATTCCTAGAGCTTCTACCATGTTGTTCCAAGTTGTTCTCATAGCTCCCAAAACAATGGTACAGAAATGATAAAACAAGCTTCATTGCTAAATAATATGTAAGTGTTCTTACTTATAACAAAAAATAGCATTGCCACAAAACCTACATCCCTATACCTATGTAATTACATCACATAGCAAAACAAATGTAAATCGAATTTAGCATAATTCAAATACAACATATAAACATTTACATGTTATTGCTTTAAAAAGAAAACTTGAATATCCCAAAAATATCAACATAATTTCAACTCCCTAATGCCGCACATAAATCATTTTCTCCTAGCAAAAGTTACAACTAAAATAATCATCTCTTTTAAACAAAATACAAAATGAAATTAGAATCAATAAACAAATGCTTACTAGTTAGTACAACCGAAAAGTCACATATTGTCTTGTAAATGATTATAAAATAGTGCCTACTAGTACAACCGAAAAGTCACATATTGTCTTGAATGATTATAAAATAGTGCCTTGCAGCCCGAAGCACAGGTGTTTCTGAAACATTTTTTCCTGTTGCATTCTTCTTCTTCTTTCTTAAAAGCAGGTCACATTATACTGTTCCATACCTGTAACCTTTTCAAATGGTAGACAGCAGGTTGATTACGTGGTGGAGTAAATTTGCCCATTAATATTTTAAAAAATAATTGTTATATAAATTGTTAAATTGTCAAAGTGACACGACGATGGACACTCCTTATGACATGATTTTTGAAAGTGTCTAATTTGGAGTAAACACTGGAGTTGGGAATATGTTAGAGATTGCTGAAAGTGTCTAATTTGGAGTAAACACTGGAGTTGGGAATATGTTAGAGATTGCTGAAAGTGTCTAATTTGGAGTAAACACTGGAGTTGGGAATATGTTAGAGATTGCTGAAAGTGTCTAATTTGGAGTAAACACTGGAGTTGGGAATATGTTAGAGATTGCTGAAAGTGTCTAATTTGGAGTAAACACTGGAGTTGGGAATATGTTAGAGATTGCTGATGTAATGCAAACCAGTTCCAACTCGATGAGTAGTTTTATTATTCAATGATTATGATTTACGAGAGCGAGAACAGCCAACGGGTTGAGATTAAAGGTTTTTCTGATGTAGAGAATTCTATTCTCTGATCACTATGAATTCGGATTGGCAAGAAGTCCAGTCATGAAAGACGGACATTAGTTTAATGGTGAGTTAGCTGACTGATTGAGAGAGAATGGACTGACACATATGTCATGCATTTTTGCTATTGGTATGCTATACTCATGCTTTGCTTAGAGATGTATTATGTGAGTAGACTATTATTTCTACAAACGTTTGAAGTAAAGAGCACATATATAGTATGCTAAACACTTGATATTGTTTCGATATGTTGTATTTCTTATGCCCTGTGCATGTATTGGGCTAATAAATAATGTTGCAGGAAACTAAGTTGAGACTAAAATGTAAAAAAGAATGGAGTTATAAACTAATAAATTGGAAACTTAGTGTGTGTTCCCTGATTATATTTTTACAGAGACAAGCAGCCTGTCTTTATTGCGTGATATGAATCTTCTGGTTCTCTGATTTTATGACAAGTAGTGGATATGGTAAGCATTTATTCCAGTGTGTAAGTGTAAGTAATACACTACACATCATTGATGTATAGTGGCAATGTATGCTGATCATATAACCAGTGACCAATACTCTGCATTGGCACTTGTAGATGTATCATAACTAATTACTAATATTTTATATAATTCATTATTACAAAGTCACCACGGAGTACAGCAGCGACATCAATTTATGTTCAAATTCAAAGTGATAGAATATAATAAAAAGTTCATCAACAAGGAAACTTCTGGTCCATCCCAAAGGATAAAATTGTTTTGAACAAATATTTATCCAATTAGAAATAGTTTGGATTGCATTATCAATTTCCTAGCATATTCTCAACTAGAGTTGTTTACTGCAACACTGACACACAAATGTCATCATAAGAAGTGCCCAAATCCGAGTCGCTTTGACAAGTGAACAGTTTATATAACAATTACGTTTAGAAATAGGGATATTCAAATTTATTCTGCCACAGATAGAATTAGAAAAAAATGCAAAATTTTAATATTCAATAGTCTAACTGAAACTAATTTGTCTGTAGTCACTATTTCTATTTAAAATTCCTGTCTCAATTCTCTAGTTCTTTTGAAATTTCTGTCTCAATTCTCTAGTTCTTTTGAAATTCGTGTCTTTAGTAATTAATTCCTTTGTAATTCCTGTGTGTCTAGTCACTAGTTCTTTTGAAATTCTTGTTTCTCTAGTCACTAATTTCTTTATAAATTCTCATATTTCTAGCTGCTAGTTCTTTTTTATTTAGTGTATGTGTGTGTGAGTGTGTGTGTGTGTGTGTGTGTGTGTGTGTTTGTGTTTATGTGTGTTTATGTGTGTGTGTGCGTGTGTGTGTGTGTGTGTGTGTGTGTGTGTGTGTGCGTGTGTGTGTGTGTGTGTGTGTGTGTGTGTGTGTGTGTGTGTGTGATTTGCACATTCTATGTCTATAAACGTCTGTCTTATCTAGATGAGACTGGTTAAGAAATTAGTGTTTACATATTACAGGTACATATGCATCAGAGCATATGGCTTGATCAAAATCTCATCTTTAACCATGGGTTACTTTCCTTAGTCCGTGTTTTGCGTGCATGATTGAGCGAAATAAAAATCCTAATTTTGACTCTCATGCCCTAACCGTGGCACTTTCCAAAATCTTTTTGCCCATTTCTCCACCCCCAGACAGATAATTGCCTTCCTAAACTTCTCACCTCTTCCCCACCAAAACACCTCCAAACAGGTCACGTGCCTTTCTAAAATTCTCACCTCTAAAATTATTAGACATTGCCCAGAGTCCTATTGTAATTAAATGACAGGGTCATCACTTCTAGTGGAACTCAGTGGCGTAAATTTATGTGAATGTTTGAGCCACCTCAAATATTGTTAATGGCTTAATACTTGATGCAAGTTCCAAAGAAGTTAACCTTTTAGGCAATTTAGGGCCATCCACTGGTTGCATTCTGACCACCTATTGTTAACCAATTGTTGTCTACTGGACAGCTAGAGCTGACTAATGGGTGCTACAAGAATACAAGGAGAAACATTCACTGTAAAAATCTGACAGGTTTAGAATCCATAATCAGAGAACCAAACACACAGTAAGATATGTCTTGCATTCCCTCTGTCTCCATCCCTGGAAGTTATGTAAAAAGACCTCACCATGACTAAACCACATAGTTATGAGTTAATCTGTAATTTGTATGTTTCTTTGCCGATACAGAATGCACTTTTTTTCTTTCTTTCGGATGAGATGAGTGCAATGCATTTCAGTTTTCATGTGTTCTAAGATATTATTGCTATTTTAATCAGTGCAAATACTATGCAATTTAAGCTGGTTGATTTACTTGTAATTAACTTGCTATTCATTTTCAGAACTTTGTAGTGAGAGTGATGCAATGAATTTGGATCTCTTTAGTGTAACATCGTGATTCACTTCCATTTACATCATAACCATGAGATGTAAACTGTTTTACATCATAACCATGAGATGTAAACTGTTTTACATCATAACCATGAGATGTAAACTGTTTTACATCATAACCATGAGATGTAAACTGTTTTATTATGATTTAGGTATTTTTATTTTATTGTTTTCTACCTTATTTATATGGCATAACTTTGATCTCTAAAATGTTTGGTTATGATTTAGGGATTTTATACTTTTATTGTTTCGTCTGTCGCTCTACCTTATTTATATGACTTGACTTTGATCTGTAAAATGTTTCATTATGACTTAGGGATTTTATATTTTTATTGTTGTTTGTAACTCTTCCTATTTATATGACATAACTGTAACTGGATAAATATAAAATTCACTTTATCTTCGAGACTGCATAATTGTATTTGGATAATATAAATGTAACTTTACTTCACTGATATTGCCTATCTGTATCTGGAAAATGTAAATGTAACTTTAATTTGTTAATACCATGTAACTATATCTGGAAAAATATGCAATTTGTGACAGGACAATGAGCTAAACTCATTATTCACTTGTGGTGAACTAAATGGTTGCATTCAGTAATTGTAAATATATTCTTAAGAATTATTAAGGAAATTCAATGCCTCCCCATCTAAAATTCTTCGGAAGAATTATTGTTGTGTTTCTTCAGTTATTGTCAAACTCCCTTTGGTACTTTACACCTTCCTTTGGCACCACTACATCTACCTTGGTGCACCTGCTTTTATATGTAAACTGGTCACAGCGTACCATTTCATAAGCCTGAGAATTCAGCCAGTGCATGTTGTTTGCAAGTCCGGAGACCATTATGTTATCTGCCACAGTGAGAAAGAGAGACAAATCCTGTTCAGGTCATGTTGACCTCCATTTCACGTTATACTATTTTAACTCTTTCTGTCTTGTGATGTACCTTGTACATGCCAAATGAATGTAATGGATTGAACTAATTTGTTAACATGTGTTGTTGTTGATTCCAAGATCACTATCATAACAGTTAACAAGACAGACTTTTCAAGCCTGCCACTATAATAAAATATCCATAAGTTTATGTAAGTTTGTGTATGTGTGTCTTCATTGTATATATTGTTATTTGTATTTGATCATCGTCAAGTTTATGTGTAGTGTGTAGTTAATTGATTTGTTAATAAATTATATTTCTTTATTTGTCATCACCTTCGATTTGTGTTACAAAATAACTAGGCTAAAAGGTGGAGTAGTTTGGGTGCATAATAATTAATAAGATGTGTGGTATAGCCTTTTTAGAGGGTGATCACTGTTCTGGTTTGGACGTGTGCCAGATCAGATGTATTCTCTGGTGTACACTACTAAAACTTACTCTGGTGTACAGTACTAAGAATTATTCCGGTGTACATTACTAAGGATTACTCTGGTGTACATTACTAAGAATTACTCCGGTGTACATTACTAAAAATTACTCTGGTGTATATTACTAAGAATTACTCTGGTGTACATTACTAAGAATTACTCTGGTGTACATTACTAAGAATTATTCTGGTGTACATTACTAAGAATTACTCTGGTGTACATTACTAAGAATTACTCTGGTGTACATTACTAAGAATTACTCTGGTGTACATTACAAAGAATTACACTGGTGTACATTACTAAGAATTACTCTGGTGTACATTACTAAGAATTACTCTGGCGAGAGTGCAAGGGGTACTCTTCCAATCTGTCACCCGCAAGCTGAGAGGTGCAATTTATTATAGATGTAAGGATGATAATTTTCTCGTAATTAAAGGGGCCCTCTTTTAGTAGTATACAAAATACCGATTTCACTTATGTATCCTTTAAAGATAATACTTCTTCATCAACATTCCTCTGTATCGAAATACGTATTACATTAAGTACCCCTAAACCTTTCAAATTATGCATTTTAATTTTAAAATTCTACGTAAATTACTAGAGTAAAACATCATTTACCTTCTATTTAATGGCAAACAGCTTACTCTCGCTTCAAGTTCTTTTGCTCCACATTTCATAAATATATCGATACGTAATTATATTAACGATTACACTTTACCAGTGTTTGAAAGTACAAGAGATTGAAAGTATCTCTTGAAATCTATAAGTGCTCTGGACAAGATATCAAGATACAATTTCAAAGTCAAGTAGGGATGTAAAATGTGGATTTAGTACACAATGTGTCGTCACTGTATTCGCTCTCATCCTCTAGGAGAATTATTGGATTCACTAAGAGACAAAGGAATTCTTTATTTCTTTTCATTAACATCCACCAGGAGCGTTTTTATATTCTTTAACATCCAACAGAAGACTTTACGTGAATTAACTAATATCCAGCAGGAGTTGGTTTTTTTAATAAATTAATATCGAACTGAAGTAATTTTACTTATTAACATCCAGAAGGAGAATTTTCTTACATTCATTAACATCCAGCAGGAGTCGTTTTTTTGATAATAATTAACATTCAGCAGGAGTCTATACTTGTATATATTAATATAATATAATATATAATAATATTGAAATCCGGCAAGAGATCGGTTTCTTTTATTCATTAACACCCAGCAGAAGTGATCTCTTGTATTTATTAACCCCACCAATATTAGTTTGCTTTGCATTTATTAGCCTGTAGGCTATTTACGTGGCGCCACTAACATCCAATAGGAGTTCTATACGTAATTTACTAACATCCAATAGGAGTCCTATACGTAATTTACTAACATCCAATAGGAGTCCTATACGTAATTTACTAACATCCAATAGGAGTCCTATACGTAATTTACTAACATCCAATAGGAGTCCTATACGTAATTTACTAACATCCAATAGGAGTCCTATACATAATTTACTAACATCCAATAGGAGTCCTATACGTAATTTACTAACATCCAATAGGAGTCCTATACGTAATTTACTAACATCCAATAGGAGACTTATACATAATTTACTAACATCGAAGAGGCATTTTACTGTATTTACAGCATTTTAAAATCTACAAATCGTCAATATGTTATCCAGTATGAGTTTATAATCGTAATAATATGTGTTTGCTTCCATTTCAATATGCATTTTCACTTGTAAATTCAACAGGATTCAATTGTATTTGGACATGGGATGTTACTTGTATTCAAACAGAAAGATTGTTTGGCTGGTATTCCAATAGGAACTTGCTTGCATGCATTAAGATTCAAAATGGATATCTGCCTTTATACACTCGATGTTTATAATCACAGCATTAGGCATTCCAAGTAGATTACGTGTCTTTCAATATGGTCTCTTAGTACTATTATCTAGGTTAGTGATTGACTCGATGCAAAATGATATGCTAACATTTACCTAGGAGTGGGTGAAGTCACGAATTGCTTTGCATAAATCCCCCCTCCCAACACATCTGGATTTCAATGTAAAAAGTCTGCACATTAACACTATTTGAAATAGCCAATTTCAGACATTGATTAATATATACGTGAAACAAAATATATGGATACCAGTAAACATAAATATGGCGGGTATCTCCACACTTACAGACCATTCCCGCCATTCCCACCGTCGGCCAGATAGGTTAACAAAGAGTAACCAGGATTCAAATCACATGAGTGAAGAAGAACAAAATGGCTGCTTAACATAAATATATAATCAGGAAACATTGCTATATTTCGATTTTATCAATTTTATAACTATCTAACGCAAGTACTAAGCACCAGTCAGTTACTCTGCCACCATCCATAAAGCATTCTTTCAGGACCTCAATTCTGAAACAAACATGATGCAATGTACACGTCATTCAACTAACAAATAACGTTCACTTTAAATTTCACGTCAAGAATATTTATATAAAATATATGGGAACATTTCCAATCATATTACAGTGATATAATATTGGCGAGCCGATATGAGGCTGTGCCACAAGGAAATAACAGGTATCTCATGTAAACGTGTTGTCATCTCTTGCTCTGGCTGTCGTAAGCATGTGACGTGTATTGTCCATCATCGTCCTTGTCTTGCACCCTCTAGGGACCCACTATACTACACCACCTACCACTTCAAATCCATTAATTCCTGAAATATTCACGTATTAAATATTACGTCGCTGTTTTATCTGTATTTCGTTAAATTTAAGATGATTATTCTGTGTACTCCGTACTTTAAGCAAATCTCTTTATTTGTGTCGTAATATTATGCGTTATATCATGACTACTGTAAGGGTCACACCACAAAATATATTCTATTGAAATGTTACACCCTCAAATGTCATTAAACACCATCTCAAAGAAGCCAACTGACAAATATCAAATGTTTTCTACAAAGAAGTACATATTTTCACTAAAATATTTTCTACTTCCATACTAAAGAATTACAATCATCTACCTTGAAATTGATTTTTAATTATCAAAAGGTCATTTATGACGACATTACAATTTGCCTAACACGATATAATAATAATTAAATGTATATGACGACCATATGATGTGATTGCATAGATATCATAATTATTAATATCTTTATCTACCTTATAATTTTGTAACCTTGGTTACTTAATTAATAAAATTGAGGAATTCATCTATGACGCTCACAATGTATTCACCTTTAATGTGATTACTTTTAAATATCAGGAAGCCATCAATGACGACCTTACAATTATGTTCATCTGGTTGCGATATTTATTAAATATTAGACAGTCAACCGTGACAACTTACAATTACTTCTAATTATATATAACAAAGTGTTCCCTGAGGATTTTACAAATACGGTTCTCAATTCATAAATGCTTACACAATATGTTTCTCCACCACCACTCAGGAAATTGTCCTCTTAATCTTCTTGCCTCTCCACGAACTCCTAAACAGGCAAATTATTTCCAAAATCTTTTTGCCCCTCTCTCTACCTCCTAACAGACACATATCTTCCTAATCTCTTCACCTCTTACCCACCACACCACCTCCCCCCAAACAGATCAAATGTATTTCTAAACTTCTCACCTTTCCAGCACACACGTAAAAATTGTCATCGATATGTGCGTAGATAAAACCATAATTAGTTTTTCCTGAGTGAGGATTACATTTTATAATTCCGACTGAAACTATTCTGATTGGTTTCGTTAGTGATTAAGCCTTAGTTGAGACTTTTTTTTTTATCTGGCTGATAAAACTCTTTGCTTCGTATGTGTGTTAACTTTAGTTCATGCAGTTGTGGTAAATTGTTCAAACATATTTTTACGGCGAAATAATACTGATCAATTTATATTCTTGTAGTCCTGAAAAATTTACAGGTGAAAAGGTTATTCACATAAAATGTATTACAAAGTAACATACATTTGTATTACAGTATACAATTCTTCCCACTCGAAACTTGTAAAAACATTAAAGTCACACTTCACAAGTGGGTTACAGCTATATACTACTGGAGACTATTCATCAAATTGTCAAATAAAATGTTATATCTCTATCTGGATATTTCTCAATATCAGTGTACCTTTTGTAGATATGCAAATGAGAGATTTGATCAGAAATATAATTGAAGTCACCACACCTTCCTTTATTTGTCCTTTTTTATTTTACATTTACTATCTATAACTATAATTTTATATTTTATATATGTTTGGTGATATTTGTTGAGTACTTGCTCGTTTTATCAACATTCATATGATATGTTTAAATAGAAACTTCACGTTGAGTATATGTGCAATGTTGAAAATATCAGATCTCTCTTAAAACAGATTATTAGACATTGCCCAGAGTACTATTGTAATTAAATGACAGGGTCATCACTCCTAGTTGAACTCAACGGCGTAAATTTCTGTGAATGCATGATACTCATCAAATCTTGTTAATGGCTTAATGCATGATGCAAGTTCTTAAGAAGTTAACCAGTTAGGCTCATTCGTTGGTTGCATACTGGCCAAATATAATATAACTAGGCTAAAAGGTGGAGAAATGTGGGTGCCTAATGATTAATAAGATGTGTGGTATAGCCTTTTTAGAGGATGTTCACTACTCTGGTTTGGAGGTGAGCCAAGTCAGAAGTATTCTCTGGTGTACATTACAATACTAGGAATTACTCTGTGGAGAGTGCAAGGAGTACTCTTCCAATTTGTCACTCGCAAGCTGAGAAGTGCAAAATATCATAGGTGTAACGATGATAATTTTCTCATAATTAAAGGGGCCCTCTTCTAGCAGTCTACAAAATAATTATTGTAATTAAAGTGGCCCTCTTCTAGTAGTATACAAAATAATTATTGTAATTAAAGTGGCCCTCTTCTAGTAGTATACAAAATAATTATTGTAATTAAAGTGGCCCTCTTCTAGTAGTATACAAAATAATTATTGCACTTAAGTATCATTTTAAGATAATACTTCTGCATTATCATTCCTCTGTATCGAAATACGTACCTCTCAACTCTTCAAATTATGTATTTTAATTTCAAAATTCTATGTAAATTACTGGAATGAAATACCATTTACCTTCTATTTAATGACAAGCAGCTTACTCTCAATTCCACTTCTTCTGCTCCATATTTCATAAGTATTTCGATACGAAATTCTATTAACGATTACACGTTACCACTATTTGAAAGCACAAGAGATTTAAATGGTCTCTTGGAATCTAGAAGTTCTCTGGACAAGATATCATGTTACAATTTCAAAGTGTGGAGTCAAGTAGCGATATGAAATGTGTATTGAGTATATACTGCCATGTTTCTTCACTGTATTCGCTGTCATCCTAAAAGAGTGTTAATGAATTCACTACATTAACATCCAACAGGAGCGTTTTTATCTTCTTTAACATACAAAAGAAGACTTTACATGAATTCATTAATGTCCAGCAGGAGTTGGTTTCTTTTATAAATTAATAGCGAACTGAAGTAACTTTTACTTATTAACATCCAAAAGGAGAATTTTCTTGTATTCATTAACATCCAGCATGAGTTGTTTTTATATAATAATTAACAATAGCAGGAGTCTTTACTTGTATTCATTAATATCAAGCAGGATTCTTTTCTTATATTCATTGACATCCGGCAAGAAGTCGTTTTCTTTTATTCATTAACACCCAGCAGTAGTAATCTCTTGTATTTATTAATCCCACCAATATTAGTTTGTTTTTCATTTATTAGCCAAGAGACTATTTACTTGGCGCCACTACATTCCAATAGGTATCTAATACTTAATTTACTAATATCCAGTAGGAGTAATATACTTAATTTACTAACATCCAATAGGAGTCCTAGACTTAATTTATTAACATCCAATAGGAGTAATAAACTTAATTTACTAACATCGAAGAAGCATATGACTGTATTTACAGCATTTTGCTGATTCCATCTACAAATTGTCAATGTGTTATCCAATATGAATTTGTAATAGTAATAATATGTGTTTGCTTTCATTTCAATATGTGTTTGCTTTCATTTCAATATGTGTTTGCTTTCATTTCAATATGTGTTTGCTTTCATTTCAATATGTGTTTGCTTTCATTTCAATATGTGTTTGCTTTCATTTCAATATGCATTTTGATTTGTAAATTCAACAGGATACAATTGCATTTGGAATTTGATTTTACTTGTTTTCAAACATGGTTCAATTCTATTCGGACACATGATTTTATTTATATTCAAACATGATTCAATTGTATTTGGACATGGGATTTTAATTATATTCAAACAGGATTCAATTGTATTTGGACATGGGATTTTAATTATATTCAAACAGGATTCAATTATATTTGGACATGGGATGTTACTTGTATTCAAACAGAAATATTGTTTTGCTGATATTCCTATAGGATCTTGCTTGCATGCACTAAGATTCAATATGGATCTATGCCTTTTCGATGTTTATAATCACAGCCTTAATCATTCCAAATAGAATATGTGCTGTTCAAAATTGTCAATTAGTATTATTATCCAGGTTAGTGATTGACCTGATGCAAAATAATATGCTTACAATTAACTAGAAGTGACTGAAATAACGAATTTCATTGCATACATTTCCCCCCCTCCCACATCTGGATTTCAATGTAAAATGTCTGCACATTAGCTCTATGTAAATTAGCCAAATTCAGATATAGAATAATATATATGTGAAATCAAAATAATATGGATACCAGCAGACATAAACATGTTAGACAATGATAATGCTTATTAAATTCGTAAATTCGCTGTTGGCAAAATTATTAATACATTCGGCCAATGCCAACCTCTAGATAGATAAGTGAACATTACTCGTATTTTTTTAGTATTTAATTAGACAGTTATAATCCAGTACAATTATTAATTCGTCAGGCACTAGACAGATAAGTAAAAATTACACGTATTTTTTAGCATTTAATTAGACAGCTACAATCCCGTGCAACCAATCTTTGGGCATTGAATTTATTTCAAATTGCCCTTATCAAAAGGGATCACCGAACATTTGAAGGTATGATTAGAAATATGTGTTAGTTGTGAAACATCAATCTGAAATGATAATTGAAAACAACTATTCATTTGTCATCACAGTAATACCTAATTTCCCACCAAAGGCAGCGATGGTGTGAGCGTCTGGGATGGCTAAATTCTAAACTGCCCGACAACAGCTGATATTAAAATATTAAAATATTAACATACAATGCGTGGCGACCCAGTAAAAAAAAGCGACAGTCAGATAGAATATCAGCTTACTATTGAAATAAAAATATTGACAAATTTACTGATTCCTGAAATTCAATTTATATATAATATTAGCAATGTTGGCAATACTAATAAATATAATATATACACTTAATTCAACTTAATATAACACAAATAAACATGTTGGAGAATAACGGGATCCGAACCCCAAAGCCAGATATGGATGAAACATTCGAAATCAGTAAAAGTTGAAGTTAAAATACTGATGGATTTTAAACTTCAAGAATTTCCGTTAGAAAATCGGATATTATTGTTTTGAATACGTCCAATAGACAACAAACTGCAAGGTCATCTCTCGCTGTTTGTTTTATTGTTATGTTACATGTTGTCCATTGGACGTATTCAAAACTACAATAAGGAATGGTGTATCTTGTAATTATTTGTATTGCGACCATTAGTGACTATTTTTTAACTTTTCGCCTTGTACGCGTATATTTGATAGAAGAGTTATTAATAGGTTAACTTCCTTAATGTCTTATCTTGCTTAGACACTTTAGCAAACGAACTGCTTTCTTTAAAAGTTTGGATTTTGTAACACCAGAATGCCTTATTGGTAAGTCGTACTCATGATTGTTTTGTCAAGATGTTTGGCTTTTGTACCGTCAGAATGCCTAGCTGGTGCATAAGTCGTACTCAATATTGTCTTGTCAAGATGTTTGATTAATGCTAGTGAATGACGGTCAAAAAATTTAGCAATGTACTTATGAAATACACATTTAACAAATACAATAAAGAGACTATATGACTTCAATATTTCCACAAAACCATTTTAAAATAATAATTATATACATATACCATCTTATATCCCCAAAGATTATTCAAAGCATTAATGCAAACCACAGGAAAGTTCTTTTCAGAGATCAGTAATGGAGTTATTTGAGATAAGCAATAATAGTTTATATGTAACCTAAGTTAGGAACTCTCTCAATAGTCTTTTGCAAACTTTTACCAATAAAGCCACAAGTTTATTGTTCAGTTATTGCTGTAAATTACTTGTGATTCCCTCCTCACATTGTAAACACTGATGTGATGCTATTCACTTGAGGCTAACCTGAGAACTCCTTTGCCATATTAGCTCACTCAAGCAGAACGAAATTAGCAATTTTCAGTAACATTCTTTTATCTGAAATTACTAGATGTAATCAGCATACATTGCCACCAAACATCAATGGAGTGTAGTGTATTGACCTTCTCATGCATATTGATAACCTTATGTTGGAGAAGTAAGTGGGTGTAGGGGGGTTCACTAAATACTTAGTGAGAATATTTCCACCTATGGAACATTGTGTGAGAGAAAATATTTATATTCAATGCTGTGTAAGAGAGAAAGCATGCATATCCATCAAGTGAGCGAGACGAGTGGCGTCTGCTGAAGATCAGTAATAAAATAAATTAAGATTCTCATCACGTGTGATTAATTATGGACGATTTATTAATAATAATTCATTTTCATTACCTAAGTGACGTTGGTGTCACATTCCAAGTAAAATGCATTTAATTAAAAGCTACTCTAAGTTACTGAGTCACGATTTTTCCTTTCCTTCCAAGATAGAATTAACAAATTTAATCAGTCATATGCACAAATAAACTCAGATGAATTTCTCTCCAAAGCAATTTCCCCATTGAGCAGTCGCAATCCAACTGCGTTCTCTCCTTTAATATGAGGATTTCGATGCTTTGAAGAGAACTATATACTGCAGTACATAAAAATCACCGGAACAAAAGATTTAAAAAAACCTTGTACTTGTGGTGGAGTAAATTTGCTTATCCCTATTTTAAAACTGTATTGTTATATAAATTGATGAAGTGACACGACCTTAGGAAATCTGCACAATGATATGTTTGTAAGTTTCAGAGATGAAGTTGAGAATGTGCTAGAAATTGCTGATGCAATGCAAACCTGTTCTACAAAGGACGATTAATTTTTATTATCAATTGGTTATGATTTACAAGAATGAAACAAGCCAATGAGCTGAGATCAAAAGTTTATGTGCAGTAGAAAATTATATTGTCTGATCACTTGAATTTGGTGTGGCAAGAATTATGTTCATGAAAACGGCCGTTAGCTTAATGGTGAGTTAACTGATTAAGAGAGAGACAATGGACTTAGAAATAGTTCATGTATTTTTGCTATTGATATGTTATACTTGTGTTTTACGTATAGACATTATTGTTTGAGAAGATTATAATTTTTACAAATTGTGAACTATAAAGTAAATTTATCACCTCACTATGGGATCACAATCTGGTCCGTATGAAACCGAATGTTTTACCTTACACTAAATGGGATGGGAATAGAATGTAAGAAAAAATGTATATTAAAAGGAATAAAACAGGAAACTTAGCATTTGTTCACAGATTATATTTTTCCAGAGTCAAAGCAGTCTTTCCTCGTGTTACATGAACAGCCTAGTTCACTGATTATAAACTGCTACGACCGTGGTAGACGCATCAATCCTCTAATGTAGAGAGTAAGGGATACACTACGGCTACACCATTGTTGTATGGTAGCAAGGTATGCTGACTACATCGAGCAATTTCTGGAAGAAGGAAGATATTAGAAATTGCTATGCTTGTAATGCTGCTTGAATGATCTGTTAAAGCGAATTAGCACCCATGTTAGCTTCTAGAGAATAGCAATGAATCGGTGTTTCCAACACGAAGAGAGAAACACGTTGAATTGAAGAGTATAATAAACTTGTGAATTTGATATGAAAAACGTGTGAAAAGGACAATTGTGGTTTCGTCTGTACAAGGTTACTATCCTCATTTATCCATATCACTTTATTTTTGTTCACTGATAAGAACTATCCTGTGATTTGTTTTGACACTATTTTGGTGAATTGTATTTTAGGATATAAGACTGACGACATGAAAACAGTTTGAAAGTGGTTTCTTCGATCTGTTGATGTCAAATAATCCTTTTCATTGTATTTTTTACATGTAATTTGATTGTTGATTTAATAAATTTATTGACCTTCTTATGCATACTGATAACACTATGATGGAGAAGAAAGTCAGTGGATGTGGGCTCACAAGATATAATGACGGATATGTCTACTCCTATAGTAAGAAGCTTTCCATGTGTGGAATATTGTGGGACGGGAATAAATGTTCGTCTTTAATGATGTTGATTAAAGAAAACCCGTACAGTGCCCCAACATCCGCCAAGTGAGACAAAAAATGATGAGTCTGCTGGAAAATTATTAATAACATAAATTAAGATTCTCATCACCTGTAATTAGTTAAGGATGTTTAATTAATTTGAAATAGCATAGCCGTTAACTATGTGGCTATAGTGCCACAGTACTAAAATAAATCCGTTTGCCATTAAAGAAACTAACAATTAGGAAGACATCCAATATATTTTGAACTCTTTCAACTGAACTCTGAACTTCAGGCATCCCATACAAGTCTTCCACAATAATATTCTTAAAAACAATATGTGACTTTCTCCAGTTATAAATATCCACTATAAGACTGATTGAAATGAATGAGAAGACAACTAAGGAATAGGTATGTGTATGACCGTATGTTATAAATGTGTATACTAGTGTGTTTTTGTTGCATATACATGAGGTTTGAGAGTGTGTCTCTGGTTGTCGTCTGAAATGTCCCATGAATATTCTATACGTACATTGGCACTCACACTGTTTGGTAATCCCATCATCTTTCTGATGAAACAGTCTTAACGTTTCTTCTCTTTATATCTCCACTATTATAAACAGTCAGTTGAATTATTATAAGATATAAGTATAAAATAGTTCGTTAAACATTACTATTTAAATACAGGGAGTAAATTAATACAATACTCAACATTTAGTGTGATGTCACGATGTAAATATTTTGCAGTTGCCTTTGCTGCTCACTACACTCGTTATGATGTAAATGTTGGAGAGAGTTCGCAATGTTGTACGATGTGGTGGAGACGAATATGGCGAATGTTTACGATGTCAACAGTGGTGCATTTACATCTCCGACAAGTGGCTTCTACGCCTTTAATTTACAGATCATGAGCGAGCCAGGTCATGGTGTGTTTGTCTATGGCAGTCTAAGGTGTGCTGCACGTGCAGAGAGTGGGGATTTTGATGACGCGTTTTGTACTACAAACGCAAACTTAAAAGCAGGTGTCACAGTGTTTGCAATACGATTTAATGAGGGCACCTATGTCCATGGTGGTTTTATTGTTATGTTTGTGGAACAATGATTTCTGCTGACCAATAATATCACACAATAATCGTCACTGCTCCTACCGTGTGTTCTGCTATTCCTTCATCTGAATGATAGTTGTTGCTATTATTGCTACTTCTTATATAAATCTATTATAACACGTTGAGGGTTAGTCAAGAAAAAATCTTTAACAGTATTAAATTTCAGTTATACTGAGACGAATTCAATTGATATCTTGAAAGTGATTGAAGGCGATTGAAATTACAGTAAAGTTCATAACACAAAAAATAAAGTTTCCTCATACTTGAGTAAATGTTCGTGTGAATGTTGTGCGAAAAGTGAAAGTGAATTGAAATGAATATGCTGCAAGAAATATATAATACCAATAACACAAACAATACACACTTATTGCAAGAAGCCCTGTATCAATGTTGGTATCCCATATGATGGACCACACAAAATACACAACAATTTTAGGTCAATCGCTACATTGACTCATTTTAGCTACAAAGGAAGGTCATCACATATAATGACAAGGACAGACGTGCACGGATGGACAGAGGGACAAACAGACAGACGGATAAACAAACGACATATATGATGAGTACTTTTAACTTAATTTTACTCGAAATGAAGGTGGTAAGAAATGACACAAGATAGAAGAAAATTAATAAAATATTTATATAAAAAGAAAACTATACAAAGAAAATAAAACAGCAATCAATTACAAAATACACTTAGCACAATGCTCATAATATTTATCAGAGAAAAGTTAGACTTCCTAGCTAGTTATGTTTTCCCTGAACATGTTCAAATAGTTTATTCTCAGTTCTCCAATAAAATAAATTTGCACAAAGTTACCAATATTAAAAGATTTACATAAAGTTTCTAATATTAAAAGATTTGCATAAAGTTCCCAATATTAAAATATTTGCATAAAGTTCCCAATATTAAAAAAAATTGCATAAAGTTCCCAATATTAAAGATTAGCATAAAGTTCCCAATAGTTCCTACATGGATAGAGACCATTCTCACACTCCTGGCCAATGTACTACTTTCACTTAGTTACACTAATGGAGTTTAGCATGTCACAGACTGAGTCTATGTAGACTTACACTCGTAATAGATGTAGTGTTTTTATGAACCAATTACTCTTACACTTCAGCAAACCGTTGCCAGCAATAGAATCAATGCTACAATGATACAATCCTCCAAACCTATGATGAAAATCCTGCGATTTATAAATAAAAATCTCAGAGACTGTACTGCTAACATTAACTACATAGTGTTCTTTAAACAAAGTCTAATCATTTTCTGAGTACAATTTCACTAACCTGAAGCAAACATGAACTAATTATACAAGGCAATTTATCATGATTACATTCTACACAAAATATGTATCGTAAACAACGACATGAACTAATTATACATGGCAATTTATCATGATTACATTCTACACAAAAATCTTAAACAACGAGCTCTGACCTACCATTAAAAACCTTACTTCCAACTTCCTTCCGCCTCATTAAACTTGCGTACGCAAAACAATTACCTCTCTCTCTTTCATTCATGTACTGATCAAGGACGCATTTTACTATGCATGGACTGGTCGGATTTCTGCCTGACTATGGTTCACAACATTAACAAGCTTACTTCTCTTGTCCCAGAAAACATCTGTCCTGTCTTACGGGTGATTCAATATCTACATCAACTGTCTGTATAAACCCTTATTAAACTACCTTTTGCATCTACATTTAGATTTAGTTTACTACTCATGTTTTTACATCTAAATTTTTATTCCTTTCTATATATCCTTTTTTCAAATATTAATTGATGGGATCCAGGCAAAATATTATTAATATCCTGACAACCACATTTCAAACTGTCATCTACACTACTCTTATTCCATACATCCGTCTACACACTTATTCCAAACAGTTATGTGCACAGTAGTGCAAACAGTCATCTACACATTTATTCCAAACAGTCATTTACACATTTATACTAAACAGTCATTTACACACTTATTGCAAACAGTCGTCTACACATTTATTCCAAACAGTCATTTACACACTTATTGCAAACAGTCGTCTACAGATTTATTATAGAAAAAATGTCTTCCTCATCTTTCCACCTCTTCACCACCACACTACCTCCACACAAGTCAATTGTCCTTTCTAAACTTCTCACCTCTCCACCACCTCACTCAGAAAATGACATCAATATATGTGCAGATGACACCAAACTTATTTTCTCCTGAATGAGTATTATTTATTTCTAATTCCGACTGAAACTATTCGTTAGTCATTAAGCCTTAGTTGACATCTCGGAGTGAAGTTATTAAGCTTGTTTATCTAGCTGATACAAAAGATGCTAATGCCATAAATCTTTGCTTCATATGTCTGGTAACTTTAATTCCTACATATAAAACTGTATTGCATCATATTCCGATGAGAACAATTAAAAAATAAAAGCAAGGAAACTCATGTGGTAATATTTTTATACATATTTTAAGGCGACACAATCCTGATGGATTTATAATCTTGTAGTCCTGAACAAGTCACACAGGTTAAAAGGTTAAACATTTATTAAACAGTAAAGATACATTTCTATATTTAGAATACAAATCTTTCCGCTCATAACTTGTACAAACAACACAATCACTCTTCAGAAATGGGTCACAGATACATGCTACTGAAGACTATTCACCAAATTGTCAAATAAAAAATATATCTATATCTGGATATTTTTTAATCTAAAATTTCAAAAGGAATACAGTTGAGTCAAAGGAAGTCTTTACTTGTTTTCATTAACATCCTCCATGAGCGTTTTTATCTTCTTTAACATCCAACAGAAGACTTTACGTGAATTCATTAATGTCCATCAGGAGTTGGTTTCTTTATAAATTAATATCGAACTAAAGTAATTTCTACTTAATAACATCCAAAAGGAGAATATTCTTGTCTTCATTAACATCCAACAGGAGTCAATTTTTGATAATAATTAACATTCAGCAGGAGTCTTTATTTGTATTTTTAATATCCATCAGTAATCCTTTCTTATATTCATTGACATCCGGGAAGAGAGTATTTTATTTTCTTCATTTACACCCTGCAGAAATAATCTCTTGTATTTATTAATCACACCAATATTAGTTTGCTTTGCATTTATTAGCCAGTAGGAGTCCTATACTTAATTTACTAATATCCAATATGAGTCCTATACGTAATTTAGTAACATCCAATAGTGGTCCAATACTTAATTTACTAACATCAAAGAGGCATGTGACTGTATTTACAGCATTTTAAAATCTATAAATCGTCAAGGGATCCCCGAACAGTTGAAGATATAATTATATATATATATATATATATATATATATATATATATATATTAGTTGTGAAAGAAAGATAAACATCAATCTGAAATGATTATTGAAAACAACTATTCATTTGTCATCTCAGTAATACCTAATCCCCCACCAATGGCACCGATGTGGTGAGCGTCTGGGCTGCCTAAATTCTAAACTGCCGGACAACTGTGACAACATTAAAATAATAAACTTTTCACCGACAATGCGTGGCGACCCATTAAAAAAAGTGACAGTAAGATAGAATATCAGACTACTATTGACATTTTTAAAATTATTGATACATTTACTGATTCCGTAAAATATATTTACATATAATATTAGCATTGTTGGCAATATTCACAAATATAATATATTCACATAATACAAATTCATATAACAAAAATAAATATGGTGGAGAATAACGGAGTCCAAACCTCAAAGCTAGATTGTGGATGAAACTTCCCAAATCAGTAATTGCCACTAAAGTTGAAGTTAAAATAATGATGGACTTTGAAATCAGAATTTCCTTTAGAAAAACGGATTTTGTTGTTTTCAATACGTAAAATGGACAACATGTAGCATAACAATAAAACATAAACATCTACTGGTTAGACGTATGCTATAGTTGCAGTACACGATAAACACTACAACCACATAATAGTGGACTGGAGACACTCTAGATTCATTTCTGGTAATGATAGAGAATAGTACGTCATCAAAGCTAGTGACTATGGACACACTAAAGAAAAAGTAGAACTAGAGATTAGATCCTGTATAGCTAGTGGCAAGAGTCACTCTATAGTTCCAATACAACTATTGACTTTAGAACACACTATAAAATTAGAGATAGAGTGTGCATATGACCAGTACGGGTTACTGGAATTAGTCCATGATAATTTTTAGTTGAAATTTACCAACTGCACTTCCATAATCACAAATATCATTCATCACACACGTTTAGTATAGTGCTCGCTCGTCCAAAACATGAAAGGCTTCCATAAAGCGCGATTGGAAGGAGAAGGTAGAGGTAAAATGTATTCGATGAAAAGAATGTCAAGAACAAAATTTATGAGGAAACATACGTTGTGAAAAGGTACTTCCTTTATAGCCTCCTAACTTAGAACTTAATTTGATTTAGTTTATCTGCACATCACATAATCATAAAAAAAAACGTTATATTCATACTGGTTCAATTTAATTAATGAAAGTACATAATTCGGTTTAAAAGGAAAATACTCCCACCCTCCCAACATATCAATATCAAGAGTTATTAATGATAAGAGCCTCTTATATATATGTTGTATCTATATATTGTCATGCGGTATCTATATATGGTCATGCTATGTAAGGGATTCTTATAATGCCACTTCCGAAAAACCTTCCTATACACGTTTACATTTGACGATCAAACCTGATTGGCTTCAGTTTCAGGCGTGGGCTGTTACAACAGAATCCTAACGTATAAATACATCTGTTGCTGAGTGGCTGAAACAGACTTCACTTCCAGAGCTACTTGTGTAGAAGGAACAAAGCAGGCAGAAGGCAGTCGTTATAAATTCGTCGTTATATTGAATGACCAAGGCAAGTAAAATTTAGAAAACTTTAAATCAATAAATCAGATCAACAGACTGACCTACTGCTTTTGTTTATTATAAACTTAGGTATATGTTGTGTACAGTGTATCTTCATAGACTTGAAATTAATGAGAATGCAGGAAAGAAGTATTGTACTTTTAATGGGTAAATAAAATGTTTAAGCAAATATTACTTATTAAATAAGACATTTAATGTAAATATTAATTATTCATTCAGACCAGTAATGTAAATATTTATTATTAATTCAGACCATTATTGTAAATATTAATTATTACTTCAGACTATTATTGGAAATATTAATTATTAATTCAGACCATCATTGTAAATATTAATTATTAATTCAGACCATTATTGGACTTATTAATTATTAATTCAGACCATCATTGTAAATATTAATTATTAATTCAGACCATTATTGAAAATATTAATTATTAATTCAGACCATTATTGGAAATGTTCTGATGGGGAGGTATGCTATATTCCTTACTCAGAATTAGTTATTAAGTAAATCATTTGTAATATTTATCACCTCATGCATAGCATCATTGGTACTATTAACGACTGCTCCTCTCTCTCACTTGGCGAATATGCGGGGTCTGTAAACGTTTTTCTCTTCCACAACATTAAAGATAAACATTTACCAGAACACAAAACTTCTTAGTAAAGGAGAAGACAAATCCGTCTTTAATCTATACGGCAGTAATCTATATGGAAGTAATCACCTGTATTTATTAATCCCACCAATATTAGTTTGTTTTACATTTATTAGCCTGCAGGCTATTTACTTGGCGCAACTAATATACAATAGGAGTCCTATACTTAATTTACTAACATCCTATAGGAGTCATATACATAATTTACTAATATCCAATAGGAGTCCGATACTTAATTTATTAACATCGAAGAGGCATTTTACTGTATTTACAGCATTTTAAAATATACAAATCGTCAATATGTTATCCAGTTTGAGTTTAATAGTAATAATATTTGTTCGCTTCCATTTCAATATGCATTTTGACTTGTAAATTCAACAGGATTGTATTTGGACATGGGATGTTACTTGTACTCAAACAGAAAGATTGTTTGATGGAATTCCAATCGGATCTTACTTGCATGCACTAAGATTGAATATGGATCTCTGTCTGTATGTACTCGATGTTTATAATCACAGCAATAGGCATTCCATGTAGATTACGTGCCTTTCAATTGGTCTCTTAGTACTATTATCTAGGTTAGTGATTGACACGATGTAAAATAACGAATTGCATTTCATAATTCCCACCTCCCACATCTGGATTTCAATGTAAAAAGTCTGCACGTTAGCACTAAATTGAATTAGCCAAATTCAGAAATAGATTAATATATACGTGAAATCAAAATAAAATGGATACCAGTAAACATAAATATGTCGGGCAATGATAAAGTTTATTAACTTCGTAAATTTGCTGTTGGCAAAATTATTAATACATTAGGCCAATGACAACCTCTAGATGGATCAGTAAACATTACTCGTATTTTTTTAGTATTTAATTAGACAGTTATAATCCCGTACAATTATTAATTCGTCAGGCACTAGACAGATAATTAAAAATTACACGTATTTTTTTAGGATTTAATTAGACAGCTACAATCCCGTGTAA
Source organism: Sinotaia quadrata (assembly GCA_028829895.1). Classification (NCBI taxonomy): domain Eukaryota; kingdom Metazoa; phylum Mollusca; class Gastropoda; order Architaenioglossa; family Viviparidae; genus Sinotaia; species Sinotaia quadrata. Next base: position 134,432,084 of record CM054180.1, on the reverse strand, counting down.
CCACACTCTGAGCATTGAATTTACAATATCAAATCGCCTTTATCAAAAATGGATCACCGAACAGTTGAAGATATGATTACAAATATGTATTAGTTGTGAAAGAAAGATAAACATCAATCTGAACTGATAATTGAAAACAACTATTCATTTGTTATCTCTGTAGTACATAATCTCCCACCCCAGGCAGCGATGTGTTGAGGGTCTGGGCTGCCTAAATTCTAAACTACCCGACAACTGTGACAACATTAAAATAATATACTATTCACAGACAATGCGTGGCGACACAGTAAAAAAAAAGCGACAGTCAGATAGAATGTCTACTTAGTATTGAAATAAAAATATTGAGAAATTTACTGATTCCTGAAATTCAATTTACATATACTATTTGCAATGTTGGCAATACTAATAAATATATTATATACACTTAATACAACTTTATATAACATAACTAAATATAATATATACACTTAATACAACTGTATATAACATAACTAAATATAATATATACACTTAATACAACTTTATATAACATAACTAAATATAATATATACACTTAATACAACTTTATATAACATAACTAAATATAATATATACACTTAATACAACTTTATATAACACAACTAAATATGTTGGAGAATAACGGAATCCGAACCCCAAAGTCAGATATGGATGAAACATCTCAAATCAGTAATTTCAATTGAAGTTAAAGTTAAAATACTGATGGATTTTAAAATAAGAATTTCCGTTAGAAAATCGGATATTGTTGTTTTGAATACGTCCAATAGACAACAAACTGCAAGGTCATCTCTCGCTGTTTGTTTTATTGTTATGCTACATGTTGTCCATTGGACGTATTCAAAACAACAACAAGGAATGGTTGTATCTTGTAATTATTTGTATTGCGACCATTAGTGACTATTTTTTAACTGTTCGTCTTGTACGCGTATATTTGATAGAAGAGTTATTAATAAGTTCACTTTCTTACTGTCTTATCTTGCTTAGACACTTCATCAAACGAACTGCTTTCTCTAAAAGTTTGGCTTTTGTACGGTCAGAATGCCTAGCTGGTGCATAAATCGTACTCATGATTGTTTTGTCAAGATGTTTGGCTTTTGTACCAAAAGTGCTACTGAATGAATGGCTAGTCTGCGTGGCTTCTGTGCCAAGAAAAAACAACTAATGAATGGATTGTCAGTATATATATATATATTGAGTACCAATAGTAATAATGAATGTTTTATCAGAATGTTTCTCTTGTGTATCGATACTTACAAACGATGTACGGTATTAATTGACTTGATAACCACAATCTAAGGACACATATTTTTACCGTAATGTTTTGTTTGCGTCTAGATAGTAGCAAGCGAAAGGCTTGTTCGTAATACCTGACTTTCTTATGAGAGGATTTTCCTGAATTGTTTTTATTACGCATCAAGAGTTCCTACCCAAAGATTAGATATAAATGGGAGGAATTATTCGACTTGCATTCCATGAATTTAATTAGAATCTGACACGTAAACAAATCCGATGTACAGAGAAAAACAGAACAGTATTGTAGCTGTAATTCCTGTATTTAACTTTGAAAAATAATGTAGCTGCAATTCCTGTATTTATCTTTGAACAATAATGTAGCTGTAATTCCTATATTTAACCTGAATAATAATATAGTTTTAATTCTTGTATTTAACTTTGAACAATAATGCAAATGTAATTCCTGTATTTATCTTTGAAGAATAATGTAGCTGTAATTCCAGTATTTAACTTTGAACAATAATGTAGCTGTAATTCCTGTATTAAACTTTGAACAATAATGTAGCTGTAATCCCTGTATTTAACTTTGAACAATATTGTAAGAATTTCTGTATTTAACTTTGAAGATGCAAAATTACACGTGGACTACGACAAATTTGCATTTTCAAAATGAACGTTACCTTAATAGACATCCGGGCTTATATCATGAATCGTGTCTACGTACTGCTCTACAATGACTAATCTAGTTCACTTTAACATGAATCGTATCTACGTACTGCTCTACAATGACTAATCTAGTTCACTTTAATATGAATTGTGTCGTATGTAATAACATTGTGCATTCTACAGTGTGACTAAGCAGTCATACCTTGCCTAAAAATCAATTTAACAGTAAAGAAAAGTGGTAAATTTGTCAAACAATTTGAAATTATGATTAAAAATGTTAATCGTCGACTTTTGTATAATCTGGCAAAGTGAAATGTAAAAAGAAAGAACAGTATTGTCTAGCAAGTACCTTTTTCAAAACAGTCTTAAGTAGGTTTCCATTACGATTAGCATTACACCTGATATTGTGGAGCTCAAATGCATAGAACGCAGAGTAAGGGATATTTGCTTGTTGGAATTGATTAGCAACAGTTTGGCAGCTACTACTGCATATTCATTCTATTTCTTTATATGATCAGGCAATTGATCAGCAACAGTTAGACAACTACTACTGCATATTCATTCTATTTCTTTATATGATCATGCAATTGATTAGCAACAGTTAGACAACTACTACTGCATATTCATTCTATTTCTTTATATAATCATACTACATAAATAAAATGACATGCTACATCTATTTCAGGACATAATATATGTATGTATGGTCATGTTAAATCAATACAAAAGCAGTCTATATCTATATAAGTAAGATGTTTTATTTCATCACATCACCCCTTCCCAGTATTTAGAGCCAGTACATATCACTGAATGGCCTCGGGCTGGGGGTAGATACAATACGAGATAAAGGTATAAATAACTGCCTTTTTGACATGTTGATACAGATTAACATTGCAAAGCTGCAAGTGAACAGGCGAAGGAAAGAGGCAGACTGAAGAAAACCATTAATAATTCATAATTAAATTCATTCTGAACGAGGTAAGTGACATTTGGAAATATCCAGATTAATACCACCAACATAAATGTAACACGGATTTGAATTTCATTTGTAAACTTAGGTACACTTTCTGTATGGTGATATTTTGACAGTGTGAGTATTTCTTTTATTCAAAATTCAAGAAAATAGTGTTTCAAGTTTAAAGAATGGTTGAAAAATATTGTAAATATTTATTAGCTCATACATTACTAAAATCGTTGTGATGGAATAATATGTATATAATATTAATATTAATAAAAATTATTCACAATTACCTCTTAAGGAATCACGTCATTATTAAGCACGTTCTCTTATATCATTGACAATATTAAATAATACTGATTAAAATGCTATTAAAATAGCAATGACTTACGTAGAGTTAGAAATACTGTGGATTTAGCGGTAAACTAAAGACTTACCCGAGTACTAAATGTACTTCATCATGGAATAACCGATAACTTGAAATTCTCAGAAACAATGTTTCAATCCGTGTCCAAAGTTAACGACCAGTCATGCGATTTTTACTATTCCTGGTGCTACTATCACTAAAGAAAAGGGCGATAATTAAACTGGAAAGACGAAACAATCTTTTTTTTTATTTTACCAGTACATTAGTTTCATATACCGACAATGTAAAAATAATCAAATACATATTTACAAATCCAATACAGTCATTATGAGTGCATAATATCGTATCTACTACAACTACGTCATCCATCCCATCACCGCTAAGTAAACCGCCCTGTAATTATTTATAATTAGATCATCATCTAAATAATATCAAACTTATCTCAAGTTGTTTGTAATCATTCACGAATTGTTCAGATTTGTTGTATTACATGAATTGCATACAATAATGTATAGCCAGTGTTATAAAAGACTCCATAAATTCACTCCAAAAATCAGGATTAGGAAAGGCATTTATTAATTTTCATCAGATAAAAGTAATTGAAATTTTGGATTCGTTTGTTTGCAAAGCAAGATTGTGACTCAATGGTTGTCGGTCGGCGATAACTAAGGTCCTTTCTCACTGAGCAACCACTTCACCAACTCCCGACTTAGAACCGATTTATATTCTTGAGATCTTCTAGTATCCACCTTGTGCCAAGTCAAATATTATATACAATATTCCGTACTGCAATCACCCACTTTCTCCTCCTTTATTATATTATCAATACGTATAAGAAGGTCAATAAATTTAACAATAAATTTATTAAAGCAATAATCAAATATACATATGACAAACACAATGAAAAAGATGACTTGACGTTAATATTTGCACGAAACAACGTTCGAATAATTTCCGTTTCACTATCGTATATCAACAAAAAAAATACAATTCAACAATTCAATACAGTCAACAGATAGTTCTTATTAGAGAGCTGAAATGGAGTTATTAGGGATAGGCAATAATAATCTTTACATAACCTGAATTAAGCGCTCTCTTTTACACGATATTTTAACAGTCATAAGTATATTATATACGTCAACACGTGTCTTTCTCCATACACATCGAACATACTGATGTGTTGTTATTCTCTTGAAGCCAATTTGAGCATCTCTTTGCCCTGTCAGTTCCTTCAAGCAGAATAACAATTGTAGCTATTTCTGGTAACTACTCTGTACCAAAAATTGTACAGGTAATCAACATATCTTGCCACCGTATATGAAAGGGGTGTAGTGTACCTCCACACTTACCAGTGTTCCCGCCTTTCCCACCGTCGGCCGGATAGATTAACAAACGGTAACATGGATTCAAATCACATGAGTGAAGAAGAACAAAATGGCTGCTTAACATGAAATATATAATCAGGAAGCATTGCCATGTTTCGATTTTATCAATGTTATAACTACATTGTTTGTTACATTTCAGTCTAACAGTTTCCTGCAACAGTATTTATTAGCCCAATACATGCATACAACATAATAAATACTGCATATCAAAATGATGTCAAGTGTTATCACACTACATATAAGCATCATAGTTCAAACATTTAATGGCCACATTTCAAGACTGGTCTCCTTTGCAACTTTAAATTCAAATGATCGGACAATATATTTCTCTACAGTATGTAAACATTTAGATTTCAGCCCTATGGATGGTCTCGTTCTCGTAAATAATAACCATTTAATAATAATAAAAACTACACACTCAGTTAAACTAGTTTGCATTACTTTAGCAATTTATAGCATATTCTCAACTCTGGCTGTTTATTTCCAAATTTGACACAAATATATTATTAGAAGAAGTGACCAATTTCAGGTTACTCTTACAATTTAGAAATTTATATATCAATTAAATTTAAAAATAAGGAGAGGCAAATTTACTCCGCCACAGTTTGGTGTCTGACTTCGCTTAATAATTGCTCACAAAATTTCTTTAGGCTCCAACTGAGTATTCATGCGTGACAAGATGGTGACCTTAACGTTTATGGTGCTGACCATCTTGCTAAGTGGTGAGAGAGTTGTTCCTCAACAACCATCTTGTACTGAGACAAACAGTTGTCAAGGTGAGTGACAATTATTTTGTATGGATTGGCATACGAAATGAATTTAGTCAGTAGGTGTGACGTCAATGCCACCTACTTAATGGTTATGAATATTATTAATTTATTAATCATCCATAACTAATTACAAGTGATGAGAATCTTAATTTATGATTTTAATAAGTTTCCAGTAGACACCACTCGTCTCTCTCACTTGGACGATATGCAGGTACTGTAAATGGTTTCTCTCTTCCCCAACATTCAAGACAAACTTTTACCATTACACAATATTTCAATAGATGGAAAACCTCTTTCTAAAGGAGGATTTTACTCCGTCTTGTAATCTATATTTAGCGTCCCATACACCCACTTTCGTTTCCAACATAAGGTTATCAGTATGTGTAAGACAGTCAATAAATTTAACAATGTACTTATCAAATACACATTTAACAAATACAATAAAAAGAATACATTACTTCAATATTTCCACAAAACCATGTTTAAATAATAATTATATACATATACCATCTTATATCCCAAAACATTATTTGAAGCATTAATGCAAACCACATGAAAGCTCTTATTTGAGATCAGTAATGGAGTTATTTGAGATAAGCTATAATAGTTTCTTTGTAACCTAAGTTAGGAACTCTCTCAATAGACTTTTGCAAACCTTTACCAATAAAGACACACGTTTACTGTTCAGATATTGCTGTAAATTACATGTGAATCCCGCCTCTCATTGTAAACACTAAATAAAGAATAGAGTAGGATTTGCCGTCTCCTTTAGTGAGAATATTTCCACTATTTGGTGAATTTATTTTAGGATATGAGCCTGTGTAGACATAAAAACAATTTGAAAGTGGTTTCTTAGAAATGTTGATGTCAAATAATCCTTTTAATTGTATTTCTTTACACGTAATTTGATTGTTGATTTAATAAATTTATTGACCTTCTTATGCATACTGATAACACTATGTTGGAGAAGAAAGTCGGTGGATGTGGGCTCACAAGATATAATTACGGATATGTCTACTCCTATAGTAAGAAGCTTTCCATGTGTGGAATAGTGTGTGACGGTAGTAAATGTTCGTCTTTAATGATGTTGATTAGAGAAAACATGTACAGTGCCCCAATATCCGCCAAATGAGACAAAAGTGATGAGTCTGCTGGAAAATTATTAATAACATAAATTAAGATTCTCATCACCTGTAATTAGTTAAGGATGATTACTTAATTTGAAATAGCATAACCATTACCTATGTGGCTTTAGTGCCACAGTACTAAAATAAATCCGTTTGCCATTAAAGAAATTAAAAATTAGGAAGACATCCAATATATTTTGAACTCTTTCAACTGAACTCGGAACTTCAGACATCCCATACAAGTCTTCCACAATAATATTCTTGAAAACAGTATGTGACTTTCTCCAATTATAAACATCCACTATAAGACTGATTGAAATGAATGAGAAGACAACTAAGGAATAGGTATGTGTATAACCGTCTGTTATAAATGTGTTTTGTTGCATACACATGAGGTTTGAGAGTGTGTCTCTGGTTGTCGTCTTAAATGTCCTTGAATATTCTATACGTACATTGGCACTCACACTGTTTGGTAATCCCATCATCTTTCTGATGAAAAAGTCTTAACGTTTCTTCTCTTTATATCCCCACTATTATAAACAGTCGGTTGAATTATTATAAGATATAAGTATAAAATAGTTCGTTAAACATTACTAGTTAAATATCGGAAGTAAATTAATACAATACTCAACATTAAGTTTGATGTCACGATGTATAATATTTTGCAGTTGCCTTTGCTGCTTACATCACTAGTGATTTACGTGTTGGCAATAGGCCGCCGGTGTACGAGAATGTGTTGACGAATATCGGGGAAGGTTACAGTCCATACAATGGTTATTTTACAGCTCCGATAAGTGGCACATACACCTTTAATTTACAGATCATGTCCTCACCAGAGATAGGTTGGATTGAATTCGCTGTGATGACCAAAGACATTGTACTTTCCAAAGACATTACACTTTGTATAGCACATGCAGAGAGTGAGGAGTTTAGTTCAGGTTTTTGTACTACATTCACACAATTACAAATAGGTGATAAAGTGTTTACAAGAAACCATAAAGGGAACGACACTCTCCATGGTGGGATTTATTGTATGTTTAGTGGAGCATTGGTTTCTTATGGGCATTAACTAATAACACACACTATTCGTCACTGCTCCTACCACGAGATCTGCTATTCCTTCATCACAATGATAGTTGTTACTATTATTGCTACTTCTTATATAAATCTATTATAACACGTTGAGGGTTCGTCAAGAAAAAATCTTTAACAGTATTAAATTTCAGTTATACTGAGACGAATTCAATTTATATCTTGAAAGTGATTGAAGGCGATTGAAATTACAGTAAAGTTCATAACACAAAAAATAAAGTTTCCTCATTCTTGTGTGAATGTTTGTGTGAATGTTGTGCAAAAAGTGAAAGTGAATTGAAATGGATATGCTGCAAGAAATATACAATCCCAATTACACAAACAATTCACACTTATTGCAAGCAGCCCTGTATCCATGTTGGTATCCCATATGATGGACAACACAAAATACACAGCAATTTTAGGTCAATCGCTACATTGACTCATTTCAGCCACCAGAGGAAGGTCCTCACATATAACGACAAGGACAGACGTGAACGGATGGACTTAGGGACAAACAGACAGACGGATAAACAGACGACATATATGATGACTACATTTAACTTAGTTTTACTCGAAATGAAGGTGGTAAGAAATGACACAAAAACAGACAGAAGAAAATTAATAAACTATTTATATAAAAAGAAAACCAAATATTGAAAATAAACCGGCAATAAATTACAATTAGCACAATGCTCATAATATTTATCAGAGTAAAGTTAGACTTCATAGCTAGTTATGTTTTCCCTGACCATGTTCAAATAGTTTTTTCTAAGTTCTCTAATAAAATAGATTTGCACAAAGTTCCCAATATTAAAGGATTTGCATAAAGTTCCCAATAGTTCCTACATGGACAGAGACCATTCTCACACTCCTGGCCAATGTACTACTTTCACTTAGTTACACTGATGGAGTTTAGCATGTCATTGGCTGTGTCTATGTAGACTTACACACCTAATAGATGTAGTGTTCTAATGATCCAGTTGCTCTTACAATTCAGCAATCTGTTGCCAGCAATAGAAGCAATGCTACAAAGATGCAATCCTCCAAACATATGATGAATAACCTGCGATTTATAAATAAAGTTCTCAGAGACTGCACTGCTAACATTAACTACATAGTGTCTTTATAAAGGCTAATCATGAGTACAATCTCACTAACCTGAAACAAACATGAACTAATTATACATGGCAATTTATCATGTTTACATTCTACACAAAATATGTATAGTAAAATATTGTAAATGAACTATACCTTTCATTCATCAAAGAATATGGATTCAGGTATCTATAACAATAACAATGGATTTCCTTAAATAATCTCATAAACTCTTATTTAAACCCTTTTGGTTTATCTTTCACACAGATTTTCAGATTTATACTACGTCGGAATCTCGGTTTCCACTATATATCTGGAAATGCACATGGCTTGGGTTTACTCTCCTATTTAAAGAATACTCAGTTGACCTAAAGGCAGGACAGCATCTAAGCTCTCATTCACACTTAGGATTTACAGTACTTCCAACTTCCTTCCGCCTTAAAAAACTTGCGTACGCTAAACGAATACCTCCCTCTCTCTTTCATTCATGTACTGATCAAGGACGCATTTTACTATGCATGGAATGGTCGGATTTCTGCCTGACTATGGTTCACAACATTAACTACCTTACTTCTCTTGACCCAGAAAACACCTGTCCTGTCTTACTGATGATGCAATGTCTACATCATATGTCTGTATAAGCCATTATTAAAGTACCTTTTCAATCTACATTTAGATTTAGTTTAATACTCATTTTCTTTACATCTAAATTTTTATTCCATTCTATATATCTTTTTTCAAATATTTATTGATGGGATCCAGCAGAGATTTATAAATATTATGACAACAACATTCCATACAGCCGTCTACACACTTATTCCACACAGTCATGTGCAATGACTAGTGCAAACAGTCATCTACACATTTATTCCAAACAGTCATCTACACATTTATTCCAAACAGTCATCTACACATTTATTCCAAACAGTCATTTACACACTTATTGCAAACAGTCGTCTACAGATTTATTACAGAAAAATGTCTTTTCCACCACACCACCTCCAAACATGTCACAAGTCTTTCTAAACTTCTCACCTCTACACCACCTCACACAGAAAATGAAATCGATATATGTGTAGATGACACCAACATTATTTTATCCTGAATGAGTATTATTTATTTCTAATTCCGACTGAAACCATTCTTATTCGCTTCGTTAGTCATTAAGCCTTAGTTGACATCTCGGAGTGAAGTTGTTAAGCTTGTTTATCTAGCTGATACAAAAGGTGCTAATGCCATAAATCTTTGCTTCATATGTCTGTTAACTTTAATTCCTACATATACAACCGTATTGCATCATATTTCGATGAGCATATTGAAAAACAAAAGCAAAGAAACTCATGCGGTAATGTTTTTATACACACTTTAAGGAGACACAATCCTGATGGATTTATACTCTTGTAGTCCTGAACAAGTCACAAAGGTTAAAAGGTTATTCACAGAAACATTTATTACAAATTAAAGATACATTGCTATATATAGAATACAATTCTTTCCACTCATAACTTGTACAAACATCACAATCAATCTTCATAAATGGGTCACAGTTATACGCTACTGAAGACTATTCACAAAATTGTGAAATAAAAAGTATGTCTATATCTGTATATTTTTTAATCTAAGATTTCATCAGAAATACAGTTGAGTCAAAGGAAGTCTTTACTTGTTTTAATTAACATCTACCAGGAGAGTTTTTATCTTCTTTAACATCGTAAACAACAGAAGACTTGACGTGAATTCATTAATGTCCAGCAGGAGTTGGTTTCTTTATAAATTAATATCGAACTGAAGTAATTTCTACTGAATAACATCCAGAAGTACAATATTCTTGTCTTCATTAACATCCAACAGGAGTCCATTTTTTAAAAAATAATATACATTCCGCAGGAGTCTTGACTTGTATTTATTAATATCCATCAGGATTCCTTTCTTTTATTCATTGACATCCGGCAAGAGGGCATTTTCTTTTATACATTAATACCCAGCAGAAGTAATCTATTGTATTTATTAATCCCACCAATATTAGTTTGCTTTGCATTTATTAAGATGTAGGCTATTTACGTGGCGCAAATAACATCCAATAGGAGTCCTATACTTAATTTACTAACATCCAATAGGAGTCCTATACTTAATTTACTAACATCCAATAGGAGTCCTATACGTATGTTACTAACATCCAATAAGAGTCCTAAACGTAAATTACTAACATCCAATGGGAGTCATATGCATAATTTACTAACATCCAGTAGGAGTCCTATACGTAATTTACTAACATCAAATAGGAGTCCTATAAGTAATTCACTAAAATCCAATAGGAGTCATAAACGTAATTTACTAACATCCTATAGGAGTCCTATATGTAATTTACTAACATCAAATAGGAGTCATATACTTAATTTACTAACATCCAATAGGAGTCCTATACGTAATTTACTAACATCCAATAGGAGTACTATAATTAATTTAATAACATCGAAGTGGCATTTGACTGTATTTACAGCATTTTAAAATCTACAAATCGTCACTATGTTATCCAGTATGAGTTTATAATAGTAATAATATTTGTTTGCTTCCATTTCAATATGCATTTTGACTTGTAAATTCAACAGGATTGTATTTGGACATGGGATGTTACTTGTATTCAAAGAGAAAGATTGTTTGGCTGGTATTCCAATAGGATCTTACTTGCATGCACTAAGATTGAATATGGATCTCTGTCTGTATGTACTCGATGTTTATAATCACAGCATTAGGCATTCCAAGTAGATTACGTGCCTTTGAATATGGTCTCTTAGTACTATTATCTAGGTTAGTGATTGACCCGATGCAAAATAACGAATTGCATTGCATACATTCCCCCCTCCCACATCTGGATTTCATTGTAAAAAGTCTGCACATTAACAATGTTTGACTTCAGACATAGATTAATATACACGTGAAATCAAAATAATATGGATACTAGTAAACATATATATGTCGGGCAATGATAAATCTTTTAACTTCGTAAATTCGCTGTTGGTAAAATCATTAATACATTAGGCCAATGCCAACCTCTAGATAGATAAGTAAAAATTATATTTTTAGCATCTAATTAGACAGTTACAGTCTCGTATTGTTACTATTTAAGGAACTAGAAAGATAAGTAAAAATACTCCTATCTTTTAGCATGTAATAGACAGTTACATTTCCATGCAATCACACTTTGGGCATTGAATTTGCAACATCAAATCGACTTTATCAAAATTAATCCCCGAACAGTTGAAGATGTGATGACAAATATGTATTAGTTGTGAAAGAAAGAGCAATATAAATCTGAACTGATAATTGTAAACAGCTATTCATTTGTCATCTCAGTAATACCTAATCCCCCACCCCAGTCAGCGAACGAGTGCGCGTCTGGGCTGGCTAAAATTTATAAACTGCCAATCAACTGCTGACAACATTACAATAATAAACTATTCACAGAGAACGCGTGGCGACCCAGTAAAAAAAATTGACAGTCAAATAGAATATCAGCCTACTATTGAAATTTTTAAAAATATTGATGCATTTACTAAAATTTATATATAATATTAGCAATTTAGTCAATATTAATAAATATAATATATTCACATAATACAAATTCATATAACAAAAATAAATATGGTGAATAATATCGGAGTTACATCCTCAAACAAGATTGTGGATGAAACATCCCAAATTAGTAATTGCAACTAAAGCTGAAGTTAAAATAATGATGGACCTTGAAATAAGATTTTCCTTTAGAAAAGCGGATTTTGTTGTTTTCAATACGTCCAATGGACAACATGTAGCATACAATAAAACATAAACATCTACTGGTTAGACGTGTGCTATAGTTGTAGTACACGATAAACACTACAACCCAATAATTGAGGACTGGAGACACTATAGATTCATTTCTTCTAGAGACATAGAAAGTCATCAAAACTAGTGACTATGGACACACTAAAGATAGAGTAGAACTAGGGATTAGTGACCAACTATAGATCCTGTAGAGCTAGTGGCAAGATTCACTCTATAGTTCTAATAGAACTAGTAACTTTAGAACACAATTTAAAACTACAAAAAGTGTGCATATGACCAGTAGGGATACTGGCATTAGTGCATGATAATTTTTGACTTGATATTTTCCAACTGCACTTCAATAATCACAAATATCATTCCTCACACACTTCAGTAATCACAAATATCATTCATTACACTCTTCAATAATCACAAATATAATTCATCACACACTTAAATAATCACAAATATCATTCAACACACACTTCAATAATCACAAGTATTATTCATCACACACTTCAATAATCACAAGTATCATTAATCACACACTTCAATAATCACAAATATCATTCATCACACACTTCAATAATCACAAATATCATTCATCACACACTTCAATACTCACAAGTATCATTCATCACACACTTCAATAATCACAAGTATCATCTCTCACACACTTCAATAATCACAAATATCATCTCTCACACACTTCAATAATCACAAATATCATTCATCACACACTTCAATAATCACAAATATTATTCATCACACACTTCAATAATCACAAATATCATTCATCACACACTTCAATAATCACAAATATTATTCATCACACACTTCAATAATCACAAATATCATTCATCACACACTTCAATAATCACAAATATCATTCATCACACACTTCAATAATCACAAATATCATTCATCACACACTTCAATAATCACAAATATCATTCATCACACACTTCAATAATCACAAATATCATTCATCACACACTTCAATAATCACAAATATCATTCAACACACGTTTTTATAGTGTCCGCTCGTCTAAAACATGAATGGCTTCCATAAAGCGCGATTGGAAGGAGAAGGTAGAGGTAAAATGTATTCGATGAAAAGAATGTCAAGAACAAAAATGTATGAGGAAACATACATTGTGAACACGTACTTCCTTCATAGCCTCCTAACTTAGAACCTAATTTGATTTAGTTTATCTGCATATCACATAATCATAAACAACATTATATTCATACTGGTTCAATTTAATTAATGAAAGTACCTAATTCGGTTTAAAAGGAAAATCCTCCCACCCTTCCAACATATCAGTATCAAGAATTATTAATAATAAGATCCTCTTAAATTTGTTTGTGTTCATACTTTATTTCAACACCTTATTCAATGTGTCCATTTCTGAGTATCATTGCACTTCCAAATAATTGTGAATCTAATATCATTGGGATGCTATATTTATATATTGACATGTTAAATCTATATATGGCCACTGCTTTTGTTTCAATTATAAACTTGGGATTTGGGCCATACCAGTTTGTTCAAGCGAAACAGCAATTGTAGTAATTTTTAGTGCTTCCCCTTACCAGAAATTTTCTCAGGTACTCAGCATATCTTGCCACCATATATCAGAGGAAAGTAGAGTATTACTACATGTACACACTATATCTACCATCTCCACAGAGGTTGATAACCAGTAAATCAGGAGGTTCAAATTATACACAAATGAAAAGCTCCTTAATACCTGTAAACCAGGAGGTCCAAATTATACACAGATGAAGAGCTGCTTAATAACTGTAAAATATAAACAGAGAACAACACTAAATTTCAGTTTATCACTTTATAACTTCATTCTTTCTTATATTCCAGTCCCAACCTACAATTTCCTGCAACATTATTTATTATCAGGATACACGTACACAGTATAATAAATACAGCTTATCAAAACAATGTCAAGTGTTTAGAATATTATATATGAGTAGAAATAATAGTCTACTGACATAATACTGTTACAAGTCTGATAAAATATGTGTCATGACTTCTTGACCCACTTGCTGTTTTCAAATATCAAAATTTGAAGATTCCTTTGTTAAAGTTCTTCCATGATACATCAGTATCGAGGAGCTTCTAGGAAAGAGGTCAGGACGTTATGTAACTTTAGGCCATTGTCTAGATTCTCGAACCAACTACATATCACGTGACCCGTCACGTGACGCGCCCTATTTGTCACTCCAAAATCCAATCCGGCAACAGTCGTCTCGTGTACCTGTACAGCCGCATATTCGTTGAGTCGATAGAGGGAAAGCCAACGCGATTTTGCTTATGAAGAAAACATATCCACTTCTTGCAAAGGTACTGCATTTATTAATTGTATTTTGCATTTTGAACCATGTATGTAATTTTGTGCTATGCAGTGCTACTGTAGCTTAAGCACGGTTCGCTTGTAAATGACAAAACCTATAAGTTATTGTATATAAGTTATTGTAACTCCTTTTTCATTGTAACTTTAATTTATATAACTTTAAATTCACTAGTGCCAGGAGCGCCTGTGCCCGACATGAATTTCCTATGTAATTCAAATTATTGCGTGTAATTTTAATGTTAAATTGTAAAGCGCTTTGCTTGGTTTGAATTGTCCATTTATATGAACTCTAAATTTTAACGTTGTAAATATTTGGTAATTCATACGTCATGTATTGTTAAATGTAACACACGTGAGATTTTCTAATCTAAATTGTAAATGACGCGCTAGTCGAATTTCTAACTCAATGCATTTAAATACGAATCGTGCTTAGGTTGGGCGAACCTTAAACGCAGAACGATTATGAGAACATTCTTGTTTTCAGGTCGGTTCCTGGTTCCTAGTCTTTAATTCCTAGTACCTGATTACGATGCCTAGTTCCGAACTCCTAGAGTTGACTTCTTCTCCGATTACCGTCCTACTGCCATTGTGTTGACGCGCAGGTCATCATACCCTTGTCTTCACTCACATTCTTCGTCCGGCTTGGTGACAGAGACAGTTTTACCTATGCTAGTGTGCATTTTGCCGACGATGATAAGTGAGGTGGACCGGTCTGGACTGGATTTGGAACTCACGCAGCATCAATTAAAAGCTGAGTACTAGTGGATTGACCAAAAATCACAAGGAACATTTCTTGGCATATTTCTCAAAGAACTGTAACAAGCATATATTTAATTGCTGAGTAGAATTAGACTTCGTGCTCGTATATTGATTATCTTGTTAATTGTTAAATCTTATTAAATCTTATTTTAATTGTTAAACCTCTTCGTAGTACATTTTTATGCATAATAGACCTAAAATTACATGGTTTGGATGGAGGCGATTGAGCTGAATGACGTAACGAATGCATATTAATTTAGAGGAATTTAACGACTCCAAGCCAGCTTTTGTACGCAAATTGTCAGTTTGTAAATCTGTTGTCTGCACTACAAGACGCATTTTTAAGTTAGTCGAATGATAATTTGGGCAACCAGTCTGTGTAGGATAGAGAGAAGGAATTAATTTAAATTATCATGTTTAAAGTCCTTAAAAATCCTAGGCAGGGTCTCTAAAGAAATACTGGAAACGTAACAAATACACATCTATAAAACACAATTATAACACTTCAATAGCAAAAATGCATGAAATATTTCGAAGTCCGTTTTCTCTCAACTAGTAAGTTAACTCACCATTAAGCTAATGGCCGCCTTTCATGGCAAGACTTTTTCAAATTCAAGTGATCAGAGAATAGACTTCTCTAAAGCAGATAAACGTTTTGATCTTAATCCATTGGCTGTCCTAATTCTCACAAATCTTAACCATTAGATAAATAAAACTAGGTGAACTAGTTTGCATTACATCAACAATTTCTAGTATATTCCCAATTCGGGTGTTTGCTTCAACTCAGACACTTTCTAAAATACCGTGATAAGGAGTGGCCAAGGTCGGTTTACTCTAACAATTTAACAATTTAAATTACAAAATATGGATAGGCAAATTCACTTCACCACACGTACTGAATTAATATTGCAAGTAGAACTGAAGTGGGAAAATGTTCTGTGTGTTATGTGCTCTGACTTACATAGGAATAAATCCATGGCTTCAAACAAAGGGGAAAAGAGTGCTCTCCCATTATATAGTGTTTTGTGCATTGTGTGTCTGATATACATAGGACTAAAGCATGGCTCCAAACTAACGGACAAAAGAGTGCTCTCCCATTATATAGTGTTTTGTGCATTGTGTGTCGTGCTATGCATATGAGCAAAGCCATTGTTCTAATCAAGCAGGAAAGACAATTTACCACTAAACTTGTGCATCACGGGATATTTGTTGAGAACTATATTTCTAACTGTCGCAATTGTTTCTTATCAAAATATAAATCATTGCACAGAAAATGAAGTGACATATTAGGTCTAAGTGCCATTCGAATATTAGATCAATATCTGCTTATGGTTCAGAGAAAGTTAGTGCCAAAATTCCACTATATAGTTATACAGTTCGAGGAAGAAGAATCGAAATATCTTCTAAGATTTAGGAAAATATGTTTTCTGAGGTTTAAGATATAATATTTTCTCCTGTAATACATACCAATGACATGCGTTAAACACGTCTATATTTACAGAACAATTTAGAATTATTATACCAGATAAGAATAATTTACTGGTCAGAACAATTTGCTGTACTCATTCATTCTGTCTCCAATACTATAAATACATCAATATGCGCTTACACACAGGCTGATGCAAAGCATTCAATCAAAATTAATACGTTCAATCACAATCGACCTCAATTCACATTTGTAAAATAATTAATTCTTTCCTGACTCCATCTAAAGACACAAGTGTTTACTTCCCCTTGATTCCACTTGGAACCTCCTATTGTCTACAGATATCTGAAGTACTGTTTGTACAATAACATAAAGTATTTGAATGTATGTAATTCGGTAAGTTACTGATATAATGTTTAATTATTTTGACATATGTATTTGCAAGAATACTTTATAACACAAAATAAAAATACGTTTTTATATTCGATGTATAATACTTACGAGGTATTTTAATACTTTGAATGATTATATCACTATTTCTAAACATAGTTGTAATTCTAATATAAACAAGCTGAATTTCTTAAAAGGCTACACGTGGTTGTATTACTAATTCTTAAAGTGGCTACATTCCCATTCTAAGGTTGGTTGTACCGATTGTTAGATTTAGGTAAATAGGAAAATGAAATGGGAAAAGCATGTATTGCTTTGTGGTCTAATTTGTTTGATCCATGAATTTTACATAATTTTATTTTTTCTCTGTGCTTAAAAGACTGAAACAAAAATACACAGAAACAATCTGTAAAGGCGAAAATGCAGTTTCCACATTAACATAAATTTAATATAAATTTATTTTTATTTTTTCAATTTATTCTTCCTTTATGGCAAAATTTATATCCAAATTTTGTATGTAAAATATTCGTAAGCCATTAGACAACTGATTCTGACCCATGGAGAAAAGGGAACACAAAAGAATTGTAAATTGAATAACAGGGATCTTGCGTAACTCGCATATGAACGGCAGACACCCGCTCTGATTACATTATTGCACGCGAGTCATAAGCAGGTGGTGAAGTTTGACCATCAGCTATTAGCCCCTAGGGAGTTGAGACAAATGATAAGAATGTCGACCCTTTAGTGCAGGCTGCCCAACCATAACTATTTGACAAAAGATCGGAACAATAGCTCTAATTGCACCCGAGGGTGAGAAGGTACTCGAACCCTGACTCAGAAACCCGATTGCTTAAATAGGGCGACACACACACACACACACACACATAATTATATATATATATATATATATATATATAACCCTATTTCCAGCGTTAGGTAGACCATGCTTAAAAACCAGCATTAGGTGGACACAGTGTATATCCCATAATAATAATAAAATTAACATTTTTTTTTCACATTCTGCTTTTAGACATCACTAATAGCAAACGTACTTAATTTGAAGAAAAAATATCAAATAACAAAAAATATACATGTTTTGTGGTCTGCCTAATTCCTATAACCCTAAAACCAGCATTATGTAGACAAACACATACACTTAAAAACCAGCATTATGGGACTCGTACTTAAAAACCAGCATTATGTGGACACTTAGTTAAAATGGTCAATTTTATAGTTGTAAACAAATGAATCTTTTTAAAAACCATGACTCTGCATAAATAAATGTATAGGTTATAAATATAAATCAAAAGTAGAAGAATACATTTGCTTTAATAGATATTTGTATAGATGTATCTCATTTTATAATCTAAAAGTCCACAATTTGGTATGAATAAAAATATATTGTTGAGTTTTTATATTGATTTATTACTATTTAAATCAGGATATACATTTAGAATCATGTTAAAGGACTCCAAACTCAATTAAATCTTGAGTTTGGAAAAATATATGTTTATACTTAAAAACCAGCCTTAAGTAGACATCATTTGCTTAAAAACCAGCCTTATGTAGACATCATTTGCTTAAAAACCAGCCTTAAGCAGACATCATTTGCTTAAAAACCAGCCTTAAGCAGACATCATTTGCTTAAAAACCAGCAATATGTGGACATATATGTCATTCTAATAAATGAAGCTATATTTCATTATTTAATGCCATTGTCTCATTATTTAATAAATTGTTCAAATTTAAAAGCATGTTAAAAGGTCCAAAATTTAATTTGGTATTAAAATTGGAAAGTAAATGTTTTAAAAACAGCCTTAGGTGGACATTATGTGCTTACATACCAGCAATATGCAGACAACATATATGTTACTCAAATAAATAAAGGAAAGCAAGGTTTCCTTAATTTATCACTATTTCATACAGGTTTAAAGTCAAAATTAAATTAAAGGACCACAAAATCAATATAGTGTTGACTTACAAAAATAAAAGCTTTTTTCTTTTAAAAACAACCTTATGTGAGCATAATTTGCTATTAAAAAATTTAAAAAGTAATCATACCTGTAAGTTAATTTTGGAAATAACTTGATTTTTCTATATTTTTTCTATATTTACTATTAATTTCTCACCATTTAAAAAAAGATTCAAACTCAGAATCATGTTTAAGGACCCCAAATTTAATTTGGTATTAAAGTTGGAAAGTAAAAGTGTTATGCTTATAAAACACCCTTACTTGTACAATGCAAACTTTGAAACCAGCAATGCAGCAATATGCAGGCAACTTAAACATTATTGTAATAAATAAAGCAACGTTTCTTAAATTTATTTCTATTTAATGCAGGATTCAAATGCAAAATCATTTTAAAGGACCACAGTTTCTATTTAGTGTTGAATTTGTGAAAAATAAGTGTATGCTTAAAAATCAGCCTTACGTAGACATTATTTGCTTAAAAACCAGCAATACGCAGACATTATTTGCTTAAAAACCAGCAATACGCAGACATGTATATGTCATTCTAATAAATAAAGCTAAGTTTCTTTATTTAACATTATTGTATCACTATTTAATAAATTGTTCAAATTTTTAAAGTATGTTGAAAAGTCCCAAATTTAATTTGGTATTAAAATTGGAAAGTAAAAGGTTTATGCTTTAAAACCATCCTTTGGTGGACATTAAGTGCTTAAAAACCAGCAACATGCAGACCGCATACATGTCACTCAAATAAATAAAGTAATGCTTCTTTAATTTATCACTATTTAATACAAGATTTAGATTCAAATTCATGTTATACGAGACACTAAATCAGTAAATGTAATTTAGTGATGAGTTTGGAAAATTAATGTTTAATGCAACTAGAGGTACGTGGACAATATTTGCTTAAAACCAGTGCTATGCAGATAAGCATATATTATACTCTAATAAATAATGTACATGTTTCTTTATTTAAAATTATTTTCAATAAACTAAAGAAACATAGTGTGTAAAAAGTGTATTATCATTTTGGGGAAGAGTTCGCATATTACGTTTAATATAAAACGATCCGAAATGTAAGGATTTCACCAGGTTCTTGAAGTGTTATTCCAAAATAAACATTATCGGATATGTTACTTATTACTGATCCATGAGTAAGGCCAGTAAGTAGTTTAGTGATTATATTTAATTAATTATTATACAATTGTTGCACAAACCAAACAGTAGACAATGCGGTGGTTGATAAAATATTTTCACAATTTAATAAACATCAAAGAACTAAAGCCGCAAACATGTTGGCTGGGCTTGGCGGTGTTGTAATACAGTGTAACCTAATTCGTGATATTACGTCACTCGGGGTATTATGGGACAATGTGTATTATCGTACAAACAAATAAAAATTAGTAAAAACTATTTAACGCAAAGTAAAAACCTATAGATATTATATCCGTCCATTATTTTGAATATATCTTAATAATGCATTCCATTTAATATTCGTCCCATAATAACCCAACCTTTTACATTAGACATGAATAGACGTATATGTTCACAGAAAAAAGTCAAATATTGTAAAAAGCCCACTATTAATGCAATCCGATTTTATGGACCCCAATTATCGCCTTATAGCGATATTTCACTGTACTTAGATTTATTTATGTAACAGCGGTGATGAATTAAATTATAACTATAAAGAGCTGTCTTTAAGTACGATTATAATTTAGAACGATAAGGCTTGGGGCGACACTTGTTTATGGGTGAAGGCCGAATGAACACGTAAATTATACTGTCCATAGATAGAAACTGTCCAGTGCTCTTGCACTATAAAACAGTAAAGTCGCAAGTCTAAAATAAAAATTGAGTAATGTAGAATGGACTCCTCAAGATCCATTCTGTTAAAACTTATAAAATGAAGTAGATTTTGAATTAAAATTTCTATTTAAGAAATACTCTGTCATAAATTGAAGGACTTAATTAGTGTCTGAAGCAATATTATTGAACTGAAGGACAACCGCAAAGGCACAGCAATTCTTGCTTAATTCAGGGGCTGAGTTCGATTCGTGCCAGGATGGATAGTGTGATTCTTACCCCATCCCCAGATAAGGTTCTAGGCTTTGTATCTAGTCCATCAAATAGGACAAACAAAATGGTTAATTTACTAAAACAGTACGTTTACTAAAGCTCGTGCAAGCCTGGCAATTAAAGAGCGAAGAATGTCTCCGTTGGTTACTCACTGCCTGACATAATTGCACATAAAATTGATACCCCTCCGCCTCGTAAAAGATGAAGAAAAGAACAGAAGTATTTGCTCTTGCCATCAATCAGTGCCACCGACTATTTCTCTCTATTAAGAAAGCTAACATGTAAATGATAAAGTAATCAAAATAAATGATCTCTTACCTTATTTTGTAGACAGTACTGCAGAGATTAGCTGAAAAACATCGATCTGCAGTGTACATGCTTTCTGTTTCAGAAATAAGTACAGTCACAGATCCTTTATCTTTTTTTTTTTTTAAAGTGTGAGAACTGAATGATGAAAACCGCTGATCTTCGAAAGACTGGAAATAAAGTCTGATAAGTTCGGGTCTACTCAGTCATTTTCTCTTTTTTTACATTCATTTAATGCCCTCCCTATTCAGAGCGAAACATGATGACTAATTTAAACTCCTTTATCTCACCCTTTCCCACAGACTCAGATGAGACTTTTAGA
The DNA here is from genome assembly GCA_028829895.1 of Sinotaia quadrata. NCBI lineage: Eukaryota > Metazoa > Mollusca > Gastropoda > Architaenioglossa > Viviparidae > Sinotaia > Sinotaia quadrata. The sequence continues at coordinate 134,409,961 of CM054180.1, read as the reverse complement.
GAGAGAACAGATAGATCGTGGTAACAATTAAAAAGAAAGGTGTGGTTTGGATGGAACAAAGGTTCACTGTGCATTCAACCATCAATCAATCAATGCCAAATCCCTAGGACTGAAAACGCCTGAATTTTATTGGTAGGTATTGCTTGGTACTGCGGACTGGATAACAAAAGGATGTATAGTTTGAAAGGAAGAGAAATAATAGCATGGAGTTTAATTGTTGAGTTTAAGCCCAAACTCTGGTATATCGTTTTCTCTTTCCGATTTTTAACTATCAAGGGATCATCAGCGTGAGTGGTACCACTCGGGAAACAGTTTATTGTTTTTATTGAATTATAATACTATTAAAAATATGAATGAATTATAATTTTATTTGAACTATGAAACTTGAAAATGCAGATATATACGAATATAGACTTAGTTATATTAAGTTGTCTGTGTTGTTTATGAACGGACGCGTAGTTCCTGTTAGCAAGTGAACGCATAAGGATGTGAACTGTAAAGCATGCCTTTAGGGATTAGGGATTAAGATTATTGGTCTTTCGCGTTGGCGTGCTGTTCAAGACGCTGTGAAGCGTGAACAGAAGGTACTCGGACAAAGCAGAGAGTAGGACTGATTGATTGATTGATTGAGTGTAGGGGGGGGGGGGGCGCTTCCGGCTTCCGCCACTTTCGCGAGCGTAGGCCTGAGTGTGCCTAACTCTACATCAAAGTTATACAAAGTACCGCCAGCTAGACTTGCTACCTTAGGTGATTGTTGACACAGAAACTTAGATAATCAAAGAGATTAGATTCTCTCTTCTCTTGTTAATTTCTTTTCTGTCTCTGTCTTTTTGTTCTCTCTCTCTCTCTCTCTCTCTCTCTCTCTCTCTCTCTCTCTCACACACACACACACACACACACACACACACACACACACACACACACACACACACACACACCATAACTTGCCCATTTGAAACATATTCACGTTTTCACAGAATGAAGTCTTAGGAAATAAAGTCACAATGAAAAATGTCACCGGAAGTAAAGTCACAATATATGTTTAATATAAAGTCGTAAGTCAGTGTGATTGTGTTATACTGTTTATTAACTGTAAGTGAAGGACGAAATGTCACGGAGGTTAACAGCTCGCTGAAGATGTGCGTGGTTCAAATACAGTTCGGGGTGAAAAAACGTTAATAATTATAATGTATGCGTGTATGTCCGCTATTGTCTTTGGTGTGCACGTGCGTGTATTTTATATACCGTATAAATGCATTCTAAATCATACATTTAGTTCTGTTTGTATTAATTTTATTTGTAAGTCCATATATATGTTCATTATTTACTGAATAACAGTAAAAGGAAGTAAGCGGCGGCTCTGTTGGATCGCGGTTCGATTCTCCCTCGGGATTAAATGTGTGTGTGTGTGTGTGTGTGTGTGTGTGTGTGTGTGTGTGTGTGTATGTGTGTGTGATTTGTCCGTCGTATACATTTTATAATCCATATTATAATTCACAATTTTAATAAAATGATTTATTCATACATAGTCATGTTTTATGCATGTAGTCCATAAACACGTATATTATTGACTGAATAACAATAAATGACAGTTAGCGATTGCGCAGATTAACATATCTCCCAAGAGACCCCGGTTGTGATTCTCGCTCAGAGTAAAATATGTTTTATTTTGTTTTTGTTTGTGTACGTATGTTTGAGTGTGCTCGCGCGCGCGAGTGTGTGTGTGTGTGTGTATGTGTGTGACTGTAAATTAAAAGAACGTGCCTCTTATCTCTCCGACACAACTTACATAGTAAATATGACTTAAACTTTAGCAGTGGATATTACTGACAGTAATAAGAGCGGTTCATAATTGTGCTTCGATGAATTTATGTATACCAAGCATGCAGCTCGCAAAACCAATGTATTCCTTTTTTTTTTTTTTTTTTTTTAGAAACTTCAATCTGACGTGCATTGTTCGACAACTCTTTACTTGTTTAATACATACGGCTGGTAACTGTGAATAAAATGTTCTTTAAAATATCACCTAACAAACATTACCAACAGATGTTTAGTGTGATATGACTGCTTGAAACATGATTTCATTGATACATTTTTATTTAGTTTCATTTTATGTAAATACGTCAGATTCTTTTCACTTCTGGAAATTATTTCTCGATCGAGATAAAAGAAAATTGAACTGTGTTAGCCGTATTATTGATAGTGTTCTATTGTTCTTGTACTAGTGGGCGATTATAAAGTTGAAATATATAGTACTAATTGATCAAAACGGTCGGCATATCTGTAAGATATAGTAACTATAAATTTGAACGGTGACATGCAATATTAATAAAACTCACCTACCATACAACTATCTAACATGTTTATATTGCATTGAATGCTATAACCATATGATTGCATTGGTGTCTTATTTTGTTTTAGCGTAGTTCTTTGGCGTTTCTTGGAATTACACTTGTAGTATTGGGTTACACATAGAGCTATAGTTTAAATCTTATTTACTATGTGAGTTGTGTCGGAGAGATTAGAGGCAGATTCTTTTAAATTACAATCACACACATACACACAGTCTCTCTCTCTCTCTCTCTCTCTCTCTCTCTCACACACACACACACACACACACACACACCCACACACACACACACACACACACACACACACACACAACAAAACATCTTTAATTCAGAGAGAGAATCACACCACGATCTTCTTGGGCGAGAGGTTAGTTTCTGCACAATCACTTATTTCCATTCACTGTTATTCTATCTATAATTTACTTGTTTATGGACTTCAAGCATAACAATATAACTAAGTATGAAAAAATCATATAATTAAATGCGTGAATTATAATATGTTCCGATATACAAGTCACACACACACACACACACACACACACACACACACACACACACACACACACACACATTTACCCCAGAGCGAGAATCGAACCACGATCCTAATGAGCCGTCGCTTAATTCCATTTACTGTTATTCACTCAATAATAAGCATGCATACCGACTTACAATGAAAATTAATTAAAACAGAACTAAATGTATGTATTACAAAGCATTTATACGGTATATAAAATACACTTGAATCACGCACATATTGAGCGAGCAGTTAACCTCCTTGCCTTTTCCTGCTTCACTCACTGTTAATAAGTATTATAAGATATACACTCTGACACTTATGACTTTATATTGTGAATTTATTTCCTGTAACTTTTTCCTTGTGATTTTATTTCCTATGACTTTTTTCCTGTGACTTTTTTCCAGTGACATTTTTTCCGCTCACCGTTGATAAGAAGCGACTCCATACACAACTCTCTTGTTTTAGGTTAGAGAAAAAATATGAGGGAATTTTAGAGACAGTTTTGTTTTTGTTGTTTTTAGAGAAATGTTAGGGTTAGGATTAGCTGTAAATAAAAAAAACACAAATATAAATATATTCTAAAACTTTTTTACTTGTATTCCTGATTTAGGTTTTGTTTCTGCTAAATTTTGTGTTTTAATGACTTAAATATTGCAGTAAAAATAGCATCGAGTAACACTTTGTATCTAAATGTATGTCATATAACTTCTGTCCTTCGATATACGTATAATGACCCCTTTGTTTTTAAACACGACAATTGTGTATGGAGCTGTTGGGTCTACCGTACACACCTTTGTGTACATAAATGCCTGCAGTGTTGATTTGGTGGAAGTACGAAGGAATGCGTAGCCATTCACTAAGAGTAACATTGCTAAGAAAAATAGCAGGACTTCCGACTGATTGCACAATAATCGCCAGTCAGTAGTAAAGATCGGTACTGTTGTTCTCACGTGTACGAGTGTAGACGAGGAGGAAGGATTAACTTTTGATATAAGCCGCCTGGCTGTTAGGAAGGAGACAGGGGTCCGGGGTGTTTGGAAACCCACTATAAACCGTTAAGATGAGAACAATAGGGATGGTCTCTTTGAGTTGACAAAAGAAAGCCCATTATCTCCTCTATGACAGAGTTGAGGAAAATTAACTCTCCACGTGACAAAAGGGGGGAAAGTAAGGAAAAGACAAGAAGGGTGTTGGATATATTGTTTGTTTTTTAAAAAAAAAATAATTAATAATAATAATTACCCGAACAACAAGAGCTCAGAGACCTAGAAAATTTTGACGGGCCAGACATGAGGTAATGAGTAAACAGTAAAAACAACTTTGCGGACAGCTGACCATTTGGAAATAATAGATAAAAACTAGGTTGACATAGCCAGGGGGGTAAACCACCCCTCCCTTTCCCCCACAACCCCTCCACCCAGAGCAAAAGCGGCGGAAGCCGGAAGCGCCCCCCCCCTACATTCAATCAATCAAATCAAGTTTTATATAGAGGAAAAAAACTAGGGCCAGTGTGTTATTGCATTTGTAGTGGGGAAAAGTCACAGAATGAAGTCTTAGGAAATAAAGTCACAAGGAAAAAAGTCACAGGAAATAAAGACACAATATATGTTTAATATAAAGTCGTAAGTCAGTATGTATGTGTTATACTGTTTATTAACTGTAAGTGAAGGACGAAATGTCACGGAGATTAACAGCTCGCTGAAGATGTGCGTGGTTCAAATACCGTTCGTGGTGAAAAACATTAATAATATATGCTTTTGTCTTTGGTGTGCAGGAGCGTGTATTTTATATACCGTATAAATGCATTCTAAATCATATATTTAGTTCTGTTTGTATTAATTTTATTTGTAAGTCCATATATATGCTCATTATTTACTGAATAACAGTAAAAGGATGTAAGCGGCAGCTCAGTTGGATTGCGGTTCGATTCTTCCTCGGGATTAAATGTGTGTGTGTGTGTGTGTGTGTGTGTGTGTGTGTGTGTGTGTGTGTGTGTGTGTGTACGTACTTGCGAAGATTCGGTTCTGCGGTACATTGCTTTATATGCAAGTTTGGCTCTGACGACTGTAAAAGTTACTGGAGTCCTTTCAAGTCTTCTATAAATGTTTCAAACTTGTTCTACCAAAATTGATCAGAGGCTCCCACTTTATACAGTTTATCAGCTATTAATTATTCACTATGTTAAATTTGTAACCAGAAAACATTGTTAGTTTGCCTTCACTCGTGCGTATAGTCCAGCTAATCAAACGTAGGCATGACATTTTAAGGAGTGTGGCATCTTGGAAGAGCAAAGAGCACTTACTTCGCGATCAATCGATTCACCGCACTCCCTCAAAGGACTATGTGCTCTGTGTACATAGAAGCCTACATAACTTTTTCTTGTTTTCAGTGTTTCAAGCCGTAAGTAAGAAGGAAATACGCAATGTAATAACCAAACTGAAACTGAAACAAGCAAACTGAAACTTACTTAAAATCATGTGAAATATTGAAACTCGATTTGACAGTTATTTCAAAACTTTAATTAAACTAGTTTATTTGATATTAGGAAAAATATTAAAAGTTTAAACTAGTTTCATATATCATCAAATAATAAGAAAGCTTCAATTAATAAACATTTCTATATGTGCCTTTGTACTTAGTAAGAAGAAGTGGCAGGAGAATGACCTGCTGTTTATTAGTCATATGCTTGAATCATGAATCTATTTTTATTAATGCTATCATCCTTTTAGTTCATTCATATGTAATGCTTGTCTGTAAATGAGGTCGTGTGGTTTGCGTGGAATGTGTACACGTTAATAAAACAAACAGATAGAGAGAAACAGAGTAGTAATTTACTAGATTATATTGTAATAATTCAGTGAATACACAAATGCGTTCATTTTTAAAGACACAAATGACATATTATCTTGCTAATCAGTATTGGCATACAGCTTAATTGTCGCCAAACATTTTTATCTATCTCTCTATTGATTTCACGTTAAATTGCTCCTAACAGTGAGTAAGCAGATGCATTTCGATACGTGAAGAAATTCATTTAAAAAATGTATAGTTTGTTTGTTTCCATTCTATTGGTTATTTTTTCTTTTTTAAGGAAGATTAAATCGGCAAACATTTTTTTGTTTCTAAAGTGAGTATGGAATTTTTTAATTAAAAAAAGTCAAGAGAATGACCTTACAATAATTTTAGATAACATTTTAACTTTAGGCGCCCAATTATGAAAAAACAACATTGTCTTCTTCTGCTTTGGTTTATGGAGTGACCAATAATATTTTAAAGATATCAAACGTAATACTAATTTACACCATCTCTGTTTTAGAAAAATAAATATGGAAATACAGAATCTGAACACAGTGAAACACGACTAAAAAGAATAGAGTAAGCGATATCTTTTATACAAATAAAAGTGATCATTGCTTAGAGAAACCTCTTAAAGGATTCTAAAAGGAAATAAGCATTATTTAAATTTTTATTATGTTAATTAAGTAATTGATTTAATTAAAGAAAATAAAGGCACTCTGATAGGTTAATTATTTTGATTTGTTGATTCTGCTTAACAATATTATTATTTTTAAAATCCTCCTGCTTTTATAGAAAGCAACGCTAGCGAATTGCGTATAACGTACTAGCTAGACTCGCTGAGATCCTACATTCAAACAAAGCGACAACCAGTACGAATAATATAAAAACAATCGGATAGACGAGTATATATGGATAGGTAGATTGGTAACTAGTAAGATAAATAGATGGATAGAATTTGGATGTGAGAGTAGACAGTTCCATCGAAAGACATATGCACGTACAGATCGACAGACAAATATGCAGAAAGATAGATAGATAGACAAACAGACAGACAGACGGGTGGATGGATGGATAGAAAAGAAAAGGAAAGAAACAGATAGACGGGTGGACGGACGGGCAGGCAGATAGAGAGGGGATTTTGACATTGATAGGAGACAAATATATAACGTTAATGATAAGAATAGATAGATAGATAGATAGATAGATAGATAGATAGCGTGGACTACTCGCTCTCAGAATTGGAATGCATTCATGCAGAGATTCATTCTGTTGTCGTATTTTTCCAACATCACTTTCACGCCTTGTGTACCACTTAAAATCCTTAGACAAAAGACGCTGGCTAAACAACCCTTCCTTGGTGTGAGTGAAATCAACTTTCAGTAAAGAAGAGACTTAGTGAGCTTGGAGGGAGGTTTCTCGCTGGCGGTACTTTGTATAACTTTGATGTACAGTTAGGCAATGCAGCTTGAAGAACAGCACGCCACGCGAATAATCCCCAATCGTCATTCCCCCCAGGCATGCTTTTGCATTCACTTACTGACAGGAACTACGCGTCCGTTCATAAACAACACGGACACCTTACTATAAACTAAGTCTTATATTCGTATACATCTGCATTTTCAAGTTTCATCAGTCAAATAAAATTATAATTCATTCATATTTTTAATAGTATAGTTCATTCGAAGTGAGCCTACTTCATGACATAATATACTCACAGTTACCAATCATAGTTATCAAACAAAAAAAACCCTGCTTTTAAAATAAGTAAAGCAATGAGAGCCTTGTTTAAAACATACAATAAAATAGTACAGTATTTTCAAATACACTCAACAACATTAGCAAAACATACCTGGTAAATTTATGAGGTTTCTATATCTGCATAATTAAGTTATTATGTGCTATTGAACACCTGAAGATTCTAAGATTTAAAACAATTTTCATTTACTTATGGTTACCATTATGCGTTTGCTAGGATGATTTATGAATGATTTTAGTGTTTGATATTTTGTTTCTGATAAAATATTCATGATTAAGGCGAATGTTCCAAACGACTCCTCAAAGAAAGTATGGCTCTATATTCAGAGTTTCTTGTCGGGCTAAACACAAATTTTGAACCGCTCTTATTATTGTCAATAATATCCATGGCTAAAAAATTTCTCTTTTACAAAACTCACATATAAAATTAATGTTCTACAGTGGTACGGTCGTGCTCCCACAGTTCAAATTAACTACACCGTTTCGCTTCTCTATTTATCAAGTCATTGTCTCTTAAAAGATGGTCTCACACTTAAAATGCTCATATAAACTTAATATCTGCATCTTTAGAATTAAAGTCGAGGCTTGTATATTAGTTTTTCATGGACATTTCTTTTTCAGCAATGAAATGGTGATGATGAAATAGTCTATTAAAAAGAGCTACTCAAATCGAGATATCTATACTACTAATAATGAAGTCGCAAATTTATACCAAATAGCTGCAGTAATATTATTTAGAGTTCGCTATGCCAGAATGTCACTTACAGAAAATCAGTAATAAAAATAACGTCATACGATCTAGTCCAATCTAAGGGTGAGCGGAAAAAGTCACAGGAAAAAAAGTCACGGGAAAAAAGGCGTGCGTGCGATTTGTATATCGTGTACATATAATAATTCATATTATAATTCACACATTTAATAATATATTTTATTCATACTCAGATATGTTGTTATGATTGTGTCCATAAACACGTATATTATAGACTGAATAACAGGAAATGGAAGTAAGTGATTGTGCAGAAATTAATAACCTCTCCCCCAAGAGTATCATGGTGTAATTCTCGTTCGGAGTAAAAGATGTTTTTATTTTGTTTGTGAGTGTGTGTGTGTGTGTGTGTGTGTGTGTGTGTGTGTGTGTGTGTGTGTGTGTGTGTGTGTGCGCGCGTGTGTGTGAGTGTGTGTATGTGTGTGTGTGTGTGTTTGTTTGTAATTTTTTGTGGTGGGTGGGGTACAAGGATGTTGATCCGTCGGGAAGTTCTAAAGTTATATGAATTTCCACATTTCCTTATGACTCAGGAATTATTTCTCCTGCGATCCACCAGGTGTGTCCTTTTTCTGATTTGCAGTTATTTAAATATGAATTAAAAACTAACCCCTCCCTCTACCGTTAGCTAAGAGTGGCCCTTTGATCCCCTGACCGCTTCCTGTACCCTAGCCCATAGCTCAGTGTGAGTCTATCAGTTAGCTACAAGTGACCCTTGGATCCCTAACCATTTCCTGTGCCCTAGCCATGTGTGGTCAGTCTTGTATAACTCTAACATCCTGCTAATGTCTTGGAGTGGTTGGTCAGTCTTGTAATTTGTGTCTTGGTTGAATGATTTGAATGTGTATTTTGTGCTATTGTTCCTATACCCCTTGTGTATCTATATTTTACTATTTTAAATTTTTAATGTTTATGGAGTGATGCCGGGCTAAGTTTTGTTTTCGCCTGACACGCACTTTGGGCCGATTTGCGAAATTGGGTCATCATGATTACCGTATTGTTGCGCGCGCAGTTATGGACATACAATTATACACTTAACTTCTGGACGTAGTCCGTAGATTCCTCTTTCGAAATCATCCCTGAGAACGGAGCTGAGGAGTAAAATTACGAGGTTGTAAATTCATTATAATTATCTCAATGCAATAACTTTATTGCAACCATATATTGAATTTGATGGATTCAGATGGATTTTGTTGTTTAAAATATATTTCACACACAAAAAAATAGCAGGATTGATCATTGACTGATAAAAACGACTTTCTAATTAGGGTCAATAAATATTCTTTATGCATGAACTGATTAATATTGCTTTCTAAATCAGAGTAACTATTTCAGTTGTTTGATAGTGTCTTTTTATATTAAAAATATGTATAAAATTCTATTTACAGATATAAAGTCAAGCAAATAAAAAATTGAAAAAAAGAAATTTGGGGGTCAAGTGCACGAATTTTATTATCTCAAGAGATATTGCGAATATCCGACTTTTTATTTTATATTCAGAGTCACAAATTATTTTGCTTCATGCCTACCAATTTTAGTCCTTTTCTAACAATTAGAGGAGTAGAATTACAGGTGACCACGGCCATCCGAACGAGCTAAAGCGGGAAATGGGCCATTTTAAGTAGTTTGAACCTAATTATTTCCGACATGGATTACTCTAAAAATACTCAATAAATACAGATCATAGGACCCGTGGTTGTGCATTAGGTACCTGAATTCAATGCATGTAGAGTAAAGCGTTCGTCAGATAAAAAGTCAAACGCTTCGAAAAATCAAGAAAACTCAATTTTTGCAGGAGGGTTGCAGGAACAGGTTTTTCTGTAGAGTTCTTTGGAATATCAGACTTTTTATTTTACATTCCGAGTCACAAAGGATTTAGTTTCATGCCTACCAATTTTAGTCCTTTTCTGACAATTAGTTTTGTAGAAATTCAGCTTTTGTCAAAATGTCGACTTCAGTTAGCGCCTTGCATTATTAGTAGGTAAAGTCGATTTTTTGAGACAAAGAAATTTTGGCGCCAAATCGCGTTTTCTACTACAGTCGCTGAAATTTTGATAGATTTTGCAGGATAGTACAGGAAGACTCGTGGCTTATTTTGAAACGATAATATTTCATATTTCTCGAAATATGAATTTTTTTGTGAAAATTTTATTTTTCTAATTATGCGCATTTCTCTTAAAGTACGAGGAATTTAATAAAACTAACTTCAGATTCGGGTTCAGCACACGCGGATACAGTTTATTTGTTCAAAGAGGTATTTGTAATATTGCGCCAATTTGTCAGAATTGACGTTTGGATATTTTCGCACCTTTGGCCGATTTGCAAAGTTTGGTCATCGTGATTACCCTATTGTGGTGCGCGCAGTTATAGACATACAATCATACACTTAACTTCTGGACGTAGCCCATAGATTCCTCTTTCGAAATCATCCCTGAGAACGGAGCTGAGGAGTAACATTACAGGTGACTGTGGCCATCCGAACGAGCCGAAGCGGGAAATGGGCCATTTTAAGTAGTTTGAACCTAATTATTTCCGACATGGATTACTCTAAAAATACTCAATAAATAGAAGTCATAAGACCCATGGTTGTGCATTAGGTACCTGAATTTAATGCATGTAGAGTAAAGCGTTCGTCAGATAAAAAGACGAACGCTTCGAAAAATCAAGAAAACTCAATTTTTGCAGAAGGGTTGCAGGAACGGGTTTTTCTGTAGAGTTCTTTGGAATATCAGACTTTTTATTTTACGTTCCGAGTCACAAAGGATTTAGTTTCATGCCTACCAATTTTAGTCCTTTTCTGACAATTAGTTTTGTAGAAATTCAGCTTTTGTCAAAATGTCGACTTCAGTTAGCGCCTTGCATTTTATTAGTAGGTAAAGTCGATTTTTTGAGACAAAGAAATTTTGGCGCCAAATCGCGTTTTCTACTAAAGTCGCTGAAATTTTGATAGATTTTGCAGGATAATACAGGAAGACTCGTGGCTTATTTTGAAACGATAATATTTCATATTTCTCGAAATATGAATTTTTTTGTGAAAATTTTATTTTTCTAATTATGCGCATTTCTCTTAAAGTACGAGGAATTTAATAAAACTAACTTCAGATTCGGGTTCAGCACACGCGGATACAGTTTATTTGTTCAAAGAGGTATTTGTAATATTGCGCCAATTTGTCAGAATTGACGTTTGGATATTTTCGCACCTTTGGCCGATTTGCAAAGTTTGGTCATCGTGATTACCCTATTGTGGTGCGCGCAGTTATAGACATACAATCATACCCTTAACTTCTGGACGTAGCCCATAGATTCCTCTTTCGAAATCATCCCTGAGAACGGAGCTGAGGAGTAACATTACAGGTGACTGTGGCCATCCGAACGAGCCGAAGCGGGAAATGGGCCATTTTAAGTAGTTTGAACCTAATTATTTCCGACATGGATTACTCTAAAAATACTCAATAAATAGAAGTCATAAGACCCATGGTTGTGCATTAGGTACCTGAATTTAATGCATGTAGAGTAAAGCGTTCGTCAGATAAAAAGACGAACGCTTCGAAAAATCAAGAAAACTCAATTTTTGCAGAAGGGTTGCAGGAACGGGTTTTTCTGTAGAGTTCTTTGGAATATCAGACTTTTTATTTTACATTCCGAGTCACAAAGGATTTAGTTTCATGCCTACCAATTTTAGTCCTTTTCTGACAATTAGTTTTGTAGAAATTCAGCTTTGTCAAAATGTCGACTTCAGTTAGCGCCTTGCATTATTAGTAGGTAAAGTCGATTTTTTGAGACAAAGAAATTTTGGCGCCAAATCGCGTTTTCTACTAAAGTCGCTGAAATTTTGATAGATTTTGCAGGATAATACAGGAAGACTCGTGGCTTATTTTGAAACGATAATATTTCATATTTCTCGAAATATGAATTTTTTTGTGAAAATTTTATTTTTCTAATTATGCGCATTTCTCTTAAAGTACGAGGAATTTAATAAAACTAACTTCAGATTCGGGTTCAGCACACGCGGATACAGTTTATTTGTTCAAAGAGGTATTTGTAATATTGCGCCAATTTGTCAGAATTGACGTTGGATATTTTCGCACCTTTGGCCGATTTGCAAAGTTTGGTCATCGTGATTACCCTATTGTGGTGCGCGCAGTTATAGACATACAATCATACACTTAACTTCTGGACGTAGCCCATAGATTCCTCTTTCGAAATCATCCCTGAGAACGGAGCTGAGGAGTAACATTACAGGTGACTGTGGCCATCCGAACGAGCCGAAGCGGGAAATGGGCCATTTTAAGTAGTTTGAACCTAATTATTTCCGACATGGATTACTCTAAAAATACTCAATAAATAGAAGTCATAAGACCCATGGTTGTGCATTAGGTACCTGAATTTAATGCATGTAGAGTAAAGCGTTCGTCAGATAAAAAGACGAACGCTTCGAAAAATCAAGAAAACTCAATTTTTGCAGAAGGGTTGCAGGAACGGGTTTTTCTGTAGAGTTCTTTGGAATATCAGACTTTTTATTTTACGTTCCGAGTCACAAAGGATTTAGTTTCATGCCTACCAATTTTAGTCCTTTTCTGACAATTAGTTTTGTAGAAATTCAGCTTTTGTCAAAATGTCGACTTCAGTTAGCGCCTTGCATTTTATTAGTAGGTAAAGTCGATTTTTTGAGACAAAGAAATTTTGGCGCCAAATCGCGTTTTCTACTAAAGTCGCTGAAATTTTGATAGATTTTGCAGGATAATACAGGAAGACTCGTGGCTTATTTTGAAACGATAATATTTCATATTTCTCGAAATATGAATTTTTTTGTGAAAATTTTATTTTTCTAATTATGCGCATTTCTCTTAAAGTACGAGGAATTTAATAAAACTAACTTCAGATTCGGGTTCAGCACACGCGGATACAGTTTATTTGTTCAAAGAGGTATTTGTAATATTGCGCCAATTTGTCAGAATTGACGTTTGGATATTTTCGCACCTTTGGCCGATTTGCAAAGTTTGGTCATCGTGATTACCCTATTGTGGTGCGCGCAGTTATAGACATACAATCATACACTTAACTTCTGGACGTAGCCCATAGATTCCTCTTTCGAAATCATCCCTGAGAACGGAGCTGAGGAGTAACATTACAGGTGACTGTGGCCATCCGAACGAGCCGAAGCGGGAAATGGGCCATTTTAAGTAGTTTGAACCTAATTATTTCCGACATGGATTACTCTAAAAATACTCAATAAATAGAAGTCATAAGACCCATGGTTGTGCATTAGGTACCTGAATTTAATGCATGTAGAGTAAAGCGTTCGTCAGATAAAAAGACGAACGCTTCGAAAAATCAAGAAAACTCAATTTTTGCAGAAGGGTTGCAGGAACGGGTTTTTCTGTAGAGTTCTTTGGAATATCAGACTTTTTATTTTACATTCCGAGTCACAAAGGATTTAGTTTCATGCCTACCAATTTTAGTCCTTTTCTGACAATTAGTTTTGTAGAAATTCAGCTTTGTCAAAATGTCGACTTCAGTTAGCGCCTTGCATTATTAGTAGGTAAAGTCGATTTTTTGAGACAAAGAAATTTTGGCGCCAAATCGCGTTTTCTACTAAAGTCGCTGAAATTTTGATAGATTTTGCAGGATAATACAGGAAGACTCGTGGCTTATTTTGAAACGATAATATTTCATATTTCTCGAAATATGAATTTTTTTGTGAAAATTTTATTTTTCTAATTATGCGCATTTCTCTTAAAGTACGAGGAATTTAATAAAACTAACTTCAGATTCGGGTTCAGCACACGCGGATACAGTTTATTTGTTCAAAGAGGTATTTGTAATATTGCGCCAATTTGTCAGAATTGACGTTTGGATATTTTCGCACCTTTGGCCGATTTGCAAAGTTTGGTCATCGTGATTACCCTATTGTGGTGCGCGCAGTTATAGACATACAATCATACACTTAACTTCTGGACGTAGCCCATAGATTCCTCTTTCGAAATCATCCCTGAGAACGGAGCTGAGGAGTAACATTACAGGTGACTGTGGCCATCCGAACGAGCCGAAGCGGGAAATGGGCCATTTTAAGTAGTTTGAACCTAATTATTTCCGACATGGATTACTCTAAAAATACTCAATAAATAGAAGTCATAAGACCCATGGTTGTGCATTAGGTACCTGAATTTAATGCATGTAGAGTAAAGCGTTCGTCAGATAAAAAGACGAACGCTTCGAAAAATCAAGAAAACTCAATTTTTGCAGAAGGGTTGCAGGAACGGGTTTTTCTGTAGAGTTCTTTGGAATATCAGACTTTTTATTTTACGTTCCGAGTCACAAAGGATTTAGTTTCATGCCTACCAATTTTAGTCCTTTTCTGACAATTAGTTTTGTAGAAATTCAGCTTTTGTCAAAATGTCGACTTCAGTTAGCGCCTTGCATTTTATTAGTAGGTAAAGTCGATTTTTTGAGACAAAGAAATTTTGGCGCCAAATCGCGTTTTCTACTAAAGTCGCTGAAATTTTGATAGATTTTGCAGGATAATACAGGAAGACTCGTGGCTTATTTTGAAACGATAATATTTCATATTTCTCGAAATATGAATTTTTTTGTGAAAATTTTATTTTTCTAATTATGCGCATTTCTCTTAAAGTACGAGGAATTTAATAAAACTAACTTCAGATTCGGGTTCAGCACACGCGGATACAGTTTATTTGTTCAAAGAGGTATTTGTAATATTGCGCCAATTTGTCAGAATTGACGTTGGATATTTTCGCACCTTTGGCCGATTTGCAAAGTTTGGTCATCGTGATTACCCTATTGTGGTGCGCGCAGTTATAGACATACAATCATACACTTAACTTCTGGACGTAGCCCATAGATTCCTCTTTCGAAATCATCCCTGAGAACGGAGCTGAGGAGTAACATTACAGGTGACTGTGGCCATCCGAACGAGCCGAAGCGGGAAATGGGCCATTTTAAGTAGTTTGAACCTAATTATTTCCGACATGGATTACTCTAAAAATACTCAATAAATAGAAGTCATAAGACCCATGGTTGTGCATTAGGTACCTGAATTTAATGCATGTAGAGTAAAGCGTTCGTCAGATAAAAAGACGAACGCTTCGAAAAATCAAGAAAACTCAATTTTTGCAGAAGGGTTGCAGGAACGGGTTTTTCTGTAGAGTTCTTTGGAATATCAGACTTTTTATTTTACATTCCGAGTCACAAAGGATTTAGTTTCATGCCTACCAATTTTAGTCCTTTTCTGACAATTAGTTTTGTAGAAATTCAGCTTTTGTCAAAATGTCGACTACAGTTAGCGCCTTGCATTATTAGTAGGTAAAGTCGATTTTTTGAGACAAAGAAATTTTGGCGCCAAATCGCGTTTTCTACTAAAGTCGCTGAAATTTTGACAGCCTTTGCAGGATTATGCAGAAATACGCGTGGCTTATTTTGAAATGATAATATTTCATATTTCTCGAATTATGATTTTTTTTGCGAAAATTTTATTTTTCTAATTATGCGGAATAGTACGAGGAATTTAATAAAACTAACTTCAGATTCGGGTTCAGCACACGCAGAAACATTTTATTTGTTCAAAGAGGTATTTGTAATATTGCTCCATTTTGTCAGAATCAGAATCAACAAAAGAAGACAATTAACCTATCAGAGTTCCTTAATATTCTTTAATTAAATCAATTACTTAATTAACATAATAAAAGTTTAAATAATGCTTATTTCCTTTTAGAACGCTTTAAGAGGTTTCTCTAAGCAATGATCACTTTTATTTGAATAAAAGATATCGCTTACTCTATTCTTTATAGTCGTGTTTCACTGATTTCAGATTCTGTATTTCCATATTTATTTTTCTATAACAGAGATGGTGTAAATTAGTATTACGTTTGATATCTTTAAAATATTATTGGTCACTCTGTAAACCAAAGCAGAAGAAGACAATGTAGTTTTTTTCATAATTGGGCGCATAAAGTTAAAATATTATACTAAAGTTATTGTAAGGTCATTCTCTTGCCATTTTTTATTAAATACAAAGACGACATTCCATACTCACTTTATAAACAAAAAAATGTTTGCTGATTTAATCTTCCTTAAGAAAAGAAAAAATAACCAATAGAATGGAAACAAACAAACTACACATTTAAATTTTTTTTTCTTCACGTATCGAAATGCATCTGCTTACTCAATGTTACGAGCAATTTAACGTCAAATCAATAGAGAGATAGATAAAAATGTTTGGCGAAAATTAAGCTGTATGCCAATACTGATTAGCAAGATAATATGTCATTTGTGTCTTTAAAAATGAACGCATTTGTGTATTCACTGAATTATTACAATATAATCTAGTAAATTACTACTCTGTTTCTCTCTATCTGTTTGTTTTATTAACGTGTACACATTCCACGCAAACCACACGACCTCATTTACAGACAAGCATTACATATGAATGAACTAAAAGGATGATAGCATTAATAAAAATAGATTCATGATTCAAGCATATGACTAATAAACAGCAGGTCATTCTCCTGCCACTTCTTCTTACTAAGTACAAAGGCACATATAGAAATGTTTATTAATTGAAGCTTTCTTATTATTTGATGATATATGAAACTAGTTTAAACTTTTAATATTTTTCCTAATATCAAATAAACTAGTTTAATTAAAGTTTTGAAATAACTGTCAAATCGAGTTTCAATATTTCACATGATTTTAAGTAAGTTTCAGTTTGCTTGTTTCAGTTTCAGTTTGGTTATTACATTGCGTATTTCCTTCTTACTTACGGCTTGAAACACTGAAAACAAGAAAAAGTTATGTAGGCTTCTATGTACACAGAGCACATAGTCCTTTGAGGGAGTGCGGTGAATCGATTGATCGCGAAGTAAGTGCTCTTTGCTCTTCCAAGATGCCACACTCCTTAAAATGTCATGCCTACGTTTGATTAGCTGGATTATACGCACGAGTGAAGGCAAACTAACGTTTTCTGGTTACAAATTTAACACAGTGAATAATTAATAGCTGATAAACTGTATAAAGTGGGAGCCTCTGATCAATTTTGGTAGAACAAGTTTGAAACATTTATAGAAGACTTGAAAGGACTCCAGCAACTTGCATATAAAGCAATTTACCGCAGAACTGAAACTTCGCAAGTACGTACACACACACATACACACACACACGCACACACACACACACACACACACACACACACACACACACACACACACACACACACACACACACTCACACACACACATTTACCCTCAACGAGCGAGAATCGAACGAGGATCCTAATGAGCCGTCGCTTACTTCCATTTACTGTTATTCACTCAATAATAAGCAAGCATACCGACTTACACTGAAAATTAATTAACTAAATGTATGTATTACAAAGCTTTTATACGGTACATAAAATACACTTGAATCACACACATTTTGAGCGAGCAGTTAACCTCCTTGCCTTTTCCTGCTTCACTTACTGTTAATAAGTATTATAACATATACACTCTGACACTTTTGACTTTATATTGTGAAATTATTTCCTGTAACTTTTTTCTTGTGATTTTATTTCCTATGACTTTTTTTTTTTCCTGTGACTTTTTTCCTGATATTTTCCCGCTCATTGCTCACCGTTGATTAGAAGCGACTCAATACACAACTCTCTTGTTTTAGGTTAGAGAAAAAATATGAGGGAATTTTAGAGATAGTTTTGGTGTTTTTTTAAAAGAGAAATGTTAGGGTTAGGATTAGCTGTAAATAAAAAAAAACGAATATAAATTTTAGAATATATCTTTTATTCCTGATTTAGATTTTGTTTCTGTTAAATTTTGTGTTTTAATAACTTAAATATTGCAGTAAAAATAGCATCGAGTAACACTTTGCATCTAGATATATGTCATATAACTTCTCTCCTTCGATATTACGTATAATGACCCCCTTGTTTTTAAACACGACAATTGTGTATGGAGCTGTTGGGTCTACCGTACACACCTTTGTGTACATAAATGTGTGCAGTGTTGATTTGATGGAAGTACGAAAGAATGCGTAGCCATTCACTAACACTGCTAAGAAGAAAAAAATGTTTGCACAACAATCGCCAGTCAGTAGTAAAGATAGGTACTGTTGTTCTCACGTGTACGAGTGTAGGCGAGGAGGAAGGATTAACTTTTGATATAAGCCGCCTGGCTGTTAGGAAGACGACAGGGGTCCGGGTGTTTGGAAAACCCACTATAAACCGTTAAGATACGAACAATAGGGATGGTCTCTTTGAGTTGACAAAAGAAAGCCCATTATCTCCACTACGACAGAGTTGAGGGAATTAGCTCTCCACGTGACAAAAGGGGCAGTGCAATTCGAATGAAAACTTTTAATTACTATTCGTGCAAAACTGACACAAGAAAGTTCGTAGCACCTATATGACAGTGCTAAATGTTGATAGTCAAATAATTTGGCTAAGAGAAAAAAGATAGAAAGGAGTATTCTATTTTTCTTTCATTTTTGTGCGAGTCAAAAACCACAAGGAGAAGTATTTTATTTATCTATAAAAATAAATCAATTTTCATTTCATTCACAATGCTCTATATCTTTTCTATTTCACTTTTAAACTACCAGTATAAATATTACTTTAAATACTACCACACAGTTTTGAATAACGTTATGGACTGCAAAAAATAGCACACATTGTCATTTCTTTTTGTAGTGAAATTAAATCTAACTATAGTTTCCACATAAGTTACTCTATTGCATCAGCTACTGTAAATACACAGTCTTGAGACTAATACAGTTATTGTTCATAGTTGTAAAGGATTTGAAGAAGTAAAGAAATATTCATTGCATCTCTGTACACAGTTGTGTTTCCAATCATCCTAAACTTGAACCGAATTGAAATTTTTCTTTTTACTTTTGGATGAAATAATACTTGCTGCACACCCTTACTCTAAATTACATTTGAAATAAATATATATGTATATACATAAGTTATATTAATACAGTACTAGTTTTTGCAGCTAATTTAAAGAAAACATTTAGTTTTCATAAATGTATAAATCAATTATAGCATAGTGATCCATAGAGCAAATTAAAAAATATAAGATTTAAAAAGTTTCTTTGTGACCAGTAGAGATACAGCCACTTTAAAATGATAATTATTGTTTTAATTTCTCATGTAGGCATATATTATTAATAGCTCTCATGTATCTTTTAGTTTATCCAATGTGCATATGTAAGATTTGAAATGCTGAACTTGGCATTTTTGCTAGTGAATTTTGTTGTTTAGTGTGAAATTTTGTAATATACTATTATTATTATCAATTTCTTATAATCAATTCATATCTTAGAACTGGCATTCTGGAACACTAAAATATATTCCAAATTAAATTATTATTTATTTGTATATTGCTGGATATCCTTTACATTAAAATACATTATATCTGTACCTCATCCCTCATTAAAGTCACTAGCCTAATAATAGTCTCATAATCCAATATGTGTCAGTTCTACTATTAAGAAAATATTTCATATGTATTTGCAACATTACATATTTTTAATAGTCTCATAATCCAATCTGAGTCAGTTCTATTATTAAGAAAATATTTCATATGTATTCACAAGATTAGTGATTTTTAATAGTGGATCAGTGAGTGAGAGTCTAAAGTGTTGTATACAACACAAGCTGAAAACATAATGGATTTGTCACTTTAGTGCTACTTTATTTGCTTCATACAATGCAACAATCTTATTATTTATGTTTTATTTTTTTTATTAGTGTATTTAACTATTAACTGAATAACTGAATATAAGGTAGTTGTCTTATTTCAGGTTATCTATTATATGTCTGGTAGTATGTTCTATTATTTTTTAACAACTTTCCTAATCCATGATCATTTTGTAGCTATATAAGCTGTATTAACTGTATATAATATTGCCCTGTAACTTTCAGTTATACATTATGAACATGTTAACTATCACTATCACTATTCAAACAGTTTTGTTAAATGGAAACAGTAAATATTCAGTTTTTCTATTGACATATCTTTCTTCAGTTTCTTGGACTTCAGTATTATTACTACTGTTAGAAATTATTATATTTACATAGCAGTAATAATCGCACTCCTGCTATAAACATAGCAGAGTGTGTTTTTTCAAGACCTGGAAATATATAAGAGCTTAATAACTGAGTAGTGCATCTTACAAGCTGAATGATATTTACATATCTATAATTTAGTATAATAATCAAATCCATCATTTCACAGTAAAATGAATGATGGAATGTATTATTATGGTGCAGAAATGGATTTACAACATACATCTATAAATTAGAGAGCTTAACAACTGAGTAGTGCATTTTACAAGCTGAATGATATTTATAAATTTATGACAATGTATAACAAGTCAAATCCATCAGTACACAGTTAAATGAATGGTGGAATGTATTATTATGATGCAGAAATTGATTTACAAACATGCATGTATAAATTAGAATTAATTACAAAGAAGTGGGATAGCTATTCTTGTTGGTAAGAACATATTATCTTGAAAGGAATTTTGAATATTACACAAGTCTCTCACAATCCTCCTTGGAAAAGTCAATATTTAATAAAAGTGTTGCATAGAAATTAATTATTTTTTCCAAATAAATACCAGTTGGGAGTGTATTTCAGAGGCAAGTAATATCCACTAGGAAAAATGTCATCTGCTGTAAACAAGATTTCAGAGTACCAAATGGGTCTGACTTAATGAAATCTGCAGTGTTAAAATTATACTAATTAATATATTATGTATAAATCTGAAAAATATTTCAAAGTATCACATGGTTTAATTTTGTTTTGAATAGTAGTTTTACTTCTAGTGCTTTCACAATTCTTTAAATGGAAATAACTTGTATTACAAGAGTATTAATTAGATAGACATATAAAAAAATAAAAATAAATAGTTAATGTTACATTTAATTCTATTGTTCATATGATGTTGATTTATAAAATCTAATATATTTCCACAACTTATTTAATCAATAATTTTGCAAAATCTATATAGCTAATGGTGATTTCAAGAAAATAAACTCTGAAAATTATGCAAATAATCCTCTACTGATTTCTAAGCAGACTTTTTAATGTAAAAGTTTATTCGTTTTTGGAAATACAATAATTGTTAAAATTTAAACCAAACAATTAATTTGCTCTTTGTTGTTTACATGCATAACTAATATAGGCTGTCATTGTACATTGAGATCGAGTTCAGAATAAAATACTTAAATAATGCTTCTTAAACTGTGTAGCTTTTTCCTTTGAGAAATTAAATATCATTATTAATATCAAATTTAAGTAAGCCTTTAGCCTTTATTTTAGTTTATAGTTTCTGTGCAACCTACTTACACTTACAGTACTAGACAATCGTAAGCCGCCATTTTGAAAAAAATCAGTTCTTCGATTGAGCGAGTTTAAGCAATATTCTAATCTTTAAACCACAAAAGCGGCATTCTAATTGTTTATAATAGATGTAAAAGTAATTTCTTGACCTAGAGAAAGGCCACTTGAATCGTTAGTTTAAGCCAGTTTGTAGAAAATAAAAATATACATTTTGGGGCCTTAAACAGTGATACAGGAAAAGGGAAGCAATCCAATTTAACGTGTTCGAGTCGAGTTACAAAAAATATGTTTTAAAATTATTTTAAAGTGTATGGAGATTCTAATTTGATTATTATGACTTTAATATACACATTATATCAGCCGGTTTCAGTTTTACCTTTCCAGAGCATTCTTTTCACTTCCATATTGTGTTTAATTAGGTACGTAGTGTGACCATAAAATCGTTGTCAACAGGGTACTCTAACCTCACGCTTAATTAAATGTAGAAATAAACTGAATTTAGTAAAATTAATCAGTTATATCGATGAAAGACATTCTTTTCTAAACGATGACATTTAGGAACTATATAGTATACACGCAAACTACATAGTTACAACCACTTTTTCAACGGTCTACATAACTCTGGATTTTAAGCATATCAATAATGCCCGAAGTATACAACCTTCAAAATCGCACCCGAATTTCGATGAAAACTCACAGGAAAAACTATTAAAATATGAAATTTAGTGGTTTATGTCAAAGATAATAACAACAAAGATAAAACTATGAGAGAAAAATGGCAAAATTAAGCTTTATTTATAAGAATGAACAATCTGAAACTTAGGCAGACCAAGAGGCGGTCTGCCTATTGCTGTAGGTCGACATAAGTCTGGTTTTTAAGCTTATTTGGTCCGCTTAAGTCTGGGAATAGGGTTATATATATAGTGCTATGAGCGTAACGTAAATCTTATACGTATTATGTTATTTATATATACATTTTGTGTATAAATAGTATTTTGTCTACTCTGTCTATCCAGCATTCAACTTTTGCCTCCTGACTATTAGAGACAATAATGTTTATCGCTGTTATGTATGTCAATTTGACCAAATAATTACGTATACACTTCTGCAGAATTAAATACACAGTATCACAAAGCAATGATGAAAATTTTAAAAAAATAATCAGTAATCAGAACATGATGTCTGAAAGCAATATGTCCTTTAAAATAAATCAAAATAAAGTCTGATAAATTCAGCACTACACGGCCTGAAACCCAATATATCATCGCGTGTCCAAGCCGATGTTCGTCCGAGGGTTGCCTGTTTTGTTATGATTTCTGTTTTCTTTTTGGTGGTGGTGGATTGTTTTGATTGAAGCATGTATGTTTTTAGTAAAATGTTTTCTTTTTCTGAACGGAAATGTTATCTTTACCCGAGTTAAAATCATCGCTGATAAAAATCTTTGAATGCGGTCAGTAGCGAATCAATGACAAGTGACAATACTACTTGCTTGTGAACAGCTAAGTGTAAACAAAGAGATTGGACAATCTAAGAATAAATTTTATTTAAAATTTTACTTTACCACCAGAAGATTCACTGTTGAAGCTAATATCAGTCTAGTGTAATGGCATCGGTTCACATCCACACTCAATACATCAGTTCATTTGTTCGATTTTCCAATTCACTAATTATTATTTAACAATGTTATAGTGTGAAAGAAGAGCAAGATAAAAAAATATAGTATGCTATAATATACAACGTAATTTAATGAATGCCTTTCACCTTAGCCCACGTAACCTTTCATCACTAATAAATATTTACTCACCAAGAATGTATTTAATAATGTCTACAAGCTCAAGTTGTTTTATATTTATAAAATCTATCAACCGTAAATACCAGTTTATTGTCGAATGCAATGATTATACAACTGTTACATTCTGTGGCAGAGGAAATTTGTCTCTCCTAATTTTAATTCTTACTTAAATTTTTAAATTGTAAAAGTACACTGATCTTGGGCACTCCTTATCACGGTATCTGCAACTGTCTGAGTTAAAGTAAATGCATGATAATATGCTAGACATGACGATGTAATGTAAAGAAGTGAGTAGTTTTTATTATCCAATGGTTATGATTGAAGAGAAGGAGACTATGGGCTGAGATCATCATGTTTACTTGCTGTATGTGGGTTCCTAAAATATAGAAGGCAAGCAATCTATTTAAATGTATTAGTCGCATGCATTTTATTTTTTATTTACTAAATATATTGACATTCTGATATATATTGATAACCTTATGTTGGAGAAGTAAGTGGGTGTATTAGGGTTTGCTAAATACTTGGTGAGAGTATTTCCACAAATGGAACATATTTATCTTCAATGCTGTGTAAGAGAGAAAACTTGTATATCCTTCAAGTGAGAGAGACGAGTGGCGTCTGCTGAAGATCAGTAATAAAATAAATTAAGATTCTCATCACGTGTGATTAATTATGGACGATTTATTAATAATAATATTCATTTTCATTACCTAAGTGACCTTGGTGTCACACATTCCAAGTAAAATGCATTTAATTAAAACCCACTGTAAGTTACTTAGTCACGATTTTTCCATTTCTTCCAAGATAGAATTAACAAATTTAATCAGTCATATTCTCAAATAAACTCAGATGAATTTCTCTCCAAAGCAATTTCCCCATTAAGCAGTCGCAATCCAACTGCGTTCTCTCCCTTTATATAAGGATTTCGCTACTTTGAAAGGAACTGTATCCTGCAGTATTTAAAAATCACCGGAACAAAAGATTAAAAAAACCTTGTACTTGTGGTGGAGTAAATTTGCCTATCCCTATTTTAAAACTTTATTGTTATATAAATTTGTGAAGTGACCCGACCTTAGGAAATCTGCACAATGATATTTTTGTAAGATTCAGAGTTGGAGTAAATGTAGAAGTTGAGAATGTGCTAGAAATTGCTGATGCAATGCAAACCTGTTCCACAAAGGACGATTACTTTTTATTATCCATTGGTTAAGATTTACAAGTATGAAACAAGCCAATGAGCTGACATCAAACGTTTATGTGCAGTAGAAAATTATATTATCTGATCACTTGAATTTGGTGTGGCAAGAATTATGTTCATGAATACATCAGTATCGAGAAGCTTCTAGCAAAGAGGTCAGGAACATTATGTAACTCTTAGGCCATTGTCTAGATTCTCGAACCAACCACAATCTATGTGACCAGTCACGTGGTGCACTTTATGCATTCTGATAAATAGGGTAAACGCGTTCTGTAATAACCACTCCGAAATCCAGAAGCACAGACGTAGTACTGACTTCGTACCGTCGCTTACTCGTGAGTCATATAGGAACAGCCGACGCGATTGCTGAGATAACATTTCGACTTCTCGCTAAGGTACTGCATTTATTTAATTGTGTTTTGCATTTTGAACATGTATGTAATTTTGTGCTATGCATTGCTACTGTAGCTTAAGCACGGTTCATTGATAAATGACTAAAACCTATAAATTATTGTATATAAATCATTGTAACTCTTTTTCATTGTAACTTTAATTTATATAACTTTAAATTCACTAGAGCCAGGAGCGCCTGTGCCCGACATGAATTTCCTATGTAATTCAAATTATTGCGTGTAATTTTAATGTAAATTGTAAAGCGCTTTGCTTAGTTTGAATTGTCCTTTTGTATGAACTCTAAAGTTTAACGTTGTAAATATTTAGTAATTCATACGTCATGCTTGTTAAATGTAACATGCATGAGATTATATTTTCTAATCTAAATTGTAAAGGACGCCAGTCGGAATTCTAAACTCGAGCATTTAAATCTAATCGTGCTTAGGTTGGCGAACTTTAAACGCAGAACGATTATGGGGACGTTCTTGTTCCAGGTCGGACCTTGGTTCCTATCTTGGGTTCCAAACACTGCGGTTCAGAACTCTTTGAGTTGAGTTCGATTCCACCATAGTCCTACTACCATTGTTGAGGCAGCGCTGACGAGCAGGTCTGCATGTCTTGTCTACACTTACAGTTCCGTTCAGTGTGTTAAACTGAGAGACAGTTTTCCATATCCGCATTTCTGCTGGCGAACGACAAGTGAGGTAGACCGGTCAGGACTGGATCACGAACCTACACGTGGCAACCTTCAAAAGCTAAGTTACCGCTCTGGTGACCAAAAATCATAAAGAACCCTTCTCATGGCATATTCTCGTGAACAATAGCACTTTACTTGCCGAGTACTTAGAATCAGACTTTCGCGCTCGTATATTGAGTAATTTGTTAATTGTTAAATTTATTAAATCTTATTTTAATTGTTCAATCTTCTTTGTAGTACATTTCTATGCATATTAGACCTAATGTTAACTCATGGTTTGGATGGGTGCGAATGAGCAGAATGACGTAACGAATGCATATTAATTTAGAAGAATTTAACGACTCCAAGCCAGCTTTTGTACGCAATTTGTCAGTTCGTAAATCTGTTGTCTGCACTACAAGACGCATTTTTAAGTTAGTCGAATGATAAGTTGGGCAACCAGTCTGTTTAGGATAGAGAGAAGGAATTAATTTAATCTATCATTTTTAAAAGTCCTTAAAAATCCTAGGCAGGGTCTATAAAGAAATACTGGAAACTTAACAATAAAATATAAGAATAAAATAGTTCGTTAAACATTACAAATTAAATATAGGGAGTAAATTCATACAATACTCAACATTAAGTGTGACGTCACGATGTATAATATTTTGCAGTTGCCTTTGCTGCTCACATCTCTCGTTATAATGTAGATGTTGGAGAGAGTTCGCCAATGGTGTTCGGAGACGGTGGAGACGAATATCCGGAATGGTTACGTTGTGAACACTGGTGTATTTACATCTCCGACAAGTGGCATCTACACCTTTAATTTATAGATCATGAGCAAGCCAGGTCATGGTACAGTTGAAGCTGGTGTGTTTGTCTAGGGCAGTCTAAGGTGTGGTGCACGTGCAGCGAGTTGGGATTTTGAAGACGTGTTTTGTACTACAAACGCACACTTAAAAGCAGGTGACAAAGTGTTTGCAAGACGATTTAATGAGAGGACATATGTTCATGGTGGATTTTATGTTATGTTTAGTGGAACAATGACTTCTGCTGACCAATAATAACACACATTTCGTCACTGTTCTTACCACGAGTTCTGCTATTCATACATCAGAATGATAGTTGTTACTATTATTGCTACTTCTGTTATTGACTATAATTAAGGTTTCTTCAAGAAAAAAATCTTGAAAGTATTAAATTTCAGTTATACTGAGACGAATACAAATTGTATCTTGAAAGTGATTGAAGGTGATTGAAATTACAGTAAAGTTCATAACACAAAAAATAAGGTTTCCTCATGCTTGAGTAAATGTTCGTGTGAATGTTGTGCAAAAAGTGAAAGTGAATTGAAATGAATATGCTGCAAGAAATATAGAATCCCAATAACACAAACAATACACACTTTTTGCAAGCAACCATGTATCTATGTTGGTATCCCATATGATGGACAACACAAAATACACAAAAATTGTAGGTCAATCGCTACATTGACTCATTTCAGCCACCAGAAGAAGGTCCTCACATACAATGACAAGGACAGACGTGAAGGGAAGGACAGAGGGACAAACAGACAGACGGATAAACAGACGACATATATCATGACTACATTTCACTTAATTTTACTCGAAATGAAGGTGGTAAGAAATGACACAAGACAGAAGAAAATTAATAAAATATTTATATAAAAAGAAAAGAAAAATAAAGAAAGAAAATAAAACAGCAATCAATTACAAAATACACATATCACAATGCTCATAATATTTATCAAACAAAAGTTATACTTCCTAGCTAGTTATGTTTTACCTGAACATGTTCAAATAGTTTCTTCTCAATTCTCCAATAAAACAGATTTGCATAAAGTTCCCGAAATATAAAGAAATTTGCATAAAGTTCCCAATAGTTTCTACATGGATAGAGACCATTCTCACACTCCTTTCCAAAATACTACATTCACTTATTTACAATGATGGAGTTTAGCATGTCACTGGCTGAGTCTATGTAGACTAACACTCCTAATAGATGTAGTGTTCTTATGATCCAGTTACTCTTACAATTCACCAAACCGTTGCCAGCAATAGAAGCAATGCTACTAAGATGCAATCCTCCAAACCTATGATGAAAAACATGCTAACATTAACTACATAGTGTTCTTTATATAAAGGCTAATCATTTTATGAGTACAATTCACTAACCTGAAGCAAACATGAACTAATTATACATGGCAATTTATCATGATTACATTCTACACAAAATATGTATCTTAAACACAAACATGAACTAATTATACATGGCAATTTATCATGATTACATTCTACACAAAATATGTATCTTAAACACAAACATGAACTAATTATACATGGCAATTTATCATGATTACATTCTACACAAAATATATATCTTAAACAATGAGCTCTGACCTACCATTAAAAAACTTACTTCCAACTTCCTTCCTGCTCATTAAACTTGCGTACGCTAAACGATTACCTCCCTCTCTCTTTCATTCATGTACTGATCAGGGACGCATTTTACTATGCATGGACTGGTCGGATTTCTGCCTGACTATGGTTCACAACATTAACTAGCTTACTTCTTTTGACCCAGAAAACATCTGTCCTGTCTTACGGGTGATTCAATATCTACATCATATGTCTGTATAAGCCCTTATTAAACTACCTTTTGCATCTACATTTATTTTACTACTCATTTCTTACATCTACATTTTTATTCCTTTCTATATATCGTTTTATTAAATAATAATTGATGGGATCCAGGCGATATTTTATTAATATACTGACAACCACATTTCAAACTGTCATCTACACTACTCTTATTCCATACAGCCGTCTACACACTTATTGCAAACACTCATGTGTACCCTATTGCAAACAGTCATCTACACATTTATTCCAAACAGTCATTTACACACTTATTCCAAAGAGTCACATGCACACTAGTGCAAACAGTCATCTACACATTTATTCGAAACAGTCATCTATATATTTATTCCAAACAGTCATTTACACACTTATTGCAAACAGTCGTCTACAGATTTATTACAGAAAAAATATCTTCCTCATCTCTAGACCTCTTCCCCACCATACCACCTCCATACAGGTCACGTGCCTTTCTAAACTTCTCACCTCTACACCACGACACTCAGAAAATGAAATCGATATATGTGTAGATGACACCAAACTTATTTTCTCCTGAATGGGTATTACATATTTCTAATTCCGACTGAAACTATTCTGATTGGTTTCGTTAGTCATTAAGCCTTAGTTGACATCTCGGAGTGAAGTTGTTAAGCTTGTTTATCTAGCTGATACAAAAGGTATTCATGCCATAAATCTTTGCTTCATATATCTGTTAATTTTAATTCCTACATATAAAACCGTATTGCATTATATTCCGATTAGCACAATGAAAAACAAAAGCAAAAAAACTCATGTGGTAATGTTTTTATACATATTTTAAGGCGACACAATCCTGATGGATTTATACTCTTGTAGTCCTGAACAAGTCACAAAGGTTAAAAGGTTATTCGCAGAAACATTTATTACAAGTAAAGATACATTTCAATATATAGAATACAATTCTTTCCACTCATAACTTGTACAAACATCATTATCACAATTCACAAATAGGTCACATATATATGCTACTGAAGACTATTCACCAAATTTTTAAATAAAAATGTATCTATATCTGGATATTTTTAATCTAAGATTTCATCAGGAATACAGTTGAGTCAAAGGAAGTCTTTACTTGTTTTCATTAACATCCTCCATGTCCGTTTTTATCTTCTTTAACATCCAACAGAAGACTTGACGTGAATTCATTAATGTCCAGCAGGAGTTGGTTTCTTTATAAATTAATATCGAACTAAAATAATTTTTACTTAATAACATCCAAAAGGAGAATATTCTTGTATTCATTTACAGCCAACATAAGTCAATTTTTTGATAATAATTAACAATCAGCAGGAGTCTTTACTTGAATTTATTAATATCCAGCAGGATTCCTTTCTTATATTCATTGACATCCGGCAAGAAGTCATTTTCTTTTAATCATTAACACCCAGCAGAAGTAATCTCTTGTATTTATTAATCCAACCAATATTAGTTTGCTTTGCATTTATTAGCCTGTAGGCTATTTACGTGGGACCGCTAACATCTATTGGATATGTTATTTACAAACATCCAATAGGAGTCCTATACTTAATTTACTAACATCCAATAGAACTCCTATACGTACTTTACAAACATCCAATAGGAGTCCTATACGTAATTTACTAACATCCAATAGGGGTCCTATACTTAATTTACTAACATCCAATAGGGGTCCTATACTTAATTTACTAACATCGAAGAGGCATGTGACTGGATTTACAGCATTTTAAAATCTATAAATCGTCAAGGGATCCCCGAACAGTTGATATGATTACAAATATATTAGTTGTGAAAGAAAGATAAACATCAACCTGAACAGATAATTGAAAACAACTATTCATTTGTCATCTCAGTAATACCTAATCCCCCACCCCAGGCAGCGAAGGAGTGAGCGTCTGGGCTGGATAAATTCTAAACTGCCCGACAACTGCTGACAACATTAAAATAATAAACTATTCACAGACCCAGTAAACAAAATGTGACAGTCAGATAGAATATCAAACTACTATTGAAATTTTAAAAAATACTGAGAAATTTACGGATTCCTGAAATTCTATTTACATATAATATTAGCAATTTGGCAATATTAATAAATGTAACATATTCACATAATACAAATTCATAAAACAAAAATAAATATGGTGGAGAATAACGGAGTCCAAACCTCAAAGCTAGATTGTGGATGAAACATCCCAAATCTGTAATTGCAACTAAAGTTAAAGTTAAAATAACGATGGACGTTGAAATGAAATTTTCCTTTAGAAAAGCAGATTTTGTTGTTTTCAATACGTCCAATGGACAACATGTAGTATAAAAATAAAACATAAGTATCTACTGGTTAGACGTGTGCTATAGTTGCAGTACATTATAAACACTACAACCCCAT
Organism: Sinotaia quadrata; assembly: GCA_028829895.1. Lineage (NCBI taxonomy): Eukaryota > Metazoa > Mollusca > Gastropoda > Architaenioglossa > Viviparidae > Sinotaia > Sinotaia quadrata. The sequence continues at coordinate 134,379,298 of CM054180.1, read as the reverse complement.
AATAGTGGACTGTAAACACTATAGATTCATTTCTTGTAATGACAGAGACATAGTACGTCATCAAAACTAGTGACAACGGACACACTAAAGATAGAGTAGAACTAGGGATTAGTGACCAACTTTAGGTCCTGTAAAGCTAGATGCAAGAGTCACTCTATAGTTCCAATAGAACAATTAACTTTAGAACACACTGTAAAACTACAGTGTGCGTATGACAGTACGGGTTATTGGCGTTAGTCCATGATAATTTTTGAGTTGATATTTTCTAACTGCACTTCAATAATCACTAATATCATTCATCACACACTTCAATAATCACAAATATCATTCATCACACACTTTAATAATCACAAGTATCATTCATCACACACTTCAATAATCACAAGTATCATTCAGCACACACTTCAATAATCACAAATATCATTCATCACACACGTTTTGTATAGTGTTCGCTCGTCCAAAACATGAAAGGCTTCCATAAAGCGCGATTGGAAGGAGAAGGTAGAGGTAAAATGTATTCGATGAAAAGAATGTCAAGAACAAAAATTTATGAGGAAACATACATTGTGAACACGTACTTCCTTCATAGCCTCCTAACTTAGAACCTAATTTGATTTAGTTTATCTGCACATCACATAATCATAAACATCATTATATTCATACTGGTTCAATTTAATTAATGAAAGTACCTAATTCGGTTTAAAAGGAAAATCCTCCCAAACTTCCAACATATCAGTATCAAGAATTATTAATAGTAAGAGCCTCTTAAAATTATTTTTGTTCATATTTTATTTCAACACCGTCTACAATATGTGTCCATTTCTGAATATCATTGCACTTCCAAATAATTGTGGATCTAATATCAATGGGAAGGAGACGAAATGATATGCTTGTTGTGACTTGATATATTTATATATTTATATATCGACGTGTTAAATCTATATATGGTCACGTTCTATCTAGGAACATGCTTTATCTATATATGGTCACGTTCTATCTAGGAACATGTTATATCTATATATGGTCATGTTCTATCTAGGAACATGCTATATCTATATATGGTCACGTTCTATCTAGGAACATGTTAAATCTATACATGGTCACGTTCTATCTAAGAACATGCTATATCTATATATGGTCACGTTCTATCTAGGAACATGCCATATCTATATATGGTCACGTTCTATCTAGGAAAATGATATATCTATATATGGTCGTGCTGTATCTATATATGGTCATGCTATGTAAGGGATTATTATAATGACCCTTCCGCCACCCCTTCCTATACATGTTTACATTTCACGAACAAACCTGATTGGCTTATTTTTCAGGCGTGGGATGTTACAACAGAATCCTAACGTATAAATACATCTGTTGCTGAGCGGCTGAAACAGACTTCACTTCCAGAGCTACTTGTGTAGAAGGAACAAAGCAGAAGGCAGTCGTTATAAATTCGTCGTTACATTGAATGACCAAGGTAAGTAAAATTTAGAAAACTTTAAATCAATAAATCAGATCAACAGACTGACCTACTGCTTTTGTTTATTATAAACTTAGGTATATGTTGTGTACAGTGTATTTCATATTCAGTCTTGCCATTAATGAGAAAGCAGGAAAGCAGTGTTGTACTTTTAAAGCTAAATAAAAATTTAAACAAATAGTACTTATTAATTAAGACCTTTAATGTAAATATTATTTATTAATTCAGTCCAATATTGGACGCATTAATTATTAATTCAGACCATTAATGTAAATATTTATTATTAATTCAGACTATTATTGTAAATATTAATTATTAATTCAGACCATCATTGTAAATATTAATTATTATTTCAGACCATTATTGGAAATATTAATTATTAATTCATACCATAATTGGGTATGTTCTGATGGGGAGGTATGCTATATTTTTTACTCAGAATTAGATATTACGTAAATCATTTGTAATATTAATCACCTCATGCATTGCATCACTGGAACTATTAACGACTGCTTCTCTCTCTCACTGATCGGATATGCGGGCTCTGGAAACGTTTTTCTCTTCCACAACATTAAAGATAAACATTTACCAGTACACAAAACTTCTTACACAAGGAAAAGACAAATCCGTCTTTAATCTATATGGCAGTAGTCTATATGGAAATAATCTCCTGTATTTATAAATCCCACCAATATTAGTTTGTTTTACATTTCTTAGTCTGCAGGCTATTTACTTGGCGCAACTAATATAAAATAGGAGTCCTATACTTAATTTACTAACATCCAATAGGAGTCCTATACTTAATTTACTAACATCCAATAGGAGTCCTATACTTAATTTACTAACATCCAATAGGAGTCCTATACGTAATTTACTAAATCCAATAGGAGTCTGTGACAGACTTCTGACCAGAATTCTTGTCATGAACTTCTGACCCACATCCGAAACTCGAATATCATATTCGAATTGAATTCCTTTGTTAGAACCCTCCCGTCATGCACCAGCATGGAGAAAAACAATAGTGAGTTCATCCCTTGTTATGTAACTTTAGAGGACAGTCGAGAAAGTTCGAATCAACAACATACCTCGTGATCTAGTCACGTGATGCATTCATGCACTACAATAAATACTCTTGACGCGGTAATATTCTTTACTCGCCACCCCAGACCGGCCGACATACACACGAGCACCTTGCTGAGTCAGAAAGGAACATAGGAACCCGTCTTGTGTAGTAAAGTCTACTTTAAGAAGGTAACACATCTACTTCTTACAATGACATTGCATTTTACTATTTGTATTTTTGTATATGAATTTATGTATGTATCTTGTGCAAATTACTATAATTTTCCTCCAAGCATACTGTGAAATGGACTCCAAGGACATTACCAGACGACTCCAGTTATGTGAATGGATGTACTAGTGTCAATGATTATCTAATGAAGATGATATTAAAATATGAATTAATTACCTCTCCACTTTCAATCCGTCTATAATCATACACTAGGTCCACGACAGGGTCTTTGTCTTCTGCAGTCTGGGAGTGACTAGGTCAAGCCCTGGGGCACGTCGTTAATTATGTCTCCCACCCCAAGTGTTACCCGTCCAGATAACCGACTCCTAACTGAACCTATTCTTCAGTCTCAAAGCGTTATCAGGCCCTCACAATTTCTCCCCTATTAGGTGACAGACTTGCTCTAAGAAATGTATCGCGACTGTCTTTGTCAGAACGTAAATTACGTCAATTTTTACGAGCCCCCACTGTCCCCTATACACATTTACCTCAGTTACGTAATAGAGTGAGCAAGTTTTTTAAATTTAACAAAATTTATTAAAATATAAAAGAATAATAACAAATTAAGTTTAAGGAATTTCAGTTAGGTTTCACATAGGCAGAATCCGAGATTCACAGATCTCACAAGAAAAATAACATGTTACTTTAGAAAAAGAATATCTCCTGCTATCTGTCTCTTATAACAAAATACAATTTAGTAATTTTTAATTTAAGAGAAAAGATATGACAAATTAAGTTTACAAGATTTGTAATTAGAGATTAAATTAGAATTTCTCCTTCACACTTCAGAAACACATTATAGAAAACAAAGATTATAGCAACATTCATAAGAATTAGAAGACAGGAAGAACAATACAAGAATTAACAAAATCACAGAACATTTACAGGTTTCCACGAGACAAAACAAGGATTTAGATCACCTGATAATTTGCGTGCTCCCGGCCAGTATGTATATCCGTAAATTACAGCTGCTGGAACAGTTCTGAAATTACCTCAGGTCCTTAGTGTCACGAATGTCCATATTCACACATGTCCCGAATTTACCACAAAATTCAGTCCAACTCAGAATAGTTCGCACTGTTCGTCAACAAAATGACAACCAACGTAGATCAAAACATCAAATGCTCCAGGTCTTCAGTGCCGATCTATCTGGTCCTGACATATGCGCTTATCCCCTCAACAGACAAACTTCGTAAAATTCGTCCTGATCGCCCCTTTTCAACAGCGGTTGTGGCCAGAGTTGAATCCCTCAGTAAAAACTTCGTTCGGATCCTCTTCCACTTGTGTGTGCGTTACGGTACAATTAGATGTAGATGTAGGCGTAACAGTAGGCGTCACAGTAGGTGTTACAGTATGCGTTACTGTAGGCGTCCTTCAGCTGTAAATATACAAGTGAATTTTTGCCATGCATCAGTCTCATGAATTAAAATATCATAAACCTGCAATTTTAACATTAGTTCTCATTTATAATTCTTTTTTACATAAGTTATTTCCTTCTTGCTAGAAAAAATTACAATTACAGTATCATTCAGTCTATAATATTAATTAATGAAAATCTATAAGTGCAATTAGAAAAGGATAGATTGTATCTATGTACAAAACATAGTTTTTACAATCTCAGACAATCTGTGTGTGCTTTTTATCGCGGAAGGACGAAACGCGAGATCTCCTGGTCTGACAGATGAACTAGCCAGCCCTGAGACGGCCTATTTAAGCTATTCGTAAATTTCCACGTGCTAATCTGCCCTAAGGATATATTTTACTCCCTGTTCGACTATTGTTCAATAGTCTCGCTTCAGTGCGTTGGCTGAAAGGCTAGGTTGTTAGCGTAAGCTGTTAGCTCCTTAGAAGCTGCTCGATCTGATATCCTTGGTCGCTCTCCCCTTACGTCATACGTCTCTGTTACGTAATTGTGTCTTCCCTTCTCGTGCATCTGTGTGCACTTGACTGTAAGTGGTTTGTCTGTCTTTGAATCTCCGACTCTATTGTGAGACCAAAGTGTTCCCCGTCTTTAGAAGTATCGTCGTCATTGTCTGCCTGGAGATGCGAGAGTGTCCACCCTCCCCCACTCTGTTTACGTCAGCTTGTTTCTAACCGACTCAACATGTGCGTCCCTTTTGTCCCGGCTACCTAAGACAATTACTTCAAAAGCTTTGTTTCCCTTCATGAAAGAATTCTCTTATCATGGGAAAACCCTTTCTAAATATTAAGAAAAAGAAAAAATTAAATATTTTCAAATTTAATATTTTATAGTTTGCATTTTCTGCGTCACACATACGTGATTCAATAGAATGACTAAAGCCTAAAGATTTCATTGTATATAAATTAATTGTAACTTTTAACTTTAATTTAATTCACTTGTGCCGCAGAAACGTCATTGCACGTTGCGAATTTTTATGTAATTCAAATGATTCTCTTGTGTGTAATTTCATTGTTAATTCATAAAGTGCTTATATTTAATTTGAATCATATTTTATTCTCCTTGTATGAATTCCATTTTTGATGAAGTAATGTTTGGAAATTCATACGTTCATGTAATGTTAAAAACAACACACATGTGAATTGTATTGTATCTTTTATGAATATAAATATATTGTAATAGACACGATAGTAGAAGATTTAAAACTAAGCGCATTGTATCAATCACACATGCTTGGATGATTTGCGAATGTAAATGCAAATCACTCATAGAAACCATGCTATTATTCCAGATCGGGTTCATTTTCATCTTCTCTGCCTTATAATACATTCTACGTATTATTGCCAACTTCGCATCACTTGAATGCTTGTTCCTTTGCTCAACTCTGGACGAATGGCGTACAATTCCGTGTCGCCATTGTTGTTGGTGCTTTGCTATGATGGATCGCTAGTGTTACAAGTCGGGAGACGACAAGGTTACTGGAAGCTACGAACGTACAGTGCAAGCATCACTTGATACGTGGAAGGATCGAACTGTCCTTAGACCACGTGTACATCAAGACTACTGAGAAAGATGAGTAACTAAAACCGAACTCTGAATCAATCGAAAGTGCTGGCAAAAATAACTCTTTAAACACTAACACTCAAGCAGATTGAACTCGCCTTAGTTTAGATCTGAAGCTGTGTCTTCGTAATTGATTGTTATTGTTAAATAATAATTATTAAATTATTTATTGTTAATACCTCTTTCGTAGTGATTTTTATGCATATAGACCTAATTCGTGGTTTGGATGGGGGATCGACTGAGCTAAATGAACCTTTTGAATGCATAAAGATTTAAGAGAGTGTTAACGGTTTCCAAACCGGCTATTGTACACAAGTTGTCTGTTTGTGAATCTGTTTGTCTGTACTATAAAGGCGCATTTTCATATGAGACGAAAGATAAATTGAACAACCATTCTGTTTAGAGAAAGGGGAGAAATTAATTTATCTAATTAAATTAACGTAAAATTCCTAAGCAGGGTCTTTAAATAAATACTGGACATGTAACAGAGTCCTATACTTAATATACTAACATACAATATGAGTCCTATTCTTAATTTACTAACATCGAAGAGGCATGTGACTGTATTTACAGCATTTTAAAATCTACAAATCGTCAATATGTTATCCAGTATGAGTTTATAATAGTAATAATATGTGTTTGCTTCCATTTCAATATGCATTTTGATTTGTACATTTAACAGGATTGTATTTGGAAATGGGATGTTACTTGTATTCAAAGAGAATGATCGTTTGGCTGGTATTCCAATCGGATCTTGCTTGCATGCACTAAGATTGAATATAGATCTCTGTCTGTATGTATTCGATGTTTATAATCACAGCATTAGGCATTCCAAATAGATTACGTGTCTTTGAATATGGTCTCTTAGTACTATTATCTAGGTTAGTGATTGCATAAATTTTCCCCATCCCACATCTTATATTATTATCTAAGTTAGTGATTGACCCGATGCAAAATAACGAATTGCATTGCATACATTCCCCCCTCTCACATCTGGATTTCAATGTAAAAGGTCTGCACATTAACATTATTTGAATTAGCCAAAATCAGAAATAGTTTAATATGTACGTGAAATCAAAATAAAATGGATACCAGTAAAAATAAATATATCGGGCAATGATAAAGCTTAATAACTTTGTAAATTCGCTGTTTGCAAAATTATTAATACATTAGGCCAATGCCAACCTCTAGACAGATAAGTAAAAATTACACCTTTTTTTTTTAGCATTTAATTGGACAGGTACAATTTACAATTATTATTACAGCTACAAACTCTGGGCATTGAATTTTCAATATAAAATCACCTTTATCAAAAGGGATCACCGAACAGTTGAACATATGATTACCTATATGTATTAGTTGTGAAAGAAAGATAAACATCAATCTGAAATGATAATTGAAAACAACTATTCATTTGTCATCACAGTAATACCTAATCCCCCACCCTAGGCAGCGATGGGGTGAACGTCTGGGCTGGCTAAATTCTAAACTGCCCGACAACTGCTGACATTAAATATTAAACTATTCACAGACAATGCGCGGCGACGCAGTAAAAAAAGCGACATTCAGATATAATATCAGCTTAGTATTGAAATAAAAATATAGAGAAATTTACTGATTCCTGAAATTCAATTGACATATAATATTAGCAATGTTGGCAATACTAATAAACATATTATATACACTTAATACAACTTTATATAACAAAACTAAATATAATATATACACTTAATACAACTTTATATAACATAACTAAATATAATATATACACTTAATACAATTTTATATAACATAACTAAATATAATATATACACTTAATACAACTTTATATAACATAACTAATTATAATATATACACTTATTACAACTTTATATAACATAACTATATATAATATATACACTTAATACAACTTTATATAACATAACTAAATATGTTGGAGAATAAATAAATCCGAACCCCAAAGTCAGATGTGGATGAAATATCCCAAATCAGTAATTGCAATTGAAGTTGAAGTTAAAATACTGATAGATTTTAAAATAAGAATTTCCGTTAGAAAATTGGATATTGTTGTTTTGATTACGTCCAATAGACAACAAAGCTGCAAGGTCATCTCTCTCTCTGTTTGTTTTATTGTTATGCTACATGTTGTCCATTGGACGTATTCAAAACAACAATAAGGAAAGATTGCATCTTGTAATTAGTTGTATTGCGACCATTAGTGACTGTTGTTTAAACTTTTCGTCTTGTACGCGTATATTTGATAGAAAAGTTATTAATAGGTTAACTTCCTTAATGTCTTACCTTGCTTAGACACTTTAGCAAACGAACTGCTTTCTTTAAAAGTTTGACTTTTGTACCGTCAGAATGCCTAGATGGTGCATAAAATGTATTCTTGGTTGTTTTTTCAAGATGTTTGGGTTTTGTACCAAAGTGCTAATGAATGAATGGTTAGTCTGCGTGGCTTGTGTGCCAAGAAAAAACAACTAATGAATGAATTGTCATTATATATTTTTTTAGTACCAATAGTAATAATGAATGTTTTGTCAGAATGTTTCTTTGTGTATCGATACTTACAAACGATGTACGGTATTAATTCACTTGATAACCACACTCTAATGACACATATTTTTACCTTAGTGTTTTGTTTGGTGTCTCGATATTAGCAAACGAAAGGCTTTTTCGTAATACCTGACTTTCTTATGAGATGACTTTCCTTAATTGTTTTTATTACGCATCAAGAGTTCCTACCCAAAGATTAGATATAAATGTGAGGAATTATTTGACTTGCATTCCATGAATTTAATTAGAATCTGAAACGTAAACAAATCCGATGTAGAGAGAAAAACCGAACGATATTGTAGTTGTAATTCCTGTATTTAACTTGGAACAATAATGTACATGTAATTCCTGTATTTATCTTTGAACAATAATGTAGCTGTTATTCCTGTATTTAACCTGAACAATAATATAGTTTTAATTCTTGTATTTAAATTTGAACAATAATTGAACTGTAATTCCTGTATTTATCTTTGAACAATAATGTAGATGTAATTTCAGTATTTAACTTTGAACAATAATGTAGCTGTAATTCCTGATTAAACTTTGAACAATAATGTAGCTGTAATCCCTGTATTTAACTTTGAACAATAGTGTAACAATTCCTGTATTTAACTTTGAAGGTGCAAAATTGCACGTGGACTACTGCAAAGTTGTATTTTCAAAATGAACGTTACCTTAATAGACATCCGGTCTTATATCATGAATCGTTTCTACGTACTGATATATAATGACTAATCTAGTTCACTTTAACATGAATCGTGTCTACGTACTCTACAATGACTAATCTAGTTCACTTTAACATGAATTGTGTCTACGTACTCTACAATGACTAATCTAGTTCACTTTAACATGAATTGTGTCTACGTACTGCTCTACAATGACTAATCTAGTTCACTTTAACATGAATTGTGTCGTATGTAATAACATTCTGCATTGCTACAGTGTGACTAAGCAGGCATACCTTGCCTGAAAATCAATTTAACATTAAAGATAAGTGGTAAATTTGTCAAACAATTTGAAAGTATGATTAAAAAGGTTAATCGTCGACATTTTTATAATCTGGCAAAGTGAAATGTAAAAAGAAAGAACAGTATTGTCTAACAAGTACATTTTTCAAAACATTCTTAAGTAGGTGTCCATTACGATTAGCATTGCACCTGATATTGTTGAACTCAAATACATAGAATGCAGAGTAAGGAATATTTGCTTGTTGTAATTGATTAGCAACAGTTAGGCAACTACTACTGCATATTCATTCTATTTCTTCATAAGATCATACTACATAAATAAAATGAAATTTCTACATTATATTTCATGGTCATGTTAAATCAATACAGGAGAATTTTATATCTATATAAGTATGATGATTTGTTTCGTCACATCACCACTCCACAGTATTAAGAGCCAGTACATAACACTGAATTAGCTGGGGTGTAGATACAATACGAGATAAAGGTATAAATAACTGCCTTTTTGACATGTTCATACACATTAATATTGCAAAGCTGCAAGTGTAACAGGCGAAGGAAAAAGGCAGACTGAAGAAAACCATTAACAATTCATAAGTTAAATTCATTCCGAACGAGGTAAGTGACATTTGGAAATATCCAGATTAATACCACCAACATAAATGTAACACGGCTTTGAATTTCATTTGTAAGCTTAGGTACACTTTCTGTATGGTGATATTTTGACAGTTTGAGTATTTCTTTTATTCAAAATTTAAGAAAATAGTGTTTCAAGTTTAAAGAATGGTTGAAAAATATTGTAAATATTTATTAGCTCATACATTACTGAAATCGTTGTGATGGAATAATATGTATATAATATTAATATTAATAAAAATTATTCACAATTACCTATTAAGTAAACACGGTCATTATTAAGCACATTCTCTTATATCATTGACAATATTATATAATACTGATTAAAATGTTATTAAAATAGCAATGATTCTCAGAACCAATTTTTCAATCCGTGTCCAAAGTTAACGACCAGTCATGCGATTTTTACTATTGCTGGTGCTACTATAACTAAAGAAAAGGGCGATAATTAAACAGGAAAGACGAAACAATCTTTTTTTTACCAGTATATTAGTCTCATATACCGACAATGTAAAAATATTCAAATACATATTTACAAATCCAATACAGTCATTATAAGTGCATCATTTCGTATATACTACAATTACGTCATCCATCAGATCGGCGTTAAGTAAACCGTCTTGTAAATATTTATAATTAGATCATCATCTAAATAATATCAAAATGATCTCAAGTTGTTTGTAATCATTCACGAATTGTTCAAATTTGTTGTATTACAGGAATTGCATACAATAATGTATAGCCAGTGTTATAAAAGACTCCATGAATTGCATACAATAATGTATAGCCAGTGTTATAAAAGACTCCATAAATTCACTCAAGATTAGAAAAGGCATTTATTAATTTTCGTCAGATAAAAGTAATTGAAATTTTGGATTCGTTTGTTTGCAAAGCAAGATTGTAACTCAATGATTGTCGGTCGGCAATAACTCATGTCCTTTCTCACTGAGCAACCACTTCACGAACTCCCTACTAATAACTTTGCTTTGTTGGCAGGCTTCACACAGGGCAAGCTAGCTAGCTAGCAACAAATAGTGAATAGGTTCTGATAGCACGTTTGTTAATAAATACTGCGAATCAAAATGATGTCAATTGTTATCACACTACATATAAGCATCATAGTTCAAACATTTAATGGCCATCTTTCAAGACTGGTCTCCTTTGCAACTTTAAATTCAAATGATCAGACACTATATTTCTCTACAGTAGGTAAACATTTAGATTTCAGCCCTATGGATGGTCTCGTTCTCGTAAATAATAACCAATGGATAATAAAACCTACTCACTCACTTAAACTAGTTCGCATTACTTTAGCAATTTCTAGCATATTCTCAACTCTGGCTGTTTAATTCCAAATTTGACACAAATATATTATTATAAGGAGTGCCTAATGTCGGGTTACTCTTACAATTTAGCTATTTATATATCAATTAAATTTAAAAATAAGGAGAGGCAAATTTACTCCGCCACAGTTTGGTGTCTGACTTTGCTTAATAATTGCTCACAAAATTTCTTTAGGCTCCAACTGAGTATTCATGCGTGACAAGATGGTGACCTTAACGTTTATGGTGCTCACCACCTTGCTAAGTGGTGCAAAAGCTGTTCCAGAAGAAATTACTCAAAAGCCACCTTGTACTGAGACAAATGTTTGTCAAGGTGAGTGACATTGATTTTTTTATGGATTGACATACGAAATGAATTCAGTAGGTGTGACTTCAAAACCACATAGTTAATGGTTATGAATATTTTAATTTATTAATCATCCATAACTAATTACAAGTGATGAGAATCATAATTTATGATTTTAATAATTTTCCAGTAGACATAACTCGTCTCTCTCATTTGGCCGATATGCAGATACTGTAAATGGTTTCTCTCTTCCACAACATTCAAGACAAACATTTACCATTACACAGTATTTCAATAGATGGAAAACTTCTTACTAAAAGAGGAGATTAATCCGTCTTGTAATCTATATTTAGCGTGCTCCCATTCACCCACTTTCTATGTTTCCAACATAAGGTTATCAGTATGTGTAAGACGGCCAATAAATTTAACAATGTACTTATCAAATATACATTTAACAAATACAATAAAGCAACTACATGACTTCAATATTTCCACAAAACCATATTTAAATAATAATTATATACATATACCATCTTATATCCCAAAACATTATTCAAAGCATTTATGCAAACCACAGGAAAGTTCTAATCAGAGATCAGTAATGGAGTTATTTGAGATAAGCTATAATAGATTCTATGTAACCTTATTTAGGAACTCTCTCAATAGTCTTTTACAAACTGTTACCAATAAAGCCACAAGTTTATTGTTCAGTTATTGCTGTAAATTACATGTGTTTCCCTCCTCACATTGTAAACACTGATGTGATGCCATTCACTTGAGGCTAACCTGAGTTCCTTTGCCATATTAGCACAGTCAAGCAGAACAAGTGTACCAATTTTTAGTAACATTCTTGTACCTGAAATTACTAGATGTAATCAGCATACATTGCCACTAAACATCAATGGAGTGTAGTGTATTCCTTACACTCACACACTGCAGTAGATAATAACAAAAGATGATTGAAATATGAGACACCTAACTGTTATTTTATGTCAATATATATATCTGAATTGTACGCATTAAAGGTGTTTTGCTAAATTACAACTTTCTCTCTCTCGCTCTCTTTCTCTCTATCTCTCTTCTCTCTCTCTCTCTCTCTCTCTCTCTCTCTCTCTCTCTCTCTCTCTCTCTCTCTCTCTCTCTCTCGATTATTGTTGTTGCTATGACGAGAAATATATATTGTGTGCTGTTACATGTCCAGTTTTTATTTAGAGACCCTGCTTAGGAATTTTACAGAACCTTAATTTAATTAGATAAATTAAACTCTCCTCTTCCCTAAACAGACTGGTTGCTCAAATTTATCTTTCGTCTCATATGAAAATGCGCCTTTGTAGTACAGAAAAACAGATTCACGAACAGACAAACTTGTGTACAATAGCCGCATAGAAACAGTTAAAAACTCTCTTAAATCTTTATGCATTCAGAATGTTACATTTAGCTCAATCGATCCCCTATCCAAACCACGATTAGTTCTATATGCATAAAAATCACTACGAAAGAGGTATTAACAATAAAAGAATTTAATAATCAAGATTTAACAATAACAACCAATTACGAAGACACAGCTTCAGATCTAAACTAAGGCAAGTTCAATGTGCTTATTTTAATCCTTGAAAGTTAATGTTACGAGAAATTGTTTGCTCGACACATTCCTTTAATTCAGAGTCCAGATCAGTTACTTATCTGTCTTGGTAGTCTTGATAAATGCGTGGTCTAAGGTGAGTTCAATCCTTCCACATATCAAGCGATGTTTGCACCGCATATCAATAGTTCCAATAACTCGTCGTCTCTCGACGTGTAACTCTAAAGATGTACCTTGGCATAACATCATCAACAATGGCAGCATGGTACTTGTAACATCGTCCGACCAAGATTGAACAAAGGAACACGCACCCGACATAGAAAGGAAGGTGCAATCATATGTAGAAATGTAGAATAAGAGGAAAAGAAGAACCCCCTCTTCTTAAGTAGACTTTAAATAAAAGCAACGGGTTCCATGTGTGCTCCTAACGACTCAGCAAAATATTCGGCGACTAAGATGTGTGTGTCTGGCCGGTCTGTGTGCAAGTGAAGTATATTATCGCATCAAGAGTATTTATTGAAGTGCATGAATGCATCACGTGACTAGATCACGAGGTATGCTTGTTGATTCGAACTTCCTCGACTATCGTCTAAAGTTGCATAACATAGGTTAAACTCTCTGTTGTTTCCTCGGCGGGAAAGATTCTAACAAAGGAATTCAATTTGAAAATAATTTGGAATTTCTCGGATATGGGTCAGGAGTTCGTGACACAGAATTTGGTCAGAATCCATCACAGAGCGAAACGTAAATCTTATACGTATTATGTTATTTATATTTAATTTTTTTTACTAATAGTATTTTGTCTACTATGTCTATCCAGCTTTCAACTTTTGCCTCCTGACTCTTAGAGACAATAATGTTTATCATTGTTGTGTTTGTCAATATGACCAAATTATTACGTATACACTTATGCAGAATTCAATACACAGTATAACAAGCTAATGATTATTTTTTTTAAATAACCAGTAATCAGCACATGGCGTCTGAAAGCAATATGCCCTTTAAACTAAATCAAATTAAAGTCTGATAAATTCAGCACTGCATGGCCTGAACCCAATATATCATTGCGTGTCCAAGCCGATGTTCGTCCGAGGGTTGCCTGTTTTGTTATGTTTTCTGTTTTCTTTTTTGGTGGTGGTGGATTGTTTTGATTTAAGCATATATGTTTTTAGTAAAACGTTTTCTTTTTCTGAATCGGAAATGTCATCTTTACCCGAGTTAAAAACATCGCTGAATGCGGTCAGTAGCGAATCATGACAAGAGACGATGCTACTTGCTTGTGAGCAGCTAAGTGTAATAAAGAGATTGGACTCTGAGTAATTCACTTTGAAAGAGTCCGCGATTTCCATTGGTCAAAATATAAAACACGAATAAAACTGCACGAACATATTAACCCATTTTCTACCAACCCCTAGTTTTTTGTTAATTTTCAGATATGTTGTGCTTTATGCACCAAAAGAACACAGAATAAATTTAGTTTTTATGAAAAACGTGTATTTTTAATTTTATTGCAATTTTTGTTTGCGTTCCACATGTGGAACGCTAGCAGCGAAAGGGTACGTTCACTTGCGTTCCACATGTGGAACGCTAGCAGAAAATGGGTTTAAGAAAAATAAAAGAATCTGCAGTTGTTATTTATTTTAAGCCTTTTACAACAGCTAAATTAGCCTTCACAACAGCCAAAATTCAATCATGTGAATGTTATTCCAGGTGAAAGTCTGCAGTGCACTCGATATGCCTCTATTTTCCTTAGAAAGTTCTTGGATTTTCACGGGACACTTTTCCACTCTGTTGCTCCGGATTGTTCCTGTGGCCCTCAGTCCTCTTGATGCCAGATCCTCCAGCAGCGGAATCCTCGTGAAGAAATTGTCAAAAAAGATGTGAAATGGCAGATCATCCGGAAGCTTCTTTGTGAGGTCAAGTACAACTGAGTGCCCAAGACCTAGGTTCCGGTCGTAACCTGCTGATGCTCCTTGGTATGGAGACAAGCACAAAGCATATCCTAAGGGAGTCGCCATCACCCACTGCTTGTATCCAAACCGGATAGGTTTCCCGCGGATGCACTGTTTCATTGAATGTTTGCTGAAGTAAGGAACCATAGACTCGTCAATAGAAACTTCACGTGTCATGGGAAAATACTTCAGGAAATGCTGGTTGAGATGATCATAAAGCGGTCTTACTTTGGCAATTTTGTCATTCACAGGAATATTGGTGTTGTCAGGCAAGTGAAGATATTTCATGATATGATCAAACCTGTTTCTGGACATACAATTTGCAACGGCAGCATTGTATACGTCCTCTTCTTGTGCCCAGTACAGGGAACGTCGTGGCAGAGGCGCATATCCAGACGGCAGAGGTGCATATCCGGACGGCAGAGGCGCATATCCGGACACTGGAAGGATGGCAAGGAAAGCTCAGATCTCTCCTAAAGAAGTGCTGAAGTCATGCTGACCCTGACTGAGAGCGTCCCAGTCAGTCTCAATGATTGACAGCACTTCATTCAATGAAAAGTGCCTGCAAAACCTTAAATATGAGTTTATTTTCGAACGCAATGATTATACAACTGTTACATTCTGTGGCAGAGTAAGTTTGTCTCTCCTATTTTTAAACTTAATTATTACTTAAATTGTTAAATGGTAAGAGTACTCTGAACTTGGGCACTCCTTATGACAGTATCGTTTCATGTGTCTGAGTTAATGTAAATGCGTGAGGCGATAATATGCTAGACATGATGATGTAATGTAAACAAGTGAGTAGCTTTTATTATCCAATGGTTATGATTGAAGAGTAGGAGACCAGCCAATGGGCTGAGATCATCATGTTTACTTGCTGTATGTGGGTTCCTAAAATATAGAAGGCAAGCAATCTATTTAAATACATTAGTCGCATGCATTTTATTTTTATTTAATAAATATATTGTCCTTCTGATTCATATTGATAACCTGAAATGATTGATATGTGTTTGTGTAGACATAATAACAATTTGAAAGTGGTTTCTTAGAAATGTTGATGTCAAATAATCCTTTTCATTGTATTTTTTTACATGTAATTTGATTGTTGATTTAATAAATTTATTGACCTTCTTATGCACACTGATAACTCTATGATGGAGAAGAAATTCGGTGGATGTGGGCTCACAAGATATAATGACGGATATGTCAACTCCTATAGTAAGACGTTTTCCATGTGTGGAATATTGTGGGACTGGAGTAAATGTTCGTCTTTAATGATATTGATTAGAGAAAACCTGTACAATGCCCCAATATCCTCCAAATGAGACAAAAGTGATTAGTCTGCTGGAAAATTATTAATAACATAAATTAAGATTTTCATCACCTGTAATTAGTTAAGGATGATTACTTAATTTGAAATAGCATAACCATTACCTATGTGGCTTTAGTGCCACAGTACTAAAATAAATCCGTTTGCCATTAAAGAAACTAAAAATTATGAAGACATCCAATATATTTTGAACTCTTTCAACTGAACTCTGTACTTCAGACATCCCATATAAGTCTTCGACAATAATATTCTTAAAAACAATATGTGACTTTCTCCAGTTATAAACATCCACTATAAGACTGATTGAAATGAATGAGAAGACAACTAAGGAATAGGTATGTGTATGACCGTCTGTTATAAATGTGTATACTAGTGCGTTTTGTTGCATATACATGAGGTTAGAGAGTGTGTCTCTTGTTGTCGTCTGAAATGAAATGTCCTTGGAATATTCCATACGTACGTTGGCACTCAGACTGTTTGGTAATCCCATCATCTTTCTGATGAAACAGTCTTAACGTTTCTTCTCTTTATATCCCCACTATTATAAACAGTCAGTTGAATTATTATAAGATATAAGTATAAAATTGTTCGTTAAACATTACTAGTTAAATATAGGGAGTAAATTAATACAATACTCAACATTAAGTGTGACGTCACGTTGTATAATATTTTGCAGTTGCCTTTGATGTTCGCTTCAAAAAAAATTTTGAAAATGTTAGTAAGAATGCGCCGATGAAGTTCGATGTGGAGGTGAGGAATATCGGGAATGGTTACGATGTCAAAACTGGTTATTTTACAGCTCCGACAAGTGGCATCTACAACTTTAATTTAGAGATCATGAACGAGTTCCAAGGAGGTTATGTTGACGCTGCTGTGATCTTCAATAAAACTCAATATTGTAAAGCGTGTACAATTAATGGGGAAGGAAGCACAGCGTTTTGTACTACATACGTAAAATTGAAAAAAGATGACAAAGTGTCTGCACAGATACAAGGTGGGTCCACCATTGTCGGTGTTTCGGAATATACTGTGTTCACAGGAACACTGATTTCTAAAGACGTTAACTAATAACACACACTATTCGTCACTGCTCCTACCACGAGATCTGCTATTCCTTCATCAGAATGATAGTTGTTGCTATTATTGCTACTTCTTATATAAATCTATTATAACTCGTTGAGGGTTAGTCAAGAAAAAATCTTTAACAGTATTAAATTTCAGTTATACTGAGACGAATTCAATTTGTATCTTGAAAGTGATTGAAGGCGATTGAAATTACAGTAAAAGTCATAACACAAAAAATAAAGTTTCCTCATTCTTGTGTGAATGTTTGTGTGAATGTTGTGCAAAAGTGAAAGTGAATTGAAATGAATATGCTGCAAGAACTATACAATCCCAATAACACAAACAATACACACTTATTGCAAGCATCCATGTTGGTATCCCATATGATGGACAACACAAAATACACAACAATTTTAGTTCAATCGCTACATTGACTCATTTCAACAACCAGAGGAAGGTCCTCACATATAATGATGTCACAGTCTGATAAAAATATCGTGACTTCTTGACCCACTTGTTTGTTTTTCAAATATTGAGATTTGAAACTCCTTTGTTAAAGTTCTCCCATGATACATCAGTATCGAGAAGCTTCTAGCAAAGAGGTCAGGAATGTTATGTAACTCTTAGGCCATTGTCTAGATTCTCGAACCAACCACATACTATATGACCAGTCACGTGATGTACTTTATGATTTTTAATAAATACGGTGAGCGTGCCCTGTATTAATCACTCCGAGAACCAGAAGCACCAACGTGGTACTGAAACTTCGTGCCGTCGCTTATTTGTTGAGTCACATAGGACAGCCGACGCGATTGCTGAGATAACACTTTGATTTCTCACTAAGGTACTGAATTTATTTAATTGTATTTTGCATTGTTGAACATGTATGTAATTTTTGTGCTATGCATTGCTGTTGTAGCCTAAGCACGGTTCGTTGATAAATGACTAAAACCTATAAGTTATTGTATATAAATTCATTGTAACTCTTTTCCATTGTAACTTTAATTTATATAATTGTAAATTCACTAGAGCCAGGAGCGCTGTGCCCGACATGAATTTCCTTGTGTAATTCGAATTATTGCTTGTAATTTTAATGTAAATTGTAAAGCGCTTTGCTTAATTTGAATTGTCCTTCCTATGAACTCTAAAGTTTAACATTGTAAATATTTAGTAATTCATACATCATGCTTGTTAAAACGTAACATGCTTGAGATTGTATTTCTAATCTAAATTGTAAACGACGCCAGTCGGAATTCTAAACTCGAGCATTTAAATCTAATCATGCTTAGGTTGGCGAACTTTAAACGCAGAACGATTATGGGGACGTTCTTGTTCCAGGTCGGACCTTGGTTCCTATCTTGGGTTCCAAACACTGCGGTTCAGAACTCTTTGAGTTGAGTTCGATTCCACCATAGTCCTACTACCATTGTTGAGGCAGCGCCGACGAGCAGGTCTGCATGTCTTGTCTACACTTACAGTTCCGTTCAGTGGGTTGACTGAGAGACAGTTTTCCATTGTTATGCTGTGTGCGCATTTCTACTGACGGGCATGAAGTGAGGTAGACCGGTCTGGACTGGATCAGGAACCTACACATGGCAACCTTCGCAAGATAAGTTACCATACTGGTGACAAAAATCATTAGAACACATTTCATGGCATATTCTCGTAACTATTAAGCACCTTACTTATCGAGTTCTTAGAATCAGACTTTTGCGCTCGTATATTGAGTAATTTGTTAATTGTTAAAGTTATTAAATCTTATTTTAAATTGTTTATTCTTCTTCATAGTACATTTTTATGCATATTAGACCTAATGTTGATTCATGGTTTGGATGGGGGCGAATGAGCAGAATGACGTAACGAATGCATATTAATTTAGAAGAATTTAACGACTCCAAACCAGCCTTTGTACGCAATTTGTCAGTTCGTAAAACTGTAGTCTACACTACAAGACGCATTTTTAAGCTAGTCGAATGATAAGTTGGGCAGCCAGTCTGTTTAGGACAGAGAGAAGGAATTAATCTAATCTATTATATTTAAAGTCCTTAGAAATCCTAGGCAGGGTCTATAAGAAGTACTGGAAACGTAACAAATGACAAGGACAGACGTGAACGGATGGACTGAAGGACAAACAGACAGACGGATAAACAGACGACATATATGATGACTACATTTAACTTAATTTTACTCGAAATGGTGGTAAGAAATGACACAAGACAGAAGAAAATTAATAAAAGAAAAAGAAAACTAAACAAGGAAAATAAAACAGCAATCAATTACAAAATACACTTAGCACAATGCTCATAATATTTATCAGAGAAAAGTAAGACGTCCTAGCTAGTAATGTTTTCCCTGAACATGTTCAAATAAATTCTTCTCAGTTCTCCAATAAAATAGATTTGCACATAGTTCCCAATATTAAAAGATTTGCATAAAGTTCCCAATATTAAAAGATTTGCACATAGTTCCCAATATTAAAAGATTTGCATAAAGTTCCCAATATTAAAAGATTTGCATAAAGTTCTCAATATTAAAAGATTTTCATAAAGTTCCCAATATTAAAAGATTTTCATAAAGTTCCCAATATTAAAAGATTTGCATAAAGTTCACAATAGTTCCTACATGGATAGAGACCATTCTCACACTCATGGCCAATGTACTACTTTCACTTAGTTACACTAACCTGAAGCAAACATGAACTAATTATACATGGCAATTTATCATGATTATATTCTACACAAAATATGTATCTTAAACAACGACATGAACTAATTATACATGGCAATTTATCATGATTACATTCTACACAAAATATGTATCTTAAACAACGAGCTCTGACCTAAAAACTTTACTTCGAACTTCCTTCCGCCTCATTAAACTTGCGTACGCTAAACGATTACCTCCCTCTCTCTTTCATTCATGTACTGATCAAAGACGCATCTCACTATGCATGGACTAGTCGGGTATTTTCCTGACTTTGTTTCACAACAGTAACTAGCTTACTTCTCTTGACCCAGAAAACATCTGTCCTGTCTTACGGGTGATTCAATATCTACACCATATGTCTGTATAAGCTAAATAATTATTAAACTACCTTTTGCATCTAGATTTAGTTTACTACTCATTCCTTACATTTAAATTTTTATTCCTTTCTATATATCCTTTTTTCAAATATTAATTGATGAGATTCAGGCGAAATTTTATTAATATACTGACAACCACATTCTAAACTGTCATCTACACTACTCTTATTCCATACAGCCGTCTACACACTTATTTGAAAAACAGTCATGTACACATTAGTGCAAACAGTCATCTACACGTTTATTCCAGTCATTTACACACTTATTGCAAACAGTTGTCTACAGTTTTATTACAGAAAAAATGTCTTCCTCATCTTTCCACCTCCACCCCACCACACCACCTTCCAAACAGGCCACGTGCCTTTCTAAACTTCTCACCTCTACACCACCTCACTCAGAAAATGAAATCGATATATGTGTAGATGACACCAAACTTATTTTCTCCTGAATAAGTATTATTTATTTCTAATTCCGACTGAAACTATTCTGATTGGTTTCGTTAGTCATTAAGCCTTAGTTGACATCTCGGAGTGAAGTTGTTAAGCTTGTTTATCTAGCTGATACAAAATGTATTCATGCCATAAATCTTTGCTTCATATGTCTGTTAACTTTAATTCCTACATATAAAACCGTATTCCATCATATTTCGATGAGCACATTGAAAAACAAAAACAAAGAAACTCATGTGGTAATGTTTTTATACATATTTTAAGGTGACACAATCCTG
The DNA here is from genome assembly GCA_028829895.1 of Sinotaia quadrata. Taxonomy (NCBI): domain Eukaryota; kingdom Metazoa; phylum Mollusca; class Gastropoda; order Architaenioglossa; family Viviparidae; genus Sinotaia; species Sinotaia quadrata. The sequence continues at coordinate 134,358,013 of CM054180.1, read as the reverse complement.
AAGGATTTATACTCTTGTAGTCCTGAACAAGTCACAAAGGTTAAAAGGTTATTCGCAGAAACATTTATTACAAAGTAAAGATACATTTCTATATATAGAATACAATTCTTTCCACTCATAACTTGTACAAACATCACAATCACACTTCACAAATGGTTCACAGATATACGCTTCTGAAGACTATTCACCAAATTATGAAATAAAAGTATATCTATATCTGGATATTTTTTAATCTAAGATTTCATCAGAAATACAGTTGAGTCAAAGGAAGTCTTTACTTGCTTAAATTAACATCCACCAGGAGAGTTTTTATCTTCTTTAGCATCCAACAGAAGACGACGTGAATTCATTAATGTCCAGCAGGATTTGGTTTCTTGATAAATTAATATCGAACTGAAGTAAATTCTACTTAATAACATCCAGAAGGAGAATACTCTTGTATTCATTAATATCCAACAGCAGTCCATTTTTTGATAATAATTAACATTCCTCAGAAATCTTTACTTGTATTTATTAATAACCGTCAGGCTTCCTTTCTTATGTTCACTGACGTCCGACAAGAGTGTATTTTCTTTTATTCATTAACACCCTGCAGAAGTAATCTCTTGTATTTATTAATCCCACCAATATTAGTTTGCTTTGCATTTATTAGCCTGTAGGCTATTTACGTGGCGCCACTAACATCCAATAGGAGTCCTATACTTAATTTACTAACATCCAATAGGAGTCCTATACTTAATTTACTAACATCCGATAGGAGTCCTGTACTTAATTTACTAACATCCAATAGGAATCCTATACGTAATTTACTAACATTCAATAGGATTCCTATACGTAATTTACTAACATCCAATAGGCGTCCTATACGTAATTTACTAGCATAGGAGTCCTATATTTAATTTACTAATATCCAATGGGAGTCACATACTTAATTTACTAACATCCAATAGGAGTCCTATACTTAATTTACTAACATCCAATAGGAGTCCTATACGCAATTTACTAACATCCGATAGGAGTCCTGTACTTAATTTACTAACATCCAATAGGAGTCATATACTTAATTTACTAACATCCAATAGGAATCCTATACGTAATTTACTAACATCCGATAGGAGTCCTGTACTTAATTTACTAACATCCAATAGGAGTCATATACTTAATTAACTAACATCGAAGTGGCATTTGACTGTATTTACAGCATTTTAAATCCTATAAATCGTCAATATGTTATGCAGTATGAGTTTATAATATAATAATATTTGTTTGCAACCATTTCAATATGCATTATGACTTGTAAATTCACCAGGATTCAATTGTATTTGGACATGGGATTTTACTTGTATTCAAACAGAAAGATTGTTTGGCTGGTATTCCAATAATATCTTGCTTGCATGCACTAAGATTGAATATGGATCTCTGTCTGTATGTACTCGATGTTTATAATCACAACATTAGGCATTCCAAATAGATTACGTGCTTTTAATATGGTCTCTTAGTTCTATTATCTAGGTTAGTGACTGACACGATGCAAAATAACGAATTGCATTGCATACATTCCCCCCTCCCACATCTGGATTTCAATGTAAAAGGTCTGCACATTAACACTGTTTGACTTAGTCAAATTCACACATAGATTAATATATTCGTGAATTCAAAATAATACGGATACCAGTCAACATAAATATGTCGGGCAATGATAAAGCGTATTAACTTCGTAAATTTGCTGTTGGCAAAATCATTAATACATTAGGCTAATGCCAACCTCTAGATAGATAAGTAAAAATTACTCGTATATTTTTAATATTTAATTAGACAGTTATAATCCCATACAATTATTAATTTGTCAGGCACTAGACAGATAAGTAAAAATTACACGTATTTTTTTAGCCTTTACTTAGACAGTTACAATTCCATGCAATCACACTCTGGGCATTGAATTTGCAACATCAAATCGCCTTTATCAAAAGTGATCACCGAACAGATGAAGATATGATAACAAATATGTATTACTTGTGAAAGAAAGATAAACATCAACCTGAAATGATAATTGAAAACAACTATTCATTTGTCATCTTGGTAATACCTAATCTCCCAACCCAGGCAGCGAAGGAGTGAACGTCTGGGCTGGCTAAAATTTCTAAACTGCCTGACAACTGCTGACAACATTACAATAATGAGCTGATCTAGCGTTAAAACAATCCTTTGGATGTTTCATTTGAAATACTAATTAGACCATCTTTAAATAGATACAATTCCACGGTCCCTTTCAATATGATTCGGAGAGCGTAGAGTGAATGTGTTGTCTACATATCTACTATGTCACTGTCAAGACTGGGGCTGGGGGGTCTCATTTTGGCTGTTCCAATGTGTATCTCGGGCAGCTCGTAACATGTGCCAGTAATACGTCGTCTTTAAGATTTTACAAAAGACACAAGACAGACACCATTGATGTTTGGGTGGGGCCCGATTTATTCTGTCATGCAAAATAAAGTTTTATTGGCTGTGTCTGTGAGTGTGCGAATATGACGGTGGTGAATATTGGACAAATGGACGAATAAAACGAATCAATACAAATACTAACTCTTTCGCCCCTCTCAAAAAACTGTGAATAACGAGTTTTTAGAAAGTGTGAATTAGGTTTTATTAACACAATGGGGCGTTTCTCTTTAACACAGTGGTTAAATCAATCATACACCTTTCCAATGTCATAAACTCTCTGGGAAGTGGGGAATGAAAATGATAAAATTAAAAAAAGTGAAAATTAAATACATAATTCTTAAGGCGGTAAATCGCACCACTAACATGAAAAACAATTCATGCACAAAAAAGACGAGGATTTACTTGTACTCAATTTCGTATTATAAGAATATGATTAAATGTTCTTACTTAAATATGCTTATAAAGTTCTAGGTGCGCTTTTGCTTTTTATAACTACTCACTTAGTACTGTCAATGTTCGAATAGATGTGAAGTTTTGTAACAAATTTTATCATTTGAAATTAGAGTTATAAGATTATCATATAAATATGTGTATGGTCAATAAATGTAACAATAAACTTATTAAAAGAAATATCAATTATACAAATGTCAATTGCATTGAAGCGGATAATTTGACATCAATATTCCCAAAACCCACGTTTGGTAATTATGGTTTACAGTCTCTCTACATACATATAATAATAAAATTACAGCTAATTATAGTATATCAATAGAGTCAATACAAAGTGCAGGTTAGTCTTATCAGAGAATAGAAATGGAGTTAATAGAATAGGTTATTATAAACTTTACCTAACCTAGATTAAGTACTGCTTCTACAATCTTTTCACTGTTCTTTTCAATCAGTCACAGTGTCAAAATGTCTACACTCAGCACGTGTTCTCGCCTTTTCGCAAGAAAACACAAATGCGTCGTTACTTTCAACTGACCTGGTACACTCTTTCCATCAGTTTCTTGATCAGAACACAATTACAAGGATTGTCATATTTTCACTGGAATGTTGTATTTAGCATCCTTACTTTGGTACATCAAATGTAGGGGTGAAGTGTACTCCCTTATGCTTACACACACTGTAACACACTTTGCAAGTTTCCAGCGCATTCCAAGTCACTCAAGTCATGACTAGTAAACAAAGGAAGGGTAGCTAGGAACTTGAAAGTTGAACATGAGGCTCCACTTGAGACTTAGAGCGCAGGGTTGAACTCATACTCAGACTGACTCAACCACAACCCAAAGAAGAAATCAGAAGGCTGCTTGCTGACTGCAACATACAATCAAAGAGCAAGCCTAAGTTTCTTATTCATTACAATAAAACTCCATTCTATCTCACACTCCATTCTCAAAACTTACAATGTCCTGTAACAATAGTTATTAGCCCGAAGTGCACGTTGTACAATAAATACAATGTATCAAACATTGTCACTTATTAATGCACCACATGGGCACAACTTAGTTCAAACATTTATAGTAAATAAATCAAATTACATAGTACATCTTTACATAACACAAGTATAACATGTCAATAGAAAAATGAATGAAATGTTTCCATGTCCACTCTCTCTCAATCAGTCACCACTCAAGCTAACTACTGCCTTCAGAGAAGGACATCTCTCTTTGTCTTCAAATTCAAAAGTGAATAGACAGCAACATTCTCTACTGCAAGCAAGCCCCTTAAATTCAGTCCATTGACTAGTTCGTTCTCATAAATCATAATCATTGGATAATAAAAATTGCTCAGTCAATTTCCACTAGGTCAGCAAATCTAGAGTATTCTTGCCTTAGGCTGTTTACTTCAGACTCATACACCTTCAAAATAACACCATGAGGAGTGCCCAAGATCGGGTCACTCTGACAATTTAGCAACTTAAATAACAATTTAAATAAAAAATAGGGAGGAGCAAATTTACTTTGTCACAGAACTCAAGTCGCAAGCACTGGGTAGAGGTTACCTGATATGATAAGCAACATTCCTAAAACTCGACTTAGCAAAGGAGTTATCTTCTTAAATGACAGAGAATCCCCTCCATGTATAACTAAAAATAACTAATCATATTCCGAGGTCCCTATGTTGGTCAGTCAAGTTGATCAACGTTTTGTTCTGGGTTTAACAATAGGGGTCAACTCACATGAGCACACATACCAAGACTAAACTCTGTCACTTGCAATACCAGATAGACACCAATACAACATATATCACTCATAGAAGACATAATTGAGGCCATCACGCAATGAGAGAGACATCACAACATAAAATCAGCACTTTTTCTGTTCTCACACTCAACACTCAGCCAACAAAGAGATCACATCTCTGTCAACAAATGCCACAACATAGTAGCTGGTGTCATTAAAATTGTCTACACCCACCTCTCCCCATCACGAATGCTGATCTGATGGTGGCTTAGTTCTTTTTATGGCTTCCTATCACTCAAACATAGCACTCAACAACAGCTGGTCTACACATATCAAACTCTACGTCTTCACTCTGCCACATTGAAAATCAGACAAGAGAACTCTCAACCAACAGAACAAAGACAACATTACAATATAGGGAAAAGCTCGCCCTATATAACAAAACAACACACAGAAGAAGTCCAAAGAAGTGCGTGAGCTCAATGGGTTGCACTCAGAAACCACAATCAATAAAAGGGATAAGTATATGGTTAATGAGAGGGAGGTTATCTTGTTGTGTGTCCATTAATAACATAAACCTTTTTTCCGGGAAACCCCTTCTTACTGGAAACCTCTTATAGGAATGTTCCCATTGGGAAAAAAAAACAGCAAAACCCATGACGTGGCAAATACGTACATTAAATCCTATTATATAACCTGCTTATCTCTGCATTGAAATGTGTAATATTTAAACAGTGTCTGGTGACAATGATGAAGTAAGTTTAATGTTTTAAAGGAGGGTATAGCATTACTGATGAAATAAATAAATACTATTATAAACAAGAGAAACATGTTAATGATGTTATATGAGTGTAATGAGGTTGGGGTAACTGATTTTGAAATTTGTAATGTTTTAAATTGGACCTAGTTTTAATGATGTTATACGTGTTAAAGTAAAGCAGAGCCTGGTGTTAATGGTGTTACTTTGGTGGAAGTAGTTATAGTTATAGTAACGATGTAGTTATCTTCAATAGTCATTTGAAATCACGGCGCTAGATACTAAATTATATTGTTTATTGAAACTGTAGTATGGGTATTTATTTGTTTGTTTCAGTTGCTTTTACAGTGAGGTTTTCCTCTGACGATGCCATCAATGGAATATCTCTAGGAAGTGGTCAAATCCTTAGATTTGATCACGTGATTACCAACATTGGTGAGGGTTATGATAAACTCACAGGAATCTTCTCAGCGCCATTTGCTGGGGTCTACGTGTTTTTTTCTGACGGCTGTTGGTACCCCGCTACTTGACGTCACGAAATACACAACAATTTTTGAAGTCGTCGCTCCGTTGGCTCGTGTACAGCCCCCAGAGGTTCGAACCTCACATTTAAACGATAAAAAGTACAGACTAACAAACACACTGACAACGGACAGACAAGACCGACGGACAGACAAACAGACGCTATGGTTACAATAAATGAATTTTAACACGAAACGAAAAGAACAAGAATTGACACAAAGCCAATCAATATTAATAAAATATTTATATAAAATAAAGAACGAATTAAAAGAAATAACAATACACTGCAATTATATTTATGCTGAGCACCAAGCTCGGAATCTAATCAGAGAAATTAGCTTTTCCTTAACTGTCTCTGAGTCTATCCCTATGGTTTCTTTTTAAAGTTCGGTCAAGTTCCCGATTTTCTTAAAGAGTTAATATGTATCGTTGCACACTCCTGGTCAAAGTACTTTGTTACTTAACTGGGAGGAGTTGAATAGTGCAGGAAGAGTCCCAGGTTGATCACACAGCAACCAAAGATTCAGGTTGATCACACAGCAACCAAAGATTCAGGTTGATCACACAGCAACCAAAGATTCAGCTTGATCACACAGCAACCAAAGATTCATACGAAGAGTAAAATAAAATCCTGCAATTTATAATAAAAGGGCTCAGAGACTACTAACGTAATTTTTCCTATATTTACTAATTAAAAGCTAATCATTTCTCTGAGTACAATATCACTAACCTGAAATAGAATATATTAGTTTTACATATCAATTTATCAAATGACCTTCTATACATTAATTTGCAAGCAATGTAAAAGCAGCCGGATTACCTTTCGTTTTCGGCAAAAAACCAAGAATTAAAGAAAAACTGCCTTCTGGCTGTTCTATACATATAAATTTTTAACAGTTATTAAAACTGGGCCATCCCGACACTCTATCAGCGTTGGATCCGATGAGGGTGTCCTTGTTGTGGAAAAGCAAAGTGGGTGGGGAGATTTTCCTTATTTATATTATTCTTGTTTTTCGAAGTCGGGGTTGACGTATGCTCGCACTTTCATTCACAGGAAGGATTAGTATTTCCAATTTTCTTTTGTCCATTCACTTGTGCCCACTACGTCTACCTCCCTCCCTCTTTCTTTAAACAGCCTCGTACCTTTTCTTCCATAACGTAACGCGGCTGCTTCCGACTTTTGCGCTCGCGTTCTTCCTACGTGTGTTTACTTTTTTACTTGTCTGGTCAGATTTCCCACTTGAGTGGCTTGACCGGCGTTCGCGACACGCGCTTGCTTCTCGGAGCTAACCAAACATTTCGCAACATGGCTTGCTCCTCAGACCTAACCAAACATCCTGCCTCATTGCAGATGCAATGCACATGTTCTCCATACAAGCCCTAAATTAATCTTATTTTTCCCCTTATTCTTTTAATCTAAATGTTTATTCTTTCCTATATTTAATTTTCAATATTTATAGAATGGGATCCGGGCGAGATTTGCAGAAGATCCTGACAACGGCCATATCTACAAATACTCGTGGAGATATAGTTCTCGCCATTGACAAACACGGCACTGTGCTGGACCAAGTGTTTGCAGATAGTTATAACGATCCGTATGACCAGGGCTCTACACTGGTAACCACACACCTGGCAAGAGGAGAACAAGTGTGGGTCAGACAGTATGATGGTTATGCTGTACGAGGAGGGCCATGGACAATCTTTACTGGCTATTTGATAACAATGGATTAAAGTTCAGACAAAAATACCCGATATTGCCCGTGTAGTTCCTCAACATATGTTTGACTCTTTAAGCAGGTTCCCTGAAATAACTCTTACTGAAAAAGTTTTTTGTATCAAAGCTCGTTTGAAGAGGTGACATAAATGGCACTACATAATAGCAATATGACTAATTGAGGTCCTTTAAAGTGGAGGTTATGTCCAGAGCTAACTGAAATGTTATGCACACGATACATATTAGTATAACATGTATAGTTTTAATTTGAAAATGATTTAAATGTTAATACATGATTATGATTAGAGGCATATGGTTTGTGTAAAAATATCCGAGACTACTCTTGTTCTTCTCTTTTCCCTTTGTTTAACACGTATTCTCTTGGCTTTCAAAAAGAGAAATAAAATTCATGAACAAGATTTGTTGTATAGAAGTTCTTTAGAAGGCGTGACTAATATCACATTCATGACAGCGATGTAACTGAAGTATTACAGACATCTCAGAGGTTAATTTGTGACTAGAGGTAAACGACATTTTTTAAACGTTACTTACACGTCATACATTAAATCAAAACAAGCAATCTATACAGGCTATTCATTTAAACTCAAATTATAATAATGCCTATTAATGCATGAATTATATTTAATATTACACACACACACACACACAAACACACGCACGCCGTGTTGCTAATTTACAAACGAAAATGTAGGCATTAACTGAAAGTGACTCACAATAAGGATAACGTAAGATTACGAGAACAAGTTTAGTTACGAGAACAAGTTTAGTTACGAGTACGAGTAGTCGTTCGAGAAAGTGTACCAGTAGGAGTACAAAGTAGGAGAAAGGCTTGTGTGCGAAAAGGAATATGAGAATTGTAGAAAGGGAGTAATTATGAATATAATTTGGGAATTCTATTCATAATTTATGATGAAAGGCAAAATACTTTTGTACACAGGACCGAAGTCACACCACCCACTGGCCCTTGCTCGTTTTTCTCTTCATTCATCTCGTTTTGCCATGAGGAAAACGAAAGAAAGCGACAATACATAGTGATTCTTCACTTGTACGTTTGCCGTGAGGAAAACGAAAGAAAGCGACAATACTTAATGTGTCTTCACCTGTACGTTTGCCGTGTAAATGACAAAAGATTGCTACAGTAAATAGTTTAAATGTCTTCACTCATGTAGTTTTCCACGTGAATTAATAAAAGAAAGCTACAAGAAGACTAAAAATCTTCAACCCTCTTGTTCGAGGTTTGAATGAAAACAGAAAAGTACAGTAAATTTTGTAATTATTGTTTCGCGTGTGAACTTACAAGAAATACAATCTCAGTACTTTAAACAAATTTAACTAGGAAATAACAAATTAAACTTCCAATTATTTTATCTGCAGCAAATATCGCAGTGCCTTTTAACACTGGTTTTTGCTGTTTATGGACGTTAAAGAAGAAAATGGCAGATTCACATATGAAGAGTTGCTTTATCAGTAGAGACCACATTAATCTAATAAAAATATAACTCTGGTCACTAATATCCTTATTCAAAGAAATTATGCCCTTTACTTTCCAATGTCACAAATTGTAAACACAGACACTAGACGACTACACTGCCATCTGCTCAAAGCACTTGTGGTGGAGTAAATTTTCCTATCCCTATTTTAAAACTTTATTGTTATATAAATTGGTGAAGTGACCCGACCTTAGGAAATCTGCACAATGATATTTTTGTAAGTTTCAGAGTTGGAGTAAATGTAGAAGTTGAGAATGTGCTAGAAATTGCTGATGCAATGCAAACCAGTTCCAAAAAGGACGATCAATTTTTATTATCCATTGGTTAAGATTTACAAGAATGAAACAAGCCAAAAAGCTGAGATCAAATGTTTATGTGCAGTAGAAAATTATATTGTCTGATCACTTGAATTTGGTGTGGCAAGAATTATGTTCATAAAAACGGCTGTTAGCTTAATGGTGAGTTAACTGATTAAGAGAGAGACATGGACTTAGAAATAGTTCATGTATTTTTGTAATTGATATGTTATACTTGTGTTTTAAGAATAGAGATTATTGTTTAAGAAGATTATAATTTCTACAAATTGTGAAACTATCATCATTTATCCATATCACTGTATTTTTGTTCACTGATAAGAACTATCATGTGATTTGTATTGACACTATTTGTTGAATTGTATTTTAGGATATAAGACTGTGGATATAAAAACAATTTGAAAGTGGTTTCTTAGAAATGTTGATGTCAGGTAAACTTTTTCATTGTTTTTGTTACATGCAATTTGATTGTTGATTTCATAAATTTATTGACCTTCTTATGCATACTGATAACACTATGTTGGAGAAGAAAGTCGGTGGATGTGGGCTCACAAGATATCATGACGGATAAGTCTACTCCTATAGGAAGAAGTTTTCAATGTGTGGATTATTGTGGGACGGTAGTAAATGTTCGTCTTTAATGATGTTGATTAGAGAAAATATTTACAATGCCTGCATATCCACCTCCACCAAATGAGACAAAAAAGTAGAGTCTGCTGGAAAATTATTAATAACATAAATTAAGATTCTCATCACCTGTAATCAGTTATGTATGGTTACTTAATTTGAAATAGCATAGCCGTTAACTATGTGGCTTTAGTGTCACAGTACTAAAATAAATCCGTTCTCCATTAAAGAAACTAAAAAATAGGAAGACTGTCAAGAAAATGAGGGAAATATTAATAATTTTTTTTCTCCCTCTATTAATTTCTAACTCTAAACTATGAACGAAACCGCTAAGTTAATTAAAAGAGGGACAGGGGTGAAAATAACATTTTGTCAACAACACGAAAACTAAGTCGGAATCCCTAGTTGAGGAAAATAGTTTTCGTGCCGGAGAATAGGAAAACGTTTAATTAACTTGCTGGCTTGACCCTCATGGCCAAAACCCAGGCCCATAAATCTGTGTCAGTATAGAGTACATGGCGGCCAGCGTAAGGAGTATGTGAGAAAGCGCTAGGATGCTGATTTTGCCGTGAAAAAGGCAGGCTCTGAGTTTTGAAATCTAAACATCTTTTTAAGAATCACCACTATAAAATGTTTGGTAGTAAGTTGATATTGTATTGTGAAACTGCTATTGTTTTCTGAAAGTACTATTGAACTAGAATTTTGAGATTATTGGAAAGTTAATATTTGTAAGTTAAATGTTGGTTTGAGTGTACAACCATTTCTTGCTGTGAGTTAATGTATGGATTGCCAGGTGGCCATGAGTTGACAGAAACTGTAGTTTAAAATAAAATACGAGTAATTGCTCTGAGATTTTAGTGTACTCTGAGAATTAGTTAGATAGGTCAAATCACAGTGTCAACTGGGAACTTGATACTTTTGGCACTAATAGAAGTGGACCTTCAGGATGGGCAGAAAATATTCGTCAGCACATACAGTGCTGTGCTGGTTGTAAATGGGGGATAGCGTGTGTGCTGGAAAGGGGTGTGTTCCAGTCAGCTCAGAGAAAGTGATGTGCAAGAACTTTGTATATAAAAGGGGATATGGAGATAGAAACGATGAGAAACGTGGAAAATGTAGCGTGTTGTAGAGAGAGCGGGACATGCTCTCAGTTTCTCCCTGCTTGTTTGTATCAGGAGCTCTATGATTCTGCAGGCAAAACAGAAGGAGAATTCCTGAACACTGTAACAGAGTGCCAGATGTCTACCCAGATGTATTTGGAAGGTGAGCCGTAATGGCCGCTGCAGTTTTAGGTGAACCAATCAACAGGATAGTCATCTCTGGTTTTCAAAGACTCTGTGCAAAGACCGCGGGTGATCAATTATTTTCCATGCAGAGGCAAATTTCTGATGGAAGTCTAATGTCACTAGGCACTGGGATATGTTACAGAACGAGATGTTACATAATGGTAGTAACTATCGTTGGAAGCAGTAGCGGTCATGCATGAGGCATACTGCCGAGAACGGCAAAGGTTGGCCATTATGAAGAAGAGAAGAGAAGAGATGAGAAACGAAGAAGAGAAGAGAAGAGATGAGAAACGAAGAAGAGAAGAGAAGAGATGAGAAACGAAGAAGAGAAGAGAAGAGATGAGAAACGAAGAAGAGAAGAGATGAGAAACGAAGTTAAGAGAAGAGATTAAAAATGAAGTTAAGAGAAGAGACGAGAAACGTGAGAGAAGAGATGAGAAACGAAGTTAAGAGAAGAGAAGATGAGAGAAGAGAGAATGCAATGAGAGCTGAGAAATTAGGCCTAATGAGAGAAGTGCATGGGAGCGTGAAGTTGTAGCAGCCATCGTAACAGTGAGGATGGCCAGGTCGAGACGTCGACAGTGTTTTGAGCATCTTTAAACCCCCAGGACAAGGAGAGATTAACAATAACGATGTGAGCCCAGGACAAGAAGAAAGTAACAAATTATGTGAGCAGAGAACAAGAAGAAAGTAACGAATTATGTGAGCAGAGAACAAGAAGAAAGTAACAAACCATGTGAGCAGAGAACAAGAAGAAAATGACAATACCTATGTGAGTAAAAGAAAATTCTAACTAAGTAGGGAAATCTCAGAGCACATAAATATAAACTAAAACTTAAAACTAAAAGCTAGAATCTTAATTAAGCCTTAAACTAAAAATTAGAAATAAGGTAATATTGATGGAACTGTTGAAGGAGACTTGTAAGTCAAATGACATTTGTTTATTATTATTGAACTTTGATACAAGAGCATTGGAGCCAGAACTTATAAATAATGACTGATACATTATGTTGTAAAATGCTTAAATCTATTTAGATTTAGATTAAATCTTAAATCTGCATGGATAAATTGAATTTTGTATTTCTTTTATTTTATTTCACTTATCATTTAATTATTTTCTTTCCTTTCCATTATTTTATTTTCACGGGCGCCGACAAGTGGTGACCTTTTCTCTGTCTTTCTTCCCCGTTTCCCATGGGTGCGAGTGTGGACGGCTAACTGACTAACCAACGTGTGAGAGGAAACCCATAAACCAATAAACTTGAATTTGTACTCTGACATTGAGGCTTTCTCCTGTCTATGGTTTAAAAAGAGTGGTTGCTGTCGTTGTTATACGTCGTGTCGTCGGTGCCGTCTACACTTCACCCCTACCCTTATGCAAGCACACATGCAAACATGTCAGCAATACGTAACCTACACGCAGATTTAAATTCGAGCCAAACAACCATCTTGGTATTCTGTGTGTGGATTTTGTAATTCTCTTTATGCAAGTCCAACATGGCGTCGACAAGCCACCACCCTCCAGTCATCAGAAGGTGGGTGACGACAAAGACATCCAATATATTTTGTACTCTTTCAACTGAACTCTGAACTTCAGGCATCCCACACAAGTCTTTCACAATAATATTCTTAAAAACAATATGTAACTTTCTCCAGTTATAAGCATTTACTATAAGACTGATTGAAATGAATGGGAAGACAACTAAGGAATAGGTATGTGTATGACCGTCTGTTATAAATGTGTATACTAGTGCGTTTTGTTGCATATACATGAGGTTTGAGAGTGTGTCTCTTGTTGTCGTCTGAAATGTCCTATGAATATTCTATATGTACGTTGGCATTCACACTTTTTGGTAATCCCATCATCTTTCTGATGAAACAGTCTTAACGTTTCTTCTCTTTATATCCCCACTATTATAAACAGTCAGTTGAATTATTATAAGATATAAGTAGAAAATAGTTCGTTAAACATTACTAGTTAAATATAGTGAGTAAATTAATACAATACTCAGTATTAAGTGTGACGTCACGATGCATAATATTTTGCAGTTGCCTTTGCTGTTCACTTCAAAGGTGAAGATATATATGTTGGAGAGGATGCGCCGATGAAGTTCGATGTGACGGTTACGAATATCGGGAAAGGTTACGATGTCAAAACTGGTTATTTTACTGCTCCGACAAGTGGCATCTACACCTTTAATTATTTACAGATCATGAGCGAGCCAGGTCGTGGTGCAGTTGAAGCTGGTGTATTTGTCTATGGCAGTCTAAGGTGTGCTGCACGTGCAGAGAGTTGAGATTTTGATGACGTGTTTTGTACTACAAACGCACACTTAAAAGCACGTGACAGAGAGTTGGGATTTTGATGATGGGTTTTGTACTACAAACGTACACTTAAAAGCAGGTGACAGAGAGTTGGGATTTTGATGACGGGTTTTGTACTACAAACGTACACTTAAAAGCAGGTGACAGAGAGTTGGGATTTTGATGACGGGTTTTGTACTACAAACGCACACTTAAAAGCAGGTGACAGAGAGTTGGGATTTTGATGACGGGTTTTGTACTACAAACTCAAACTTAAAAGCAGGTGACATGGTGTTTGCAAGAGGATTTAATTAGGGGACATATGTCAATGGTGGGTTTTTTGTTATGTTTAGTGGATCAATTATTTCTGCTGACCAATAATAACAAACAATATTTGTCACTGCTTCTACCACGAGATCTGTTTGGGCAAATCTTTGTGTGAATGTTGTGCAAAAAGTGAAAGTGAATTGAAATGAATATGCTGCAAGAAATATACAATCACAATAACACAAACAATACACACTTATTGCAAGCAGCCGTTTGTCCATATTGGTATTCCATATGATGGACAACACAAAATACACAACAATTTTAGGTCAATCGCTACATTGACTCATTTCAGCCACCAGAGGACGGTCCTCACATACAATGACAAGGACAGACGTGAACGGATGGACAGAGGGACAAACAGACAGACAGATAAACAGACGACATATATGATGACTACATTTAACTTAATTTTACTCGAAATGGTGGTAAGAAATGACACAAGACAGAAGAAAATTAATAAAAGAAAAAGAAAACTAAACAAAGAAAATAAAACAGCAATCAATTACAAAATACACTTAGCACAATGCTCATAATATTTATCAGAGAAAAGTAAGACGTCCTAGCTAGTTATGTTTTCCCTGAACATGTTCAAATAAATTCTTCTCAGTTCTCCAATAAAATAGATTTGCACATAGTTCCCAATATTAAAAGATTTGCATAAAGTTCCCAATATTAAAAGATTTGTATAAAGTTCCCAATATTAAAAGATTTGCACATAGTTCCCAATATTAAAAGATTTGCATAAAGTTCCCAATATTAAAAGATTTTCATAAAGTTCCCAATATTAAAAGATTTTCATAAAGTTCCCAATATTAAAAGATTTTCATAAAGTTCCCAATAGTTCCTACATGGATAGAGACCATTCTCACACTCATGGCCAATGTATTACTTGTTACGTTTCCAGTATTTCTTTATAGACCCTGCCTAGGATAATTAAGGACTTTAAAGATAATAGATTAAATTAATTCCTTCTCTCTGTCCTATACAGACTGGTTGCCCAACTTATCATTTGACTAGCTTAAAAATGTGTCTTGTAGTGCATACAGCAGATTTACAAACTGATAAATTGCGTACAATAGCTGGTTTGGAGTCGTTAAATTCCTCTAAATTAATATGCATTCGTTACGTCATTCAGCTCAATTCGCCCCCATCTAATCCATGAAAAATCATTAGGTCTAGTATGCATAAAAATGAACTACGAAGAGGTTTAACAATTAAAATAAGATTTAATAAAGTTTAACAATTTAACAATAATCAAATACGAGCGCGAAGTCTATTTCTTAATTCGGCACATAAGTGCTTTATCGTTCTCGAGAAAAGAATGCCCAATTGTTTCTTATGACTTTTAGTCATCCGAGTGGTACTCAGCTTTGTGTCTTTGTGTCGCCTGGTCTTTTGATCTAGTCTGAACCGAGTCTATCTCACTTGTAGTGGAGTCAGCGGAATGCACGTGGCATACAATGGAAAACTGTCTCTCAGTTTAGCCCGCTTGTTGCACTTGTGGGTATAGACGAGCATGCGTCTACACGTTGGCGTTGCTCTGCAATGGTGGTGGACTTTGGAAGAGTTGAACTCACTCAACAGAGTTCAAAAACCGGCTTGTACAGGAACCACGAGTAAACGTGAAAGACGAAGAAGTAGATGAAGACCGACCTGGAAGCAAAATGTGTTCCATAATCGATCTGCTGGCACGTTCGCTACCTAAGCACGATTAGTTTCAAATGCTCAAATTAGAAATTCGACTAACGCGTCGTTTACAATTTAGATTAGAAAATATAATCTTCTCACGCATGTTACATTTAACAGTGCATGACGTATGAATTATCAAATATTTACAACGTTAAAATTAGAATTCATACAAAGGGACAATTCAAATCAAGCAAAGCGCTTCACAATTTACAATTAAAATTACACGCAATAATTTGAATTACATGTGAAATTCATATCAAGCGCAGGCACTCCTGGCTCTAGTGAATTTAAAGTCAATATAAATTAAAGTTACAATGGAAAAGTGTTACAATGATTTATATTCCATAACTTATATGTTTTCAGTCATTTCAACGCACCGTGCTCAAGTTATATAGCAATACATAGCAATACATAGCACAATTACATACATAGTTTAAATATGCAACATACAGTCAAATAAAAGTGATACCTTAGTGAGAAGTTGAAGCGTTATCTCATCAATCGCATCGGTCTTTTCCTATACGACTCGCGAGCAAGCGACGGTACTAGCTGACGTACGGTGTCGTAGCTTCTAGATCACGGAGTGCAAGACGGGTGGGTTTAACCATATTTATAAGAAAGCATAGAACATATCACGTGACGGATCGTGTGGCATGTAGTTGGTTCTAGAACCTAGACAATGGGCCTAAAGTTACATAACGTCCTGACCTCTTTGTTGGAAGTTTCTCGATACTGAAATATCACAAGAGAACTTAAACAAAGGGTTTTCAAATCTCATTTTTGAAAAACAAACAAGTGGGTCAGAAAGTCAAGACATTTTAATCAGACTGTGACACTACTTTCACTTAGTTACACTAACCTGAAGCAACCATGAACTAATTATACATGGCAATTTATCATGATTACATTCTACACAAAATATGTATCTTAAACAACGACATGAACTAATTATACATGGCAATTTATCATGATTACATTCTACACAAAATATGTATCTTAAACAACGACATGAACTAATTATACATGGCAATTTATCATGATTACATTCTACACAAAATATGTATCTTAAACAACGACATGAACTAATTATGCATGGCAATTTATCATGATTACATTCTACACAAAATATGTATCTTAAACAACGAGCTTTGACCTAAAAACTTTAATTCGAACTTCCTTCCGCCTCATTAAACTTGTGTACGCTAAACGATTACCTCCCTCTCTCTTTCATTCATGTACTGATCAAAGACGCATCTCACTATGCATGGACTAGTCGGGTTTTTTCCTGACTATGGTTCACAACATTAACTAGCTTACTTCCCTTGACCCAGAAAACATATGTCCTGTCTTACGGACGATTCAATATCTACATCGTATGTCTGTATAAGCTATTATAAAACTACCTTTTGCATCTACATTTAGATTTAGTTTACTACTCATTCCTAATATCTAAATTTTTATTCCTTTCTAATTATCCTTTTTTCAAATATTAATTGATGGGATTCAGGCGAAATTTTATTAATATACTGACAACCACATTCCAAACTGTCATCTACACTACTCTTATTCCATACAGCCGTCTACACACTTATTTGAAAAACAGACATGTACACACTAGTGCAAACAGTCATCTACACGTTTATTCCAAACAGTCATTTACACTCTTATTGCAAACAGTTGTCTACAGATTTATTACAGAAAAAATGTCTTCCTCATCTTTCCACCTCCACCCCACTACACCACCTCCAAACAGGTCACGTGCCTTTCTAAACTTCTCACCTCTACACCACCTCACTCAGAAATTGAAATCGATATATGTGTAGATGACACCGAACTTATTTTCTCCTGAATGAGTATTATATATTTCTAATTCCGACTGAAACTATTCTGATTGGTTTCGTTAGTCATTAAGCCTTAGTTGACATCTCGGAGTGAAGTTGTTAAGCTTGTTTATCTAGCTGATATAATTTAATATCGAACTAAAGTAATTTCTACTTAATAATATTAAAAGGAGAATATTCTTGTATTCATTAACATCCAACAGGAGTCCATTTTTTTATAGTAATTAACATTCAGCAGGGGTCTTTACTTGTATTTTTTTATATCCATCAGGATTCCTTTCATATATTCATTGACATCCGACAAGAGTGTATTTTCTTTTATTCATTAACACCCAGCAGAAGTAATCTCTTTTATTTATTAATCCCACCAATATTAGTTTGCTTTGCATTTATTAGCCTGTAGGCTATTTACGTGGCGCCACTAACATCCAATAGGAGTCCTATACGTAATTTACTAAAATCCAAAAGGAGTCCTATACGTAATTTACTGACATCCTATAGGATTCCTATACTTAATTTACTAACGTCCAATAGGAGCCCTATACATAATTTAATAACATCCAATAGAAGTCCTAAACTTAATTTACTAACATCCAATAGGAGTCCTATACTTATTTACTAACATCGAGGAGGCATCTGACTATTTACATCATTTTAAAATCTATAAATTGTCAATATGTTATGCAGCATGAGTTTATAATAGTAATAATATTTGTTTCCTTCCATTTCAAAATGCATTTTGACTTGTAAATTCAACAGGATTCAATTGTATTTGGACATGGGATGTTACTTGTATTCAAAGAGAAAGATTGTTTGGCTGGTATTCCAATCGGATTTTGCTTGCATGCACTAAGATTGAATATGGATCTCTGTCTGTATGCACTTGATGTTTATAATCACAGGATATTCCAAGTAGATTACGTGCATTTGAATATGGTCTCTTAGTACTATTATCTAGGTTAGTGATTAACCCGATGCAAAATAACAAATTGCATTGCATACATTTCACCCCTCCCAAATCTGGATTTCAATGTAAAAGGTCTGCACATTAACACTCTTTGACTTAGCCAAATTCAGACATAGATTAATGTATACATGAAATCAAAATAAAATGGATACCAGTAAACATAATTATATCAGGCAATAATAAAGCTTATTATCTTCGTAAATTCGCTGTTGGCAAAATCATTAATACATTAGGCCAATGCCAACCTCTAGATAGATAAGTAAAAATTACTCGTATATTTTTAGCATTTAATTAGACAGTTATAACCCCATACAATTATTAATTTGTCAGGCACTAGACAGATAAGTAAAATATACTCCTATTTTTAGCATTTAATTAGACAGTTACAATTCGATGCAATCACACTCTGGGCATTGAATTTGCAACATCAAATCGCCTTTATCAAAAGTGATCACCGAACAGTTGAAGATATGATTATAAATATGTATTTGTTGTGAAAGAAAGATAAACATCAATCAGAAATGATAATTGAAAACAACTATTCATTTGTCATCTCATTAATACCTAATCCCCCACCCCAGGCTGCGATGGGGTGAGCGTCTGGGATGGCTAAAATTTATAAAATGCTCGACAACTGCTGACAACATTACAATAATAAACTATTCACAGACAATGCCTGGTGACCCAGTAAAAAAATCTAACAATCAAAATGAATATCAGCCTACTATTGAAATTTTAAAAATATTGATACATTTACTAATTCCTTAAATTCAATTTACATATAAAATTAGCAATTTTGGCAATATTAATAAATATAATATATTCACATAATACAAATTATTTGTGTTCATATTTTATTTCAACACCTTCTTCAATATGTGTCCATTTCTGATTATCATTGCACTTCCAAATAATTGTGGATCTAATATCAATGGGATGCAGACGAAATGATATGCTTGTTGCGACTTGCTATATTTATATATTTATATATCGACATGTTAAATCTATATATGGTCACGTTCTATCTAGGAACATGCTATATCTATATATGGTCATGCTATGTAAGGGATTCTTATAATGCCCCTTCCGCCACCCCTTCCTATACACGTTTACATTTGACGAACAAACCCGATTGGCTTAAGTTTCAGGCGTGGGATGTTACAACAGAATCCTAACGTATAAATACACCTGTTGCTGAGTGGCTGAAACAGTCTTCACTTCCAGAGCTACTTGTGTAGAAGGAACAAAGCAGGCAGAAGGCAGTCGTTCTAAATTCGTCTTTACATTGAATGACCAAGGCAAGTAAAATTTAGAAAACTTTAAATCAATAAATCAGATCAACAGACTGACCTACTGCATTTGTTTATTATAAACTTAGGTATATGTTGTGTACAGTGTATCGTAATATTCAGACTTGCCATTAATGAGAATGCAGGAAAGCAGTTTTGTACTTTTAAAGGGTAAATAAAATGTTTAGACAAATATTACTTATTAATTAAGACCTTTAATATAAATATTAATTATTAATTCAGTCCAATAATGGACACATTAATTAATTATTAATTCAGACCAGTAATTTAAATATTTATTATTAATTCAGACGATTACTGTAAATATTAATTAGTAATTCAGACCATCATTTTAAATATTAATTATTAATTCAGACCATTATTGGAAATATTAATTATTAATTCAGACCATTATTGGAAATATTTATTATTAATTCAGACCATTATTGGAAATGTTCTGTTGGCGAGGTATGCTATATTCCTTACTCAGTATTAGTTATTAAGTAAATCACTTGTAATATTTATCACCTCATGCATAGCATCATTGGTACTATTAACGACTGCTCCTCTCTCTCACTTGGCGGATATGCGGGCTCTGTAAACGTTTTTCTCTTCCACAACATTAAAGATAAACATTTACCAGAACACAAAACTTCTTACTAAAGGAGAAGACAAATCCGTCTTTAATCTATATTTAGCCAGCCGCATCCACACAATTTCTTCTCCAACATAGTGTTATCAATATGAAGGTCAATAATTCGAACAATAAATTTATTAAATCTACAATCAAATATACATACATATGACAAATACAAAATACATTACATCGTATTTCCACTAAACCCTGTTTGAATAATTTCTTTACTACAGCCTTTATCCAGAAAAATACATTTCAACAAGTGTCAATACAAATCACAGGATAGATTTATCAGAGAATAGAAATGGAGTTAGAGATGAGCAGTAAATGTACTACATAACCTTGTCCAGACACAGGTGCAATTGATTTATTTTGGTGCACTGTTTCGTATCAAAGTCAAAAGTTAATTTTTCACATAAATTTTCTACATGTTTTTCTCTGCACACGTTTAAAACAGATTCTCTGATTGCTCTCATGAAGTCAACCTGGGCTCTCTGCCAGTTTGTTCAAGCGAAACAACAATTGTAATAATGTCTAGTGCTTCGCCATACCAGAAATTTTCTCAGGTACTCAGCATATTTTGCCACCATATATCAGAGGAAAGTAGTGTATTACTACAAGTACACACTACATTTAACACCTCCACAGAGGCTGATAACCAGTAAATCAGGAGGTTCAAATTATACTTAAATGAAATGAAAAGCTACTTAATACCTGTAAAATATAAACAGGGAACAACACTAAATCACAGTTTATCACTTTATAACTTCATTCTTTCTTACATTCCAGTCTCAAGTTACAATTTCCTGCAACATTATTTATTATCCGGATACACGTACACAGTATAATAAATACAGCTTATCAAAACAATGTCAAGTGTTTAGAATATTATATATGAATAGAAATAATAGTCTACTGACATAATACACATCTACATAAAACACAATTATAACACTTCGATAGCAAAAATGCATGAAATATTTCGAAGTCCATTTTCTCTCAACTAGTATGTTAACTCACCATTAAGCTAACGGACGCCTTTCATGAAATAGTTTGCATTACATCAACAATTTCTAGTATATTCCCAACTCAGGTGTTTGCTTCAACTCAGACACTTTCTAAAATACCGTGATAAGGAGTGGCCAAGGTCGGGTTACACAAACAATTTAACAGTTTAAATTAAAAAATATGGATAGGCAAATTCACTTCACCACACGTACTGAATTAATATTGCAAGTAGAATTGAATTGGGAAAAAATGTTGTGTGCGTTAAGTGCCCTGATATACATAGGAATAAATCCATGGCTTCAAACAAAGGGAACAAGAATGCTCTCCCTTTATAGTGTTTTGTGCATTATATGTCTGATATACATAGGACTAAAGCTATATCTGGATATTTTTTAATCTAAGATTTCATCAGAAATACAAGTGATTCAAATGAAGTCTTTACTTGTTTTCATTAACATCCTCCTTGAGCGTTTTATCTTCTTTAGCATCCAACAGAAGACTTTACGTAAATTCATTAATGTCCAGAAGGAGTTATAAATTAATATCGAACTGAAGTAATTTCTGCTTAATAATATCCAGAAGGAGAATATTCTTGTATTCATTAACATTCAAAAGGAGTCCAGTTTTTGATAATAATTAACATTACGCAGGAGTCTTACTTGTATTTATTAATATCCAGCAGGATTCCTTTCTCATATTCATTGACATCCGGCAAGAAGTCAGTTTCTTTATTCATTAACACCCAGCAGAAGTAATCTCTTGTATTTATTAATTTCACAATATTAGTTTGTTTTCAATTTATTAGCCTGTAGGCAATTTACTTGGCGCAAATAATATACAATAGGAGTCCTATACTTAATTTACTAACATCCAATAGGAGTCCTATTCTTAATTTACTAACATCCAATAGAAGTCCTATATGTAATTTACTAACATCCAATATGAGTCCTATACGTAATTTACTAAAATCCAATAGGAGTCCTATACTTATTTACTAACATCGAAGAGTCATTTGACTGTATTTACAGCATTTTAAAATCTATAAATCGTCAATATGTTATCCAGTATGAGTTTATAATAGTAATGATATTTGTTTGCATCCATTTCAATATGCATTTTGACTTGTAAATTCACCTGGATTGTATTTGGACATGGGATGTTACTTGTATTCAAACAGAAAGATTGTTTGGCTGGTATTCCAATGGGATCTTGCTTTGCATGCACTAAGATTGAATATGGATCTCTTTCTGTATACACTCGATGTTTATAATCACAGCAGTAGGCATTCCAAGTAGATTACATGCCTTTAATATGGTATCTTAGTACTATTATTATTATCTAAGTTAGTGATTGACCCGATGCAAAATAACGAATTGCATTGCATACATTCCCCCCTCTCACATCTGGATTTCAATGTAAAAGGTCTGCACATTAACATTATTTGAATTAGCCAAATTCAGACATAGATTAATATATACGTGAAATCAAAATAATTTGAATACCAGTAAACAATAAATATGTCGGGCAATGATAAAGCTTATTCGTAAATTCGCTGTTTTCAAAATTTTTAATACTTTAGGCCAATGCCAACCTCAAATAGATAAGTAAACATTACTCGTATTTTTTAGTATTTAATTAGACAGTTATAACCCCGTACAATTATTAATTCGTCAGGCACTAGATAGATAAGTAAACATTACACGTATTTTTTAGCATGTAATTAGACAGCTGCAATCCCGTGCAACCAAACTCTGGACATTGAATTTACAATATCAAATCGCCTTTATCAAAAGGGATCACCGAACAGTTGTATATATGATTACAAATATGTATTAGTTGTGAAAGAAAGATAAACATCAATATGAAATGATAATGGAAAACAACTATTCATATGTCATCACAGTAATACCTAATCCCCCACCCCAGGCAGCGATGGGGTGACCGTCTTGGCAGGCTAAATCAGCAAACTACCCGACAACTGCTGACATTAAAATATTAAACTATTCACAGACAATGCGTGGCGACCCAGTGAAAAAAAGCGACAGTCGGATATAATATCAGCTTAGCCTTGAAATAAAAATATAGAGAAATTTACTGATTCCTGAAATTCAATTTACATATAATATTAGCAATGTTGGCAATACTAATAAATATAATATATACACTTAATACAACTTTATATAACATAACTAAATATAATATATACACTTAATACAACTTTATATAACATAACTAAATATAATATATACACGTAATACAACTTTATATAACATAACTAAATATAATATATACACTTAATACAATTTATATAACATAACTAAATATAATATATACACTTAAATGTTTGGCTTTTGTACCGTCAGAATGCCTAGCTGGTGCATAAATCGTACTCAAGATTGTTTTGTCTAGATGTTTCGCTTTTGTACCGTCAGAATGCCTAGCTGGTGCATAAATCGTACTCAAGATTGTTTTGTCAAGATGTTTCGCTTTTGTACCGTCAGAATGCCTAGCTGGTGCATAAATCGTACTCAAGATTGTTTTGTCAAGATGTTTCGCTTTTGTACCGTCAGAATGACTAGATGGTGCATAAATCGTACTCATGATTGTTTTGTCAAGATGTTTGGCTTTTGTACCAAAAGTGCTAATGAATGAATGGCTAGTCTGCCTGGCTTGTGTGCTAAGAAACAACAACTAAAGAATGGATTGTCAGTATATATTTTTTGAGTACCAATAGTAATAATGAATGTTTTGTCAGAATGTTTCTCTTGTGTATCGATACTAAGAAACAATGTACGGTATTAATTGACTTGATAACCAAAATCTAATGACATATATTTTTACCTTAATGTTTTGTTTTGCGTCTAGTTAGTAGCAAACGAAAAGCTTTTTCGTAATACCTGATTTCCTATAAGAGGATTTTCCTTAATTATTTTTATTTCGCATAAAGAATTCCTACCCAAAGATTAGATATAAATATGAGGAATTATTTGACTTGCATTCCATAAATTTAATTAGAATCTGGCACGTAAACAAATCCGATGTAGAGAGAAAAACAGAACAGTATTGTAGCTGATATTCCTGTATTTAAATTTGAACAATAATGTAGCTGTAATTCCTGTTCTTAACTTTGAACAATAATGTAGCTGTAATTCCTGTTCTTAACTTTGAACAATAATGTAGCTGTAATTCCTGTTCTTAACTTTGAACAATAATGTAGCTGTAATTCCTGTTCTTAACTTTGAACAATAATGTAGCTGTAATTCCTGTTCTTAACTTTGAACAATAATGTAGCTGTAATTCCTGTTCTTAACTTTGAACAATAATGTAGCTGTAATTCCTATAATTTAACTTTGTATAATAATGTAGATGTATCCCTGTTTTTAACTTTGAACAATAGTGTAACAATACTGTATTCAACTTTGAAGGAAGTTATCTGAAACCTCTGTGGGTTTAGCCTACTATGTATTTTCCGAACCTTCAAGAAATAATGGTAAGTACAAGTGAATAGTACCGATTTATATTCTTGAGTACTTCTAGTATCCACCTTGTGCCAAGTCAAATATTATATACAATATTCCGTAGGTGGAAAAAGTCTCATTAAAGGAGAAAACAAATCCGTCTTTAATTAGCGAGTCCGCAATCACCCACTTTCTCCTCCTTTATATATTATCAATACGTGTAAGAAGGTCAATAAATGTAACAATAAATTTATTAAAGCAATAATCAAATATACATATGACAAACACAATGAAAAAGATTACTTGACGTTAATATTTGCACGAAACAACGTTCGAATAATTTGTGTTTCACTATCGTATATCAACAAAAAAATACAATTCATCAATTCAATACAGTCAACAGATAGTGCTTATTAGAGAGCAGAAA
The DNA here is from genome assembly GCA_028829895.1 of Sinotaia quadrata. Classification (NCBI taxonomy): domain Eukaryota; kingdom Metazoa; phylum Mollusca; class Gastropoda; order Architaenioglossa; family Viviparidae; genus Sinotaia; species Sinotaia quadrata. The sequence continues at coordinate 134,332,704 of CM054180.1, read as the reverse complement.
TGGAGTTATTAGGGATAGGCAATAATCTTTACATAACCTGAATTAAGCGCTGTCTTTTACACGCTTTTTTAACAGTCATAAGTATATTATATACGTCAACATGTGTCTTTCTCCATACACATCGAACATACTGATGTGTTGTTATTCTCTTGAAGCAAATTTGAGCATCTCTTTGCCCTGTCAGTTCCTTCAAGCAGAACAACAATTGTAGCTATTTCTGTTAACTTCTCTGTACCAGAAATTGTACAGGTAATCAACATATCTTGCCACCTTATATGAAAGGGGTGTAGTGTACCTCCACACTTACCAGTGTTCCCGCCTTTCCAACCGTCTGCCAGATAGATTAACAAACAGTAACATGGATTCAAATCACACGAGTGAAGAAGAACATAATGGCTGCTTAACATGAAATATATAATCAGGGAGCATTGCTATGTTTCGATTTTATCAATTTTATAACTCCATTGTTTGTTACATTCCAGTCTAACAGTTTCCTGCAACAGTATTTATTAGCCCAATACATGCATACAACATAATAAATACTGCATATCAAAATGATGTCAAGTGTTATCACACTACATATAAGCATCATAGTTCAAACATTTAATGGCCACCTTTCAAGACTGGCCTCCTTTTGCAACTATAAATTCTAATGATCATACAATATATTTCTCTACAGAAGGTAAACATTTAGATTTCAGCCCTATGGATGGTCTCGTTCTCGTAAATAATAACCATTAGATAATAAAAACTACTCTCTCAGTTCAACTAGTTTGCATTACTTTAGCATTTTCTAGCATATTCTCAACTCTGGCTGTTTATTTCCAAATCTGACACAAAATATACTATTATAAGGAGTGCCCACTGTCGGGTTAATGTTACAATTTAGCAATTTATATATCAATTAAATTTAAAAATAAGGAGAGGCAAATTTACTCTTCCACAGTTAGGTGTCTGACTTCGCTTAATTATTGCTCACAAAATTTCTTTAGGCTTCAGCTGAGTATTCATGCGTGACAAGATGGTGACCTTAACGTTTATGGTGCTGACCATCATGCTAAGTGGTGCCAAAGCTGTTCCAGATGAAATTATTCAACAGCCACGTGCTATTAAGGAAAATCCCCGTCAAGGTGAGTGACAATTATTTTATTATGGATTGTCATACGAAATGAATTTAGTCAGTAGGTGTGACGTCAACGCCACCTAGTTAATGGTTATGAATATTATTAATTTATTAATCATCCATAACTAATTACAAGTGATGAGAATCTTAATTTATGATTTTAATAAATTTCCAGTAGACACCACTCGTCTCTCTCACTTGGACGATATGCAGGTACTGTAAATGGTTTCTCTCTTCCCCAACATTCAAGACAAACATTTACCATTACACAACATTTCAATAGATGGAAAACTTCTTACTAAAAGAGGAGATTAATCTGTCTTGTAATCTATATTTAGCGTGCTCCCATTCACAGACTTTCGTTTCCAAAATAACGTTATCAATATGTGTAAGACGGTCAATAAATTTAACAATGTAGGCCCCTACTTTTTGTCGCCACCACCTTCTCTCTGATGAGGGGAGGGTGGTGGCTTGTCGGCTCCACGTAGGACTTGAGTAAATATAATTACAAATCCACACACCGAACACCAAGATGGTTATTTGGCTCGAATTTTATTCTGCGTGGAGGTTACGTATTGCCGACTTGTTTGCATGTGTGCTTGCATATGGGTAAGGGTGAAGTGTAGACGGCACAGACGACACAACAAATAACAACGACAGCAATCGCTCTTTCGAAACCATAGACAGGAGAAGGCCTCAATGTCAGAGTATATATTCAAATTTATTGGTCTATGGGTTCCCTCTCGCACGTTGGTTAGTCAGTCAGCCATCCACCCTCGCACCCATGGGAAATGGGGGAAGAAAGAAAGAAAAATGATAAATGATGAATTAAAATAAAAGAAATACAAAATTCAATCCTTCTATGCAGTAATACATTTAGGGTTGCCTCAACATGTTACAACATAATATAACAGTCATTATTTATAAGTTCTGGCACCACTGCCCTTGTATCAAAGTTCATTAATAATAAACTAATGTAATTTATTTGCAAGTCTCCAACAGTTCCATCAATATTATCTTATATTAAGGTTTATTTTTAATTCTAGGTTTAATGGTTACGATTCCTATGCTTTAGTTTTAAGTTTTAGTTTTGTGCTCTGAGATTTCTACCCTAATTAGAATTTTCTTTTACTCACATAGTACTGTCACGTTCTCCTTGGGCTGGGCTCACACAGTTACTGTCACTTTCTTCTTGTTCTCTGCTCATATAGTTCGTTACTTTCTTCTTGTGCTGGGGGGTTTAAAGATGCTCAAAACACCGTCGACGTCTCGACACGGGTACGCTCCCTGGAACCCAAATACAGTAGCCTTCACTGCCCCTGTTTCGTCTCCTGTTACACTTCTCGTTAGGACTATTTCTCAACTCTCACTTTTCATTACTTCGTTTTGCTTCTCTTCTCACTCCTTAACAGTGAACCTGGCCGTTTTTCTGCGATATATCACACATAATCGCAACTGCTTCCTCCTGCACCATTTCCCATGCGCAACAACGTTAGACTTCCACCAGGAATATATCTCTGCCTGGAAAATAACCGATTGTCCGCGGTCTTTGCACAGAGCACCCGAGGTTACTATCCTGTTTATTGGTTCACCTAAAACTGGGCGGCCGTTACGGCGCGTTTTTTCATACCCAGCCGGGTGTCATCTGGCACTCTGATGCAGTGTCCACGTACCCTCTAGTTGCTTGCCTCCCAACTTCAAAGAGTTTTCTTGGTACCTAAGCAGGAAGAACTGAGGACTTCTCATCCCCTATCGAACACTACATCCCTGATGTCTGTTCTCGTTTCTCATCGTTTCTGTCTCCATATCCCCTTTATATACACCAACTCTTGTACATCACTTTCTATGAGCTGGTTGGAACACCCCCTTCCAGCACACGCTATCCCCCATTCACAACCAGCACGGCACTGTGCGTGCTGATGAATAATTCTTACCATCCTGAAGGTCCACTTCTATTAGTGCCACAAGTATCAAGTTCCCAGTTGGCACTTGAGATTTACGTATCCATTTGACCTACCTAGCCTAACCCAGAGCACAGTAAAATCTCAGAGCAATTACTTGTATTTTATTTTAAAACTACAATTACTGGCAACTCATGGCCACCTGGCAAGCCATACATTAATTAACTCACAGCAAGAAATGGTTGTACTCTTAAACCAACCTTTTTAACTTAGTAATACAATGGTTAGCTTTCCATTAACTCAACTTCTATTTCAATAGTACTTTCACAAAACAATAGCAATTTCACAATAACAATATCAACTTAACTACCGAACATTTAATAGTGGTGATTCTTAAAAAGATGTTTACATTTCAAAACTCAGAGTCCGCCTTTTCACAGACATAATCAGAGTCCCAGCTCTCTCTCACGAATTCCCGTATACGGGCCGCCACTGACACATATTTATGGGCGTGGGTTTTGGCCACAAGGGTCAAGCCAGCAAGTTAATTAAATGCTTTCCTATTCTTTGGCACGAACTTAAGCTAGTGTTTCCGACACTTAGTTTTTGCATTGTAGACAAAATGATCATGTTTACCCTGTCCCTCTTTTAATTAGCGATTTCGTTCATAGTTTAGAGTTAGAAGTTACTTAGAGGGAGAGAAAAAAATTAGTAATATTTCCTTGACTTTCGTGACACTTTTCAAGTATGCATTTAACAAATACAAAAAAATACATTACTTCAATATTTCCACAAAACCATGTTTAAATAATAATTATAAACATATATCCCATCTTATATCCCAAAACATTATTCAAAGAATTAATGCAAACCACAGGAAAGTTCTTATCAGAGATCAGGAATGAAGTTATTAGAGATAAGCAATTTCTATGTAACCTAATTTAGGAACTCTCTCAATAGTCTTTTGCAAACATTTACCAATAAAGCCACAAGTTTACTGTTGAATTATTGCTCTAAATTACATGTGATTCCCTCCTCACATTGTAAACACTGATTTTATGCTACTCAATTGAGGCTAACCTGAGCGTTCCTTTGCCATATTAGCTCTCTCAAGCAGAACAAGTGTGGCAATTTTCAGTAACATTCTTGTACCTGAAATTACTAGATGTAATCAGCATACATTGCCACCAAATATCAATGGAGTGTAAAGTATTGCTTACACTTACACACTGCAGTAGATAATAACAAAAGATGATTGAAATATGAGACACCTAACTGTTATTTTATATCAATATATATCTGAATTGTACACATTAATGATGTTTTGCTAAATCACAACTCTCTCTCTCTCTCTCGATTATTGTTGTTGCTATGACGAGAAATATATATTACTTGCTAAGAGCGTAACTTAAATCTTATACGTATTATGTTATTTATATTTAAATTTTGTGTACTAATAGTATTTTGTCTACTATGTCTATCCAGCTTTCAACTTTTGCCTCCTGACTTAGAGACAATAATGTTTATCATTTTTGTGTTTGTCAATTTGACCAAATAATTACGTATACACTTCTGCAGAATTCAATACACAGTATAACAAGGTAATTATTATTTTTTTAAATAACCAGTAATCAGCACATGGCGTCTGAAAGCAATATGTCCTTTAAACTTAATCAAATTAAAGTCTTATAAATTCAGCACTACACGGCCTGAACTCAATATATCATCTTGTCCAAGCCGATGTTCATCCCAGGAATGCCTGTTTTGTTATGATTTCTGTTTCTTTTTGTGTGGTGGTGGATTGTTTTGATTTAAGCATATATGTTTTTAAAATATAGAATAAATAAAAGATAAAATATTATCTTTTTCTGAATCGGAAATGTCATCTTTACCCGAGTTAAAATCATTGCTGATAAAAATCTTTGAATGCGGTCAGTAGCGAATCATGAACAGCTATGTGTAAACAAAGAGATTGGCCTCTGAGTAATTCACTTAGTAATGGCTGAAATGTACAATCTCATAACATGTATATTTAAAATTTTACTTTACAACCATAAATTGCACTGTTGAAGCTAATATCAGTCTAGTGTAATGGCATCGGTTCACATTCACACTCAATACAACAGTTCATTTGTTCGAATTTTTAATTCACTAATTATTATTTAACAATGTTATCGTGTGAAACAAAAGCAAGATACAAAAAATAAACTATGCTATAATATACAGAATAATTGAATGAATTCCTTTCACTTTAGCCCACTTAACCTTTCATCACTAGTAATTATTTACTCACCAAGAATGTATTTAATAATGTCTATAAACTCAAGGTGTTTTATATTCATAACATCTATCAACCTTAAATATGAGTTTATTTTCGTACGCAATGATTATACAACTGTTACATTCTGTGGCGGAGTAAATTTGTCTCTCCTATTTTTAAACTTAATTATTACTTAAATTGTTAAATGGTAAGAGTACTCTGAACTTGGGCATTCCTTATGACAGTATCGTTTCAAGTGTCTGAGTTAATGTAAATGCGTGAGGCGAGAATATGCTAGAAATTATGATGTAATGTAAACAAGAGAGTAGTTTTTATTATCCAATGGTTATGATTGAAGAGAAGGAGACCAGCCAATGGGCTCAGATCATCATGTTTACTTGCTGAATGTGGGTTCCTAAAATATTGAAGGAAATCAAACTATTTAATTGTAGTAGTCGTATGTATTTTATTTTTGATTTACTAAATATATTGACCTTGTTATGCATATTGATAACTGTTACGTGTCCAGTATTTATTTATAGACCCTGCTTAGGAAATTATGGAAACTTTAATTTACTAATTAAATTAATTCCCTCTCTTCAACCTAAACAGACTGGTTGCTCAAATTATCATTCGACTAAGTTAAAAATGCGTCTTTGTAGTTTAGATCACAGATTTACGAACTGACAACTTGCGTACAAAAGCCGGTTTGGAAATCGTTAAAAACTCTCTTAGATTAATATGCATTCAAAACATTCATTTAGCTCAATCAGCCCCCATCCAAACCACGAATTAGGTCTATATGCATAAGAATTACTACGAAAGAGGTTTTTAAAAAAAGTAAAAATGAATTTAATATTTAACAACTAACGATAATAATTAATTACGAGCATGAAGTCTAGATTCGAATAGTAGCAATTAATCCGTGCTAAACGTTAGAGTCAATTGGTTTTATAGAAAGTTATTCAGCCAAATAGTCTTTTGCTTCAGAAGTGTAGAAACGTTACTCATCTATACTCTTGAACGCCACATGGTCTCGAAACTGGTTAGATCTGGTCCGCATCACTCTGTCTCATCGCTGGTACTGCCCGTAGCATCAAAAGTCAATCATCCACTCAATTACTGCATCGCTAAAGTACTTGTAACGATCGTTAACCAAAGTTAACACAGCATACCCTGTCGTAAAATGTAGGCATGGGTTATGAAGACACACGAGTCGACATATGACCCAAAAGAAGTAAAAGAAGAACAAAGAAAAGAACCCGCTCTCTGGAAATAAAGAGGTTGAGTTCCATGAGCTATTTGCTTTTGTATTCGCAAACCCGAGCACGTGTTTCTTATTAAATGCTCTGAATTCAGAATCTTTAACGATAGTGTCGTTTACAATTTAAAGATACATTGCAGTTCACGTGTGTGTTACATTTAACATTACAAGAACATATGAATTCCTAAACATTTTACAGCATTAAAAATTGAAATTCACACAAAGGGATATTTCAAATTAAGCATGAGCGCTTTTACAATTCTTTTTACATGAAAATTATATGCAAGAACAATTTGAATTACAAGGAAAAATTCGCAACGTGCACAGACGTTCCTGCAGCACTAGTGAATTTAAGATTTATACAAATTAAAGATAAGAAAGAGTTACAATAATTTATATACAATGAACTTTTAGATTTGTCCTTTTTACAAACAAACCACATGCTTTGGCTAGAGTAGCAATTATCTGCACAAAATACATACATCAATTCAATACAAAATACAATTAACAAATGCAATAATATTTGTCAGAAGTAGACGTGTTACCTCTCAAAAGTAGATTACTGCTTCAAGCAACAGTTCTTTTCGACTCGACATTCGGTGGTGACCTAACTAGTTAGCTATCTTGTGTGTCGACTGAGTCTGTAGGAGTGAGTGACAATTTACCAAGCGTTATTGTATTTATTAAACTGTATGAACGCGTCACATGACTGATCATGTGGTATGTTGTTGATTCGAATTGCTAGACAATGGTCTAAAGTTACATAACTCGTTTTGACCTCCTTGCTAGTTTCTCGATATTGATGCAGCACGGGAAAAGCTTTAATAAAGGATCCTTCAAAATTTGATTTTTTTAAATTAGCAAACTGGGTTAGGTGTTCATGACACAGAATTAGTCAGACTCGTCACAATAGCCTTATGTTGGATTTACTAAATATATTGACCTTGTTATGCATATTGATAACCTTATGTTGGAGAAGTAAGTGGGTGTATGGGGGTTAACTAAATAAAGAATAGAGTAGGATTTGCCTTCTCCTTTATTGAGAATATTTCCACTATTTGGTGAATTGTATTTTAGGATATGAGACTGAATACATAATAACAATTTGAAAGTGGTTTCTTAGAAATGATGATGTGAAATAATCCTTTTCATTGTATTTTTTTAGATGTAATTTGATTGTTGATTTAATAAATTTATTGACCTTCTTATGCATACTGATAACACTATGTTGGAGAAGAAAGTCGGTGGATGTGGGCTCACAAGATATAATTACGGATATGTCTACTCCTATAGTAAGAAGCTTTCCATGTGTGGAATATTGTGGGACGGTAGTAAATGTGTCTTTAATGATGTTGATTAGAGAAAACATGTACAGTGCCCCAATATCCGCCAAGTGATGAGTCTGCTGGAAAATTATTAATAACATAAATTAAGATTATCATCACCTGTAATTAGTTAAGGATGATTACTTAATTTGAAACAGCATAACCACTCAATATTTGGCTTTAGTGCCACAGTACTAAAATAAATCAGTTTACCATTACAGAAACTAAAAATTAGGAAGACATCCAATATATTTTGAACTCTTTCAATTGAACTCTGAACTTCAGACATCCCATACAAGTCTCCCACAATAATATTCTTAAAAAACAATATGTGACTTTCTCCAGTTATAAACATCCACTATAAGACTGATTGAAATGAATGAGAAGACAACTAAGGAATAGGTATGTGTTATGACCCTCTGTTATAACTGTGTATACTAGTGCGTTTTGTTGCAATTACATGAGTTTTGAGAGTGTGTCGCTGGTTGTCGTCTGAAATGTCCTATGAATATTCTATACGTACGTTGGCACTCACACTTTTTTTTAATCCCATCATCTTTCTGATGAAACAATCTTAACGTTTCTTCTCTTTATATCCCCACTATTATAAACAGTCAGTTGAATTATTATAAGATATAAGTATAAAATAGTTCGTTAAACATTACTAGTTAAATATAGGCAGTAAATTAATACAATACTCAACATTAAGTGTGATGTCACGATGTATAATATTTTGCAGTTGCCTTTGCTGCTCACTTCAAAAATTTTAATATAACTGTTGGATGGAAAGTGCCGATGGTGTTCGATGAAGTGGTAGCGAATATCGAGAATGGTTACGATGTCAAAACTGGTTATTTTACAGCTCCGACAAGTGGCATCTACATCTTTAATTTACAGATCATAACCAAAACAATGAATTTTCTGGAGGCTGCCCTGGTGTCCAATAACAATTCACTTTGTTTCGCGTTTACAGGTTGGAAGAGATTTAATAATGGGTTTTGTACTACAAACCTAAGATTAGAAAAAGGAGGCAGAGTGGCAGCAAACTTACTAAATGGTGAGAGCAGAAATATCTATGGTTCGTTTTATTTTATGTTTAGTGGAGCAATTGTTTCTTATGACATTATCAAATAACACACACATTTCGTCACTGCTCCTACCACGAGATCTGCTATTCCTTCATCACAATGATAGTTGTTACTATTATTGCTACTTCTTATATAAATCTATTATAACACGTTGAGGGTTCGTCAAGAAAAAATCTTTAACAGTATTAAATTCCATTTATACTGAGACGAATTCAATTTGTATCTTGAAAGTGATTAAAGGCGATTGAAATTACAATAAAGTTCATAACACAAAAAAATAAAGTTTCCTCATTCTTGTGTGAAAGTTTGTGTAATGTTGTGCAAAAAGTGAAAGTGAATTGAAATTAATATGCTGCAAGAAATATACAATCCCAATAACACAAACAATACACACTTATTGCATGCAGCCCTGTTGGTATCCCATATAATGGACAACACAAAATACACAACAATTGTAGGTCAATCGCAACATTGACTCATTTCAGCCACCAGAGGAAGGTCCTCACATATAATGACAAGGACAGACGTGAACGGATGGACAGAGGGACAAACAGACAGACGGATAAACAGACGACATATATGATGACTACATTTAAATTAATTTTACTTGAAACGAAGGTGATAAGAAATGACACATGGCAGAAGAAATTTAATAAAATATTTATATAAAAATAAAACTAAACAAAGAAAATAAAACAGCAATCAATTACAAAATACACTTAGCACAATGCTCATAATATTTATCAGAGAAAAGTTAGACTTCCCTAGCTAGTTATGTTTTCCCTGACCATGTTGAAATATTTTCTTCTCAGTTCTCCAATAAAATAGATTTGCACAAAGTTCCCAATATTAAAAGATTTGCATAAAGTTACCAATAGTTCCTACATGGATAGATACCATTCTCACACTCCTGGCCAATGTACTACTTTCACTTAGTTACACTGATGGATTTTAGCATGTCATTGGCTGTGTCTATGTAGACTTACACTCCTAATAGATGTAGTGTTCTTATGAACCAATTGCTCATACACTTCATCAATATGTTGTCAGCAATAGAAGCAATGCTACAAAGATGTAGTGTTCTTATGAACAAATTGCTCATACACTTCAGCAATCTGTTGTCAGCAATAGAAGCAATGCTACAAATATGTAGTGTTCTTATGAACCAATTGCTCATACACTTCAGCAATCTGTTGCCAGCAATAGAAGCAATGCTACAAAGATGTAGTGTTCTTATGAACCAATTGCTCATACACTTCAGCAATCTGTTGCCAGCAATAGAAGCAATGCTACAAAGATGTAGTGTTCTTATGAACCAATTGCTCATACACTTCAGCAATCTGTTGCCAGCAATAGAAGCAATGCTACAAAGATGCAATCCTCAAAACATATGACGAAAATCCTGCGATTTATAAATAAAGTTCTCATAGACTGCACTGCTACCATTAACTATATAGTGTCTTTATATAAAGGTTAATCATTTTCTGAGTACAATCTCACTAACCTGAAACAAACATGAACAAATTTATCATGATTACATTCTACACAAAATATTTAAAAATGTAAAAATATTGTAAATGAACTATACCTTTCATTCAGCAAAGAACATGATTCAGGTATCTATAACAATAGTCTATGGATTTCCTTAAATAATCTGATAAACTCTTATTTAAACCTTTTGGTTTATCTTTCACACAGATTTTCAGATTTACACTACGTCGAAATCTAGGTTTCCACTATACATCTGGCACGTGTTACTATCGTGGGAAAATGCACATGGCACGGGTTTACTCCCCTATTTAAAGAATACTCAGTTGACCTAAAGGCTGAACAGCATCCAAGCTCTCATTCACACTTAGGATTTACAGTACTTCCAACATACTTCCGCCTCATTAAACTTGCGTACGCTAAACGATTACCTCCCTCTCTCTTTCATTCATGTACTGATCAAGGACGCATTTTACTATGCATGGACTGGTCGGATTTCTGCCTGACTATGGTTCACAACATTAACTAGCTTATTTCTCTTGACCCAGAATACATCTGTCCTGTCTTACGGGTGATGCAATGTCTACATCATATGTCTGTATAAGCCATTATAACTACCTTTTGCATCTACATTTAGATTTAGTTTACTACTCATTTCTTTACATCAAATTTTTATTCCTTTCTATATATCTGTAAACGGAAAAATGCTAATTATTATACTTACGTAATTAATTTAATTAATCTTTAATTAATTTCGTTATTTATTCCAAATTTGTAAATTAAAATTTGATTTGACTTTCACAATTTGAGTAGAATTATTTGGCATAAACAACGCTGACCCACAACCGTAGTTAAAAGGAGTAAGATTCAGGGGCCATTAATTCTTACATAACATGGACCTATTTCGGGCATCTATCTCACTTAGTCTATTATGTGCTATTATATTCTTTTCAGCCATGACTATTTTTGAAAGGAGTCAGAGAACAAAACAGGTAGTAGCCAGAGGCTAAGAAATTCTAGAAACTTCCATGACCTCTGAAAATACGTAAAAAGAGCAGACACAAATTTCTCCACACTTTTTTACACATCTTTAGAGTCCCGTGATTCGGCTCATGGTCAGAACTGAGAGAAAGGTATGTCCGATATAGAGATTGCGTTGTGGATGATTTTACATTTACTTTGAATATGTTGAATTATGTTCTTGTAAATATTATAACGAATTTAAACTATGATGCTTTTATTTTCGTTTAAAGAAAGAATCAGATGAATTAAGTGTTAAAAGGAATTGTAATGAGAAACGAAAATGTAAGTACAGATTGCAGAATTTTAAAACATGATCCTGATTTGCGCCATTACATTAATCTATTGCAATTCAAAGCCGTTTTGTTTTCCCGATTTTTCGTCGTTCTTCTGGTTCCTGGGTTTGTTTTCCGTTGCGTCTCATTGTCTGGTTGTCTTGGGTTGACAACTGTACTGCCACTCAGCCTGCTGAATTGTTAAAGGCCAGTGTGGACTAACTTCTTGATGGACTCTGTATGTACCGGGACCAACAAGGGAGACGGTATTACAAAGTGAGCTGCAGCAGGTGCGTGCGTGAGTCTGACTCACTTGTAATAAACAAGGATAACTTTCCAAACCAGCGTGAACTCGAACTGTGTGTTATTCAGTGCCAGTGAAAGAAGTATACTATACTGTGAACTCGGACTGTGTGTTATTCAGTGCCAGTGAAAGGAGTATACTATACTGTGGATAATTCTGACTGTGTGGCATTCAATGCCAGTGAAAGGATTTTTCCATGTACTGTAATAACTGTTCTTGGACAAAGTGTTATGTGTACGGAACATTCATTTAACATCACCAGGTGGGCTAAACCACGAGACATTCAATTGTCAACCAAACCTGCCGAGAACTTGGCTACTGCTGAACAAGGCCATAATCAGGTGATTCAATTACATGAATTTTCTGTGTAATCTGTACATGTTTCTGTGATTTTCATTCCTTGTTCTATATCTGATTCTTCTATGTAATTTCTTATTCTTCTAGGTAATTTCTGTATTTTTCCTAAGTGTTGACTATGTAGTTGGCTTATTTATGTGAAGTGTTTGTGTAAGCTTAACTAAATTGGATCATAGTGTCACGTGAAATTCTTCAATAATTATTCTCTAAACCTGCATTGATATATCTTTTCATTAATTGTAAATTCTAGAAGTCTTATGAGATTTGTGATTTCGAAATCGCCTAGTGTGTGATTTGAAATCAATGTAAATTTATTGAAATTGTTATCTTATTTCTTTTAATAAATTTGTTTTTTCTTTAAAACTATTTACTCTCTCTCATATTGTTGGGGAGGTACATGTGTAGATGATGGGTGGGGGCAGCCAATGACGTAATACAGTAGAGAAGTCGGTCTATGCGCATGTTTTGAAATAGTTCCCATCATCGACGACGATGAGAGACGTGTGGAAGGGCCGGAATAGTGGTAGAACGACTCACAAGATAACGCAGGGCAGTCACTATTCTGAGACAGGTAACACATGGGAGATGGTCACTGACTGACGGACTGCTCAAGGCTTGAACTAGTCACTCTCAGACCGCATAAGACCCTTAAGGAGGTTGTGAGCGATTGGCATGAAAGATATTAATATAAATTATTTATTAATTACCAAGACGCACACGGAGGAAATCCCCTTTTCGACACAATATCCTTTTTCAAATATTTATTGATGGGATCGAGGCGAGATTTATTAATATTATGACAACCACATTCCAAACTGTCATCTACACTACTCTTATTCCATACAGCCGTCTAAACACTTATTCCATACAGCCGTCTAAACACTTATTCCATACAGCCGTCTAAACACTTATTCCACACAGTCATGTGCACACTAGTGCAGTCATCTACACACTTATAGCAAACAGTCGTCTACAGATTTTTTACAGAAAAATGTCTTCTCCATCACACCACCTCCAAACAGGTCATGTGCCTTTTTAAACTTCTCAACTCTACACCACCTCACTCAGAAAATGAAATCGATATATGATCGAAATATAACCGAAACCAAACTTATTTTCTTCTGAATGAGTATTATATATTTCTAATTCCGACTGAAACTATTCTGATTGGTTTCATTAGTCATTAAGCCTTAGTTGACATCTCGGAGTGAAGTTGTTAAGCTTGTTTATCTAGCTGATACAAAAGGTGCTGATGCCATAAATCTTTGCTTCATATGTCTGTTAAATTTCATTCCTACATATAAAACCGTATTTCAACATATTTCGATGAGCACATTGAAAAGCAAAAGCAAAGAAACTCATGTGGTAATGTTATTATACATATTTTAAGGCGACACAATCCTGATGGATTTATACTCTTGTAGTCCTGAACAAGTCACAAAGGTTAAAAGGTTATTCACAGAAACATTTATTACAAATTAAAGATACATTGCTATATATAAAATACAATGCTTTCCACTCATAACATGTACAAACATCACAATCACTCTTCACAAAAGGTTCACAGATATACGCTACTGAAGACTATTCACCAAATTGTGAAATAGAAAGTATATCTGTATCTGGATATTTTTTAATCTAAGATTTCATCAGAAATACAGTTGAATCAAAGGAAGTCTTTACTTGTTTTCATTAACATCCTCCTTGGGTGTTTTTATCTTCTTTAACATCCAACAGAAGACTTTACGTGAATTCAATAATGTCCACCACGATTTGGTTTCTTTATAAATTAATATCGAACTGAAGAAATTTCTACTTAATAACATAAAGAAGGAGAATATTCTTGTATTCATTAACATCCAACATGAGTCCATTTTTTGATAATAATTAACATTCCGCAGGAGTCTTTACTTGTATTTATTAATATCCATCAGGATTCCTTTCTTATATTCACTGACATCCGGCAAGAGGGCATTTTCTTTTATTCTTTAACACCCAGCAGAAGTAATCTCTTGTATTTATTAATCCCACCAATATTAGTTTGTTTTACATTTATTAGCCTGTAGGCTATTTACGTGGCACCACTAACATCCAATAGGAATCCTATACGCAATTTACTAACATCCAGTATGAGTCCTATATGTAATTTACTAACATCCGATAGGAGTCCTGTACTTAATTTACTAATATCCAATAGGAGTCCTATACGTAATTTACTAACATCCAATAAGAGTCCTATACTTAATTTACTAACATCGAAGAGGCATGTCAGGCGAAACAAAACTTAGCCCAGCATCACTCCATAAACATTTAAAAATTAAAATAATAAAATATAGATACACAAGGTGTATACGAACCATAGCACAAAAATACACATTCAAAGCATTCAACCAAGACACAAATTACAAGACTGACCAGCCACTCCAAGACATTAGCAGGATGTTAGAGTTATACAAGACTGACCGCCCAGGGCCAGGGCACAGGAAACGGTTAGGGATCAAAGGGTCACTTGTAGCTAGCTGATAGGGGAAACGGATAGACTCACACTGAGCTATGGGCTAGGGTACAGGAAGCAGTCGGGGATCAAAGGGCCACTCTTAGCTAACAGTAGAGGGAAGGATTAGTTTCAAAGAAATACCAGAAGTAATGGGAAGCCTTTATATAGTGGGATGAACGAATTCTCGATACTCGCTCATAACAATCCGAGTTTTAAAACATGCAGGAGCAGTCCCAGTGATTTTGTCTGGTAAAAATTTTGGAAGGAAACAGTGGGAAAATTTCTAAGTCAGAAAGACTAATCCCTGAGTGTATCGCACTCGAACCAGATGACGTTGGGTTCATTCAGTTTCGGAACATGAACGGTATGTGTGGCTGATTTTAAATTTTGTAAAACTTAGTAAAATAATAATAGGTTGTGTGAGGATGATTTATGTATTCTAACTACACCTTTCTTTCAGATTAGTGCCAATGTGCTCAGGGAAGTAATAGCCCTGGCACCTAAATACTTTTATTTGGTAGTCAGCAGTTACTTACACTGCCTTAATTAAATTTCAGAACCAAACAGTAACTAGAACCAGATTCTGCCAGTGGTTGTTTACGTGGAGTGAAAAGGGGTGGAGCCAGCTTGCTATTCAAGGGCCTGCCGTTGTGGATCGCTTGCACGGCGAGAATTCAATGCTTTGTTGATCTTCAAATGATCGAGCTTTTTGAGCTAAGTATAGCTAACATAAACATTGAGCAGAAGTGCATAATACTGATGTACATGTGTATTGGAACTGAAACAAAGATCGAACCTTATGTAGGAAAAGAGAACGATTTGGTAAAGGAAAACGGACATTAAAAATCACTTCATTAGGGGAGGCTAGTAATTCCCTGAATAAGTTAGGACTTATATCTTTGTAATTTGGCCAACATTGTTAACTGTTCTTCTTTTATTGTTATTTTCTTTATTTTATTTCTTTAAATGTTATATAAAGTTATTGTTAAATTTTCATTAGTGTTGTGTCAAATTCATTGTCATTCTTGTCTAGTATGATTATATAAGTTATCGTCACATCTGTCTAATGTCTGTCTTGAGTCTGTCTTTCGTCTTATCTGTCTGTCTGTCTTATGTGTGAGGAATCGTTTCCTCTGGGGGCTCAATACAAGTTACCGGAAGTGACGTCCTCAACTTGTTGTCCGTCCTAGATATCCATATTTAGGGGGGTACCAACAAGGCATTTGACGGTATTTACAGCATTTTAAAATCTATAAATCGTCAATATGTTATCCAGTATGTGTATATAATAGTAATAATATTTGTTTGCTTCCATTTCAATATGCATTTTGATTTGTAAATTCAACAGGATTGTATTTGGACATGGGATGTTATTTGCATTCAATCAGAAAGTTTGTTTGGCTGGTATTCCAATGAGATCTTGCTTGCATGCACTAAGATTGAATATGGATCTCTGTCTGTATGTACACAATGTTTATAATCACAGCATTAAGCATTCCAAGTAGATTACGTACCTTTCAATATGGTATCTTATTACTATTATCTAGGTTAGTGATTGACCCGATGCA
Organism: Sinotaia quadrata; assembly: GCA_028829895.1. Taxonomy (NCBI): domain Eukaryota; kingdom Metazoa; phylum Mollusca; class Gastropoda; order Architaenioglossa; family Viviparidae; genus Sinotaia; species Sinotaia quadrata. The sequence goes on along the minus strand of CM054180.1, from coordinate 134,316,234 downwards.
AAATAACGATTTGCATTGCATACATTTCCCCTCCCACATCTGGATTTCAATGTAAAAGGTCTGCACATTAACACTGTTTGAATTAGCCAAATTCAGACATAGATTAATATATACGTGAAATCAAAATAATATGGATACCAGTAAACATAAATATATCGAGCAATGATAAAGCTTATTAACTTCGTACATTCGCTGTTGGCAAAATCATTAATACATTAGGCCAATGCCAACCTCTAGATAGATAAGTAAAAATTACTCGTATATTTTTAGCATTTAATTAGACAGTCACAATCCCGTACAATTATTTCTATGTCAGGCACTAGACAGATAAGTAAAAATTACATGTATTTTTTTAGCATTTAATTAGACAGTTACAATTCCATGCAATCACACTCTGGGCATTGAATTTGCAACATCAAATCGCCTTTAACAAAAGGGATCCCCGAACAGTTGAAGATATGATTACAAATATGTATCAGTTGTGAAAGAAAGAGCAATATAAATCTGAACTGATAATTGAAAACAACTATTCATTTGTCATCTCAGTAATATCTAATCCCCCACCCCAGGCAGCGAAGGAGTGAGCGTCTGGGCTGGCTAAATTCCAAACTGCCCGACAACTGCTGACAACATTACAATAATAAACTATTCACAGACAACGTGTGTCAATCCAGTAAAAAAAAGTGACAGTCAGATAGACTATCAGTCTACTATTGAAATTTTAAAAAAATATATTGATACATTTAATGATTCCTGAAATTCTATTTACATATAATATTAGCAATTTTGGCAATATTAATAAATATATTCACTTAATACAACTTCATATAACAAAAAGATTTATGGTGGAGAATAACGGAGTCCAAACCTCAAAGCTAGATTGTGGATGAAACATCCCAAATCAGTAATTGCAACTAAAGTTGAAGTTAAAATAATGATCGACTTTGAAATAAGAATTTCCTTTAGAAAAGCGGATTTTGTTGTTTTCAATACGTCCAAAGGACAACATGTAGTATAAAAATAAAACATAATTATCTACTGGTTAGACGTGTGCTATAGTTGCAATACACGATAAACACTACAACCCCATAATAGTGGACTGGAGACACTCTAGATTTATTTCTTGTAATGACAGAGACATATTACGTCATCAAATCTAGTGACTATGGACACACTAAAGATAAAGTAGAACTAGGGATTAGTGACCAAGTTTAGATCCTGTAGAGCTAGTGGCAAGATTCACTCTCTATTTCCAATAGAAATAGTGACTTTAGAACACACTATAAAACTACAAAAAGAGTGTGCGTATGACAGTACGGGTTATTGGCGTTAGTCCTTGATAATTTTTGAAATGATATTTTCCCAATGCACTTCAATAATCACAAATATCATTCATCACACACGTTTTGTATAGTGTTCGTTCGTCCAAAACATGAAAGACTTCCATAAAGCGCGATTGGAAGGAGAAGGTAGAGGTAAAATGTATTCGATGAAAAGAATGTCAAGAACAAAAATTTATGAGGAAACATACGTTGTGAACAGGTACTTCCTTCATAGCCTCCTAACTTAGAAACTAAATTAATTTAGTTTATCTGCACATCACATAATCATAAACAACATTTTATTCATACTGGTTCAATTTAATTAATGAAAGTACATAATTCGGTTTAAAGGAAAATCCTCCCACCCTTGCAACGTACCAGTAACAAGAGTTATTAATAACAATAGCCTCTTAAAATTGTGTTCATACTTTATTTCAACACCTTATTCAATGTGCCCATTTCTGAGTATCATTGCACTTCCAAATAATTGAGGATCTAATATCAATGGGATGCTATATTTATATATTTATATATCGACATGCTTATTCTATATATGGCCACTGCTTATTTTTCTATAAACTTGGGCTTTCTGCTATACCAGTTTGTTCAAGTGAAACAGCAATTGCAGTAATTTCTAGTGCTTCGCCATACCAGAAATTTTCTCAGGTACTCAGCATATCTTGCCACCATATATCAGAGGAAAGTAGTGTATTACTACAAGTACACACTACATTTACCACCTCCACAGAGGTTGATAAACAGTAATCCAGTAGGTTCAAATTATACACAAATGAAAAGCTGCTTAATGCCTGTAAAATATAAACAGGGAACTAAACTAAATTTCAGTTTATCACATTATAATTTCATTCTTTCTTACATTCCAGTCTCAACTTACAATTTTCTGCAACATTATTTATTTTCCTGATACACGTACACAGTATAATAAATACAGCTTATCAAAACAATGTCAAGTGTTTAGAATATTATATATGAGTAGAAATAATAGTCTACTGACATAATACACATCTACATAAAACACAATTATAACACTTCAATAGCAAATATTCATGTCCTTTTTCTGTCAACTAGTATGTTAACTCACAATTAAGCTAACGGCCGCCTTTCATGACAAGACTTTTCTCACCTCAAATTCAAGTGATCAGAGAATAAACTTCTCTAAAGCAGATAAACGTTTTGATCTTAGCCCATTGGCTGTCCTAATTCTCACAAATCTTAACCATTAGATAAATAAAACTAGGTGAACTAGTTTGCATTACATCAACATTTTTTATTATATTCCCAATTCGGGTGTTTGCTTCAACTCAGACACTTTCTAAAATACCGTGATAAGGAGTGGCCAAGGTCGGTTTACTCTAACAATTTAACAATTTAAATTAAAAAATATGGATAGGCAAATTCACTACACCACACGTACTGAATTAATATTGCAAGTAGAACTGAAGTGGGAAAATGTTCTGTGCGTTATGTACCCTGACATACATAGGAATAAATCCATGGCTTTAAACAAAGGGAAAAAGAGTGCTCTCCCATTATATAGTGTTTTGTGCATTGTGTGTCTGATATACATAGGACTAAAGCATGGCTCCATGCAAACGGAGAAAAGAGTGCTCTCCCATTATATAGTGTTTTGTGCATTGTGTGTCTGATATACATAGGACTAAAACATGACTCCAAACTAACGGACAAAAGAGTGCTCTCCCATTATATAGTGTTTTGTGCATTGTGTGTCGTGCTATGCATATGAGCAAAGCCATGGTTCTAATCAAGCAGGAAAGACATTTTACCACTAAACTTGTGCATCACGGGATAATTGTTGAGAACTATATTTCTAACTGTCGCAATTGTTTCCTATCAAAACATAAATCATTGCACAGAAAATAAAGTGACATATTAGGTCTAAGTGCCATTCGAATGTTAGATCAATATCTGATTATGGTTCAGAGAAACTTAGTGCCAAAATTCCACTATATAGTGATACAGTTCAGAGAAAGTCAGTGCCAAAATTCCACTATATAATTATACAGTTCAGAGAAAGTAAGTGCCTAAATTCCACTATATAGTTATACAGTTCAGAGAAAGTCAGTTCCAAAATTCCACTATATAGTTATACAGTTCAGAGAAAGTCAGTGCCAAAATCCCACTATATAGTTATACAGTTCGAGGAAGAAGAATCGAAGTGTCTTCTAAGATTGAGGAATATGTTTTCTGAGGTTTAAGATATAATATTTTCTCCTGTAATACATACCAATGACATAAGTTAAACACGTCTATATTTACATAACAATTTAGAATTATTATACCAGATAAGAATAATTTACTGGTCAGAACAATTTGCTGTACTCATTCATTCTGTCTCCAATACTATAAATACATCAATATGCGCTTACACACAGGCTGATGCAAAGCATTCAATCAAAATTAATACGTTCAATCACAATCGACCTCAATTCACATTTGTAAAATAATTAATTCTTTCCTGACTCCATCTAAAGACAAAAGTGTTTACTTCCCCTTGATTCCACTTGGAACCTATATTGTCTACAGATAGCTGAAGTACTGTTTGTACAATATCATAAAGTATTTCAATGCATGTAATTCGGTAAATTACTGATATAATGTTTAATTATTTTGACATATTTATTTGCAAAATTACTTTAAAACACAAAATAAGATAAAACAACGTGTTATATTTGATGTCTAATACATAAGAGGTATTTTAATACTTTGAATGATTATATCACTATTTCTAAACCTAGTTGTAATTCTAATATAAACAAGCTGGATTTCATAAAAGGCTAAACGTGGTTGTATTACTAATATAAAGCAAGCTGCATTCTTAAAAGTCTAAACGTGGTTATATTACTAATTCTTAAAGTGGCTACATTCCTATACTAAGGTTGGTTGTACCGATTGTTAGATTTAGGTAAATAGGAAAATGAAATAGAAAAAGCAAGTATTGCTGTATGGTCTAATTTATTTGATCCATGAATTTTACATAAATTTATTTTTTTCTCTGTGCCTACCAGACTGAAACAAAAATACAAAGAAACAAACAAACAACAATGAAAACAATTCATTGGTGTTTATGTCCACAATTCGCGGGAAACATGGTCGCACTAAAGTTATTGACCATTATTGTGATCTTGCACACATCTAGTGCAGGCTTATACTGCGAGTCGGTGAACAGAACAGGTGAAATATTGATCCCACAATTTTATTATAATGAATGTTCATTATGAACGTATGTGTGTTCACTATATTTAAAATATTCATGTTTTTCATTTTAATTTCTGCACGTGAGTTCATGGTGTAAAGAGTTGTATACGTGTTTGATGGATTAGAGTATTAATGTTCTCTATCTCTGTATGTGTGTTCATTGTGTTAAGAGTATTCTTGCTCTTTATCTCTGTATGTGTGTTCTTTGTGTTAAGAGTATTCTTGCTCTTTATATCGGCATGTGTGTTCATTGTGTTAAGAGTATTCTTGCGCTTTATCTCTGTAATGCATGTTCATTGCAGTTAGATCTTTCTTGTTTGGGGGTAAATATTGGACAAATGGACGAATGAAACAAAACAATACAAATACTAACTCTTTCGCCCCTCTCAAAAAACTGTGTATTACGAGTTTTTAGAAAGTGTGAATTAGGTTTTATTAACATAATGGGATGTTTCTTTTCACACAGTGGTTAAATCAATCATACACCATTCCAATGTCATACACTCTCTGGGAAGTGGGGAATGAAAATGATGAAATTATAAAAAATGAAAACAAAATTAAATACATAATTCTTAAGGCCGTAAATCACACCACTAACATGAAAAACAATTCATACACAAAATAGACGTGGATTTATCACCATATTCAATTCCGTATTATTAGAATATGATTAAATGTTCTTATTCTTAAATATGCTTATAAAGTTCTAGGTGCGTTTTTTGCCTTTTATAACTACTCACTTTGTACTGTCAATGTTCGAAGAGATGAGATGTAAGCTGTATTATCAGCTCACAAGTTGATTCAAGATCATTAACGCAATTTGCAGCGTTACTCAAATCGATGATTTGAAGAAAGATGATGCAATGTGTCGCTCTGCTTCACAGGGATGATCTGCAGAGAGATGTTTTTTATGGAGCTATAGATGTTTGTCACGAAAATCAAGGAAATATTAATAATTCTTTTTTCTCCCTCTAAGTAACTTCTAACTCTAAACTATGAACGAAACCGCTAAGTTAATTAAAAGAGGGACGGGGTGAAAATGACCATTTTGTCAACAACGCGAAAACTAAGGGTCGGAAACACTAGCTTAAACTAGCTTAAGTCCGTGCCAAAGAATAGAAAATGTATAATTAACTTGCTGGCTGACCAGGGACCCACGCCCATAAATCTGTGTCAGCATAGGGCCAGCTACGGAATTCGTAAGAGAGAGCTGGGACTGCCAATTTTATCAGTGAAAAAGGCAGACTCTGAGTTTTGAAATGTAAACATCATTTAAGAATCACCACATAAAATGTTTGGTATTTTAAGTTGAAATTGTTATTGTGAAATTACAATTGTTTTATGAAATTACTATTGAAATAGAAGTTGAGATTATTGGAAAGTTAATATTTGAAAGTTAAATGTTTTGTGTGAACAACCAATTCTTGCTGTGAGTTAATGTATGACTTGCCAGGTGGCCATGAATTGCCACAGTAACTGTAGTTTTAAAATAAAATGGTAGGACCCTTGCTCTGAGATGTAGTTTAGCATGCTCATGCTCTGAGAAGTTTGTTTAAACAGTTCAAATGGATACGTAAATCACAGTGTCAACTGGGAACTTGATACTTTGGCACTGATAGAACTGGACGCCAGAGGTGGTCAGGATGGGCAGAGAATATTCGTCAGCATGTACAGTGCCGTGCTGGTTGGTTGTAAATGGGCAGTGCTGGAAGGGGGATAGCGTGTGTGCTGGAAGGGAGTGTGTACCAGTCAGCTCAGAGAAGGAATGTGCAAGAACTTTGTGTATAAAAGGGGATACAGAGAAAGAAACATACGAGAAATGTGGAAAATGTAGCTTGTTGTACAGAGGTGGAGGACACCTCTGTTAGTTTCTCCCTGCTTTTTTGTATCAAGAAGACTCTACGATTCTGTGAAGGCAAAACAGAAGGAGAATTCCTAAACACTGTAACAGAGTGCCATATGTCTACCCGGCTGTATATGGAGAGTGTCGTAAAGACCACTGCAGTTTTAGATGGGCCAAATCAAACCGGATAGCCATCTCGGGTTTTCAAAGACTCTGCACAAAGGCAGCGGGTAATCGATTATTTCCCAACAGAAGTGATGAGTTGGCAGTATAATGTCACGGCGCTAGGATATGTTACAGAACGAGAATGTTACATAGTGGTAGTAACTATCGTTGGAAGCAGTAGCGGTCATGCATGAGGCATACCGCCGAGAACGGCAAATGTTGGCCATTATGAAGAAGAGAGAAGAGATGAGAAACGAAGAAGAGAAGAGAAGAGATGAGAAACGAAGTTATGAAGAAGAGAAGAGATGAAATGAAATGAGCAGAAATTGAAGAGAAGAAGAGAGAAGAGAGAACGCAATGAGAGTTGAGAAATTAGGCCTAACGAGAGAAGCGCACGGGAGCGTGAAGTTGCAGCAGCCGTTGTAGCAGTGAGGACGGCCAGGTCGAGACGTCGACGATGTTTTATGTATCATCAAAACCCCCCAGCACCAGGAGCAAGTGTAACGATGTGAGCCCAGCACAAGAGGAAAGTAACGAATTACATGAGCAGAGAACAAGAGAAAGTAATGTTGATTATATGAGCAGAGAACAAGAGAAACTAACGTTGATTATATGAGCAGAGAACAAGAGAAAGTAACGTTGATTATATGAGCAGAGAACAAGAGAAAGTAACGTTGATTATATGAGCAGAGAACAGGAGAAAGTAACGTTGATTATATGAGCAGAGAACAAGAGAAAGTAACGTTGATTATATGAGCAGAGAACAAGAGAAAGTAACGAACTATGTGAGTAAAAGTAAATTCTAATCAGGGAAATCTCAGAGCACGTAAACATAAATATAAACTAGAATCCTAATTAAGCATTAAAACCAAAAGTAGAAGTAAACCTTGATATAAAGAAATATTGATGGAACCGTTGAAGAAGATTTGCAAGTTAAATGACATTTGTTTATCATTGAACTTTGTATATTATTATTGAACTTTGATATAAGTTGTGGTGCCAGAACTCTGAAATAATGACTGCAATATTATGTTGTAAAATGCCTAAGCAATGTTAGAAGTAGTACTGCATGAAGAAATTGAATTTTGTATTTCTTAGATTTTATTCATCATTCATCATTTTTCTTTCTTCTTTCTTCCCACTTTCCCATGGGTGCGAGTGTAGATGGCTGACTGACTAACCAACGGGTGAAAGGAAACTCATAGACCAATAAATTTGAATATATACTCTGAAAGGTCAAAAATGAATTGTAAGAGGGGTGGATTGTATTTAATGAAATTTCCAGATTGCATGATGCACACACTTAAGTCACGAAATACGTTGTAAGAGAGATGGATTGTATTTTGTGAAGCTGGCAAGGACATACACACACACACACACACACACACACACACACACACACACACACACACACACACACAGAAAGAGATTTTTGCAGCTTTCCTTTATGAAATCTCTGTACATGAGATAATTCATACGTAAAGTTAGACTGGCTTCAGACGAATCGACGTTTTCAACATTGAGAGTAAAGTCTTCCTTTTGCCTCTTATATAGCTTCACTGAAGGTTTCCAGAACTTCCAGAAGCTATACCTTGTGACTCAATTTTGCCCTCGGATATTTAGTTCTGAACGTGCCGCATGTTTTACTGTGGTCAATTCTAATGTGCACTGGCCTTTTCTCTCGTAAACAACATGTGACCAGTCATGCGTAATTGTCACAATTGTTCAATATACATATCTTTCACAAACTAATATATATATTCAATATGATATAATAACACACACTGTGTCACGAACGTCTGTCTACTAAAGAGATCTTAGGTGACCGTTACTGGAAGTTACACATGATACATATGAAAAATAACAAAACTCGGGTTACTTCAACTAGTTTTGTTAGCGGTTTTTTAAAATGAAATAAAATATAATTTCTGTTCCTCCTTTCCTGTGACAATCACCAGCCTAAAGATGGCGGATACCTGAGACTCAGAGTCACTCTTGACAACAAACTTGATCAAACCAGATATCCTGATGGAAGAGACCAAATAAGTACGGACCAGTTGTTTCCATATTCTCAAAGTATGGATGAAAAAAGAAATAGAAAAGAAACTGTGTGTTCCTCATTTGAGCTTGTCAGTGAAACCCTTGAGAATATGGATGCATGGCTGATTTACTAGAGTATAAATGATACATTATTTTTGTGTCCCTAATCCCACGTTTCACATTCATTATTCTAGGGCAGCAAAATATACTTAAAATATATAAATAATTAATTGAGGAGTTAGTGTGGTTTTCTTGGGAAATATGACGCGTCCTTGTTTGGAATTAAAAAGATAAATAACACATATATATATATATTTGTATCAGAAGAGCAGTCACATGGTATAAACGTAACAAAAATCAGACAAGTCTACACACAAGAAATTGTAAATGTGTGATTTTTCAGAATATATTTAAAAGTGCAGAGAGAGAAAATTATGAACAGTAACTGTATAATTTCATTTTATATATCTTCATCTTGTAAAGATTGTATTGTCTGTGTACTGATAAAAATGGACAATGGGAAACAGTAGGGTTTTGTCACGAGTCGACATAACGTTTATCATCCGTAGTGTTGTTTGTGCATCAATCACCATCACACTAGATACTAGACCTATAAAGGAATGGTTCAGCCGGGCATAGTTCAGTGTTGAACTCAAGCATCACAGTTGTAAACAAGGTAAACTACCATAAATAAATCATTGCGTGTCAACATTATAGTTGTAAGCAGAGTATAATATATTCAATGACTCATTGCTTATCAACACTACATCTGTAAGCAAAGTCTATTGCATTAAGTGACTCATTGCATGTCAACACTACAGTTGTAAGCAGAGTATAATACATTACGTAAATCCGTGCACGTCGCCATTAAATCAAGAGACGCTGAAGGAACGAGAAGGAAAAGAGAACAATACATTTTTGTAATCCAAAGGAGATAACGCATCAATCCTTTACGTGTTTCTGAAGGACAGAGTTATTTCCCCTGGTAAATGCTTTTTTTCAAACATATCTAGAGCATGTATAATATCGCGAAATCGGCTAATATGGCGAAATCGGCGGAAGCCGGAAAATCACCCAAATTCCTGACTGATTGATTCACTTGTACGATACCCCAAACTAAATGAAGTGAATAAGAGGGGAGAATGAAATATTTTTTATGACTCTTCTTAAGTATAGAAGTGATTTTTTAATTGTGCATCCCTTGGACAAACTAAACTTAAATTTGAAAGTTACAGGTACAGAATACAAGTGTTTCGTGTGAGCTGGACGGATGGAAACAGGAGACTAACAAATGGCCGTGTTCACACATTTATAGTACCCTGTGACACGTGCACCATAGTGCGACAATTGTGCCAATTAGTTAATGAAGATAATTATTATTTTTAATTATTCTTTCACAATTAATTTCAAGTGATGATAATATTAATTTTATATTATTAATAATCCTCCAAGAGATACCATTGCTCTCTCACTCAGCTGATATTTGGCGTTGTAAACGTTTTCACAATTCCACAACATAAAACAACTTTTACAGTCACATAAGGTATTTGCAGGTGGAAACTTCTTACGAAAGGAGAACACACACACACACACACACACACACACACACACACACACACACACACACACACACACACACTATTAAAATTACATCTAATTATATTTCAACATAAGAGTCAATAAAAATAGCAGGTTAGTCGTATCATAGAATAGAAATGGAGTTATTAGAATAGGTTATTATAAACTTCACACAACCTAGATTAAGTACAACTTCCAGAGTCTTTACTCTGGCCTTTTTAATCTCGTCACCGTGTCAAAATATCACAATGTCAAAATGTCCACATGTTTCTGCCTCGTGCACAAGAAAATACTGATGCGTTGTTACCCTCAACCGACCTGGCACACTATTACCAACAGTTTCTTGAGCAGAACACAATCACAATGAATCACACAGGACTGATGTACTTAGCAATCTTGCTTTGGTACATCAATCGTATGGGTGTAGCATACTCCCTAAAGCATAGCATAATCCCAAATGCTTACACACACATTGCAACAAACAATTTCCCCATCTTCCCGGTAGTTCAGGTTCATTATTAATCAGTTCAAAGGGTCAGTCATGGAAAAGGGAATGCCGAATCACGTATGATTCTTTCCCCTTTCATTTTCAGCTATCCGATTACCGTGAAATTTCATTTTAGTGTCGCATCAAACGGATAAGTCTAAATGTTTTCTGAATGTTAAGTTCAAAAGTGTAACAAAGTTATACATGACAATAAAAAAAACCCACAGTATATTTATTTACAGCAACTCATAATTGAAGAGCTGCATCATAACATTTATTAATAAATCTATTTTTTTTAATATGCGTATAAAACCAAGGTTCAACTTGTTTCTTCGTGCAGTTCCACCCGCACAGTTTTGCTATTGTGAAATATTTTAAAACAATGTATTAATGCAGAGAGTTGTGTGCATAGTTCTCAATATTTTCCTGTTTTCTTTTAAAAGAATGGAAACGAAATTTCATATTGGCTTCCTGAACCTTAGCTGCCCTCTCTCTTATCTTTAGGCTATCTTTCTGTATCTTCAGTTGATTTAGGGCCAGTTCTCTGTTTCTTTTATCTTCAGCATCTAATTTGGCAAACACTGCCTCTCATTGAAGATCATAGTCTGAAATCTTTGCTTTTCATTTTCAATCTGTAATGTTTTCAGACTTTTATTCTTTTATAATTTCATTTTAATGTATGTTTAGAACCTGAACTAGTAAGAGTAGGAAAACCTATAAAATACATTTTAAAAAATAGAAATATCCCAACCAGGCTTATTATTATATAATTTTAGAAATATATATTTAAATATATACTTTGATTATTACTTAGTATTATATTTGCAGCATAATAACGTAGCCAGTTTTATGTTTAATTAAGAAATAGTGCATATGACACCATATAATTGTGTCAATATGGTTTTCATGTTGCAGACTTGTTGTTTTATATGCTATTTTAAATTTAAAATGTTACCAGTTTAATTTAATAAATTAGGTTAGTAAAGAAAAGAGCCTAGTGCCAAATTAGATTTTTTAATACATAGTTTACGTCGACCACCGCGGTCAAAGGGAGATAATATCCTCTAAAATCTTTCAAATAGATTTATTTGCTAAGATCGTCAACCATTTGTATACGATTTTAAAGTACATTAATATTCACATGTGCTTCTCTAGCAAACAGAAAAAAGGACTGACAATATATGTTGACAATAAATTATAGAATATATTTTGTATAGTATACCATGTGAGATTTGTAAATTGTATACATGCAATTGATTTATGCATTGTGTGAGAGCAGTATATTCACTACTGCGTGTGAAAGATGTATTGAAGAATAATTAATTAAATAGTTTTGATTTTGTGATTAAGGAATAATCTCATTTACATAACACATATTTTGTGTGCTGTAGTAAAGTTAGGAATGCCTGAGATCTGAGAAGGTAGAAGATTTGTGTGCCGTAGTAAAGTTAGGAATGCCTGAGATCTGAGAAGGTAGAAGATTTGTGTGTCGTAGATGAAATGCATGCAATAAAGCTTGCAATGTGTGAGCCCTCAGCGATGCTTGGTTCAAGTGCTGAAAAAACTCTAGCTCATCAGATATTTTCTTTAAAAAAAAATAGGAAGAAATAAAGTGAGAAGAAAATATTGTAACTTTGTGAGAGAGGAAAAATTCATAAAAGACTACTCAGTGTGGTTAGGAAAGTTGGAAATATATCTCCCCCTTCTTTCTCTCTCTCCCATCACGACATGTGACAAAATAACAGAGGGAACAAGAACTGGACATTTATTTGGAAGTTTAAGTTCGATGATTGGATTGTGTGTGGTGTTTTTCAAAGGAAACCATTCACAGTGATAGATAGGAGATGCAACCAGACCTCCTTATACAGGATTATATTTCTAAATCATCCTATACCCTGGGTGAATGGAGGACTACTTCCATTATCGGAATTTAGAAGGTAGTCATTCATGCTACAAAGACACATTCACTAAGACACCAGCAAAATGACAGCTATTGTCGTAACATTAACAATAGTGGTGAAAAATCCTTTAGACGCAAGCCTACATACAGGACAGTGGCAGAGTATGATGACATGGTTCATCAGGCAGTAGAAACACGCAATGGACCGATGCTACGAGTTGCATTCGTTGAACAAACATGGCAGATATAAGTGAGTAAAAGAGAACAAAAAAGTTCTAGTCATTTACAGATGTCAGCACACTTAAAGTAATTATATTTATTTTAACATTGTGAAATTGACTTTAAAGAGAACTCTACACACACACACACACACACACACACACACACACACGCACGCACGCACGCACGCACGCACGCACGCACGCACGCACGCACGCACGCACGCACGCACGCACGCACGCACGCACACATACTAATGGAATTTCAGTGTTTGGTTAAATCACAAACTTGTAGATTTATTGTTGTTATTGTATTAACAGAAGTTTTGATTGCACAGTAAAGCTTGTATTTATCATTTTTGTATATTCCATTATTCATCATTTCCACCACCTCCCCAAGAGTGTATATTTTGAAACACTCGTGTGTTTGATCCAAGTACCACATGAAAGAGAATGCCCATAGGTTAAAAAATATTAAATCATATTTTAATCATATTTTGTTTGATATTGTTTTGAAAGGGTGAAAGCAGATTTTGTTTTGTCCTGTCTTGTCATGTTTGTCCATCTAGTTTTGACTAGTGTTTGCCACATAGCATTCACCACCATTTCCACTTGTATTCTCACAAGCAAATGTCAGCAAAGCATTTCCTTGCATACAGAATAAAATTGAATAACCAGTAAAGCATCATGCATCATTGGTTTCTCTGTATTGCTGCTGACAGATGTCATTTTCCACTTTCCCTCTTGCCAGTGGGAACGGGGAGTAGTGACATATGGTTTGTAAAGAAACAGTAATATTGCTTATTTTAAATATTTTACCCGGTATTTTTTTTTTCCAAAAGTCTTGCTTTGTAATTTTTCTGTGAAATTGAAAGTAGGAGCGAAGAAAGTGATCGCAAACTGAAAATTTCTAATTTGCATATATAGATATATAGATAGATGTAGAAATAGAAACATCGGTTCTATTATACTATCTCATTCATGCTATTTCTGGTCGAACTAGTCTATATACTATCTAATTGTTTGTCATACCTCTTACCTTAAGTAACATCACTTCTGGCATACCTCACTTGAAATTAGTTGTAATTATCTCAATTCTGTCATGATTAAATAATTCTTTTTGGTCTGAGCTCGGTTCAAAGTAGTATGTGTTATTATCACTCCTGCCTTACGTCATTGGAACCAAGGCAGCTTACTACATTATGCAAGGTTTGCAATAGCTACAATCAAGTTATACACGTATGCTATACATCTTACAGCTCAGTTCAAACGATATGTGCTACATAATTTCTTAATACCTCATCCATGCTGGTTTCTATTGTATCTCACTTTGTCTGTTCAAACTAGCCTATGTGTTGTCTCACTTCTGTCGCATATTAGTTCAAGCTAGTCTATTCAACGTCATTTTACGCACTCTTGTGCCTGGTTCACTTTTGTCGTAAGTCGGTACAAACTTGATTGTATGTTGCAATACGTTCCTAAGTCAGGTTAAGCCTGCATGTGTGTAGACTCTCTTCTGTCGTAATCAGTTTGAGATAGCATGTGTGTAGTAGACTCACATGTTTAGTACACAGTTAAAGCTAGCATGTGTGTAGTAGACTCACATGTTTAGTACACAGTTAAAGCTAGCATGTGTGTAGTAGACTCACATGTTTAGTACACATTTAAAGCTAGCATGTGTGTAGTAGACTCACATGTTTAGTACACAGTTAAAGCTACATGTGTGGTCTTACATCTTTAGTAGACAGTTTCACCTAAGATGTGCAATCAGTTTTGTCGTAGTCAGTTTAATTCAGCAAGCATATATCTTATATATTGGGAGAAAAAAGCTCTCATTTGATGGATTATAAGGGTGTCTTAAAAGTCTACATTGGTGTGATCAATTTATTGAAACTAAAAAGATGGAACCCTGAAATACATTCACTGCAATACATAACCTAAGTTTCCTTTTTATCACAATATAACTCCCCTCTATTCTTACACTCTATCCTCAACTAGCAATTTTTTGCACCATTTATTAGTCCGCTACATACACATGGTAAAATAAATACAGCATATCAAACATTGTCAGGTGTCAGTGTACTAACTCGAGCATTTTGGTTCAAACATTTGTAGAAATAAAAGTCAACTCACATAGTACATCTCCACACAAGTATAAATATCAACGGAGAAAATGTATGAACTATTCCTAAGTCCATTCTCTCTCAATCACTCAATTCAACTCACCGCCAAGCTAACGACTACCTTTCAAAGCCAGACTTCTTCTGCCACTATACATTCAAAAGTGAATAGGGAGTATGGTTTTCTACAGTAAGTGAATTCTTTAAACTCAGACCTTTGGCTATTCTCGCTCTCATAAATAATAATCAGTGGATAATAGAAAACTAATATTTCATTTAGCATTACATCAGTAATCTAGAATATTCTTGCCTCAAGCTGTTTACTTCAGCTCAGACACTTTCAAAAGTTACACCAAGGACTGGTTACTCTGACAATTTAGTAATCCACACATAACAATTAAATTTGGGGGAGGTAAATTTACTGTCACAGACTGTTATGACCATTTGTTAGTGGTCGAACAGCTAAATTTCATTCAAAAAGCGTATATCCATGTATATTTTGTAATTTATTTTCCTTGGTATAATTTTCACCCTATTCATTTTCTTTTGCAATGGATATTATCATGTGCTTTATATAATTGACATGCTTATTGTGTATTATATTGTCATTATTTTTTAATTAAATGCATTGTTAATAATTATTTGATATTTTAAAGATATTTGCTATTGGAATAAAAAATAAAATAAACACAGTCTTTATTTATTAGTAAAAGCTTTTGCCCAGGTTGTGTACCTGGAATTATTAAATGGGGTAAACGTGTGTTGCATGAATGCATTTGCAATTGTCATTATTTTTTAATTAAATGCATTGTTAATAATTATTTGATATTTTAAAGATATTTGCTATTGGAATAAAAAATAAAATAAACACAGTCTTTATTTATTAGTAAAAGCTTTTGCCCAGGTTGTGTACCTGGAATTATTAAATGGGGTAAACGTGTGTTGCATGAATGCATTTGCAACGCCAAAAACGAATTTGAACCAACCACAGCAATTATTTTTTTTAGGTTGGTACACTGATACAGAGTTGTAACTACTCAGGCAAAACTCTATTCCATCCGTAAGAGTGCGCTAGAATGGGAATTGACTATATGAAGTTTATTTTAGACTGAAGTCAACAGAGAGACCATGAGAATATTATGTAGTGCATGCAAGACTGAAGTCAACAGAGAGACCATGAGAATATTGTGTAGTGCATGCAAGACTGAAGTCAACAGAGAGACCATGAGAATATTGTGTAGTGCATGCAAGCTGTAAAGGTTCCTTGGCAATTTCTTTTTCTGTTTGATGATGATATGTTGTTTACCAATAGTTTAGTTGCAATGGAAAACAACTGGATATTTCAGCATATTCAAGTTGCCAAAATGAGAGCATCCCCATGTCTTTCGTAGATTCATTATTTATCTAATGAAACAATGCAGTAAGTTTTCCAGACAATTCCCAATAATCACATATCCAGCATGTATGGACACTTTCTGCCTCGTATTCAGCACCAATTCCAGACTGGAATGAGTACACTTGTGAGTAACTTTTGATAAGAGGAAATACAAGGTCTGGCAAAATTTCACTCATGACGAAGCATAACATTAACCTGTTTTGCATACAGTGGGAAAGTTCTGGAAGCTACCAGGTTTCTCAAGGATTGCTTATTCATGAAAATTTATTTTTTAAAGTTTGCATCATGCAGGAAGTGAACTGACACCAAAGAGAGTTTTAAATAATCCTGCCGGAAGAGATCTGACACCAGAGAGAGTTTTGTTTGAATCCTGCCGGAAGTGATCTGACATCAGAGAGGGTTTTATTTGAATCCTGCCGGAAGTGATCTGACACCAGAGAGAGTTTGGCAAGCTGGAATGAAGATCCAAACACCGGTACCTCGGGAGTGGGAGAGAGGTGGGGGGCATCAGACAACGTGACAAAACGAGATGTGTGAACCTGGTAGTTGACCTACTTCCTTCATTTTTCTATACAGGAACTGTATGCGTTTACTCATCTAACCCATATTTGTTTTGGAACTGAGACTGTGAACCAATACTATATCCAAAGACACTCAACTTTGTATTTTTGACGGTGCTAATATTGTTTGTATTACAATTAGATTAATTAAAACCCCGGTGGTCACAATTTACATGGAAGGAAAGCTACAAGATTTTATTAGTGTTAGCATATAAAATACAATTTTAATCATTTTTGACTGTTCCTATTTGTTTCTAACATTATTTGGAGCAGAGCTAAGGAACTCTGGGAATGTATCAGTGACTATCAAGAAGTTTGTATTTGTTTAAGATCAATTCGTTTTTGTTATATTTGTGATTCCTGAGTTTGCCACGAACATTATTATAATTTCTAATTTTCATTTTCCCTTTAATCGTCTATTTACTTGGGCATTGTTGTCTTTTATTTCCAGAGTTTTATGAATTGTGGAATCAGCGATTTCATTATTTTTATCTAAACAAGAGAGAATGTGTCGTACTTTAAATTTTTATCATATTCATCAGAAAAAAAGATATTGGCTACGGTTGTGTTGAGAAGATAATTGTGATGTTTACGTGGCAGTGTTCTGCATGTTTTCATTTTTCATTCCATTTGCAATCTCGTACGCGAAAACAATAGCATACGCAATTTGCATGCATTAATAAAGAGAAACAGTAAAATGTACTTGTGAATGTTATTCAAGCACTGAGACCAACAAACAATTGCTTTGTGTTGACAATTTTACAAAGAACTGAATACAATTATGCTTACGCTAGTGTCGATTTAATTAATTTGGAAAATTTACTTTTCATGTCCACACATTTGTTGACATCTGCCGGGAGTAGTATAATTGTTAATTTGAGGCTTGCACATCATGATTCCCCAACCCCATATGGTGACACTGTTATATTCAATGAAATATTATATATGAGTCACATACATAATGCTGCTATATTCAATGAAGTATTGTAAATGAATCACACAAGTACAATGTTATATTCAATGAATTATTGTAAATTAGTTGCCCATATGTGCTGTTATATTCAATGAAAAACTGTATATGGGTCAAATATGGATGCTTCTATTTTCAGTGCCGAGTTAATTTTTCAGGAATGATTAATTTCTGGAGAGTTTGTCGCATACCTGTAATTTTACTAAAATATCCAGAGACTTGCACGTTTTATATACTTTCTTGTTATGGGTAGTACAGTCTAGCTATCATATTATCCCTTTTATCATTACGTCCACCTTTAGAGTGTAAAAATGACTGAGTGTTGTTTACTTTTAGCCGTAAATTAATCTCTTTTAAATTTAGTCCCACCCACCCTTTTAAGAAAATAAGAGCTCCTGGTCACTGATCGGTGATATTGTGTTTATAATGTCAAAAGCATTTAAATTAGACAATATATATTACAATATATATATTTAAGAACGACTAAAATTATTATTATTATTTAATTATCCAGAAGACATAACTCATCTCCCTCACTTCGCAGAGATGCGGGCGCGGTAGACGTTTTCTCTCCACAGATTAAAGACAAACATTTACCATCACACAATATTTCCGCAGGTGGAAAACGTCTTACCAGAGAGAAGACAAATCCATCTTTTAATCTATATTTGGGGAGCCCCAATCCTTTATATATAGTTATCAATATGTGTGAGAAGGTCAATACATTTAACAATAAATTTATTAAATCAACAAATCAAATATACAAAATATGAATACAGTCAAAAGAGGGCTGACATTTATATCACTTTACAACAATGTTCAATTAACGTAGGAGAACCGTACAGTTTATCCTAGCATAGGCAGGAAATTAACATATATATGTAGTCAAGTTTATTGATGTCATCCATCATACTTTGTTCACTATCACGAGTCTTCCATCAATTAACTGTCTTTCATATTTAAATGATGGTCCAATGTACCCTTCTAGGTACATTAATCTTCTGTTCCACAATCTTTGAAGCACTCACAAAACACAGCATGGGGAATCATTCAGAACTTCTCATGTGTTAACCAAGCACATCACATGGAAATTTCTAGAAACATCATGTGCACTACTCAACACACCGTGAGAAATCTCCAAAATATGTTTTTTAATCCTTATGTTTTCTTTAATCCTTGAGACCAAACTAAAGCCTCATTTATTTGACATATTGGCTCTCAAACAGAATATAGGGGGATCAGCTTAAAGCAAGACCTATACTGATTAGTTCACTGACAACATTAGATTCAGACACCAATGAGCTCTGGTAAAGACTGTAGTCACTGTAGCATGATTTGAAAAAAAGCACACTCGTCTCTGCAAAAGTTAAATTAAGATCATGATATATTAGGCATATTATTTTCTTCTCTAAACTCCTTTCACTCTTTTAAACATTCTCAACTTACAAATCATGCAACAATTTCGTAAGCCCGACACACATACAACAAAAGAAATAAAGCATCAATAAAAATTGATATGAATAATGTACAAAATAATCAAAGTAATGAACATAGAAATAATGGTTCAATTACAACATGCATTCTCCATTTCAAATTACATGTGCGAAATATGTTTAAGTCCATTCTTTCTTTAACAGTCAGTTAACCTGTTATAAGCTAAAGATCGCCTTTATCGGACTCTTGTTAGGTCAAAATCAAAGTGATTAGTAGAATGTAGGACTTTCATCATCAAAATAAGATTTGGTTCTATCCCCATTGGATGAAGTTAGGAACAAGTCTCAGACTATTAGTCAGAAAAACTACCCACACACTTGGAACTGATTGGAATTGCATCAGCAAGTTCTAGCATATTTAAACATTTACTGCCACACAATATTTCCCTAGGTGGAAAATGTCTTACCAAAGGAGAAGATAAATCCGTCCTTTAATCTATATTTATCGAGTCCCCATCCACCCATTTTCTTCTCCAACATATGGTATGAATATTTTCAAAAAGGTCAATACATTTATTAAATTGACAATGAAATAGACAAATAACGAATACAATTAAAAGATTACTTGATATCAATACTTCCATGAACCACATTCAAGTAGTATCAATATGAATGCAGTCTTATATCCTATCACATAATTCAAGAAATGTGTCAATATAAATACCAGGGTAATATCTCATCAGAGACCAGAAATTGAGTAATGAGATTTAGCGAATATAATTAATGAATTTATACACTAACCCAATGTCAAGTGTTTACATACGAGTATCTTAGTTCATAATATGTATAAATAATAATCTACTCATAAAACAACATCTCCACTTAAAACACAAGTATAACATATAAGCATCAAAATGCATGAAATATTTCACTCAGTTATCTCTCAATCAGTTAATTCACCATTAAGATAATGGCCGACTTTCATGACCGGACTTCTTCTACTTCAAATTCAAGGCGATTAGAATTATAAAATTCTTTACAGCAGGTAAACTTTTGATCTCAACCTATTAGCTAGTCTCGTACTTGTAAATCGTAACCATTGGATAATAAAAAATACTAATTCTGCTAAAGCTGAGAGGTGCAAATTATCGTACGCGTGGGGATGATAATGTCCTCATAATTAAAGAGGCCCTCTCATTATTTTATTATATACAGCATAATTTCACTCCAATGTCTTCATAATGGCATACTGTATTTATTTCAAACAATTGTAATTTATACATCACCAAGTTGTGTAGCCTTCATTGTCATTATCACAGCAGCAAAGTGTATCATTCAACGTTCATAGAATAATTGCAATATCATATATATCTTTCCACACTATCACAGTTTATCCAACAGCAATCAATCTACACCTCTGTGCAGCCCTCACTTTATCACGGCCCTAGTTGCTTCAATTCGAAATCCTATAATCGTAAACTCTCAGACATATATTCGATACGTGATGAGTGTAACATCAATCGCTACAAATTATTAGTGACATTTTAATTTTATTAGAAATCTCACTCACACTTTATTTTCCCTTTGACGTACCATTAAGTCCTAGAATATGTTCTTTCCGGCATTCACACTTTTCCGACTAAGCTATTAAATTTATAGTATATTTAGTGCGTTAGCCAGACAGGTTTTATGTAGGAAGGATAAACGGGGGTTGGGGATAACTACGTAAATGTAAACAATCAACAAAAATAGTGTGATAAATACACCAGTAATAAATAAATAAAAATATATATTCATATTGATAATTTGACTAATGGTACTTACTAGCATGATTATATTTTCTGTCCGTTAGTGCCATGAAAGGGCCGTCATCGCAATGTGCTTCTCTCGCAAGATTCCTGTACTAGAGAAAATAAGTCATTACGTCAGGCACGGGAAAAACGTTAAGACTTCATTGAAAGATAATTTTATTTCAGAAGATTATTATAGCAGACAATGTGTTACATTTCCTTCTTTCTTACATTTTTGAGAGTGAAGGTGATGCAAAGAGACAAAGAAACACAGAAGGAGAGATATACAGAGAAAACGAGAGGAAAAATAACTTCATAAGGGAACGAAAGAGATAAACTAAAAGGAAGACAGTTGTAGGCATCAAAAAGATTATATTTCCACATCGCGATAAAAACGAAAGAGGGAAAGAGAGACAGGCAGAGAGAAGAAATGGAGAAAGAAGAAATTAAGAGAATCAATAAAGAGAGGTAGAGAGTCAGATGGAGAGAGAGGGAGAGAAAGAGGGGGAGAGGGAGGTAGAGAGAAAAATACGAAAGGAAGACGAAGAGATTTCTAAATAGAGAGATGGGTAGCCAGCGAAATCAGTGGAATATAGAAGGAATGAAAGTGGAAAGATACTGCGAGATAAGAAAGGGACTGAAAGTAACAAAGGGAGAGACAGAGAAAGGGGAAGAACAGAAAAGAATACTAGTGACTAGAGACATTCTACAGTTCCAGCAGAACTGGTGACTAAAGGTCACGCTATAGTTGCTCTACAACTACTGATTAGACATGTGCTATAGTTGTAGTACACGATAAACACAACAAACCCAGAAGAATAGTGGACTGGAGACACTCAGGATTAATTTCTTCTAATAATAGAGATATACGTACGTCATCAAAACTAGTGAATAGTGACACACTAGAGATAGAGTAGAACTAGGGATTAGTGACCAACTTTAGATCCTGTAGACTGTAGAGCTAGTCACTCTATAGTTCCAATAGAACTATTGACTTTAGAACACACTATAAAATTAGAGACAGAGTGTGCGTATGAACAGAACGGGTTATTGGCGTTAGTCCATGATAATTTTTGAGTTGACATTTTCCAACTGCACTTCAATTATCACAAATATCATTCATCACACACTTCAAATATCACAAATATCATTCATCACACACTTCTATTATCACAAATATCATTCATTACACACTTCAATTATCACAAAAATCATTCATCACACACTTCAATTATCACAAATATCATTCATCACACACTTCAATTATCACAAATATCATTCATTACACACTTCAATTATCACAAATATCATTCATCACACACGTTTTGTATAGTGCTCGCTCGTCCAAAACATGAAAGGCTTCCATAAAGCGCGATTGGAAGGAGAAGGTAAAGGAAAATGTATTCGATGAAAAGAATGTCAAGAACAAAAATTTATGAGGAAACATACGTTGTGAACAGGTACTTCCTTCACAGCCTCCTAACTTAGAACCTAATTTGATTTAGTTTATCTGCACATCACATAGTCATAAACAACATTATATTCATACTGGTTTAATTTAATTAATGAAAATACATAATTCGGTTTAAAAGGAAAATCCTCCCACCCTTCCAACATATGTGTATTAACAGTTATTAATGATAAGAGCCTCTTAAAATTATTTGTGTTCATATTTTATTTTAACACCTTCTTCAATATGTGTCCATTTATGATTATCATTGCACTTTCGAATAATTGTGGATCTAATATCAATGGGATGCAGACGAAATGTTATGTTTGTTGCGACTTGCTATATTTATATATTTATATATCGACGTGTTAAATCTATATATGGTCACGTTCTATCAAGGAACATGCTATATCTATATATGGTCATGCTATGGAAGTGATTCTTATAATGCCCCTTCCGCCACCCCTTCCTATACACGTTTACATTAGACGAACAAACCTGATTGGCTTAAGTTTCAGGCGTGGGATGTTACAGCCTGATCCTAACGTATAAATACATCTGTTGCTGAGTGGCTGAAACAGACTTCACTTCCAGAGCTACTTGTGTAGAAGGAACAAAGCGGGCAGAAGGCAGTCGTTATAAATTCGTCGTTACATTGAATGACCAAGGTAAGTAAAAGTTAGAAAAATTTAATGTAATAAATCAAATCAACAGAGTGTTCTCCCATTATAGTGTTTTGTGCATTGTGTGCCGTGCTATAGATATGAGCAAAGCCATGGCTCACATCAAGCTGGAAAGACATTTTACCACTAAACTTGTGCATCACGGGATAATTGTTGAGAACTATATTTCTAACTGTCGCAATTGCTTCTTATCAATACATAAATCATTGCACAGAAAATGAAGTGACATATTAGGTCTAAGTGCCATTCGAATGTTAGATCAATATCTGATTATGGTCCAGAGAAAGTCAGTGCCAAAATTCCACTATATAGTTATACAGTTCAGAGAAACATAGTGCCAAAATTCCACTATATAGTTATACAGTTCAGAGAAACATAGTGCCAAAATTCCACTATATAGTTATACAGATGAGGAAGAAGAATCGAAATGTCTTCTAACATTAAGGAAAGTATGTTTTCTGAAGTTTAAGATATAATATTTTCTCCTGTGTAAAACATACCAATGACATAAGTTAAACACGTCCATATTTTACAGAACAATTTAGAATTATTATACCAGATAAGAATAATATACTGGACAGAACAATTTGCTGTACTCATTAACTCTCTCTCTGATACTATAAATACATCCACATGCGCTTACACACAGGCTGATGCAAAGCCTTCAATCAAAATTAATACGTTCAATCACATTCGACCCCAATTCACAATTGTAAAATAATTAATTGTTTCCTGACTCCAAAGACAAAAGTGTTTACCTTCCCTTGATTCCACTTGGAACCTCTATTGTCTACAGATAGCTGAAGTACTGTTTGTAGAATATCATAAAGTATTTGAATGTATGTACTTCGGTAAGTTACTGATATAATGTTTAATTATTTTTGACATATTTATTTCCAAGAATACTTTATAACACAAAATAAAAATAAGGCTTTATATCTGATGTCTAATACTTAAGATGTATTTTAATACTTTGAATGATTATATCACTATTTCTAAACCTAGTTATAATTCTAATATAAACAAGCTGAATTTCTTAAAAGGCTAAACGTGGTTGTATTACTAATTCTTAAAGTGGCTACATTCCAATACTAAGGTTGGTTGTACCGATTGTTAGGTTTAGGTAAATAGGAAAATGAAAATGGGAAAAGCAAGCATTGCTTAATTTGTTTAATCCATGAATTTTTTCTCTGCCTACCAGACTGAAACAAAAATAAAACGAAACAACGATTGAAAACAATTCATTGGTGTTTATGTCCACAGTTCGCGGGAAACATGGCCGCACTAAAGTTATTGACAATGATGGTGATCTTGCAGACATCTAGTGCAGCCTTCCACTGCGATTCGGTGAACAGAGCAGGTGAAATGTTGATCCCACAATTTTATTATATTTAATGCTCATTATGAACGCATGTGTGTTCACTATAGTTAAAATATTCATGTTTTTCATTTTAATTTCTGCACGTGAGTTCACGGTGTAAAGAGTTGTATGCGTGTTCGATGGATTAGAGTATTAATGTTTTGTATCTTGTATGTTTCTTGATTGTATAAAGAATATTCTTGCCCTTTATATCGGCACGTGTATTCATTGTGTTAAAAGTATTCTTGCTCTTTATCTCTGTAATGCATGTTCATTGCATTTAGATCTTCCTTGTTTTTATCGTTGCACGTGTTTGCACTGCATTAAGAGCTTTTCTGATTTTATGTTGGAGGATGTACGAAATGTTAATCCTCCACCACTGCTGCGCTTCCAGTAACTGTAACCTTTTTTACCCCAAAACGCATCTTGTTCATATGAGTTGGAAAGAAGTATCGCGCCTGACCTTGTGCATGTCCCTAGTGGTTCCAAGGTCACTTTCGCCCAGATGTTGCCTTCGATGCTCAGAGTTGCTCAAAGATTCATCATCAAAAGTAATGAGCTGATCTAGCATTAAAAACAATGCTTTAGATGTTCCTTTTGAAATACTAATTAGACCACCCATAAACACATAGATACTATTCCACGGTCCCTTTCAATATGACTCGGAGAGCGTAGAGTCAATCTGTGGCTACATATCTACTAAGTCACTGTCAAGACTGGGTTGGTCTCATTTTGGCTGTTCCAATGTGTATCTCGGTAGCTCGTAGCATGTGCCAGTAATGCGTCGTCTTTAAGATTTTCCAAAAGACACAAGACAGACACCATTGATGTTTGGGTGGTGCGATTTATTCTGTCATGCAAAATAACGTTTTATTGTCTGTGTGTGTGTGAGTGTGCGAATATGACGGTGGTGAATATTGGACAAACAGACGAATGAAACGAAACAATACAAATACTAACTCTTTCGCCCCTCGCCCCTGTGTATAACGAGTTTTTAGAAAGTTTGAATTAGGTTTTATTAACACAATGGGGCGTTTCTTTTTCACGCAGTGGTTAAATCAATCATACACCTTTCCAATGTCATACACTCTCTGGGAAGTGGGGAATGAAAATGATGAAATTCAAAAAAGTGAAAATTAAATACATAATTCTTAAGGCGGTAAATCGCACCACTAACATGAAAAACAATTCATGCACAAATAGACGTGGAATAACCTCCGTATCCAAGTTCGTATTGTAAGAAAATGATTATATGTCCTTATTCTTAAATCTGCTTATAAAGGTCAAGGTGCTTCACAGGGATAATCTGCAGATTAGGTCGCCATCTTTGAGATGTTGACTGATGCCAACCTTGGTAATTATCACTGTTTTTTTCTGGACACTGTGTAGACAGATTGACCTCAGGACGTGTGTCATTACCAGGTAGATCGTCAAGTGAACGTGTCATTGCGTCTATGGACGCGGTATTTCTTGGATGTGTAGGATTCCAAAATTACCAGACCTCCAACCACGGCATAGAACTTTCAAAACAAAGTTCAGACAGAGAGACTGAATGACTCGTCTGTCATTAACTGTATGCAATTGTCGTTGCATACATAAGCAGTCCTGAATGTTGAACCTTTCACTTCACCATAATGTATTTGGACAAGTTCCTTGGATGCTCCAATACACGGCAATCGACAAATGAACAAACGGGGGGACAATTCTCCTAACTCTCCTTAGTAAACTCAATGTAATTCCCTGTATATGAAGTTTCACCATAAAATGAAGTTACTCTCCTCATGTAAAATTCCCGTTCTCATCTTGAACATTTTAATATATCCTCTTCCTTATATCGTTATTCTAAGAGTTTCAGAAGGTTCTAAAAGCTTTGCACCTTGTGATCTTAATCTGCAGATGCACATGATTTATTTCCACGCACCAAACAAGCTAAGGCAAACATCTACTGTGCATTTATTAATATTTCCCATTTGGCTCGTAAACAAGCATCACACACGTTTATGAATATACTGCATTCATTTAATATATATGATTCTCCTTAAATGTAGATATATATATATATATATAGGGCGAACGCAGTTACTCCCCTTATTGGTTAGTGGTCTTGTGTAGACCAAGTTATAAAAAAAAATAATTCTGGCTCCATGCTTTTCCGGTGACAGTCACATAATTTTTGCTCCTTATCTCTGCACGTGTATTCACTATATTAAGATTAGACAAGCTCTTATGTCATCATTTGTATTCACTATATTAAGAGTATACAAGCTCTTATATCATCATTTGTATTCACTGAAGTAAGAATAGTGTAGTTCTTATATCTGCATGCATATTCGCTGAATTTATAATATTCTTGCTCTATATTTGCATGATTGTATTTAACATAAGTGTAGAAACCACACACGCACACGCACACGCACACACACACACACACACACACACACACACACACACACACACACACACACACACACACACACACACACACAGATTTTATTATGGAAATTTTCAGGTTGAGTACACCTACGCCAAGTAAGAATTCTAAGTTCAAAATCGTCAAGAGTGCTTGTAAAGTTATTTACGTATGTGAATGTCTTAGAGTGGAACATTTTCCTCTCCTTTGTTTAGTGTATTATGTGAGGTGATACTTTGGAATGACACCATAGTCCCTACTAAATTGAAAAGTCGTATTACCTCTAAACTAGCGCATAGTGGTAATGCGCAAATTAAGTAAATGTTTCAAATAAATAGTACACGATTTTGTAAAAAAAATAAAACTGCTTCTTCATAAAAAACAAAAACAAAGCTCATTGCACAACTAACGAAGACTTACATATTATGTATGAGTATTATTGGACTGTAGATCAGTGTTTGACTTTTATGTCTGAGAATCATTCGATTGTTAGATTAGTGTATGACAATTATGTCTGAGTAATCATTCGATTGCTAGATCGGCGTGTGACTATTATGTCTGAGTATCATTCGATTGTTAGACAGTAGATGACTATTATGCGGAGGAAGAAATTACATTTCTGCTCCCTAGTGATACATTTAGAAGAATAAGACTCGTAGTGTCTTGTAAACTGATGAACACATTTCTCTTAATTTAAATAAAGCATATTTCCATTTAAGAGTTGGAGATTTTAATACCAAAAGTGACAATGCTCAAGTATCGGAATTATAAGTCAATTACTATACTGCTAATAACTTCTAGAGCACTGGAGCGGTCAGCATATCATTGGTACTGTTGACATACTACTTAAAAAATGTGGCATTGACATGGAAATCATGATGAAATGTTTGCGCAAATGGCGAACCGATATCGGTATGGTGTCCATGCAATGTTTTGTTTCAGTTATAAAAAAAACACAATTCAAATATGATAAAAGTCCATCCCCTCCTAATACGTGTGTCCTCGTTTAAAAGGACACTTTCGACAGAATTGACGTCATTTTCGTGACAACAAGGTACCTATAGACCTTATTCTTTACCCGGATTTGTAATGCCGTGGATTCACAATTAGAATGCTTAATTTTACAGTAGTTGTTTATCGAGGGAAGATAATAGTTAGTGTATGTAAACAAAAGTCGACATGACACAGAATCAAGGGACAGATGGGGACATTTTTATATCTAACAATAAACTAGTTGGCAATAAAAAATTTATTAATCTAGTTAAAGATATGTGTGGAGAATAAACTTCATATATTTCAGTTGAATGAAAACCCCAATTTAGAAAACATTGTTGTCCTCATTATGGAGCAAACTGTTGACCCAAATAAAGAACTACTAAAACTACTAACTACTATAACTCCATAGTCCATATCAAGAAAGATAACAAACCATCACACTTCGTACTTCGAGACCAGTTATGACACATAACGCTGTTATAAGCTGATGGGGTTAGGTTTCTCTTGGTCACCATGGGATACGTTAAACAAGAAACTCTCAAAAGACATTTCATTGCTATACATTGTGCACTAAAGTTTTGCACTAATTGTGATGACAGTATAGACCCACATTTTATACATATCTATCTGAATATTTACTTTGTTGTTTTCTATTTTATTTAATTTTATTTCTTAAAAATTATAATTATTGACTTTCCATATATTATCCCGTTATATCATGTGAGTATTTGGTATAGTGACTCTATTCACTATGGTGGTCTTGGGGTTTAGAGCTTACATAATCGTTCTTTGTTATAGGAACTGTATTCAATAAGGGGTCTGGGGTTTAGAGCTTACATAATCGTTCTTTGTTATAGGAACTGTATTCAATAAGGGGTCTGGGGTTTAGAGCTTACATAATCTTCTCTTTATAAATCAAAGCTGTATACGCAAAGATCTAATTGCATACAAATAATCAACATAAATTCATCCTTAGTCGATATTCGTTTTAGCGATTTTAATTTAAAGAGGTTTCTGTCTCGTGACTTACAGACCGTAGTATGTGGATTGATTTACTATTTAAAATATGTTTTTAAGTTTTTGCTCCTTAACGAGTTTAAGATAATATATTTGAGCAATTTCCACAAACAATGTTTACACTATTTGGTCCATGCAACGCATTATACATATTTTATTTATTTAATTTATTTTCAGTATATCACAGCAGATAACGTTTATGTTTAAAAGATGCATGAACACATAGATGGCAAAATTCGAGTCAGCAACCTAAGTCAATAAAATCATCTAAGTATGAATTTATTAAATATTTGTTGTTTGTTCGTGTTCATTTCGTGCATAGTTAACGTTGAATAAAACTGATTAAGTAACGGCCTGTTTCTTGCGCAAGTTTTCCACTGACGGATTACGTTCCTTAAGTGGCAAGTGGTATAAGAAGGGCCTCAAGCCATTCCATTTACAGTCTTTTATTGCTGGAAAACATAAGGAGAGGGAATGAGTTATCTTCCTTGATATATAAAAGAACGCAAATAAGTATACATATGAATATAAACAACCGAAACAAAGCTAAATAAAATATTTAGCGGACATTAGCCATCTTAAGGAGACATTTTTCAAATTAATTATCCCATTACGCACGCAAAATCGCACGCACGCACGCACACACACACACACACACACACACACAAGCATGACGTTCAGCAAGAATCATTTCCTCTTGTGTGCTTGTATTGACTATATTATTCCAATTTCTGGACGCTTCACACGTTAGTCATACTTGCCCGACTTAAACCGGTTGAACAATAATTTAATTAGGTTCCCCTTAAAAATGGTGTAAATCCGGTTGGACAATATATAAGTAAAATTCTTAAAAGGCAATATTACCCTTATGCTTAAAATATATAAGATTTATGAGTAAGATTGAATGTCAAATAATTATGCTAAAGCACAAATCTTACATTCAAATGTGTAAGCACTTTTACTTTTTTTTTTACAATATAACTAAATGTAGATATATATCAACTGGATATATTTATTACAAAAAAATTGACAATTCAATGATTAACATTAGCAATGTACCTGTATTTTTTAATATTGAAACCCTCTGTATAATGATTAACAATAATAATATTCTTACATTTGTAATATCGAAAAACTGTTTATAGATTAGCAATAGAAATATACTTACAGTTGTAATAAAGAAAAACTATGTTTATTGATTAGCAGTAGAAATATACTTACAGTTGTAATAAAGAAAAACTCTGTTTATAGATTAGCAATAGAAATATACTTATAGTTGTAATAAAGAAAAACTATGTTTATAGATTAGCAATAGAAATATACTTGTATTTGTAAGAACGAAAATCTTAGTAAAAAGGTAAACAATAGCTATGCAGACCTCTCTTTGAAAGGACCACGCCAACGCCGAATAAGATTTTTAAGTTTAAAGTTCATACAAAACTTCTCCAGCCTGGAAATTTCTTGGCCTGAAAAGAAAAACATATCCTCTTTTTATTTTAGTGCGCTGAAATAGTTTGGAACGATGCCATGGCTCATGGTAAACTGAAAAAAAAACATTAATCACTAAACATGCGCATCTCGGGAATATGATTTTAACAATGTATAATGGTAATGACAACAAGTAAATATTTTGAAAATAAATGTGTAAACGAGCTTGTTAAAATTCAAATTGCTTCTGCATAAAGCATGACTCATTGGAAATGAATGAGTATAATATGTGTATGCGCCATTTGATTGTTAAATTAATGCTTGATTAAGATAGAGGAGCAAGAAATATATTCCGCTAGCTAGTGATACTGTTCGAAGGAAAAGAATTGAAATATCTTGAAAATTGAGAAATATATATTTTTTTAGCTTTAATAAATCATTTTTCTTTTTAAAATTGACGATTCTGTAGGAAAATGGAAAAACACTTCTATTAGAATTCAGTCGTATCGAAATTATTAGTCAATTTATATTCCGCTAATAACCTCTAGAGCATTGGAGAGGTCAGAATATGCTTCTTGTTTTGTTTTACTTCTAAGAAAAGTTTACATTTTTATGAAAGTCGTGTCAAGTGTTTGTACCTGTGGCGCTCTTAATATTATAGAGCTGAAAAAAATTGTTTGATTTATAAAAGAACAAAACATGAATATACTAAACAACCAAGGTTTTCATCTTGTGGAAACTCTCTTTTGAAAGACACTGTGAACAGAATTGAAGTATGAAATAGATCGTCATGTCATAATGGTCAATTGTATGAAAAAAAGGACTCTAAAGGCGTGCCCCTTTACGTAGCTTTGTAGAAACGTGGATTCACAATGTGAACGCTCACTTGTACAGTAGGAGGGAAGTGATAGCTAGCATATATGAACAAGGGCGAAAGGAAAACTTCCTGTCATCTACCGATTTGCAGATTTCTGTTAAAGATGGCGATGTAATTTGCGTAATGAGACGTTTTCCAATTCCTGTTTGTGTGAGATGGTACTTCAACATTGTTACAGGGATGGAGGGACCCAGAACTAATAGTTTATTTCACTAAAATCACGTACGTACCGCAAACGCAAAACACGAACTAAGGGAAGTAATTCGCTGTCAAGGACACGGTTTTGATAGCGCCGTATGCTCTAACACATAGATAACTTTTAATTTCTAAACACTAGTTCATTCGCTGATCTCATTTAGGTAAGACAGACTATATGTAGACATAGTATGTGCGTATTATTTCACACACACACACACACACACAAACAAACACACACATACATATATATATATATATATAAGAAGGGTTTTTATATAATATATATATAATAACATATAATATAATATATACATATTAAATGAATTAGTTGTATTCTTATATGTGTGTGTGCATGCTTACTTGTTTATGAGCAAAATCGAAACATAACTAAATGCGCATTAGATTTCACCTAGCAATTTGTAAAAAAAAAATTAGTCACAAGACTAAAAACTTATAGAAGGTTCTACACTTCTCAAAATACTATAAATATAGAGGACTGAAGGCTAAATCTGAGAGACAGTTTTAACATCACCTAAGAAACCAACAAACTATGGGAACACTTTGAGATGTGCCCGCTGTATGACAGTAATGCAGTGTGACCATCCAACTGGACAATAAAGAAGCATTGCTCTCCATGTAACACCAACCTTATGTAACAGCAACTTTGTCCAAGAATGCAATCTATTTTTTTTTTGCTAGAAGGAAGAAGATTCTATTTGTTTGATGAACATTGGAAACATATAATCGAAGCTATTATCTTCAATGATGTGGTAAAGTCTCATTACATATACAGAGATTTACTGAGGAGAGTTGGAAATCTCTCTCTCCACCCATCTTTCATCTCATTGACTGCCTTGTATTAAGCATCGAGGTAACTTGCTTAAGTATTACGTGGTGGGGTAAACAGTTCGGTTTTCTAGATAGCCTATGTATGCAACGGGGTTGCATGCGCTAATGATATGAGAAGTATTTTTGTTAACCCCTATGTCTGAGCTTGTCTGAATTCTCTATCCCAAGGTGGAAGGTTTAGAAAAAACAAGTTCATCCTAAGCCAGTTCGCTACATTGTAGTCACTTTCTGGATGGGCACTTAACTTATGGGCAGGAATGAAGTCACAGTATTGTAGACTTGAATATGACACAGTCTCACGTAGATCAGAATGTCCCAATCAAGCCGTGGACATATATTAAACAGAGACAGTTATATAGCCACCAATGCAGTCAGCTACAAAAAAGGCAGCTACAACAATCAGCCATAAAGCTCAGCAGACAAACAAACAAACAATACTTATGCAGCCAAGGGATTTTGCTCTAAAATACAACCAGTTGTCAGGAGGGACTACGATCACCCAAAATCAATTTCAGAAACGAGTGACGATAAAATTTTGCTATAGGACTTTTATCATCCTTGGGATGACACCTGCGTCAATTAGACAGGCTTTTGATCCGACCAATTGCTTAGCACTAATACGGATTATGCCTTTCTAACAACTTCTAAACGCCTAGTTAACAACGCTTCCCATTGTATACCAAAGCACACACACGTGCCGCAAAATAATCTCTAGCTAGCTTATTGGCCATTGATCATGCAGCTTAAACAACAAACACTCGATCACCTATCTGTTGCAAACAACAAACACCGGTCAAGAAATCTACCCCCATGCACACTCATTCAGGAAATCAACATGACACAATACGCACACATCATTCAAATTACAATAATGTTCCATTTAAATGCAACAATGAAAATTTATATAAAATATATGGGAAAATCCCCAGTCATACAACAGTCATTGATGCTGTAAGTGTTTAATATTATCCAGTATTATTGTAAGAGTGTAATGTCTTACAAATGTGTCCCATGTTTTGATGTTGTACATGTGTAATGTTTTAAAACAGGGTCAGGTGTTAATGATGTTAGTGTGCAATGTTACTGTCCTGAAAGGAGTGAGAGGAAAATATCGTTGCTGTTTATCTTACTTTATTATCTTTTGATTTTGAACAGTCCTTTTAAATCAAATTATAAAATTGAATTTTATTGTCTAATTTGTAATGTTTTCTGCATATTTATTTGTGTTTTTCAGTTGCTTTCACAGTCCAATATTCATCTGATGATTCAAACAAAGGCGTAACTATAATACCTTTGGAAAAACTCAAATTTGATTACGTGATCACCAACATTGGTGGGGGTTATGACTTCAACACGGGAATCTTCACAGCGCCAGTTGCTGGTACTTACGTGTTTTATCTAAGAGTCATGTCTCCAAATGCACGTGGACCCGTAGATATTACCATTGAAAAACACGGCTCTGAGCTGGGCAGAGGGTTTGCAGAAGGTTCTTCAGATCGCGAGGACCAGGGCTCTACCCATGTTGCCACACACTTGACCACTGGAGAACAAGTGTGGGTCAGACCATATTATGGTGATGCTGTGCGAGGAGGGCCATGGACAGTCTTTACCGGCTATTTGATTTCTCCGGACTAAAGATCAGAAAAAAACATGAACTTGCTCAAGATGTTCTATAACCTATGTCTAATTCAGATGCACATGTTTCCTGAAATAAATGTTCTTGAGCTCGAATGTTTTGTTATATTGCGGCTCCTTTGGAGACGTAACATACGTCACAGTGCACAACTGTGACGTGTATAAGAGAGTGATGGTAAAGCTGAGGTTAATATATTACTCGACATAAAAGATCGTGTTCAAATGCTACTGACACGACAAATATTAATACGAAACGGGTATTTTTAATTTGCAGGTTTTTAATCTAATTTTCATTGACATAATTCTTTCAATATTTTAAACAAAACTTCCGCATCATCTCTCCTCTATCTCCACAGATAATTAACTTCATAATTCTTGTAGTTGAGAATTGCCATAATATTTTAATAAAGATGTATGTGTCTGTATGTGTGTGTGTGTGTGTGTGTGTGATGTGTGTATGTGTGGCATAATAATAATAATAATAATAATAATAATAATAATAATAATAATAATAATAATAATAATAATAATAATAATAATAATAATAATGACTGTGGAATGTAAAAGCAGAAGTGATACCAATAGTGATAGGAGCCTTGGGGAACATAACATCAGAATTGGAAGGCTACCTGAATAAACTCCCTGGAAACCACAGAATCGCTCCACTACTCAAAGCAGCGCTCCTCGGAAGTGCCCACATCCTCCGTAAAACTTTGGATCTCCCAGAATCTTGGTAAGATTCCGAGACCTAGGATCTCAGCCGACAGTCAAACAGAAGTCGTGGAAAGAGACTGGATAATAATAATAATAAGATGGCGACTATCATGGCGACCGCCTATACCAGTGACCAGCGGCGTTGGAAGTTCAGTGTGTGCTTTGGAACGAAATAACATCACTGACAGATCAAAACCTGTTGGTTCATCTGCTGTGTTTAAAGATGCAACATCTGTTTGAAAACTACACCTCATCAATTGTATCAACCTAGAAATAATTACTAAGAAGATTCCGAGACCTTGGATCATAACCGACAGTCAAACAGAAGTCGTGGAAAGAGGTATAATAATGAAGTGAAAATTGAAAGGAGTACTAATGAAGTGATGTTCGATTTGTGTTTAGATTAAAATTTGGTACAGTGAAATTGATGGGTAGGACGGCAAGAGAGGTATTGACGAAAAGTCATAAAGATATCGGTGTGATGTAATTGTTTGGGTTACGTCAGAGGAGGATTTACGTCAAGTTGGCTTGAGTGGTATCTTTTGCCTTGAAAACTCAACACTTCAGGACAAATTTGCTAAATTAACCAATATAAGGAAAAGATAAACATACAAAACAAGATAAGTAAAGAAGAAGAAGAATATAAAATAATGTTAATGTCAAGAGATAAACATGACTGTAATATTAATTAGGCAAACATAATCACGTAACTGAATACCATAATAATAATAACAATAGTAAAAGTGGTAATAGGGATAACATCCAGAGTCCAACTCTGGAATATCGTGGGAGGGAAAAGCGGATCCCTCCAAAATACACGCTTGCCCATCCCATTCATGATGGAGAAAACAAACTTTGATTCCATACCGGATCAGACTTCGCCCGGGCTAACAAGGTCTGCGCTAGGCACTGATGTTTCGGGGTGTTCTAGTGAAAAAAGGGCTACGGAAACACATGGAAAAACTCGGAGGAAATGGACCAGAGAGGACAACATACAAATCATGGTTTCCTACTATCAAAGCCAGCCAACAACAAGAGGATATAGAAAACGCATGTATGAACACTGGCTAAAAAACCATCCAGATGATATGATTAGAGAACAACGGCTCCTAGATCAGAAGAGAGTGATATTACAAAATAGGCTTCTTACAGCTCTTGAAATACAAGAGATAGAACAACAACAAGAGAACACTACAACCCGATACAATGACATTGAAGTCATTGAAAATTTCACAATATCACAACAGTCAATTCTAGTTGATAACTTCGTTGGGGAAATCCCATGCCACTTCACTGGAGAACAGCAACGCTTGTTTGAAGACATAAAATGCTTCATGGACAAAAATAAGTCATATGAAGACAGAACACCAACAAGAAGGCTGCAAAACAGCAAAGATCTATGGATAGCAATTGAGAATGCAAATGAAGTATTAAAACATATCCCCACAAAAGATATTACAGAAACCAACTGTCTAATATACGCCACCGCAAAGGTAATTGAAAGATATATAAGGCCAGACACAGTACAAACACAGAAACCATCAATACCACCATGGAAGAAAAGAATAGAAAAGAAAATAGAGTGTACTAGAAGAGAAATAAGCCAAATGACAGCAGCAGAACAAAATAAGGGGAAAATGAAGGCAAGATTGGTCGCCAAATACCATCTCAACTGCAGAAACACTAAGACTGCAATAGAAGATGCAAAGCAAAGACTTCAAGGACTCAGTCACCGTCTGAAGAGATACATTGCAAGAGGTCAGCAATTCCAACAGAACAAAATATTCCGAACTGACCCTGGAAGACTATACCAAGAATTTAAAGGAAATTTCAGAACAGAACAACAAATACCAAACATTCATGATACTAAGACCTTCTGGGAAAACATTTGGAGCAATACAAATACGCATAACACTTCCGCCAAATGGATTCAAGAACTGAAAGTTGATCATAAAGAAACACCTGAACAATGCACCGTAACAATCAGTGAGAAAGACATTAAGAAGAAGGTTCGAAATATGGCAAACTGGAAAGCCCCAGGACCAGATCAAATACAAATATTCTGGCTGAAAAAGTTTACCTCCTTACATGGCAGACTTGGTGAACAACTGCAAGACATACTAATCAAACCAGGAACCTTACCAGCATGGATGGTAAAGGGAAAAACAAGTCTGATTATGAAAGATACACAGAAAGGCGCAATACCAAACAACTATCGACCAATCACATGCCTATCAACCACCTGGAAGTTACTATCAGGAATTATAGCTAACAAAATCATGACTCATCTTGAAACAAACAAAATTCTAAACTATGAACAAAAGGGTGCTAGACCAGGCAGCAGAGGAACGAAGGACCAATTGGCAATTGATAAGGCAATAGTGACTGACAGCAAGAAACGAAGAACAAATCTTGCAATGGCATGGATTGACTATCAAAAGGCCTATGACTCAGTCCCACATTCATGGATAATTGAAACATTAAAATTGTACAAAGTAGCGCCATCAATACAGAACCTAATTCAGGAGTCAATGAAAAACTGGAAAACCACACTCACATGCAACAACTCAAATATTGCAGACATAGCAATAAATTGTGGAATCTTTCAAGGTGATTCACTATCGCCACTGCTGTTCTGCATTGCCCTGAACCCTCTCAGTCACGTGATCCAGAAAACAGGGTTAGGATACAAAATGAAAGCAGGACAGGTTATCAGTCATCTACTGTACATGGATGATCTCAAGCTGTACGG
This sequence comes from Sinotaia quadrata, assembly GCA_028829895.1. Classification (NCBI taxonomy): domain Eukaryota; kingdom Metazoa; phylum Mollusca; class Gastropoda; order Architaenioglossa; family Viviparidae; genus Sinotaia; species Sinotaia quadrata. The sequence continues at coordinate 134,278,806 of CM054180.1, read as the reverse complement.
TAAAAATGAAAGTGACATTACATCACTGATCAATACTGTCAAGATCTGCAGTGAAGACATCAACATGAAATTCGGCCTTGAGAAATGTGGACGAATTGTCATCCAGAAAGGCAAGGTCAAAACAACAGAGGGCCTGCAATTCGACATCGGAAAAATCAATGATGTTTCAATAGAAAATGGATATAAGTATCTTGGGATACTACAACATCAAGAAAATATGCAGAGAGAAGTGAAGTCCAAAGTTAAGAGAGAATATGAGAAACGTGTTAGACAAGTCCTGAAATCCAAGCTAAATGGGGCGAACAAAATACAAGCCCTTAATGCATACGCAATACCTGTAGTAAGCTACACTGGAGGTATCATAGATTGGACAGCAAATGAAATAAATGAACTGGACAGGAAAACAAGAAAACTACTCACAATACATAAAGCCTTACACCCAAAAGCAGACGTAGACAGACTCTATGTATCTCGAAAAATGGGAGGCCGAGGCCTCAAGAAAATTAAACATGTCATTGAAGGAGAAGTCATTGGCCTTGTGGACTACATCTGGAATAACAATAAAGATGATCCACTGATAGAATTAGTAAAAAGGAGTGGACTATTCCAACCACCAGAAACAGACAAAGAAACATGGAAGAAAACAACGAAGCAAGAACTAGCACATACCTGGAGACAGAAACCTCTACATGGCCAATATGTACGACAAGCAGACGAAATATCAACAAAGCAATCAACGTACAAATGGTTGAAAGAGGCAGGATTGAAAGCAGAAACAGAAGCACTCATAACAGCTGCACAAGATCAAGCACTCAACACCAAAGCGCACAAAACGAAAATCATGAAAATTTCAAATGATTCCAAATGTAGACTTTGCAAATCCATGGATGAGACAACAGAACACATACTATCTGGATGTCAGGTTCTGGCTGGAACAGAATACACCAAACGACACAATGAAGTGGCAAAATACATACATAGAAATCTGTGTGAGAATTATGGCATAAAAACCCCAGAAAGAACATGGATGCATCAACCAGAAGCAGTCATCGAAACAGAAGAAGTCAAAATACTGTGGGACTTCGAGATAAGAACAGACCGGGTGATTCCTGCAAGACGACCTGACATTGTAGTTCTCAATAAGACCAACAGAACAGTAACAATTATTGATGTCGCTGTTCCAAGTGATAGAAACATAAAAACAAAAGAAAGAGAAAAAATAGAAAAATACCAAGACCTCAGATTAGAAATCCAGAGACTGTGGAATGTAAAAGTAGAAGTAATACCAATAGTGATAGGAGCCTTGGGGAACATAACATCAGAATTGGAAGGCTACTTGAATAAACTCCCTGGAAACCACAGAATCGCTCCACTACTCAAAGCAGCGCTCCTCGGAAGTGCCCACATCCTCCGTAAAACTTTGGATCTCCCAGAATCTTGGTAAGATTCCGAGACCTAGGATCTCAGCCGACAGTCAAACAGAAGTCGTGGAAAGAGACTGAATAATAATAATAATGACTGTGGAATGTAAAAGCAGAAGTGATACCAATAGTGATAGGAGCCTTGGGGAACATAACATCAGAATTGGAAGGCTACCTGAATAAACTCCCTGGAAACCACAGAATCGCTCCACTACTCAAAGCAGCGCTCCTCGGAAGTGCCCACATCCTCCGTAAAACTTTGGATCTCCCAGAATCTTGGTAAGATTCCGAGACCTAGGATCTCAGCCGACAGTCAAACAGAAGTCGTGGAAAGAGACTGGATAATAATAATAATAATAATAATAATAATAATAATAATAATAATAATAATAATAATGTCTCGATAGTCCAGTGGTTAGAGCAGAAGAAACCTCACCCAGAAGACTACGGGTTCAATCCCAACTCTGGACTATCGAGGGAGAGAAAAGCGGCTCCCTCCAAAATACACGCTTGCCCATCCCATTCATGATGGAGAAAACTAACTTTGATTCCATACCGGATCAGACTTCGCCCGGGTTAACAAGGTCTGCGCTAGGCACAGATGTTTCGGGGTGTTCTAGTGAAAAATGGGCTACTGAAACGCAAGCAAAAACTCGGATGAAATGGACCAGAGAGGAAAACATACAAAAAATCATGGTTTCTTACTATCAAAGCCAACCAACAACAAGAGGATATAGAAAACGAATGTATGAACACTGGCTCAAACACCATCCAGATGATATGATCAGTGAACAGCGGCTCCTGGACCAGAAGAGAGCGATACTACAAAATAGGCTTCTTACAGTCCTAGAAATTCAAGAGAAAGAACAGCAACAAGCGAACACTACAATATGATACACTGACACTGAAGACAATGAATAATTCACAGCCTCACAACAGTCAATTCCACTTGACAACCTCGCTGGGGAAATTCCATGCGACTTCAATGAAGAACAGCAACGCTTGTTTGAAGACATAAAAATCTTCATGGACAAAAATAAGTCACGTGAAGACAGAATCCCAACAAGAAGGCTGCAAAACAACAAAGCTCTAAGGACAGCAATTGAGAATGCAAATGAAGTACTAAAACGTATCCCCACAAAAGATATCACAGAAACCAACAGTCTAATATACGCCACTGCAAAGGTAATTGAAAGATATATAAGGCCAGACACAGTACAAACACAGAAACCATCAGTACCACTATGGAAGAAGAGAATAGAAAAGAAAATAGAGTGTACTAGAAGAGAAATAAGCCAAATGACAGCAGCAGAACAAAATAATTGAAAACTAAAGGCAAGATTGGTCGCAAAATACCATCTCAACTGCAGAAGCACTAAGACGGCAAAGACTTCAAGGACTCAGTCACCGTCTGAAGAGATACACTGCAAGAAGTCAGCAATTCCAACAGAACAAAATATTCCGAACTGACCCTGGAAGACTATACCAAGAACTCAAAGGGAATTCCAGAACAGAACAACAAATACCAAACATTCATGATACCAAGACCTTCTGTGAAAACATTTGGAGCAATCCAAATACGCATAACACCTCCGCCAGATGGATTAAGGAACTGAAAGATGATCATAAAGAGAGACCTGAACAATGCACCGTCACAATCAGTGAGAAAGACATTAAGAAGAAGGTACGAAAGATGGCAAACTGGAAAGCCCCAGGCCCAGATCAAGTACAAATATTCTGGCTGAAACATCTTACCTCCTTACATGGCAGACTTGGTGAACAACTGCAAGACATACTAAACAAACCAGGAACCCTAGCATCATGGATGGTAAAAGGAAAAACAAGTCTGATTATGAAAGATCCACAGAAAGGCACAACACCAAACAACTATCGTCCAATCACTTGCCTATCAACCACATGGAAGTTACTATCAGGAATTATAGCTGACAAAATCATGACTCACCTTGAAACAAACAAACTTCTAAACAATGAACAAAAGGGTGCTAGACCAGGCAGCAGAGGAACAAAGGACCAATTGGCAATTGATAAGGCAATAGTGACTGACAGCAAGAAACGAAGAACAAATCTTGCAATGGCATGGATTGATTATCAAAAGGGCCTATGACTCAGTCCCACATTCATGGATAATTGAAACATTAAAATTGTACAAAGTAGCGCCATCAATACAGAACCTAATTCAGGAGTCAATGAAAAACTGGAAAACCACCCTCACATGCAACAACACGAATATTGCAGACATAGCAATAAATTGTGGAATCTTCCAAGGTGATTCCATATCGCCACTGCTGTTCTGCATTGCCCTGAATCCTCTCAGTCAAGTGATTCAGAAAACAGGGTTAGGATACAAAATGAAAGCAGGACAGGTCATCAGCCATCTACTGTACATGGACGATCTCAAGCTGTACGGAAAAAATGAACGTGACATCACATCCCTGATCAATACTGTCAAGATCTGCAGTGAAGACATCAACATCGGAAAAATCAACGATGTTTCAATGGAAAATGGATATAAGTATCTTGGGATACTACAACATCAAGAAAATATGCAGAGAGAAGTGAAGTCCAAAGTTAAGAGAGAATATGAAAAACGTGTTAGACAAGTCCTGAAGTCCAAGCTAAATGGGGCGAACAAAATACAAGCCCTTAATGCATTCGCAATACCTGTAGTAAGCTACACTGGAGGTATCATAGATTGGACAGCATATGAAATAAATGAACTGGACAGGAAAACAAGAAAACTACTCACAATACATAAAGCCTTACACCCCAAAGCAGACGTAGACAGGCTCTATGTATCTCGAAAAATGGGAGGCCGAGGTCTGAAGAAAATCAAGCATGTCATTGAAGCAGAAGTCATTGGCATTGTGGACTACATCTGGAATAACAACAAAGATGATCCACTGATAGAAGCAGTAAAAATGAGTGGACTATTCCAACCCCCAGAGACAGACAAAGAAACATGGAAGAAAACAACGAAGCAAGAACTAGCACATACATGGAGCCAGAAACCTCTGCATGGCCAGTATGTACGACTAGCCGACGAAATATCAACAAAGCAATCAACGTACAAATGGTTGAAAGAGGCAGGGTTGAAAGCAGAAACAGAAGCACTCATAACAGCTGCACAAGATCAAGCACTCAACACCAAAGCAAACAAAGCGAAAATCATGAAAATTTCAAATGATTCCAAATCTGCAAATCCATGGATGACACAACAGAGCACATACTATCTGGATGTCAGGTTCTGGCTGGAACGGAATACACCAAACGACACAATGAAGTGGCAAAACACATACATAGAAATCTGTGTGAGAACTATGGATTACAAACCCCAGAAAGAGCATGGATGCACCAACCAGAAGCAGTCACCGAAACAGAAGAAGTCAAAATACTGTGGGACTTCGAGATAAGAACAGATCGGGTGATTCCTGCACGAAGACCAGACATTGTAGTTCTCAATAAGGCCAACAGAACAGTATCAATCATTGATGTGGCTGTTCCAAGTGATAGAAACATAAAAACAAAAGAAAGAGGAAATATAGAAAAATACCAAGATCTCAGATTAGAAATCCAGAGACTGTGGAATGTAAAAGCAGAAGTGATACCTATAGTGATAGGAGACTTGGGGAACATAACATCTGAATTGGAAGGCTACCTGAATAAACTCCCTGGAAACCACAGAATCGCTCCACTACTCAAAGCAACTCTCCTCGGAAGTGCCCACATCCTCCGCCAAACCTTGGATCTCCCAGAATCTTGGTAAGATTCCGAGACCTTGGATCACAAAGGACAGACAAACAGAAGTCGTTGAAAGAGGCTGAATAATAATAATAATACATGGATCCAGAAACCTCTCCATGGCCAGTATGTACGACAAGCCGACGAAGGAAATGGTAATGACCTCATAATTTATGTTTACAGAAACTAGTTCACGTGATGAAACAGAAATATTCTAAACATTCAAGAAAATCTATAAATATTGTTTACATAAGATATTATATGGTTTATTTCAAGATAAAAAAATAAATATTTACTTTTAAATAGACAGTGAAACTGATCTTAGCGTTTGTGTATTACAGGGCAAATTTCTTGGATAATTAAACAAAATCCTTTTAATCCCCAGTGTATGTTTGTGTATTACAGGGCAAATACTAGGACAATTTAACAAAGTCTTTCAAGTCCCAAGTGTACGATTGTGTATTACAGGGTAAATACTAGGACAATTTAACAAAGTCCTTTTAGTCCCCAGTGTATGTTAGTGTATTACAGGGCAAATACTAGGACGATTTAACAAAGTCTTTCTAGTCCCCAGTGTATGTTAGTGTATTACAGAGTAAATACTAGGACAATATAACAAAGTCATTTTAGTCCCCAGTGTATGTTAGTGTATTACAGAGTAAATACTAGGACAATTTAGTCCTTTTAGTCCCCAGTGCATGTTTCCGTATTACAGGGTAAATACTAGGACAATTTAACAAAGTCGTCTTTCTAATCCCCAGTGTACGTTTTAGTGTCATCCTTTGCACTCGCCAACGTTTCTTTACTGCAAAAGACTTCACGCTTTCTACTGGGGCACGTTCAATAACAACCCTCACTTCTGACGAGTACAAGCGGCGGCGTCGATTTCACAATGTTAGCAAAACACGGATCAGTCACTACAGTTGTTGTTTTGAAAGCAAAAATAACTTCAAACGTCCAAAGTGATGATGATGAATCTGCTACGTTCTGCACTGCTCTTAATGCGGTAGTGAATATGTTCAGATCTATATAATTATTTGTATTCCGAGATGTATTTCCTCAATTCAGTAGTGACATCTTTCGTCTTCTGTTACGTAACTTTTACTTTGGTACTGCGGTTTGTGTTATGGAGAGATGTATGGAGAGTCAAGACTGTTAGCCACGGTAAGAGTACTGTTAACAATGTAATCTGTATGAATATCACCAGCCTAAATATGGCGGATACCTGAGACTCAGGGTCACTCTTGAAAACAAACTTGATCAAACCAGATATCCTGATGGAAGAGGCCAAATAAGTAGAGATCAGTTGTTTCCATATTCTCAAAGTATGGATGAAAAAAGAAATAGAAAAGAAACTGTATGTTCCTCATTTGAGCTTGTCAGTGAAACCCTTGAGCATATGGATGCAGGGCTGATTTACTAGAGTATAAATGATACATTATTTTTGTGTCCCTAATCCCACGTTTCACATTCATTATTCTAGGGCAGCAAAATATACTTAAAATATATAAATAATTAACTGAGGAGTTAGTGTGGTTTTCTTTTGAGAAGACCGTGGGAAATATGACGCGTCTTTGTTTGGAATTAAAAAGATAAATAACACATATATTTGTTTGTATGCAGAAGAGCAGTCACATGGTATAAACGTAACAAAAATCAGACAAGTCTACACTCAAGAAATTGTAAATGTGTGATTTTTCAGAATATATTTAAAAGTGCAGAGAGAGAAAATTATGAACAGTAACTGTATAATTTCATTTTATATATCTTCATCTTGTAAAGATTGTATTGTCTGTGTACTGATAAAAATGGACAATGGTAAACAGTAGGGTTTTGTCACGAGTCGACATAACGTTTATCATCCGTAGTGTTGTTTGTGCATCAATCACCATCACACTAGATACTAGACCTATAAAGGAATGGTTCAGCCTGGCATAGTTCAGTGTTGAACTCAAACATCACAGTTGTAAACAAGGTAAACTACCATAAATAAATCATTTCATGTCAACATTATAGTTGTAAGCAGAGTATAATATATTCAATGACTCATTGCTTATCAACATTACATCTGTAAGCAAAGTCTATTGCATTAAGTGACTCATTGCATGTCAACACTACAGTTGTAAGCAAATTCTATTGCATTAAATGACTCATTGCATGTCAACACTACAGTTGTAAGCAAATTCTATTGCATTAAATGACTCATTGCATGTCAATACTACAGTTGTAATCAAAGTCTATTGAATTAAGTGATTCATTGCATGTCAACACTACAGTTGTAAGCAGAGTATAATACATTACGTAAATCCGTGCACGTCACCATTAAATCAAGAGACGCCGAAGAAACGAGGAAAAGAGAACAATAAATTTTTGTAATCCAAGGGAGATAACACATCAATGCTTTTCGTGTTTCTGATGGACAGAGTTATTTCCTCTGGTAAATGCTTTTTTTTCCAAACATCTCTAGAGCATGTATAATATCGCGAAATCGGCTAATAAAAGTAATATGGCGAAATCGGTGGAAGCCGGAAAATCACCCATATTCCTGACTGATTGATTCACTTGTACGATACCCCAAACTAAATGAACTGAATAAGAGGGGAGAATGAAATATTTTTTTTTATAACTCTTAAGTATAGAAGTGATTTTTTAATTGTGCATCCCTTGGACAAACTAAACTTAAATTTGAAAGTTACATGTACAGAATACAAGTGTTTCGTGTGAGCTGGACGGATGGAAACAGGAGACTAACAAATGGCCGTGTTCACACATTTATAGTACCCTGTGACACGTGCACCATAGTGCGACAATTGTGCCAATTAGTTAATGAAGATAATTATTATTTTTAATTATTCTTTCACAATTAATTTCAAGTGATGATAATATTAATGTTATATTATTATAAAATAATATTATCATCACTTGAAATTAATTGTGAAATTATTATTAATAATCCTCCAAGAGATACCATTGCTCTCTCACTTAGCTGATATTTTAGCGTTGTAAAGGTTTTTCACAATTCCACAACATAAAACAACTTTTACAGTCACATAAGATTTCTGCAGGTGGAAACTTCTTACGAAAGGAGAACACACACACACACACACACACACACACACACACACACACACACACACACACACTATTAAAATTACATCTAATTATATTTCAACATAAGAGTAAAAAAAAATAAAAGGTTAGTCGTATCATAGAATAGAAATGGAGTTATAAGAATAGGTTATTATAAACTTCACACAACCTAGATTAAGTACAACTTCCAGAGTCTTTACACTGGCCTTTTTAATCTCGTCACCGTGTCAAAATATCACAATGTCAAAATGTCCACGTGTTTCTGCCTCGTGCACAAGAAAACACTGATGCGTTGTTACCCTCAACCGACATGGCACACTATTACCAACAGTTTCTTGAGCAGAACACAATCACAGTGAATCACACAGGACTGATGTACTTAGCAATCTTGCTTTGGTACATCAATCGTATGGGTGTAGCATACTCCCTTAAGCATAGCATAATCCCATATGCTTACACACACATTGCAACAAACAATTTCCCCATCTTCCCGGTAGTTCAGGTTCATAATTAGTTCATAGGGTCTGTCATGGAAAATGGAATGCCGAATCACGTATGATTCTTTCCCCTTTCATTTTCAGCTATCCGATTACAGTGAAATTTCATTTTAGTGTCGCATCAAACGGATAAGCCTTAATGCTTTCTGAATGTTAAGTTCAAAAGTGTAACAAAGTTATACATGACTAAAAAAAAACCACAGTATATTTCTTTACATCAACTCATAATTGAAGAGCTGCGTCATAACATTTATTAATAAATCTATTTTTTTGTTAATATGCGTATAAAACCAAGGTTCAACTTGTTTCTTCGTGCAGTTCCACCCGCACTGTTTTGCTATTGTGAAATATTTTAAAACAATGTATTAATGCAGAGAGTTGTGTGCATAATTCTCAATATTTTCCTGTTTTCTTTTAAAAGAATGGAAACAAAATTTCATACTGGCTGCCTGAACCTTAGCTGCCCTCTCTCTTATCTTTAGGCTATCTTTCTGTATCTTCAGTTGATTTAGGGCCAGTTCTCTGTTTCTTTTATCTTCAGCATCTAATTTGGCAAACACTGCCTCTCGTTGAAGATCATAGTCTGAAATCTTTGCTTTTCATTTTCAATCTGTAATGTTTTCAGACTTTCATTCTTTTATAATTTCATTTTAATGTATGTTTAGAACCTGAACTAGTAAGAGTAGGAAAACTAAATTACATTTAAAAAAATAGAAATATCCCAACCAGGCTTATTATTATATAATTTTAGAAATATATATTTAAATATATACTTTGATTATTACTTAGTATTATATTTGCAGCATAATAACGTAGCCAGTTATATGTTTAATTAAGAAATAGTGCATATGACACCATATAATTTTGTCAATATGGTTTTCATGTTGCAGACTTGTTGTTTTATATGCTATTTTAAATTTAAAATGTTAACAGTTTAATTTAATAAATTAGGTTAGTAAAGAAAAGAGCCTAGTGCCAAATTAGATTTTTTAATACATAGTTTACGTCGACCACCGCGGTCAAAGAGAGATAATATCCTCTAAAATCTTTCAATTAGATTTATTTGCTAAGATCGTCAACCATTTGTATACGATTTTAAAGTACATTAATATTCACATGTGCTTCTCTAGCAAACAGAAAAAAGGACTGACAATATATGTTGACAATAAATTATAGAATATATTTTGTATAGTATACCATGTGAGATTTATAAATTGTATACATGCAATTGATTTATGCATTGTGTGAGTGCAGTATATTCACTACTTGTGAAAGATGTATTGAAAAATAATTAATTAAATAGTTTTGATTTTGTGATTAAGGAATAATCTCATTAACATAACACATATTTTGTGTGCTGTAGTAAAGTTAGGAATGCCTTAGATCTGAGAAGATAGAAGATTTGTGTGTCGTAGATGAAATGTATTCAATAAAGCTTGCAATATGTGAGCCCTGAGCGATGCTTGGTTCAAGTGCTGAAAAAACTCTAGCTCATCAGATATTTTCTTTAAAAAAAAATAAGTAGAAATAAAGGGAGAAGAAAATATTGTAACTTTGTGAGAGAGGAAAAATTCGTAAAAGACTACTCAGTGTGGTTAGGAAAGTTGGAAATATATCTCCCCCTTCTTTCTCTCTCTCCCATCACGACATGTGACAAAATAACAGAGGGAACAAGAACTGGACACTTATTTGATGAAGTTAATGTTCGATTATTGGATTTATCCTCGTGTGTGGTGTTTTTCAACGGAAACCATTCACAGTGATAGATAAGAGATGCAACCAGACCTCATTATACAGGATTATATTTCTAAATCATCCTATACCCTGGGTGAATGGAGGGCTACTTCCATTATCGGAATTTAGAAGGTAGTCATTCATGCTACAAAGACACATTCACTAAGACACCAGCAAAATGACAGCTATTGTCGTAACATTAACGGTAGTGGTGAAAAATCCTTTAGACGCAAGCCTACATACAGGACAGTGGCAGAGTATGATGACAAAGTTCATCAGGCAGTAGAAACACGCAATGGATCGATGCTACGAGTTGCATTCGTTGAACAAACATGGCAGATATAAGTGAGTAAAAGAGAACAAAAAAGTTCTAGTTATTTCCAGATGTCAGCACACTTAAAGTAATTATATTTATTTTAACATTGTGAAATTGACTTTAAAGAGAACTCTACACACACACACACACACACACACACACACACACACACACACACACACACACACACACACACACACGCACGCACGCACGCACGCACGCACGCACGCACGCACACATACTAATGGAATTTCAGTGTTTGATTAAATCACAAACTTGTAGAATTATTGTTGTTATTGTATTAACAGAAGTTTTGATTGCACACTAAAGCTTGTATTTATCATTTTTGTATATTCCATTATTCGTCATTCCCCCCCACCTCACCAAGAGTGTATATTTTGAAACACTCGTGTGTTTGATCCAAGTACCACATGAAAGAGAACGCCCATAGGTTAAGAAACTTAAATCATATTTTAATCATATTTTGTTTGATATTGTTTTGAAAGGGTGAAAGCAGATTTTGTTTTGTCCTGTCTTGTCATGTTTGTCCATCTAGTTTTGACTAGTGTTTGCCACATAGCATTCACCACCAATTCCACTTGTATTTTCACAAGCAAATGTCAGCAAAGCATTTCCTTGCATACAGAATAAAATTCAATAAACAGTAAAGCATCATGCATCATTGGTTTCTGTGTATTGCTGCTGACAGATGTCATTTTCTACTTTCCCTCTTGCCAGTGGGAACGGGGAGTAGTGACATATGGTTTGTAAATAAACATTAATATTGCTTATTTTAAATATTTTACCCGGTATTTTTTTTTTTTTTGCCAAAGTCTTGCTTTGTAATTTTTCTATAAAATTGAAAGTAGGAGCGTAAAAAGTGATCGCTAACTAAAATTTTCTAACTTGCACAGATAGATAGATAGACAAATATATATAGATATATAGATAGATAGATGTAGAAATAGAGATATCAGTTTTATTATACTATCTCATTCATGCTATTTCTGGTCGAAATAGTCTATATACTATCTAATTGTTGTCATACCTCTTACCTTAAGTAACATCACTTCTGGCATACCTCACTATATTATTTGTTAGTTATCTCAATTCTGTCATGATTAAATAATTCTTTTTGGTCTGAGCTCGGTTCAAAGTAGTATGTGTTATTATCACTCCTGCCTTACGTCATTGGAATCAAGGCAGCTTACTACATCATGCAAGGTTTGCAATAGCTACAATCAAGTTATGCACGTATGCTATATATCTTATAGCTCAGTTCAAACGATATGTGCTACATCATTTCTTAATACCTCATCCGTGCTGGTTTCTATTGTATCTCACTATGTCTGTTCAAACTAACCTATGTGTTGTCTCACTTTTGTCGCATATTAGTTCAAGCTAGTCTATTCAACGTCATTTTACGCACTCTTGTGCCTGGTTCACTTCTGTCGTATGTCGGTATAAACTTGATTGTATGTTGCAATACGTTCCTAAGTCAGGTTAAGCTTGCATGTGTGTAGACTCACTTCTGTCGTAATCAGTTAAAGCTAGCATGTGTGTAGTAGACTCACATGTTTAGTACACAGTTAAAGCTAGCATGTGTGTAGTAGACTCACATGTTTAGTACACAGTTAAAGCTAGCATGTGTGTAGTAGACTCACATGTTTAGTACACAGTTAAAGCTAGCATGTGTGTAGTAGACTCACATGTTTAGTACACAGTTAAAGCTAGCATGTGTGTAGTAGACTCACATGTTTAGTACACAGTTAAAGCTAGCATGTGTGTAGCAGACTGACATGTTTAGTACACATTTAAAGCTAGCATTTGTGTAGTAGACTCACATGTTTAGTATACAGTTAAAGCTAGCATGTGTGTTGTCTAACAACTTTAGTAGACAGTTTCACCTAAGATGTGCACTCAGTTTTGTCGTAGTCAGTTTAAGTCAGCAAGCATATATCATATATTGGGAGAAAAAAGCTCTCATTTGATGGATTATAAGGGTGTCTTAAAAGTCTACATTGGTGTGATCAATTTCTTGAAACTAAAAAGATGGAACCCTGAAATACATAACAATGGGACCCTGAAATACATTCACTGCAATACATCACCTAAGTTTCCTTTTTATCACAATATAACTCCCCTCTATTCTTACACTCTATCCTCAACTAACAATATTTTGCACCATTTATTAGTCCGCTACATACACATGGAAAAATAAATACAGCATATAAAACATTGTCAGGTGTCAGTGTACTAACTCGAGCATTTTGGTTCAAACATTTGTAGAAATAAAAGTCAACTCACATAGTACATCTCCACACAAGTATAAATATCAACGGAGAAAATGTTTGAGCTATTCCTAAGTCCATTCTCTCTCAATCACTCAATTCAACTCACCGCCAAGCTAACGACTACCTTTCAAAGCCAGACTTCTTCTGCCACTATACATTCAAAAGTGAATAGGGAGTATGTTTTTCTACAGCAAGTGAATTCTTTAAACTCAGCCCTTTGGCTATTCTCGCTCTCATAAATAATAATCAGTGGATAATAGAAAACTAATATTTCATTTAGCATTCCATCAGTAATCTAAAATATTTTTGCCTCAAGCTGTTTACTTCAGCTCAGACACTTTCAAAAGTTACACCAAGGACTGGTTACTCTGATAATTTTGTAATCCACACATAACAATTAAATTTGAAATTAGGGGAAGGCAAATTTACTGTCACAGACTGTTATGACCATTTGTTAGTGGTCGAACTATAGCTAAATTTCATTCAAAAAGCGTATATCCATATATATTTTGTAATTTATTTTCCTTGGTATAATTTTAACCCTATTCATTTTCTTTTGCAAGGGATATTATCATGTGCTTTATATAATTGACATGCTTATTGTGTATTATATTGTCATTATTTTTTTTTAATTAAATGCATTGTTAATAATTCTTAGATATTTTAAAGATATTTGCTGTTGGAATAAAAAATAAAATAAACACAGTCTTTATTTATTAGTAAAAGCGTTTGCCCAGGTTGTGTACCTGGAATTATTAAATGGGGTAAACGTGTGTTGCATGAACGCATTTGCAAAGCCAAAAACGAATTTGCACCAAATATAGCAATTATATTTTTAGTTGGTACACTAATACAGAGTTGTAACTACTCAGGCAAAACTCTATTCCATCCATAAGAGTGCGCTAGAATGGGAATTGACTATATGAAGTTTATTTTAGACTGAAGTCAACAGAGAGACCATGAGAATATTGTGTAGTGCATGCAAGACTGAAGTCAACAGAGAGACCATGAGAATATTGTGTAGTGCATGCAAGACTGAAGTCAACAGAGAGACCATGAGAATATTGTGTAGTGCATGCAAGACTGAAGTCAACAGAGAGACCATGAGAATATTGTGTAGTGCATGCAAGACTGAAGTCAACAGAGAGACCATGAGAATATTGTGTAGTTAATGCAAGACTGAAGTCAACAGAGAGACCATGAGAATATTGTGTAGTGCATGCAAGACTGAAGTCAACAGAGAGACCATGAGAATATTGTGTAGTGCATGCAAGTTGTAAAGGTTCCTTTGCTATTTCTTTTTCTGTTTGATGATGATATGTTGTTTACCAATAGTTTAGTTGCAATGGAAAACAACTTGATATTTCAGCATATTCAAGTTGCCAAAATGAGAGCATCCCCATGTCTTTCGTAGATTCATTATTTATCTAATGAAACAATGCAGTAATTTTCCGGACAATTCCCAATAATCACATATCCAGCATGTATGGACACTTTCTGCCTCGTATTCAGCACCAATTCCAGACTGGAATTAGTACACTTGTGAGTAACTTTTGATAAGAGGTAACACAAGGTCTGGCAAAATTTAACTCATGACGAAGCATGGCATCAACCTGTTTTGCATACAGTGGGAAAGTTCTGGAAGCCACGAGGTTTCTCAAAAATTGCTTATTCATGGATAATTATTTTTTTTAAAGTTTGCATCATGCAGGAAGAGATCTGACACAAGAGAGAGTTTTATTTGAATCCTGTCGGAATTGATCTGACACCTGAGAGAGTTTTCTTTGAATCCTGCCGGAAGTGATCTGACACCAGAGAGAGTTTTATTTGAATCCTGCCGGAAGAGATCTGACACCAGAGAGAGTTTTATTTGAATCCTGCCGGAAGTGATCTGACACCAGAGAGAGTTTTATTTGAATCCTGCCGGAAGTGATCTGACACCAGAGAGAGTTTCGCAAGCTGGAATGAAGATTCAGACACCGGTACCTCGGGAGTGGGAGAGAGGTGGGAGGCAGCAGACAACGTGACAAAACGAGATGTGTGAACCTGGTAGTTGACCTACTTTCTTCATTTTTCTGTACCGAAACTGTATGCGTTTACTCATGTAACCCGTATTTGTTTTGGAACTGAGACTGTGAACCAGTACTATACCCAAAGACACTCAACTTTGTATTTTTGACGGTGCTAAAATTGTTTGTATTACAATTAGATTAATTAAAACCCCGGGGGTCACAAATTACCTGAAAGGAAAGCTACAAGATTTTATTAGTGTTAGCATATAAAATACAATTTTAATCATTTTTGACTGTTCACATTTGTTTCTAACATTATTTGGAGCAGAGCTAAGGAACTCATGGAATGTATCAGTGACTATCAAGAAGTTTGTATTTGTTTAAGATCAATTCGTTTTTGTTATATTTGTGATTCCTGAGTTTACCACGAACATTATTATACTTTCTTATTTTCATTTTCCCTTTAATCGTCTATTTACTTGGGCATTGCTGTCTTTTATTTCCAGAGTTTTATGAATTGTGGAATCAGCGATTTCATTATTTTTATCTAAACAAGATAGAATGTGTCGTACTTTAAATTTTTATCATATTCATCAGAAAAAAAGATATTGGCTACGGTTGTGTTGAGAAGATAATTGTGATGTTTACGTGGCAGTGTTCTGCATGTTTTCAGTTTTCATTCCATTTGCAATCTCGTACGCGAAAACAATAGCATACGCAATTTGCATGCATTAATAAAGAGAAACAGTAAAATGCACTTGCTTAATGTTATTCAAGCACTGTGACAAACAAACAATTGCTTTTTGTTGACAACTTTCCAAAGAACTGAATACAAGTATGATTACGCTAGTGTCGATTTAATTAATTTGGAAAATTTACTTTCATGTCCACGCATTTGTTGACATCTGCCGGGAGTAGTATAATTGTTAAGTTGAGGCTTGCACATCATGATTCCCCAACCCCATATGGTGACACTGTTATATTCAATGAAATATTATATATGAGTCACATACATAATGCTGCTATATTCAATGAAATATTGTAAATGAGTAACACAAGTACAATGTTATATTCAATGAATTATTGTAAATTAGTTGCCCATATGTGCTGTTATATTCAATGAAAAACTGTGTATGGGTCAAATATGGATGCTTCTATTTTCAGTGCAGAGTTAAATTTTCAGTAATGATTAATTTCTGGAGAGTTTGTCGCATAACTGTAATTTTACTAAAATATCCAGTGACTTGCACGTATTATATACTTTCTTGTTATGGGTAGTACAGTCTAGCTATTTTATTATCCCTTTTATCATTACGTCCACCTTTAGGGTGTAAAAATGGAGTGTGTTGTTTTCATTTAGCCGTAAATTAATCTCTTTTAATTTTAGTCCCACGCATCCTTTTAAGAAAATAAGAGCTCCTGGTCACCGATCGGTGTTATTGTGTTTATAATGTCAAAAGTATTTAAATTAGACAATATATATTACTAATATATTTAAAAACTATTAAAATTAGTATTATTATTTAATTATCCAGAAGACATAACTTCTCTCCCTCACTTCGCAAAGATGCGGGCGCTGTAAACGTTTTCTCTCCTCCACAAAGATTAAAGACAAACATTTACCATCACACAATATTTCCGCAGGTGGAAAACGTCTTACCAGAGAGAAGACAAATCCTTCTTTTAATCTATATTTGGGGAGCCCAAATCCTTTATATATAGTTATCAATATGTGTGAGAAGGTCAATACATTTAACAATAAATTTATTAAATCAACAAATCAAATATACAAAATATGAATACAGTCAAAAGAGGGCTGACATTTATATCACTTTACAACAATGTTCAATTAACGTGGGACAACCGTACAGTTTATCCTAGCATAGGCAGGAAATTAACATATATATGTAATCAAGTTCATTGATGTCATCCATCATACGTGTTCACTATCACGAGTCTTCCATCAATTAACTGTCTTTCATATTTAAATGATGGTCCAATGTACCCCTTCTAGGTACATTAGTCTTCTGTTCCACAATCTTTGAAGCACTCACAAAACACAGCATGGGGAATCATTCAGAACTTCTCAAGTTTTAACCAAGCACATCACATGGAAATTTCTAGAAACCTCATGTGCACTACTCAACACACCGTGAGAAATCTCCAAAATATGTTTTTTTAATCCTTATGTTTTTTTTTAATCCTTGAGACCAAACTAAAGCCTCATTTATCTGACATATTGGCTCTCAAACAGAATATAGGGGGATCAGCTTAAAGCAAGACCTATACTGATTAGTTCACAGACAACATTAGATTCACACACCAATGAGCTCTGGTAAAGACTGAAGTCACGGTTGCATGATTTGAAAAAAAGCACACTCGTCTCTGCAAAAGTTAAATTAAGATCATGATAAATGTCAGGCATATTTCTTCTCTAAACTCCTTTCACTCTTTTAAACATTCTCAACTTACAAATCATGCAACAATTTCGTAAGCCCGACACACATACAACAAAAGAAATAAAGCATCAATCGAAATTGATATGCATAATGTACAACATAATCAATGTAATGAACATAGAAATAATGGTTCAATTACAAAATGCATTCTCCATTTCAAATTACATGTACGAAATATGTTTAAGTCCATTCTTTCTTTAACAGTCAGTTAACCTGTTATAAGCTAAAGATCGCCTTTATGATCGGACTCTTGTTAGGTCAAAATCAAAGTGATTAGTAGAATATAGGACTTTCATCATCAAAATAAGTTTTGGTTCTATCCCCATTGGATGAAGTTAGGAACACGTCTCAGACTATTAGTCAGAAAAACTACCCACACACTTGGAACTGATTGGAATTGCATCAGCAAGTTCTAGCATATTTAAACATTTACTGCAACACAATATTTCCCTAGGTGGAAAATGTCTTACCAAAGGAGAAGATAAATCCGTTCTTTAATCTATATTTATCGAGTTCCCATCCACCCATTTTCTTCTCCAACATATGGTATGAATATTTTCAAAAAGGTCAATACATTTATTAAATTGACAATGAAATAGACAAATAACGAATACAATTAAAAGATTACTTGACATCAATATTTCCATGAACCACATTCAAGTAGTATCAATATGAATGCAGTCTTATATCCTATCACGTAATTCAAGAAATGTGTCAATATAAATACCAGGGTAATATCTCATCAGAGACCAGAAATTGAGTAATGAGATTTTAGCGAATATAATTAATGAATTTATACACCAACCCAATGTCAAGTGTTTACATACGACTATCTTAGTTCATAATATGTATAAATAATAATCTACTCATAAAACAACATCTCCACTTAAAACACAAGTATAACATATAAGCATCAAAATGCATGAAATATTTCACTCAGTTATCTCTCAATCAGTTAATTCACCATTAAGATAATGGCCGCCTTTTATGACCGGACTTCTTCTACTTCAAATTCAAGGCGATTAGACTATAGAATTCTTTACAGCAGGTAAACCTTTGATCTCAACCTATTAGCTAGTCTCGTACTTGTAAATCTTAACCATTGGATAATAAAAAATACTCATTCTGCTAAAGCTGAGAGGTGCAAATTATCGTAGGCGTGGGGATGATAATGTCCTCATAATTAAAGAGGCCCTCTCATTATTTTATTATATACAGCATAAATTCACTCTAATGTCTTCATTATGACATACTGTATTTATTTCAAACAATTGTAATTTATACATCACCAAGTTGTGTAGCCTTCATTGTCATTATCACAGCAGGAAAGTGTATCATTCAACGTTCATAGAATAATTGAAATATCATATATATCTTTCCACACTATCACAGTTTATCCAACAGCAATCAATCTTCACCTCTGTGCAGCCCTCACTTTATCACGGTCCTAGTTCGAAATCCTAGCATCATAAACTCTCAGACATATATTCGATATGTCATGAGTGTAACATCAATCGCTACAAATTATTAGTGACATTTTCATTTTATTAGAAATCTCACTCACACTTTATTTTCCAATTGACGTACCATTCAGTCCTAGAATATGTTCTTTCCGGCATTCACACTTTGCCGAGTAAGCTACTAAATTCATAATATATTTAGTGCGTTAGCCAGACATGTTTTATGTAGGAAGGATAAACGGGGGTGTGGGATAACTACGTAAATGTAAACAATCAACAAAAATAGTGTGATAAATACACCAGTAATAAATAAATAAAATATATATTCATATTGAAAATTTGACTAATGGTACTTACTAGCAGGTTTATATTTTCATAAATGTCCGTTAGTGCCATGAAAGGGCCATCATCGCAATGTGCTTCTTTCGCAAGATTCCTGTACTAGAGAAAATAAGTTATTACATCAGCCACGTGAAAAACGTTAAGACTTCATTGAAAGATAATTTTATTTCAGAAGATTATTATAGCAGGCAATGTGTTAAATTTCCTTCTTTCATAGATTTTTTAGAGAGAAGGTGATGCAAAGAGACAAACAAACACAGAAGGAGAGATATACAGAGAAAACGAGAGGAAAAATAACTTCATAAGGGAACGAAAGAGATAAACTAAAAGGAAGACAGATGCAGGCATCAAAAAGATTATATTTCCACATCGCGATAAAAACGAAAGAGGGAAAGAGAGACAGGCAAAGAGAAGAAGAAATGGAGAAAGAAGAAATTAAGAGATTCAATAAAGAGAGGTAGACAGATGGAGAGAGAAGGAGAGAGAGGGGGAGAAAGAGGGGGAGAGGGGGTAGAGAGAAAAATACGAAAGGAAGACGAAGAGATTACTAAATAGAGTGGAATATAGAAGGAATGAAATTGGAAAGATACTGCGAGATAAGAAAGAGATTGAAAGTAACAAAGGGAGAGACAGAGAAAGGGAAAGAACAGAAAAGAATACTAGTGACTAGAGACATTCTACAGTTCCAGCAAAACTGGTGACTAAACGTCACGCTATAGTTCTCTACAACTACTGATTAGACGTGTGCTATAGTTGTAGTACACGATAAACACAACAAACACAGAAGAATAGTGGACTGGAGACACTGGGGATTCATTTCTTCTAATAATAGAGATATACGTACGTCATCAAAACTAGTGACTATGGACACACTAAAGATAAGAGTAGAACTAGGGATTAGTGACCAACTTTAGATCCTGTAGAGCTAGTGGCAAGAGTCACTCTATAGTTCCAATAGAACTAATGACATTAGAACACACTATAAAACTACAAATAGAGTGTGCGTATGACCAGTACGGGTTACTGGCATTAGTACATGATAATTTTTGAGTTGATATTTTCCTACTGCACTTCAATAATCACAAATATCATTCATCACACACTTCAATAATGACAAATATCATTCATCACACACTTCAATTATCACAAATATCATTCATCACACACTTCAATAATCACAAATATCATTCATCACATACTTCAATAATCACAAATATCATTCATCACACACGTTTTGTATAGTGCTCGCTCGCCCAAAACATGAAAGGCTTCCATAAAGCGCGATTGGAAGGAGAAGGTAAAGGTAAATGTATTCGATGAAAAAATGTCAAGAACAAAAATTTACGAGGAAACATACGTTGTGAACTCGTACTTCCTTCATAGCCTCCTAACTTAGAACTTAATTTGATTTAGTTTATCTGCACATCACATAATCATAAACAACATTATATTCATACTGGTTCAATTTAATCAATGAAAGTACATAATTCGGTTTAAAAGGAAAATCCTCCCACCCTTCCAACATATGTGTATCAACAGTTATTAATGATAAGAGCCTCTTAAAATTATTTGTGTTTATATTTATTTTAACATCTTCTTCAACATGTGTCCATTTATGATTATCATTGCATTTCCCAATAATTGTGGATCTAATATCAAAGGATGCAGACGAAATGATATATTTGTTGCGAATTGCTATATTTATATATTTATATATCTACGTGTTAAAACTATATATGGTCACGTTCTATCTAGGAACATGCTATATCTATATATGGTCATGCTATGGAAGTGATTCTTATAATGCCCCTTCCGCCACCCCTTCCTGTACACGTTTACATTTGACGAACAAACCCGATTGGCTTACGTTTCAGGCGTGGGATGTTACAACAGAATCCTAACGTATAAATACATCTGTTGCTGAGTGGCTGAAACAGACTTCACTTCCAGAGCTACTTGTGTAGAAGGAACAAAGCAGGCAGAAGGCAGTCGTTATAAATTCGTCGTTACATTGAATGCCCAAGGTAAGTAAAATTTAGAAAAATTTAAATTAATAAATGAGATCAACAGAGTGTTCTCCCATTATAGTGTTTTGTTCATTGTGTGTCGTGCTATGCATATGAGCAAAGCCATGGCTCACATCAAGCTGGAAAGACATTTTACCACTAAACTTGTTCATCTCGGGATAATTGTTGAGAACTATATTTCTAACTGTCGCAATTGCTTCTTATTAAAACATAAATCATTGCACAGAAAATAAAGTGCCAAAATTCAAATATATAGTTATACAGTTCAGAGAAAGTCAGTGCCAAAATTCCACTATATAGTTATACAGTTCAGAGAAAGTCAGTGCCAAAATTCCACTATATAGTTATACAGTTCAGAGAAAGTCAGTGCCAAAATTCCACTATATAGTTATACAGTTCAGAGAAAGTCAGTGCCAAAATTCCACTATATAGTTATACAGTTCAGAGAAACATAGTCCCAGAATTCCACTATATAGTTATACAGTTCAGAGAAAGTTAGTGCCAAAATTCCACTATATATTTATACAGTTCAGAGAAAGTCAGTGCCAAAATTTCACTATATAGTTATACAGTTCAGAGAAAGTCAGTGCCAAAATTCCACTATATAGTTATACAGTTCAGAGAAACATAGTGCCAAAATTCCACTATATAATTATAAAGTTCAGAGAAAATTAGTGTCAAAATTCCAGTATATAGTTATACAGTTCAGAGAAAGTCAGTGCCAAAATTCCACTATATAGTTATACAGTTCAGAGAAAGTCAGTGCCAAAATTCCACTATATAGTTATACAGTTCAGAGAAAGTCAGTGCCAAAATTCCACTATATAGTTATACAGTTCAGACAAAGGCAGTGCCAAAATTCCACTATATAGTTATACAGTTCAGACAAAGGCAGTGCCAAAATTCCACTATATAGTTATACAGTTCAGACAAAGGCAGTGCCAAAATTCCACTATATAGTTATACAGTTCAGACAAAGGCAGTGCCAAAATTCCACTATATAGTTACACATTTCGAGGAAGAAGAATCGAAATATCTTCTAACATTGAGGAGAATATGTTTTCTGATTTTATATAATATTTTCTCCTGTAATACATACCAATGACATAAGTTAAAACGTCCATATTTTACAGAACAATTTAGAAATATTATACCAGATAAGTACACGTTACTGTACTCATTCATTCTCTCTATGATACTATAAATACATCCACTTGCGCTTACACGCAGGCGTATGCAAAGCCTTCAATCAAATTTAATACGTTCAATCACATTCGACCTCAATTCACAATTGTAAAATAATTAATTGTTTCCTGACTCCAAAGAAAAAAAGTGTTTATTTCCCCTTGATTCTACTTGGAACCTCTATTGTCTACAAACAGCTGAAGTACTGTTTGTACAATATCATAAAGTATTTAAATGTATGTAATTCGGTAAGTTACTGATATAATGTTTAATTATTTTGACATATTTATTTGCAAGAATACTTTATAACATAAAATAAAAATAAGTTGTTTTTTTTTTAATTTGAGGTCTAATACTTAAGAGATATTTTTAATACGTTGAATGATTATATCACTATTTCTAAACCTAGTTGTAATTCTAATATAATCAAGCAGAATTTCTTAAAAGGCTAAACGTAGTTGTATTACTATTATAAAGCAAGATGCATTTCTTAAAATCTGAACGTGGTTGTATTACTAATATAAAGCAAGCTACAATTCTTAAAATGCTAAACGTGGTTGTATTACTAATTCTTAACTTGGCAACATTCTCACACTAAGGTTGGTTGTACCGATTGTTAGGTTTAGGTAAATAGGAAAATGACATGAGAAAAGCAAGTATTGCTTTCGGTCTAATTTGTTTGATCCATGAATTTTACATAATTTTGTTTTTTTCTCTGTGCTTACCAGACTGAAACAAAAATACAAAGAAACAATCTAACAGCAATGAAAACAATTCATTGGTGTTTATGTCCACAGTTCGCGGGAAACATGGCCGCACTAAAGTTATTGACCATGATGGTGATCTTGCAGACATCTAGTGCAGCCTACGACTGCGAGTCGGTGAACATAACAGGTGAAATGTTGATCCCACAATTTTATTATAATGAATGTTCATTATGAACGCATGAGTGTTCACTATAATTAAAATATTCATGTTTTTCATTTTAATTTCTGCACGTGAGTTCACGGTGTAAAGAGTTGTATGCGTGTTCGATGGATTAGTGTATTAATGTTTTGTATCTCTGAATGTGTGTTCATTGTGTTAAGAGTATTTTTGCTCTTTATCTCTGTATGTGTGTTCATTGTATTAAGAGTATTTTTGCTCTTTATCTCTGTATGTGTGTTCATTGTGTTAAGAGTATTTTTGCTCTTTATTTCTGTAATGCATGTTCATTGAATTTAGATCTTCCTTTTATCATTGCACGTGTTTTCACTGCATTAAGACATTTCTTGTTCTTACCTCTGCACGTGTTTTCACTGTATTAAGAGCTTTTCTGATTTTATGTTGGGTGATGTACGAGATGTTAATTCTTCACCACTGCTGCGCTTCCAGTAACTGTAACCTTTTAACCCCAAATCGCACCTTGGTCATATGAGATGGGAAGAAGTATCGCGCCTGACCTTGTCTATGTCCTTAGTGGTTCCAAGGTCACTTTCGCCCAGATGTTGCCTTCGATGCTCAGAGTTGGTCAAAGATTCATCATCAAAAGAAATAAGCTGATCTAGCGTTGAAAACAATGCTTTCGATGTTTCGTTTGAAATACTAATTAGACCACCCTTAAACACATAGATAAAATTCCACGGTCCCTTTCAATATGATTCGGAGAGCGTAGAGTCAATGTGTGGCTACATATCTACTATGTCACTGTCAAGACTGGTTGGGTCTCATTTTGGCTGTTCCACTATATCTCGGGCAGGTCGTAACATGTGCCAGTAATACGTCGTCGTTAAGATTTTGCAATAGACACAAGACAGACACCATTGATGTTTGGATGGGGCCGATTTATTCTGTCATGCAAAATAACGTTTTATTGGTTGTGTGTGTGTCAGTGTGCGAATATGACGGTGGTGAATATTGGACAAATGGACGAATGAACGAAACAATACAAACATGAACTCTTTCGCCCCTCTCAAAAAACTGTGAATAACGAGTTTGTAGAAAGTCTGAATTAGGTTTTATTAACATAATGGGGCGTTTCTCTTTCACACAGTGGTTAAATCAATCATACACCATTCCAATGTTATAAACTCTCTGGGAAGTGGGGAATGAAAATGATAAAATTCAAAAAAGTGAAAATAAATTTAAATACATAATTCCTATGCGGTAAATCGCACCACTAACATGAAAAACTATTCATACACAAAAAAGACGTGGATTTACCACCGTATTCAAGTTCATTGATTAAATGTTCTTATTCTTAAATCTTCTTATAAAGTTCTTGGTGCGCCTTTGCCTTTTATAACTACTCACTTAGTACTGTCAATGCTCGAATAGATGTGAAGTTTTCTAACAAATTTTATCATTTGACATAAGAGTTTTCTTTATTTCACAAATGCTCCAAATTAGTATATTTAATTTTTTCAGAAAGTTCTGGAAGCTTTGCACCTTGTGATATTAGTCTAATGATGCACATGATTTATTTGCACGCATCTCACAAGCTAAGGCAAAAATCTACTGTGCATTTACTATTTCCCATCTCACAATCTAAGGCAAAAATCTACTGTGCATTTACTATTTCCCATTTGATTCGTAAACAATATATATGCATGACATGATACACATATACTATGTCTACGCAGGTCTGTCTAAGCTAAGTGAAATTCGGTGAACAAAATTTAAAAGTTTACATATGTGTTAGGGCGATCACAGTTACTCCCCTTATTGGTTAGTGGTCTTGTGTAGACCATGTTATAAAAAAAAAATAATTCTGGCTCCATGCTTTTCCGGTGACAGTCACATAATTTTTGCTCCTTATCTCTGCACGTGTATTCACTATATTAAGAGTATACAAGCTCTTATGTCATCATTTGTATTCACTATATTAAGAGTATACAAGTTCTTATGTCATCATTTGTATTCACTGAAGTAAGAATATTGTAGCTCTTATGTCTGCATAAATATTCACTGAATTAAGAATATTCTTGCTCTATGTTTGCATGATTGTTCACTGTATTAGGATCATTCTTTCTCTTTAGGTATGCATATGTGTTCACTGTACATAACATATTGTGTGCTTTATCTCTACACTCAGTTGCTAACTAGCTCAATCGTATTCATTAGGAATTGGCAAATAGCAAATAATTAAATGTATGAAACACAAATTTGATTGTATATTGTGTATTTAACAAGTGTAGAAACCACACACACGCACACACACACACACACACACACACACACACACACATACACACACACACACACACATACACACACACACACACACATACACACACATTTTATTATGGAAATTTTCAGGTTGAATACACCTACGCCGAATAAGAATTCTAAGTTCAAAGATCGTCAAGATTTCTTGTAAAGTTATTTACGTATGTGAATGTCTTAGAGTGGAACATTTTCCTCTCCTTTGTTTAGTGTATTATGTGAGGTGATACTTTGGTATGACACCATAGTCCCTACTAAATTGAAAAGTCGTATTACCTCTAAACTAGCGCATAGTGGTAATGTGTAAAATAAGTAACTTCTTCTAGGCGTCCTTGAAACCTGTGCTCTGGTTACATCTTGAGAGACTTCTGTAATCGTTATACTACTGAATATCATGGAATTCCAGGGTGGAGAGAGTGCCGTCTACAACTGCCATTGCCATCCTATTTCCAGATGATTTATTGTGCTCAGTAGACTGTATAAACGAGTGAAGGGGATGCTGGCATTGTGCTGACTGAATAAACTTTCTTCATATGATTTCTCAATGATGCGGCATATGCAGAACAGTTCATGAACTAATGCATCTCTACCTTTCTCTCTTTTCCAAATTCGTGATAGAATCGTTACTATGAATAGAGATTGTTTCCTCAGATAGTCATTGTTGAATATCAATTGTGTAGGAGAAAAGACTTGAACACTTGTTAGTAATGTAAATTCGAGAAGTGTTTCAAACCTAGATGTATTGAGTGAGATACATATTATTTTATAATAGATCTTTATCATTTGTTAAATCCTTCTTACGCATGTTCATTGATACATGTCTGGAGTTATCATTGGGTGGATGGGGGCTTGATGATTCATTGTTGGATGAAAGTTAGAAATTTTGAAATTACACTACTCTTTAAGTTGGAAGTTCCACCTGAACAGATAAATTATGTGTCGGTAGTACTTTATTCATAGTGACATGTTATTGGGGAATTCATGCTGTAAACAAATCATAAATTTAACTACTGATAAGTGATTATTCTATTTAATTGATAAAGGAATTTATAATAATAATTATAATAGAGGTCAAACGTACTATAGCAGCCACACAGGGTCATTTGTTTATAAAGTTGAGCTAGGTATTAATGATGTTACTTTGGTAGGAGTGAGAGGAACATATTGTTGCTGTTTATTTTACTTTAATACCTCTTATGTCAAAAAATCCTTATAAATCAAATTATAAATTGAATTTGATTTGTCCAACTGTTCATGTATTCTGCATATTTATTTGTGTGTTTCAGTTGCTTTCACAGTCAGATTTTCGTATGATGATCCAAACAAGGGCGTAACTATAGGACCTACGGAAAAACTCAAATTTGATAATGTGATCACCAACATCGGCGGGGGTTATGACACCAGCACGGGAATCTTCACAGCGCCAATTGCTGGTACTTACGTGTTTTATCTAAAGCTGATGTCCACAAACAGTCGTGGACCCATACGTATTGTCATTGATAAACATGGTACTGCGCTGGGTATGGTGTTTGCAAATGGTTCCTCAGATCCAGAGGATCAGGGCTCTACCCAGGTTGCCACGCGCCTGACCACTGGAGAACAAGTGTGGGTCAGACAATATGGTGGAGATGCTGTGCGCGGAGGGCCATGGACAGTATTTACTGGCTATTTGATTTCTCCGGACTAAAGATCAGAAAACAATAAGAGTTTGCATTTAATGTTCTAGAACCTATGTTTAATTCAGATACAATTGCTTCCTGAAATAAATGTTCTTGAACACGTACGTTTTGTTTCATCGAAGTTCTTTTGAAAACGTGACAGACGTCACACTGCACAACTGTGACGTGTATAAACGAGTGATGGTAAAGCTGAGTTTAATATCTGACCCAAAGCAAACGATTAAGTTGAGGTGAATATATGATCAGAAGTAAACGATAAAGAGGAAGTTAATATATGACCAGAAGTAAACGATTAAGTTGTGGTTAATAAATGACCAGAAGTAAACGATTAAGTTGAGGGTAATAAATGACCGGAATACGAAATTAGTACTCTTAATTTGCAATATTTTTAATCTAAAACAATGTCATGACTATGTTGTGGTTTTTTTTAAAAAATACCCCAAACTGTTCACGGTTTTGTTTCGTCTCTTTGTGAGGTGTAAACACATTGCATTCAAGAAGAAAAGCTTTCCAAGACAAGATTTCTTGAAAATTATCACAAGACAGGCAATATGATATAGGAGAATGTTTTATTTACATATTAACGGGTGTGTTACGAGCATGAGCATATAAATCGAGTAGGAGGTCACGTAAATGTACGAATATATTTACGAGTCTGAGTATTAGTAAACGTGACGCACACGACACTTAGTTAATGAAACGATTATTATTAAAAATTAATCTTTCATAACTAATCACAAGTGATGAACATATTTATTTTATTAATGATCCTCCAGCACACACTACACGTCTCTCTCACTTGGCGAATATTTTGGTGCTGTAAACGTTTTCTCTATTCCACTAGATAGAACATCATTTACAGTCACATAATCTCTCTGGAGGTGGAAAACAGTTCACTAAAGACAAATCCTACCTTTAATCTATATTTAGCAAGCTTCCATCCACCCCCTTTCTTCTCCAATATAACTTTATCAATATGCGTAAGAAGGTCAATAAATTTGAAAGTAAACTGATTACATGAAAAATCAAATGTAAGTATGACAATTACAGTTAAATAGATGACATCAATATTCCATGAACTCATGTTCGGATGATTGTTTTCACAGTTTATATATATATAATAATAATAATAATAATAATAATAATAATAATAATAATAATAATCTGTCAAGATCTGCAGTGAAGACATCAACATGAAATTCGGCCTTGAGAAATGTGGACGAATTGTCATCCAGAAAGGCAAGGTCAAAACAACAGAGGGCCTGCAATTCGACATCGGAAAAATCAATGATGTTTCAATAGAAAATGGATATAAGTATCTTGGGATACTACAACATCAAGAAAATATGCAGAGAGAAGTGAAGTCCAAAGTTAAGAGAGAATATGAAAAACGTGTTAGACAAGTACTGAAATCCAAGCTAAATGGGGCGAACAAAATACAAGCCCTTAATGCATACCAATACCTGTAGTAAGCTACACTGGAGGTATCATAGATTGGACAGCAAATGAAATAAATGAACTGGACAGGAAAACAAGAAAACTACTCACAATACATAAAGCCTTACACCCCAAAGCAGACGTAGACAGACTCTATGTATCTCGAAAAATGGGAGGCAGAGGTCTCAAGAAAATTAAAAATGTCATTGAAGGAGAAGTCATTGGCCTTGTGGACTACATCTGGAATAACAATAAAGATGATCCACTGATAGAATTAGTAAAAATGAGTGGACTATTACAACCACCAGAAACAGACAAAGAAACATGGAAGAAAACAACGAAGCAAGAACTAGCACATACCTGGAGCCAGAAACCTCTACATGGCCAATATGTACGACAAGCCGACGAAATATCAACAAACCAATCAACGTACAAATGGTTGAAAGAGGCAGGATTGAAAGCAGAAATAGAAGCACTCATAACAGCTGCACAAGATCAAGCACTCAACACCAAAGCACACAAAACGAAAATCATGAAAATTTCAAATGATTCCAAATGTAGACTTTGCAAATCCATGGATGAGACAACAGAACACATACTATCTGGATGTCAGGTTCTGGCTGGAACAGAATACACCAAACGACACAATGAAGTGGCAAAACAAATACATAGAAATATGTGTGAGAACTATGGCATAAAAACCCCAGAAAGAGCATGGATGCATCAACCAGAAGCAGTCACCGAAACGGATGAAGTCAAAATACTATGGGACTTCGAGATAAGAACAGACCGGGTGATTCCTGCAGGACGACCAGACATTGTAGTTCTCAATAAGTCCAACAGAACAGTAACAATTATTGATGTCGCTGTTCCAAGTGATAGAAACATAAAAACAAAAGAAATAGAAAAAATAGAAAAATACCAAGACCTCAGATTAGAAATCCAGAGACTGTGGAATGTAAAAGCAGAAGTGATACCAATAGTGATAGGAGCCTTGGGGAACATAACATCAGAATTGGAAGGCTACCTGAATAAACTCCCTGGAAACCACAGAATCGCTCCAATACTCAAAGCAGCGCTCCACGGAAGTGCCCACATCCTCCGTAAAACCTTGGATCTCCCAGAATCTTGGTAAGATTCCGAGACCTTGGATCACAGCCGACAGTCAAACAGAAGTCGTGGAAAGAGACTGGATAATAATAATAATAATAATAATAATCATAATAATAATAATAATAATAATAATAATAATAATAATAATAATAATAATACATAGCAATAAATTGTGGAATCTTCCAAGGTGATTCCTTATCGCCACTGCTATTCTGCATTGCACTGAATCCTCTCAGTCAAGTGATCCCGAAAACAGGGTTAGGATACAAAATGAAAGCAGGACAGGTCATCAGCCATCTACTGTACATGGACGATCTCAAGCTGTACGGAAAAAATGAACGTGACATCACATCCCTGATCAATACTGTCAAGATCTGCAGTGAGGACATCAACATGAAATTCGGCCTTGAGAAATGTGGACGAATTATCATCCAGAAAGGCAAGGTCAAAACAACAGAAGGCCTGCAATTCGACATCGGAAAAATCAACGATGTTTCAATGGAAAATGGATATAAGTATCTTGGGATACTACAACATCAAGAAAATATGCAGAGAGAAGTGAAGTCCAAAGTTAAGAGAGAATATGAAAAACGTGTTAGACAAGTCCTGAAGTCCAAGCTAAATGGGGCAAACAAAATACAAGCCCTTAATGCATACGCAATACCTGTAGTAAGCTACACTGGAGGTATCATAGATTGGACAGCAAATGAAATAAATGAACTGGACAGGAAAACAAGAAAACTACTCACAATACATAAAGCCTTACATCCCAAAGCAGACGTAGACAGGCTCTATGTATCTCGAAAAATGGGAGGCAGAGGTCTCAAGAAAATCAAACATGTCATTGAAGCAGAAGTCATTGGCCTTGTGGACTACATCTGGAATAACAACAAAGATGATCCACTGATAGAAGCAGTAAAAATGAGTGGACTATTCCAACCCCCAGAAACAGACAAAGAAACATGGAAGAAAACAACGAAGCAAGAACTAGCACATACTTGGAGCCAGAAACCTCTGCATGGCCAGTATGTACGACAAGCCGACGAAATATCAACAAAGCAATCAACGTACAAATGGTTGAAAGAGGCAGGATTGAAAGCAGAAACAGAAGCACTCATAACAGCTGCACAAGATCAAGCACTCAACACCAAAGCACACAAAGCGAAAATCATGAAAATTTCAAATGATTCCAAATGTCGACTCTGCAAATCCATGGATGAGACAACAGAGCACATACTATCTGGATGTCAAGTTCTGGCTGGAACGGAATACACCAAACGACACAATGAAGTGGCAAAACACATACATAGAAATCTGTGTGAGAACTATGGCATACAAACCCCAGAAAGAGCATGGATGCATCAACCAGAAGCAGTCACCGAAACAGAAGAAGTCAAAATACTGTGGGACTTCGAGATAAGAACAGACCGGGTGATTCCTGCACGAAGACCAGACATTGTAGTTCTCAATAAGGCCAACAGAACAGTATCAATCATTGATGTCGCTGTTCCAAGTGATAGAAACATAAAAACAAAAGAAAGAGAAAAAATAGAAAAATACCAAGACCTCAGATTAGAAATCCAGAGACTGTGGAATGTAAAAGCAGAAGTGATACCTATAGTGATAGGAGCCTTGGGGAACATAACATCTGAATTGGAAGGCTACCTGAATAAACTCCCTGGAAACCACAGAATCGCTCCACTACTCAAAGCAGCGCTCCTCGGAAGTGCCCACATCCTCCGTAAAACCTTGGATCTCCCAGAATCTTGGTAAGATTCCGAGACCTTGGATCACAACCGACAGTCAAACAGAAGTCGTGGAAAGAGGCTGAATAATAATAATAATAATAATAATAATAATAATAATAATAATAAAATTACAGTTCAACAATAGAGTCGATATAAATCGCAGGTTAGTTCTATCAAAG
Source organism: Sinotaia quadrata (assembly GCA_028829895.1). NCBI lineage: Eukaryota > Metazoa > Mollusca > Gastropoda > Architaenioglossa > Viviparidae > Sinotaia > Sinotaia quadrata. The sequence continues at coordinate 134,246,850 of CM054180.1, read as the reverse complement.
AAAAGAAATTTAGTAATTAGAGGTAGGTTATTGTAATCTTTTACATGACCTGGAAAAAGCATTGCTTCCACAGTATTTCCCTGGTTTATGCAACAATGTCACAATGTCCGTTAATATGTGTCTCCCGCCTCACGCACTGTTTATATTCCTGAGCGCTCTCCTCTACGTGCCAATTTCTTCAAGTAGAACACGATTGCAATAATTCTTTAATTTCAATATACTAGAATTCTTCCGATGTATCCAGCATATACATCAAAGGGTGAATAGCATACCCACACACACACATATTATGCTTATAGTCACCAGAACAATTGTTCCTGCGCCGTCCCTGTTCAGGATTAAAGCTGATAACGTCTCTCATTTGGCGGATATTTTAGCGTTGTAAATGTTTTCACAATTCCACAACACTTACAGTCTTTAAGGTTTTCTGCAGGTGGAAAACTTCTTATTAAAGGAGAAGACAAATCCGACTTTAATCTATATTTAGGGAGCCCCCATCCACCCACTTTCTTCTCCATCATAAGAATATCAATATCAATATGCATATGAAGGTCGATAAATTTATTAAAAGAAATATCAACTATACAGATGACAATTACAATAAAATCGATATTTTGACATCAATATTCCATGAGCCCACGTTCAGATAATTATAGTTTACATAGTATCTCACTTCATGTATATATAATAAAATATAGGTACATTTCAACAACAGTCAATACAAATTGCAGGTTAGTCCTATCTGATACTAGAAATGGAGTTATTAGAAGTAGGTTATTGTAAACTTCACATGACCTGGATTAAGTACAGCTTCCTAAGTCTTTCACAACAGTATCACAATGACACAATGTCAAAATGATTGTGTGACAGCTCGTGTTTTATGCCTTATGTGTAGAATAAACTGACGAGTGTTTTATCTCAGCCAGCCATGTGTTTTCTTCCACCATCAGTTTCTTGAGCAAAACACAATCACAATGGTTCTGGTACTCCACTGTACTGATGTATTTAGCATCCCTTGCATTTGTACAACAGGTATGGCTGCATCATACTCACTTATGCTTACACACACTGCAACAGACATTCGTCTTTCCAGTTATAAGACATAACCTGTGAATGCATAGAGGGTAACTGTAACCTTGAGCTTGAAGCTCATAGCTCAACACTCGAGCTCAAATACAATATATCAAACAATGTCACATATTAATACACCACATGCAGCTAAGTACAAACATTTGTATTAAATAAATCAACTTAAATAGTACATTTTTCATTAACAAAAGTATAATATATCAATATAAATTTGTCAGTTTAAACTCACCACTCAAGTAACGATTGCCTTCAAGCCAAACTTCTCTCATTGTATTCAAATTCAAAAGTGAATAGACAGCAAAATAATCTCATTCTCATAAATCATAATCATTGGACAATAAAAAACAAACACTGCTCACTCAGTTTCTACTAGGTAAGTAAATCTACAATGTTCTAGCCTTATGCTGTTTACTTCATACTCATACACTTTCAAAAATCCACCATAAGGAGTGCCCAAGGTCGAGTCACTTTGACAATTTAGCAACTTATATAACAATTAAAATTAAATGTATTGTATTTGTGTCACTGTGTTAATAAATATTATGATGGGGAAATTAAACATCTGTCTACATAAGAATGAATACTGTTGCAGGAATTATTTCAGAATAGATGCAAGATAGATTGGAGTTATATCTCTTGTATGTTGCATTTGTGGGCTTCTGATTCTGATTTGTTGATTGGGTTTGACCTTTGAGCTCGAGTGTTGAGCTATGAGCTTCAAGCTCAAGGTTACAGTTACCCTCTATGCATTCATAGGTTAAGTCTTATAACTGGAAGCACAAATGTCTGTTGCAGTGTGTGTAAGCATAGGGGAGCATGATGCAGCCATACCTGATGTACAAATGTATCAGTACAGTGAAGTACCAGAACCATTGTGATTGTAAAATTCTAAAATGTTTACGATAAAATTGGCTTTTTTTTTCTCGACGAAGACACATATTGTTATGAAAAATATTAATACTTAAACAACAAATTAAATAATTTTTTCTAATATTGTCTCTCTGTTTTTACATATATTTCTACAATATTGTTTCTCTGTCTCTGTCTGTCTGTCTGTCTGTCAGTCTGCCTTTCTGTCTGTATGTCTGTCTGTCTCTCTCTCCCTCTCTCTCTCCCATCTCTCTCTCTCTCTCTCTCTCTCTCTCTCTCTCTCTCTCTCTCTCTCTCTCTCTCTCTCTCTCTCTCTCTCTCTCTCTCTCTAACAATTCTTCTTTAGTGGACAATCATGCTAATACTTCTATAATGCATTTATCAGCCTGATTGCATGATTTGTTTATCAATTAGTACTCCTATCCTAGAATAATCAGACTGATGATACGAACTGTTTATCCAATAATATTTCTGTACTGGAGTAATTATATTACTGACATGAATTCCTGTCACACGGAAAATGAGTTACTGACCATGAAAATGAACTCTAGTTTGAGTATATGTCTTTCGAAAGAAACTTTTGAAGCAATTTAAAACCATTTTAACTAATGTAAAGATTTTACAAATAAACAACAAAGATTACACAATGTCAAAAATATACAATAAAACCTATACAATTTATCTAACAATGTAACACGGATAATACACCAATACACAATGTCCCAACTATGCAATAAATCTTATACAAATTCTCTAAAAATATAACACAGATTCTACACACAAACACAACTTTACAACTATACAATAAATCTTATACACATTCTCTAAGTAACACGGATAATGCACACATACAGAATGTTACAATTATAAAATAATTCTTATAAGAAATTATCTTACAAAGTAACACGGATAATACAAACATACACAATGTCAAAACTATACAATAAATCTTATACAAATTCTATAACAAACTAACACTGATAATATACACTCATATTGTAACAATTATACAATGCATTTTATACAAATTATCTAACAATGTAACACGGATAATACACACACAATGTTACAACTATACAAGAAATATTTTACAAAGTATCTAACAAAGTAACACGGATAATACACACATACACAACGTGTCAAATAAACAACAATGAATTTTTAATGACCAAGAAGAAAATAATTATGTTAAGTTAAATAGATTAATGATTGTAATATTTATATTAGATTATTCATTTAATACATTTATTGACATTATTCCTCATATTGATAATCTTATGCTGGAGAAAAAGTAGGTGTGTGGATGCTCGCTAAATATAGATTAAAAGTCTGATTTGTTTTCAGCTTTTGTAAGTGCTTACCACGAACTAAAACAGCAGGTGATTGTACATGTTGTGACATGGTGTGCACACAAAAAAAGCGAAAAAAATGTTAATTTTCACTTGAATAATTACATTAGTACAAGCTTGATATAATTTGCTCTATTTTGAATATATACAAAATTATATTTCCAGGAATAGCAATAAACATGAATAATATAATTAGAGAAAATGTACAACAAATAGAAAAAGCAGAAAAGCACCAATAATTGAATCATAGTTTATTTTGTTTGCCATTTTCAGTACAGTTTGACACGTCATGCGTTCAAATATTCCACATAGTTCACAAACCTTGTTTCCAACGGCTCTGACATTTAGCAATAACCATGATAATACCTGTAATATATGTGGGATTGCACTTAATTCCGGTTAGTATGCTGATATCTTAGTGAGGTTCATCACAAGGTGAGTGAGTGAGGGAAAGTTCAGGAGAGAAAAAGAGTGAATGAACGACCTATCTATCTATCTATCTATCTATCTATCTATCTATCTATCTATCTATCTATCTATCTATCTATCTATCTATCTATCTATCTATCTATCTATATGTCTATCTATATGTCTGTTTATCTATCTATCTATCTATCTATCTATCTATCTATCTATCTATCTATCTATCTATCCGTCTGTCTATCTGTCTCTCTGTCGATTTGCCAGCACACGTCCTGTCTTCCGTTGTATTTATTTATCTCTCTTTCTTATTTATATTTTTCGCTGCACACACAGATATGGAATACACTATGCATATAGTGTCGTCCAGTAGTAGTGTATGCTATATGTTACTTTATTTTTCATTTGTTCTATCATCGTTACCACATTACCACCTTTACCACCACACCTTTAACACCCCCACCAGTATTATTACGGTATCAAACACAGACAGCAGGTGTGTCTGTAAATCTGAAACTAATTCTTATTCTATGGAATCGTTTCCTTTGTTATAACAATATTAATTAATCTGGTAGGCTGGTGATCTTGCGTATTACGCAGTTTTCAATATGTTGTTGACGTCATCCGCTGCCTGGAGTGCTTTGATTGGTCAGTGAAATGAGTAGCTGATGGAAAAGGCGTGGATTTGGACACAGTTCCAGACTATAACTGTCCACAATCATCGACAGACATCTTATGCTCTGCACACTGACGAACGAATTGTTACAACTGTTACAACAGTCCTGTACATTGTCAGGTAAGCGAAAAAATGTATCTATTTCTTGAAAAAATGACTCATGTTTCTTTCTTATTTCAGACGTTGCAATGTTTGAAAAACATATAAAAAGAACTTACAGTAGTAAATAGATCTTTAGCTTTATTGCATTTTGACAATGAAATTAATGACTGGGGTGAGATACGGTTATACGAACAGATATACAGGTAGAGAGAAAGCTATTGAACAATCGTTTGCCGTGTAATGACAAATCACATTTATACTGGCTTTGAACAAACGTTTGCCATGTAATGACAAATCACATTTATACTGGCTTTGAACAAAAGTTTGCCGTGCAATGATAAATCACATTTATACTGGCTTTAAACAAAAGTTTACCGTGCAATGACAAATCACATTTATACTGGCTTTGAACAAAAGTTTACCATGTAATGACAAATCACATTTATACTGGTTTTTTTAAATAGGTCTGTCGTGTAATAATAAAAGATGTTTGTACTGGCCTTCTATAACAATCTGCCGTCTGAAAGGGATTGTAAGCTCATGTATGGCTAAGAGTAACTTTATTATTTGTCCAGATTCAAGGTTTCACCTCTGTGGTGAGAATGGCGGTGTACTTCTGTCTGGTCGTGGTGGCCCTCCTGGTGCCGGTTGCTGATTCAGCAATTTGCGTGGCTCCTGACCAGTTTGAGGTCACATACCAACTGTATAATAAAGAAGTAATTCAATTTTTGTAGAACAATTTCACTCAGGCATGCACAACAGCACAAGTTCACAATACACATACATCATTCACAAACGCGCATTAACAAACACTCGCATATCAGTACATTAAATCATATGTGCAAATACTTAACATACAGACACATACATACGTACACAGTATCATAGAGATGCATAATTACTCAGTAGCATTCGGTTACACATAAGTACATACACAGTTTCAAAAGGATGCATATACATACTAAGTAAAATATGTTAAATGAACAGTCATACAGAGAAACATATATACATATATACATAATTACGCTATTACATATTGATACATATACGGACATTCACAGCATGATGCATACTCACTAACACAAGGGATACATTTACATACGTACTCAGTAACATATAAGATACATATACAGTAATATATTGTTACATACACGTACATTTACACTAACGGCACCCAGGTAATGGTTATAATTATTAATATTAATTAAACATCCACAACTAATTAGAGACTTATTTTAAGTTATTAATAATTCCTCAGAAGACCCACCAGGTATCTCTCACTTGGCGATATGAGTCGCTGAAAACGTTTTCTCTCTTCCTCAGCATTAAGGACAGACATTTCTGCCACATTCTATATGTGTCGGTGGAAAACGTCTTACTAAAGATAAGTTAAATCCATCTTTTATTTGAATAATTTCAATAACTATACAGTCTGATATACTAACACATAATTTCACACAACAATACAAATATCATGATACTACTTATCGTAGAACACAAATAGAGTTACAGAGAGATAAGCGATAATAGTTTGTACATAAGCTAGTTTACGTCACGCATCAGGCATTTTTATGAAATTTTGTAAGAAAGACATTAAGTTTATCTTTCGTATTATTACTCTCAGTTCGAGGTGTTTTTTTCACACATTTTTAGTGCACAGAAGCTGTTATCCTCTTGGGGCTAATATTTTGTTCACTTGTATCAGCTCTCCCAAATAGAAAAACAATTGTACTTATTTCCAGTAACTTACTTGTACCAGAAATTCTACGATGTAGTCAGTACAATTTGTCTCCATGCATCAAGAGAGTGCAATAAATTCCTTACATTTACACACTGAGGATTTATACTCCTTGTGTCTTACATTTACACACTGAGGGTTTATACTCCTTGTGTCTTACATTTACACACTGAGGGTGTATACTCCTTGTGTCTTCCATTTACACACTGAGGGTTTATACTCCTTGTGTCTTCCATTTACACACTGAGGGTTTATACTCCTTGTGTCTTACATTTACACACTGAGGGTTTATACTCATTGTGTCTTCCACGGTCGTAGTGGTTTATAAATCAGTAAATCGGGAGATTCAGGTAAAACAACAAAAGGCTTCATGTTCCTTTATAAATATATTATGTTTACAGTTTATTCAACTTAATTATTTTCTCTCTTTACATTCAAGTCTCAACTTTACAGTTACAGATATGTGCACACTTCATAATAAAAACAGCAATTATATGACCAGATTCACTAGAAACTATGTCAAGTGTTTATCAAACTACATATAAGCATCATACTTCACATATCATTTGTAGAAACATTAGTCTACTCAATTATTACTTTTCTACGTAAAACGCAAGTATATCATATCAGTAGCAAAATTCACGAACTATTTCTAAGTAGTCCATTCTCTCATAATCAGTACGTTTATTACCTGTATAATACATTTAACAATCTATTTATTAAATGAACAATCAAATACAATATGACAATTACAATAAAATAGATTACTTGACATAAATACTCCATGAACTCACGTTTAGATAATTTTATGTTACACAGTCTCTATGCATGAAGATTTAATTTTTATTACAATTCAAACACAGAGTCAATACAAATCGCAAGTCAGTCGTATGAGAGAATAGAAATGCAGTTATTAGAGATGAAGAATAATAGTTAATGTTACCTAATTTAACACGGTCTTAATAGTCTTTGTGCACTTTGCCAACATGTCACATTTATAGTTCAGTTCAACTTACATCTGCTCCACGAATCTCACACACATGGAAAACACTGTTCTACTGCTTGGAGTTGACATGGGCACTTTCGACTCTTTCGAACAGAACATTGAATGTAGCGATCTCTCTACACTATAAATTATTTGGAAGTAGAGTGCAGTGTTTCTTAAACGTCCACATCTTTCCTACACTTGTCAGGTTGGTCGCAGCAGTTTACAATAGTAAACTAGGAGGTTCGTACAGCATGTGAACGTAGGCAACTGATTTGAACTCGAAACTTCAAGCTTAAAACGAACTCAAAAGATGAAACTCAAAAGCCAAAGGATACTTGTTCACATGAAGCTAATGGTTGATTTTCAAAGCCAGACTTTCTCCTTCCACTTCAAATTCAAAAGTGATCAGAGAGTGGAATTTTCTAAGACAAGAAATGTCCTTAAACTCAGCCCATTTTCTAGTGTCGTGACTTAAATCATGATCATTGGATAATAGAAAACATCTTACTGAGTTTGCACTACATCAGCAATCTAGAATGTTCTTACATGGAGCTGTTTACTTCAACTCATACACTTTAAAATTTAACACCATAAAGAGTGCACAAGGATGAGTTACTCTGCTAATTTAGCAATTTAATAATTTTATAATAATTTAACTTTAAAATAGGGACGGCCAAATTTACTCTGACAAAATCATTTAGTGTTTTGCATGCTATGGTGATTTGTGTCCAATAAGCCATTGAAATTTTACATGATGTATTGTTCTGCATGCATGAACCACTTGTATCTCGTAGAGTTTTTCACGAATATATTCATCCCATGAAAGTTCATTGTTTTTGTGGATATGTCATCCGGTTATCAATGGACTGTTGCAGGTTTATTGCTTTGTTACCAAGTTCTGGTATTTTGCAGGTTTAGAACAGTATCTCATTGGTATTGTTTGTTGTAGGTTTACAATAATGTCTTATATGTATTGTATTTTGCAGGTTTACAATAGTATCTCATTGGTATTGTTTGTTGTAGGTTTACAATAATGTCTTATATGTATTGTATTTTGCAGGTTTAAAACAGTATCTAATATGTATTGTATTTTGCAGGTTTAAAACAGTATCTCATATGTATTGTATTTTGTAGGTTTACGACAGTGTCTCGTATGTATTTTATGTTGCAGGTTTACAACAGTGTCTCATATGTGTTTTATGTTGCAAGTTTACAACAGTGTCTCATATGTATTGTATGTTGCAGACTTACTTCAATGTTTCCACTTCAGTCTCACGCCAAGTGTCAGCCCTTACGGTGTTTGATTTGGACAAAAATAACAAGCTGATAGCATATGTCAAGATAGTTGTCGACTACAACGTGGTAAAATATGGCTTCTTTACAATGATGGAAATATTATCGCTTCACATTTATATGACGCACATGAACTATAGTTTAATATTGTTCTTATGCTATCTCATTTCTATCAGAACATTCTATTCATTATTCCTAAGTCTGTTTGTCCAGTCACAATATTAAACAATGCATTTTTACAGGAGTAAAATAACATTTTCTTAGCTGATATAAACATATAATATATATTAACTGAATCCAGGTAACTAATGACAAATCAGCTCCAAAAGTGCAGTCTATAAAAATATTTCTGTTTGATCAAGTAGTCTAAATCAGTACTTATCAGTATCTCACATCAAAAAGAAGACTAAAAATAGCCAGTGTCTAGGAGCATGGCCCAAATAGTTACTAAACTCATAGCATACATTGATTTCACTTCAACAGCAATGTAATGCCATGGTCTTTATATTGTTGTATTGAGGTTATCCCTCAACAGCAATGTAATGCCGTTGTCACGGGTCGCCGTCGTTGTTGTTATTGTCTGACTGTCGCTGGCCTCTGTCTCCTTCTCGGTCAAAAGGGGGGGGTTTCAGGTCAGATACCTTGGTTTGCTGGATCACACCGAATGACTTAAGGTGTTATATAATCATTCTCACATGCAAATACCACGTTGGTCTTGTGGGGAAATATATTTATTTTGCATGTGGGGTAAAGTGTGAAAATCAGCGTGTATGAATGAATGCGGGATAAATGTATCGTGAAGGACGAACAGAATGAACAAACAAACAACCGTACCAACGCACTTGCACCACAGAGAGGGAGAGAAAAACCCAACTCTTGATGAAGAGTAAAAAAGAAGAAATTTATTCTAATAAATTGGGGGCTAACTCTCTCGTACGGTGTTAGCCATAAAATTCAACAACAAAAAACATCCACTCAGCAACATTCATGGGATAGGGGAAAAAAAAAAAGAAAAGAAAGAAATATGATGATGACTAAACTAAACAGTAAAATTAAATAAAACAATAAACAGTGAGGATCCTTTCTACCTCTGCCAAAATAGATTGGCACAATACTTCAGGCGTAGCCCAATACAAAAACACTGGCAGTAATCACCACAAAAATTATCTCACTTTAAAAATAAATGTTCTTATTAATAGCAATGTCAATAAATGTTTGTAAAGAAAAATTGTTCAGTAATGAGAATATTTATACTCTAACTAACCTACCTAGTAATGCACCTCTAAGAAAAGTTTTCCTACTTACTAATTTGAAATAACGCTGAATTGTTGACGCATTGTCCACAAAGAATGATGTCCTGGAAATATTAAGTACCTAAATGCCAAAACACTGGCCACAAAATATGAAGTCCAAAAAATGAATTTCACCTTTCCTCTCACAGGAACAGGGAATGCCAAAAATGTTCCTCGGTGAAAAACCGGAAACAAAAAAAAAAATATGACGACCTCCCCCTGGACAGGGATGGGGTAAAACAATACGCTCACAGGTTGATGAACCCGGTGATCTCCCTTTCACGTTGATGAACGCTGAAAGTACGCTAAAGGTGGTTGATGAACCAATGAGTGGTGGTGAATATCTTTCTCTCACGGACACCTGTCTTCTGCGACGGTTCCAAGACATGAGTGGCGCAGAATATCCTTGTCTCGACACAATCGTGAAGCCCCGCAGTACCTGTCTATGGTCACTGTTGGTCAGCTATTGTTCAAGTTTCGAACCCACGCAGAGCAATAAGACTAGCTATTAGGCTGCCACGACGAATTGAGTGTGACAAAACACACGTCTAACCCTTGACTCTGCGTGGAGGATATTCAGTTCTTTCCTACCCGGTCATGACAAAGATGGAAATGATTGTCCAGACTCGGTGTAGGCACCAGTCAGGGCCCATTACACCTCTCTGTAGTCCAGACGGCGCACACTGGTTTAGAGTAGTTTATCTCTTTTCTTTTATACATACACAGTTTTCACAAACAAAAGACTCATGTGTATTCCTACGCTACAAACACTAAGAAAGGTGCATTACGCTGAGGTGCAAAACTCTAAAATATAGTCCCTAATAAAATTTGTAATAAAAATACTAATAAAAACTGAGTACATTTTCCCTAATAAAATTTGTAATAAAATTTATTAGTAACAACTAGACACATTTTCCACATATTATAAATATAGGTATTAAACAACTAACACTAATAATATATCTAATATATTTTATAAAAATATTAAATATATAGTCTTAGCCAGCTTGATAGCAGTGTACCTAAACAAAATCAACAAGCGTCCTGACATTAATTGGAAAGCGAACTGCTTTCAGTACCTCTAATTGATCTCTCTTCCTTACCCGCAGATGAACTCGAGAGCGTCCCCGTTGGGTCGCGTATGGGCAAGGGGGGGATAATCATTTTCTGACTACCCCCTCCCACACCCAATGACAGCCGTGGTCTTGTATTGTTGCATTGAGGTTTCTCCCTTCAACAGCAATGTAATGCCGTGGTCTTTGTATTGTTGTATTGAGGTTCTGCCTTCAACAGCAATGTAAGCAATGTAATGCCGTGGTCTTTGTATTGTTGTATTGAGGTTCTCCCTTCAACAGCAATGTAATGCCGTTGTCTTTGTTTTGTTGTATTGAGGTTCTCCTTTCAACAGCAATGTAATGCCGTGGTCTTTGTATTGTTGTATTGAGGTTATCCCTTCATCATTAATGTAATGACGTGGTCTATGTATTGTTGTATTGAGGTTCTGACTTCAACAGCAATGTAAGCAATGTAATGCCGTGGTCTTTGAATTGTTGTATTAAGGATCCCCCCCCCCCCAAGGAACAGAACGGAAACAGTGCACAAAGCCCATCGAGAGAATTGGAATATACCCCTTCGATTGTCCTTCATTGGGAGTGTGATGTTTGAGCAGATTTATTGTAAATGACTTTGACCCCAAACGCCTCTACATTTCCTACATATTGCAACAAACATTATGTATCTGTAACATAGCTATCTAATTTGAACAATAAATTCTCTCATATGTTTGTCACAATGGAAAGATAACTGTGTAAGGACTGACAAGAAATTACCAATGCTCAAGCATATGCAGCTTTATTGAAACGGAGTTTGGTTATTCCTAATGATTCTTAACTATGAGGAGACATATCAACTATTTATTACTGTTTATCGCTATTTGTAATTCTAAGATATTCTTAACTGTGAGCATACATATCACCAAGTATTAATGTTCATCATTATAAGATAATTAATAAACATACTTAAATGTAAGAGGGTATATCACATAATTGTTACTGGACAAACATATATCTAAATATAGTCGTTGTACTTTAAATATTTGCTGACACATTACAAAAATACAAGACACAAATCCTTACTGCATCATGTTACAGCTTCAGAGGAGAGAAGACTTAGTGTACTCCAGTAAGTAAGATTAGAAGACAGTGATAGTCTTAAAGTACTTTATCAAGGGCGGATAATCTATGATGAACAAAGCTCCTGGAACAAAGCGAAAACACGGAATGGAACATTTCCATGGAATGACTAATTTATTAATAAATTAATTCATTACCGCGTTAATTTTGTATATTGAGGCAGATGTTGCGATCAATTCATGTAATGCAGAACTTTCAATAACAATATACAGAAAAAAATAGCATAGGTATTTAAAGTAATGCGCCGTAGTGAACTAAATTGAAAATGATGAGAAACAATGTGTGGACTCCAAGTCATAAAACAAATAAATACAATTAATGTAGGCATAATTATTTACTAAATAATTAATTACTTACTAACTAATTATTTACTTACTAATTAATTATTTACTAACTAACTAATTATTTATTTACTAATTAAATATTTACTATCTAATTATGTATTTACTTTCTATCTAATTATTATCATAGTGATTAATTATTTACTTAATAACTAATTAATTATTTTATTTACTAATTAAGTAATTATTTTCTTACTAATTAATTACTAACTAAATAATTATTTTATCACTAATTAATTATTTCTGATTCTGATTTGACAGAAGGTGGGGTTCGAAATTAGTTACATTGAAAGTGAAAATGATCCATGCTCAATGTTGCCGTTGGGAGATTTATACATGGTCACCGAAATACCAGGTAATATAACGGGACGTGAAAATATGTTAAATTGAATTCAATAGTTAAGATATTGATATGAGAGAAATGTTAGGTAATACACCGAAAATATGTTAAATTGCAATTTAAGGTAAATAATGACAACATCTGAGAGATAAAAGGCAATATAAGTAGACATGAAAATATGTTACATTGCTATTTAATATTGAAAATATTGAAAAGTAAACATTTAAAATTATATAAGCAAACTTTCCTTAGAAATTAATTGAAATTTTTTTTATAATTAGCTCATTGTTGAAATCTTAGACTAAATTATGAATACTTTATGTCAAATGCAATGAAATATAAATTACTAAATACTCACAAAAAGCAGGGTGAATGTTACAAAATTGTACACACACACACACACACACACACACACACACACACACACACACAATGAAATAGAAAATAAGTAGCTTTTTTTTGTTTTTTTCTAGACAATGCAGTTAGAGTGGACAAGTTTCCTCTTCCTCTGCCTGAAGACCTACCGAAAGGTATAGAGTACTGGCGCTTTAAATGGTCTGATAACAATGACGCCATTGTCGGTGTCTTGCGTTCCCCTCCTAACATCTGTTCTATTGTTGTACGGGTACCCTTCAATGAACAGAAGGAATGTAGGTATTATTTCTATCTAATTCTCTCGCTCCATCCATCCAATCATTAATACATTAATATATCCATATATCTCACTCTGCCTGTCTATCTATCTATCTATCTATCTATCTATCTATCTATCTATCTATCTATCTATCTATCTATCTATCTATCTATCTATCTATCTATCTATCTATCTATCTATCTATCTATCTCTGTCAAAGTTCAGCAGTGTATTTATACTCAAGAACGTTTCTGTTCATCAAGCGTTGATTCTGTCACTTTATTTCTTTTGCTTTTTACTAGTCAAGCTTTCACTCTTATATGATTGCAGTAATTAAAGAAAGTGTGGTTTACGTCAGGGGAGATTATTCTTTAAGTATCCGGAATATGGACGTGTTCGACGTGCCCCCTGTTTGCGTGTCAGAAATAAACAAGTGGAATTAAAGAATTTTAATTCGCTAAGCACCTGTTGTTCTCAGAAGAGTGCTAAATAAAATATTACATCAATACGTGTTACTCGTGTTACTGTGTATCTGCATGTTGTTATAGGAAGAGTGCTACATAAAGCATTATAGGAATATTTGTTACTCTTATTGCTGTCGTATGAACATATTTCTGATGTAAGTTAGACCCTCCATTTTTTTTATATTTGAGGGGACTTCACTTCACATTAATGCATTTTCATCTATCTTCTAATCGTTACTTACCCACTCAACAAAACCCAAGCATTATCTAGCAGCCAATGTAATTTTTTCTAATGTTGTCTTTCTGTTTTCACTTATATTTCTACAATATTGTTTCTCTCTCTGTCTCAGTCTCTATCTCTGTCTGTCTGTAACTCTCTGTCTCTCTCTGTCTGTCTCTCTCTCTCTCGCTCTCTCTCGCTCTCTCTCGCTCTCTCTGTCTGTCTCTCTGTCTCTCGCTCTCTCTCTCGCTCTCTCTGTCTCTCTGTCTCTCGCTCTCGCTCTCTCTCTCTCTCTCTCTCTCTCTCTCTCGCTATCTCTTTCTCTGTCTAATAATTCTTCTTTAGTGGAGCAATCATGCTAATGACATGGACTGTGTGTCTAATAATACTTCTATAATGGAGTAAGCCAAAATGCATGATCTCTTTATCAATTTGTACTTCTATACTGGAATAATCAGACTGATGACACAAACTGTTTATCCAATACTGTATATTATATTAATGACATGAATTCCTGTCACATGCAAAATGAGTTACTGACAAAGAAAATGAACCTTACTTTGAGTATATCTTTCGAAGGAAACTTCTTAAGGACTTTTAAACATTTTAACTAATGTAAAGATTATACAAATGTAAGCAACAAAGATTATACAAATGTAAGCAACAAAGATTACACAATGCCACAAATATACAATAAATCTTATACTAATTATCTAACAAATAAACATGGATAATACACCAACACACAAAGTTACCATTATGAAATAAATAATATACAAATTCTCTAAAAAGGTAACACGGATAATACACACAAACACAATTTTACAACTATACAATAAATCTCATACAAACTCACTAACACAGATAATACAAATATAAACAATATTACAATTATAAAATAAATCTTATAAGAAATTATCTTACAAAGTAACACGGATAATACACACACACACACACACACACACACACACACACACACACACACACACACACACACACACACACACACACACACACACACAATGTGTCAAATAAACAACAATGATTTTTTTTTTTAATAACCAACAAGAACATAATTCCATTAAGTTAAATATATATTCAATAACTGCGATACAACGCTATAACTAAATAATTAAAGAAAAAATAAATATTTGAATATTACTGAAAGAATTGTGTCGATGTAGACAACAATTCTAAAATGTTTATGATATTTTTTTTCTCGACGAATACACATATTGTTATGAAAAGTATTAATACTTAAACAACAAATTAAATAATATTAAATATAATTATTTCACTTCAATGCTATCATAATTTGTTTTTGCATTTTGACGCATAAACATCACATATAAGGATTACTTATTTAAAAATAAATGTAGTCAGTCCTTATTGGAATGAAAATTGATCTTAACATGTTTGTATATGTAACACCAACGCCACTCAATGAAAATTAATATTATTTTTAATTAATATTTCACTCACACACTCTCTCACTGACACACACACACAAACACACACACACACACACACACACACACACACACACACACACACACACACACACACACACACACACACACACATGCGATCACACGCACGTTTACTGATTAACAATCCTACCAAAACAAAAAGCTAAAATAATTTACTAAGAATTGTGATTGTTAAAATCAGGCTGGGGGTCAAGTTATTTCTTTCCATAACTCTATTTTTCATTAACACATTTATAATATGAATCTGCTTATGATTTTACATTTTAAATTGCTGGATTAGAACGTTTCCATCACTTCTAAAGCAACAACAGCAAAGAGTGAAGAATTTCCATATTTCCTGAAGCCAACACAGCCAGAAATCAGATAACTATTATCTCCATATTGCAAGATAGATGGAAACTTCATACCAGATATGAGAAAAGAAACAGTTTAAGCAATGACTAGTCAATATTGACACCCGCTTGTAATTAGGTCGAATACAATAAAAATCTAGATATTTCTAATGCAGATATCTAATAATCTTTTGTTTTGTTTTTAAATATCGGGAAAGCCCGATTCCATGTTCATACTTGCTATAAACGTGTGTACACAGCCTATGTAAAGAGCACATGAAGAGTGACTGCTATAAATGTATGTACACAGCCATATACATAAAGAGTGATTGATATGACTGTACACAGCCATAAGCTAGTCGTCCTTTCGACCAAGTTCTTTATCTCGCTAAGAGTACACTTGATTTCTTTACCTGCAACTTTCAAATATAATTTTAGTTTGTCTACAATATAATCGCCTAAAATCACCTCTGTATCTTAAGAAAAAAATAATATACTTGATTCAGTATAGACTATAGAGTGTCACTTGAGCTTAACTCGGAGACGAGTCAAGCACAAATCAGGGGACATAATGAAATTTCTACGAAAAAGTTCAAAGAGAAATGAGTTACTTCCCTTCCTTCTTTTCCACTTGGTTCCTACAGTCACACGCTGCAATAGTGACTAGCACTAATTGATTGAATGCAAAATATTTTGCTTACACCTGCAAGTGTGACAAGTACTGATTTAGTAAAAGCAATCCACCTTTTTTCAAAAATTGTAATGTTGATATGAGCTAATTCAGTTTAAGCAATATACATTGTCTACATCTGTAATGGTATCATACACTAAATCGCTTAAATGCTATATACTTCCCTTGCAACTGTAATATACATATTCTTTACTGTGTGATTGTAAAATTACCGGTGACAGACGCCATATTTGAAAAGGTTAAGCATATTACTTTAATTATTTTTCTAAAACTTCACTTTGATTTCCGTGATGATATCCATCAAAGTCGACTACAGATTTATGCTATTTACTGCATATGTCTATGCTAGAATAACTAAAAGGAATGTCAGATTTAATTGAACATTGTTGTGACGTGATGCAAAGGTCAACACTCTTTTAATTATAGTTATCTGTTGTGTATTTGATTGAAGATTTAATACATTTGTTGACCTTCTTATACATATGGATTACCTTATTATAGAGAAGAAAGTGGGTGAATGGGGGGCTCACTAAAGATAGATTGAAAGATGATTCATCGTCTCCTTTAGTAAGAGGTTTTTAAATACTATGGAATTATTGTGTGATATTAAATGTTTGTCTTTTTATTGTGGAAGAGAGAAAACGTTTAACACACCCACGTATCCGCCAAGTGAGAGAGATGAGTGGTGTCTGCTGGAGAATTAGTAATAATTAAGATTAAGAATAAATTAAGATTTTCATCACTTGTAATTAGTTATGAAAGATTAATTAAATAATATTAATCATAATCATTAACTAAGTGACACTTGTGTCAAGGAATATGATTTGTTTAGGTTTCACCTAGTGAAATCCGGGCATTCCACATTTATGTTCACATGTTCACAAACACCACATGGCTAACAGTACTGATTTATCTAACCATCATACCTGGTCAATAAAACTCAGCATCCACACGGGTTAAGGTTTGCTTGGTCCTAATTGACTGGCAATGGGTGAATCATCAGTCAAACACAACATATTCACTCGATAGCTAGGAGGTACCCCAAGAGTCCTATCAGCCCCATTCCTATTTACAAACTAAGCGACCATCCTTCCAGTGAAACTCAATAGCTATGCTAGCTCAGCGGTAGTATTTAGACATGTACGATCCTGAGTGTGTGGTCTTCTTTTGACATTTACAGTCAATCATATGACAATTGTGCTGCAATGAACAGGGCCATTTCCCCTTCAGATTCAATCATAGTCTGACAGTCAGGAACAATTATCTGCCCTGATATGAGTCTAGTGTGTCTTCCTTTGAAAAGACCCACCATCAACAGCTTCTGCCAAAGTAATTGGTGCATCACCTTAACAACTACCAATGGCTATTTCTGGTTCACAAGCATATCTTCACACATGCCACTAGCTTCAACTTCCTGTCTTCACCGTTGAGGATGTATTTACACCATATGAAAGCACTCTCAACACAATTTACTAGACATAGTCTAAATGCATGCACATACATACTTGCTATCTATGTTTACCATCACAATGGGTACTTTATCTTTTGTACCATTAACTAGAGTAGTTGCTTGAAACTCTCCGGTGTAGTTGCATTCATTCACTCTGCTAGGGTGTACTTATAACTCTGCAACCAGTGTCACAGAGGACAGGAATACAATGTCCATTTTTGTATGTGTTAAAATGAGACACATCACTAGGTTCTACCACATTAATGTTACATGGGAAGTGATGTCGCATATGACCTGGTTTGCCAAAGTCAAAACACACCACTGTTTTCGTAACATTTTTATCTGGGTGACTTCTAGTTTTTTTTCCATGGGGTGAGAATGGGTACCCTAAATTTCATCTTACCAAATGGAAGAGGTGCAAAAGAGGATCATGTGATAGCTTTACTATCAGCACTAACATTATGTTGTTTAGGCATCATACCCCATCCACCCCCATCTTCCAGCATATGGTTATCAATATGAGTAAGATGATCAATAAATTTATTAAATCAACATCAAATATACATATAACAAATAAAATTAATAGTTTACTTGTTATCAATATTTCCACAAACCAAATCAAAATAATTTCAAAGTGTATACAGTCTTATATTCTAACAAATAATTTAATAGATAAGTGTCAATATAAATCACAGGCTAATTTCTTATCAGAGAACAACAATGGTTATACATAACGTTGTCAAGACAGTGCCACAATAGTGTTCACACACTTTTGTAACAATGTCACAATTTTATCATTCACAATAGAATTGTCAGTTCTTCATGTTTTCATTTGCATGCTGTAGAACACTTTTGAACCACTATTCTATCAAAGTTTAATCTCGGGACTCCTTCGCCGTACTAGTTCCCTTAAGCAGAAAAACAAGGTAGCAATTTCCAATAACTTCGCCGTACTAGAACTTCCTCGATATACTCACACACATTTTCCCTCCATATGTCATCAAAGTGCAGTGTATCCTTACACTTACACACTGTGGGCAGAGAATTCTCGAATCTACCACAGTCACAGCGGTTTATAAATCAGTAATTCATGAGATTCTGGTAAAGCAAACAGGCTGCTTCTTCCCTGTAAATATAATCAGGGAACAAATGTTATGTTTTCCGGTTTATTCATCCCTATCTCCATTCCTTTTTACGTTCAAGTCTCAACTTACAGTTTCTGGCAAAGGTATACACGCATACAGCATAATAAATACAAAATATTAGTTTTATAAACATGTTCACTAGAAACAATATAAAACATTTAACATACTACATGCAAGCATCTTAGTTCACAATTTTTAGAAATAATATTCTATTCACATAGTTCATCTCTGTCTAAAACACAAGTATAATCAATTTTTCAATATAACATATCAATTGAAAAATTCACGAAAGTCCATTCTTTCTCAATCAGTAGTTCTCATCATTAAGCGGATGGCTGAATTTCATGACCGGATTTCTGCCACTCCAAATTCAAAGTGTTTAGAAATTACAATCGTTTTCAACAAATAAATTTTGATTTCAGTGCTTTTGCAGGTCTTATTCTTGTATATCTTAACCATTAGATATTATAAACTATTCATCCTCCCTAAATTCGCATGGATTACATTAACAAATTCTGGCATATTCTCCACCCCGATTGTGTATTCCAAAACTATCATTATAAGCAGTGCCCTTCGGCAACAAAGATATAATAATTAAGCATAGAAGTAGGGGTAGGCAAATCTACTCCGCCACACCAGCTATACATGTCCACCATTAGTCACGTCATCGTTATGCAGTGTGATATATGTCACGTCATCGTTATGCAGTGTGATATCTGTCACGTCATCGTTATGCAGTGTGATATCTGTCACGTCATCGTTATGCAGTGTGATATCTGTCACGTCTTCCAAAGAACTACAATATATATTTCACGCTCAAGATTTATTTCAGTAAGCATATGTATCTTGGTTAAACGCAGGTTTAAAAAGCCACATGGGCGATGTCGGATTATGTTTCTCAACTTTAGTCCATAGATATCAAATAACCAGTAAAGACTGTCCATGGCCCTCCTCGTACAGCATCTCCATGTGATTGTCTGACCCACACCTGTTCTCCGGTGGCCAGGTGAGTGGTAACCTGGGTAGAACCCTGGTCATACGGGTCTGAGGAACCTTCTGCAAACACTGCATCCAACACAGTACCATGTCTGTCAATGACCAAATGTACGTATCCACGAGTATTTGAGGACATA
Organism: Sinotaia quadrata; assembly: GCA_028829895.1. NCBI lineage: Eukaryota > Metazoa > Mollusca > Gastropoda > Architaenioglossa > Viviparidae > Sinotaia > Sinotaia quadrata. The sequence goes on along the minus strand of CM054180.1, from coordinate 134,226,601 downwards.
AGCGTCAGGAAAAACACGTAGACACCAGCAAATGGCGCTGAGAAGATTCCAGTGCGGTAGTCATAACCCCCACCAATGTTGGTGATCACTTTATCAAATTTAAGAGTTTGACCATGTCCTAGAGATATGCCATTGTTAGTATCAAAGTTTTCAAAAGTGACCGTAAAAGCGACTGAAACAGACAAATGGAAATGTATAATATTGACAAATTAGTCAAAATTAATTGAGTAAATTACATACAAATATATTGCTGTTGTTATTTGTGTAACTGTGGTTTTGGATATAAAAAATATACATATATTGCTGTTGCTATTATATTAACTATGTTTTGAATATTATAAATATATACGAATATTGCTTATGGAATATTTTATTGAGGTTTTCTACAGTACACGTACACATTTATTGCTAATGTTAATCTATTGATTGAGGATTTTAAAGTTACAAACACAAATATATTAAAATTGTTATTTTTTTACGGAGTGTATTGATATTCTAAATAACTATATATTGTTACTGTACATCTTCTTACTGAAGTTTTCAAAAATACAAATCAGGTATATTGCTATTGTAAATCTTTTCGCTTAAGGTTTTCTATTTTATAATTTCATGCATATTGTCTTTATAAATCTTTTGTTTTCTGCATTTCAAATTCTGGTTTATTGTCATTGTTAATCTTTTACCAAGGGTGGTTTTCTTCGTAAAAAAGAACTAAATTGTCTTTGTTAATATATTGTTTTCTTTATAAAAATGCAACTATATTCTCCTTGTTAATCTATTACCTGACATGTTAGAAATAAAACAAAATCAAATATTCTCCATTGTTAATCTTTTTGCCTGAGGTTTCTATTTTACAAATACAACTATATTTATATTGTTAATTCTTTTCACTGGCGTTTTCCATAATACGAGTACATGTTTATTGCTAGTGTTAATTATTCACTTAGGCTCTCCATATTAAAAATAAAAATATATTGCTACTGTTAATCTTTCTATTCGTGTTTCGATACTACAAACACGTGTTCATTGCCATTGTTAATATTCTAACCCAAAATTTCCTTATTAGAAATGCAAGTGCATGAACTGTTATTTTTTCCTTGAGGTTTTCGATATTACAAATACTTTCATATTGCTATTATTAATCCGTTTGGATGTTTTGATTATTTTAACTACAATTATAATGTTATTGTTATCATTATACTCTGGTGTTTGGTATTACAATTGCACGTATTGTGCTCTTGTTTACCTAGTTATTAACGTTTTGGATATACAAATACAAATATATTGCCATTTGTAACTTTTAACTCAGGTATTTGAAAAATACAAATACAAGTGTATTGATATTTTTAATAGTTTTCTTGAGCATTTCAGTATTAAAATACAATGTATACACAATAATTTCCATAATTAATAATTTATCCTGCGGTTTTCGATAGCACAATTACAAGTGCATTATAATTGTTAATCCTTTTACTGGCAAATTATCTTCTAATAAAACTATCTATTTTACTGGATCTACTTTGAAGGAAGTCCTACAGCAATTTAAATATAATATAGATTTTGTACATGTGAACACAAGGGTTAAGAAATTAAATCCCCTTTTACTGGCAAAGTATCTTCTAATAAAACTATCTATTTTACTGGATCTACTTTGAAGGAAGTCCTACAGCAATTTAAATATAATATAGATTTTGTACATGTGAACACAAGGGTTAAGAAATTAAATCCCCTTTTACTGGCAAAGTATCTTCTAGTAAAACTATCTATTTTACTGGATCTACTTTGAAGGAAGTCCTACAGCAATTTAAATATAATATAGATTTTGTACATGTGAACACAAGGGTTAAGAAATTAAATCCCCTTTTACTGGCAAAGTATCTTCTAATAAAACTATCTATTTTACTGGATCTACTTTGAAGGAAGTCCTACAGCAATTTAAATATAATATAGATTTTGTACATGTGAACACAAGGGTTAAGAAATTAAATCCCCTTTTACTGGCAAAGTATCTTCTAATAAAACTATCTATTTTACTGGATCTACTTTGAAGGAAGTACTACAGCAATTTAAATATAATATAGATTTTGTACATGTGAACACAAGGGTTAAGAAATTAAATCCCCTTACAAAAATACACCGATATATAGGTATTACATCAAATAATGCGAAGAGCATTGCAGGTTGTATGTGAGTATTCACCATTGCCTCTTCCTTATCGCTGTGTTAGGACACAATATAAGGATGTGTTATAAGGCCACAATAGCATTTCTGAACTCAGTTGTATGTGATTATTCACCATTGCCTCTTCCTTATCGCTGTGTTAGGACACAATATAAGGATGTGTTATAAGGCCACAATAGCATTTCTGAACTCAGTTGTATGTGATTATTCACCATTGCCTCTTCCTTATCGCTGTGTTAGGACACAATATAAGGATGTGTTATAAGGCCACAATAGCATTTCTGAACTCAGTTGTATGTGATTATTCACCATTGCCTCTTCCTTATCGCTGTGTTAGGACACAATATAAGGATGTGTTATAAGGCCACAATAGCATTTCTGAACTCAGTTGTATGTGATTATTCACCATTGCCTCTTCCTTATCGCTGTGTTAGGACACAATATAAGGATGTGTTATAAGGCCACAATAGCATTTCTGAACTCAGTTGTATGTGATTATTCACCATTGCCTCTTCCTTATCGCTGTGTTAGGACACAATATAAGGATGTGTTATAAGGCCACAATAGCATTTCTGAACTCAGTTGTATGTGATTATTCACCATTGCCTCTTCCTTATCGCTGTGTTAGGACACAATATATGGATGTGTTATAAGGCCACAATAGCATTTCTGAACTCAGTTGTATGTGATTATTCACCATTGCCTCTTCCTTATCGCTGTGTTAGGACACAATATATGGATGTGTTATAAGGCCACAATAGCATTTCTGAACTCAGTTGTATGTGATTATTCACCATTGCCTCTTCCTTATCGCTGTGTTAGGACACAATATAAGGATGTGTTATAAGGCCACAATAGCATTTCTGAACTCAGTTTATGTGTTTTGAATGTTTGTATGTGCGCTAGCATTCGTATGATATCCTGACTTTTTATCCACTGAAACAAATACATGTTCGTTCAATGAGATGTTTATTTCCGAACTATTCCTGAATGAATTCATTTTGTTACATCAATTTTCTTTTATGCGCTTTTGAAAAAGCGAACAAATGTTTTTAATGAATAAATCCTGCTGGGCACATTACATACTTTTTCACAGCAGAACGTTTCAGACCCATTGACTAACAGCTTGTGATTATTAAACTACTGTCAATATTCTTTTGTACGAGCTGGACATTCAGAGAACAGAAACTAGTCGTAGAGGGAGATAACCGAGAAACTATGCTTCTCCGCTGCAACCAAAATACTCCCGACTTTACAAAGAAATACTGAGTGGAGAGTCTCAATGATAATATAATTAGAGGGGTTTGACACACTTGACCCCTTGTAGTGGAATAAATAATGTGAACAGCAGTGTTAACTAAAATACTGAACGAAGTACACACATATCAGACCTTTGCAGGAAACCGAACAGTATTAAATATATTTTATTCTTTAAACCTTTAAACATTATAAGATTAAATTTTAAGTTATATTTGATTATAATGTATTGAAATGTAATGTGAAACCTACAGTATGTCTATTTGTAAATTCAATAGTATTTGACATTATTAAAAGTGTCATGTTTTAATTAATGGATTAGAATAAAAGACCAGATACTAGGAAAGGGTGTGAAAATCGGCCTATGTCGGAAACGCTTCTCATGAATGAAATGCTAGGAAAGAACCTTGTACTTAGAATCAGTAGTGTAGTCAAAAATTAGGTTTAACCATCGGATTACACGTCAGCGTAATTAACCTACAACCATAACACAAACCATAATTTTATTGCATCGTGTATTTTCTATATTTAGGTTCAATACTTTATTTACTAAAATCAATTAAAATTATTTTTTAAACATCCAAAGCTTTGCTCTTTGCCCATATGCCTAAACACGCCTAGATAAAGATATGTACTCATCCTAATCTTGTGACTACAACCGCTTGCATAAAGAGCATTAATAATCTTGAATTTGTGAGAAAACATTTTACCTGCACTTCTATTTGTCGATAATCTTTCCACTTTTCTTTGTAATTCGATTCTTTCCATCACGGAATTCTTCAAGTCTTTCTTCAATTCGTTTACTTCAGCACTCAGTTGCAAAATATTATCGCAGTACAGGTTTGCACTAGACGTGTGAAGGAGTACCACCAAGGCCCATAACTTTAGTACGGTCATGTTTCCTGATGTTCACTGTGAACTGTGGACATGAAAACCAAGGAAGTGTACTTTGCTGGGGAATGTTTTACACGTTCCGGTCTGAAAAGTTCGGAGAGAAATTAAAAGTAAGTAAAATCCAAGAGTACAAAAAATAGTCACAAGGAAATCTTGCTATTCCCATTACCATTTTCTTTCTTTCTTCAAGAATATGATCAGCTGAACCAATGTTGCTATAAGAAATGCAACTTAGATAAAGCCAACGATAGAAATATAAAATCTTACCTACAATATGGTCTGTTGAAACAAAACTCTCTTAAACACCTGTACCACTGTATTCCTTTGGATCTGATCCAATAATTTTTTTTCGAAGACAGTTATCCGATGAGAGAAGAATATGACGTCTCTTTCAAGCTTGTTTAAATAGCCATTTGCAAAATAAGAACCGTCATTCAAAATTATGATAAGTATGACTGCTTGCATGATGAATTGAAATTAATTCATTTATAAAAGTATAGTGTACAATATAACACAACTGATGTAACATGATAGTAGTCTACTTGAAGTACATCGCTGTGAACAATATTTTTTCTAGAGCTTCATTTATAACTGTTTAGGCGAACACCTGTATAAATGAAAAAACCTTCCCGTAAGCAAATGTGGATAAATATGAAGTATATTTTGTATTGCAATAAGGCCCATTGTCTCAGCAGTCAGATGTCCGCCTTGAATATTTAATACCAGAAATGAGTTTTATTTTATTCTCTCTCGACATAATGACGTGCTTTCTCCAGTCATATATTATAGAGTCACGTCAGAAATAAAAAACACAGTACCGCCAGGAAAAAAAATGTTTTTCACTTTGACTCGTACTCTACCCAAACAAATTGTTGCACAGTACATTTCTCTATTTATAGACTTAACTGTTATAAAAATTGTTAAATTGTCGAGGTGACCCGACCTTGGGCACTTCTTATTATGGTAGGTTTGTAGGTGTCAGAGTTGGAGTAAACACTCGAGTTGAGAATATGCTAGAAATTGTTGCAATGCAAACCAGTTACAACTGTATGTGCTGCTGTATTATCCATTGGTTATGTTTTACGAGAACGAGACCAGCCAATGGACTGAGGTCAAAACTTTACATGTTGTAGAGAATTATATTGTCTAATCACTTGAATTTCTTGTGGCAATAAGTCCGGTTTGAAAGGCGGCCGTTGGCTTAATGATGAGTTAAATGACTTAATGAGAGTAAATGGACGTTTATGTGCATTACTGATATCGTTATGTTATGCATGTGTTTTACATAGAGATGTATTACCTGAGTAGACTATTATAACATAGTGAACTAAGATGCTTATGTGTAGTTTGCTGATTCTTTATATTGTTTCTGGTTAATCTGTGCTAAACTATTACGCGGTTTTTATAATGATGTACGCACATATTGAGCTAATAAATACTGTTGCAGGAAAGTGTAAGGTCAGACTTGAATGTTAGAAAGAATGGAGATAAAAGGGAATAAACTGGAAGCTTCACGTCTGCGCCCTGGTTATCTTTTCTTCTGGAAAAATTCAGCCTTTCCGTGTTTTATTGGAATATCCAGGCTCACTGATAATTAATAGACAGCTATGACCATGCTAGATACAAGAGGTGTGTGCTGCAGTGTAAGGATTACACGGCACTTCATTGATGTATGTGGCAAGATATGCTGACTATATCCAGCAGTTTCTGGTACAAGGAGGTGTCGTATGCTGCTTGGGGTGATTCGTAATAATGCTGATTAGCTCAGATCTATTTTAGCTGGCGCACTAATCCATCTACGAATGCCGATACAAACAACAGACTTCTTATGGGGCGACGACCTGACTATTTACTTGACTCGTCAGCCCCCAGCAGAATAACTGCAGATTTTTATATTTAATAACAATATATAACAATGACGCTAACTTACAAGGCACTACACTACAATGGTGACGCGAATTTACAGTACATCAACAGTTACATTTAACATTAAATAAGACGCGTAAGACGTATGAACAATTAACAATAAAACTTTAATTAAAGAAAAAGAAATAATTAGGTTTAAGATTTATCGAAGTTTTTCTCAAGTCTCTTCATAGATCGATTGTCTACAGTATCTCGAGTAAACTGTTCATGTTTCTTTAATCTCGGAACAACCAAGGAAGACAAGGGCCACAATTCCTCTTTCGTTTTAACTTAACTGTAGCGGTTCACGCCCAGATTGCGCTCGTCACTGTTCTCGCCACAAGTTTCTAACGAAAGTCCCTTTGTACTTGCACCAAGTCTCCTTTCTTCCACAGAGTCCCTGAAATTCATAATTAAGAGGCCCTAAGTCTTTTCCTCGAGACTAAATAGGTTATCCTAATTAAGCATATCGATCTCTGACTATCTTCTCAATAATATATATATATCAATACAATAAAATCTGTATTTAAAATCTCCTTTCATTCATCAATAATTTATTTACCTTCAACAAGGGTTTTCTCTTCAGCTTTCTCCCAAGCTATTAGGGGACAACGGCCAATCTCCTAGGTTCCTCTAGTAGGCACATGTGTAACGGTCAATGGCACAGAAAGGTATATATGCCATCCCAACACCCACGCATCTTTCTAAAATTAAATAACGTGACACTGCTACGCTGCTTTGTTTTTCCGCCCGGTACCCAAATGTTTTTGTTTTACGCCCACGCAAAGGCCCAACAACCCCCATCCCTCTCTATTCTTTCCATTACGCCCACGCAATTGCTCAACAACCCCCATCCCTCTCTTCCCGGAAGTTCGCACTTCCGACTAACGACACGTTCACACTGAATACTTTATTTAATTATTTTACTTCAATTTAAATTGTTCCCACAAATGAAAGCTCGTTTCATGACATCCGCCCGCTCAGAATATACTTGGAATCAAGTTATTCAACAATTGCAATTGAAGTAATCAGTTTCCTCTATATACACCTAAACTATTTCATTGCCTACAGTTACTTCCTTCTAACTGTAGCTTCGATTTCTTCTTTTTCATGTGACACCATCTGTCTATCAGTATGCTCTTCTACCTGTGCCTCCTCCCCCTCAACATACGCACGCAGCAAGTTGATGTGGTATGTTCTCTCTTTCCCCTTACCCAGGATCCTATAGTTCTGACCCCTGAGTTTAGCAGTGACTTCATAAGGACCGCGCCACTTCACTTGCAATTTATCGCGCTTTTCAAATGACAGCAACAACACTTTGTCACCTGCCTTAAAAGAACGATTGTGCATTTTCCTATTAGAATGCGCTGTTCGCCTTATTTTCCCCTTTCGCAGACCTGTAGTTTTCTGTCTAATTTGACCTAGCCTCTCCCGCGAATTTTGAGCAGACTGGTCGAACGATTGGTACATTTTCTCAAGATGCACCTTCTCATCTGTATCAGCAGACACACTCGCAAACATTCCTTCGCTTGCTTGCATCTCTGTACATTCTCTACATGTATCACAGAATCTGTTGATCTCTGTGAACATTCCCGGCCAATAGAAATCTCTCCATATTCTATCTGCAGTAACGGCCCTACTCAAATGTCCGTCTGCTAAATCGGTATGCATACGTCGCATTACGTCAGCGCGTTTGCACTTCGGTACTACCAACTGTCTTCGGCACTCTTTGTTTTGTTTCGTTTCTCTAAACAAGACTGATTTCCGGTACGAATACTGAACAAGTTTGTTCCTCTGGTATCTCGTACTCTCATGCAACTTCCTTAACGTTCCATCTTTACTTTGGAGATAGCTCAGTTCGCACGACGGCATGCTTTCTATCCGGTTGATCACGGGACATAACGGTTTCTTTTCACAGTTAAAAGTGTCCTGCGCTTCTACCCTCTTTACTTGCACGTCTGCTACTGTGTTTACAGCGGGTTTCGGATGAGGATTTACATATACACTCCCGAGTAATGCACTAAACGGCGCGTTCTTAATTACCGCGGCAGTAATTCTACCTGTCACATAGCCACAGTCAATGTTTACATGCGCTACGGGTAAATTTTGTCGCTTTCCATTAGCAAAGACAACACAAACACGGTCGTGTGTCATATCCTCTGTCCGCACTAAGTTACTAGATACAACTGCTGGATACGTACACGCGGTGTCCAGCAAAACACGAGTGATTGTGCCATTAATTTTTGCAACCACTGTATTGCTTGAAGAGTCAGCACCTCGACCTACTTCCGACACTGCAAAAATCTGTGTTGGCTGGCTAGGACATACTTTTGACACATGTCCCATACCTTTACAGTTATAACACATTTTGTCAGAACCAAAACGTTCCTTTGGTTTCGGTCTCGATTCATTTGTTCTTCTGTCACTCTGAACGTTATTAGCGCTTTCACTCTGCTTATCAATCTCGCTACTCACTGATGCTTTCTGCTCATTAAATTCTACCCTCTGTCTCTCATTTTTATTTTCCCGCACGATTGGGTGAGCTTCATCATAGGCTTCTGCCATTTTGACTATCTCATTCAGATCTTTCAACTTTCTCTCTGCTAAAAATGTAACTAACCCTGGGCGGTAACATTCCATAATGCGCTCCCGAATAATTTCATCTCTGGCGCTCTCATAAGTATGCCTTACACCTGCCCTTTCAAACCAACGGTCAAACAATGTACGCATTCTATAGAGAAATTCATGATGGCTTTCGGAATGCTTTTTATGAGCCTCCCTAAAAAGTTTGCGGTACCTTTCCGCCGTAATATGGTATCGGCGCAAAAGACTTTCTTTCAATGCCCCATAATTATCTGCGTCTGCCTCTGATAACGTGTGGAAGCATTCTAGCGATTCACCGTGAAGAAAACATGATAAATTTAATGCCCAGTATTTATCTGGGATCTCATGAGCGATGGCTAGCTTTTCGAACTGACGCAAAAATTCATCGAGTTGTTCTGCTTTGTTGTTAAATGGCTGTAGCGTGATTGATACAATTCTTTTATCCCTACCGCGCTGGTCAAGGAAACTATCACGAGGACTACTTACTTCACTTTCATTTGTTTTAAGTTTTGCCTCAATCTTTAGTTTTTCTAACTGAAATGCCCTCTCTTTCTCCGCCTCTCTTTCGGCCCTTTCTTTCTCTGCCACTCTTTCGGCCCTTTCTTTCTCTGCCACTCTTTCGGCCCTTTCTTTCTCTGCCACTCTCTCGGCCCTTTCTTTCTCTGCCACTCTCTCTGCCCTTTCTGCCTCTGCTACTCTCTCTAATCGGTCAAGGTACTCTCTTTCTTGCTCTCTTACATGCTTATAAGCATCTTTCCCTTTTAACCGATACATTTCAACTGCCTCTGTGTGCCATTTCACCTTTAACTCATCTAACGTAACGTTTTCCATATTTGCGGGTTTGGACTTCTATCTCCCTTCCCTTGAAGGTAAACAAACCACTGTTCACAAATATTTCTTTCACACCTGTGCAGTACTAGACTCTTTCACTAAATACTAGCACAATCAAATATACTATTAACTACTTCTAATAGTATATCACCTTCAATATACACTATTAATTCCTTCTAATAGCATATAACAATCAACATATACTCAGTTAATTCATTTAACTAGTATACTATAATTTCCAAGCTTGCTTCTCACACTCACAGTACTCTTACTGATGAATGCACAAGCATACAAATTATTCACAGATGCATAAATAAATATTGCTAACTATTAACATGCACATGTTATTATGCAATAATATGAGCAATATACATCAATCAAAATGCATCAACATAACAGAGAGTTTGCTTGCTTGTCTTCCTTTACACAATTAGCGCTACAAGTTAGATTCAAAAATCTTTTTATGTTTCACGCTAACAACTAGTCTAGAGGTATCCCGGAAATATTCAGATCCGTGACGATGCCCCCATATGTCGTATGCTGCTTGGGGTGATTCGTAATAATGCTGATTAGCTCAGATCTATTTTAGCTGGCGCACTAATCCATCTACGAATGCCGATACAAACAACAGACTTCTTATGGGGCGACGACCTGACTATTTACTTGACTCGTCAGCCCCCAGCAGAATAACTGCAGATTTTTATATTTAATAACAATATATAACAATGACGCTAACTTACAAGGCACTACACTACAATGGTGACGCGAATTTACAGTACATCAACAGTTACATTTAACATTAAATAAGACGCGTAAGACGTATGAACAATTAACAATAAAACTTTAATTAAAGAAAAAGAAATAATTAGGTTTAAGATTTATCGAAGTTTTTCTCAAGTCTCTTCATAGATCGATTGTCTACAGTATCTCGAGTAAACTGTTCATGTTTCTTTAATCTCGGAACAACCAAGGAAGACAAGGGCCACAATTCCTCTTTCGTTTTAACTTAACTGTAGCGGTTCACGCCCAGATTGCGCTCGTCACTGTTCTCGCCACAAGTTTCTAACGAAAGTCCCTTTGTACTTGCACCAAGTCTCCTTTCTTCCACAGAGTCCCTGAAATTCATAATTAAGAGGCCCTAAGTCTTTTCCTCGAGACTAAATAGGTTATCCTAATTAAGCATATCGATCTCTGACTATCTTCTCAATAATATATATATATCAATACAATAAAATCTGTATTTAAAATCTCCTTTCATTCATCAATAATTTATTTACCTTCAACAAGGGTTTTCTCTTCAGCTTTCTCCCAAGCTATTAGGGGACAACGGCCAATCTCCTAGGTTCCTCTAGTAGGCACATGTGTAACGGTCAATGGCACAGAAAGGTATATATGCCATCCCAACACCCACGCATCTTTCTAAAATTAAATAACGTGACACTGCTACGCTGCTTTGTTTTTCCGCCCGGTACCCAAATGTTTTTGTTTTACGCCCACGCAAAGGCCCAACAACCCCCATCCCTCTCTATTCTTTCCATTACGCCCACGCAATTGCTCAACAACCCCCATCCCTCTCTTCCCGGAAGTTCGCACTTCCGACTAACGACACGTTCACACGGAATACTTTATTTAATTATTTTACTTCAATTTAAATTGTTCCCACAAATGAAAGCTCGTTTCATGACATCCCCCCGCTCAGAATATACTTGGAATCAAGTTATTCAACAATTGCAATTGAAGTAATCAGTTTCCTCTATATACACCTAAACTATTTCATTGCCTACAGTTACTTCCTTCTAACTGTAGCTTCGATTTCTTCTTTTTCATGTGACACCATCTGTCTATCAGTATGCTCTTCTACCTGTGCCTCCTCCCCCTCAACATACGCACGCAGCAAGTTGATGTGGTATGTTCTCTCTTTCCCCTTACCCAGGATCCTATAGTTCTGACCCCTGAGTTTAGCAGTGACTTCATAAGGACCGCGCCACTTCACTTGCAATTTATCGCGCTTTTCAAATGACAGCAACAACACTTTGTCACCTGCCTTAAAAGAACGATTGTGCATTTTCCTATTAGAATGCGCTGTTCGCCTTATTTTCCCCTTTCGCAGACCTGTAGTTTTCTGTCTAATTTGACCTAGCCTCTCCCGCGAATTTTGAGCAGACTGGTCGAACGATTGGTACATTTTCTCAAGATGCACCTTCTCATCTGTATCAGCAGACACACTCGCAAACATTCCTTCGCTTGCTTGCATCTCTGTACATTCTCTACATGTATCACAGAATCTGTTGATCTCTGTGAACATTCCCGGCCAATAGAAATCTCTCCATATTCTATCTGCAGTAACGGCCCTACTCAAATGTCCGTCTGCTAAATCGGTATGCATACGTCGCATTACGTCAGCGCGTTTGCACTTCGGTACTACCAACTGTCTTCGGCACTCTTTGTTTTGTTTCGTTTCTCTAAACAAGACTGATTTCCGGTACGAATACTGAACAAGTTTGTTCCTCTGGTATCTCGTACTCTCATGCAACTTCCTTAACGTTCCATCTTTACTTTGGAGATAGCTCAGTTCGCACGACGGCATGCTTTCTATCCGGTTGATCACGGGACATAACGGTTTCTTTTCACAGTTAAAAGTGTCCTGCGCTTCTACCCTCTTTACTTGCACGTCTGCTACTGTGTTTACAGCGGGTTTCGGATGAGGATTTACATATACACTCCCGAGTAATGCACTAAACGGCGCGTTCTTAATTACCGCGGCAGTAATTCTACCTGTCACATAGCCACAGTCAATGTTTACATGCGCTACGGGTAAATTTTGTCGCTTTCCATTAGCAAAGACAACACAAACACGGTCGTGTGTCATATCCTCTGTCCGCACTAAGTTACTAGATACAACTGCTGGATACGTACACGCGGTGTCCAGCAAAACACGAGTGATTGTGCCATTAATTTTTGCAACCACTGTATTGCTTGAAGAGTCAGCACCTCGGCCTACTTCCGACACTGCAAAAATCTGTGTTGGCTGGCTAGGACATACTTTTGACACATGTCCCATACCTTTACAGTTATAACACATTTTGTCAGAACCAAAACGTTCCTTTGGTTTCGGTCTCGATTCATTTGTTCTTCTGTCACTCTGAACGTTATTAGCGCTTTCACTCTGCTTATCAATCTCGCTACTCACTGATGCTTTCTGCTCATTAAATTCTACCCTCTGTCTCTCATTTTTATTTTCCCGCACGATTGGGTGAGCTTCATCATAGGCTTCTGCCATTTTGACTATCTCATTCAGATCTTTCAACTTTCTCTCTGCTAAAAATGTAACTAACCCTGGGCGGTAACATTCCATAATGCGCTCCCGAATAATTTCATCTCTGGCGCTCTCATAAGTATGCCTTACACCTGCCCTTTCAAACCAACGGTCAAACAATGTACGCATTCTATAGAGAAATTCATGATGGCTTTCGGAATGCTTTTTATGAGCCTCCCTAAAAAGTTTGCGGTACCTTTCCGCCGTAATATGGTATCGGCGCAAAAGACTTTCTTTCAATGCCCCATAATTATCTGCGTCTGCCTCTGATAACGTGTGGAAGCATTCTAGCGATTCACCGTGAAGAAAACATGATAAATTTAATGCCCAGTATTTATCTGGGATCTCATGAGCGATGGCTAGCTTTTCGAACTGACGCAAAAATTCATCGAGTTGTTCTGCTTTGTTGTTAAATGGCTGTAGCGTGATTGATACAATTCTTTTATCCCTACCGCGCTGGTCAAGGAAACTATCACGAGGACTACTTACTTCACTTTCATTTGTTTTAAGTTTTGCCTCAATCTTTAGTTTTTCTAACTGAAATGCCCTCTCTTTCTCCGCCTCTCTTTCGGCCCTTTCTTTCTCTGCCACTCTTTCGGCCCTTTCTTTCTCTGCCACTCTTTCGGCCCTTTCTTTCTCTGCCACTCTCTCGGCCCTTTCTTTCTCTGCCACTCTCTCTGCCCTTTCTGCCTCTGCTACTCTCTCTAATCGGTCAAGGTACTCTCTTTCTTGCTCTCTTACATGCTTATAAGCATCTTTCCCTTTTAACCGATACATTTCAACTGCCTCTGTGTGCCATTTCACCTTTAACTCATCTAACGTAACGTTTTCCATATTTGCGGGTTTGGACTTCTATCTCCCTTCCCTTGAAGGTAAACAAACCACTGTTCACAAATATTTCTTTCACACCTGTGCAGTACTAGACTCTTTCACTAAATACTAGCACAATCAAATATACTATTAACTACTTCTAATAGTATATCACCTTCAATATACACTATTAATTCCTTCTAATAGCATATAACAATCAACATATACTCAGTTAATTCATTTAACTAGTATACTATAATTTCCAAGCTTGCTTCTCACACTCACAGTACTCTTACTGATGAATGCACAAGCATACAAATTATTCACAGATGCATAAATAAATATTGCTAACTATTAACATGCACATGTTATTATGCAATAATATGAGCAATATACATCAATCAAAATGCATCAACATAACAGAGAGTTTGCTTGCTTGTCTTCCTTTACACAATTAGCGCTACAAGTTAGATTCAAAAATCTTTTTATGTTTCACGCTAACAACTAGTCTAGAGGTATCCCGGAAATATTCAGATCCGTGACGATGCCCCCATATGTCGTATGCTGCTTGGGGTGATTCGTAATAATGCTGATTAGCTCAGATCTATTTTAGCTGGCGCACTAATCCATCTACGAATGCCGATACAAACAACAGACTTCTTATGGGGCGACGACCTGACTATTTACTTGACTCGTCAGCCCCCAGCAGAATAACTGCAGATTTTTATATTTAATAACAATATATAACAATGACGCTAACTTACAAGGCACTACACTACAATGGTGACGCGAATTTACAGTACATCAACAGTTACATTTAACATTAAATAAGACGCGTAAGACGTATGAACAATTAACAATAAAACTTTAATTAAAGAAAAAGAAATAATTAGGTTTAAGATTTATCGAAGTTTTTCTCAAGTCTCTTCATAGATCGATTGTCTACAGTATCTCGAGTAAACTGTTCATGTTTCTTTAATCTCGGAACAACCAAGGAAGACAAGGGCCACAATTCCTCTTTCGTTTTAACTTAACTGTAGCGGTTCACGCCCAGATTGCGCTCGTCACTGTTCTCGCCACAAGTTTCTAACGAAAGTCCCTTTGTACTTGCACCAAGTCTCCTTTCTTCCACAGAGTCCCTGAAATTCATAATTAAGAGGCCCTAAGTCTTTTCCTCGAGACTAAATAGGTTATCCTAATTAAGCATATCGATCTCTGACTATCTTCTCAATAATATATATATATCAATACAATAAAATCTGTATTTAAAATCTCCTTTCATTCATCAATAATTTATTTACCTTCAACAAGGGTTTTCTCTTCAGCTTTCTCCCAAGCTATTAGGGGACAACGGCCAATCTCCTAGGTTCCTCTAGTAGGCACATGTGTAACGGTCAATGGCACAGAAAGGTATATATGCCATCCCAACACCCACGCATCTTTCTAAAATTAAATAACGTGACACTGCTACGCTGCTTTGTTTTTCCGCCCGGTACCCAAATGTTTTTGTTTTACGCCCACGCAAAGGCCCAACAACCCCCATCCCTCTCTATTCTTTCCATTACGCCCACGCAATTGCTCAACAACCCCCATCCCTCTCTTCCCGGAAGTTCGCACTTCCGACTAACGACACGTTCACACGGAATACTTTATTTAATTATTTTACTTCAATTTAAATTGTTCCCACAAATGAAAGCTCGTTTCATGACAGGAGGTTACTGGAAATTCCTACAATTGTTCTGCTTGATGGAGTTATTATAGCAGAGCGCTAGGTTATGCTCCAGCGAATAGCAGCCAATCAGTGGTCTACAAAGTGAGGATGGAAACACGTGGAACTGATGTGAACAATAACTTGTGACATTGAGGTAAAACCTCGAGAAAGACTATTGAGATAGTGCATACATCTGGTTACATAGACATTATTATCACTTTTCTTTAATAGCTCCATTTCTGTTCTCTGATAAGAACTATCCTGTGATTTGTATTGACACTAACCTATTGAATTGCGTGCTAGGATATAATGCTGTATACATATTGAAATTATGTAATTATGGTTTCATTGAAATATTGATGGGGACCACAGGTGATACGCGCGATTTGTTTTTATGTATTAAATTCAGTGTCTCGACTGAGTTTGATATTTGTGATTGTATCTGTCTAATTCCAATGGCAAAATATGGCAGTAATTGTTACTCATCGATCTCAGTTGATATACCAATTATAGTTCTCAATTGATATACTCTTACAGATATCGGATATGTCACAATACATTCCAGTGTGTGTGTGTGTGTGTGTGCGTGCGCGCATTATGCACTGAGTTTACAAACAGCTAACAGCCATAGCAACCATTTGGCAACATCAGCCTTGCAATAAAAATAATATTACAGGATATAAGACTATGACATTATCATAACAATCTTCCATACCTTCATTAATAAATAATCTCGAGGTGTATAACAAGCAAGAACATCTGGGGTGAATTACAAACAAAGGTCCATGCTAGGGACAACTGTGAACACATCACATGATTGTCAAATAGAAGTTCGTATTTGTCATGCGATATCCAACGAAATTTTATAAGTGGAAATGTTATACAAATGATCAACAATAGAACTCACTGTCATCAAAACAACTGGCATGAGGACAAAAGCACAAAGCACCCTTAGAATACAGAAAATGATTAATGACTGTATCAAGTGAAATGATTCAAACAACAGGTAATGATATTTACCTATGTATCCGTGATGGAGCAAAGTTGCCAGCACAAGTTTTGAGGTAATTATTATATTTATGTCAATAATATTTATGTGGAGAGTTTAAAAGTACTCATGCATTGAACATTAAGAATTATGTGTACTGGAAAATCATAGTAGTTCCCCCTCCCCCAATGGATAACTTGACTATGCCCAGAGGTAACATTATTTTTTAATGGTGCCTGTCTTATTCCCTTTGAATCTATAGCAAACGTTTTACTGAAATTACTCAACGTCTAAGCCTGTTAGTAATAAAAAGGCTTACCAAGTTATGTTAACCATTTCTAGGAAGACAAGCCAGTTCTGACCGACCAATGGCCTGATACTAGCCAACAATACATCAAACATTAGTCATGCAGTAAGGGAGCTGTTAGAAAAATTCTTTCTCTCATCACTTTAACACGTTCTATCACTAAGTCTGATGTTAAGGATGACTGTGAGCTGATGCGTTATTTGACTGAGAGAGAGAGAGAATGCAGGAAATTAGACTTAGACCTATTTCTCTTGTATTTAGAATTATTGATTTTATGGTTTTGAAATTAGATTAGAGATGTTTCATGTATTTTGTACTAGTGTTTCTATGCCTAGTAATTTGAGAGATTTTGTATATTATATTGTTGAACATATGATTTTGATGTTTGTGGAAATGTTAATTGTGAATGTGATTATGTTATATTTTATGCCCACTTATTTGAATGGGGCTAATGGATTCTATGACAGGTTGATGTAAGTTGAGAATGCTTGTAGAGGAGATATGTGAGTGTGAGAACATTTTAAAGAAGGATCTTTGTCACTCTGATTTGACTTTTTTAGAGAAGAGTATGTCTTTTGTTTTCGTTTTACTCCATGTATTCGCTCTGTGTGTAAAGATCTAGAGACGTCTACTTTTGATCCATGTTAGTACCTGTGTCCAACACAATTTTTACACTTGCTGGCAACAATATTGCTGGAATTTGGCTACTGTGGATCTCTATTCAATAACATGTACAGTGGAAGAGGGGCTTGACTTTGGTCTTGGGAGATTTCATGCAGAATTCATGACGTGGGTCGGTTTGGGCATGCCTAAGGGCAGTATCCGAAGTTAGGCAAAGTGATGTGTGGCATTGCAACAGACTGTATTGTACAGGCACTCCATGTCAAAGGAGGTAAATTAAAATTAAATATTGCTTAATATACATACTCCCTGCTCTGGATCCATGATGATAGGTAGACATTATTGATCTATTAGGGACTATAAATGTGTAATGAATGTTCATATCAGTCCTGGCAAGAAATAAGAGTAAAGAGTACTTATTTGGGTTATCAAACAATAATTTATAAATGAGGAATATAATTGTTTTGAAATAATATAATTAATTGCTTTCGTAATATCTGAGCATTAGCAGAGAGAATATATTTAGCAAGTTCGCCGTATCCAGAAGAAATGTAACGTGCATCATTAATAAACATTTTTAATAATAATTATTTGTCACAAAATGTACATTTATAAGCCATTTTGTTAATAAATGGCTGTGACTCAATGCACATTAATACAAAGCTGTTTTAATAACTAGTTGTCACTCGTTTAAATAACTAGATGTCATTCAATGTATATTATTAAACCGTAGTGTTAATGACTAGTTGTCATTCAATGTTATTAAACCGTAGTGTTAATGACTAGTTGTCATTCAATGTATATTATTAAACCGTAGTGTTAATGACTAGTTGTCATTCAATGTATGTTATTAAACCGTAGTGTTAATAAATATTTGTCATTCAATGTATATTATTATACAGCAGTGTTAATAACTACTTGTCATTCTATGTACCTTATTAAACCGTAGTGTTAATAACTACTTGTCACTCAGTGTGCATTAATAATCCGATGTGTTGCTCATTATTTGCCATTCAAGGTATATTAATAACCCTCTGTGTTAATCACAATTTGCCATTCACTGTATATTAATAAACCGCTGTTAATCACCATTTACCACTCATTGTACATTGATTTATAATCCACTATATTAATAAGAAGCTGTCCCTCAATGTACATAAATAAACCACTCTGTTAATGACGAGTTGTCATACAATATAAATAATAAACCGTTCTGTTAATAACTAAACGTCACACAATGTTCATTAATAAACCTCTCTAATAATTAATTGTCACTCAATGTACGCGAACAGCAATTGTATTAACAAATATTTTTCACTGATGTATCGTAATATATCGCTCTGTTAATAACTATTTGTCGCTCAATGCATATTAATAAACAATATATTAATAACTAGTTGTCTATAAGAGTTATTATGTTAATATGTAGTTGTCATTTAAAGAACATTAATAAACCTCTCAGTTAATAGGTAGCTGTCTATAAGAGTTATTAGGTTAATATGTAGTTGTCATTTAAAGAACACTAATAAATCTCTCAGTTAATAAGTAGTTGTCACTCAGCGTACATTAATAAGAAGTTTTAATCAGCTCAAACTAACAAAGTTTACAAGTCCCATACCTCGCCACCCACTTCGATTGAGTTTATTTAATATGAATTCAAACTTCTTTCTGTCAATATTTTCTGTGTAACTAAGATGATTTCATTCAGTTTAAATTAAAACTCCTCTATGTCAACTATTACTGTCTAACTGCGTTGGAAATGCATATCTGGGATATTATATTAATTAATTATGAATAATTTATAGTTCATACTGATGTAATGTTTTAAATATGTCAATAACAATATCATTCCTCAAAATATTAATCTGCATCTCTGACAGGCATTATTGGGAGTGTGATTTTAATGTGATATCTACAGTACCATGATTTCTCAATCCTCAAGACGTTTGGAAGAATCGAGATTTCTCAGACCTCAAGACGTTTGGACTTAGAATCTGAAAGATAACAAGAAACATAATGTGTCGTAATAAAGTCAGTTCTAGTGAGCGCACGTACGTATGTGTACATTTAGATCATTGTATATAAAAATAGACGCAACTCTGCAAATTCATGTTTGGAAATATGTTTGTTGCGCTAAAATGCACCATTATACAATGGTTTTATTTTCTCAAATGTCAACACTTTTCGCGAAAGAATTGCAAAGCCAGACAAATACAAATCTACCTCGATCGACTTTGCCGTAACGATACTCAATAAATCACAATATAAAATTGTTTTCAAGGTGTCCAAATCATTTTAAACGGGGTGAAATTATAGTTTATTTGCTGTAGAAAAGTCTACTCTTTTATCACTTTGAATTTGGATGAGAAAGGAGAAGTCCATCTTTGAAAGGCAGCCGTTAGCTTGATGGTGAGTTAAACTGACTGACTGAGAGTGAACGGACAGAAATATTTCATGCATTTTCGCTATTGATATGTTTAACTTGTGTAGAGATTTACTTTGTGAGTTGATGTGATGAAGGGGAAACTTAGGTTTGCTCCATAATTATATTTTGCAGTGAGCAAGTTGCCTTTTGAGTTTCACCTTTTGAGTTTTGAGTTTCAATTTTCGAGTTTCAACTTCTCAAGTTTCCAGTTAACCCCTTCGCATGTTTACCGGCTATAAATCTGAACGACGTGGAAGACATAGGGACGACTGTTGTGGTGTGTATTAGTGGAAGGGAGTAGACTCTACACCCTTGGATGTATATGCTTGATACATCGGCGATTATTCTAGTACATTAAAGTTATCAGAATTGCAGTAATCATGTTCTTCTTGAAAGAATTGACATGTTAAGGAAAGCACTAAGAATATAAGAGCGTGTCAGTGTTTTCCATGCATGTGGAGTTAGACAGTATTAACGGACATTGTGACATTGTAGAAAAAGCAATGAAAGACTGACAAAAGCAGTGATTAATTCAGGTCATGTAAACAATAATAATAACCTACCTCTAATAACTCCATGTCTATCCTCTGCTAGGATTAACCTTCGATCTGAATTGACTCTACTGTTGAATTGTAATTATATTTTTTATAGAGAGACTGTGTAAGGTTAAAATTATCTGAAAGTGAGTTCGTGGAAAATTGATGTCAAGTAATCTATTTCATTGTAATTACCATATGTATATTTCATAGTTCAGTTAATAAATTTATTGTTAAATTTAGTGATGTTTTTTACGCTTATTGATAATCTTATGTTGGAGAAGAATTTGGGTGGATGGGGTCTCGCTAAATATAGATAAGACGGATTTGTCTCCCTCCATTAGTAAGAAGTTTTCCACTCACGGAAATATGCGACGATAACTGTTGTTTTATGTTGTGGAATAGAGAAACCATTTACAGTGCAAAAATACCCACCAAGTGAGAGAGACGAGTAGTGTCTGCTGGAGGATCATTAATAAAATAAATTAAGATTCTCATCACTTGTAATTAGTTATGAATGATTAATTAATAATAACACTCATTTTCATTAACTCAGTGGCATTGAACGCCAAAAAGTGCTAAAGTCCTTTTGAGAGCTCTGTTTAACTTATCTTTTCACTCAAATGATCATGAGAAACCCTGTCTCATTAGATAATTACCACTATTTTTCTAGCTCTTACTCTGTGCCTCTGCATGTTTTTGTCTGACATTTTTTTTTTCTGATTTTCTTCTCTTACAAACTAAAGCAAGGAAACAAAGCAATATAACACATTATTATGTTATAGTTTGTTCAAATAAAACTCTTTTCAAAACCCATACGAATCTTTGAAACTTTGGATCTGATCTAACACCTTTTCATTTCATCAAAAACGGTTATCAGCCGAGGGAAATAAACGACGTCTCTTGTAGTCTCGCTTAAAATAAAATGACATTTACACAATAAGAAACGAGATTCGACAGTATGATATCGGCGTTTGCTTGCGTGACGAGTTGTAAGTAATTTATTTATGAAAGTGAGCCTGTGTACATTACAAGATAACTGAAATAAGATCCACGTAGTTTGTTCCAAGTAGGGAGCAGTGAACAATATTTTTACTAGCGCTTCATTTGTAACTGAACAATGGAACAACTCTGTAAATGACAAACTTTTTTGTAAGCAAATATGTACTTTAATGAAGTATATTCTGTTCTGCAATAAGACCCATTGTCTTGTTGTCTCTCTCATATGTCAGCAGTTCGGAATCGTGGATATTTACTTATAGAAATGAATTTTTTTTTCCTCATGTGATCGCATCTCGACATAATGATATGCTGAAAGGTGGCCGTTAGCTTAAAGGTGAATTAACTGACTGATTGTGGGAGAATGAACTTAGAAATATTTTGTGCATTTTGCTATTGCTATGTTCTACTTGCTTTTTACGTATATATATATATATATATATATCTATCTATATATATATATATATATTATTATTATTATGTAGAATATTATTTCTACAAATATTTGAACTAAGATGCTCGTATAAAGTATGCTAAACACTTGACATTGTTTCTAGTGAATGTACTTATAAAATTGAAATGAGAAATAGCGGAGTTAAGAAAAACCTGTTAATAAGAGAAACAATTAATAATAAGAAAAATAGTTATCTAAAATACATAATTTGTTTAATAGATCCTCACATGCTGTATGAATGTGTCGAGGTAACAAATACTGTTGCAGTAAACTGTAAGTTGAGAATTAAATATAAGAAATAATGGAGTTAGAGACAGGCAGAGAGAAGAAAAAATGGACAAAGAAGAAATTAAGAGATTCAATAAAGAGAGGTAGAGAGAGTCAGATGGAGAGGGAGGGAGAGAAAGAGAGGGGAGAGGGAGGTAGAGAGAAAAATACGAAAGGAAGACGAAGAGATTACTTAATAGAGAGATGGGTAGGTAGCGAAATCAGTGGAATATAGAAGGAATGAAAGTGGAAAGATACTGCGAGATAAGAAAGAGATTGAAAGTAACAAAGGGATGAGACAGAGAAAGGGGAAGAACAGAAAAGAATACTAGTGACTAGAGACATTCTACAGTTCCAGCAAAACTGGTGACTAAAGGTCACGCTATAGTTGCTCTACAACTACTGATTAGACGTGTGCTATAGTTGTAGTACACGATAAACACTACAACATCCAGAAGAATAGTGGACTGGAGACATTATAGATTAATTTATTGTAATGATAGAGACATACGTACGTCCACAAAACTAGTGAATATGGACACACTAAAGATAGATTAGAACTAGGGATTAGTGACCAACTTTAGATCCTTTAGAGTTAGTGGCAAGAGTCACTCTATAGTTCCAATAGAACTATTGACTTTAGAACACACTATAAAATTAGAGATAGTGTATGCGTATGACCAGTACGGGTTACTGGCATTAGTCCATGATAATTTTTGAGTTGATAGTTTCCAACTGCACTTCAATAATCACAAATATCATTCATCACACACTTCAATAATCACAAATATCATTCATCACACACTTCAATAATCACAAATATCATTCATCACACACTTCAATAATCACAAATATCATTCATCACATACGTTTTATATAGTGCTCGCTCGTCCAAAAATGAAAGGCTTCCATAAAGCCCGATTGGAAGGAGAAGGTAGAGGTAAAATGTATTCGATGAAAAGAATGTCAAGAACAAAAATTTATGAGGAAACATACGTTGTGAACATGTACTTCCTTCATAGCCTCCTAACTTAGAACCTAATTTGATTTAGTTTATCTGCACATCACATAATCATAAACGACATTATATTTATACTGGTACAATTTAATTAATGAAAATACATAATTCGGTTTAAAACGAAAATCCTCCCACCCTTCCAACATATCAGTATCAATAATTATTAATAATAAGAGCCTCTTAAAATTATTTGTGTTCATATTTTATTTCAACACTTTCTTCAATGTGTGTCCAGTTATGATTATCATTGCACTTCCAAATAATATGTATCTAATATCAAAGGGATGCAGACGAAAGGATATGCTTGTTCCGACTTGCAATATTTATATATTTATATATCGACGTGTTAAATCTATATATGGTCACGTTCTATCTAGGAACATGCAATATCTATATATGGTCATGCTGTATCTATATATGTTCATGCCATATCTATATATGGTCATGCTATATCTATATATGATCATGCTATGGAACGGATTATTATAATGCCCCTTCCGCCACCCCCTCCTATACATATGTTTACATTTGACGAACAAACCTGATTGGCTTAAGTTTCAGGCGTGGGATGTTACAACAGAATCCTAACGTATAAATACATCTGTTGCTGAGTGGCTGAAACAGACTTCACTTCCAGAGCTACTTGTGTAGAAGGAACAAAGCAGGCAGAAGGCAGTCGTTATAAATTCGTCGTTACATTGAATGACCAAGGTAAGTACAATTTAGAAAACTTTAAATCAATAAATCAGATCAACAGACTGACCCACACTGCTTTTGTTTCAATTATAAACTTAGGAATATGTCGTGTACAGTATATCTTCATATTCAGACTTGCCATTAATGAGAATGCAGGAAAACAGTGTTGTAATATTAAAGGATAAATAAAATGTTTAAACAAATATTACTTATTAATTAAGACCATTAATGTAAATATTAATAATTAATTCAGTCCTATATTGGAAATATTAAATATTAGTTCAGACCACTAATGTAAATAATTCTGAATAATTCAGACAATTATTGTAAATATTATTTAGTAATTCAGACCATCATTGTAAATATTAATTATTAATTCAGACCATTATTGGAAATATTAATTATTAATTCAGACCATTATTGGAAATATTTATTATTAATTCAGACCATTATTGGAAATGTTCTGATGGGGAGGTATGATATATTCCTTACTCAGAATTACTTATTAAGTAAATCATTTGTAATATTAAGCACCTCATGCATAACATCATTGGAACTATTAACGACTGCTTCTCTCTTTCACTTCGCGGATATGCGGGCTCTGTAAACGTTTTTCTCTTCCACAACATTAAAGATAAACATTTACCAGAACACAAAACTTTTTACTAGAGGAGAAGACAAATCCGTCTTTATATTTAGCTAGCCCCCGTCCACACAATTTCCTCTCCAACATAAGGTTATCAATATCCTTATAAAGGACAATAAATTTATTAAATCTACAATCAAATATACATACATATGACAAATACAATATACGTGACATCGATATTTCCACTAAACCCTGTTTGAATAATTTCTTTACTACAGCCTTTATCCAGAAAAAATACATTTCAACAAATGTCAATACAAATCACAGGATAGATTTATCAGAGAATAGAAATGGAGTTAGAGATAAGTGTCAATACAAATCACAGGATAGATTTATCAGAGAATAGAAATGGAGTTAGAGATAAGCAGTAAATGTACTACATAACCTTGTCCAGACACAGCTGCAATAGCTTTCTTTTGGTGCACTGTTTCGTATCAAAGACAAAAGTTCATTTTTCAGATCAATTTCTACGTGTTTTTCTCTGCACACGTTTAAAACAGATTATCTGATTGCTCTCATGAAGTCAACCTGGGCTCTCTCTGCCATACCAGTTTGTTCAAGCGAAACAGCAATTGTAGTAATGTCTAGTGCTTCTCCATAACAGAAATTTTCTCAGGTACTCAGCATAACTTGCCACCATATATCAGAGGAAAGTAGTGTATTACTACATATACACACTGTTACATGTCCAGTTTTTATTTAAAGACCCTGCTTAGGAATTTTACAGAACTTTAATTTAATTAGATAAATTAATTTCTCCTCTTTCCTTAAACAGACTGGTTGCTCAAGTTATCTTTCGTCTCATATGAAAATGCGCCTGTGTAGTACAGACAAACAGATTCACGAACAGACAACTTGTGTACAATAGCCGGCTTGGAAACCGTTAACACTCGCTTAAATCTTTATGCATTCAAATGTTACATTTAGATCAGTCGATCCCCCATCCAAACCACGAATTAGGTCTATATACATAAAAATCACACCGAAAGAGGTATTAACAAATAAAGAATTTAATAGTTAATATTTAACAATAACAATCAATTATGAAGACAGAGCTTCAGATTTAAACTAAGGCAAGTTCAATCTGCTTGAAGGTTACTGCTCGAGAAAGTCATTTTTGCCAGCACATTCGATGGATTCAGAGTTCAGGTTAGTTACTTATCTTTCTTATTAGTCTTGATGAACACGTGGTCTAAGGTCAGCTCGATCCTTCCACGCATCAAGCGATGCTTGCACTGTACGATCCGTAGTTTCCAATAACTTGTCGTCTCTCTACTTGTTACACTAGGGTTTCGTCATGGCAGAACACCATCAACAAAGGCGGTATGGAATTGTAACGTCGTCCGTCCAAGGTTGAATAAAGGAACGCGCGCACAATGTGATGCGAAGGTGGCAACAATACGTAGAACATATTATAAGGTAGAAAAGAACCCGTTCTGAAATAAGAGTGTGGTTTCTATGAGCGATTTGCGTTTACATTCGCAAATCATCCAAGCACGTGACTGATACAATGTGCTTAGTTTTAAATCTTTGACTACCGTGTCTTTTACAAAATATTTATATTCATAAAAGATACAATATAATTCACATGTGTGTTATTTTTAACATTACATGAACGTATGAATTTCCAAACATTTACTTCATCAAAAATGGAATTCATACTAGGAGAACAAAATATAATTCAAATTAAATATGAGCGCTTTACGAATTGACAATAAATTTACATGCAAGAGAATCATTTGAATTACATGAAAATTCGCAATGTGCATAGACGTTTCTGTGGCACAAGAGAATTAAGGTTTATACAAATTAAAGTCAAAAGGTTACAATTAATTTGTATACAATGAAATCTTTAGGCTTTAGTCATTCTATTGAATCACGTATGCTTGGAGGAAAATTGTAATAATTTGCATAAATACATACATAAATTCATATACAAAAATACAAATAGTAAAATGCAATATCATTGTAAGAAGTAGACGTGTTACCTTCGTAAGTAGAATTACTGCACAAGACACGGGTTCCTATGTTCCTTTCCGACGCAGCAAGGTATTCGGCGACTAAGGTGCTCAAGAGCTGGGTGTGTGTTGAACGGTTTGCGTTATGAGTAAAGAATATTACCGCTTCAAGAGTATTTATTGTAATGCATGAATGCATCACGTGACTAGATCACGAGGTATGTTGTTGATCCGAACTTTCTCCACTGTCGGCTAAAGTTACATAACAAGGGATGAACTCACTATTGTTTTTTCCTCATGCTGGTGCACGACGGGAGGGTTCTAACAAAGGAATTCAATTCGAATATGATATTCGAGTTTCGTATGTTGGTCAAAAGTTCGTGACACAGAATTCTGGTCAGAAATCTGTCACACACACACTACCACCTCCACAGAGGTTGATAACCAGTAAATCAGGAGGTTCAAATTATACACAAATGAAAAGCTGCTTAATACCTGTAAAATATAAACAGGGAACAACACTAAATTTCACTTTATAACTTCATTCTTTCTTACATTCCAGTCTCAACTTACAATTTCCTGCAACATTATTTATTATCCGGATACACGTACCCAGTATAATAAATACAGCTTATCAAAACAATGTCAAGTGTTTAGAATATTATATATGAGTAGAAATAATAGTCTACTGACACAATACACATCTACATAAAACACAATTATAACACTTCAATTGCAAAAATGCATGTCCATTTTCTCTCAACTAGTAAGTTAACTCACCATTAAGTCTCAACTTACAATTTCCTGCAACATTATTTATTATCCGGATACACGTACCCAGTATAATAAATACAGCTTATCAAAACAATGTCAAGTGTTTAGAATATTATATATGAGTAGAAATAATAGTCTACTGACACAATACACATCTACATAAAACACAATTATAACACTTCAATTGCAAAAATGCATGTCCATTTTCTCTCAACTAGTAAGTTAACTCACCATTAAGTTAACGGCCGCCTTTCATGACCGAACTTCTTGCACCTCAGATTCAAGTGATCAGAGAAGAGACTTCTCTAAAGCAGATAAACCTTTTGAAATTAGCCCATTGTCTGTCCTAATTCTCACAAATCTTAACCATTAGATAAATAAAACTAGGTGAACTAGTTTGCATTACATCAACAATTTCTAGCATATTCCCAACTCGGGTGTTTGCTTCAACTCAGACACTTTCTAAAATACCGTGATAAGGACTGGCCAAGGTCCGGTTACTCTAACAATTTAACAATTTAAATTTTAAAAAAATATGGATAGGCAAATTCAATTCACCACACGTGCTGAATTAAGTATAACTGAAGTGGGAAAAATGTTCTGAGCGTTATGTGCCCTGACATACATATGAATGAATCAATGGCTTCAAACAAAGAAGAAAAAAATGCTCTCCCTTTATAGTGTTTTGTGCATTGTGTGTCTGATATACATAGGACTAAAGCATGATTCCAAGCAAACGGAGAAAAGAGTGCTCTCCCATTATATAGTGTTTTGTGCATTGTGTGTCGTGCTATGCATATGAGCAAAGCCATTATTCTAATCAAGCAGGAAAGACAATTTACCACTAAACTTGTTCATCAAGGTATAATTGTAGGGAACTATATTTCTAAATGTCGCAATTGCTTCTTATCAAAACATAAATCATTGCAAAGAAAATAAAGGGACACATTAGGTCTAAGTGCCATTCGAATGTTAGATCAATATCTGATTATGGTTCAGAGAAAGTCAGTGCAAAAATTCCACTATATAGTTATACTGTTCAGAGAAAGTCAGTGCCAAAATTCCACTATATAGTTATACAGTTCAGAGAAAGTCAGTGCAAAAATTCCACTATATATTTATACAGTTCAGAGAAAGTCAGTGCCAAAATTCCACTATATAGTTATACAGTTCAGAGAAAGTCAATGCCAAAATTCCACTATATAGCTATACAGCTCAGACAAAGTCAGTGCCAAAATTCCACTATATAGTTATACAGTTCAGACAAAGTTAATGCCAAAATTCCACTATATAGTTATACAGTTCAGACAAAGTTAATGCCAAATTCCACTATATAGTTATACAGCTCAGACAAAGGCAGTGCCAAAATTCCACTATATAGTTATAAAGTTCAGAGAAAGTCAGTGGCAAAATTCCACTATATAGTTATACAGTTCAGACAAAGTTAATGCCAAAATTCCACTATATAGTTATACAGTTCAGACAAAGTTAATGCCAAAATTCCACTATATAGTTATACAGCTCAGACAAAGGCAGTGCCAAAATTCCACTATATAGTTATACAGTTCAGAGAAAGTCAGTGCCAAAATTCCACTATATAGTTATACAGTTCGAGGAAGAAGAATCGAAATGTCTTATAACATTGAGGAGAATATGTTTTCTGAGGTTTAAGATATAATATTTTCTCCTGTAATACATACCATTGACATAAGTTAAAACGTCCATATTTTACAGAACAATTTAGAAATATTATACCAGATAAGAATAATTTACTGGACAGAACAATTTGCTGTACTCATTAATTCTCTCTCCGATACTATAAATACATTCACATGCGCTTACACACAGGCTGATGCAAAGCCTTCAATCAAAATTAATACGTTCAATCACAATCGACCTCAATTCACAATTGTAAAATAATTAATTGTTTCCTGACTCCAAAGACAAAAGTGTTTATATCCCCTTGATTCAACTTGGAACCTCTATTGTCTACAAACAGCTGAATTACTGTTTGTACAATATCATAAAGTATGTATGTAATTCGGTAAGTTACTGATAGAGAGTTTAATTATTTTGACATATTTATTTGCAAGAATACTTTATAACACAAAATAAAAATAAGTTTTTTTTATTTGATGTCTAATACTTAAGAGGTATTTTAATACGTTAAATGATTATATCACTATTTCTAAACCTAGTTGTAATTCTATTATAAACAAGCTGCATTTCTTTAAAGTCTGAACGTGGTTGTATTACTAATATAAAGCAAGCTACAATTCTTAAAATGCTAAACGTGGTTGTATTACTAATATAAATCAAGCTACAATTCTTAAAATGCTAAACGTGGTTGTATTACTAATTCTTAACTTGGCAACATTATCATACTAAGTTTGGTCGTACCGATCGTTAGGTTTAGGTAAATAGGAAAATAAAATGGGGAAAGAAAGTATTGCTTTCGGTCTAATTTGTTTGATCCATGAATTTTACATAATTTTATTTTTTTCTCTGTGCTTACTAGACTAAAACAAAAATACAAAGAAACAATCAAACAACAATGAAAACAATTCATTGGTGTTTATGTCCACAGTTCGCGGGAAACATGGCCGCACTAAAGTTATTGACCATGATGGTGATCTTGCAGACATCTAGTGCAGCCTTCTACTGCGAGTCGGTGAACAGAACAGGTGAAATGTTGATCCCACAATTTTATTATAATGAATGTTCATTATGAACGCAAGTGTGTTCACTATAATTAAAATATTCATGTTTTTCATTTTAATTTCTGCACGTGAGTTCACAGTGTAAAGAGTTGTATGCGTGTTCGATGGATTAGAGTATTAATGTTCTGTATCTCTGTATGTGTGTTCATTGTGTTGAGAGTATTAATGTTCTGTATCTCTGTATGTGTGTTCATTGTGTTAAGAGTATTTTTGCTCTTTATTTCAGTAATGCATGTTCATTGCATTTAGATCTTGCTTTTATTATTGCACGTATTTTAACTGTATTAAGACATTCCTTGTTCTTACCTCTGCACGTTTTTTCACTGCATTAAGAGCTTTTCTGATTTTATGTTGGGGGATGTACGAGATGTTAATCCTCCACCACTGCTGCACTTCCAGTAACTATTTCTTTTTACCCCAAAACGCAACTTGGTCATATGAGATGGAAAGAATTATCGCGCCTGACCTTGTCTATGTCCTTAGTGGTTCTAACGTCCGTTTCGCCCAGAAGTTGCCTTCGATGCTCAGAGTTGGTCAAAGATTCATCATCAAAGGAAATGAGCTGATCTAGCGTTACAAACAATGCTTTGGATGTTCCGTTTGAAATACTAATTAGACCACCCTTAAACACAAAGATAAAATTCCACGGTCCCTTTCAATATGATTCGGAGAGCGTAGAGTGAATGTGTGGCTACATATCTACTAGTTCACTGTCAAGACCTGGGCGGGGGGATCACATTTGGCTGTTCCAATGTATCTTGGGCAGCTCGTAACATGTTCCAGTAATACGTCGTCTTTAAGATTTTACAAAAGACACAAGACAAACACAATTGATGTTTGGGTGGGGCCTGATTTATTCTGTCATGCAAAACAACGTTTTATTGGATGTGTGTGTGAGTGTGCGAATATGACGGTGGTGAATATTGGACAAATGAACGAATGAAACGAAACAATACAAATACGAACTCTTTCGCCCCTCTCAAAAAACAGACGAATGAAGCGAAACAATACAAATACGAACTCTTTCGCCCCTCTCAAAAAACAGACGAATGAAGCGAAACAATACAAATACGAACTCTTTCGCCCCTCTCAAAAAACTGTGAATAACGAGTTTTTAGAAAGTTTGAATTAGGTTTTACTAACATAATGGGGAGTTTCTCTTTCACACAGTGGTTAAATCAATTATACACATTTCCAATGTCATAAACTCTCTGGGAAGTGGGGAATGAAAATGATAAAATTCAAAAAAGTGAAAATAAATTTAAATACATAATTCGTATGAGGTTTACGGTAAATCGCACCACTAATATGAAAAACAATTCATACACAAAAAAGACGTGGATTTACTACCGTATTCAAATTCATATTATAAGAATATGATTAAATGTTCTTATTCATAAATCTTCTTATAAAGTTCTAGGTGCGCTATTGCACTTTATAACTACTCACTTAGTACTGTCAATGTTCGAATAGATGTGAAGTTTTGTAACAAATTTTATCATTTGACATTAGAGTTTTCTTTATTTCACAAATGCTCCAAATTAGTATATTTAATTTTTTCAGAAAGTTCTAGAAGCTTTGCACCTTGTGATATTAGTCTAATGATGCACATGATTTATTTGCACGCATCTCACAAGCTAAGGCAAAAAACTACTGTGCATTTATTATTTCCCATTTGGCTCGTAAACAATATATATGCATGACATGATACACATATACTATGTCTACACAGGTCTGTCTAAGCTAAGTGAAATTCGGTGAACAAAATTTAAAAGTTTACATATGTGTTAGGGCGATCGCAGTTACTCCCCTTATTGGTTAGCTGTCTTGTGTAGACCATGTTATAAAAAAAAAATAATTCTGGCTCCATTCTTTTCCCGTGACAGTCACATAATTTTTGCTCCTTATTTCTTTACGTGTATTCACTATATTAAGAGTATACAAGCTCTTATGTCATCATGTGTATTCACTGAAGTAAGAATATTGTAGCTCTTATGTCTGCATGAATATTCACTGAATTAAGAATATTCTTGCTCTATGTTTGCATGATTGTTCATTGTATTAGGATCATTCTTGCTCTTTATGTATGCATATGTGTTCACTGTACATAACATATTTTGTGCTTTATCTCTACACTCAGTTGCTAACTAGCTCAATCGTATTCATTAGGCATATTGGCAAATAGCAAATAATTAAATGTATGAAACACAAATTTGATTGTATATTGTGTATTTAATATAAGTGTAGAAACCACACACACACACACACACACAGATTTTATTATGGAAATTTTCAGGTTGAGTACACCTACGCCAAGTAAGAATTCTAAGTTCAAAGATCGTCAAGAGTTCTTGTAAAGTTACTTACGTATGTGAATGTCTTAGAGTGGAACATTTTCCTCTCCTTTGTTTAGTGTATTATGTGAGGTGATACTTTGGTATGACACCATAGTCCCTACTATGTGTAAAATAAGTAACTTCTTCTAGGCGTCCTTGAAACCTGTGCTCTGGTTACATCTTGAGAGACTTTTGTAATCGTCATACTACTGTATATCATGGAATTCCAGGGTGGAGAGAGTGCCGTCAACAACTGCCATTGCCGTCCTATTTCCAGATGATTTATTGTGCTCAGTAGACTGTAAAAACGAGTGAAGGGGGTGCTGGCATTGTGCTGACTGAACAAACTTTCTTCATATGATTTCTCAATGATGCGGCATATGCAGAACAGTTCATGAACTAATGCATCTCTACCTTTCTTTATTTTCCAAATTCCTGATAGAATCGTTACTCTGAATAGAGATTGTTTCCTCAGATAGTCATTGTTGAATATCAATTGTGTAGGAGGAAAGACTTGAACACTTGTTAGTAATGTAAATTAGAGAACTGTTTCAAACCTAGATGTATTGTGTGAGATACATATTATTTTAAAATAGATCTTTATCATTTGTTAAATCCTTCTTACGCATGTTCATGGATACATGTCTGGAGTAATCAATGGGTGGATGGGGTCTTGATGATTCATTGTTGGATGAAAGTTAGAAATTTTGAAATTACACTACTCCTTAAGTTGGAAGTTCCACCTTGAACAGATAAATTATGTGTCGGTAGTACTTTATTTACAGTGACATGTTATTGTGGAATTCATGTTGTAAACAAATCATAAATTTAACTACTGATAAGTGATTATTCTATTTAATTGATAAAGGAATTTATATTAATAATTATAATAGAGGTCAAACGTACTATAGCAGCCACACAGGGTCATTTGTTTGTAAAGTTGAGCTAGGTATTAATGATGTTACTTTGGTAGAAGGAGTGAGAGGAAAATATTGTTGCTGTTTATTTTACTTTAATACCTCTTATGTCAAAAATTTCAAATTGTAAATTGAATTTGAATTGTCCAACTGTTCATGTATTCTGCATATCTATTTGTGTGTTTCAGTTGCTTTCACAGTCAGATTTACATACGATAATATCAACAATGGCATAACTATAGGACCTAAGGAAACACTCAAATTTGATAATGTGACTACCAACATCGGTGGGGGTTATGATACCCGCACGGGAATCTTCACAGCGCCAATTGCTGGTACTTACGTGTTTTATCTAACGGTGATGTCCACAAACAGTCGTGGACCCATACATATTGTCATTGATAAACATGGTACAGTGCTGGGTATGGTGTATGCAAAAGGTTCCTCAGATCTGGAGGATCAGGGCTCTACCCAGGTTGCCACACGCTTGACCACTGGAGAACAAGTGTGGGTCAGACAATATGATGGAGATGCTGTGCGAGGATGGCTATGGACAGTCTTTACCGGCTATTTGATTTCTCCGGACTAAAGATCAGAAAACAATACGAGCTTGCGTTTAATGTTCTAGAACCTATGTTGAATTCAGATACAATTGCTTCCTGAAATAAATGTTCTAGAACCTATGTTTAATTCAGATACAATTGCTTCCTGAAATAAATGTTCTTGAACTCGCACGTTTTGTTTCATCGTAGTTCTTTTGAAGACGTGACAGACGTCACACTGCACAACTGTGACGTGTATAAACGAGTGATGGTAAAGCTGAGTTTAATATATGAATCAAAGCAAACGACTAAGTTGAGGTTAATAAATGAGCAGAAGTAAACGATTAAGTTAAGGTTAATAAATGACCAGAAGTAAACGATTAAGTTGAGGTTAACATATGACCAGAAGCAAACGATTAAGTTGAGGTTAATATATGACCAGAAGTAAACGATTAAGAGAATGTTAATAAATGACCAGAAGTAAACGATTAAGTTGAGGGTAATAAATGACCAGAAGTAAACGATTAAGTTGAGGGTAATAAATGACCGGAATTAAACGGACACGTTGAAATGGTACTGACACGACAAATACGAATACGAAATTCGTATTCTTAATTTGAAATATTTTTAATCTAAACAATGTCATGACTATGTTGTTGTTTTTTTAAAAAGTACCCCAAACTGTTCACGGTTTAGTTTCGTCTCTGTGTGAGGTGTAAACACCTGCATTCAAGAAGAAAAGCTCTCCAAGACAAGATTTCTTGAAAATTATCACAAGACAGGCAATATGATATAGGAGAATGTTTTATTTACATATTAATGGGTGCGTTACGAGCATGATCATATAAATCGAGTATGAGGTGACGTAAACGTACAAATATATTTACGAGTCTGAGTATTAGTAAATGTGACGCACACGACACTTAGTTAATGAAACGATTATTATTAAAAATTAATCTCTCATAACTAATCACAAGTGATGAAATATTTATTTATTAATGATCTTCCAGCACACACTACACGTCTCTCTCACTTGGCGAATATTTTTGTGCTGTAAACGTTTTCTCTATTCCACTAGATAGAACATTTATAGTCACATAATCTCTCTGTAGGTGGAAAACATTTCACTAATGACAAATCCTACCTTTAATCTATATTTAGCAAGCTTCCATCCACCCACTTTCTTCTCCAACATAACTTTATTAATATGCGTAAGAAGGTCAATAAATTTGAAAATAAACGTATAACATGAAAAATTAAATGTAAGTAGGACAATTACAGTTAAATAGATGACTTGACATCAATATTCCATGAACTCATGTTCGGATGATTGTTTTCACAGTTTATATATATATAAAATAATAAAATTACAGTTCAACAATAGAGTCGATATAAATCGCAGGTTAGTCCTATCAGAGAAAAGAAATTTAGTTATTAGAGGTAGGTTATTGTAATCTTTTACATGACCTGGATTAAGCATTGCTTCCACAGTATTTCCCTGGTTTGTGCAACGATGTCACAATGTTAGTCAATATGTGTCTCCCGCCACACGCGTGGAAAACACACACGCACTGTTTATATTCCTGAACGAACTTGAGCGCTCTTTTCTACGTGTCAATTTCTTCAAGTAG
The DNA here is from genome assembly GCA_028829895.1 of Sinotaia quadrata. NCBI lineage: Eukaryota > Metazoa > Mollusca > Gastropoda > Architaenioglossa > Viviparidae > Sinotaia > Sinotaia quadrata. The sequence goes on along the minus strand of CM054180.1, from coordinate 134,191,254 downwards.
AACACGATTACAGTAATTCTTTAATTTCAATATACTAGAATTCTTCCGATGTATCCAGCATATACATCAAAGGGTGAATAACATACCCATACACCCTTATGATTGTACACAACAGAACTGATGTTCCTGCGCCTTCCCTGTTGTTCAGGTTTATAGCTGATAACTGGAAACCTGAAAGACAAAACTCATAATAATTATTTTATTTTATTAATCATCCTCCAACAGACACCACTCGTCTCTCATTTGGCGGATATTTTAGCGTTGTAAATGTTTTCACAATTCCACAACTTTTACAGTCTTTTAAGGTTTTCTGCAGGTGGAAAACTTCTTATTAAAGGAGAAGACAAATCCTACTTTAATTTATATTTAGGGAGCCGCTATCCATCCAGTTTCTTCTCCATCATAAGAATATCAATATCAATATGCGTAAGAAGGTCAATAAATTTATGAAAGAAAAATCAAATATACATATGACAATTACAATAAAATAGATATTTTGAAATCAATATTCCATGAGCCCACATTCAGATAATTATAGTTTACACACCGCTTTATTTCAAGGTATATTGTGAGATTGTAGGATGTAATACCAACGGGAAACAAAACCGTAAAATATCAACCGGAAAAAGTATCGGAAATAAATCAGCGGGACAAAATGGTATTGAAAATGAACACAATGTTCATCACACATAATCGTGTGTGTGTATATAAGTATATGTATGTGTTTACATTTTGTTTGTGGTGGTGGTTTGTTTGAGAGAGTTTAATTTTTAAAAGGTCCTAAAACAAATGGTGTGATTTGCCATACCACTTACATTTTAATTCAATTCATTGATTAAGAGCGTTTGTTTAATACCCTATTATAAATATCCTTTCGTGAACTGGTCATTGACTAAGTGCATTTGTTTAGTACCCTATAATAAATATCATTTCGTGAACTAAAAGCGTTTGTTTGGTACCCTTTATAAATATTCTTTCGCGAAAAGGCCATTGAGAGAGCAGAGACTAGGCTGAGAGAGCGATAGCAGAGGACCAATGCTTCACAAAGGAAAAACTGACTGAAAAGTAGCAATGATAATATGAGAATGCATGATCATTTGACCCGAGTAGCAGAAAGTAGAAATGTTAAGAGTTAGCAAACAAAATACTGAAAAGAGTAAACAAATATCATGCCCTTGGAAGAGATTAGACAGTTGGGAATTTGTTTATTCTTTGAAAGTATTAAATATTATAGTTAATTATGAATTCAGATGTGCATTCATTGTTCGTTATAAAGTTGTCTAACGAAATGCGTAAAACAGCAGAACATGTAGTGAATATTATTGTAAATAAAACGTGTAGTGAATATTATTGTAAATAAAACATGTAGTGAATATTATTGTAAATAAATCATGTAGTGAATATTATTGTAAATAAAACATGTAGTGAATATTATTGTAAATAAAACATGTAGTGAATATTATTGTAAATAAAACGTGCCAGAAGTGTGATAACAAACATTATTTCAGTGGAGTGACGAGATGCATTTATCACCTAGATTATTATCAATCACTTGTTTATCACCTAGATTATTATCAATCCATTGTTTATTTTCACAAACATAGAGTTTTCAGACAAGTTCTTGACATTTTTATAATGTTACTGGTCAAATAAATATAACTGAAATAGCTTTTCAACTGCACATTCTCTTAGCTTTAATAAATCACAATTTATTTTAAAAGTTGACGATTCTAACAGAAAGTGCGAAAGCACAATTATTAACATTAGGAGGTATCGAAATTGTTAGTCAGGTGTTATACTGCTAATAACCTCTAGGACACTAGAGAGGTCAAGACATTTATGATAATTATATAATTTTACTTTCAAGTTGTAGAATTTTTAATTTTTATGAAAATCGTGTGAGGTGTTTGCAATGATGGCGCTAAGGGTCACAAGTCACATTTTAAAAAACTAAAGCCTTTTGATATTACCATTAAGCCAGTAATATAATCCACGTCACACTTTAAGAAACTAAAGCCTCTTGATATTAACATTAAGCCAGTAATATAATCCACGTCACACTTTAAGAAACTAAAGCCTCTTGATATTAACATTAAGCCAGTAATATAATCCACGTCACACTTTAAGAAACTAAAGCCTCTTGATATTGACATTAAGTCAGTAATACAATCCACGTCACACTTTAAGAAACTAAAGCCTCTTGATATTGACATTAAGTCAGTAATATAATCCACGTCACACTTTAAGAAACTAAAGCCTCTTGATATTGACATTAAGCCAGTAATATAATCCACGTACATGAAAATATATACAATCGATATCGTCACAAATATTATACGTCAGATATACATCTTGATATAACCTATCACAGATAGGATGAACGTCACTCAACGCCACACTAGTTATTGGTTAGTAGTGTTAGTAGGAGTAATCACCCACACTAGTTATTGGTTAGTAGTGTTAGTAGTAGTAATCACCCACACTAGTAATTGGTTAGTAGTGTTAGTAGGAGTAATCACCCACACTAGTTATTGGTTAGTAGTGTTAGTAGCAGTAATCATCCACACTAGTTATTGGTTAGTAGTGTTAGTAGCAGTAATCATCCACACTAGTTATTGGTTAGTAGTGTTAGTAGCAGTAATCATCCACACTAGTTATTGGTTAGTAGTGTTAGTAGCAGTAATCATCCATAACTAGTTAAAAGAGATGCGTGTCTCATATATTCAAGTTTGAAATGTCCAAAGAAACAATTGGATTGTCGAACAGTAAGGTTATATTCCTTAATATGGAATAACTTACGTAACACCCGGGTGTACTCTTCAGGGTCTGGATAGCCAAAAATATGTCGTCCTTGAAGTTAGAGACATATTCCTCTTTCATGGGTTCGATGAGCAACTTCATCATCTTAGTCAAACAGTTGGCGTTGTGAGAATGCCGAACAGCATTATTCGCCATTGATATTGTCCATCAGGAGTACTGAATGCTAATTTTGGCTTGTCTGCCTCATAGATCGGAATTCACCAAAACACCAAAACCCTTTATCTGAAATCTAGTTTAATTTTTTTTTTGCTCCCATGAGCCGAGGACAATGTGCTCTGGTTCAGACATTGGTTTGGCGGAAAAAATAATCACCTTCGCAGATGTCTGTAATCCTCTCAAATTCGACGAGTGCCATCCTTCTTTATGACTAGGTATCTAAGACAGTTATACGGGCCTCAGTCTTCTCAATCACACCTAAGGCTAACATAGAGTCGATTTCATGTTTAACAGTATCATGATTAGCATAAGGTAAAACATACAGCTTCATGCAGATTGGATTATGATCGTAAAGTGCGACCATAAATTTAAAAAGACACGTCTTTATGGTTTTATTGATAGAATGTCAAGAGGTTATTTTATCACGCCCATAACTATTGAGCATAAGAGTATGAGAATTCCGAATTTAAACTAATACCACTAATAGATTAACTTATGTTAATCCGGGGTGTGGTATGGATTCAACATTGGGTAAACTTGTTTACTTTTCGATAGTGATTAAAAGTTGTTTTATTTGTAGGTATTGAGCATAAGACGTTAAAGAAATTATTCAGAATGAGGTCATTTGTTTTTTGGTGAATCATGTTACATCTTCTCATTATTACAGCAAAGTCCTTGTCGTCAAGATCTGCAAAATCCTTGTCGTCATGTTCTGCAAAGACCTTGTCGTCAAGTAGTCTGCAAAGGTTTCGAGTAAATGTATAGACTAGCGTTTGGTGTAAATGTATAGACTAGCGTTTGGTGTAAATGTATAGACTAGCGTTTGGTGTAAATGTATAGACTAGCGTTTGGTGTAAATGTATAGACTAGCGTTTGGTGTAAATGTATAAACTAGCGTTTGGTGTAAATGTATAAACTAGCGTTTGGTGTAAATGTATAGACTAGCGTTTGGTGTAAATATATCGACTAGCGTTTGGTGTAAATGTATAAACTAGCGTTTGGTGTAAATGTATAGACTAGCGTTTGGTGTAAATGTATAAACTAGCGTTTGGTGTAAATGTATAGACTAACGTTTGGAATAAAACTGGAATACGTGCGTAGAGAAATGTTTGGAATACATGTAAACGACTGGAATAAATGAGCACGCGATTGCTTGGAAAAAATGTGTATTTTTAGTGTTGTTGGAATTATGCATTCTAGCCGGTTTCTCATTTCGATTCGCTTTTAACTTTCATGCAACTTTCACACAAACAAAACAAAAGAATATTTATTATGCCATACTCTTTATTGCAGTTTCAAAGAGTGTCAGCCACTCTCACGATGCAATCAAAATGAATTTCTCTTGAATTTACTGACATTTAACATCGATAAGTAATGATGGTTCTGATTATAGTTAAGTGTAAAAATAGAATTATACATATAGTAGTAATAATAGCAACAACTATAATTCTCACTACTAAATAGCGTAATAATAGAATTATACATATAGTAGTAATAACAGCAACAACTATAATTCTCACTACTAAATAGCGTAATAATAGAATTATACATATAGTAGTAATAACAGCAACAACTATAATTCTCACTACTAAATAGCGTAATAATAGAATTATACATATAGTAGTAATAACAGCAACAACTACAATTCTCACTACTAAATAGCGTAATAATAGAATTATACATATAGTAGTAATAACAGCAACAACTACAATTCTCACTACTAAATAGCGTAATAATAGAATTACACATATAGTAGTAATAACAGCAACAACTACAATTCTCACTACTAAATAGCGTAATAATAGAATTATACATATAGTAGTAATAACAGCAACAACTACAATTCTCACTACTAAATAGCGTAATAATAGAATTATACATATAGTAGTAATAACAGCAACAACTACAATTCTCACTACTAAATAGCGTAATAATAGAATTATACATATAGTAGTAATAACAGCAACAACTACAATTCTCACTACTAAATAGCGTAATAATAGAATTATACATATAGTAGTAATAACAGCAACAACTACAATTCTCACTACTAAATAGCGGTGCAGATAGTAGTAGCAGTAATTGATGTTGTTATCACTAGTCAGCAGAAAGCATTGCTCCACTAAAGACGGCCCACATACCACCATGGAGATAGGTGCGACCCCATCTTTGGTGTGCAAACACCCTGCTACCTTTGGTCAAGTGTACGACTGTGGTGCAAAAACCATCATCATAAGAGCTTTCTTGTGCATTCGTCATGCACTGTTGTTTGTCATTTATATTCAAATTAACTTCAATCATACCACGACCAGGTTCGCTCATGATCTCAGGAAAAATATGTAGACGCCATTTGCCGGAGCTGTAAATACACCAGTTTGGGTATTGTAACCATCCCCGATATTCGACACCACTGCGTCGAACTTGATTGGTAAATTCGCGCCCACGTCCACATCGTTACGAGACAAGTGAACAGCAAAGGCAACTGCAAAATAATAGGCGTTGTAAGAAATCAATAAATGCTGCCTATTTTATTAGATTATTTGTTGGATGTAATTAATAATGCTTTTCTTACAGTTAAATACGTATGTGTTATAATAAACCAGCAGGCTGATGTAATGGTGGGTATATAAAGAGTGAAAGTTGTAAGACTGGGGGTATGAAGAGTGAGAGCTTGTGAGACAGTTGTAATAGTGTGTGGGTGGGGTGTATACAAATGTGGAAACTGTAAGACTGTTGTAATGGTAGGGGTATGAAGAGAGACAGCATTAAGACTCTGTACTAGTGAGTGTGTAAAGAGTGTATACTTGAAAGATCTGTGTAATAGTGGTGGTATAAAGGGTGAAATATTTTAGACTGTAGTAATAGTGAAGGTATAAAGAATGACAGATTTAAGACTATTGTAATAGTGGTGGTATAAAGGATGAAAGATTTAAGACTATTGTAATAGTGGTGGTATAAAGGATGAAAGATTTAAGACTGTTGTAATAGTGGTGGTATGAAGATTGAAAGATTTGAGATTGTTTAATCTTGGTGATATTAAGAATGTAAACTTTAAGACTGTTTCATGGAAAGATACTGGTCATTATAGTTGTATGATAACCAAAATAATAATGGAATATTTATATGACAAACCAAGAATTGATCATTAGAATGATGGTGCAAGTAGTAAATTAATGACTATACGGGACTAAATCGTCAGTTCATAAAGGAAGATTAACTGGAAATAAATCAAAGTTCAGATATAACATTACTTAGCTAACACACTCGCAGGTAGGAGGACGACATGACCCTGTTGGCCAATCGTACAGGAAAAAATACGACATCGCTCTCTTGACCAATGGGCACTGAGAATGTAGTGAGTAAATATAGTAACATACTGGGAAAGCTAACGTATCAGATAAGAGTAATGTTTTATGAATCCAAGACAACCGGATTTGCAGAAATCATAGCAGAGGGAAATTACATTTTGAGCACTCTTTCGTGACAATGCAGAAGTGAGTTCCAGTGAGTTAAAAGGAGAAAGCGTTATTGGGTTATGGTGAAATGAATGCATTCACTCACTGTGTGAATGAGAGAAAGTCTGGGAAGGAAGATATATTGGAAGGGTCCAAGTGAACCATATGGAGATAACGCCGTCTGTGTCTATTTATATTCAACTACTATCCTCTTGTTTCAACTACAATGGTTTAAAATAATAATTAGTGAATCAGAACATCGACCAAATGAAAATTATTTGAATGAAAGTACAGAATGTGAATGTTTACCGAGACCGAGACACTAGAATGATAGCAGTTTGATGATAACCACTACAAATGGTTATCATCAAACTGCTATCATTAACAAATTTAACAAATTTAAATAAATTATAAGTGTAAAAGGATAGCAATGTTTGAAATGTGCCTATGGCTATTGGTTATTTTAACTTTGTTTTTATTTCTTAATCAATCAAATTGGAATGCTAGCAATAAAATATATGTATTACGTATATTTATCATTTATCTCAAGCTATATGTCTGTATTTCAGTATATTTTACTACGTACATTACTAAATAATTTATATATGTCCATTCTGTCCATCTGTAGATGCGATCTCTCCATCCATTCATCCATCCATCCATCCATCCGTCCTTCTATCTATCTATCTATCTATCTATCTATCTATCTATCTATCTATCTATCTATCTATCTATCTATCTATCTATCTATCTATCTATCTATCTATCTATCTGTCTGTCTATCTATCAAATTATCTATCTATCTACTAATCTCTCTCTATCTATCCATCCATCTCTCTCTCTCTCTCTCTCTCTATCTATCTCTATCTTTCTATCTATCTATCTGTCTGTCTGTCTGACTGTCTGACTGTCTGTCTGTCTGTCTGACTGTCTGTCTGTCTGTCTATCTAATCTGTTTAAGTTATTTAGCAAAACATCTTTGATAACTACGATTCGGATATCTTGGTATTAAATAACACTTATGTGTCTGCTTGTTGTACATAATTTTGTTATTTTTGACTGAAGTGTTATCACATTATAGGCAGCAATGACATTGTCACAAGATAGGTAAAAGGTCCTCTCGGCAATACACTATTCTTTATGATTTATATAAGGAAATTCATTGATAAAGTAAATAAACAAATGTGAAACAATAATGTGATTCTTGTAACAGTATATTGATTTAAACATTTATGATTAGTAACTTTTAAAAGCACATCATAATTACTACTTGCAAAAGCTATATCAGGTTCACGTGTCACTCCTTATCATAAATATTATTGTCATGCACCTGGGCCTTTCCTCTTCAGTTCGATTCTTTTCTCCAAATCCATCATTTTTTCGCGTAATTCTTTAAGCTCATTACGCTTGTCCCCATCTGGGTCAGCATTGGCACCACTTAGGAACGCGGTCAGCACTATGAACGTTAGGGTCAACATCTTGTCAAAGTCACTTACGCACTTGGAACCTAAACACATTTGACAGCAATCACTGAGTGAAGACCCACGCCATTATATCATAGGCAAAGTGTGATTTCTATTCTTTCCTCATTGATACAAATAGTAAAATCTAATTGTGTTACATAATGTCCAACGGTAAATCACGTCTTACCTGAGACGCCGCAAGTACGAGTTAACGGTGTACTGCATTATGACAAGATATGTGATGATTAAATGATTATCATTTTGATTGTGAAGTGACGATGTATGATGGCGACGACTTTGATGTTGTGGCTGCTGAACATAGCTGGATTGTGATGATGACGAATATGACGACAACGATGGTAGTGGTGATGCTGATGATGACGATGGTGATGACGACGATTATGATGTAGAAGAGATGATAATGATGATGATGATGACGATGATGGTGGTGACGATGATAATGTTGTTGATGATGATGATGTTGGTGGTGGTGACGACGACGATGATGATGAAGATGATGACGATGATGATGAAATTGTTGGTGGTGATAAAAATTATGATGATAAGCATGCAGAGCAGGATGCCAGCAATATTATCACTGCTGCTATTTTTACTACAACAGTTCCCATTAATTCTACTTATGAAATCAAAGTCTGGATTTCTCATTGCTTATTATCGCACCATTCTTCCAAAGTTCATCGCATCGTGGATCAGTTTTTGACCAGCTCATCAGCTAGAGATAAAGAAAACATGTAATCTAAGAAAAATACATAAACAAGTCCTCGACAGATCCAAATGCCAACAGAGCTAAATATGGATGATACAACAGTACATACACTATATATAACAGCAATGGTCTGGGCAGACGCATTTGATGATATATTTGAGACACCAAAAGCAAGTTGACTTACTTGACCAGATGGCTTGTGATATATATTCAGAAAATAATCAAAGCTTTGTCCATGCAGGAAGGCTAGTGCGTCTTGATTAGTTGGATCTGAACTCATGAAAAATAGCACATATGTGTACACACCTAAACGCATATGTGTGCATACCTTACCTAATATACTAATGTACCTGAGGGCTAGTTATAACGTGCTGATGACGAGTGTATTTATCGTCTAAATATAATTGAAGAAAGTAGCGGTCAAAAAGGAAAAGTATGTCAAGTATACGTGTAATGTTATATTATTTCATAAACTGTACAGTGACAGCGTTTGATTGTTGTTGTCTTTTCATGTGTTCGCAGTTTAGTTGGACCCAGGGACTTTAAATCGGAAGGTATTCCGTCTAATCACTACTATAAGCGTATTTCTCTTCAAATTCATAATTGTGTCTTTACTAAAAATCGTCAAAGAATTATTAATTTCTGAAAGCATAGGCCTACATTATGTCATTAAAACAGTCAAAACGCAGTCGTTCTCTCTACTGCTACCCAACACCAATACTCTCGTCCTTCTCTTAGTACCCAACACCAGAGCACACCCGTTAATTGTTAATTGTTTCCATCTCGAGTATTTGTTTGTGTAGAGAGTTTGCATATCGTGAATTGCAATTATAGCATAATTACATTACTTCTTTTCTTTCTATCTTTATTTCTAGAGTATGTCTATTTTTATCTTTATGTCTGAGTATATCTAGTTTTATCTATATGTCTAGAGTATATCTATTATTATCTATATGTCTAGAGTATATTTATTTTTATCTATATGTCTAGAGTATATCTAGTTTTATCTATATGTCTAGAATATATCTAGTTTTATCTATATGTCTAGAGTATATCTATTATTATCTATATGTCTAGAGTATATCTAGTTTTATCTATATGTCTAGAGTATATCTAGTTTTATCTATATGTCTAGAGTATATCTAGTTTTATCTATATGTCTAGAGTATATCTAGTTTTATCTATATGTCTAGAGTATATCTAGTTTTATCTATATGTCTAGAGTATATCTAGTTTTATCTATATGTCTAGAGCATGTATATTTTTCAATCTGCAACTCAGTAGGTGTCATGAGACTACTGACCGTTTGTGTCAACCTTATTATCAGTGTAACCTTTGCTGATAGACACCTAAAAGCAGTAGACCATACCTAGCATAGATATGTTATACACTTAACTAGTGAACATTTGATATTGGTAGAATAATACATTTTTAACACGGTATATCGCGACATATACTTACAGTGATGACGATGAGTTTTCGTTTGACCAGTGCAGACACTAGTGTAGTCTGTGTATTGTTTAATCGATCATGATTTTATAGATATTGCAGCCCCACATCAAAATGAATTAAGTGATATGTATACCAAACTTCACTAACAAATCAAATATTAAATTACCTGTATACTATGCAGATTTCTAAAGTAATCAAGGTCTGACATGTAACATTAACTATCAACAGATTCTAACAAAGCCTGGAGTTTTGAAACATATGGCATCTACTTGTACCTTTGAACAGGAAACATCAGGCCGTGACGCATGGCTTGTGAAGAGGACATGAGAGATAATGCGCTTGGCTTCATGATGGTGCAAATGTAAACGATTTAACGCAGCAGATGTTGAGACTATTTCGATAAAAACGTTAATAATCATTAATGTCTCATACAGCAAATTTCAGCAGTAAATTTTATTACATAAATGTTTCCTTTGGTGTACGGTCAATCCACTTAAAGTAGAATTTGCATTAAAAATGTGACAGAGTAAATTTGCTACTTCAAAATTAAAAATGTATTTATGTACGTTGTTAAATTGTCAGAGTGAACTACCTTGGTTACTTCTTATGGCGTTAGTTTGAAAATGTCTGAGTTTGATGAAAACAGCCACAGGCAAGAATAGTATAGATTCCCTGGCCTAAAGGAAATTGAGTGAGCAGTTTTCTATTATCCAATGATTTTTTTCTTTATGAGAACGAGACCAGCCAATGGGCTGAGATTAAAAATTTCAGTTTCTGAGGATAATTCTAACCTTTAAGTAACGAAGAGAGAGGTCCGGCTTGAAGGCAGTCATTAGCTTGAGTGGAAATGTGCCCTTTTCTGAACTTTTACTTTGAGGTGCGTGAAATGTCTGTTGCAGTGTGTATAAGCGTGAAGGGAATAGGCTACGCACTCTTGACGTACAAAAGCAAAAGGACAGTGAAGTAGGCTACTAGAACCATTGTGATTGCGTTAAGAAACCAATATGGTGTAGAGGGCGCCATGAGGCAATACAATGTTGACTTTTTATTATAATAACAGATTCTTATAATCTTTTAAAGAAATTGAAAGAGTGGTAATTTCTCAGCACTTTTATTTCATAGTATGAAAAAAATGTTGATGACATTGTATATTTATTATATTTATATTTATTTCTATAATTTCCTATTTTCAATAAAACACTTACCAATAAGAAATTATCAAAACATGTCTATCTATCTATCTGTCTGTCTGTCTGTCTATGTATCTATCTATCTATCTATCTGTCTGTCTGTGTGTGTATGTATGTATGTGTGTATCTATCTATCTATCTATCTGTCTGTCTGCCTCTCTGTCTCTCCATCTATCAATCCATCTATCTATCTATCTATCTATCTTTCTATCAGTCTGTTATTAATTTTGGAGATTTTTCATTATGCAGAAATAACTAACATATTCTTTGTGTGTTTAAAGCATCAGAATATCCATATGCAGATTTAATCTGGTGATTTTGGTTTCAGGTGCATTGACGAAACACCTGGTGTTAATTTCGCACGTAATTATTTGTGTCGAACCTTGAAAACATGTAACCCTACATGTTGAGATGAAAAGCTATTTTCCGATTGAATAGCCAAATTTTCAGATTTTTAAAAATAAAAAGTTTCGCATTGCTCGTGTTTACATGATCTTGGTAACAATGGCCAGTCAAGAAGAGTAAGAAGTATAGTCCAATTATAGCAATATATAGAAATAATATTAAATAATTATAAATAATAATTTATGTACATTGTTATATATTTAATATAAACAAATATTTAATATATTCCAAACAATTCTTCTTATGAGTAATTAGTTAACATAAAATTTGTATTAATGATATTCTTATAGAGATAAATAGCATACATGACAAAATAAACTAATTTTAAATTAGATGAGAGATGTTGATACAGTCTGATAAATTGGAGACTCAGTTCGTTCAAGTCAGATGGATCATTAAACTTGTAATCACTATTCTAGTTTTAGAAGTTTCAACATTTGACCGTATTTATTTATTAGAATTCTTCAGTCACCATTGTTAAGTACAAGATGTAATGAAAGCCATTCCACCCTTTATAATTCTTCAGCCACCAATGTTAAGTGCCAGATGTAATGAAAGCCATTCCACCCTTTATAATTCTTCAGTCACCAATGTTAAGTACAAGATGTAATGAAAGCCATTCCACCCTTTATAATTCTTCAGCCACCAATGTTAAGTGCCAGATGTAATGAAAGCCATTCCACCCTTTATAGTTCTTCAGTCACCAATGTTAAGTGCCAGATGTAATGAAAGCCATTCCACCCTTTATAGTTCTTCAGTCACCAATGTTAAGTGCCAGATGTAATGAAAGCCATTCCACCCTCTTTAACGCTGCCACGTATTTTAACACATTTTTAAAAAATCGAATTCTATTTTCTATGAAAACCACACTAATGCAGGAGAAGTGGAAAGAGTTAATAGTAGTTATATTAGCATATGTGAGCTAGGAAAGAGTTAAAGCGTGTTCAAACGTCAGTTGAAAGATGCAAGGAAAAGAAAATGCATGTTCATGTTGTGTCATAAGCTCTCCTGTAACCAGTATGTTGTAAAGGAGAGAAAATAGCAGTTCGTCACTACCAGCAAAAATATTTCCCTAGGTAGTCAAGATCACCAAACTATGATCGAAAATTGACCAGACAGCTAATGAAAACATATTCTATGAAAATTGCTAGTTGTTGGAACTTTTAGCACCAGACGTTAACTGTATTCGCATTATAACAAAGAAAATGCGACTTAAAATGCTGTGAATATGTAAGACAAATGTCTTATAAGACTTGTATACTAGACATGTCTTATCGTTGGCGATAAACATCCATATCACATATCTTGTGTGACTCTCTTAAGGTTTATAAACTGTTCTATTTTCGTTAAGACAATCGTAATGACGTCAAATGTCATTACCGTTAGTAGACATTTGTCAAATCATTTGATGCTAAAAATGTACTTTTTTATAAAATTAAAAAATACTGTTGATCGGTCATGCACACGAGCATGCAACGTGACACTAGCAATGGCTGGCGATAGATAAGTGAAAGGGAGGTCACTGTGAAGACGAGGAACGAGTGTGATAATACGCGAAAGCAGATTTCGATTTAGAAGCGATAAAAAATGAGAGAGGTTACACATGTGTGCACTATACTGAACCCTTCGCTAGATCCATCCTCTAATCCAACAAGATCTTGTTCTCTGCTTTTTCTTTCCCTTGGTCTTCTACAGTCGTTTTCAGCTAATGCTGCTAAAACATCAATATCTTATATTTCACTATTGTTTTCACTGAATTATGTAACGTCCAAAGAAGCAGAGATTTTGCATTATCCTGCCGGAAGTGATCTGACACAAGAGAGAGTTTTCTTTGAATCCTGCCGGAAATGATCTGACACCAGAGACAGTTTTATTTGAATCCTGCCGGAAGTGATCTGACACCAGAGAGAGTTTTATTTGGATCCTTCCGGAAGAGATCTGATACCAGAGAGAGTTTTATTTGAATCCTGCCGGAAGTGATCTGACACCAGAGAGAGTTTCGCAAGCTGGAATGAAGATCCAAACACCGGTACCTCGGGAGTGGGAGAGAGGTGAGAGAGAGGTGGGAGGCAGCAGACAACGTGACAAAACGAGATGTGTGAACCTGGTAGTTGACCTACTTTCTTCATTTTTCTGTACCGAAACTGTATGCGTTTACTCATCTAACCCATATTTGTTTTGGAACTGAGACTGTGAACCAGTACTATACCCAAAGACACTCAACTTTGTATTTTTGACGGTGCTAAAATTGTTTGTATTACAATTATATTAATTAAAACCCCGGTGGTCACAAATTACCTGAAAGGAAAGCTACAAGATCTTATTAGTGTTAGCATATAAAATACAATTTTAATCATTTATGACTGTTCACATTTGTTTCTAACATTATTTGGAGCAGAGCTAAGGAACTCTGGGAATGTATCAGTGACTATCAAGAAGTTTGTATTTGTTTAAGATCAATTCGTTTTTGTTATATTTGTGATTCCTGAGTTTACCACGAACATTATTATACTTTCTTATTTTCATTTTCCCTTTAATCCTCTATTAACTTGGGCATTGTTGTCTTTTATTTTCAGAGTTTTATGAATTGTGGAATCAGCGATTTCATTATTTTTTATCTAAACAAGAGAGAATGTGTCGTACTTTAAATTTTTATCGTATTCGTCAAAAAAGAAAGATATTGTCTACGGTTGTGTTGAGAAGATAATAGTGATGTTTACGTGGCAGTGTTCTGCACTGTTTTCAGTTTTCATTCCATTTGCAATCTCGTACGCGAAAACAATAGCATACGCAATGTGCATGCATTAATAAAGAGAAACAGTAAAATGTACTTGCTGAATGTTATTCAAGCACTGTGACCAACAAACAATTGCTTTGTGTTGACAACTTTCCAAAGGACTGAATGTTATTCAAGCACTGTGACCAACAAACAATTGCTTTGTGTTGACAACTTTCCAAAGAACTGAATACAAGTATGATTACGCTAGTGTCGAATTAATTAATTTGGAAATTTTACTTTTAATGTCCACGCATTTGTTGACATCTGCCGGGAGTAGTATATTTGTTAATTTGAGGCTTGCACATCATGATTTCCCAACCCCATATGGTGACACTGTCATATTCAATGAAATATTATATATGAGTCACATACATATTGCTGCTATATTCAATGAAATATTGTAAATGAGTTACACAAGTACAATGTTATATTCAAGGAATTATTGTAAATTAATTGCCCATATGTGCTGTTATATTCAATGAAAAACTGTGTATGGGTCAAATATGGATGCTTCTATTTTCAGTGCCGAGTTAATTTTTCAGTAATGATTAATTTCTGGAGAGTTTGTCGCATAACTGTAAGTTTACTAAAATATCCAGTGACCTGCACGTATTATATACTTTTTTGTTATGGGTAGTAGAGTCTAGCTATTTTATTATCCCTTTTATCATTACGTCCACCATTAGTGTGTAAAAATGGACTCTGAGTGTGTTGTTTTCATTTAGCCGTAAATTAATCTCTTTTAATTTTAGTCCCACGCACCCTTTTAAGAAAATAAGAGCTCCTGGTCACCGATCGGTGTTATTGTGTTTATAATGTCAAAAGTATTTAAATTAGACAATATATATTACTAATATATTTAAAAACTATTAAAATTAGTATTATTATTTAATTATCCAGAAGACATAACTCATCTCCCTCACTTCGCAGAGATGCGGGCGCTCTAAACGTTTTCTCTCTTCCACAAAGATTAAAGACAAACATTTACCATCACACAATATTTCCGCAGGTGGAAAACGTCTTATGTACCCCTTCTAGGTACATTAATCTTCTGTTCCACAATCTTTGAAGCACTCACAAAGCACAGCATGGGGAATCATTCAGAACTTCTCATGTGTTAACCAAGCACATCACCTGGAAATTTCTAGAAACCTCATGTGCACTACTCAACACACCGTGAGAAATCTCCAAAATATGTTTTTTTAATCCTTATGTTTTTTTTAATCCTTGAGACCAAACTAAAGCCTCATTTATCTGACATATTGGCTCTCAAACAGAACATAGGGGGATCAGCTTAAAGCAAGACCTATACTGATTAGTTTACAGACAACATTAGATTCACACACCAATGAGCTCTGGTAAAGACTGAAGTCACTGTAGCATGATTTGAAAAAAAGCACACTCGTCTCTGCAAAAGTTAAATTAAGATCATGATAAATGTCAGGCATATTTCTTCTTTAAACTCCTTTCACTCTTTTAAACATTCTCAACTTACAAATCATGCAACAATTTCGTAAGCCCGACACACACATACAACAAAGAAATAAAGCATCGATCAAAATTGATATGCATAATGTACAACATAATCAAAGTAATGAACATAGAAATAATGGTTCAATTACAAAATGCATTCTCCATTTCAAATTACATGTACGAAATATGTCTAAGTCCATTCTTTCTTTAACAGTCAGTTAACCTGTTATAAGCTAAAGATCGCCTTTATGATCGGACTCTTGTTAGGTCAAAATCAAAGTGATTAGTAGAACATAGGACTTTCATCATCAAAATAAGTTTTGGTTCTATCCCCATTGGATGAAGTTAGGAACACGTCTCAGACTATTAGTCAGAAAAACTACCCACACACTTGGAACTGATTGGAATTGCATCAGGAAGTTCTAGCATATTTAAACATTTACTGCCACACAATATTTCCCTAGGTGGAAAATGTCTTACCAAAGGAGAAGATAAATCCGTCTTTAATCTATATTTATCGAGCCCCCATCCACCCATTTTCTTCTCCAACAAATGGTATGAATATTTTCAAAAATGTCAATACATTTATTAAATTGACAATGAAATAGACAAATAACGAATACAATTAAAAGATTACTTGACATCAATACTTCCATGAACCACATTCAAGTAGTTTCAATACGAATACAGTTTTATATCCTATCACATAATTCAAGAAATGTGTCAATATAAACACCAGGGTAATATCTTATCAGACACCAGAAATTGAGTAATGAGATTATAGCGAATATAATTAATGAATTTATACACTAACGCAATGTCAAGTGTTTACATACAAATATTTTAGTTCATAATATGTATAAATAATAATCTACTCATAAAACATCTCCACTTAAAACAAATGTATAACATATAAACATCAAAATGCATGAAATATTTCACTCAGTTGACTCTCAATCAGTTAACTCACCATTAAGATAATGGCCGCCTTTCATGACCGGACTTAATCTACTTCAAATTCAAAGTAATTAGACTATATAATTCTTTACAGCAGGTAAACTTTTGATCTCAACCTATTAGCTAGTCTCGTTCTTGTACATCTTAACCATTGGATAATAAAAAATACTCATCCTGCTAAAACAGAGGTGCAAATTATCGTAGGCGTGGGGATGATAATGTCCTCATAATTAAAGAGGACCTCTCAGAATCGAATAAAACATGTTGCTGTTCCCCAAATTAATCAAAATACAATTTTTTTTCTAAATGGTGGTCATCATTTTATTATATACAGCATAAATTCACTCCAATGACTTCATAACGACTTACTGTATTTATTTCAGCCAATTGTAATTTATACATCACCAAGTTGTGTAGCCTTGATTGTCATTATCACAGCAGGAAAGTGTATCATTCAACGTTCATAGAATAATTTTCTATTAAAAAAAAATAAAAATTTATAATTGCAATATCATATATATTGTTACGTTTCCAGTATTTCTTTATAGACCCTGCCTAGGATTTTAAGGACTTTAAAATGATTAGATTTAATTAATTCCTTCTCTCCATCCTATACAGACTGGTTGTTCAAATTATCATTCGACTAAACTCAAAAATGTGTCTTTGTAGTGAAGACGACAGATTTATGAACTGACAACTTCCGTACAAAAGCTGGCTTGGAGTGGTTAAATTCCTCTTAATTAATATGCATTCATTACGCCATTCAGCTCAGTCAGCCCCCATCCAAACCACATGATTAGTTAGGCTATTATGCATAAAAATTTACTACGAAGAGGTTTAACAATTAAAAATAAGATTTAATAAGATTTAACAATTAACAACGATAATTAAATATGAGCGCGAAGTCTAATTCTACTCGTAGCAAATAAACGAGTGCTATTAATTTCAAAGACAATTGTTCTGGGTTTGCGAAATATTGCTCAATTGTTCGTTTGATCGTGATCGTTTAGATCTACTTAGCTTCGTTCATGACGCCTCGTGGTTTCCAAACCGGTCCAAACCAGTCCACCTCACTTCAATCACCGCCAGCCAGTGCACATAGCATATGTCGATAACTGTCTCTCAGTTATCACGCCGGACAACAAATGTAAGTGTAGACAAAGGGGTAAGTAGACCGCGCCAACGCACATTCCCAGTAATGACGGTAGGAATAGGAGGTAAAAGCAGAAGCTAGAGCAAGAACTGAAATCGAAACCCGACCTGGAGACAAAGGATGTTTTCCATGATCGTTCTGCATTTTGGGTTCACCAACCTAAGCACATTTTCACATTTAAACGCACTGAGTTAGAATCCTCGACTAACGCGTCATTTACAATTTATATTTAAAGACATAAAGTGATTTTCACTTATATTTAACAGTACATGACGTACGAATTACCAAATATTTACAACATTAAAATTTAGAATTCATACAAAGGAACAATGCAAATCAAGCAAAGCGCTTCACAATTTAGCATTAAAATTACACGCAACAATTTGAATTACAAGGCAAATTCGTGTCGTGCACAGATGCTCCTGGCACTAGTGAATTTAATATTATATAAATTAAAGTTACAATGGAAAAGAGTTACAATGATTTATATACAATAACTTATAGATTTTGTCATTTACAAGTGAACCACGTGCTTAGGCTAAAAGTAGCAATAAATGGCACAAAATTACATACATTGATTCAAATGCAAAATACAATTAATAAATACAATAACATTTGCAAGAAGTAGACGTGTTACCTCTCAAAGCAAATAAAGAGACGGGTTTCCTCTATCGTGACTCAACGGATGCGGCGGACAGGTAGACGATTACTTGTTGTCGCTGCCGGTTCTGGATCGGAGTGACGAATTACCGCACGATACTGTATTTAACAAAACTGCATAGAACGCGTCATGTGACGGATCACGTGGTATATGGTCGGTTCAAGAAGCTGGACAATGGCCTAAAGTTATACAACATCCTGACCTCTTTGCTAGAAGCTTCTCGATACTGGTGTATCATGGGAGAACTTTAACAAAGGTCTTTTTCAAAATTTAATTTTTGAAAACCAGCAATTGGGTTAAGAGGTCGTGACACAGAATTTGTCAGACTCTAATTTGGAGTAGACACTGGAGTTGGGAATATGTTAGAGATTTTTGAAAGTGTCTAATTTGGAGTAAACACTGGAGTTGGGAATATGTTAGAGATTTTTGAAAGTGTCTAATTTGGAGTAAACACTGGAGTTGGGAATATGTTAGAGATTGCTGATGTAATGCAAACCAGTTCCAACTCGATGAGTAGTTTTATTATTCAATGATTATGATTTACGAGAGCGAGATCAGCCAACGGGCTGAGATTAAAGGTTTTTCTGATGTAGATAATTCTATTCTCTGATCACTATGAATTCGGATTGGCAAGAAGTCAAGTCATGAAAGGCGGACATTAGTTTAATGGTGAGTTAGCTGACTGATTGAGAGAGAATGGACTGATACATATTTTATGCATTTTTGCTATTGGTATGCTATACTCATGCTTTGCTTAGAGATTATTATGTGAGTAGACCATTATTTCTACAAACGTTTGAAGTGCACATATATAGTATGCTTAACACTTGATATTGTTTCGATATGTTGTATTTCTTATTATGTGAGTAGACTATTATTTCTACAAACGTTTGAAGTGCACATATATAGTATGCTAAACACTTGATATTGTTTCGATATGTTTTATTTCGTATGCCCTGTGCATGTATTGGGCTAATAAATAATGTTGCAGGAAACTAAGTTGAGAATAAAATGTAAAAAAGAATGGAGATATAAACTAATAAATTGGAAACTTAGTGTTTGTTACCTGATTATATTTGTACAGAGACAATCAGCCTGTCTTTATTGCGTGATATGAATCTTCTGGTTCTCTGATTTTACGACAAGTAGTGGATGTGGTGAGCATTTATTCCAGTGTGTAAGTGTAAGGAATACACTACACATCATTTATGTATAGTGGCAATGTATGCTGCTCATATAACCAGTGATCAATACTCTGCATCGACACTTGTAGATGTATCATAACTAATTACTAATATTTTACATAATTCATTATTACAAAGTCACCACGGAGTACAGAGGCAACATCAAGTTATGTTCAAATTCAAAGTGATAGAATATAATAAATAGTTCATCAATAAGGAAACTTCTGGTCCATCCCAAAGGATAAAATTGTTTTCAACAAATATTTATCCAATTAGAACTGGTGTGGATTGCATTATCAATTTCATAGCATATTTTCAACTAGAGTTGTTTACTCCAACACTGACACACAAATGTCATCATAAGGAGTGCCCAAATCCGAGTCACTTTGACAAGTGAACAGTTTATATAACAATTACGTTTAGAAATAAGGGTATTCAAATTTATTCTGCTACAGATAGATTTTGAAAAAAATGCAAAAGTTTAATATTCAATAGTCCAACTGAAACTAATTTGTCTGTAGTCACTATTTCTTTTTGAAATTCCTGTCTCAATTCTCTAGTTCTTTTCAAATTCTTGTCTTCAGTCCTTAATTCCTTTGTAATTCATGTGTGTCTAGTCACTAGTTCTTTTGTAATTCTTGTTTCTCTAGTTACTAGTTCTTTATAAATTCTCATGTTTCCAGCTGCTAGTTATTTTTTAAATTAGTGTGTGTAAGTGTGTGAGTGTGTGTTTGTGTGTATGTGTGTGTGAGAGTGTGTGCGTGTGTGCGTGTGTGTGTGTTTTTTTGTGTGTGTGTGTGTGTGTGTGTGTGTGTGTGTGTGTGTATGATATGCACATTCTAAGTCCATAAACATCAGTATTATCTAGATGAGACTGGTGAAGAAATTAGTGTTTATATATTACAGGTACATATGCCTCAGAGCATAATGGCTTGATCAAAATCTCATCTTTAAACATGTTTTGCGTGCATGATTGAGCGAAATAAAAATCCTAATTTTGACTCTCATGCCTTACCCGTGGCACTTTCCAAAATCGTTTTGCCCCTTTCTCCACCCCCAGACAGACAAATGCCTTCCTAAACTTGTCAACTCTTCTTCACCACACCACCTCCAAACAGGTCACGTGCCTTGCTAAACTTCTCACCTCTACACCACCTCACACAAAAAATGAAATCGATGTATGTGTAGATAACACCAAACTTATTTTCTTCTGAATAAGTATTATTTATTTCTAATTCCGACTGAATCTATTCTGATTGGTTTCGTTAGTCATTAAGCCTTAGTTGACATCTCGGAGTGAAGTTGTTAAGCTTGTTTATTTAGCTGATACAAAATTGCTAATGCCATAAATCTTTGCTTCATATGTCTGTTAACTTTAATTCCTACATATAAAACCGTATTTCATCATATTTCGATGAGTACATTGAAAAACAAAAGCAAAGAAACTCATGTGGTAATGTTTTTATACATATTTTAAGGCGACACAATCCTGATGGATTTATACTCTTGTAGTCCTGAACAAGTCATAAAGGTTAAAAGGATATTCACAGAAACATTTATTACAAAGTAAAGATACATTTCTATATATAGAATACAATTCTTTCCACTCATAACTTGTACAAACATCACAATCACACTTCATAAATGGTTCACAGATATACGCTACTGAAGACAATTCACCAACTTGTCAAATAACATATATATCTCTTTCTGGATATTTTTCAATCTAAGATTTCATCAGAAATACAGTTGAAGACATTTATTTACAGTATTATGTTGTACAGTTGCGTATGAAAAAAATCGTTCATTATGATTTGTTCCCTAATGATGAAAAATGCCACTGAATGTCAGTTTTCTAACTGTAACATATATTTCCACACCTTCCTTTATTTTTCATTTGTTTCTTTTACATTTACTATCAATAACTGTATTTTTAGTAATGATATACTTTGTTGATAATTGTTGAGTACTTGCTCTTATTGTCAACATTCATATGGTATGTTTACAAAGATGTCAGAAACTGCACGTTGAGTACCTGCACGGTGTTGAAAATATCAGGACCCACTTAGAACAGATTATTAGACACTGCCCAGAGTGCTATTGTAATTAAATGACAGGGTCATCACTCCTAGTGGAACTCAGTGGCGTAAATTTATGTGAATGCTTGAGTCACCTCAAATATCTTTAATGGCTTAATATATGATGCAAGTTCCTAAGAAGTTAACCTTTTAGGGCCATCCATTGTTTGCATTCTGGCCAGCTATTGTTAATCAATAGTTGTCTACTGGACAGCTACAGCTGACTAATGGGTGCTACAAGAATACAAGGAGAAACATGCACTGTAAAAATCTGACAGATTTACAATCAATAATCAGAGACACACACACACACAGTAGGATATGTCTTGCATTCCCTCTGTCTGTCTCCATCCCTGGAAGTTATTGTAAAAAGACCTCACCATGATTAAACCACATAGGTATAAGTCTAAAACTGTAATTTGTATGTTTCTTTGCAGATACAGAATGCACTTTTTTCTTTCTTTCGGATGAGTGCAGTGCATTTCAGTTTTCACGTGTTCTTAGATATTATTGCTATTTTAATCAGTACAAATACTATGCGATTTAAGCTGGTTGATTTACTTGTAATTAACTTGCTATTCATTTTCAGAACTTTGTAGTGAGAGTGATGCAATGAATTTGGATCTCTTTAGTGTAACATCGAGATTCACTTCCATTTACATCATAACCATGAAATGTAAACTGTTTTACAACATAACCATGAGATGTAAACTGTTTTACATCATAACCATGATATGTAAACTGTTTTACATCATAACCATGAGATGTAAACTGTTTTATTATGATTTAAGTATTTTTATTTTTATTGTTTTCTACCTTATTTATATGGCAAAACTTTGATCTGTAAAATGTTTGGTTATGACTTAATGATTTTATATTTTTATTGTTTTGTCTGTGACTCTACCTTATTTATATGACATAACTTTGATCTGTAAAATGTTTGGTTATGACTTAATGATTTTATATTTTTATTGTTTTGTCTGTGGCTCTACCTTATTTATATGACTTAACTTTGATCTGTAAAATATTTCATTATGACTTAGGGATTTTATATTTTTATTGTTTTTGTAACTGTACCTTATGTGTATGACATAATTTTAACTGGATAAACATAAATTTCACTTTAATTTGTTGAGACTGCATAATTGTATCCGGAAAATATAAATGTAACTTTAATTCACTGATATTGACTATCTGTATCTGGAAATGTAAATGTAACTTTAATTTGTTAATACCATGTAACTATATCTGGAAAAATATGCAGTTTGTGACAGGACAATGAGCTAAACTCATTATTCACTTGTGGTGAACTAAATGGTTGCATTCAGTAATTGTAAATATATACTTAAGAATTATTAAGGAAAGTCAATACCTCCCCATCTAAAATTCCTCGGAAGAATTATTGTTGTGTTTCTTCACTTATTGTCAAACTCCCTTTGGTACTTTACACCTTCCTTTGGCACCACTACATCTACCTTGGTGCACCTGTTTTTATATGTAAACTGGTCACACTGTACCATTTTATAAGCCTGAAAATTCAGCCAGTGCATGTTGTTTGCAAGTCCGGAGACCATTATGTTATCTGCCACAGTGACAAAGAGAGACAAATCCTATTCAGGTCATGTTGACCTCCATTTCACGTTATACCATTTTAACATTTTCTGTCTTGTGATGTACCATGTACATGCCAAATGAATGTAATGGATTGAACTAATTTGTTAACATATTTTGTTGTTAATTCCAAGATCACTATCATAACAGTTAACAAGACAGACTTTTCAAACCTGCCACTAGAATAAATTATCCATAAGTTTATGTAAATTTGTGCTTGTGTGTCTTCATTGTATATATTGTTATTTGTATTTGATAAACGTCAAATTTCCGTGTAGTGTGTATTTAATTGATTTGTAAATAAATTATATTTCTTTATTTGTCAGCACCTTCGATTTGTGTAATAAAATAACTAGGCTAAAAGGTGGAGTAGTTTGGGTGCATAATAATTAATAAGATGTGTGGTATAGCCTTTTTAGAGAGTGATCACTATTCTGGTTTGGATCTTTGCCAGATCAGATGCATTCTCTGGTGTACATTACTAAGAATTACTCTGGTGTACATTACTAAGAATTCCCCGTGTGTACATTACTAAGAATTACTCTGGTGTACATTACTAAGAATTACTCTGGTGTACATTATTAAGAATTGCTCTGTGCACATTACTAAGAATTACTCTGATGTACATTACTAAGAATTAATCTGGTGTACATTACTAAGAATTACCCTGGCGTACATTACTAAAAATTACTCTGGAGTACATTACTAAGAATTACTATGGCGTACATTACTAAGAATTACTCTGCTATACATTACTAAGAATTACTCTGGTGTACATTACTAAGAATTACTATTTTGTACATTACTAAGAATTACTCTTTTGTACATTACTAAGAATTACTCTGGTGTACATTACTAAGAATTCCTCTTGTGTACATTACTAAAAATTACTCTGGTGTACATTACTAAGAATTACACTGGTGTTCATTACTAAGAACTACTCTGGTGTACATTACTAAGATTTACTCTGGTATACATTACTAAGAATTACCCTGGCGTACATTACTAAGAATTACTCTGGAGTACATTATTAAGAATTACTCTGGTGTACATTACTAATAATTACTCTGATGTATATTACTAAGAATTACTCTGGTGTACATTACTAAGAATTGAACTGGTTTACATTACTAAGAATTACTCTGGTGTACATTAGTAAGTATTACTCTGGAGTACATTACTAAGAATTACTCTTAATTGACTAACATCCAATAGGAGACATATACTTAATTTACTAACATCCAATAGGAGTCCTATTCTTAATTTACTAACATCCAATAGGAGTCCTATACTTAATTTACTAACATCGAAGAGACATTTTACTGTATTTACAGCATTTTAAAATCTACAAATCGTCAATATGATATTCAGTATGAGTTTATAATAGTAATAATATGTGTTTGCTTCCATTTCAATATACATTTTGACTTGTAAATGTAACAGGATTCAATTGTATTTGGACATGGGATGTTACTTGTATTCAAACAGAAAGATTGTTTGGCTGGTATTCCAATAGGATCTTGCTTGCATGCACTAAGATTGAATATGGATCTCTGTCTGTATGTACTCGATGTTTATAATCACATCATTAGGCATTCCAAGTAGATTACGTGTCTTTCAATATGGTCTCTTAGTACTATTATCTAGGCTATTGTTTGACCCGATGCAAAATAATATGCTAACATTTACCTAGGAGTGGGTGAAATCGCGAATTGCATTGCATAAATTCCACCCTCCCACATCTGGAATTCAATGTAAAATGTCTGCACATTAACAATATTTGAATTAGCCAAATTCAGACATAGATTAATATATACCTGAAACAAAATGATATGGATACCAGTAAACATAAATATGCCGGGTAATTATAAAGCTTATTAACTTCGTAAATTCGCTGTTGGCAAAGTTATTAATACATTAAGCCAATGCCAACCTCCAGACAGATAAGTAAAAATTACACGTATTTCTTAGCATTTAATTAGACAGCTACAATCCCGTGCAACCACACTCTGGGCATTGAATTTACATCAAATCGCCTTTCAAGGGATCCCCGAACACTTGAATGTATGATTACAAATATGTATTAGTTGTGAAAGAAAGATAAACATCAATCTGAAGTGATAATTGAAAATAACTATTCATTTCTCATCTCAGTAATACCTAATCCCCCACCCCAGGCATCGATGGGGTGTGCGTCTGGACTGGCTAAATTCTAAACTGCCCGACAGCTGCTGACAACATTAAAATAATAAACTATTCACAGACAACGCGTGGCCACCCAATTCAATACAGTCAACAGATAGTTCTTATTAGAGAGCAGAAATGGAGTTATTAGGGATAGACAATAATAATCTTACATAACCTGAATTAAGCGCTGTCTTTTACACGATTTTTTAACAGTCACAAGTATATTATCTACATCAGCACATGTCTTTCTCTATACACATCGAACATACTGATGTGTTGTTATTCTCTTGAAGCCAATTTGAGCATCTCTTTGCCCTGTCAGTTCCTTCAAGTAGAATAACAATTGTAGCTATTTCTGGTAACTTCTCTGTATCAGAAATTGTAATCAACATATCTTGCCACTTTATATGAAAGGGGTGTAGTGTATCTGCACACTTACAGACCATCCCCGCCATTACCACCGTCGGCCAGATAGATCAACAAACAGTAACCAGTATTCAAATCACATGAGTGAAGAAGAACAAAATGGCTGCTTAACTTGAAAATATAATCAGGAAGCATTGCAATGTTTCGATTTTATCACTTTTATAACTCCATTGTTTGTTACTTTCCAAGTCTAACAGATTCCTGCAACAGTATATATTAGCCCAATACAGTCACACAACATAATAAATACAACATATCAAAATGATGTGAAGTGTTATCACACTACATATAAGCATCATAGTTCAAACATTTAATGGCCACCTTTCAAGACTGGTCTCCTTTGCAATTTTAAATTCAAATGATCAGACACTATATTTCTCTACAGTAGGTAAACGTTTAGATTTAAGCCCTATGGATGGTCTCGTTATCGTAAATAATAACCACTGGATAATAATAACTACTCACTCAGTCAAACTAGTTCGCATTACCTTAGCAATTTCAAGCATATTCTCAAATTGGGCTGTTTAATTCCAAATTTGACACAAATATATTTTTATAAGGAGTGCCCAATGTCGGGTTACTCTTACAATTTAGCAATTTATATATCAATTAAATTTAAAAATAAGGAAACGCAAATTTACTCCGCAACAGTGTGGTGTCTGACTCCGCTTAATAATTGCTAACAAATTTTCTTTAGGCTCCAACTAAGTAAGCATGAGTGACAAGAGGGTGACCTTAACGTTTATGGCGATGACCATCTTGCTAAGTGGTGCCAAAGCTGTTCCAGATGAAATTACTCATTATCCACCTGGCATTGAACAAAACGCCCGTCAAGGTGAGTGAAAATTATTTTATTATGGAGTAATTCACTTCCGACTTAGAAAGAGTCCACGGTTTCCATTGGTCAAAGTATAAAACACGAAAAAACACTACAGGAACATATTAATGCTTACCTTTCGAATTCAATGGCCGAAATGTAACAATCTAAGAATATTTATATTTAAAATTTTACTTCACCACCATAAGATTCACTGTTGAATATCAGTCTAGTGTAATGGCATCGTTTCACATTCACACTCAATACAACAGTTCATTTGTTCGATTTTCCAATACATTAATTATTATTTAACAATGTTATAGTGTGAAACAAGAGCAAGATAAAAAATATAGTATGCTATAACATACAACGTAATTGAATTAATGCCTTTCACCGTAGCCCACTTAACCTTTCATCACTAGTAAATATTTACTCACCAAGAATGTATTTATTAATGTCTACAAGCTCAAGTTGTTTTATATTCATAAAATCTATCAACCGTAAATACCAGTTTATTGTCGAATTAAATGATTATACAAATGTTTTACATTCTGTGGCAGAGTAAAGTTTAATTATTACTTAAATTGTTAAATTGTAAGAGTACTGATCTTGGGCACTCCTTATGACAGTATCATTTCAAATGTCTGAGTTGAAGTAAATGCGTGAGGCGATAATATGCTAGATATGATGATGTAATGTAAAAAGTGAGTAGCTTTTATTATCCAATGGTTACGATTGAAGAGAAGGAGACTAGCCAATGGGCTGAGAGCATCATATTTACTTGCTGTATATGGGTTCCTAAAATATAGAAGGCAAGCAATCTATTTAAATGTATTAGTCGCATGCATTTTATTTTTTATTTACTAAATATATTGACCTGATGCATATTGATAACCTTATGTTGGAGAAGTAAAGGGTGTATGGGGGTTCGCTAAATACTTAGTGAGAATATTTCCACCTATGGAACTTGTGTGAGAGTAAATATTTATCTTCAATGCTGTGTAAGAGAGAAAATATGTATATCCTTCAAGTGAGCAAGACGAGTGGTGTCTGCTGAAGATCAGTAATAAAATAAATTAAGATTCTCATCACGTGTTATTAATTATGGACGATTTATTAATAATAATATTCATTTTCATTATCTAAGTGACGTTGGTGTCACACATTCCAAGTAAAATGCATTTAATTAAAACCCATTCTGACAACTGATTAAATTTGTGAATTCTATCTTGGAAATAGTGAAAAAATCGTGACTCAGTACTTCCAAGATAGAATTCACAAATTTAATCAGTTGTCACGAAAAATGAGGAAATATTAATAAATTTTTTTCTCTCCCTCTGAGTAACTTCTACCTCTAAACTATGAACGAAATCGCTAAGTTAATTAAAAGAAGGACAGGGTGAAAATGACCATTTTGTCAACAATGCGAAAACTAAGTGGGAAACACTAGCTTTAAGTTCGTGCCAGAGAATAGGAAAAAGTATAATTAACTTGCTGGCTTGACCCTCGTGGCCAAAACCCACACCCATAAATCTGTGTCAGTATAGAGACATGGCGGCCAGTATATGGGAATTCGTGAGAGAGAGCTAGGATGCCGATTATGTCCGTGAAAAGGCAAGCTCTGAGTTTAGAGATGTAAACATCTTTTTAAGAATCACCACTATTAAATGTTTGGTAGTAGGTTGATATTGTTATTGAGAAATTACTATTGTTTTGTGAAAGTACTATTGAGATAGAAGTTGAGTTATTGGAAAGTTAATAATTGTATTAATAAGTTAAAAAGGTTGGTTTGTGTGTACAACCATTTCTTGCTGTGAATTAATGTATGGCTTACCAGGTGGCCATGAGTTGACAGTAACTGTAGTTTTAAAATAAAATACAAATAGGACCCTTACTCTGAGATGAAGTTTAGTGTGCTCTGAGTTAGTTAAGATAGGTCAAATGGATACTTAAATCACAATGTAAACTGGGAACTTGATACTTTGGCACTAATAAAAGTGGACATTCAGGATGGTCAGAAATATTCCTCAGCACGTACAGCAACGTGCTGGTTGTAAAGGGGCAGTGCTGGAGGGGGATAGCGTGTGTGCTGGAAGGGGGTGTGTACCAGTCAGCTCAGAGTAGGGATGTGCAAGAACTTTGTCTATAAACGAGGATACAGAACCAGAGACGAATGAGAAACGTAGAAAATGTAGCGTGTTGTACAGAGGTGGAGGGACACCTCTGTTAGAGTTTGTCCCTGCTTGTTTGTATCAGGGTCCTCTATATTCTGAAGGCAAAACAGAAGGAGAATTCTTGAACACTGTAACAGAGTGCCAGATGTCTACCCGGCTGCATAAGGAAAGCGCATCATAACGACCGCTGCAGTTTTAGGTGAACCAGTCAAACAGGACAGTCATCTCAGGTTTTCAAAAGACTCTGTCAAAGGCCGCAGACAATCGATTATTTTCCATGCAGAGGTAAATTCCTGGTGGAAGTCTAATGTTGTTGCACTGGGAGATGTTACAGAATGAGATGTTACATAGTGGTAGTAAGTATCATTCGAAGCAGTAGCGGTCATGCATGAAGCATACCGCTGAGAATGGCAAAGGTTGGCCATAATGAAAAAGAGAAAATATGAGAAACGAAGTTAAGAGAAGAGAAGAAGACAGAAGACAGAATTCAATGAGAGCTGAGAAATTAGGTCTAACGAGAGAAGCGCGCGGGAGCATGAAGTTATAGCAGCCGTCGTAGCAGTGAGGACGGCCATGTCGAGACGTCGACGATGTTTTTTTTTGTATCACCCAAACCCCCCAGCACCAGAAGAAAGCGCAATGATGTGAACCCAGCATAAGGAGAAAGTGTAACGATGTGAGCCCAGCACAAGAAGAGAGTAACGAATTATATGAGCAGAGAACAAGAGAAAGTAATGTTGATTATATGAGCAGAGAATAAGAGAAAGTAACGAACTATTTGAGCAGAGAACAAGGAGAAAATGACGACACATATGTGAGTAAAAGTAAATTCTAATTAGGGAAATCTCAGAGCACGTAAACGTAAATATAAACCTAAATCTAAAGCATAGGAATATTAAGCATTAAAACTAAAATTAGAAATAAACCTTAAGTTTAAATCATTGTGTGAAATGGACTCCAAGGACATTACCAAATGACTCCAGTTATGTGAATGGATTTGCTAATGTAGATGATTACCCAATGAAGATGATATTAAATATTAATTAATTACCTCTCCAACATTCAATCCGCCTGCAATCATACACTAGGTCCATGACAGGGTCTTTGTCTTTTGCAGTCTGGGAGTGACTAGGTCAAGCCCTGGGGCACATTATTAATTACGTCTCCCACCCCAAGTGTTACCTGTCCAAATTACTGGCTCCTAACTGAAACTACTCTTGTCAGTCTCGAAGTCGTTATCAGGCCCTCACAATTTCTCCCCTATTAGGTGACAGACTTGCTCTAAGAAATGTGTCGTGACTGTCTTTTGTCAGAACGTAAATTACGTCGATTTTAACGAGCCCCCACTGTCCCCTCTACACATTTGCCTCAAATTACGTAGTAGAGTGAGCAAGTTTAAATTTAACAAAATTTCTTAAAATATAAAAGAATAATAACAAATTAAGTTTAAAGAATTTCAATTAGATTTCACTCAAGGCAGAATCCGAGATTTGCAGATCTCTCAAGAAAATAATGTATTACTTCAGAAAAAGAGTGTTTCCTTCAATTTGTCTCTTATAACAAAATGACAATTCAGCAGTTCTTAATTTAAACAAAAAAATGACAAAATTACGTTTTACAAGATTTTGAATTTAGAGATTAATTAGAATTTCTTCTTACACACTTCTTCAGAAACACATTAGAGAAAAAAAGAGAAGATTTACAACATTCAGAAGAATTAGAAGACAGGAAGAACAATACAAGAATTAACAAAATCACGGAACATTACAGGTTTTTCTTATGAGACAAAACATGGATTTTGGTCACCTGGTGAATTTGCGTGCTCCCGGCCAGTGTATGTCCGTTAGTTACAGCTTGCTGGAACAGTTCTGAATTACCCAGGTCCTTAGTGTTATGAATATCCAAATTTACACATGTCCCAAATTTACACCACGAAATTCAGTCCTGACACAGAATAGTTCGCACTGTCAGTCAACAAATGACAACCGACGTAGATCCAACATCAAATGTTTCCGGTCTTCAGTGCCAACGCTTAGCCTGGTCCCAGCCTGTACTTGCCCTCTCAAGTTGACAAGACTTCGTAGATTCATCCTGATCGCCCTTTGCAATCAGCGGTTTGTGGTCAGAGTCGAGCACTTCAGTTATGACTTTCGCTCGAGTCCAATTGTTCAATAGTCTCGCTTCAGTGCGTCTGCTGAAAGGCTAGGCTGTTAGTGCAGTGGTTACCCTTTGGAAGCTGCCCGACTCTGAGATACATGGTCTCTATCCCCTTACGTCGTGCGTATCTGTTACATAACGTAAGTGTCTTCCCTTCTCATGCGTCTCTGAACACTTGACTGTAGGTAGTTCGTCTGTCTTTGAATCTCCGATTCTATTGTGAGACCAAAGTGTTCCCCGTGTCTTAGAAGTCTTGCTGTCATTGTCTGCCTGGAGTTGCGTGAGTATTCTATAGATTGTCTACCCTTGTTGAGTGTCCACCCTCCCACACCCTGTTTACGTCAGCCCATTTCTAACCGACTCAACATGTGTGTCCCTTTGTCCTGGCTACCTAAAGACTGTTACTTCAAACGGATTGTTGGCTTTCATGAAAGAATTCTTTTATCATGAGAAAACCCTTTCTAAAATATTCAGAAAAGTAAAATTGTATATTTCTAGTTTAATATTTTGTAGTTTTGCATTTCCTGCGTTACACATTGTAAATAAGCAAAGGATGGTTTTAAGATTGATGTAAAGAGATATTTATGGAACCATTGAAGAAGACTTGCAAGTTAAATGACATTTGATTATTATTGAACTTTGTTTATTATTGAACTTTGATACAAGAGCAGTGGCGCCAGAACTCTGAAATAATGAATGCTATATTATGTGTAAAATGCCTAAGCAATGTTAGAAGTAGTACTGCATGAAGAAATTGAATTTTGTATTTCTTTTATTTTATTTCACTTATCAATTAATTCTTTTCTTTCCTTTTCATTATTTTCTTTTCACGGGTGCTGACAAGCAGTGACCATTTTTCTTTCTCTCTCCTTACCCATGAGTGCGAGTGTGGATGGCTGACTGACTAACCAACGTGTGAGAGGAAACCCATAGACCAATAAATTTGAACTTTTACTCTGACATTGAGACTTACTCCTGTCTATGGTTTCGAAAGAGTGGTTGCTGTCGTTGTTATAAGTTGTGTCGTCTGTGCCGTCTACACTTCAACCCTACCTGTATGCAAGCACACACGCAAACATGTCGGCAATACGTAACCTACACGCAGAATAAAATTCGAGCCAAACAACCATCTTGGTATTCTGTGTGCAGATTTTGTAATTCTCTTTATGCAAGTCCTACGTGGAGTCGACAAGCCACCACCCTCCCTCGCAAGAGAGAGGGTGGGAGGTGACATCAGTCATGTGCTCAAATAAACTCATATGAATTTCTCTCCAAAGTAATTTCCCCTTTGAGCTGCCGCAATCCAACTGCGTTCTTTCCCTTTATATAAGGATTTCGAAGCTTTAAAAAGAACTATATCCTGCAGTATTCAAAAATCACCGGACCTAAAGAGTAAAAAAGAACCTTGTACTTGTGGTGGAGTAAATTTGCCAATCCCTATTTTAAAACGTTATTGTTATATAAATTATTGAAGTGACCCGACCGTAGGAAATCTGCATAATGATTTTTTTGTAAGTTTCAGAGTTGGAGTAAATGTAGAAATTGAGAATGTGCTAGAAATTGCTGATGCAATGCAAACCAGTTCCACAAAGGACGATTAATTTTTATTATCCATTGGTTAAGATTTACAAGAATGAAACAAGCCAATCAGCTGAGATCAAAAGTTTATGTGCAGTAGAAAATTATATTGTCTGATCACTTGAATTTGGTGTGGCAAGAATTATGTTCATAAAAACGGCCATTAGCTTAATGGTGAGTTAACTGATTAAGAGAGAAACATGGAATTAGAAATAGTTCATGTAGTTTTGCTATTGATATGTTATACTTGTGTTTTAAATATAGAGATTATTGTTTGAGAACATTATAATTTCTACAAATTGTGAAACTATCATCATTTATCCGTATCACTTTATTTTTGTTCACTGATAAGAACTATCCTGTGATTTGTATTGACACTATTTGGTGAATTGTATTTGATATAAGACTCTGTAGACCTAAAAACAATTTGAAAGTGGCTTCTTAGAAATGTTGATGTCAGGTAATCTTTTTCTTTGTTTTTGTTACATGCAATTTCATTGTTGATGTAATAAATTTATTGACCTATTATGCATACTTATAACATTATTTTGGAGAAGAAAGTCGGTGGATGTGGGTTCACAAGATATAATGACGGATAGTGTCTTCTCCCATAGTAAGAAGTCGGTGGATGTGGGATCACAAGATATAATGACGGATATGTCTACTCCTATAGTAGGAAGCTTTCCATTTGTGGAATATTGTGGGACGGTAGTAAAGGTTCATCTTTAATGATGTTGATTAGAGAAAATATTGACAATACTTACATATCCGCCAAATGAGACAAAAGAGTATAGTCTGCTGGAAAATTATTAATAACATAAATTAAGATTCTCATCCCCTGTAATCAGTTATGGATGATTAATTAATTTGAAATAGCACACCCATTACCTATGTGGCTTTAGTGTCAGTACTAAAATAAATCCGTTCTCCATTAAAGAAACTAAAAATTAGGAAGACCTCCAATATATTTAGAACTCTTTCAACTGAACTCTGAACTTCAGGCTTCCCATACAAGTCTTCCACAGTAATATTCTTGAAAACAATATATGACTTTCTCCAGTTATAAATATCCACTATAAGACTGATTGAAATGAATGGGAAGACAACTAAGGAATAGGTATGTGTATGACCGTCTGTTATAAATGTTATACTAGTGCGTTTTGTTGCATGTACATGAGGTTTGAGAGTGTGTCTCTGGTTGTCGTCTGAAATGTCCTATGAATATTCTATACGTACGTTGGCACTCACACTTTTTGGTAATCCCATAATCTTTCTGATGAAACAGTCTTAACGTTTCTTCTCTTTATATCCCCACTATTATAAACAGTCAGTTGAATTATTATAAGATTTAAGTATAAAATAGTTCGTTAAACATTAATAGTTAAATATAAGGAGTAAATTAATACAATACTCAGTATTAAGTGTGACGTCACGATGTATAATATTTTGCAGTTGCCTTTGCTGCTCACTTCTCTCGTTATGATGTAAATGTTGGAGAGAGTTGCCTTTGCTGCTCACTTCTCTCGTTATGATGTAAATGTTGGAGAGAATTCGCCGATGGTGTTCGATGTGATGGAGACGAATATCGGGAATGTTTACGATGTGAACACCGGTGTATTTACAGCTACGAGAAGTGGCATCTACAACTTTAATTTACAGATCATGAGCGAGCCAGGTCGTGGTGCAGTTGAAGTTGGTGTGTTTGTCTATGGCAGTCTAAGGTGTGCTGCACGTGCAGAGAGCTGGAATTTTGATGATGGGTTTTGTACTACGAACGCACACTTAAAACCAGGTGACAGAGTGTTTGCAAGACGATTTAAGGAGGGCACCTATGTCCATTTTGTTATGTTTAGTGGAATAATGATTTCTGCTGACCAATAATAACACACAATATTCGTCACTACTCCTACCACGAGTTCTGCTATTCCTTCATCAGAATGATAGTTGTTACTATTATTGCTACTTCTAATATAAATCAATTATTACACGTTGAGGGTTCGTCAAGAAAAAATCTTTAAAAGTATTAAATTTCAGTTATACTGAGACGAATTCAATTAGTATCTTGAAAGTGATTGAAGGCGATTGAAATTACAGTAAAGGTCATAACACAAAAAATAAGGTTTCCTCATGCTTGAGTAAATGTTTGTGTGAATGTTATGCAAAAAGTGAAAGTGAATTGAAATGAATATGCTGCAAGAAATATACAATCCCAATAGCACAAACAATACACACTTATTGCAAGCAGCCCTGTATCCATTTTGGTATCCCATATGATGGACAACACAAAATACACAACATTTGTAGGTCAATCGCTACATTGACTCATTTCAGCCACCTGAGGAAGGTCCTCACATATAATGACAAGGACGGAGGAGAACGGATGGGCAGAAGGACAAACAGACGACATATATGATGACTACATTTAACTTAATTTTACTCGAAATAAAGGTGGTAAGAAATGACACCAGACAGAAGAAAATTAATAAAATATTTATATAAAAAGAAAACTAAACAAAGAAAATAATACAGCAAACAATTACAAAATACACTTAGCACAATGCTCATAATATTTATCAGAGTAAAGTTAGATTCCTAGCTAGTTATGTTTTCCAGAACATGTTCAAATAGTTTCTTCTCAGTTCTCCAATAAAATAGATTTGCACAAAGTTTCCAATATTAAAAGATATGCATAAAGTTCCCAATAGTTCCTACATGGATAGAGACCATTCTCACACTCCTGGCGAATGTACTACTTTCACTTAATTACAATGATTTTAGTTTAGCTTGTCGTTGGCTGAGTCTATGTAGACTTACATTCCTAATCGATGTAGTGTTCTTATGAACCAATTGCTCTTACACTTCAGCAAACCTTTGCCAGCAATAGAAGCAATGCTACAAAGATGCAATCCTCCAAACCTATGATGAAAATCCTGCGATTTATAAATAAAGTTCTCAGAGACTAATTATACATGGCAATTTAATATGATTACATTCTACACTAAATATGCATCTTAAACAATGAGCTCTGACCTACCATTAAAAACCTTACTTCCAACTTCCTTCCGCCTTGCGTACGCTAAACGATTACCTCTCTCTCTCACTTTCATTCATGTACTCATCAAGGACGCATTTTACTATAAATGGACTGGTCGGATTTCTGCCTGACTATGGTTCACAACATTAACTAGCTTACTTCTCTTGACCCAGAAAACATCTGTCCTGTCTTACAGGTGATTCAATATCTACATCATATGTCTGTATAAACCCTTATTAAACTACCTTTTGCATCTACATTTAGATTTAGTTTACTACCCATTTCTTACAACTAAATTTTTATTCCTTTCTATATATCCTTTTTTTCAAATATTAATTGATGGGATCCAGGCGACGTTTTATTAATATCCTGACAACCACATTTCATACTGTCATCTACACTACTCCTATTTAATACAGCCGTCTACACACTTATTCCAAACAGTCATTTACACACTTATTGCAAACAGTTGTCTATAGATTTATTACAGAATAAAACGTCTTCCTCATCTTTCCACGTCTTGACCACCACACCACCTCCAAACAGGTCACGTGCCTTTCTAAACTTCTCACCTGTACACCAACTCACTCACAAAATGAAATCGATATATGGGTAGATGACACCAAAAGTATTTTCTTCTGAATGAGTATTACATATTTCTAATTCCGAGTGAAACTATTCTGATTCGTTTCGTTAGGCATTAAGCCTTAGTTGACATCTCAGAGTGAAGTTGTTAAGCTTGTTTATCTAGTTGATACAAAAGGTGCTAATACCATAAATCTATGCTTCATATGTCTGTTAACTTTAATTCCTACATATAGGCCTAAAACCGAATTGCATCATATTTCGATGGGCACATTGAAAAACAAAAGCAAAGAAACTCATGTGGTAGACAGTTACAATTCCATGCAATCTCACTCTGGACATTGAATTTGCGACATCAAATCGCCTTTAACAAAAGGGATCCCCGAACAGTTGAAGATATGATTATAAATATGTATTAGTTGTGAAAGAAAGATAAACATCAATCTGAACTGATAATTTGAAAACAACTATTCATTTCTTATCTCAGTAATACCTAATCCCTCACCACAGGCAGCGATGGGGTGAGCGTCTTTGCTGGCTAAATTCTAAACTGCCCGACAACTGCTGACAACATTAAAATAATAAAATTTTCACAGACAATGTGTGGCGACCCAGTAAAAAAAAGTGACAGATAGAATATCAGCCTACTATTGTAATTTTAAAAAAATATTTACATTTACATATAATATTATCAATTTTGTCAATATTAATAAAAATAACATATTCACATAATACAAATTCATATAACAAAATTAAATATAATGGGGAATTACGAAGTCCAAACCTCAAGCTAGATTGTGGATGAAACATCCCAAATCAGTAATTGCAACTAAAGTTGAAGTTAAAATAATGATGGACTTTGAAATAAGATTTTCCTTTAGAAAAGCGGATTTTATTGTTTTCAATACGTCCCATGGACAACATGTCGCATAACAATAAAACATAAACATCTACTGGTTAGACGTGTGCTATAGTTGTTTTCAATACGTCCAATGGACAACATGTCACATAACAATAAAATATAAACATCTACTGGTTAGACGTGTGCTATAGTTGTAGTACACGATAAACACTACAACCCCATAATAGTGGACTGGACACACTCTAGATTTATTTCTTGTAATGACAGAGACATAGTACGTCATCAAAACTAGTGACTATGGACACACTAAAGATAGAGTAGAACTAGGGATTAGTGACAATCTTTAGATCCTGATGAGCTGGGTGGCAAGAGTCACTATATAGTTCCAATAGAACTATTGACTTTAGAACACACTATAAAATTAGAGATAGAGTGTGCGTATGACCAGTACGGGTTACTGGCATTTTGTCCATGATAATATTTGAGTTTATATTTTCCAACTGCACTTCAATTATCACAAATATCATTCATCACACACGTTTTGTATAGTGTTCGCTGGTCCAAAACATGAAAGGCTTCCATAAAGCGCGATTGTAAGGAGAAGGTAGAGGTAAAATGTATTCGATGAAAAGAATGTCAAGAGCAAAAATTCATGAGGAAACATACGTTGTGAACACGTACTTCATTCATAGCCTCCTAACTTAGAACGTAATTTGATTTAGTTTATCTGCACATCACATAATCATAAACAAAATTATATTCATACTGGTTCAATTTATTTAATGAAAGTACATAATTCGGTTTAAAAGGAAAATCCTCCCACCCTTCCAACATATCCATATCAAGAATTGTTAATGATAAGGTCATTTTAAAATTATTTGTGTTCATAATTTATTTCAACACCTTCAATATGTGTCCATTTCTGATTATCATTGCACTTCTAAATAATTGTGGATCTAATATCAAAGTAATGCAGACGAAATGATATGCTTGTTGTGACTTGCTATATTTATATATTTATATATCGACGTGTTAAATCTATATATGGTCACGTTTTATTTAGGAAAATGCTATATCTATATATTGTCATACTGTATCTATATATGGTCATGCTACGTAAGGGATTCTTATAATGCCCCTTCCACCACCCCCTCCTATACATAAATTTACATTTGACGAACAAACCTGATTGGCTTAAGTTTCAGGCGTGGGTTGTTACAACAGAATCCTAACGTATAAATACATCTGTTGCTGAGTGGCTGAAACAGACTTCACTTCCAGAGCTACTTGTGTAGAAGGAACAAAGCAGGCAGAAGGCAATCGTTATAAATTCGTCATTACATTGAAAGACCAAGGTATGTAAAATTTAGAAAACTTTAAATCAATAAATCATATCATCAGACTGACCTACAGCTTTTGTTTATTATAAACTTAGGTGTATGTTGTGTACAGTGCATCTTCATACTCAGACTTGCCATTAATGAGAATGCAGAAAAGCAGTGTTGTACTTTTAAAGGGTAAATAAAATGTTTAAACAAATATTACTAATTAATTAAGACCTTTAATGTAAATATTAATTATTAATTCAGTCCAATATTGGACACATTAATTATTAATTCAGACCAGTAATGTAAATATTTATTATTAATTCAGACTATTACTGTAAATATTAATTATTAATTCAGACCATCATTGCAAATATTAATTATTAATTCAGACAATTATTGGAAATATTATTTATTAATTCAGACCATTATTGGAAGTATTTATTATTAATTCAGACCATTATTAGAACTATTAATTATTAATTCAGACCATTATTTGAAATATTTATTATTAATTCAGACCATAATTGGAAATGTTCTGATGGGGAGGTATGATATATTCCTTACTCAGTATTAGTTATTAAGTAAATCATTTGTAAAATTAATCACCTCATGCATAGCATCATTGGAACTATTAACGACTGCTCCTCTCTCTCACTTGGCGGATATGCGGGCTCTGTAAACGTTTTTCTCTTCCACAACATTAAAGATAAACATTTACCAGAACACAAAACTTCTTAAGTAGAAGACAAATCCGTCTTTAATCTATACTTAGCTAGTTCCCATCATCACATTTTTTTCTCCAACATAGGGTTATCAAAATGAAGGTCAATAAATTTAACAATAAATTTATTAAATCTACAATCAAATATAAATACATATGACAAATACAAAATACTTGACATCGATATTTCCACTAAACCCTGTTTGAATAATTTCTTTACTACAGCTTTATCCAGAAAAATACCTTTCAACAAGTGTCAATACAAATCACAGGATAGATTTATCAGAGAATAGAAATGGAGTTAGAGATAAGCAGTAAATATACTACATAACCTTGTCCATACACAGCTGTAATTGATTTCTGTTGGTGCACTCTTTCCTATCAAAGTCAAAAGTTCATTTTTCAGATCAATTTCTACATTTTGTTCTCTGCACACGTTTAAAACAGATTTTCTGATTGCTCTCATGAAGTCAACCTGGGCTCTCTGCCATACCAGTTTGTTCAAACGAAACAGCAATTGTAGTAATGTCTAGTGCTTCCCTATACCAGAAATTTTCTGAGGTACTCAGCTTATCTTGCCACCATATATCAGAGGAAAGTAGTGTATTACTACATTTACACACTACATCTACCACCTCCACAGAGGTTGATAACCAGTAAATCAGGAGGTTCATATTAAACACAAATGAAAAGTTGCTTAATAACTGTAAAATATAAACAGGGAACAACACTAAATTTCAGTTTATCACTTTATAACTTCATTCTTTCTTACATTCCAGTCTCAACTTACAATTTCCTGCAACATTATTTATTATCCGGATACACGTATATAGTATAATACTTGGCATTGTTTTGATAAGGTGTATTTATTATACTATATACGTTTAGAATATTATATATGAGTAGAAATACTAGTCTACTGACATAATACACATCTACATAAAACACAATTATAACACTTCAATAGCAAAAATGCATGAAATATTTCGAAATCCATTTTCTCTCAACTAGTATGTTAACTCACCATTAAGCTAACTGCCGCCTTTCATGGCAAGACATTTTGCACCTCAAATTCAAGTGATCAGAGAATAGACCTCTAAAGCAGATTTTTTATCTTAGCCCATTGGCTGTCCTAATTATCACAAATCTTCACCATTAGATAAATAAAACTAGGTGAACTAGTTTGCATTACATCAACAATTTCTAGTATATTTCCAACTCGGGTGTTTGCTTCAACTCAGACACTTTCTAAAATACCGTGATAAGGAGTGGCCAAGGTCGGGTTACTCTAACAATTTAACAATTTAAATGAAAAAATATGGATAGGCAAATTCACTTCACCCCACGTACTGAATTAATATTGCAAGTAGAACTGAAGTTGGAAAAAATGTTCTGTGAGTTTTGTGCCCTGACATACCTAGGAATAAATCCATGGCTTCAAACAAAAGGAAAAAGACTGTTCTCCCTTTATACTGTTTTGTGCATTGTGTGTCTGATATACATAGGACTAAACCTATAACAGGTATTTTTTAATCTAAGATTTCATCAGAAATACAATCCGTACAATTATTATTACGTCAGGCACTAGACAAATAAGTAAAAATTACACGTATTTTTTTAGCATTTAATTAGAGAGATACAATCACGTGCAAGCAAACTCTGGGCATTGTATTTTCATATAAAATCGCCTTTATCAAAAGGGATCACCAAACAGTTGAAGATATGATTACCTATATGTATTAGTTGTGAAAGAAAGATAAACATCAATCTGAAATGATAATTGTAAACAACTATTCATTTGTCATCTCAGTAATACCTAATCTCCCCCCCCCCCCTGAGGCAGCGATGGGGTGAGCCTCTGGGCTGGCTAAATTCTAAACTGCCCGATAACAGGTGACATTGAAATATTAAACTATTAACAGACAAAGCGTGGTGACCCAGTAAAAAAAACGCGACAGTCAGATATAATATCAGCTTAGTATTGAAATAAAAATATTGATACATTTACTGATTCCTGAATTTCAAGTTACATATAATATTTGCAATGTTGGCAATACTAATAAATATTATATACACTTAATACAACTATATATAACATAACTAAATATAATATATACACTTAATACAACTTTATATAACATAACTAAATATAATATATACACTTAATACAACTTTAT
Organism: Sinotaia quadrata; assembly: GCA_028829895.1. Taxonomy (NCBI): domain Eukaryota; kingdom Metazoa; phylum Mollusca; class Gastropoda; order Architaenioglossa; family Viviparidae; genus Sinotaia; species Sinotaia quadrata. Next base: position 134,149,644 of record CM054180.1, on the reverse strand, counting down.
ATAACATAACTAAATATACTATATACACTTAATACAACTTATTATAACATAACTAAACATAATATATACACTTAATACAACTTATTATAACATAACTAAACATAATATATACACTTAATACAACTTTATATAACACAACTAAATATTGGAGAATAAAGGAATCCGAAACCCAAAGTCAGATGTGGATGAAACATCCCAAATCAGTAATTGCAATTGAAGTGGAAGTTAAACTACTGATGGATTTTAAAATAAGAATTTCCGTTAGAAAATCGGATATTGTTGTTTTGAATACGTCCAATAGACAACAAAGCTGCAAGGTCATCTCTCGCTGTTTGTTTTATTGTTATGCTACATGTTGTCCATTGGACGTATTCAAAACAACAATACGGAATGATTGTACCTTGTAATTATTTGTATTGCGACCATTAGTGACTATTTTTTAACTTTTCGTCTTGTACGCGTATATTTGATAGAAAAGTTATTAATAAGTTAACTTCCTTAATGTCTTACCTTGCTTAGACACTTTAGCGTACGAACTGCTTTCTTTAAAAGTTTGGCTTTTGTACCGTCAGAATGCCTAGCTGGTGCATAAATCGTACTCATGACTGTTTTGTCAAGATGTTTGGTTTTTGTACCGTCAGAATGCATAGCTGGTGCATAAATCGTACTCATGAAATACTGTGGATTTAGCGGTAAACTAAAGACTTACCTAAGTACTAAATGTACTTCTTGATGGACTAACCGATAACTTGGAATTCTCAGAAACAATTTTTCAATCCGTGTCCAAAGTTAATGACAAGTCATGCGATTTTTACAATTACTGGTGCTACTATCACTAAAGAATAGGACGATAATTAAACAGGAAAGACGAAACAATTTTTTTTTTCATATACCGACAATATAAAAATAATCAAATACATATTTACAAATCCAATACAGTCTTTCTGCAGTGCATCATATCGTATCTACTAGAACTACGTCATCCATCCCATCAGCGTTAGGTAAACCGTCTTGTAATTATTTATAATTAGATCATCATCTAAATAATATCAAAATGATTTCAAGTTGGTTGTAATCATTCACGAATTGTTCAGATTTGTTGTATTACATGAATTGCATACAATAATGTATAGCCACTGTTATAAAAGACTCCATACATTCACTCAGGATTAGGAGAGGCATTTATTAATTTTCATCAGATAAAATAATTGACATTTTGGATTCGTTTGCTTGCAATGCAAGATTGTGACTCAATGGTTGTCGGTCGGCGATAATTAATGTCCTTTTTCACTGAGAAACCACTTCACGAACTCCCGACTAATAACTTTGCTTTGTTGGCAGGCTTAACACAGGGCTAGCTAGCTAGCTAGCAACAAATAGTGAATAGGTTCTGATAGCACGTTTGTTAATATTACATTCGTATAGCAAGTTTATTAATAATAATTATAATTCATCATAATAGCACTTTTATTAATACTAGATCTTATTTAAAGAAATGTATTAATAATAAATCATCATGGCAAGTTTATTTATAATAATCGATCATCATAGCAATTTTATTTATAATAGTTCTTATTATAAGAAATGCACTAATAATAAATCTCATAATAGCAAGTTTATTAATACTCAGTGATGATGCCGTGTGTATTAATAATCGATCAATTTGATTTTTGTTCGTTTATTAGCTTCTGAACAATGATGTTTCATTCATTTAAGAATGCAGCTTATGTGGACAGATAGCAATTCTTTATTTTATAACAAAATAATATCTTTTCTCTAATAGTATCAGTAGTTACTAGGCAATCTTATGTATGAAAGTAAGGTGGGACGATTTGTGTGCAATTGCTATACTCTTGTCTAGCTATATTCGTGTTTTTGGTTTTAATTATACTGTTTTTCCTGCAATGATCTGCCCCAAACGTTCAGATGTCCCAGGTAAAAGAAGGCAGTTATTTGAAACCTCTGTGGGTTTAGCCTACTATGTATTTTCCGAACCTTCAAGAAATAACGGTAAGTACAAGTGAATAGAACCTTCAAGAAATAATGGTAAGTACAAGTGAATAGAGCCTTCAAGAAATAATGGTAAGTACAAGTGAATAGAACCGATTTATATTCTTGAGATCTTCTAGTATCCACCTTGTGCCAAGTCAAATATTATATACAATATTCCGTAGGTGGGAAAAGTCTTATTAAAGGAGAATACAAATCCGTCTTTAATTTGTAATTGCGAGTCCGCAATCACCCACTTTCTACTCCTTTATATATTATCAATACGTGTAAGAAGATCAATAAATTTATTAAAGCAATAATCAAATATGCATATGAAAACACAATGAAAAAGATTACTTTACGTTAATATTTGCACGAAACAACGTTCGAATAATTTCTGTTTCACTATCGTATAACATGAAAATACAATTCAACAATTCAATACAGTCAACAGATAGTTCTTATTAGAGAGCAGAAATGGAGTTATTAGGGATAGACAATAATAATGTTTACATAACCTGAATTAAGCGCTGTCTTTTACACGCTTTTTTAACAGTCATAATTATATTATCTACGTCAACACGTGTCTTTCTCCATACACATCGAACATACTGATGTGTTGTTATTGTCTTGAAGCCAATTTGAGCATCTCTTTGCCCTGTCAGTTCCTTCAAACAGAATAACAATTGTAGCTATTTCTGGTAACTTTTCTGTACAAAAAATTGTACAGGTAATCAACATATCTTGCCACCGTATATGATAGGGATGTAGTGTGTCACAAACTGGGAGGGTCGTTACAAGCCGACCCGAGTTGAAGTTAGAGATGCAAGGGGTGAAGTCTATTTTTGGCCTGCTCCGGTGCACCTCCAAGAAAAGACATATGCCAGTACTACGTCGCGTCAGGTTGTTACATAGACACACATGACATACACCATTGATGTTTGGGTGGGGCCCAGTTTATTTATGTCATGCCAAGGAACGTTTTATTGGTGGTGTGTGTTGTGAGTGAGTATCATGAATGTGAATAAATGGACGAACAGACGAACGGTGCAAAACAATACTAATACAAATTCTTTCGTCCCTCTCAAAAACTATGAATAACAAGAGAGTTGAAAGATGGTTAAATCAGGATATTTATTTCCCGATTTAAAAGGGGCACTACTCTTTCGCACAGTGATTAATCATTCATTCAACTTTCCAATGTCATACACTCTGTGGGAAATAAGGGGAGATAAAAATGATGAAATTCACAATATAAAATAAAGATTAATTACACAATTCTTATGCGGCAAATGGGGCCACTTTAACAATAGTTCACATATAAAATAAGCATTACTTTTAACATTGAAGTTCGTATTTCACAAATGATATAATAGTGTTCATTTTCTTAGAGTCCTAGAGTTAAGTATGTGCGCGTTAGCCTTGCTAATTATTACTCACTATTAATGTCAGAGTTCCAAGGAGATGACGTAATCTCACACGTCACTTATAAGGGGCACTTCAAAGCGAAGACACAGCGCAATTGCGGCGTCGCATTACAGGTGAAGATTCTGCAGAATCTAGGCACCACTTTCAGATTATCACTGCTGGGAAATCTGAAATCTAGCTGACGGTTGTCAGCCTCAATAACTGTCGTTGTTTCTTGGTTGTCGTGGAAACGGACACCCCAATGACGTTTAGCATTATCGGATGAAGTCGTCCAGTGGGATGTGTCGTCGCATTACATTGAGTGTAGAAATCCGGATATCTGTAAGACTATCTCGGTGCTAGCCTTCTCAATTGCGGAATAGACTGTCAAACCAAACTCAGACAGGGGGAAGAACAAATTGGTCCCTCGTGTCGTTAACTGCATACAACCAGCGTCACATACATCGGTTTTTCTTGACAGTGAACTTTCCACTGTGCCAAAAATTATACTGAGTAATTTTGCCTCGTTACTCAATATATGGCATCAGACGGATGGAAAACGGATGGAAAGAGATTTTTTCAGCTTTCCTTTATGAAATCTCTGTACATGAGATAACTCATACATGAAGTTAGACTGGCTTCAGACGAATCAACGTTTTCAACATTGAGAGTAAAATCTTCCTTTTGCCTCTTATATAGCTTCACTGAAGGTTTCTAGAAACTTCCAGAAGCTATGCCGTGTGACTCGATTTTGCCCTCGGATATTTAGTTCTGTTCGTGCTGCACGTTTTACTGTGGTCAATTCTAATGCGCACTGGCCTTTTCTCTCGTAAACAACATGTGACCAGTAATGCGTAATTGTCCCAATTGTTCAATATACATATCTTTCACAAACTAATATATATATATATATATATATTCAATATGATATAATAACACGCACTGTGTCATGAACGTCTGTCTACTAAAGAGATCTTAGGTGACCGTTACTGGAAGTTACACGCTACATATGAAAAATAACAAAACTCGGGTTATTTGAACTAGTTTTGTTAGCGGTTTTTTAAAATGAAATAAAATATAATTTCTGTCCCTCATTTCCTGTGACATAGTGTATCTCCACACATACCACTGTTCCCGCCTTTCCCACCGTCGGCCAGATAGATTAACAAACAGTAACATGGATTCAAATCACATGAATGAAGAAAAACAAAATGGCTCCATAACATGAAATATATCATCAGGAAGCATTGCTATGTTTCGATTTTATCAATTTTATAACTCCATTGTTTGTTACATTCCAGTCTAACAGTTTCCTGCAACAGTATTTATTAGCCCAATACACGCATACAACATAATAAATACTGCACATCAAAATGATGTCAAGTGTTATCACACTACATATAAGCATCATAGTTCAAATATTTAATGGTCACCTTTCAAGACTGGTCTCCTTTGCAACTTTAAATTCAAATGATCAGACAATATATTTCTCTACAGTAGGGAAACGTTTAGATTTAAGCCCTATGGATGGTCCCATTCTCGTAAATAATAACCAATGGATAATAAAAACTACTCACTCAGTTAAACTAGTTCGCATTACTTTAGCAATTTCTAGCATATTCTCAACTTTGGCTGTTTAATTCCAAATTTGACACAAATATATTATTATAATGAGTGCCCAATGTCGGTTTAATCTTACAATTTAGCAATTTATATATCAATTAAATTTAAAAATAAGGAGAGGCAAATTTACTCTGCCACAGTTTGGTGTCTGACTTCGCTTAATAATTGCTCACAAAATTTCTTTAGGCTCCAACTGAGTATTCATGCGTGACAAGATGGTGACCTTAACGTTTATGATGCTGACCATCTTGCTAAGTGGTGCCAAAGCTGTTCCAGTTGAAATTACTCATCAGCCACGCGGTACTTATCCATACGCCCTTCAAGGTGAGTGACATTTATTTTTTTATGGATTGACATACGAAATGAATTTTGTCAGTAGGTTTGACGTCAACGCCACCTAGTTAATGGTTATGAATATTATTAATTTATTAATCATCCATAACTAATTACATGTGATGAGAATCTGAATTTATGATTTAAATAATTTTCCAGTAGACACCACTCGTCTCTCTCACTTGGTCGATATGCAGGTACTGTAAATGGTTTCTCTCTTCCACAAAATTCAAGACAAACATTTACCATTACACAATATTTCAATAGACGGAAAACTTCTTACTAAAAGAGGAGATTACTCCGTCTTGTAATCTATATTTAGCGTGCTCCCATTCACCCACTTTCGTTTCCAACATAAGGTTATCAGTATGTGTAAGACGGTCAATAAATTTAACAATGTGCTTATCAAATATGCATTTAACAAATACAATAAAAAGAATACATTACTTCAATATTTCCACAAAACCATGTTTAAATAATAATTATATACACATACCATCTTATATCCCAAAACATTATTTAAAGCATTAATGCAAACCACATGAAAGTTCTTATTTGAGATCAGTAATGGAGTTATTTGAGATAAGCAATAATAGTTTATATGTAACCAAATTTAGGAACTCTCTCAATAGTCTTTTGCAAAATTTTACCTATAAAGCCACAAGTTTACTGTTCAGTTATTGCTGTAAATTATATGTGATTCCCCACTCATATTGTAAACACTGATGTGATGCTATTCACTTGATGATAACCTGAGCGTTCATTTGCCATATTATCTATCTCAAGCAGTACAAGTGTAGCAATTTTCAGTAACATTATTTTACCTGAAATTTCTAGATGTAATCAGCATACATTGCCACCAAACATCAATGGAGTGTAGTTTATTCCTTACACTTACACACTGCAGTAGATAATAACAAAAGATGTTTGAAATATGGGACACTTAACTGTTATTTTATATCAATATATATCTGAATTGTACGCATTAAAGATGTTTTGCTAAATCACAAATCTCTCTCTCTCTCTCTCTCTCTCTCTCTCTCTCTCTCTCTCTCTCTCTCTCTCTCTCTCTGTCTCTAGTATTGTTGGTGGTATGACGAGAAATATATATTGTGTGCTAAGAGTGTAACGTAAATCTAATACGTATTACGTTATTTATATTTAAATTTTGTGTACTAATTGTATTTTGTCTACTATGTCTATCCAGCTTTCAACGTTTGTCTCCTTACTATTAGAGACAATAATGTTTATCATTGTTGTGTTTGTCAATTTGACCAAATAATTACGTATACACTTATGCAGAATTCAACACAGTATAACAAGGTAATGATTATTTTTTTTTAAATAACCAGTAATCAGCACATGTTGTCTGAAAGCAATATGTCCTTTAAATTAATCAAAATAAAGTCTGATAAATTCAGCACTACACGGCATGAACCCAATATATCATCGCGTGTCCAAGCCGATGTTCGTCCGAGGGTTGCCTGTTTTGTTGTGATTTCTGTTTTCTTTTTGGTGGTGGTGGATAGATTTAAGCATATATGTTTTTAGTAAAAAATTATCTTTCCTGAATCGAAAATGTCATCTTTACCCGAGTTAAAATCATCGCTGATAAAAATCTTTGAATGCGGTCATTAGGGAATCATAACAAGAGACGATGCTACTTACTTGTGAACAGCTAAGTGTAAACAAAGAGATTGGACCCGGAGTAATTCACTTACAAAGAGTCAGCTATTTCCATTGGTCAAAGTATAAAACACGAATAAAACTGAACGAACATATTAATGCTTACTATTCGAATTCAATGGCTGAAATGTAACAATCTCAGAACATTTATATTTAAAATTTTTCTTCACAACCAGAAATTGCACTGTTGAAGCTAATATCATTCTAGTGTAATGGCATCAGTTCACATTCACACTCAATACAACAGTTCATTTGTTCGAATTTTCAATTCACTAATTATTATTTAAAAATGTTATAGTGCGAAACAAGAGCAAGATACAAAAATAAAATATGCTATAATATACAGAATAATTGAATGAATTCCTTTCATATTAGCCCACTTAACCTTTCATCACTAGTAATTATTTACTCACCAAGAATGTATTTAATAATGTCTATAAACTCAAGTTGTTTTATATTCATAACATCTATCAACCTTAAATATGAGTTTATTCTCGAACGCAATGATTATACAACTGTCACATTCTGTGGCAGAGTAAGTTTGTCTCTCTTATTTTTAACTTAATTATTACTTAAATTGTTAAATGGTAAGAGTACACTGAACTTGGGCACTCCTTATGACAGTATCAAGTAAATGCGTGAGGCGAGAATATGCTAGAAATAATGATGTAATGTAAACAAGTGAGTAGTTTTTATTATCCAATGGTTATGATTGAAGAGAAGGAGTCCAGCCAATAGGCTGAGATCATCATGTTTACTTGTTGTATGTGGATTCCTAAAATATAGAAGGCAAGCAATCTATTTAAATGTATTATCGCATGCATTTTATTTTTTATTTACTAAATATATTGACCTTCTGATTCATATTGATAACCTGATATGATTGATATGAGACTGTTTAGACATAATACAATTTGAAAGTGTTTTCTTAGAAATGTTGATGCCAAATAATTCTTTTCATTGTATTTTATGTTGTAATTTGATTGTTGATTTAATAAATTTATTGACCTTCTTATGCATACTGATAACATTATGTTGGAGAAGATAGTCGGTGGATGTGGTCTCACAAGATATAATGACGGATATGTCTACTCCTATAGTAAGAATCTTTCCATGTGTGGAATATTGTGAGACGGGAGTAAATGTTCGTCTTTAATGATGTTGATTAGAGAAAACCTGTACAGTGCCCCAATATCCGCCAAATGAGACAAAAATGATGATACTGCTGGAAAATTATTAATAACATAATTTAAAATTCTCATCACCTGTAATTAGTTAAGGATGATTACTTAATTTGAAATAGCATAACCATTACCTATGTGGCTTTAGTGCCGCAGTACTAAAATAAATCCGTTTGCTATTAAAGAAACTAAAAATTAGGAAGACATCCAATATATTTTGAACTCTTTCAACTAAACTCTGAACTTCAGACATCCCATACAAGTCTTCCACAGTAATATTCTTTAAAACAATATCTGACTTTCTCCAGTTTATAAACATCCACTATACGACTGATTGAAATGAATGGGAAGACAACTAAGGAATAGGTATGTGTATGACTGTCTGTTATATATGTTATACTAGTGCGTTTTGTTGCATATACATGAGGTTTGAGAGTGTGTCTCTTGTTGTCGTCTGAAATGTCCTATGAATATTCTATACGTACGTTGGCACTCACACTGTTTGGTAATCTCATCATCTTTCTGATGAAACAGTCTTAACGTTTCTTCTCTTTTATATCTCCACTATTATAATCAGTCAGTTGAATAATTATAAGATATAAGTATAAAATAGTTCGTTAAACATTACTAGTTAAATATAGGTAGTAAATTAATACAATACTCAAAAATAAGTGTGATGTCACGATGTATAATATTTTGCAGTTGCCTTTGCTGCTACCTACAAAGATTTTATTGGAAAAGTTGCATGGAATTCGCTGATGAAGTTCGATATGGTGGAGACGAATGTCGGGAATGGTTATGATAACAACACTGGTATATTTAAAACTCCGACACGTGGCATCTACACCTTTAATTTACAGATCACAAACGCACCATGGAGAGGTTGGCTTCTCGCTGAAGTGATGTTCAATAAAATTTCACTTTGTAAAGCCCTTACAGTGAATACGTCCTTAAGTACAGCGTTTTGTGCTGCAAACGTACGCTTACAAAGAGGTGACGAAGTGATAGTAAAACGAACAGCTGGGGACTCTGAAGTCAAAGGTCGTTTTTTTAGTATGTTTAGTGGAGCAATGGTTTCTATTGACAATAACCATTAACACGCACTATTCGTCACTGCTCCTACCACGAGATCTGCTATTCCTTCATCAGAATGGTAGTTGTTACTATTATTGCTACTTCTTATATAAATCTATTATAACACGTTGATTATAATTAAGGGTTCGACAAGAAAATATATTTAACAGTATTACATGTCAGTTATACTGAGACGAATTCAATTTGTATCTTGAAAGTGAATGAAGGCGATTGAAATTACAGTAAAGTTCATAACAAAAAATAAAGTTTCCTCATTCTTGTGTGAATGTTTGTGTGAATGTTGTGCAAAAAGTGAACGTGAATTGAAATGAATATGCTGCAAGAAATATACAATCCCAATAACACAAACAATATACACTTATTGCAAGCGGCCCTGTATCCATGTTGGTATCCTATATGATGGACAACACAAAATACACAACAATTGTAGGTCAATCGAAACATTGACTCATTTCAGCCACCAGAGGAAGGTCCTAACATATAATGACAGGGACAGACGTGAACGGAAGGACAGAGGGACAAACAGACAGACGGATAAACAGAAAGACGGATAAACAGACAGACGGATAAACAGACGACATATATGATGACTACATTTAAAATAATTTTACTCGAAATGAAGGTGGTAAGAAATGACACAAGACAGAAGAAAATTAATGAAATATTTATATAAAAAGAAAACTAAACAAAGAAAATAAAACAGCAATCAATTTCAAAATACACATAGCACAATGCTCATAATATTTATCAGAGTAAAGTTAGACTTCCCCAACTAGTTATGTTTTCCCTGACCATGTTCAAATAGTTTCTTCTTAGTTCTCCAATATAATAGATTTGCACCAAGTTCCCAATAGTGAAGGATTTGCATAAAGTTCCAAATAGTTCCTACATGGATTGAGACTATTCTCACACTCCTGGCCAAAATACTACTTTCACTTAGTTACACTGATGGAGTTTAGCATGTCACTGGCATAATCTATGTAGACTTACACTCCTAATTGATGTATTGCTCTTATGAACCAATTGCTCTTACACTTCAGCAAACCGTTGCCAGCAATAGAAGCAATGCTACAAAGATGCAATCCTCCAAACATATGATGAAAATCCTGCGATTTATAAATAAAGTTCTCGGAGACTGCACTGCTACCATTAACTACATAGTGTCTTTATATAAAGGCTAATCATATTCTGAGTACAATCTCACTAACCTGAAAAAACATGAACTAATTATACATGGCAATTTATCATGATTACATTCTACACAAAATATGTAACTTAAACAACGACCTGAACTAATTATACATGGCAATTTATCATGATTACATTCTAAACAAAATATGTAACTTAAACAACGACATATACCATTTATACATGGCAATTTATCATGATTACATTCTACACAAAATATGTAACTTAAACAACGACATGAACTAATTATACATGGCAATTTATCATGATTACATTCTGTGGCGGAAAGGGGGTTTCCTCCGTGTGCGTCTTGGTAATTAATAAATAATGTATATTAATTAATCTCTTTCATGCCAAAAGGGTCTTATGCGGTCTGAGAGTGACTAGGTCAAGCCTTGAGCAGTCCGTCAGTCAGTGACCGTCTCCCAAGTGTTACCTTTCTCAGAATAGTGGTTACACTGCATTTATCTTGTCAGTCGTTCTATCACTATTCTGGCCCTACCACAAATCTCTCATCGATGTCGATGATGGGAACTATTTTAAAACATGTGTATAGACCGTCTTCTCAAATGTATTACGTCATTGGCTGCCCCCACCCATCATCTCACATGTACCTCCCAGAAATGAAGGAGTAAATAGTTTTAACGAAAACAATTTATTAAAAGAAATAAAGATAACAATTTCAATAAATTCACATTGAATTCAAATCATACTAGGCGATTTCGAATCACAAATCTCGTAAGACTTCCAGAATTACAATTAATAGAAAGATATATCAATACAGTTTTAGAGAATAATTATTAGAGAATTTCATGTGACATTATCATACAATTTAGTTAAGCTTACACAAATACTCTTCATACATAAGCCAACTACATAGTCAACACTTTAGAAAATATAGAATTTACATAGAAGAATCAGACATAGAACAAGGAATGAAAATCACAGAAACATGTACAGATTACACAGAAAGTTCATGTAATTGAATCACCTGATTATGGCCTTGTTCAGCAGTAGCCTCGTTCTCGACAGGTTTGGTTGACAATTGAATGTCTCGTGGTTTTAGCCTGCCTGGTGACGTTAAATGAATGTTCTGTAGTATGTAACACAATTTTTGTCCTAACACATTTTTTGTCCATGAAGAATTAAACAGTCTGTATTTTGCAATTCTTGTACAGGCACTGATAACACATAGTTATCCACAGTTCAGTATACTCAGTTCACTGGTTATCCACGTAGTACAAGTGGGTCAGACTCACGCTCTTGCTGCAGCCCACTTCGTAATACCGTCTCCCTTGATGGCACTGATACAAACAGAATCCAACAAGACGGTTACTGCACACTGGCTCTAACACATGTAGTGACCAAGTGGCAGTACTCGTTGTCAACCCAAGACAACTGGAACTTGAGACGCCAGGATCAACTGGTACAAAACCCAGGAAATGAATAACTGGAGACAAATACGTAAGAACGCATGGACGTATGGACGGCTTTGAACTGAAACAGATCAATGTAATGGCACGCATCAGGATCATGTTTTAGAATTCTGCAATCTGTACTTACATTTCCATTTCTCATTACAATTCCTTTTAACAATTAATTTATCTGATTCTCTCTCTAAACGAAATAAAAGCATCATAGTTTAAATTCGTTATATTTACAAGAAACATGATTCAACATTATTCAAAAATCAAATGTAAAAAATCATCCACAACACAATCTCCTACATCGGACATACCTTTCTCTCAGTTCTTGACCATGAGCCATGCACGGGACTCCAAACTTGTGTAAAAGAGTGTAGAGAATTTTGAGTCTGCTCTTTTATCTATTTTCAGAGGTCATGGAAGTTTCTAGAATTTCTTAGCCTCTGGTTATGGCTTGTTTTTCTTCCTGTGCCTATTGACTCCACAGTCATGGCTGAATGCACACACATAATAGACTGAGTGTGTGTGTTGCCAGAAATATGCCCATGTTATGTAAGAATTTGTGATTTGTAATCCCAACTAACTTTATTTGTAGATATGGGTCAACGTTGTTTACGTCAAACAAATTCTACTCAGATTTGAATTGTGAAATTCAAATCAAAAATTTGATTTACAATTTTTTTTGAAAATTAGCGAAATTAATTACTATTAATTAAATTAATTGGGTAATTAGCATTTTTCCGTTTACACATTCTACACTAAATATGTATCTTAAACAACGAAAAGAACTAATTATACATGGCAATTTATCATGATTACATTCTACACAAAATATGTATCTTAAACAACGACATGAACTAATTATACATGGCAATTTATCATAATTACATTCTACACAAAATATGTATCTTAAACAACGAGCTCTGACCTACCATTAAAACCTTACTTCCAACTCCCTTCCGCCTCATTAAACTTGCGTACGCTAAACGATTACCTCCCTCTCTCTTTCATTCATGTACTGATCAAGGACGCATTTTACTATGCACGGACTGGTCGGATTTCTGCCTGACTATTGTTCACAACATTAACTAGCTTACTTCTCTTGACCCAGAAAACATCTGTCCTGTCTTACTGGTGATGCAATGTCTACATCATATGTCTGTATAAGCTAATATTAAACTACCTTTTGCATCTACATTTAGATTTAATTTACTACTCATTTCTTTACATCTAATTTGTTATTCCATTCTATATATCCGTTTTCAAATATTTATTGTTGGGATCCAGAAGAGATTTATTAATATTATAACAACATTCCATACAGCCGTCTACACACTTATTACATAAGTCATGTGCACACTAGTGCAAACAGTCATCCACACATTTATGCCAAAGAGTCATATATACATTTATTCCAAACAGTCATTTACACACTTATTCCAAACAGTCGTCTACAGATTTATTACTGAAAAAAATGTATTCCTCATCTTTACACCTCTTCCCACCACACCACCTCCAAACAGGTCAATTGTCCTTTCTAAACTTCTCACCTCTACAACACCTCTCTCAGAAAATGAAATCGATATATGTGTAGAGGAAACCAAACTTATTTTCTTCTGAATGAGTATTATCTATTTCTAATTCTGACTTAAACTATTCTGATTGGTTTCGTTAGTCATTAAGCCTTAGTTGACATCTCGGAGTGAAGTTGTTAAGCTTGTTTATCTAGCTGATACTAAATGTATTCATGCCATAAATTTTTGCTTCATATGTCTGTTAACTTTAATTCCTACATATAAACCCGTACTTCATCATATTTCGATGAGCACATTGAAAAACAAAAGCAAAGAAACTCATGTGGTAATGTCTTTATACATATTTTAAGGCGACACAATCCTGATGGATTTATACTCTTGTAGTCCTGAACAAGACACAAAGGTTAAAGGTTATTCACAAGAACCTTTATTACAAATTTAAGATACATTGATATATATAGAATACAATTCTTTCCACTCATAACTTGTACAAACATCATAATCACTCTTCACAAATTTGTCACAGTTATACGCTACTGAAGACTATTCACCAAATTGTGAAATAAAAACTATATCTATATCTGGATATTTTTTAATTTAAGATTTCATCAGAAGTACAGTTGGGTCAAAGGAAGTCTTTACTTGTTTTCATTAACATCCACCAGGAGCGTTTTATCTTCTTTAACATCCAACAGAAGACTTGACGTGAATTCATTTATGTCCAACAGGAGTTGGTTTCTTTATAAATTAATATCGAACTGAAGTAATTTCTACTTAATAACATCCAGCATGAGAATATTCTTGTATTCATTAACATCCAAGAGGAGTCCATTTTTAAATAATAATTAACATTCTGCAGGAGTCTTTACTTGTATTTATTAATATCCATCAGGATTCCTATCTTATATGCACTGACGTCCGGCAAGAGGGCATTTTCTTTTATTCATTAACACCCAGCAGAAGTAATCTTTGTATTTATTAATCCCACCAATATTAGTTTGCTTTGCATTTATTAGCCTGTAGGATATTTACGTGGCGCCACTACATCCAATAGGAGTCCTATACTTTATTTACTAACACCCAATAGGAGTCCTATACTTAATTTACTAACATCGAAGAGGCATTTGACTGTATTTACAGCATTTTAAAATCTCTAAATCGTCAATATGTTATCCAGTATGCGGTTATAATATTAATAATATTTGCCTGCTTCCATTCCAATATGCATTTTGACTTGTAAATTCAACAGGATTGTATTTGGAGATGGGATGTTACTTGTATTCAAACAGAAAGATTGTGTAAACGGAAAAATGCTAATTATTACACTTACGTAATTAATTTAATTAATCTTTAATTAATTTCGTTATTTCTCCAAATTTTTAATTTAAATTTGATTTGAAGTTCACAATTCAAGGTTGAGTAGGATTTGTTTGGCATAAACAACGCTGACCCACAACCGTAGTTGAAAGGAGTTAGAGTCAGGGGCCATTAATTCTTACATAACATGGACCTATTTTGGGCATCCATCTCACTTAGTCTATTATGTGCGTGCACTCAGCCATGACTATTTTTGAAAGGAGTCAGGGAGCAAAAAGTAGTAGCCAGAGGCTAAGAAATTCTAGAAGCTTCCATGACCTCTGAAAATACATAAAAGAGCAGACCCAAATTTCTCTACACTCTTTTACACATCTTTGGAGTCCCATGCACGGCTCATTGGTTAGAACTGAGAGAAAGGTATGTCCGATATAGAAATTGCATTGTAACTGATTTTTAACATTTACTTTTGAATATGTTGAATCATGTTTCTTGTAAATATTTATAACGAATTTAATCTATGATGCTTTATTTTCATTTAAAGAAAGAATCAGATAAATTATTTGTAAAGGGAATTGTAATGAGAAACTGAAATGTAAGTACAGATTGCAGAATTTTAAAGCATGATCCTGATATGCGCCATTACATTATCTATTGCAGTTCAAAGCCGTTTTTGTTTCTTTTACGTTTCGTCGTTCTCCTGGTTCCTGGGTTTGTTTTCCATTGCGTCTCATTGTCTGGTTGTCTTGGGTTGACAACAGTACTGCCACTCAGCCTGCTGAATGTGTTAAGGGCCAGTGTGGAGTAAATTCTTGTTTGGACTCGTATGTACCGGGACCAACAAGGGAGACGGTATTACGAAGTGAGCTGCCGCAGGTGCGTGCGTGAGTCTGACTCACTTGTAATAAACAAGGAACTTTCCAAACCAGCGTGAACTCGGACTGTGTTATTCAGTGCCAGTGAAAGGAGTATACTATACTGTGGATAAATCTGACTGTGTGTTATTCAGTGCCAGTGAAAGGATTTTTCCATGTACTGTAATAACTGTCCTTGGACAAAGTGTTATATGTACAGAACATTCATTTAACGTCACCAGGCGGGCTAAACCACGAGACATTCAATTGTCAACCAAACCTGCCGAGAACGAGGCTACTGCTGAACAAGGCCGTAATCAGGTGATTCAATTACATGAACTTTCTGTGTAATCTGTACATGTTTCTGTGATTTTCATTCCTTGTTCAATGTCTGATTCTTCTATGTAAATTCTATATTTTTCGAAAGTGTTGACTATGTAGTTGGCTTATTTATGAGAATTGTTTATGTAAGCTTAACTAATTGGATCATAGTGTCACACGAAATTCTCTAATAATTATTCTCTAAAACTGCATTGATATATCTTTTTTATTAATTGTAATTCTGGAAGTCTTACGAGATTTGTGATTTCGGAATCGCCTAGTGTGTGATTTGAATTCAATGTAAATTTATTGAAATTGTTATCTTTATTCCCTTTTAATAAATTGTTTTCTTTAAAACTATTTACTCCTTCATTTCTCGGAGGTACATGTGTAAATGATGGGTGGGGGCAGCCAATGACATAAGACAATTGAGAAGATGGTCTAGACACATGTTTTAAAATAGTTCCCATCATTGACCTCGATAAGAGATTTGAGGTAGGGCCGGAATAGTGATAGAACGACTGACAAGATAATTGCAGTGTAATCACTATTCTGAGACAGGTAACACTTGGGAGACGGTCACTGACTGACGGACTGCTCAAGGCTTGACCTAGTCACTCTCAGACCGCACAAGACCCTTAAGGAGGTTGGGAGCGATTGGTATGAAAGATATTAATATAAATTAAGATATTAATTACCAAGGCGCACAGGAGGAAACCCCCTTTCCGCCACAGATTGTTTGGCTGGTATTCCAATAGGATCTTGCTTGCATGCACTATGATTGAATATGGATCTCTGTCTGTTTGTACTCGATGTTTATAATCACAGCATTAGGCATTCCAAGTAGATTACGTGTCTTTCAATATGGTCTCTTAGTACTATTATCTAGGTTAGTGATTGACCCGATGCAAAATAACGAATTGCATTGCATACATTCCCCCCCCCCTCCCACATCTGGATTTCAATGTAAAAGTTCTGCAAATTAACACTGTTTGACCTAACCAAATTCAGACATAGATTAATATATACGTAAAATCAAAATAATACGGATACCAGAAATCATAATATGTCGGGCAATGATAAAACTTATTAACTTCGTAAATTCGCTGTTGGCAAAATCATTAATACATTAGGCCAATGCAAACCTTTCGATAGATAATTAAAAATTACTCGTATATTTTTAGCATTTAATTAAACAGTTGTCATCCCGTACAATTATTACTATGTCAGGCACTAGACAGATAATTAAAAATAATCCTATTTTTTAGCATTTAATTAGAGAGTTATAATTCCATGCAATCACACTTTGGGCATTGAATTAACATCAAATCGCCTTTAACAAAAGGGTTCCCCGAACAGTTGAAGATATGATTACAAGTATGTATTATTTGTGAAAGAAAGAGCAATATATATCTGAACTTATAATTGAAAACAACTATTCATTTGTAACATCAGTAATACCCAGTCCCCCACCCCAAGCAGCGAAGGAGTTAGCAACTGGGCTGGCTAAAAGTTCTAAACTGCCCGACAACTGCTGACAACATTACAATAATAAACTATTCACAGACAATGCGTGGCGACCCAGTAAAACAAAAGTGACAGTCAGATAGAATATCAGCCTACTATTGAAATTTAAAGAAATTATTGATACATTTACTGATTCCTGAATCTCAATTTACATATAATATTAGCAATTTTGGCAATATTAATAAATATAATATATTCACATAATACAAATTCATATAACAAAAATAAATATGGTGGAGAGTAACGGAGTCCAAACCTCAAAGCTAGATTGTGGATGAAACATCCCAAATCTGTAATTGCAACTAAATTTCAAGTTAAAATAATGGTGGACCTTGAAATAAGATTTTCCTTTAGAAAAGCGGATTTTGTTGTTTTCAATACGTCCATGGACATCATGTAGCATAACAATAATACATAAACATCTCCTGGTTAAACGTGTGCTGTAGTCGCAGTACACGATAAACACTACCACCCCATAATAGTGGACTGGAGACACTGTAGATTCATTTCTTCTAATGATAGAGACATAGTACGTCATCAAATCTAGTGACTATGGACACTCTAAAGATAGAGTAGAACTAGGGATTATCCCTTCCCTTACTCCTATTACGGGTTTTCCCCTTTCCTATTATAATCTAAGAATTCTGGTGACTATTATCCCTTCCCCTACTCCTATTACGGGTTTTCCTTTTTTTCTTTCACGTATGATGCCATGGTATCCTGGATTTTCCCTAACTACATTGGCTATTCCTCCGACTGGCGTGTGTATAATTTATAAGAATCTTTTGCTACCTTCCATTTCTTTCCGGCCACTTTTCTTCAGCCTGGTGATAAAATTTAAATATATAAATTTATTTGCATAAATTAATTATACTTGTTGTTTTTCAGTATTGCATCCCCCTCTTTTAACACCCCATCCCCGGCCTCTGCTAGCTCTCTGGCATCTGCAAGCCATTGCTTAATTTCGGTATATACCTCCATTCTCACCTCACCCTTTACTTCTATTATTAGAAAACAGTTAACTAGTGTTTATTTGTATCAGCTAGTCAAAGCAAATGATAAAAATATTATTCAATATAAAATCAATTACTGCACGTTGCAGAATATGTTCATAAAGGCGTCACTATACTAATCAGAATTTCACACCGGAATATTACCAACGATTTTAAAATAGCACTACCACATTCCTTCAATTCAATGTTCCATCAAGTTATTCTCAGAGCTTCTATCACGTTATTCACACTTACTCTCATAGCATCTACCACGTTATTTTCAAAATCATCTATTTCTTTATTCTCAGAGCTTGAATCAAGTTATACTCAGTGCTTCTATCACTTTATTCCCGGAGCTGCTATCCATTTATTCTCAGAGCTTATATCAGAGTTTCTGTCAAGTTAAATTCAGAGCTTCTCTCATGTACTCCCAACGCTTTATCAGAAATTCTATCAAGTTATTCTTAGAGCTTCTGACTCCTTATTCCCAGAGCTTCTTTCTAGTTATTCCCAAAGTTTCTATCAAACATTCTATCGTTATTCTCAGAGCTTCTTCCACGTTTTTCCCAGTTGTTCTCATAGCTCTCAAAACAATGATACAGAAATGAAACAACAAGCTTCATTGCTACATGGTATGTATGTGTTCTTACTTATAACAAAAATTAGCATTGCCACAAAACCTACATCCCTATACCTATGTAATAACATCACATAGCAAAACAAATGTAAATAGAATTTAGCATAATTCAAATACAACATATAAATATTTACATGTTATTGCTTTAAAAAGAAAACTTGAATATCCCAAAACGATCAACATAATTTCAACTCTCTAATGCCGCACATAAATCATTTTATCCTAGCAAAAGCTACAATTAAAATAATCATCGCTTTTAAACAAAATACAAAATGACACTCGAATCAATACACAAATGCTTACTAGTACCACCGAAAAGTCACAATTTGTCTTGTAAATGATTATAAAATAGTGCCTACTAGTACAACCGAAAAATCACATATTGTCTTGTAAATGATTATAAAATAGTGCCTACTAGTACAACCGAAAAGTCACATATTGTCTTGTAAATGATTACAAAATAGTGCCTTGTAAATGATTATAAAATAGTGCCTTGTAAATGATTATAAAATAGTGCCTTGTAAATGATTATAAAATAGTGCCTTGCAGCCCAAAGCACAAGTGCTTCTGATACATTTTTTCAGTTGCATTCTTCTTCTTTCTTAAAAAGCAGGTCAAATTATACTGTTCCATACCTGTAACGTTTTCACATGGTAGACAGCAGGTTGATTACGTGGTGGAGTAAATTTGCCCATTAATATTTAAAAAAATAATTGTTATATAAATTGTTGAATTGTCAAAGTAACACGACAATGGACACTCCGTATGTCATGATTTTTGAAAGTGTCTAATTTGGAGTAAACACTGGAGTTGGGAATATGTTAGAGATTGCTGAAAGTGTCTAATTTGGAGTAAACACTGGAGTTGGGAATATGTTAGAGATTGCTGATTATTCACAGAAACATTTATTACAAATTAAAGATACATTTCTATATATAGAATACAATTCTTTCCACTCATAACTTGTACAAACATCACAATCACACTTCACAAATGGTTCACAAATATACGCTACTGAAGACTATTCACCAAATTGTCAAATAAAATGTATATATCTTTCTGGATATTTTTCAATCTAAGATTTCAACAGAAATACAGTTGAAGACATTTATTTACAGTATTATGTTTTACAGTTGCGTATGAAAAAATTCGTTCTTTATGATTTGTTCACTAATGATGAAAAATATCACTGAATGTCAGTTTTCTAACTGTAACATATATTTCCACCCCTTCCTTTATTTTTCATTTGTTTCTTTTACATTTACTATCAATAACTGTATTTTTAGTTATGATATACTTTGTTGATAATTGTTGAGTACTTGCTCTTATTGTCAACATTCATATGGTATGTTTACAAAGATGTCAGAAACTGCACGTTGAGTACCTGAACAGTTTTGAAAATATCAGGACCCTCTTAAAACAGATTATTAGACACTGCCCAGAGTGCTATTGTAATAAAATGACAGGGTCATCACTTCTAGTGGAACTCAGTCGTGTAAATTTATGTGAATGCTTGAGCCACCTGAAATCTTGATAATGGCTTAACACATGATGCAAGTTCCTAAGAAGTTAACCTTTTAGGGCCATCCATTGGTTGCATTCTGGCCAGCTATTGTTAACCAATAGTTGTCTACTGGACAGCTACAGCTGAATAATGGGTGCTACAAGAATACAAGGAGAAACATGCACTGTAAAAATCTGACAGGTTTAGAATCCATAATCAAAGAACCACACACACAGTAAGATATATCTTGGATTCCCTCTGCCTGTCTCCATCACTAGAAGTTATGTAAAAAGACCTCACCATGATTAAACCACATAGGTTTTACAGTCTGATAAAAAAGTCATGACTCCTTGACCCACTTGTTTGTTTTTCAAACATCAAAATTTGAAATTCCTTTCTTTAGAGCTCTCCCATGATACTTCAGTATCGAGAAGCTTCTAACAAAGAGGTCAGAGACATTATGTAACTTTGGACCATTGTCTAAGTTCTCGAACCAACCACATACTACGTGACCAGTCACGTGATGCACCTTATGACTTTTAATAAATACGGCGAACGCGGTTCTGTAGAGTCACTCCGAGAATCCAGAAGCATAGACATAGTGCTGATACTTCGTGCTACCGCTATTCGTTGAGTCACATAGGAACAGCCGACACCATTGCTGAGATAACACCTTGATTTCTCACTAAGGTATTGAATTTATTTAATTGTATTTTGCATTGTTGAACATGTATGTAATTTTGTGCTATGCAATGCTATTGTAGCTTAAGCACGGTTCATTGATAAATGACAAAAACCTATAAGTTATTGTATATAAATCATTGTAACTCTTTTCCCATTGTAACTTTAATTTATATAACTTTAAATTCACTAGAGCCAGGGATGCCTGAGCCCGACATGAATTTTCTATTGTAATTCAAATTATTGCGTGTAAATTTTAATGTAAATTGTAAAGCACTTTGCTTGGTTTGAATTGTCCCTTTTGTATGAACTCTAAATTTTAACGTTGTAAATATTTGGTAATTCATATGTCATGCTTGTTAAACGCAACATGCGTGAGATTATAATTTTTGATCTAAATTGTAAACGATGCGTTATGTCAAATTTCTAGCCCTACCATTTATAAACTAATCGTGCTTAGGTTAGCGAACTTTTGAGCAAGATGATTACGAAAACACTTTTGTTTTCAGGTCGGCTTCTTTTTCCTCCTCCTTTATCCTTGTTCCACTGAAGTTTTTCAAGCTCTACGAGTGAGCTGAGTCCACTATTGTCCTATTACCATTAATGGACAGTGCCGCGCGCAGGTTTGCACGTCTGTCTATACTCACCATTCCATTCAGCATGATACTGAAAGACAGTTCCATTGTTATGCTGTATGCATCTTTGCTGAGGGAAGACAAGTGAGGTAGACTGGTCTGGACTGGTTTCAAACACGTGGCCAACTTTCACAAGCTAAGTCATTGCTTGGTGTACCGAAATCAAAAGAACATTGTTTTCAAGGCAATTCTCTCATTGACAGTTTAGCACGTTAATTTGCCAAGGCTTAGAATTAGACTTCGCGCTCGTATATTAACTATTTGTTAAATTGTTAAACTTATTAAATCTTATTTTTAATTGTTAATCCTCTTGTAGTACATTTTTATGCATGATAGACCTATAGATAGTCTTGGTTTGGATGGGGGCGAATGAGCTGAATGACATAACGTATGCATATTAATTTAGAGGAATTTAACGACTCTAAGCCAGCTTTGTACGCAAATTGTCAGTTTGTAAATCTGTTGTCTGTACTACAAGACACATTTTAAAGTTAGTCAAATGATAATTTGGGCAGCCAGTCTGTTTAGGATAGAGAGTAGGAATTAATTTAATCTATCATTTTTAAAGTCCTTAAAAATCCTAGGCAGAGTCTATAAATAAATACTGGAAACGTAACAAGTGTGAGCTCGTCCGGTGGATTGATATGTATTAAATTGTAACATTTTTTATACATAGGGCGTATCATATATTTAGAAAACGACATTGAGAAATTGCCAATTGTTCTTTTGATTTCTGGTCATCGAGTTCTTGCTTTTGTGACATGTGCATGTATTCTTTTGCAGGGAATTGTGTACACCTAGTCAGGCCTGAAAATGGCGACTAATTTAGTCGCCATGGCTAGTGAAAAAAATAATTGGCGACTAAAAAAAAAACTTTAGTCGCCAACTGCGAGTGCACTAAAATGAACTTTTTTGTGAACAACTATGGGTTTGTAAATTTTCCTTCCTTTCTTCTTCTCTCTATTGTTTTTGGTACGTACTCATGACATTCCTTTATCTCAACATGTGAGTCAATAAGGGTAGTCCATGTACCGTGGCTTCTGTCTACGTCACTAAGTCCTTTAAGTGATTTATCTGCAGACAGCAGTTCTGCCCTGTCTCTGACAACAGCATCGTGCATACTCACCAGTATACCTGCATTGTCATCGACCGTCTCTAGCAAGTCTACACCAGAAATACTAGATTTCGTCCCTGTACAGTTTTTGACTCTATCTTCTTCCATGTCACGTTTGGAAAAGAATTCTGTCTCAGTTCTGACAACTGTCATGTCATCTGAAGTAAATGAATTTATCATAGGCACATTGTCTCCGTCTGTATTGCTACCTATGCTGTCATCTGGATCAAATACTTCTGTTTCCCTGGCTGTCAATGTGTTAGCACTCGAAACCTCACATAACGCAATAATCTTGTTTCAAAATTACGTCATGACTCACGTCATTTACCGGAGATCGAGATCTACCGATATCAGTCTTCGTAGTGACTCTCTCTTAAACTTCGGTCAGTAGACTTAGTCAACGTGTCACTGCCCTTTAACGGTACACAACTGATAGAATTCGTCCCTATCTTCTCATGTGTATTGGTCCCATCAGTAAAATCAGTCAATGTGTTGCTAGAAGTTTCAACACACCTTTAAAGGTACACAACTGATAGAATCTGCCTCTATCTTCTCATGCGTATTCACTCCGTCAATCAAGGTGTCACACGTACACGGCGGTGTATGTGTGTGTGTCCAAAATCTACACGTGTTAAGTGTTTAATAATGGCGTCATTTCTTATCTCTGTACACTTCCAGCCTGAGAGTTCTGCTGCCAAGTGGACAAATTCATCTGGCAGGCCTAGAAAGTTACAATACACTGAGTGGCCGGATGTTCTGATCCCAGCAGATGATGATGATGATGATGATGATGATTGATTATTTATAACTTTATCAGATTAAGTTGAAAGTAAAAATAAAAACATCACTGTAAAACAACACAAAATTGAGCTTTCGTTGTAAAAGACCTTCAGAAAATTAAAAAAAATTCAAACTGAAATATAGATGAAATCACACATTGATTTGTATAACACTGACATCATTCGCTCTCTTTCTCTCTCTCTCTCAAACTCCCCCCCCCCAAATTATCTTAATAATATCTAGCTACTACTTTTATTAATAAAATTGACACGATACTATAGCTAATAACCACATGACCACCCAGATTACCTGAACAAAACAGTATTTTTTTTATGTTAGGCTATTTTGATTGTCTAGAAAAAAATTAAATTGGCTAGGAAACATTTTAGTTTGGCTAGTAAAATTTTTAGTTTGGCTAGTAAAATTTTTAAGTTACTAGCCAAAGGCTAGTGGGACTTTTTTTTCATTTTCAGGGCTGCACCTAGTTAATATTGTTGTATTTGTGCATGATGTTAACTGTTGATGATTATTTAGCGTGGTGACGTTGAATATTTCATTGTGAGAAGTCGACGTGTTACACCGCCAGCTAGGAGAGTTACCGGTAGTAACAGACTTCGGACTATTATATTTAGGGTGCTAAGTATAATGTATAATGTTGTATGGTAGGAGCCATGACATTACGGAAGCCTTGGAACAGCGAAAACTGTGACAAACAGGTGAAACGTGTGATACTAACACGTAATTTATTTCGGAAGGTGTTCTGAATAAATTAAATAATTTTTTAAGGTCGTAGCCTAAAAGTTATTTCGGGATAAGCGGAGTTATCGCCGACGGTTAGAATACACAATTCACGAGATACATTTTGATTGTAGCCAGACGTGCTAAGACAGTAAAATGGATCTAGAACAGATTTTCGAAAATCTGAAAAAGAAAGGTATCATGCTAGGGTACCAGGGTGACGAGTTTACAAGCTACGTTAGAGCTGAGCTAGAGAAAGCGAAAAAGGAGAGACAAGAGATAGAAAGAGAGGAATGCGCAGCTAATCGTGAGCTGAAAAAGTTAGCCGAAACGAAAAAGCTAGAAGCCGAAACCGAAGCAAAGCGCATAGCAGCCGACGCTGACATGGAAGCGAAACGCATAGCTGCTGACACCGAAGCGAAGCGCATAGCCGCCGATGCCGAAACGAAACGGTTAGAATCACCGACCGTAATCGAAGAAGCAGTGGTAGTTCACATTCTAGTGATGGAAACAACCAGAGTAGAACTGAACACATCATTCCAAGGTTAAATATGGTCCCATTTGATGAGAACAAAGATCAAATAGACGCGTATTTAAAAACGTTTGAAAAGTTAGCCAAAGCAACAAACATTCCAGCCGAACATTGGGCCGTAAATTTATCTGGGTTACTGCAGGGGAGTGCGAAAGACAAATTCAATAAACTTAGCGATTTAGAGTCGGATGAGTACGACACCGTCAAAGCCGCATTATTGAAACGCTACAGACTCACAGCAGACACATATCACCGTAAATTTAAACAGGCCACTAAAACAAGTTCAGAAACACACGTACAATACATAAGATGCGTGACTGATTTATTCCAACGGTGGATGGACTTAGCTGAAATTCAACAGACGTACAATGGACTTAGTGATGAAATGGTAAAAGACCATATTCTCGGGTCATACAAATCAGATCTACTGATTCACTTAGCAATAAGGGAGAAATCCACGCTAGAAGAAATAGGCAACACTGCCAATCGCTTTGATGACGCACATTCTCAATTCTCGAACACACATGCGAACAACAAGTCTCGACCGAACGAACCGCCGACTCGGAAGGATAAGAAAAATGACGGAAAGGCGCGTAGCGAACGCGATGGATGACAAAACGTCTAAGTCTAAACCCGACACTAAAACCAAGTCTGACAAGCAGAAAGATAAAAAGACACTTGCTTGTTACACATGCGGTGATAGTGGACATTTTTCGAGAACTTGTCCTGACAAAAAGACAGCAAAAATCTATGCAGTAGATAGTCACGCATCTAAAACAGAGAAGTCAAACCGTACACCAGTACAAGCAAACGGACATGAAACAATCGCTTTGCTTGACACAGGGTGCAAACTGGACGCTATGGTAAACGCATCGCTAGTTAACCGTGCCGATTACACAGGGGAGACAATTTCAGTTACCTTCACGAACGGGGAACGGGATACCTTACCGGTAGCAGAAATTTCTATAATTTCTGACTTCGTAGAAGGAACAGTCAGAGCAGCCGTGATTGAAAACTCACCGCATGACGTGATTCTTGGTTGCAAGTATGTATTGCCGTGCAAAAACAAACTTCAACCGACACACCACTGGTTAACGCTGTAACCAGAGCAGCGAGTAGTAATTGCAAATCCGTAACCGCGCCTATGTCTGCCGCACCAGCCATAGATGAAGCGACAGTTAGCGAAATAAAATTGCTACAGGCTGAAAACGAAACACTGGACAAGCTATGCAAACAAGCTGTACTTGCTAGTGACGTCGAATTTGACGACTCGAATAAGAGAGCGTGCATTATTCTGAAAAAGGGTTTATTGTACCGCTATTCGAGAGTGGGAGACGAATTCCGGAAGCAATTGGTCGTTCCACAAACCAAGCGTAGTGACGTATTACGATTAGGTCATGAGAGTCTTTTTGGTGCACACATGGGTGTCCAGAAAACATCTAGTCGTATTACACGTGAGTTTTATTGGCCGGACATCCTCGCCGATATCCATAGATTCGTGTTAAGTTGCGACACATGCCAGAAAACACAATCTAGAAATTCCATCAAACCCGCACCGTTAGGAGAGCCTGAATTGATCAGTGAACCCTACAAACACGTAGCAATGGATTTGATTGGGCCGATAATACCCACATCAACAAGGGGTAATCAATACGTGCTGACCACTATTGATTATGCAACGAGATTCGCCGACGCTGTACCGTTGAAAAACATCGAGACAGAAACCGTCGCGGAGGCTTTGTTCAGAATCTGGGCCCGTGTTGGAGTTCCTACCGAGATTTTGACAGATCAGGGGAGTCAATTCGTGAGCAAAGTAATGAAGGAAGTAAATTGCTTACTGTCCATCAAACACCTTACTTGCACACCCTACCACCCCCAGGCGAATGGTTTGATCGAAACATGTAATGGGACATTAAAAGCAGCACTTAAAAAGCTCGCCACTGACAAACCGAAAGATTGGGATCGATACATTCCAGCCTTACTATTTGCATATAGGGAAGTGCCACAATCTTCTACCGGATTTTCACCGTTCGAATTACTTTACAGACATACTGTACGCGGACCGATGATGATTCTGAAGGCACTGTGGACTGATGACAAGACTGATGACGAAGTTAAGACAACTTACGAGTATGTCACTGACTTACGAAACCGTCTTGAGACTATAGGCAAAATAGCACGGGAAAACTTGACGATAGCTCAGTCTAGACAGGCAGAATATTACAATAAGACCACCAAACCTAGAGAGTTTGAAGTTAATGACAATGTGTTATTGTTGCTTCCTGAAGCACATAACAAACTTCAGATGAAATGGAAAGGGCCCTTTGCAGTAACCGCCAAGCTAGGGGGACTGAACTATAAGGTACAAACACGGAAGAGAGAGAAAATCTTTCATGTTAACCTACTCAAAAAGTACATAAGCCATGAGGATCAAACCACTCAAGCTGATTTTGTCGTAGCGACGATAGTTACAGAAGATGAGGGGGAGACTGATTGTATCACTGGTACTTTACCAAACTGTCCTTTGCAGACAGACGAAACTGTTAAAGACGTTAGAGTGAATGACGCCTTGACGGAACAACAGAAGAAGGAAGTGAATGAATTGCTAAACGAGTTCTCGTCTACACTGACAGACAAACCAGGGTTGACAGACTTGATAGAATTTTCACTGAAGCTGACTGACAACAAACCGATACGTTTGAGACCGTATCCGTTGCCACATGCTAAGATAGATAATGTTAGACGTGAGATTAAGACTATGTTAGATCTAGGGGTCATAGAGAAAACAGACAGTGCCTACGGATCACCCATCATGTTGATCAAGAAACGTGATAACTCGTTCCGTTTTTGCGTAGACTACCGCAAACTCAATCAAGTGACAGAGTTTTGTGCCGCACCTCTCCCAGATCCAGATTTAATATTTACTAAGCTAGCTAACGCTCACTACTATACCAAAATAGATTTGTCACGCGGTTTTTGGCAAATCAAGGTCAAGGACACAGATCGACACATACTAGCTTTCACTACAACTGTAGGAAAATACACATGGAAAGTTATGCCTTTCGGAGTTTCAAACGCTCCAAGCTTTTTTTCCAAAATGATGCGATCACTGTTAGCACCACTGTATGGACGCGGAGTTGAGAACTTCATGGATGATTTAATTCTAGGCACCCAGACATGGGAGGAGCATTTGACACTCTTACGAGACGTGCTCGCCAGATTAAAGCAAGCCAATCTCACTGCCCGCCCTACCAAGTGCGAAATCGCACAATTCTCCTTAGACTTCTTGGGACACCGGTTGAGCCAAGGAACTATGACGCCAAGTGAAGCTAAGATAGCACAACTTAAGGACACTTCACAACCGCTAACTAAAACACAAGTTAGAAGTTTTCTTGGTCTTGCTAATTACTACAGAAAATTCGTACAAGATTTTAGTGCTATTGCAAGTCCTCTGACTGACTTGACGCGTAAAAATATGCCGACAAAAGTAGTGTGGACTGATGCATGCCAAAACGCTTTTGACACACTGAAATCTAGACTGACTTCAGACTTAATTGTTAAACTACCAGATTTGACAAAACCATTCTTGTTTAGGACTGATGCTAGCAACACGGGATTAGGATCTGTGTTATTACAAGAACACAATGATGTCAAACACCCAGTTGCACATGCAAGTTGTAAACTCACTACAGCTGAACAGAAATACTCCACCAGTGAAAAGGAATGTCTTGCAATAGTTTGGGCGATAAAAAAGTTTGAGAACTATTTGTACGGAAAAACCTTCGTCATTGAGTGCAACCATCAACCGTTAGCCTTTTTAGGGCAGGCCCAATTTACGAACAACAGGTTAATGGTTGGTCTTTATTTCTGACACAGTATGACGCGAATATTCATTACATCAAGGGTTCTATGAATGTTGGCGCAGACTATATGAGTCGTGCTTGAGACATCAAAGTGCCGATACTGATAGAATGATGTTTAACTGATTAACTGAACCTTACGAATTCTTTCCTGTACACATAGAAATATTGTATGAGAGCGCCGTTATTCTAGAGTTGATATTTCGTCGCATTACTTTATTTCTCAGAATGTTGAAATCTTTTTTGTGTAAATTTTTTTCTTCATTGTGGACTTCTACATTTTATCATACATAATTTGTAGGAGGTATTTTATCTTTGGTAAGATAAACGCCTCAAAAGCAAGGGGGTGTCACAGTCTGATAAAAATGTCATGACTCCTTGACCCACTTGTTTGTTTTTCAAACATCAAAATTTGAAATTACTTTGTTTAGAGTTCTCCCATGATACTTCAGTATCAAGAAGCTTCTAACAAAGAGGTCAGAGACATTATGTTACTTTGGACCATTGTCTAAGTTCTCGAACCAACCACATACTACGTGACCAGTCACGTGATGCACGTTATGATTTTTAATAAATACGGCGAACGCGGTTCTGTAGAGTCACTACGAGAATCCAGAAGCATAGACGTAGTGCTGATAATTTGTGCTACCACTATTCGTTGAGTCACATAGGAACATCCGACGCGATTGCTGAGATAACACCTCAATTTCTCACTAAGGTATTGAATTTATTTAATTGTATTTTGCATTGTTGAACATGTATGTATTTTTGTGCTATGCATTGCTATTGTAACTTAAGCACGGTTCGTTCATAAATGACAAAACCCTATAAGTTATTGTATATAAATCATTGTAACTCTTTTCCCATTGTAACTTTAATTTATATAACTTTAAATTCACTAGAGCCAGGGATGCCTGAGCCCGACATGAATTTTCTATTGTAATTCAAATTATTGCGTGTAAATTTTAAATTGTAAAGCACTATGCTTGGTTTGAATTGTCCCTTTTGTATGAACTCTAAATTTTAACGTCGTAAATATTTGGTAATTCATACATCATGCTTGTTAAACGCAACATGCGTGAGATTATAATTTTTGATCTAAATTGTAAACGACGCGTTATGTCAAATTTCTAGCCCTACCATTTATAAACTAATCGTGCTTAGGTTGGCGAACTTTTGAGCAAGACGATTACGAAAACACTTTTGTTTTCAGGTCGGCTTTTTTTTCCTCCTCCTTTATCCTTGTTCCACTGAAGTTTTTCAAGCTCTACGAGTGAGCTGAATCCACTATTGTCCTATTACCATTAATGGACAGTGCCGCGCGCAGGTCTGCACGTCTGTCTATACTCACCATTCCATTCAGCGTGATACTGAAAGACAGTTCCATTGTTATGCTGTATGCATCTTTGCTGAGGGAAGACAAGTGAGGTTGACTGGTCTGGACTGGATTCGAACACGTGGCCAACTTTCACAAGCTAAGTCATTGCTTGGTGTACCGAAATCAAAATGAACATTGTTTCAAGGCAATTCTCTCGTTGACAGTTTAGCACGTTAATTTGCCAAGGCTTAGAATTAGACTTCGCGCTCGTATATTATCTATTTGTTAAATTGTTAAACTTATTAAATCTTATTTTTAATTGTTAATCCTCTTGTAGTACATTTTTATGCATGATAGACCTATAGATAGTCTTGGTTTGGATGGGGGCGAATGAGCTGAATGACATAACGTATGCATATTAATTTAGAGGAATTTAACGACTCCAAGCCAGCTTTGTACGCAAATTGTCAGTTTGTAAATCTGTTGTCTGTACTACAAGACACATTTTTAAAGTTAGTCAAATGATAATTTGGGCAGCCAGTCTGTTTAGGATAGAGAGAAGGAATTAATTTAATCTATCATTTTTAAAGTCCTTAAAAATCATAGGCAGGTCTATAAATAAATACTGGAAACGTAACAATAGGTATAAGTCTAAAACTGTAATTTGTATGTTTCTTTGCAGATACAGGATGCACTTTTTTCTTTCTTTCAGATGATTGCAATGCATTTCAGTTTTCATGTGTTCTTAGATATTATTGCTATTTTAATCAGTACAAATACTATGCGATTTAAGCTGGTTGATTTACTTGTAATTAACTTGCTATTCATTTTCAGAACTTTGTAGTGAGAGTGATGCAATGAATTTGGATCTCTTTAGTGTAACATCGAGGTTCACTTCCATTTACATCATAACCATGAGATGTAAACTGTTTTATTATGATTTAGGTATTTTCTATTGTTATTGTTTTCTACCTTATTTATATGGCATAACTTTGATCTGTAAATTGTTTGGTTATGATTTAGGGATTTTATACTTTTATTATTTTGTCTGTGGCTCTACCTTATTTATATGACTTAACTTTGATCTGTAAAAATGTTTCATTAATATTTAGGGATTTTATATATTTATTGTTTTTGTAACTCTACCTTATTTATATGACATAACTGTAACTGGATAAACATAAATTTCACTTTATCTTCTTGAGACTGCATAATTGTATCTGGAAAATATAAATGTATCTTTACTTCACTGATATTGCTTATTTGTATCTGGAAAAAATGTAAATGAGTCACGGGAAAAAGGGACAGCAATCATAAAAAAATTAATTTTTTTATTTTACCTAATTATTCCCCTTTTTTTGGACGCACTGTTTTGGGCTTCGCTGTGTGTCAGGTGATTGACGGATGGATGGATGGCGTGATGCTTGCATTGTCAGTATGTTTGCAAGCGTGATTCCTTATTTTTTATTTATAACAATTTGATTTGATTTGTTTACTTGTTTATTTACGTTAGGAGATAAGAATTAAATTAGTGATAAGTTGATAGCATATTTAATTGTTAAACGTTCATTCAATAGAAATTTAGCTAGGGATTATTTTAGACTTTGCACCACTAGAATGAATGCATCATCGAACAATAGACGTCCATTATTTCTCTTGCCTTTTATTTCTAGAAGGCCGTGGAAGAGTTAGGTTTTATAAAAGAAGATTACAGGGACTTTTTCCAGTCAGTGTAAGAGTGTTTGCGCGCAGAGCAACATCAGAGAGCTTAGACGTTTTTTTATCGTCACGTTCTCGCACCGTCCATTTTGTCTAATTTTTCATAATTAGCAAAATAGGAGTACAGGAGTGCTCACCCTTCATTGTTGAGACTTTGCAGTGTCTTCGTGGGGATAGGACCAGCTGGCTTCCACCCACCCAGCCACACGACGGGCACCCTCCCCTAGATTGTCGGCAGGAACCAGGGCTACAGACAGACTGGGGATTCTGAGACAAGTCTACGGGGCACACCTTCATTTACACTCCGGTTTTTCACTGTCTTCTCGCCGCTCTTTTCAGGGTGGGAGGGGGGCTTTCTTTTGCTGTTCAGCAAGGGAAGCCAGTCAATGAGGCCTGACGGATCTTCGTCAACTCGTCATTGAATTCATGTACCACGTACATCGTTATCTATCTACGGGGCCGAGATATTACCCGTGATTCTCTTCGCCAGTGTGTTGGCAAGCTTGACTACATTTTCTTCTTCACACAGACATGTGTGTTTGTCCTTTTCGACATTCACTTTAGTAAGTAGGTTAGATTTAGTTAGTGGTGCATTCATTTAGGTAGGTAGTTTAGATTAGTAATTATTTAGAACTTTGGAACATTATTGACATTTATTTATTTATAGAAACATTTTCCCTGTTAACATTTCATATTAATACTGCATAAATATTTTCTTATAAGTATTTAGAAACTGATAAAATAATTGGGTTTCCTTTTTCACCCTAAATATTTAAGACATTTATAATTATTAACATTGTGTTTTCACCCATCAATCTGGTTTTATAGATAGTGAAAAACTATTAGCTTTAACATTAGCTTATGCGGTCATCACCGCCCTTTATTGTATACTATTTGGTAGGGTCAATGTGATCCTCACCATAAGATATAGTATTATTGAATTTGTTTATTATTTCACTTTATTTTAATTTTTTATCATATTCATCGCTCTGGTCCCCCTATCCCATGAATGTTGCTGAGTGGATGTTTTTCAGAATTAATGACTAACACCGTACGAGAGAGTTAGCCCCCAATTTATTAGAATAAATTTCTTATTTTTACTCTTCAACAAGAGTTGGGTTTTTCTCTCTCTCTGTTGTGCAAGTGCATTGGTGCGGTTGTTTGTTTGTTCGTTCTGTTCGTCCCTCACAATACATTCACCCCGCATTCATACATACACGCTGATTTTCACATTTTACCCCACATGCAGAATAAATATATTTCCCCACAAGAACATCGTCGGTATCTGTATGTGAGAGTGATTTATTTTAACACCTTAAGTCATTCGGTGTGATCCAGCAAGTCGCGGTATCTGACCTGACCCCCGCCCTTTGACCGAGAAGGAGAGAGAGGCCAGCGACGGTCAGATAACAACAACAATTAACTGACTACCCCGTGACAAAATGTAAATTTAATTTGTTAATACCATGTAACTATATCTGGAAAAATATGCAATTTGTGACAGGACAAGTAACTAAACTCATTATTCACTTGTGGTGAACTAAATGGTTGCATTCAGTAATTGTAAATATATTCTTAGGAATTATTAAGGAAAGTCAATACCTCCCCATCTAAAATTCTTCGGAAGAATTAATGTTGTGTTTCTTCACTTATTGTCAAATTCCCTTTGGTACTTTACACCTTCCTTTGGCACCACTACATCTACCTTGGTGCACCTGTTTTTAGTAAACTGGTCAAGGTGTACCTTTTCATAAGCCTGAAAATTCAGCCAGTGCATGTTGTTTGCAAGCCCGGAGGCCATTATGTTATCGGCCACAGTGGGAAAGTGAGGCAAATCCTGTTCAGGTCATGTTGACCTCCATTTCACGTCATACTATTTTAACTCTTTCTGTCTTGTGACGTACCATATACATGCCAAATAAATTTAATGGATTGAACTAATTTGTTAACATATGTTGTTGTTGATTCCAAGATCACTATCATAACAGTTAACAAGAGAGACTTTTCAAGCCTGCCACTAAAATAAGACATTACTAAGAATTACTCTGGCGAGAGTGCAAGGGGTACTCTTCCAATCTGTCACCCGCAAGCTGATAGGTGCAAATTATCATAGATATAAGGATGATAATTTTCTCGTAATTAAAGGGGCCCTCTTCTAGTAGCATACAAAATACCGATTTCACTTATGTATCCTTTAAAGATAATACTTCTTCATCAACATTCCTCTGTATCGAAATACGTATTACATTAAGTTCCTCTAAACTTTTGAAATTATGCATTTTAATTTTAAAATTCTACGTAAATTACTAGAGTAAAATACCATTTACCTTCTATTTAATGGCAAATAGCTTACTCTCGCTTCAAGTTCTTTTACTCCACATTTCATAAATATATCGATACGTAATTATATTAACGATTACACTTTACCACTGTTTGAAAGTACAAGAGATTAAAATTATCTCTTGAAATCTATAAGTGCTCTGGACAAGATATCAAGTTACAATTTCAAAGTCAAGTAGGGAAGGAAAATGTGGGTTTAGTATACAATGTGTCGTCACGGTATTCGCTCTCATCCTCTAGGTCCTAGAGTCTAGGAGAATTATTGGATTCACTAGGATGTCTTTACTTGTTTTCATTAACATCCACCAGGAGCGTTTTTATCTTCTTTAACATGCAATATAAGACTTTACGTGAATTTATTAATGTCCAGCAGGAGTTGGTTTCTTTTATAAATTAATATCGAACTGAAGTAATTTTACTTCTTAACATCCAGAAGGAGAATTTTCTTGTTTTCATTAACATCGAGCAGGAGTCGTTTTTTTGATAATAATTATCATTCAGCAGGAGTCTATACTTGTATATATTAATATAATATATAATAATATTGAAATCCGGCAAGAGATCATTTTCTTTTATTCATTAACACCCAGCATAACTAACGTCCAATAGGAGTCCTATACTTAATTTACTAACATCCAATATGATTTCTATACTTAATTTACTAACATCCAATAAGAGTCCTATACATAATTTACTAACATCCAATAGGAGTCCTATATGTAATTTACTAATATCGAAGTGGCATGTGACTATTTACAGCATTTTAAAATCTACAAATCGTCAATATGATATTCAGTATGAGTTTATAATAGTAATAATATGTGTTTGCTTCCATTTCAATATGTATTTTGACTTGTAAATTCAACTGGATTCAATTGTATTTGGACATGGGATGTTACTTGTATTCAAACAGAAAGATTGTTTGGCTGGTACTCCAATAGGATCTTGCTTGCATGCACTAAGATTGAATATGGATCTCTGTCTGTATGTACTCGATGTTTATAATCACATTAGGCATTCCAAGTAGATTACGTGCATTTCAATATGGTCTCTTAGTACTATTATCTAGGTTAGTGATCGACACGATGCAAAATAATATGCTAACATTTACCTAGGAGTGGGTGAAATCGCGAATTGCATTGCATAAATTCCACCCTCCCACACCTGGAATTCAATGTAAAAAGTCTGCACATTATACTTTTATAAATGAATTATTTGTGTTATAATGAATACAAATACTTTTATAAATGAATTATTTGTGTTGTAATGAATACATATACTTTTATAAATGAATTATTTGTGTTGTAATGAATACATGTACTTTTATAAATGAATTATTTGTGTTGTAATGAATACATGTACTTTTATAAATGAATTATTTGCATCTAAAATCATTAAAGTAATCGCACATAACCTAAATGTTGATCTCTGCTATTTTTGTATAAATACCTATTTAAAAGTGACTGCAAGAGACGTCATTTGCTTCTGATTCTGGCTGTGAGAAAACAAAATTGTGGATCAGATCGGGCGGAAGAAAGTTTACTAGATTTGTTTGTGTGTGTGGCGGGGAGGGGATTCTCTATGTGTGTCCCTTGGGTAATTAATTAATAAGCGAAATCACGCTCCCAATTAATGTATATTAATTAATTCTCTCGTTCCCAATCACACCCACAATCTCCTCAAGGGTCTTGTCGTGCGGTCTTGAGAGTGACGAGGTCAAGCCTTGGGTAGTCCGTCAGTCAGTGGCTATCCCTACCCAAGTGTTACCTGTCTCAGATAGTGAACTATACAACGTTATCTTACAGTCGTCTCTTCACCTATCTGGCCCTTACCACTGTCTCTCGTCGTCGAGAATAGGAACTATTTTGAATCATGTGCGTAGACCGTCTATCTAATTATTGTTACGTCATTGGCTGCCCCCACCCATTCTCAATTTCACATGAAACTCTCTTCCAGATATGAGAGCAAATAGTTTTAAGAAATAATAAAATTTATTAAAAGAATATAATAAAACTCAAATCATTCAATATCATGAAAAACCCCACCAGAAATTAATATAAGATCTAGAATCCAAATGCTTTCTCTCCACAAGTTAAAGAGTTAGGAATGAAGAATTGAACTGTTCTAAATTAATGTTCAATGAGTAAACAGTTCTTAGAAATCATCAATCAGAAGATGAAACTCATTCTCCAGATTCTCTCAAAAAAATCAATATGAAGAACCAAAAATTCTGTTCTCCCTTAACAATTAAATGAAGCAAATTAACAGTGCTTAATTCAATAATCACTAACATAGACTATAGGAAAGAATATAAATCAGAAATTTACATTAATCACAGAACGATTACAGACATGTAACGCAACATAAGTAAGCATTCACCTGATGTGATTAGCGGTTGTTGTGTCCGTCTACGCCCGGCACTGGCAGCTGGTGCGCAATACGAGTTACACTGAACAAGCTTGCAAAAATCGTTCACTTCACTCCTGCTAGTGTTCACATTTACCGTTCTTGTCAGGCACTTGGTTATACACAATTATTAACGAAGTGTCCTGGTTACGATTATAGTCCAAACGAAATTCTCACACAAGTCAGTTATTAACTTTGTTGCACTAAAATATTGAGTCATTCATTACTCTGCTAATTTGTCAAGCCGTAGATTTCTCCACTTGGCAGAAACTCATATTACTAGTGAAATTTACGTACCAATACAAGTCTCCCCGACAGTATTATCCGGTTCGAAAAAGTCACTCTGCCGTCTTGCCTGTATGACGCGTAATATCCACGTGCGCTTCTCCAAGCAAATCTTGTCTGACAAATTCTTACTGTTGTAAATCTTTCCGTCGCCTTCTCGATCAACTGGGTTTTCACACAACAGTCCAGTAATGCTCCAATGACAATATACGTAGACCAGGTACTCAGTGCCAAGGTCCCTAGTGAAGTTAAAGCTGAACTTGTTAGAATTCTTTGGTTTACCTTGCGAGACTCCACCCTTTTGAAGTACTCTCTTTGAGTAATCTTGATCCTCTCAAGTGATCCTTTGACTTACTCCCTTTGACTTCCGAGCTGTGGAATATACAATGTTTTGCGTACCTCAGTTCATGTTTGATAAGCGTTAAGTCTGCAATCTTATTCTTGGTTCTCATTAAATTTCTTACAAGCGTTTGTTCGACCCCAAGAATAACATTACAAATTTCGATCATTTAAAATACAAGCATTTGTAGAAAAATACAACTAAACAATTGAAACAAGGAAAATTCGAATTATTATTTACAAATATAATTACCCTTTCAGACATCTCTTTTTCTGTCTTACTCCGCACTATCACCGCAGGAAGTCGTTGCAGGCCTCCAGAAAACTCGTAGTGAAGTTAATTAGCGTGGTCATCCTATTTATGTTTGAGCCAGCCTGCACTAAAGGGTCGGCACCCTTATCGTTTGTTTCAACTCCCTAGGCTGATAGCAGATGGTCAGCTTCCCCATTGTTCATGACACGCGCGCTCCATGTAAATCACCGCGGTTGTCGGCCAACCATGGCCAGCTACGCCGATATCTGTTATTCAATTTAGGTAGAAAGTTTGTCTGCGTGTCTGTTTGCATTTCCAGCTCCACAGTGTGTTTAAGCAGAATTTTATTTAAACATACCACATCGTAGGTAAGGAGTTATATTTATCTCTTCCCTTACTTTCATTTGTATGAAAGAGAGAGAACACGAAAGTAAAGAGTGACAGATATATGGAGTGACATACGGAGACACAAAAGTGAGGGGGGGGAGGGGAAAATAAAAGATATAAATATTAAAAGACAAAAAGAGATAATAATATGATAATTAATACTGTAATAACGACTCTGTTTTGTTATTAAAATAAATCTTTATAGAAACAAAACTTAATGCTTCATTAGTTATTTTGTCTAAATAATTTTTGGTTATGTTGAATAGGGTTGGGCATAGGGCACGTCACTTAGGGGTACCATGAGTGGTGTGACGTGTGATGGGAATTGTATTGTTTAGTTGGACATTGAAAGTGCAGTCAGTGTGGAAGGTTCTATTTGTAGATGTAGATGTTAACACATATGTCTAGGTGTAATGTTTAATAAGTACTGTAGATGTTACCACTATGTCTAGGTGTAATGTTTAATAAGTACTGTAGGGTTAATGACGATTCGTGGATGATCGTATAATCAAAGTTTTGGAATGGAGGTGAGCTAATGATGCAATGTTGATTTATGTCGGCATGTTCTACGACATATGATGATACAATAAAAGAGTTTTAATAATTGATATCTCTATCTTCAAGTGTCAGTAACATTAGCATTAGTGATTCACTTAGACAATAAAGAACATAATGATGGGAATATCAAGGTCACAAGTGCCTAACTGTTTTGAACCAATGATTTTAAATTTTATTTTTTCTCCGAGTTCGTAAAAGTCAAATAGGTAAAAAGAAACAAACAAGAAACAAAATAGAGTTCCTTGTTTTTTTTTTATGTCCGCAGTCCGCAGTGAACATCAGGAAACATGACCGCACTAAAGTTATGGGCCTTGGTGGTACTCCTTCATATATCTAGTGCAAGCCTGTACCTCGATAATATTTTACGACTGAGTAATGAATTAGACGACCTGAAAAAAGACGTGACTTTAATGGCGGAAAAAATGGAATTAAAAAAGAAGGTGGAAAAACTATCGGCGAACAGAAGTGCAGGTATTTTCTCTACACAATTGTATGATTATTAATGTTCTCTATCTTTCATGTACATTTACTGTATTAGAATGACTAATCTGTTTTATCCTGTGTCTGTATTCACTGTATTAGAATGACTACTCTGTTTTATCCTGTGTCTGTATTCACTGTATTATGATGACTAATCTGTTTTATCCTGTGTCTGTATTCACTGTATTAGAATGACTACTCTGTTTTATCCTGTGTCTGTATTCACTGTATTATGATGACTAATCTGTTTTATCCTGTGTCTGTATTCACTGTATTATGATGACTAATCTGTTTTATCCTGTGTCTGTATTCACTGTATTAGAATGACTACTCTGTTTTATCCTGTGTCTGTATTCACTGTATTAGGACGACTAATCTGCTTTATCCTGTGTCTGTATTCACTGTATTTAGAAACGGTATAATATTTATCCTGCGCGCGTATTTCCTGTATTAAGAAAACAATATTACTTATATCTTAGGGTGTATATTCACTAGTTCAATTTTACTTTTAAGCATATTGGCATTTCAAATAATTAGATATTTAAACATAGATTTGATTGATATTTTAAATATATAGTTAACATATGCTTAGAAATTCAATAAAGAATTGATTATTTTTAATAACCCTGATTTGGGGATTGATATACCAGTAAAGAAAGAACTTAGACAGAATCGTGCATGATCAAGTCTGAAATAGATATCAATTTTATGAATTCAACAGATAGTATTCATTTGTAAATCAGGAAATATTTGCTACAAACTCATTACCCACAAACAATTAACATAATTTAATCTTAATTTTATTTTATTTTCAAAGATTTTCATTCCAGAAGGTAATTTTGTGCTTTTGTAACTTGATGTCCGCAATATGTAGCAGGATTTATTAATAAGGCATCTTACTATTGAACAGTTTTTCTCACTTAACGAGTTGAAGATAATATAATAAATTGCATAAAAAAGCAATTCTTTCAAACTGCGTTTACAGTATGTGCTCCATAATAAGAGATTAACATAGTTTTACATACATAGTTTAATAAATCAGAGGACATACGTCACGTGTTAACTGCTTTAAAGGCTGTTTTAAATCATAGCAAACGCTATATTTCATTCGGCAGCTAGTATACATAAATTGGTGTCTGGTGATAATGATGGAGTAAGTGCAATGTTTAATGGAGTGTCTGGTATTGATGATGAAATAACTGAATAATATTATAAAGCTGAGCAACCTGTTAATGACGTTATATGTGTTTTGAAACGTGTAATGTTTTAAATTAGACCTAGTTTTAATGATGTTATACGTGTAAACGTAAAGCGGAGCCTGATGTTAATGGTGTTATGTTTGTTAAAGTAAAGCAGGGCCTGATGTTAATGGTGTTATATTTGTTAAAGTAAAGCAGAGCCTGATGTTAATTGTGTTATGTTTGTTAAAGTAAAGCAGAGCCTGATGTTAATGGTGTTATGTTTGTTAAAGTGAAGAAGAGCCTGATGTTAATGGTGTTATGTTTGTTAAAGTAAAGCAGAGCCTGATGTTAATGGTGTTATGTTTGTTAAC
This sequence comes from Sinotaia quadrata, assembly GCA_028829895.1. Classification (NCBI taxonomy): domain Eukaryota; kingdom Metazoa; phylum Mollusca; class Gastropoda; order Architaenioglossa; family Viviparidae; genus Sinotaia; species Sinotaia quadrata. The sequence goes on along the minus strand of CM054180.1, from coordinate 134,109,057 downwards.
GTAAAGCAGAGCCTAATGTTAATAGTGCTATGTTTGTTAATGTTTGTTAACGTAAAGCAGAGCCTGATGTTATGGTGTTATGTTTGTTAAAATAAAGAAGAGCCTGATGTTAATGGTGTTACTTTGGTGGAAAAGTGAGAGGAAAAGAGCGATGCAGTAATTGGTTACCTTCAATACTAATTTTAAATCATAGCGCTATATACTAAATTATATTGTTTATTGAAACTGTAGTATGGATATTTATTTGTTTGTTTCAGTTGCTTTTACAGTGAGATTTTCCTTTGACGATGGCATCAAAGGAATATCTCTAGGAACTGGACAAATCCTTAGATTTGATCACGTGATTACCAACATTGGTGGGGGTTATGATAAACTCACAGGAATCTTCTCAGCGCCATTTGCTGGGGTCTACGGTTTTTTTCTGAAGGCCATGGCCACAAATGCCCGTGGAGCCATATTTCTCGCCATTGACAAACACGGCACTGTGCTGGACATAGTGTTTACAAATGGTATTCGAGGCCAGTATGACCAGAGCTCTACGCAGGTAACCACACACCTGGCCATTGGAGAACAGGTGTGGGTCAAGCAAACCTCTGGAAATGCTGTACGAGGAGGGCCATGGACAATCTTTACTGGTTATTTGATAACTATGGATTAAAGTTCAGACAAAAATACCTGAGATTGCCCATACTGTTCTTTTGCTTATGTTTGACTCAAGGTTCCCTGAAATAACTCTTCCTGAAAAAGTTAGTTTGAAGGGGTGACAAAAATAGCACTGCGTAATAGCTATATGACTAATGGAGTGCTTGTAAAGTGAATGTAATGTCCTGAGCTAACTGATTATATGCACACGATAAATATTGATATAAAATGTTTAATCTTAATATGAAAATAATTTAAATTTAAAGTATGATTATGACTATTGGCATATGGTTTATGTAAAAATACCCGATACTACTCTAGGTTTTCTTTCCCCTCTATTTGACAAGTAAATTCCTTTATTTCAAACAGACAAATAAAATTCTTGAACAAGATTTTTTGTATCGAACTACTTTACAAAGCGTGACTAATATCACATTTCATGACAGCGATGTGACTAAAGTATTTCAGACATCTTAGAGGTTACATTATGACTAGACGTAAGCGATATGATATTGATTTAAACCCAAATTATAATAATGCCTACTAATGCATGAATTACAGATCAATATTACACACACACACACACACGCGCGCGCGCGCACACTGACACACACGCACGCATACACACACACACACACACGCACGCACGCATACACAAACACACACGCATACACACACACACGCGCATGCATACACACACGCACACACACACACACACACACACACACACACACATACATACACATTATTGCTAATTAGCAAACTAAAGTCGAGCCATTAACTGAAAGTGAGTCACAATAACGATAACGTAAGATTACGAGAACAAGTTTACTTACGAGTACGAGTAGTCAGTCGAGAGAGTGTGCCAGTAGGAGTACAAAGTAGGAGAATGGCTTGTGTGCCAGTAGGAGTACAAAGTAGGAGAATGGCTTGTGTGCCAGTAGGAGAATGGATTGTGTGCCAGTAGGAGTACAAAGTAGGAGAATGGATTGTGTGCCAGTAGGAGTACAAAGTAGGAGAATGGATTGTGTGCCAGTAGGAGTACAAAGTAGGAGAATGGATTGTGTGCCAGTAGGAGTACAAATTAGGAGAATGGTTTGTATGGAAAAAGGAATATGAGAAGTGTAGAAAATGAGTAACTGTGGATATATGATGGGAATTTGTCCCACACTTTTAAGATGAAAGGTAAAATAATTTTACACACTTGACCGAAGTCACACCCACTGGCGCTTGTAAGTTCTTGTCTTCATTCCTCTCGTTTTCCCGTGAAAAAAAAAGAAAAGAAAGAAAGTGACAATAACTAATATCAGTGTCTTCACCCGTGACGTTCGCCGTGTAAAACAAATCATATAGCCACAGAAATAGTATAATGGTTTTCAGTACTGCCGTTCGCCGTGTAAAACAAACCAGATAGCTACAGAAATAGTGTAATGGTTTTCAGTACTGTCGTTCGCGTGTAAAACAAACCAGATAGCTAAAGGAATAGTGTAATGGTTTTCAGTACTGCCGTTCACCGTGCGAATTGAACACGATTACTGCAGGAAATAGTTTAATTGTCTTCACTCATGTAGATTTCCACGTCAATGATTACTACAGGAAATAGTTTAGTTGTCTTCACTCATGTAGATCTCCACGTCAATGAATACTACAGGAAATAGTTTAGTTGTCTTCACTCATGTAGATTTCCACGTCAATGATTACTACAGGAAATAGTTTAGTTGTCTTCACTCATGTAGATCTCCACGTCAATGAATACTACAGGGAATAGTTTAGTTGTCTTCACTCATGTAGATCTCCACGTCAACGAATAAAAGAAAACTACAAGAAGAGTAATAGTCTTCAACACTCTTGTTCGTGGAGTGAATAAAAACAGAAAACTTCAGTAAATTTTGTAATTATTGTTTCTCCTGTCGTTCGCGTGTGAACTTAAAAGAAATACAATATCGGTACTTTAAACAAATTTAACTAGAAATCGAGAAAATAACAAATTCATCTACGAATTATTTTACCGCCAGGGAAAACTCACACAAAAAATAAATTTATATTTTCTGTTTCTATAAAAAAAAATATTTGTCTGTAAGCATTAACAAGCCGCAAACTGGTATCACAGGCTAGCAAGCATTCTTTCTTGATTTATTTTGTTACCATAATCAATGTACAACATCACAAACTGGTATCACACGCTAGCAAGCATTCTTTCTTGATTTATTTTGTTACCATAATCAATGCACAACATCACAAAAGGATTATCTCTTTGTACGAAATGCGCTATTTTCTTGATAACTAAGAGAGACGAACCAAAAGAAAAAGGTGTCGACGAGGTGAAGATCATAGTTAAAATGGAGTACACGTCTAGTTTGGATGAGGAACACAATTCGATCTAATTTTTTCTGTGCATACCTTATGTTGACATAGCAAGTAATCATGCAAATTACTAAGAAGGATTGCATACAGCATTACAAAGCATGTCAGGTGTCTATCTGCATATCTTTGTATTTATAGAAACGCTTTTTCTATGGAAAAACTAGTAGACCTTGAAAGGATTTTCCCATCGATTCTCTCCAGTGATCGCTTAACACAGATATACATGAAATCGAAATTTTCCTCGAAATAAGTTTCTCTCTCTCTCTCTCTCTCTCTCTCTCTCTCTCTCTCTCTCTCTCTCTCTCTCTCTCTCTCTCTCTCTCTCTCCTCTCTCTCTTAAAAACTGTTAACAATCATTTGTAGAGTTTGAAAGTGTAGTGTTTATCGAGAAGGCCGTGCGAAATAATTGTGGATGTTGCATCTTTGTTGTGAAGAAAAAAGGAAAGAACTCATAACTTCTTGATGTAATGTGGCAGTTGGAATGGACAGATTGTAACAATTGCATCCTATCTTATAATTCTATTGTGAACAGTGTGTGGATTTGTGATTTTGGAGAATAGATTTAAAATCAATGAAGAGTTTTGTTTATTAGGATCATTAGCTGATAATGCGTTAACAGTGATGACGTATATGCATCGATTACTTTAGAAATAGGACAGGACTAGCCTTCGCCTGCTTAGTTCATTGGAGTACTAACTATTCGACCATTTATCATTTTGTTGTAATCTTTAATTATAAGATTAGTTGCTATTTCCTTGATACATCGTTTTCTTAAATTCGTTATCATTTCATTATGTGTGACTTTATCCTGTAAAGTGTGTGTCTTTGTACTGTTAATTCATGTTGATAAACCGGGTGGAGGATGGGTAAATCTTATACATTTATCATCCGTATTATTGTTTATGACTCAACACCGCTCGCCAATGGTAATACAAAGGGATTGTTCAGGCGTGCATACGTAAGTATTGAACAAGAGCATTACAATTGCAAACAAAGATTATTGCAATAAATAAATCAATAAATACAACAAGCAACGCTTGAGAAATCCGAAGGAAAGAGAAACAAATCTCCATCCATGGGAAGTAACAAATCAGTTCTTTATTTTTTTAAAGACAGACTTATGTCCCTTTTTACACGCTTGATTCAGCTGTCTTGAAAAGTTAGGCACAAATGATGGTACACTATAAATGAAGTAAAAAATAAACACTGCCTGAAAAAAATATGTGTTGTCTAAAGGTATAGAAGTGATTTTATGGACAAATAATAGCGAGATTTAAATATTAACGGGGAAAATAAACAATTATATCTTGCCAGTTTGACGATTAAGAAGGGTTGACTAACACGCCGTCGGGTGCACACCATATGCAACCACATGCACACAAACATTTTAAAAAGGTACTCCTTAAATACACTGTATTTTATTGTACACACACGATGGCCATAGTTATGGACATGTCCTTGAATGACATTTCAGTGTACATAGGACATGGCCACATCTGGAGTTACTAGCATGTCCTTGAGTGATCATTCAGTGTACATATACAATGGTCACATCTGGAGTTACTAGTATGTTCTTGAGTGATTATTCAGTGTACAATGGTCCATTATAGAGTTACTGAGAAATCCTTGTGTGGTCTTTCAGTGTACGGAGACCATGGCCCCACATGGAGTTACTGAGAAATCCTTGTGTGGTCTTTCAGTGTAGGGAGACCATGGCCACACATGGAGTTACTGGGAATTCCGTGTGTGGTCTTTCAGTGTAGGGAGACCATGGCCACACATGGAGTTACTGAGAAATCCGTGTGTGGTCTTTCAGTGTACAGAGACCATGGCCACACATGGAGTTACTGAGAAATCCTTGTGTAGTCTTTCAGTGTAGGGAGACCATGGCCACACATAGAATTACTGAGAAATCCTTGTGTGGTCTTTCAGTGTACAGAGACCATGGCCACACATGGAATTACTGAGAAATCATTGTGTGGTCTTTCAGTGAAGGGAGATAATGGTCACACATGGAGTTACTGAGAAATCATTGTGAGGTCTTTCAGTGTAGGGAGACCATGGCCACACATGGAGTTACTGAGAAATCCTTGTGTGGTCTTTCAGTATAGGGAGACCATGGTCACACATGGAGTTACTGAGAAATCATTGTGAGGTCTTTCAGTGTAGGGAGACAATGGCCCCACATGGAGTTACTGAGAAATCCTTGTGTGGTCTTTCAGTGTAGGGAGACCAATGGCCCCACATGGAGTTACTGAGAAATCCGTGTGTGGTCTTTCAGTGTAGGGAGACAATGGCCACACATGGAGTTACTGAGAAATCCGTGTGTGGTCTTTCAGTGTAGGGAGACCATGGCCACACATGGAGTTACTGAGAAATCCTTGTGTGGTCTTTCAGTGTAGGGAGACCATGGCCACACATGGAGTTACTGCAACACTGTGAATGATGTACATCCTCGTGAGATGTAAAGTGAAAAATGTTCTTCAATGAATGAATGACGATGTCTGATTATGGGGGAATGAGGTCAAAGAAAGAATGTTTTTCTCTCTTCCTTCTCTCTCCACGCATAATAAAAAAGAAATAGTAGCGTTCGTTTGAGGAAAACAAACTAGTTAATTACAATGAAATATCTGTCTGATACCCTAATAATGCCACTGAGGAATTTATGTTTTCAAAGGCATTAATTTATTTCTGTAACACTAAATGTCAGTGGTTCTGACATGAAAATCGATGAAGCTCCAATACTGGTGAGTTTCAGATGGACCAATAGTTCACAAGAATAATGATTTAAATATCACCTAGAGTCTAGGTCCTAGACTATGATGCAATATTATCTATGTCCTACTCGGATTTATGCTGTCTCATGTCTACTTGAACATGGATACACTCTTAATCTCAATCACAAAATTTACAAAATTCACACACACACACACACACACACACACACACACACACACACACACACACACACACACACACTCACGCACGCACGCACTTTGACATGGGACATAACTCTTGATATGGGCGACTCTTCTCAATATGGATTATCTCCCATGGTCTTGCAGAACAGGTGAAACAGGGGCAATCTTGTATCTCCCTCGGCTCTCGCTCCAAAATCGAAACAAAAACACGCCTATAAATTATGACGTTTTAAGTAATTTATTACATGAACAAAAACACGCCTATAACTTTATGAAGTTTGAAGTAATTTATTTCATGAACATAAACAAGCCTATGATTTATGACGTTTTAAGTAATTTATTACATGAACAAAAACACGCCTATAATGTATGACGTTTTAAGTAATTTATTACATGAACAAAATCACGCCTATAATTTCATGAAGTTTTAAGTAATTTATTACATGAACGAAATTTCAATAGTGAAGGTGAACCTATTTCCATGTTCATACTTTTAACTGCATTTGCTATAAAAAAAATTGTTGTTATTACAATTTCTATAAAACATTATGTTTGCTAATGGATAAATCCTACATACCTTCCGCTGTTAAGGTTATGACTTGACATACTGATGAAGAAAAATTGAATCATTTTTCTCCTGTTCTTTTCTTTCTAATCAAAGTAATTTGACTATCTACGTTCTCGTTCATAGTTTATATGGAACTCTCATACTAAAGAATTACAATTATCTACCCTGAAATAGCGATTTTTAATTAATTATCAAAAGATCTTTTATGACGACATTACAATTTGCCTAACACGATATAATAATAAGTACATGTGTATGACGACCATATAATGTGATTACATAGATATAATAATTATTAATATCTTTATCTACCTTATAATTTTGTAACCTTGGTTACTTAATTAATAAAAATGATGAATTCATCTATGACGTTCACAATGTGTTCACTTTAATGTGATTATTTTTAAATATCAGGAAGCTATCAATGACGACCTTACAATTATGTTCATCTGGTTGTGATATTTATTAAATATTAGACAGTCAACCGTGACAACTTACAATTACTTCTAATTAAATATAACAAAGTGTTCCCTGAGGATTTTACAAATACGGTGCTCAATTCATAAATGTTTATACAATATGTTTCTCCACCACCACTCAGGAAATTGTCCTCTTAATCTTCTTGCCTCTCCACGAACTCCTAAACAGGCAAACGCTTTCCAAAATCTTTGTGCCCCTCTCTCCACCTCATAACAGACACATATCTTCCTAATCTCTTCACCTCTTACTCACCACACCACCTCCCCCAAACAGATGAAATGTATTTCTAAACTTCTCACCTTTACAACACACACGTAAAAATTGTCATCGATATGTGCTTAGATAAAACCATAATTAGTTTCTCCTGAGTGAGGATTACATTTTATAATTCCGACTGAAACTATTCTGATTGGTTTATAGTGATTAAGCCTTAGTTGACATCTCAGAGTGAAGTTGTTGAGACATTTTTTTTTGTCTGGCTGATACAAAAAGGACACAAGCCATAACGCCTTGTTTCGTATGTGTGTTAACTTCAGTTCATACATATTAACACTGCCATGCCTCATATTTCAACGAGCATATTGAAAAAACAAATTGAAACAGTTGTGGTAAATTGTTCATACATATTTTTAAGGCGAAATAATACTGATCAATTTATATTCTTATAGTCCTGAAAAATTTGCAGGCGAAAAGGTTATTTACATAAAATGTATTACAAAGTAAAGATACATATGTATTACAGTATACAATTCTTCCCACTCGAAAATTGTAAAAACATCAAAGTCACACTTCACAAGTGGGTTACAGCTATATACTACTGGAGACTATTCATCCAATTGTCAAATAAAATATTATATCTCTATCTGGATATTTCTCAATATCAGTGTATCTTTTGTAGATATGCAAATGTGAGATTTAATCAGAAATATAATTGAAGGCATTTATATACAGTCTTCTGTTGTACAGTTCCATATGAAAAATTTTCATTCTTAATGATCTGTTCGCTAATAATGAACTAAAGAGAAGAATGCCACTGAAATTCAGTATTCTAACTGTGACAAATATTTCCACACCTTCCTTTATTTGTCATTTGCTTATTTTACATTTACTATCTATAACTATAATTTTATATTTTGTATACGTTTGGTGAAATTTGTTGAGTACTTGCTCGTATTATCAACATTCATATGATATGTTTAAATAGAAACTTCACGTTGAGTATATGTGCAATGTTGAAAATATCAGAACCCTCTTAAAACATATTATTAGACATTGCCCAGAGTACTATTGTAATTAAATGACAGGGTCATCACTCCTAGTTGAACTCAAAGGCGTAAATTTCTGTGAATGCATGAGCCTCATCAAATCTTGTTAATGGCTTAATGCATGGTGCAAGTTCATAAGAAGTTAACCAGTTAATCTCATCCATTGGTTGCATACTGGCCAAATATAGTTAACCAATAGTTGTCTACTGGACAGTTGGAGCAGACCAATGGGTACTAAGAGAATACAAGGGGAAACCTGCACTGTATAAATCTGATTACAATCAATGAACAAGGAGCAACACACACAATAAGACATGTCGTGTTTCCCTATGTCTGTCTCCATCGCTGGAAGTTATGTTAAAAGGCTTCACCATGAGTAATACTACAGAGGTATAAGTCTAAAACTGTAATTTGTGTACTTCTTTGTAGATACATAATGTATTTTTGGTCTTTCTTTTGGCTGAGTGTGATGCATTTCAATTTTCATGTGTTCTAAAATTGTTATTTTAATCAATACGAATACTATGCTATTTAAGCTGGTTGATTTACTTGTAATTAACTTGCTATTCATAGTCAGAAGTTGTAGTGAGTCTGATGCAATGAATTTCGATCTCTGTAATGTAACATCATGATTCACAGCCATTTTTATCATAACCATGATCTGTAAAATGTTTGGTTTAAGACTTAGTGATTCTCTATTTTTAATGTTTTATTGTAACTCTACATTATTTATATGACAACTGTATCAGGATAAATGTAAATTTCACTTTATCTTGTTGAGACTGCATAATTGTATCTGAAAAATATAAATGTAACTTTACTTCAATGACATTGCCTATCTGTATCTAGTAAATGTAAATGGAACTTTACTTCATTTATATTGTCTCTCAGTATCTAGAAAATGTAACTTTAATTTCTTAAAACCATGAAACTATATCTGGAAACCCATGTAATTTGTCAAAGGACAGGTAACCAAACTCATTATTCACTTGTGGTGAACTAAATGGTTGCAGTCAGTAATTGTAAATATATTCTGAAGAATTATTAAGGAAAGAGAGAGTCAATGCATCCCCATCAAAACGTGATCAGAAGAATTATATAATTATATTTGTGTTTCTTCAGCCATTGTCAGACTATGTTTGGTACTTTACAACTTCCTCTGGTTTCCTTTGGGACCACTACATCTACCCTGGTGTGCCTGCTTTTAATGTAAACTGGACACATCGTACCATTTCATATACCTGTGAAGCCAGCCAGTGTTTTGTTTGTGAGCTCGGAGGCCATTATGCTGTCTGCCACAGTGGGAAAGAGAGACAAATCCTGTTCAGCTCATGTTGACCTCCATTTCTCTTGAAACTATTTCAACTGTTGTGATGTACTTTGTTCATGTCAACTGAATGTAAATGGATTGAACTAATTTGTTAACAGATGTTGTTGCTGATTCCATGAACATTAAACATTAACAAGACAGCCTTTTCAAGACTGCCACTATAATGAAATATCTATAAGTTTACGTTAGTTTGTGTATGTGTGTCTTCATTGTATGTATTATATTTTTTGTATTTGATCAATGTCAAATCTTTCTGTACTGTGTAGTTAATTGATTTGTTAATAAATAATATTTCTTTATTTGTCAACACCTTCGATATGTGTTATAATATAACTAGGCTAAAAGGTGGAGAAATGTGGGTGCTTAATAATTAATAAGATGTTTGGTATAGCCATTTTAGAGGATGTTCACTACTCTGGTTTGGAGGTGAGCCAAGTCAGAAGTATTCTCTGGTGTACAATACAATACTAGGAATTACTCTGGGGAGAGTGCAAGGGGTACTCTTCTAATTTGTCACTCGCAAGCTGAGAGGTGCAAATTATCATATTACCATTTCAATATGCATTTTGATTTGTAAATTCAACAGGATTCAATTGCATTTGGAATGGGATTTTATTTGTTTTCAAACATGATTCAATTCTATTCGGACACATGATTTTATTTATATTCAAACAGGATTCAATTGTATTTGGACATGGGAGTTTATTTGTATTCAAACAGAAAGATTGTTTGGCTGATATTCCTATAGGATCTTGCTTGCATGCACTAAGATTCAATATGGATCTCTGCCTGTTCGATGTTTATAATCACAGCCGTAATTATTCCAAATAGAATATGTGCTGTCCAAAATTGTCACTTAGTATTATTATCTAGGTTAGTGATTGTCCTGATGCAAAATAATATGCTAACAATGAACTAGGAATGAGTGAAATAACGAATTGCATTGCATACATTTCCCCCCTCCCATATCTGGATTTCAATGTAAAATGTCTGCCCATTAGCACTATGTAAAGTAGCCAAATTCAGACATAGATTAATAGATTAATATATATGTGAAATCAAAATAATATGGATATCAGCAGACATAAATATGCCGGGCAATGATCAAGTTTATTAACTACGCGAAATCGCTGTTAGCAAAATTTTCAATACATTAGGCCAATGCCAACCTCTAGATAGATAAGTAAACATTACTCGTATTTTTTTAGTATTTAATTAGACAGTGATAACCCAGTACAATTATTACTATGTCAGGCACTAGACAGATAAGTAAAAAATACTCCTATTTTTAGAATGTATTTAGACAGTTATAATCCCGTACAATTATTACTTCGTCAGGCACTAGACAGATAAGTAAACATTACACGCACTTTTTCGCATTTAATTAGACAGCTACAATCCCGTGCAACCAAACTCTGGGCATTGAATTTACAATATCAAATCGCCTTTATCAAAAGGGATCACCGAACAGTTGAAGATATGATTACAAATATGTATTAGTTGTGAAAGAAAGATAAATATCAATTTGAAATGATAATCGAAAACAACTATTCATTTGTTATCTCAGTAATACCTAATCCCCCACCCCAGGCAGCGATGGGGTGAGCGTCTGGGCTGGCTAAATTCTAAACTTCCCGACAACAGCTGACATTAAAATATTTAACTATTCACAGACAATGCGTGGCGACCCAGTAAAAAAAAAATACAGTCAGATAGAATATCAGTTTAGTATTGAAATAAAAATACAGAGAAATTTACTGATTCCTGAAATTCAATTTATATATACTATTAGCAATAGTAATAAATATAATATATACACTTAATACAATTTTATATAACACAATAAATATGTTGGAGAATAACGGAATCCGAACCCCAAAGACAGATGTAGATGAAGCATCCCAAATCAGTAAAAGTAGAAGTTAAAATACTAATGGATTTTAAAATAAGAATTTCCGTTAGAAAATCGGATATTGTTGTTTTGAATACGTCCAATAGACAAGAAAGTTGCAAGGTCATCTCTCGCTGTTTGTTTTATTGTTATGCTACATGTTGTCCATTGGACGTATTCAAAACAACAATAAGGAATGGTTGTATCTTGTAATTATTTGTATTGCGACCATTAGTGACTATTTTTAACTGTTCGTCTTGTACGCGTATATTTGATAGAAGAGTTATTAATAAGTTAACTTACTTAATGTCTTACCTTGCTTAGACACTTTAGCAAACGAACTGCTTTCTTTAAAAGTTTGGCTTTTGTAACAATAAAGAGACTACATGACTTCAATATTTCCACAAAACCATTTTAAAATAATAATTATACACATATACCTTCTTATATCCCAAAACATTATCCAAAGCATTAATGCAAACCAGAGGAAAGTTGTTATTTGAGATCAGTAATGGAGTTATTTGAGATAAGCTATAATAGTTTCTATGTAACCTAAGTTAGGAACTCTCTCAATAGTCTTTTGCATACTTTTACCAATAAAACCACAGGTTTACTGTTCAGTTATTGCTGTAAATTACATGTGATTCCCTCCTCACATTGTAAACATTGATGTGATGCTATTCACTTGATGATAACCTGAGCGTTCGTTTGCCATATTAGCTCTCAAGTGTAGCAATTTTCAGAAACATTCTTGTACCTGAAATTACTAGATGTATTCAGCATACATTGCCACCAAGCATTAATGGAGTGTATTGTATGGCTTACATTTACACACTGCAGTAGATAATAACAAAAGATGTTTCAAGTATGAAACACCTAACTGTTATTTTATATCAATATATATCTGAATTATAGGCATTAATGATGTTTTGCTAAAGCACAACTCTCTCTGTCTCTCTCTGTCTCTCTCTCTCTGTGTCTCTGTCTCTCTCCCCCTCTCTCTCTCTCTCTCTTATTGCTGTTGCTATGACGAGAAATATATATATGGTGCTAAAATCGCAACGTAAATCTTGCACGTATTATGCGATTTATATTTAAATTTTGTGTAATAATAATATTTTGTCTACTATGTCTATCCAGCTTTCAACTTTTGCCTATTAGAGAAAATAATGTTTATCGTTGTTATTTATGTCAATTTGACCAAATAACTACGCATACACTTTTGCAGAATTCAATACACAGTATCACAAATCAATGATTATTTTTTTTTAAAAAGCAGTAATCATCAAATGGTGTCTGACAGCAATATGTCCTTTAAACTAAATCAAAATAAAGTCTGATAAATTCAGCACTACACGGCCTGAACCCAATATATCATCGCGTGTCCAAGCCGATGTTCGTCCGAGGGTTGCCTGTTTTGTTGTGATTTCTGTTTTCTTTTTGGTGGTGGTGGATTGTTTTGATTGAAGTATATATGCTTTTAGTAAAACGTTTTCTTTTTCTGAATCGGAAATGTCATCTTTACCCGAGTTAAAATCATCGCTGATAAAAAAAATCTTTGAATGCGGGCACTTGCGAATCAATGACAAGAGACGATGCTACTTGCTTGTGAACAGTTAAGTATAAACAAAGAGATTAGACTCTGAGTAATTCACTTCCGGTTTCCATTTGTCAAAGTATAAAACACGAGAAAAAAACTACACGATCATATTAATGCTTACTATTCGAATTCAATGGCTGAAATGTAACAATCTCAGAACATTTATATTTAAAATTTTCCTTCACAACAAGAAGATTCACTGTTGAAACTAATATCTGTCTAGTGTAATGGCATCGGTTCACATTCACACTCAATACAACAGTTCATTTGTTCGATTTTCAAATTCACCAATTATTATTTAACAATGTTATAGTGTGAAACAAGAGCAAGATAAAAAACATAGTATGCTATAATATACAACGTAATTGAATAAATGCCTTTCCCCTTAGCCCACTTAACCTTTCATCACTAGTTAATATTTACTCACCAAGAATGTATTTAATAATGTCTACAAACTCAAGTTGTTTTATATTCATAAAATCTATCAACCGTAAATACAAGTTTATTATCGAATTCAATGATTATACAATTCTTTTTAAATTCTGTTTCATAGTAAATTTGTCTCTCCTAATTTTAATTATTACTTAAATTGTTAAATTGTAAGAGTACACTGATCTTGGACACTCCTTATGAAGGTATCTTTGCAAGTGTCTGAGTTAAAGTAAATGCGTGAGGCGATAATATGCTAGATATGATGATGTAATGTAAACAAGTGAGTAGCTTTTATTATCCAATGGTTATGATTGAAGAGAAGGAGACCAGCCAATGGGCTGAGATCATCATGTTTACTTGCTGTATGTGGTTTCCTAAAATATAGAAGGCAAGCAATCTATTTAAATGTATTAGTCGCATGCATTTTATTTTTTATTTACTAAAATATATTGACCTTCTGATTCATAGTGATAACTTTATGTTGGAGAAGTAAGTGGGTGTATGGGGATTCGCTAAATACTTAGTGAGAATATTTCCACCTATGAAATTTGTGTGAGAGTAAATATTTATCTTCAATGCTGTGTAAGAGGCAAAACATGTATATCCATTAAGTGAGCGAGACGAGTGGCGTCTGCTGAAGATCAGTAATAAAATAAAGTAAGATTCTCATCACGTGTGATTAATTATGGACGATTTATTAATAATAATATTCATTTTCATTACCTAAGTGACGTTGGTGTCACACATTCCAAGTAAAATGATTTAATTAAAACCCACTATAAGTTAATGAGTCACGATTTTTCCATTTCTTCCAAGATAGATTTAACAAATTTAATCAGTCATATGCTCAAATAAATTTCTCTCCAAAGCAATTTCTCCATTGAGCAGTCAAAATCCAACTGCATTCTCTCCCTTTATATAAGGATTTCGATGCTTTGAAAAGAACTATATCGTGCAGTATTTAAAAATCACCGGAACAAAAGATTAAAAAAAACCTTGTACTTGTGGTGGAGTAAATTTGCCAATCCCTATTTTAAAACTGCATTGTTATATAAATTGGTGAAGTGACCCGACCTTAGGAAATCTGTACAATGATTTGTTTGTAAGTTTCAGAGTTGGAGTAAATGTAGAAGTTGAGAATGTGCTAGAAATTGCTGATGCAATGCAAACCAGTTCCACAAAGGACGATTAATTTTTATTATCCATTGGTTAAGATTTACAAGAATGAAACAAGCCAATGAGCTGAGATCAAAAGTTTATGTGCAATAGAAAATTATATTATCTGATCACTTGAATTTGGTGTGGCAAGAATTATGTTCATGAAAACGGCCGTTAGCTTAATGGTGAGTTAACTGACTAAGAGAGAGAAATGGACTTAGAAATAGTTCATGTAGTTTTGCTATTAATATGTTATACTTGTGTTTTAAGTATAGAGAAAAACTTAGAAATAGTTCATGTAGTTTTGCTATTGATATGTTATACTTGTGTTTTAAGTATAGTGATTATTGTTTGAGAAGATTATAATTTCTACAAATTGTGAACTATAAAGTAAATTTACCACCTCACTATGGGATCATAATCTGGTCCGTATGAAACCGTATGTTTTACCTTACACTAAATGGGATGAAAATAGAATGTAAGAAAAAATGCATATTAAAAGGAATAAAACTGGAAACATTTGTTCACACATTATATTTTTCAAGAGTCAAAGCAGTCTTTCCTCGTGTTATATGAACCTCCTAGTTTACTGATTATAAACTGCTACGACCGTGGTAGACTCAGCAATCATCTAATGTAGTGAGTAAGGGATACACTACGGCTACACCATTGTTGTATGGTAGCAAGGTATGCTGACTACATCGAGCAATTTCTGGTAGAAGGACGTTATTAGAAATTGCTGTGATTGAAATTCTGCTTGAATGATCTGTTAAAGCGAATGGGCTCCCAGGTTAGCTTCAAGAGAATAGCAATGAATCAGTGTTTCCAACACGAAGAGAGAAACACGTTGAATTGAAGAGTATAATAAACTTGTGAATTTGATTTGAAAAATGTGTGAAAAGGACAATTGTGGTTTCGTCTCTACAAAGTTACACAGAAACTATCCTCATTTATCCATATCACTTTATTTTTGTTCACTGATAAGAACTATCCTGTGATTTGTATTGACACTATTTGGTGAATTGTATTTTAGGATATAAGACTCTGAAGACATAAAAACAATTTGAAAGTGGTTTCTTAGAAATGTTGATGTCAGGTAATCTTTTTAATTGTTTTTGTTACATGCAATTTGATTGATGATTTAATACATTTATTGACTTTCTTATGCATACTGATAACACTATGTTGGAGAAGAAAGTCGGTGGATGTGGGCTCACAAGATATAATGACGGATTTGTCTACTCCTATAGTAGGAAGCTTTCCATGTGTGGAATATTGTGGGACGGTAGTAAATGTTCGTCTTTAATGATGTTGATTAAAGAAAATCTGTACAGTGCCCCAATATCCGCCAAATGAGACAAAAAATGATGAGTCTTCTGGAAAATTGTTAATAACATAAATTAATATTCTCATCACCTGTAATCAGTTATGGATGATTACTTAATTTGAAATAGCATAGCCGTTAACTATGTGGCTTTAGTGTCACAGTACTAAAATAAATCCGATTTACATTAAAGAAACTAAAAATTAGGAAGACATCCAATATATTTTGAACTCTTTCAACTAAACTCTGAACTTCAGACATCCCATACAAGTCTTCCACAGTAATATTCTTTAAAACAATATGTGACTTTCTCCAGTTATAAACATCCACTATAAGACTGATTGAAATGAATGGGAAGACAACTAAGGAATAAGTATGTGTATGACCGTCTGTTATAAATGTGTATCTAGTGCGTTTTGTTCCATATACATGAGGTTTGAGAGTGTGTCTCTTGTTGTCGTCTGAAATGTCCTATGAATATTCTATACGTACGTTGGCACTCACACTTTTTGGTAATCCCATCATCTTTCTGATGAAACAGTCCTAACGTTTCTTCTCTTTATATCCCCACCATTATAAACAGTCGGTTGAATTATTATAAGATATAAGTATAAAATAGTTCGTTAAACATTACTAGTTAAATATAGAGACTAAATTAATACAATACTCAACATTAAGTGTGATGTCACGATGTATAATATTTTGCTGCTCACTTCTCTCGTTATGATGTAAATGTTGGAGAGAGTTGCCTTTGCTGCTCACTTCTCTCGTCATGATGTAAATGTTGGAGAGAGTTGCCTTTGCTGCTCACTTCTCTCGTCATGATGTAAATGTTGGAGAGAGTTGCCTTTGCTGCTCACTTCTCTCGTTATGATGTAAATGTTGGAGAGAGTTCGCCGATGGTGTTCGATGTGGTGGAGACGAATATCGGGAATGGTTACGATGTCAACACTGGTGTATTTACAGCTCCGACAGGTGGCATCTACACCTTTAATTTACAGATCATGAGCGAGCCAGGTCGTGGTGCAGTTGAATTTGGTGTGTTTGTCTTTGGCAGTCTAAGGTGTGCTGCACGTGCAGAGAGCTGAAATTTTGATGATGGGTTTTGTACTACGAACGCAAACTTAAAACCAGGTGACAGAGTGTTTGCAAAACGATTTAATGAGGGCACCTATGTTCAAGTTTTTTTTGTTATGTTTAGTGGAATAATGATTTCTGCTGACCAATAATAACACACACTATTCGTCACTGCTCCTACCACGAGATCTGCTATTCCTTCATCAGAATGATAGTTGTTACTATTATTGCTACTTCTTATATAAATCTATTAAAACACATTGACTATAATTAAGGGTTCGTCAAGAAAAAAATCTTTAACAGTATTAAATTTCAGTTATACTGAGACGAATTCAATTTGTATCTTGAAAGTGATTGAAGGCGATTGAAATTACAGTAAAGTTCATAACAAAAAATAAGGTTTCCTCATGTTTGAGTAAATGTTTGTGTGAATGTTGTGCAAAAAGTGAAAGTGAATTGAAATGAATATGCTGCAAGAAATATACAATCACAATAACACAAACAATACACACTTATTGCAAGCAGCCATGTGTCCATGTTGGTATCCCATATGATGGACAAAACAAAATACACAACAATTGTAGGTCAATCGTATATTGACTCATTTCAGCCACCAGAGGAAGGTCCTCACATATAATGACAAGGACAGTCCTGCGTGTATGGACAGAGGGACAAACAGACAGACGGATAAACAGACGACATATATGATGACTACATTTAACTTAATTTTACTCGAAATGAAGGTGGTAAGAAATAACGCAAGACAGAAGAAAATTAATAAAATATTTATATAAAAAGAAAACTAAACAAAGAAAATAATACAGCAAACAATTACAAAATACACTTAGCACAATGCTCATAATA
The DNA here is from genome assembly GCA_028829895.1 of Sinotaia quadrata. Taxonomy (NCBI): domain Eukaryota; kingdom Metazoa; phylum Mollusca; class Gastropoda; order Architaenioglossa; family Viviparidae; genus Sinotaia; species Sinotaia quadrata. Next base: position 134,091,141 of record CM054180.1, on the reverse strand, counting down.
TTTATCAGAGTAAAGTTAGATTCCTAGCTAGTTATGTTTTCCCTGATCATGTTCAAATTGTGTCTTCTCAATTCTCCAATATAATAGATTTGCACAACGTTTCCAATATTAAAAGATTTGAATAAAGTTCCCAATAGTTCCTACATGGATAGAGACCATTCTCACACTCCTGACCAATGTACTATTTTCACTTAGTTACAATGATGGAGTTTAGCATGTCACTGGCTGAGTCTATGTAGACTTACACACCTAATAGATGTAGTGTTTTTATGATCCAATTACTCTTACAATTCCAGAAACCGTTGCCAGAAATAGAAGCAATGCTACAAAGATGCGATCCTCCAAACCTATGATGAAAATCCTGCGATTTATAAATAAAGATATCAGAGTCTGCACTGCTAACAATAAATACACAGTCTTTAAATAAAGTCTAATCATTTTCTGGGTACAATTTCACTTACCTGAAACAAGCATGAGCTAATTATACAAGGCAATTTATCATGATTACATTCTACACAAAATATGTATCTTAAACAACGTGTTCTGTCTTACCATTAAAAACTTTACTTCCAACTTCTTTCCGCCTCATTAAACTTGCGTACGTTAAACGATTACCTCCTTCTCTCCTTCATTCATGTACTGATCAAGGACGCTTTTTACTATGCATGGACTGGTCGGATTTCTGCCTGACTATGGTTCACAACATTAACTAGCTTACTTCTCTTTACCCAGAAAACACATGTCCTGTATTACGGGTGATTCAATATCTACATCATATGTCTGTATAAGCCATTATGAAACTACCTTTTGCATCTACATTCAGATTTATTTTACTACTAATTTCTTTCTAAATTTGTATTCCTTTCTACATATCCATTTTTCAAATATTAATTGATGGGATCCAGGCGAGATTTTATTAATATCCTGACAACCATATTCCAACTAGCATCTACACTACTCTTCTTCCATACAGACGTCTACACACTTATTGCAAAATGTCATGTGTACACTATTGCAAACAGTCATCTACACATTTATTCCAAAGAGTCATTTACACACTTATTGCAAACAGTCATCTACACATTTATACCAGACATCTTTACATTTATTCCAAACAGTCATTTGCACACTTGTTGCAAACAGTCGTCTACATATTTATTACAGAATAAATGTCTTCCTCATCTTTCCACCTCTTGCCCACCACACCACCTCCAAACAGGTCAATTGTCCTTTCTAAACTTCTCACCTCTACACCACCTCTCTCAGAAAATGAAATCGATATATGTGTAGATGACAACCAACTTATTTTCTGCTGATTGAGTATTATCTATTTCTAATTCCCACTGAAACTATTCTGATTGGTTTCGTGAGTCATTAAGCCTTAGTTGACATCTCGGAGTGAAGTTGTAAAGTTGTTTATCTAGCTGATACAAAAGGTATTCATGCCAAAAATCTTTGCTTCATATGTCTGTTAACTTTAATTCCTACATATAAAACCGTATTTCATCATATTTCGATGAGCACATTGAAAAACAAAAGCAAAGAAACTCATGTGGTGATGCTTTTATACATATTTTAAGGCGACACAATCCTGATGGATTTATACTCTTGTAGTCCTGAACAAGTCACACAGGTTAAAAGGTTATTGACAGAAACATTTATTAGAAAATAAAGATACATTTCTATATTTAGAATACAATTCTTTCCGCTCATAACTTGTACAAACTTCACAATCACTCTTCACAAATGGGTCACAGATATACGCTACTGAAGACTATTCACCAAATTGTCAAATTAAAAATATATCTATATCTGGATATTTTTAATCTAAGATTTCATCAGAAATACAGTTGGGTCAAAGGAAGTCTTTACTTGTTTTCATTAACATCCTCCATGTGCGTTTTTATCTTCTTTAACATTCAACAGAAGACTTTACGTGAATTCATTAATGTCCAACAGGAGTTGGTTTCTCTATAAATTAATATCGAGCTATAGTAATTTCTAATTAATAACATCCAAAAGGAGAATATTCTTATATTCATTAACATCCAAAATAAGTCCATTTTTGATAATAATTAACATTCAGCAGGAGTCTTTACATGTATTTTTTAATATCCATCAGGATTTCTTTCTTATATTCATTGACATCTGGCAAGAGGGTATTTTCTTTTATTCAGCAGAAGTAATATCTTGTATTTATTAATCACACCAATATTAGTTTGCTTTGCATTTATTAGCCTGTAGGCTATTTAAGTGGCGCCACTAGCATCTATTGGATATGTAATTTACTAACATCCAATAGGAGTCCTATACGTAATTTACTAACATCCAATAGGAGTCTTATACTTAATTTACTAACATCCAATAGGAGTCATATACGTAATTTACTAACATCCAATAGAAATCTTATACTTAATTTACTAACATCCAGTATGAGTACCTATACTTAATTTATTAACATCGAAGAGGCATATGACTGTATTTACAGCATGTTAAAATCTATAAATCGTCAAGGGATCCCCGAACTGTTAAAGATATGATTACAAATATATATTAGTTGTGAAAGAAAGATAGACATCAATCTGAACTGATAATTGAAAACAACTATTCATTTGTCATCTCAGTAATACCTAATCCCCCACCCCAGGCAGTGATGTGGTGAGCGTCTGGGCTGGCTAAATTCTAAACTGCCCGATAACAGGTGACATTAAAATATTAAACTATTCACAGACAAAGCGTGGCGACCCAGTAAAAAAAGTGACAGATAGAATATCAAACTACTTTGAAATTAACAAAATATTGATACATTTACTGATTCCTGAAATTCTATTTTCATATAATATTAGCAATTTTCGCAATATTAATAAATATAACATATTCACATAATACAAATTCATATATCAAAAATAAATATGGTGGAGAATAACGGAGTCCAAAGTTCAAAGGTAGATTTTGGATGAAACATTCCAAATCAGTAATTGCAACAAAAGTTGCAGTTAAAATAACGATGGATTTTGAAATAAGATTTTCCTTTAGAAAAGCGGATTTAGTTGTTTTCAATACGTCCAATGGACAACATTTAGCATAACAATAAAACATAAACATCTACTGGTTAGAGGTGTGCTATAGCTGTAGTACACGATAAACACTACAACCCCATAATAGTGGACTGGACACACTCTAGATTCATTTCTTCTAATGATAGAAACATAGTATGTCATCAAAATTAGTGACTATGGACACACTAAAGATAGAGTAGAAATAGGGATTAGTGACCAATTTTAGATCCTGTAGAGCTAGTGGCAAGAGTCACTCTATACTTCCTGTGACGGATTCTGGCAACTTCTGTGCCATGAACTCCTAATCCAGTTCTGCTGATTCAAAATCAAATTTTAAATCGAATTCTTTGTTAAAGCTTTTCCCACGTTGCAGCAGTATCGAGAAGCTAGCAAAGAGGTCAAACGTATTATGGAACTTTAGACCATTGTCCAGCAATTTCGAATCAACAACATACCATGTGACCAGTCACGTGACGCATTCAATACAGTTTGATAAATACGATAACGCGCGGTAAAGTTGTCACTCGCACTCACAGACCCGGTCGACACAAAAGTCAGCTACCTAAGCTAGTTACCGCCTATTGCTGAGTCATGCTAGAGCAGTGGTCCCCAACCTTTTTCTCGCTGCGGACCGGTCAACGTTTGATAATTTTACCGCGGCCCAGTGATTGGGTGGGGGACGTTGCTTGTTTGTAGTTTAGATTGTTTTGATTTAATAATTAATTTAATAGTATTTAAACGTGCCTTCAAATTAAAATACAATTACATCAAAAATGAATATAAAGTGATTTAACATTTTAACTCACTAAAACACTAAATCAATGAGAACTCTGAGCTTGTTTCTTGCAACGAGACGGTTCCATCTGGGGGTAATAGGAGACAATTACACCCGAAGTGTGTTGTTTATGTGCAGTTTATTCCGTTGTTTTGTTTTGGTTGCTGTCACTGCAGAAAACCCCGCTTCACATAGATAGGATGTCGGAAATGGCAATAGGGATTTAAGTGATGTGGTGGCCATTGTTGTATTGGTGGGTGAGAGGGTTTACAGAGCCCAGGCTAATACCGCATCGTCTGTACTTAGTGTGTATGTGCGCCCAGGATGATCACCAGTGGTGTTGTTGTTGTCATTGGCAATGTTGTTGTTGATGTCCCCTGTATCTGTTGGGCTGTATGTAGGTGGGTGTTGGCAGCCAGTATAGGTGGTCAAGCATTAGTTGAATTAGATCCACAAATATCCCCACTGCATGTGATGTTGCTCCCTGTGCTTCCACCGTTGTTGTTGTTGTCGCAGCGCTGCCGTTATTGTTGTGGCTGTAGTAGATGTTACTGTTGTTGTCATCTGATGTGTTGTAGCGGGTGTCTTCTTTTTGATTTGGGGCTCCGTTCTGTAGTTTTTCCTTGTGTGTCTGTTGTGGTTGTCTTTGTTGCAGTCCCTGGTGGTGACTCTGGCTGTGGATTGGTGGCAGTTGGTTTAGTCGTTGTTGTTGTTTCTTGTGGTGTAGTTGGAGCGTTGTCGACTTCTGTTTCGGTCTGTGCGTCAGTTGTCTTCACTTCTTTTTCTGTTTGTATTTTTCTTTCTTGCGTCTTGATATGTACCATTTGTGTGCTAGAGATTTTTTGGCGTTTCTTATTTTTGGTGGTAGTTGTTTTAATTTCTTTCTCTTTGCTGATAGAGCTTGTAGTCTGAGTTTCCTTATTATCTGTTGTGGGTTTTGGAGTTTGCGAGAATGCCTGTCTGATTTCTTGTTTTGCTGTTTGAGTTGAATTCACTTTGGCCGTATGTGGAATTTTCCAGATGATGTTGGTGTTTATTCCACTTTCTCTTGTAGTGACTGTGGAGTTTGGGTGGAAACGTGGCTTTTTCCTTCAAAGACTGTTTGAGTTGTGCCGTCTTCCTTTGTGGGTTTTCATGTTGTTTCCTCCTTTTCCGTTTGTGAAGAGTGTGTTTTTGTTCTTGGCGTTATTTTCCAGATGATGTCTGTCTGTGTTTCACAGTTTGTTGATGTAGATTTTTTCCCGGTTGTCTTGTCAGGTGCTTGTAAAATCTTGTTGAGACCAATTGCAGTTAAAATGGCTTGTGTAAGTTCATCTTCCGTTTTTGTGTGGAAGTTTGTCAACAGCAAATTAGTGAACGCATTTTTTAGTTCAACGTGAAGGTGAAGGGGGTAACTTTTCGTATGCCACCATCTTCGGTTGGTTTGCTGATTTCACAGAAGTATTTTGTCCAGTCTTCTCCTTTGTACTTCTTAATGTTTGCACCTCTTCAAGCCTCTTTTGCCGTATCTGTCTCAGCTGGGCTATGCGCTCGTTTGTGAAATAGAAAGGGTTGTCCGCATCTTCTGTGACTGACTCAGAATCGCGCAAAATGTCACTTGGTGGAGTGGGCAGTAGTGGCATTTTTGCCAGCCCTCAAAAGGGCTGAGGCTTGGTGCTGGCTTGTCTGGTGTGGCGCTTTGACATGACTCTCCTCCCGGCGATCCAATGGATGGAGCGCATTCGTCGGTGGTTCGAAGCGAAGTGTGTTGGTGTGGTTGGGAAGTAGAGCTTGAATTCTTTAAAAGCAAAGACAGATGATCATGCACCAACTGGGAGAATGAATGCTCAGACTCAATCTCGTCCATGGAAAGTCGCAGAAACCCGAGAGAAATACATCACAGTAAATAAAATTGGGCGGCCCGGTACAATTGGTCCATGGACCGGTACCATTTAGTCCACGGACTGGTACCGGTCCATGGACCAGGGGTTGGGGACCACTGTGCTAGAGAACCAATTGCTTGAAGCAGTAATCTACTTTTGAGAGGTAACACGTCTACTTCTTACAAATATTATTGCATTTGTTAATTGTATTTTGTATTTGAATTGATGTATGTATTTTGTACAGGATTGTCACAATTCTAGCGGAAGTACATGATTTGATTGTGAAATGACAAATCTAAAGGTTTCATTTGTATATAAATTATTGTAACTCTTTCTTATCTTCAATTTGTATAAATCTTAAATTCACTTGTGCCGCAGGAATGTCTGTGCACGTTGCGAATTCCTTGTAATTCAAATTGTTTTCTTGCGTATAATTTTCATGCTAATTTGTAAAGCGCTCATGCTTAATTTGAATTATTACTTTGTGTGAATTCCAATTTTTAATGCTGTAAATGTTTGAAATTCATACATTCATGTAATGTTAAATGTAACACATATGTGAACCACACTGTATCTTTAAATATGATTATATTTAAATTGTAAACGACACGATAGTCGAAGATTCTAAATTCAGAGCATTTAAATATCAATCATGTGCTTGGGTTTGCGAACACAACTGCAAATTGCTCATGGAATAAATTTTGTTTCCAGAGCGTGTTTCTTCATACTTCTTCTTGGTTCTTGTTCTACTTGAACCTACTTTTGGGACACATGTCGACTCTTGGAGAGTTTAAACCCTTGTTTATACAACCGCAGGGATCTGACTTGCTAGCGAGTAAGTCTGACCACACAGTGACTAGAGAATGCTCGAGTACAGAGTTAGATAATTCTAGAGTCACAGGAGGGACACAGACTTATGTTGTCAGGGAGAGAGACAAGCTGACAGACATAATGACAGTCGAACACCTAGTTGTGAATGGGTTAAGACAGAAAACAACTAGTGGGGTGAGGTATTTCAAATCAGTCTATGATAAGATCAGGAGAATGGAATCTCCAGACTTAGAGGGGAAGCTATTGTTGCAATTCAGGTACTTCAGAGAGACTGGTAGCCACGACCGAGCACAATTGCAAACCTATGATGTTAGGCTAGATGCAAAATTGACCCATAGTGAATTTGACGCCAAATCATGACAAAAGACGTTGAGTGCATGCGAACTAGGGATGTTCAATGTGTAGAAAATGACGTAACTACAAATGCAAGAAACACCAAGAGAGCAAATTTTCATTTGCGTGAGCTCAGTGACAAGGCTAAAAGCGATAGGTTAGAAATTCTGACATCGTGTAGTCAATGCTGAAGTGACACTGACATGATACGGAACGTATCGAGAAGTTTGAAACTGTTAGGAGAGGTAGAGACCAGTCATACAGAAATTGACACTACCAAAAACATTTTAAACATGACAAGTACTTTGGAGAGTTATGAAAGAAACTATGATGATAAAACACTTCAAGGATGTACTTACTGGACGAGAAATGAAAAGTCTAATCTTGACATGCAATGTATTGCACCTCACAGTAACGTTCTGACAAACGGAGTAAGGAAGAAAGGAATACTGTTGTCATGCCATGGACATGCTGACATATGGAGACGACATGTATTGGGCGTGGGATAGAACTACGAAGATTGTGTTAGGCAGGATAGTGCAACAGTCGAAGTGATGATTTGACACTTTCTTTGAATTTTCATTATTTTCTTGTTGTACCGTAGTTGGTAGCTGTTACTGTAAAATGTTGGACATTTCATGTAAAACTTGGTTGATTAGCTATAACACTGATTGAATTGTGTTAGTGTTATAACTCTGAATATGACAGGTGGACTGATAGATGGTTCATTGAGTTGGCAATTCATAAACTCTGATATTTGGTTGATACAGGAAATCAATATCTGTGACCTTTCATAACCTGCATATTGATAGTCTCATTCATTGGAAGTCAATTTTTTTTTATCGCACTATTGTTGGATACGTATTCAGTGGAATTGGTTGATGTTGGATTTCTATTCTGAATAATCTGGTTAGATCAAACTAGGTCATTTAGTGAACTATTGATTATTGGGACTGATAGTGAAATTTTCAGAACATGTTATTCCATTGGATGAATGTCTATTAAATTAGACTAAACGTTTTTCTTAAATCATTTTATTTGATTTTTCTTAAATCATTTTTCTTTGATTTTTTGAAGTGAGAAATATTGTATGAGAGTGCCGTTAATCTAGAGTTGATTTTTCGTCACTTTACATTATTTCTGGTTATGTTGAAATTTTTTAATTGTAAATTTTTTCTTCATTTTGGACATTTTTACACATAATTTGTAGGAGGCATTTATCTTTTGGTAAGATAAACGCCTAAAAAGCAGGGGGGGGTGACGGATTCTGGCAACTTCTGTGCCATGAACTCCTAACCCAGTTCTCCTGATTCAAAATCAAATTTTGAATCAAATTCTTTGTTAAAGCTTTTCCCGTGTTGCACCAGTATCCAGAAGCTAGCAAAGAGGTCAGACGTATTATGTAACTTTAGACCATTGTCCAGCAATTTCGAATCAACAACATACCATGTGACCAGTCATGTGACACATTCAATACAGTTTGATAAATATGATAACGCGCTGTAAAATTGTCACTCGCATCACAGACCCGGTCGACACACAAGTCAGCTACCTAAGCTAGTCACCGCCTATTGCCAAGTCATGCTAGACCGTTGCTTGAAGTAGTAATCTACTTTTGAGAGGTAACACGTCTACTTCTTACAAATATTATTGCATTTGTTAATTGTATTTTGTATTTGAATTGATGTACTTTGTACAGAATTGTCACAATTCTAGCCGAAGTATGTGATTCGATTGTAAAATGACAAATCTAAAGGTTTCATTTGTATATAAATTATTGTAACTCTTTCTTATCTTTAATTTGTATAAATCTTAAATTCACTTGTGCCGCAGGAATGTCTGTGCACGTTGCGAATTCCTTGTAATTCAAATTGTTTTCTTGCGTATAATTTTCATGCTAATTTGTAAAGCGCTCATGCTTAATTTGAATTATTACTTTGTGTGAATTCCAATTTTTAATGCTGTAAATGTTTGAAATTCATACATTCATGTAATGTTAAATGTAACACATATGTGAACCACACTGTATCTTTAAATATGATTATATTTAAATTGTAAACGACACGATAGTCGAAGATTCTAAATTCAGAGCATTTAAATATCAATCATGTGCTTGGGTTTGCGAACACAACTGCAAATTGCTCATGGAATAAATTTTGTTTCCAGAGCGTGTTTCTTCATACTTCTTCTTGGTTCTTGTTCTACTTGAACCTACTTTTGGGACACATGTCGACTCTTGGAGAGTTTAAACCCTTGTTTATACAACCGCAGGGATCTGACTTGCTAGCGAGTAAGTCTGACCACACAGTGACTAGAGAATGCTCGAGTACAGAGTTAGATAATTCTAGAGTCACAGGAGGGACACAGACTTATGTTGTCAGGGAGAGAGACAAGCTGACAGACATAATGACAGTCGAACACCTAGTTGTGAATGGGTTAAGACAGAAAACAACTAGTGGGGTGAGGTATTTCAAATCAGTCTATGATAAGATCAGGAGAATGGAATCTCCAGACTTAGAGGGGAAGCTATTGTTGCAATTCAGGTACTTCAGAGAGACTGGTAGCCACGACCGAGCACAATTGCAAACCTATGATGTTAGGCTAGATGCAAAATTGACCCATAGTGAATTTGACGCCAAATCATGACAAAAGACGTTGAGTGCATGCGAACTAGGGATGTTCAATGTGTAGAAAATGACGTAACTACAAATGCAAGAAACACCAAGAGAGCAAATTTTCATTTGCGTGAGCTCAGTGACAAGGCTAAAAGCGATAGGTTAGAAATTCTGACATCGTGTAGTCAATGCTGAAGTGACACTGACATGATACGGAACGTATCGAGAAGTTTGAAACTGTTAGGAGAGGTAGAGACCAGTCATACAGAAATTGACACTACCAAAAACATTTTAAACATGACAAGTACTTTGGAGAGTTATGAAAGAAACTATGATGATAAAACACTTCAAGGATGTACTTACTGGACGAGAAATGAAAAGTCTAATCTTGACATGCAATGTATTGCACCTCACAGTAACGTTCTGACAAACGGAGTAAGGAAGAAAGGAATACTGTTGTCATGCCATGGACATGCTGACATATGGAGACGACATGTATTGGGCGTGGGATAGAACTACGAAGATTGTGTTAGGCAGGATAGTGCAACAGTCGAAGTGATGATTTGACACTTTCTTTGAATTTTCATTATTTTCTTGTTGTACCGTAGTTGGTAGCTGTTACTGTAAAATGTTGGACATTTCATGTAAAACTTGGTTGATTAGCTATAACACTGATTGAATTGTGTTAGTGTTATAACTCTGAATATGACAGGTGGACTGATAGATGGTTCATTGAGTTGGCAATTCATAAACTCTGATATTTGGTTGATACAGGAAATCAATATCTGTGACCTTTCATAACCTGCATATTGATAGTCTCATTCATTGGAAGTCAATTTTTTTTTATCGCACTATTGTTGGATACGTATTCAGTGGAATTGGTTGATGTTGGATTTCTATTCTGAATAATCTGGTTAGATCAAACTAGGTCATTTAGTGAACTATTGATTATTGGGACTGATAGTGAAATTTTCAGAACATGTTATTCCATTGGATGAATGTCTATTAAATTAGACTAAACGTTTTTCTTAAATCATTTTATTTGATTTTTCTTAAATCATTTTTCTTTGATTTTTTGAAGTGAGAAATATTGTATGAGAGTGCCGTTAATCTAGAGTTGATTTTTCGTCACTTTACATTATTTCTGGTTATGTTGAAATTTTTTAATTGTAAATTTTTTCTTCATTTTGGACATTTTTACACATAATTTGTAGGAGGCATTTATCTTTTGGTAAGATAAACGCCTAAAAAGCAGGGGGGGGTGACGGATTCTGGCAACTTCTGTGCCATGAACTCCTAACCCAGTTCTCCTGATTCAAAATCAAATTTTGAATCAAATTCTTTGTTAAAGCTTTTCCCGTGTTGCACCAGTATCCAGAAGCTAGCAAAGAGGTCAGACGTATTATGTAACTTTAGACCATTGTCCAGCAATTTCGAATCAACAACATACCATGTGACCAGTCATGTGACACATTCAATACAGTTTGATAAATATGATAACGCGCTGTAAAATTGTCACTCGCATCACAGACCCGGTCGACACACAAGTCAGCTACCTAAGCTAGTCACCGCCTATTGCCAAGTCATGCTAGACCGTTGCTTGAAGTAGTAATCTACTTTTGAGAGGTAACACGTCTACTTCTTACAAATATTATTGCATTTGTTAATTGTATTTTGTATTTGAATTGATGTACTTTGTACAGAATTGTCACAATTCTAGCCGAAGTATGTGATTCGATTGTAAAATGACAAATCTAAAGGTTTCATTTGTATATAAATTATTGTAACTCTTTCTTATCTTTAATTTGTATAAATCTTAAATTCACTTGTGCCGCAGGAATGTCTGTGCACGTTGCGAATTCCTTGTAATTCAAATTGTTTTCTTGCGTATAATTTTCATGCTAATTTGTAAAGTGCTCATGCTTAATTTGAATTATTCCTTTGTGTGAATTCCAATTTTTAATGCTGTAACTGTTTGGAAATTCATACGTTCATGTAATGTTAAATGTAACACATATGTGAACCACACTGTATCTATAAATATGATTATATTTAAATTGTAAACGACACGATAATCGAAGATTCTAAATTCAGAGCATTTAAATATCAATCACGTGCTTGGGTTTGCGAACACAACTGCAAATTGCTCATGGAATCAATTTTGTTTCCATAGCGTGTTTCTTGTTCTTTATACTTCTTCTTGGTTCTTGTTCTACTTGAACCTACACTTGGGCCATATTTCGACTCGCATGTCTTCATATCCCATGCCTACATTTTACTGGCGCATGTTGTGTTAACCATGGTTAACGATTCTTCGCCTACATTCGTCCCCTAGCGCAGTACCTGAGGGACGGTTGACTGTTGATGCCATGGGCAGTACCATTGATGAATCAAAGTGATGTGGACCAGATCTAACCAGTTTGGAGACCACATGGCATTCATGAACACAGATGAGTAATGCTCTGTTCTCCTGAGACCAAAAGACTATTGGGCAACTAACTTTCTATAAATATTGACTGTAACTCATTATAAGCACTGATTTATTTGCTACTGTTTAAATCTAAACTTTGTGCTCATAATTAATTGTTATCGTTACATGTTAAATATTAAATTCAATTTTACATTTTGTTAAAAACCTCTTTCATAGTGATTCTTATGCATATAGACCTATTCGTGGTTTGGATAGGGGCTTATTGAGCTAAATGAACGTTTTGAATGCATATTAATTTAAGAGAGTTTTAACGGTTTCCAAACCGGCTATTGTACGCAAGTTGTCAGTTAGTAAATCTGTTGTCTTAACTACAAAGACGCATTTTTGACTTAGTCGAATGATAATTTGAGCAACCAGTCTGTTTAGGGTGAAGAGAAGGAATTAATTTAATCAAGTAAATTAAACTTTCCATAAAATCCTAAGCAGGGTTTATAAATAAAAACTGGACACGTAACACTTCCAATAAAACTATAGACTCTAGAACACACTATAAAACTAGAGACAGAGTGTGCGTAGGACCAGTACGGGTTACTGGCATTAGTCCATGATAATTTTTGGGTTGATATTTTCCAACTGCACTTCAATAATCACAAATATCATTCATCACACACTTCAATAATCACAAATATCATTCACCACACACTTCAATAATCACAAATATCATTAATCACACACTTCAATAATCACAAATATCATTCATCACACACTTCAATTATCACAAATATCATTCATCACACACTTCAATTATCACAAATATCATTCATCACACACGTTTTGTATAGTGCTCGCTCGTCCAAAACATGAAACGTTTCCATAAAGCACGATTGTAAGGAGAAGGTAGAGGTAAAATGTATTCGATGAAAAGAATGTCAAGAACAAAAATTTATGAGGAAACATACGTTGTGAACAGGTACTTCCTTCATAGCCTCCTAACTTAGAACCTAATTTGATTTAGTTTATCTGCACATCACATAATCATAAACAACATTATATTCATACTGGTTTAATTTAAAAGTACATAATTCGGTTTAAAAGAAAAATCATCCCACCCTTCCAACATATCAGTATCAATAATTATTAATGATAAGAGCCTCTTAAAATTATTCGTTTTAATATTTTATTTCAACACAGTCTGCAATATATGTCCATTTCTGATTATCATTGCACTTCCAAATAATTGTGGATCTAATATCAATGGGATGCAGTCAAAATTATGATATGCTTGTTGCGACTTGCTATATTTATATATTTATATATCGACGTGTTAAATCTATATATGGTCACGTTCTATCTAGGAACATGCTACATCTAAATATGGTCATGCTGTATCTATATATGGTCACGTTCTATCTAGGAACATGCTATGTAAGGGATTCTTATAATGCCCCTTTCCGCCACCCCTTCCTATACACGTTTACATTTGCCGAACAAACCCGATTGGCTTAAGTTTCAGGCGTGGGATGTTACAACAGAATCCTAACATATAAATACATCTGTTGCTGAGTGGCTGAAACATACTTCACTTCCAGAGCTACTTGTGTAGAAGGAACAAAGCAGGCAGAAGGCAGTCGTTATAAATTCGTCATTACATTGAATGACCAAGGTAAGTAAAATTTAGAAAACTTTAAATCAATAAATCAGATCAACAGACTGCTTTTGTTTATTATAAAATTAGGTATAAGTTGTGTACTGTGTATCTTCATATTCAGACTTGCCATTAATGAGAATGCAGGAAAGCAGTGTTGTACTTTTAAAAGTAAATAAATGTTTAAACAAATAGTACTTATTAATTAAGACCTTTAATGTAAATATTAATAATTAATTCAGTCCAATATTGGACACATTAATTATTAATTAAGACCATTATGGGAAATGTTCTGATGGTTAGGTATGCTATATTCCTTTCTCAGAATTAGTTATTATGTAAATCATTTGTAATATTAATCACCTCATGCATAGCATCATTTGAACTATTAACGACTGCTCCACTCTCTCACTTGGCGGATATGCGGGCTCTGTAATCGTTTTTCTCTTCCACAACATTAAAGATAAACATTTACCAGAACACAAAACTTCTTACCAAAGGAGAAGACAAATCCGTCTTTAATCTATATGGCAGTAATCTATATGGAAATAATCTCCTGTATTTATTAATTCCACCAATATTAGTTTGTTTTATATTTATTAGCCTGCAGGCTATTTACTTGGCGCAAATAATATACAATAGGAGTCCTATACTTAATTTACTAACATTCAATAGGTGTCCTATACGTACTTTACTAACATCCAATAGGGATCCAATACGTAATTTACTAACATCCAATAGGGGTCCAATACGTAATTTACTAACATCGAAGAGGCTTTTGACTGTATTTACAGCATTTTAAAATCTACAAATCGTCAATATGTTATCCAGTATGAGTTTATAATAGTAATAATATTTGTTTGCTTCCATTTCAATATGAGTTTATAATAGTAATAATATTTGTTTGCTTCCATTTCAATATGAGTTTATAATAGTAATAACATTTGTTTGCTTCCATTTCAATATGAGTTTATAATAGTAATACTATTTGTTTGCTTCCATTTCAATATGCATTTTGACTTGTAAATTCAACAGGATTGTATTTGGACATGTGATGTTACTTGTATTCAAATAGAAAGATTGTTTGGATGGAATTCCAATCGGATCTTGCTTGCATGCACTAAGATTGAATATGGATCTCTGTCTGTATGAACTCGATGTATATAATCACAGCATTAGGCATTCCAAGTAGATTACATGCCTTTTAATATGGTCTCTTACTAGTATTATCTAGATTGACCCGATGCAAAATAACGAATTGCATTGCCTAAATTTCCCCCCTCACACATTTGGATTTCAATGTAAAAAGTCTGCACATTAATACTATTTGAATTAGCCAAATTCTGACATAGATTAATATATACGTGAAATCAAAATAATATGGATACCAGTAAACATAAATATGTCGGGCAATGATAAAGCATATTAACTTCGTAAATACACTGTTGGCAAAATTATTAATACATTAGGCCAATGCCAACCTCTAGATAGATCAGTAAACATTACTCGAACTTTTTAAGTATTTAATTAGTCAGTTGTAATCCAGTACAATTATTAATTTGTCAGGCACTAGACAGATAAGTAAAAATTACTCGTATTTTTTAGCATTTAATTAGACAGCTACAATTGCATGCAATCACACTTTGGGCATTGAATTTACAACATCAAATCGCCTTTAACAAAAGGGATCCCCGAACAGTTGAAGATATGATTATAAATATGTATTAGTTGTGAAAGAAAGATAAACATCAATCTGAAATGATAATTGAAAACAACTATTCATTTGTCATCTCAGTAATACCTAATCTCCCACCCTAGGCAGCGATGGGTGAGCGTCTGGGCTGGCTAAATTCTAAAGTGCCCGACAACTGCTGACATTAAAATATTAAACCATTCACAGACAATGCGTGGCGACCCAGTAAAAAAAAAGCGACAGTCAGATATAATATCAGCTTAGCATTGAAATAAAAATATAGAGAAATTTACTGATTCCTGAAATTCAATTTACGTATAATATTTGCAATGTTGGCAATACACTGAGTACAATTTTATATAACACAACTAAATATATTGGAGAATAACGGAATCCGAACCCCAAAGTCAGATGTGCATGAAACATCCCAAATCAGTAATTGCCATTGAAGTTGAAGTTAAAATACTGATGGATTTTAAACTAAGAATTTCCGTTAGAAAATCGGATATTGTTATTTTGAATACGTCCAATAGACAACAAAGCCGCAAGGTCATCTATTGCTGTTTGCTTTATTGTTAAGCTACATGTTGTCCATTGGACGTATTCAAAACTACAATAAGGAAAGATTGCATCTTGTAATTATTTGTATTGCGACCATTAGTGACTATTTTTTTAACTTTTCGTCTTGTACGCGTATATTTGATAGAAAAGTTATTAATAGGTTAACTTCTTTAATGTCTTACCTTGCTTAGACACTTTAGCAAACGAACTGCTTTCATTAAAAGTTTGGCTTTTGTACCGTCAGAATGCCTAGCTGGTGAATAAATCGTACTCATGATTGTTTTATCAAGATGTTTGGCTTTTATACCGTCAGAATGCCTAGCTTGTGCATAAGTAATACTCATGAATGTTTTGTCAAGATGTTTGGCTTTTGTACCAAAAGTGCTAATGAATGAATGGCTAGTATGCGTGGCTTGTGTGCCAATAAAAAACAACTAATGAATGGATTGTCAGTATATATTTTTGAGTACCAATAGTAATAATGAATGTTTTGTCAGAATGTTTCTCTTGTGTATCGATACTAACAAACGATGTACGGTATTAATTGACGATAACCAAAATTTAATGACACATATTTTTACCTTAATGTTTTGTTTTGCGTCTCGATAGTAGCAAACGAAAGGCTTTTTCGTAATACCTGACTTTCTTATGAGAGGATTTTCCTTATCAAGAGTTCCTACCCAAAGATTAGATATAAATGTGAGGAATTATTTGACTTGCATTCCATGAATTTAATTATAATCTGACACGTAAACAAATCCGTTGTACAGAGAAAAACAGAACAATATTGTAGATGTAATTCCTGTATTTTAACTTTGAACTATAATGTAGCTGTAATTCCTGTATTTAACTTTGAACAATAGTGTAGCTGTAATTCCTGTATTTAACTTTGAACAATAATTATATAATGCAACTGTAATTCCTGTATTTATCTTTGAACAATAATGTAGCTGTAATTCCAGTATTTAACTTTGAACAATAATGTAGCTGTAATCCCTGTATTTAACTTTGAAAAATAGTGTAAAATTTCCTGTATTTAACTTTGAAGGTGCAAAATTGCACGTGGACTACGACAAAGTTGAATTTTCAAAATGAACGTTACCTTAATTGACATCCGGTCTTATATCATGAATCGTGTCTACGTTCTGCTCTACAATGACTACTCCTGTTCACTTTAATATGAATATTCTGTCGTGTGTAATAACATTCTGCAGTCTTACAGTGTGACTAAACAGGCATACCTTGCCTTAAAATCAATTTAACATTAAAGATAAGTGGTAAATTTGTCAAACAATTTGAATGTATGATTAAAAATGTTAATCGTCGACATTTTTATAATCTGGCAAAATGAAATGTAAAAAAATAACAGTATTGTCTAGGAAGTACATTTTTCAAAACAGTCTTAAGTAGGTGTCCATTACGATTAGCATTGCACCTGATAGTGTGGAGCTCAAATGCATAGAACGCAGAGTAATATATTTGCTTGTTGCAATTGATTAGCAACAGTTTGGCAGCTACTACTGCATATTCATTCTATTTCTTCATATGATCATACTACATAAATAAAATGAAATTGCTACATCTATTTCAGGACATAATATATTTATATATGATCATGTTAAATCAATACTATTTATGTATGGTCATGTTAAATCAATACAAGAGCATTCTATATCTATATAAGTAAGATGATTTGTTTCATCACATCACCCCTCCCCAGTATTTAGAGCCAGTACATGGCCTCGGGCTAGGGGGGGGGGGTAGATACAATACTTATACTAAATTATACAGATTAACATTGCAAAGCTGCAAGTGTAGCAGGCGAAGGAAAGAGGCAGACTGAAGAAAACCATTAGCAATTCAAAGTTAAATTCATTCTGAACGAGGTAAGTGACATTTGGAAATATCCAGATTAATACCACCAACATAAATATAACACGGATTTGAATTTCATTTGTAAACTCAGGTACACTTTCTCTATGGTGATATTTTGAGAGTGTGAGTATTTCTTTTATTCAAAATTCAAGAAAATAGTGTTTCAAGTTTAAAGAATGGTAGAAAAATATTGTAAATATTTATTGGCTCATCCATTACTGAAATCGGTGTGATGGAATAATATGTATATAATATTAATATTAATAAAAGTATTCACAATTACCTATTAAGTAAACACGATCATTATTAAGCACGATCTCTTATATAATTGACAATATTAAATAATACTGATTAAAATGTTATTAAAATAGCAATGATTTACGTAGAGTTAGAAATACTGTGGATTTAGCGGTAAACTAAAGACTTACCTGAGTACTAAATGAACTTCTTGATGGAATAACCGATAACTTGGAATTCTCAGAAACAATTTTTCAATCCGTGTCCAAAGTTAACGACCAGTCATGAGATTTTTACAATTGCTCGTGCTACTATCACTAAGAAAAGGGCGATAATTAAACAGGAAAGACGAAACAATCTTTTTATTTTACCAGTATATTAGTTTCATATACCGACAATGTAAAAATAATCAAATACATATTTACAAATCCAATACAGTCATTATGCAGTGCATCATATCGTATCTACTACAACTACGTCATCCATCCCATCAGCGTTAAGTAAACCGTCTTGAAATTATTTATAATTAGATCATCATCTAAATAATATCAAAATGATTTCAAGTTGGTTGTAATCATTCACGAATTGTTCAGATTTGTTGTATTACATGAATTGCATACAATAATGTATAGCCACTGTTATAAAAGACTCCATACATTCACTCAGGATTAGGAGAGGCATTTATTATTTTTTCATCAGATAAAAGTAATTGAAATTTTGGATTCGTTTGTTTGCAAAGCAAGATTGTGACTCAATGGTTGTCGGTCGGCGATAACTCATGTCCTTTTTCACTGAGAAACCACTTCACGAACTCCCGACTAATAACTTTGCTTTGTTGGCAGGCTTCACACAGGGCTAGCTAGCTAGCTAGCAACAAATAGTGAATAGGTTCTGATAGCACGATCGTTAATATTACATTCGTATAGTAAATTTATTAATAATAATTCATCATAATAGCACTTTTATTAATACTAGATCTTATTATAAGAAATGTATTAATAATAAATCATCATGGCGAGTTTATTAATAATAATCGATCATCATAGCAATTTTATTTATAATAGTTCTTATTATAAGAATTGCATTACTAATAAATCTCATAAAAGCAAGTTTATTTATACTCAGTGATGATGCCGTGTGTATTAATAATCTATCAATTTGATTTGTGTTCGTTTATTATCTTCTGAAAAATTATGTTTCAGTCATTTAAGAATGAGGCTTATGCGCACAGATAGCAATTATTTATTTTATAACAAAATAATATCTTTTCTCTAATAGTATCAGTAGTTACTAGGCAATCTTGTGTATGAAAATAAGGTGGGACGATTTGCGTGCAATTGCTATACTCTTGTCTAGCTATATTCGTGTTTTTGGTTCCAATTATACTGTTTTTCCTGCAATGATCTGCCCCAAACGTTTAGATGTCCCAGGTAAAAGAAGGCAGTTATCTGAAACCTCTGTTCATTTAGCCTACTATGTATTTTCAGAACCTTCAAGAAATAATGGTAAGTACAAGTGAATAGAATTGATTTATATTTTTGAGATCTTCTAGTATCCACGTTGTGCCAAGTCAAATATTATATACAATATTCCGTAGGTGGAAAAAGTCTTATTAAAGGAGAATACAAATCCGTCTTTAATTTGTAATTGCGAGTCCGCAATCACCTACTTACTCCTCCTTTATATATTACCAATACGTGTAAGAAGGTCAATAAATTTAACAATACATTTATTAAAGCAATAATCAAATATACATATGACAAACCCAAAGAAAAAGATTACTTGACGTTAAATTTATTAAAGCAATAATCAAATATACATATGACAAACCCAATGAAAAAGATTACTTGACGTTAAATTTATTAAAGCAATAATCAAATATACATATGACAAACACAATGAAAAAGATTACTTGACTTTAATATTTGCACGAAACAACGTTCAAATAATTTCTGTTTCACTATCGTATATCAACCAAAAAATACAATTCAACAATTTAATACAGTCAACAGATAGTACTTATTAGAGAGCAGAAATGGTGTTATTAGGGATAGGCAATAACAATCTTTATATAACCTGAATTAAGCGCTGTTTTTTATACGCTTTATTAACAGTCATAAGTATATTATCTACGTCAGCACGTATCTTTCTCCATACACATCGAACATACTGATGCGTTGTTATTCTCTTGAAGCCAATATGAGCATCTCTTTGCCTTGTCAGTTCCTTCAAGCAGAATAACAATTGTAGATATTTCTGGTAACTTCTCTGTACCAGAAATTGTACAGGTAATCAACATATCTTGCCACCGAATATGAAAGGGGTGTAGTGTATTTCACACTTACCAGTGTTCCTGCCTTTCCCACCGTTGGCTAGATAGGTTAACAAACAGTAACCAGGATTCAAATCACATGAGTGAAGAAGAACAAAATGGCTGCTTAACATGAAATATATAATCAGGAAGTATAGCTATGTTTCGATTTTATCAATTTTATAACTCCATTGTTTGTTATATTTCAGTCTAACAGATTCCTGCAACAGTATTTATTAGACCAATACATGCATACAACATAATAAATACTGCATATCAAAATGATGTCAAGTGTTATCACACTACATATAAGCATCATCATCATCATAATCATAATAATAATAATAATAATAATAATAATAATAATAATAATGATGATGATGATGATGATAATAATAATAATAATAATAATAATAATAATAATAATAATAATAGCAAGAAACGAAGAACAAATCTTGCAATGGCATGGATTGATTATCAAAAGGCCTATGACTCAGTCCCACATTCATGGATAAATGAAACATTAAAATTGTACAAAGTAGCGCCATCAATACAGAACCTAATTCAGGAGTCAATGAAAAATTGGAAAACCACCCTCACATGCAACAACACAAATATTGCAGACATAGCAATAACTTGTGGAATCTTCCAAGGTGATTCCCTATCGCCACTGCTGTTCTGCATTGCCCTGAATCCTCTCAGTCAAGTGATCCAGAAATCATGGTTAGGATACAAAATGAAAGCAGAACAGGTTATCAGCCATCTACTATACATGGACGATCTCAAGTTGTACGGTAAAAATGAACGTGACATCACATCCCTGATCAATACTGTCAAGATCTGCAGTGAGGACATCAACATGAAATTCGGCCTTGAGAAAAGTGGACGAATTGTCATCCAGAAAGGCAAAGTCAAAACAACAATGGGCCTGCAATTCGACATCGGAAAAATCAACGATGTTTCAATAGAAAATGGATATAAGTATCTTGGGATACTACAACATCAAGAAAATATGCAGAGAGAAGTGAAGTCCAAAGTTAAGAGAGAATACCTAAAAACGTGTTAGACAAGTACTGAAGTCCAAGCTAAATGGAGAGAACAAAATACAAGCCATTAATGCATACGCAATACATGTAGTAAGCTACACTGGAGGCATCATAGATTGGACAGCAAATGAAATAAATGAACTGGACAGGAAAACAAGAAAACTACTCACAATACATAAAGCCTTACACCCCAAAGCAGACGTAGACAGGCTCTATGTATCTCGAAAAATTGGAGGCCGAGGTCTCAAGAAAATCAAACATGTCATTAAAGGAGAACTAATTGGCCTTGTGGACTACATTTGGAATAACAACAAAGATGATCCACTGATAGAAGCAGTAAAGATGAGTGGACTATACCAACCCCCAGAAACAGACAAAGAAACATGGAAGAAAACAATGAAGCAAGAACTAGCACATACCTGGAGCCAGAAACCTCTGCATGGCCAATATGCACGACAAGCCGACGAAATATCAAGAAAGTAATCAATGTACAAATGGTTGAAAGAGGCAGGATTGAAAGCAGAAACAGAAGCACTCATAACAGCTGCACAAGATCAAGCACTCAACACCAAATCACACAAAACGAAAATCATGAAAATTTCGAATGATTCCAAATGTAGACTCTGCAAATCCATGGATGAGACAACAGAACACATACTATCTGGATGTCAGGTTCTGGCTGGAACAGAATACACCAAACGACACAATGAAGTGGCAAAACACATACATAGAAATCTGTGTGAGAACTATGGCATAAAAATCCCAGAAAGAGCATGAATGCATCAACCAGAAGCAGTCACCGAAACAGATGAAGGCAAAATACTGTGGGACTTCGAGATAAGAACAGACTGGGTGATTCCTGCACGAAGACCAGACATTGTAGTTCTCAATAAGTCCAACAGAACAGTCACAATTATTGATGTCGCTGTTCCAAGTGATAGAAACCTACAAACAAAAGAAAGAGAAAAAATAGAAAAATACCGAGACCTCAGATTAGAAATCCAGAGACTGTGGTATGTAAAAGCAGAAGTGATACCAATAGTGATAGGAGCCTTGGGGAACATAACATCAGAATTGGAAGGCTACCTGAATAAACTCCCTGGAAACCACAGAATCGCTCTACTACTCAAAGCAGCGCTCCTCGGAAGTGCCCACATCCTCCGTAAAACCTTGGATCTCCCAGAATCTTGGTAAGATTCCGAGACCTTGGATCACATCCGACAGTCAAGCAGAAGTCATGGAAAGAGGCTGAATAATAATAATACTTGTTTCTTGTCCAGCATTTATTAAGACCCTGCTCGAGAATTTCATAATTCTAATTTAACAATTTAAATTTACTTCTCTTCCTAATTCCGAACAGACTGGCTGCTCAAGCTTATCCTTCCACTCCTACGAAAATTGCGTCTTGTAGTTAGAGACAAACAAATTCACGAACAGATAACTTGCTTACAAAAGCTCGGTTTGGAAACCTTTAAAAACTCTTATAATTATTATGCATTCATTTCACATTTAGCTCATACGCCCCCATCCAAACCAGATAAAATTTGGTCTATAAATCATGCATAAACTAAACTACAAATAAGAAGTTCTTAACAAGAGAAAAAAGATTTAATAGGTTAACAATTATAACATTAACAATTTAATTAAGGTAGATGGTGTTCAAGTCCCACAAGCTATACCGTCATTATTATAAGTTGAATCTACAATTGCACAAGTGCTAATACTGATGATTAAATTAAGTTCTCAGGGCTATTCACTTAGCTGTTCTGAGTGTCATTGCCAACAATGTTCCCCACAGTTTAATATGGTTTAGGAGCACAGTTCTAAGCAACAAGGGTTCACCAATGTACTGGTCTCAGATTTAGATATGCCGGTTATCCAGTTGACTTTACAGGCATCACTGAGGGTGTACTTGAGAAGGTGTATCACCAAGACACAAGGCAAGAAGCAATACTTGTCACAAGCAAGCAAGCCGCAGCTAACGAAAAAGGAATAAAGGAACAAAACCCGCTCTGGAAATAGAACGATTCCCTATGAGCTTATTGCTTTAACATTTTGCAATCCAAAGCAAGTGGTCAATAATAAAATGCATAGCTTGATCCTTTACTTATTGATTTATTTAAAGACCCTGCTTAGGAATTTTACAGAAACTTTAATTTAATTAGATAAATTAATTTCTCCTCTTTCCTTAAACAGACTGGTTGCTCAAACTATCTTTCATCTCATATGAAAATGCGCCTTCCAACTCAGCAAGATTTCGGTGACTAGTGAGGTGCTCATGTGTATATCGGCCGATCTGGGGTGGCGAGCAAAGTATGTACCGCGTCAAGAGTATTTATTGTAGTGCATGAATGCATCACGTGACTAGATCTCGAGGTATGTTGTTGATTCGAACTCTTCTCGAATATTGGCTAAAGTTGCATAACAAGGGATGAACTCCTCATGTGGTGCATGGTAGGAGGGTTCTTAACAAAGGAATTCAATTTGAATATGATATTTGAGTTTCAGATGTGGGTCATAAGTTCATGACAAGAATTCTGGTCAGAAATCTGTCACACCCCTTTGCTTTTTAGGCGTTTATCTTACCATAAGATAAATGCCTCCTACAAGTTATGGGTATAAAATGTAGAAGTCCAAAATGAAGAAAAATTTTATGATTAAAAAAAATTTCAACATGCTCTAGAATAAAGTAATGCGACGAAATAATCGGTTTGATATTAACGGCACTCTTATATGATATTCTATACTACAGGAAAAGATTCGTAAGGATCAGTTAAACAGTTAAACAGACATTCTAGCATGTTTCGGCACTTCAATGAACTAAGCTCTGCTCATATAGTCTGCGCCTACGTTCGCGGTTCCTTTGATGTAGTGGATGTTCGTGTCGTACTGTGTCAAAAATAATGACCAACGCATCAACCTGTAATTTGTATATTTAGTTTGCCCTAAGAAAGCTAAAGGCTGGTGGTCACATTCAATAATGAAGGTTTTCCTGTACAAATAGTTTTCGAACTTTTTGATGGCCCAAACTATCGCGAGACATTCCTTTTTACTAGTGGTGTATTTTTGTTCGGCGGCGGTGAGTTTGCGACTGGCATAAGCGACTGAGTGCTTAATGTCATTGTGTTCTTGCAGTAACACAGAACTGAGTCCTGTATTGCTAACATCTGTCCTTAAGAAGAATGGCTTTGTCAAATCTGGTAGTTTAACTATTAAGTCTGAAGTCAATCTTGATTTCAATATGTCAAAAGCATTTTGGCATGCTTCGGTCCACTGTACCATTGTCGGCATATTTTTACATGTCAAGTCAGTTAACAGACTAGCAATGGCACTGAAATCTGGTACGAATTTGCGGTAGTAGTTTGCAAGTCCAAGAAAACTTCTAACTCGTGTTTTAGTTAGTGGTTGTGAAGCTTCCTTAAGTTGGGTTATTTTAGTCTTACTTGGCGACACAGTTCCCTGGCTTAAACTGTGACCCAAGAAGTCTAAAGAAAAATGCGCGATTTCGCGTTTCGTCGGGCGGGCGGTGAGGTTAGCTTGTTTTAATCTAGCGAGCACATCTCGTAAGAGTGTCATATGCTCTTTCCAAGTCTGGGTGCCTAAGATTAAATCATCCATAAAATTCTCAACTCCTCGTCCATACAACGGTTCTAACAGTGATCGCATCATTTTGGAGAAAATGCTTGGAGCGTTGGAAACTCCGAAAGGCATAACTTTCCAAGTGTAGTTTCCTACAGGTGTAGTGAAAGCTAGTATGTGTCGATCTGTGTCCTTGACCTTGATTTGCCAAAAACCACGTGAGAAATCTATCTTAGTGAAGTAGTGTGCATTAGATAGCTTAGTAAATATTAAATCTGGCTCTGGGAGAGGTTCAGCACAAAATTTGGTCACCTGATTAAGTTTGCGGTAGTCTACGCAAAAACGGAATGTATTGTCACGTTTCTTAATCAGAACGATCGGTGATCCATAGGCACTGTCAGTTTTCTCTATCACCCCTAAGTCTAATATTGTCCTAATTTCCTAACATCTTCTACTTTTGCGTGTGGCAACAGATACGGTTTTAAGCGTATCGGCTTGTTGTCAGTCAGCTTCAGTGAAAATTCTATTAAGTCTGTTAACCCTGGTTTGTCTGTCAGTGTCGACGAGAACTCGTATAGTAATTCATTCACTTCTCTTTTCAGTTCTTCAGTTAAGGCATCATTTACCTTAACGTTTCTAACAGTTTTGTCCATCTGCAAAGGACATTTCGGTAAAGTACCAGTGATGCAATCAGTTCCCCCTTCCTCCTCCTCTGTCACTACAGTTGCTACAACAAGGTTGGCTTGAGCGGTTTGATAATCACGGCTTATGTACTTTTTGAGTAGGTTTACTTGAAAGATTTTTTCTTTCTTTCCTGTCTGTATTTTATAGTTCAGTCCTCCTAGCTTTGCTGTCACTACAAAAGGTCCTTTCCATTTCATTTGAAGCTTGTTGTGTGCTTCTGGGAGCAACAATAACACTTTGTCATTAACTTCGAATTCCCTGGGTTTCATCTTCCTATTGTAATACTCGGCCTGTCTAGACTGCACTATCGTCAAGTTTTACCATGCTAGTTTGCCTATAGTCTCCAGACGGTTTCGTAAGTCAGTAAAATACTTGTAAGTTGTCTTGATTTCCTCGTCGCTTTTGTCATCAGTCCTCAACGCCTTCAGAATCATCATCGGTCCTTGTACGGTACGTCCATACAGTAACTCGAATGGTGAGAATCCTGTAGAAGTTTGTGGTACTTCTCTATACGCAAATAGTAGGGCTGGAATGTATCTATCCCAATCTTTTGGTTTGTCAGTAACGAGCTTTCTGAGTGCGGCTTTTAATGTCCCATTAAATTTTTCACACAGAACATTTGCCTGGGGGTGGTGGGGTGTACAAGTAAGGTGTTTGATCGATAATAGGTGGTTCACCTCTTTCATCACTTCACCTACGAATTGAGTCCCCTGATCTGTTAAGATTTCCGTCGGAACACCAACACGGCTCCATACGCTGAACAAAGCTTCCGAGACGGTTTCTGTCTTAACATTTTTCAACGTGAATCTGGTAGCGTAATCAATAGTGGTCAGAACATATCCATTACCTCTTGTTGATGTGGGTATTATTGGCCCAATCAAGTCCATCGCCACGCGCTTGTAGGGTTCACTGATCAGTTCAGGCTCACCTAACGGGGCGGCTTTGATAGAGTTTCTAGATTGTGTTCTCTGGCATGTGTCGCAACTTAACAGGAATCTACAGATATTGGCTAAGATATCTGGCCAATAAAAATCGCGTGTGATACGACTAGACGTTTTCTGGACACCCATGTGTGCACCAAAAGGACTCTCATGACCTAATCGCAATACTTCACTACGCTTGGTTTGTGGAATGACCAATTGTCAGCTTCTATCTGTTTCAATTCGCGATCTGCTGTGCGCTTCTCTCTCTCTCTCTCTCTCTCTCTCTCTCTCTCTCTCTCTCTCTCTCTCTCTCTCTCTCTCTCTCTCTCTCTCTCCGCTTCCTCTTTCTCCCTCTTGTCTAGTTCGGTCTTGACGTAGTTTGTCAACTCAACACTTTGGTATTCTAGTAAGGAACCTTTCTTTTTCAGATTCTCAATAATCTGTTCGAAATCCATTTTATTTATTCTAGTGTGTCTGGCTATGAATAAAATGTCTCTCTTGAATATGTATTCTAACCATCGGCGATAAACTCAGCTTTATCCCGCAATAATCTTACAAAATTATTTAATTTATTCAGAGCTCCGTCCTAAATAAATTACGCGTTAGTCACACGTTCACCTGCTTGGCTATAAATCTGCTGTCTCCAATGCTTCCGTAATATCACGGCTCCAACCATACAACATTACAACATTATATTTAGCACCCTAAATATAATATTTCGAAGTCTGTTACTACCGGTAACTCTCCTAGCTGCGGTATAACACGTCGACTTCTCACAATGAAATATTCAGTAACACAATACTAAATAAATCATCAACAGTTAACATTCATGTATCTAACTCCAACTACAAATACAATATGAAATGTTAACTACATTAAGTACACATAATACTCTGCAAAAGAATACATGCATAAATAATACAATGAAAAAGCAAAGATAAATATTTCTAATGAATCTGAATCAAAAGAATATTGGCAAAACTTCCTCTGTGTCGTTTTCTAAAGATATGGTACACCCTATGTAAAAAATTCCAATTTAATACATATCATCCCGCGATGAGAATCCCCCATTTGTTACATTCCAGTATTTATTTAAAGACCATGCTTAGGAATTTAAATTATTTTCTCCTCTTTATTAAACAGTCTGGTTGCTCAATTTATCTTTCTTCTCATATGAAAATGCGCCTTCCGACTCAGCAAGATTTCGGCAACTAGCGAGGTGCTCATGTGTATATCAGCCGATCTGGGGTGGCGAGTAAAGAATATACCATGTCAAGAGTATTTATTGTAGTGCATGAATGCATCACGTGACTAGATCACAAGGTATGTTGTTGATTCGAACTCTTCTCGAATGTTGGCTAAAGTTGCATAACAAGGGATGAACTCACTATTGTTTTCCTCATGCGGTGCATGATGGGAGGGTTCTTAACAAAGGAATTCAATTTGAATATGATATTCGAGTTTTGGATGTGGGTCATAAGTTCATGACAAGAATTCTGGTCAGAAATATGTCACAACATGCCATATGAATTCCCAAATGTTTATGTTATACAAATGGAATTCATACAAAGAAAAATCAGATATCATTCAAATTAACGCATGTGTGTTTTACTAATCATAATGGAATTAAATGCAAAATGAATTTGAATTATCAAGAAAATTTCGCAATGTCCACAGACGTTCTGCGACATAAAATGAATTAAGGTTTACAAATTAAAGGGTTAAAATATTACAATTAATTTATGTACAATGGAATATTTAGACTTAGCCACATTCTTATCGAGCCACGTGTTTGGAGGAGATTGCAAATATTTTCCTATACAAACACAATGCATAAATTCATACAACAAATCATAAAATAAGAATACAATTAATACTTTAAGAAGTGGATGTGTTTTTACCTTTTTAATTGTAGATAAATGCCTCGAAGACAGTGGGTCTCTCACTATACTTTTTCGTATCGACTTCACGGAAATATCGGAAGCAACGTCGTGAGTGTGTTCTGTCAGCCGGTCCCTCGTGCAAGTGTTGAATGGGGCACATATCAGTGTATTTATGAAAGCACATGAATTCATCACATGACTAGTCACATGGTGATACTACGGCTTCGACCTACAGTTGGCTATTTCCAAAAATTACATAATATGGGATGAATACATTGAATATTGAATACAGGAGTGTGTCGGGAATGCTTTAATCAAAGAACTAAATTCAAAAATACAATTGAAAATTGAAAAACTGGGCCAAGAGTTCACAACACAGAATTTTGTCTTGACTCTATCACACATTTAATGGCCACCTTTCAAGACTGGTCTCCTTTGCAACTTTAAATTCAAATGATCAGACAATATATTTCTCTACAGTAGGTAAACATTTAGATTTCAGCCCTATGGATGGTCTCGTTCTCGTAACCATTGGATAATAAAAACTACCCACTCAGTTAAACTAGTTCGCATTACTTTAGCAATATTTAGCATATTCTCAACGTTGGCTGTTTAATTCCAAATTTGACACAAATTTAATTATTAGAAGGAGTGCCCAATGTCGGGTTACTCTTACAATTTAGCAATTTATATATCAATTAAATTTTAAAATAAGGAGAGGCAAATTTACTCCGCCACAGTTTGGTGTCTGACTTCACTTAATTTCTCACAAAATTTCTTCAGGCTCCAACTGAGTATTCATGCGTGACAAGATGGTGACGTTAACGTTTATGGTGATGACCATCTTACTAAGTGGTATCAAAGCTGTTCCATTTGGAGTTACTCAACAGCCACCTTGTACTGAGCCAAACAGTTGTCAAGGTGAGTGAAAATTATTTTTCATGGATTGACATATGAAATTAATTTAGTCAGTAGGTGTGACGCTAACGCCACTTAGTTAATGGTTATGAATATTATTAATTTATTAATCATCCTTAACTAATTACAAGTGATGACATCTTAATTTATGATTTTAATAATTTTCCAGTAGACACCACTCGTCTCTCTCACTTGGCAGATATGAAGGTACTGTAAATGGTTTCTCTCTTCCACAACATTCAAGACAAACATTTTCCATTACACAATATTTCAATAGATGGAAAACTTCTTACTAAAAGAGGAGATTACGTCGTCTTGTAATCTATATTTAGCGTGCTCACATTCCCCCACTTTCATTTCCAACATAAGGTTATCAGTATGTGTAAGATGGCCAATAAATTTAACAATGTACTTATCAATATGCATTTACGAAATACAATAAAAAGAATACATGACTTTAATATTTCCACAAAACCATGTTTAAATAATAATTATATACATATACCATCTTATATCCCAAAACATTATTTAAACCATTAATGCAAACCACATGAAAGTACTTATTTGAGATCAGTAATGGAGGTATTTGAGATAAGCTAAAATAGTTTCTATGTAACCTAATTTAGGAACTCTCTCAATAGTCTTTTGCAAACTTTTACCAATAAAGCCACAGGTTTACTGTTCAGTTATTGCTCAAAATTACATGTGACTCCCTCCTCACATTGTAAACACTGATATGATGCTATTCACTTGAGGCTAACCTGAGCATTCCTTTGCCATATTAGCTCTCTCATGCAGAACAAGTGTAGGAAATTTCAGTAACATTATTTTACATGAAATTTCTAGATGTAATCAGCATACATTGCCATCAAACATCAATGGAGTGTAGTGAATTGCTTACATTTACACAATGCAGTAGATATTAACAAAAGATGATTGAAATATGAGACACCTAACTGTTATTTTATGTCAATATATATATATGAATTGTAGGCATTAATGATGTTTTGCTAAATCACAACTCTCACTCACTCACTCACTCTCTCTCTCTCTCTCTCTCTCTCTCTCTCTCTCTCTCTCTCTCTCTCTCTCTCTCTCTCTCTCTCTCTCTCTCTCTCTCTCTCCTCTCGATTATTGTTGGTGCTATGACGAGAAATATATATTGTGTGCTAAGAGCGTAACGTAAATCTTATACGTATTATGTTATTTATTATGTTAAATTTTGTGTACTAATACTAGTAATAGTATTTTGTCTACTATGTCTATCCAGCTTTCAACTTTTGCCTCCTGACTATTAGAGACAATAATGTTTATCGTTGTTGTGTTTGTCAATTTGACCAAATAATTATGTATACACTTCTGCAGAATTCAATACACAGTATCACAAAGCAATGATTAAAATTAAAATAAAAAAAACAGTTATCAGCACATGGTGTCTGAAAGCAATAATTATGTCCTTTAAACTAAATCAAAATAAAGTCTGATAAATTCAGCACTACACGGCCTGAACCCAATATATCATCGCGTGTGCAAGCCGATATTCGTCCGAGTGTTGCCTGTTTTGTTATGATTTCTGTTTTCTTTTTTGGTGGTGTTGGATTGTTTTGATTTAAGCGTATATGTTTTTAGTAAAACTTTTTTTTTCTGAATCGGAAATGTCATCTTTACCTGAGTTAAAATCATCGCTGATAAAAAATCTTTGAATGCGGTCAGTAGCGAATCATGACAAGAGACGATGCTACTTGCTTGTGAACAGCTAAGTGTAAACAGAGAGATTGGACTTTGAGTAATTCACTTAGAAAGAGTCCGCGATTTCCATTGGTCAAAGTATAAAACACGAATAAAACTGCACGAACATATTAATGTTTGTCACGGCCGCCATTGTATTATTGTTGTCTGACTGTCGCTGGCCTCTCCCTCCTTCTCGGTCAAAGGGGGGGGGGGTCAGGTCAGATACCGTGATTTGCTGGATCACACTGAATGACTTAAGGTGTTATATAATCATTCTCACATACAAATACCACGTTGGTCTTGTGGGGAAATATATTTACTTTGCATGTGGGGTAAATCAGCGTGTATGTATGAACGCGGGATGAACGTATTTTGAGGGACGGACAGAATGAACAAACAAACAACCGTAGCAGCAACGCACTTGCACCACAGAGAGAGAAAAACCCAACTCTTGATGAAGAGTAAAAAAAGAAAAACTTTATTCTAATTTTAAAAATGGGCTACTCTCTTGTACGGTGTTAGTCATTCATTCAACAACATCCACTCAGCAACATCCATGGGATAGGGAAAAAAAAGAAAGAACAATGAATAAGATAAAAAGTAAAATAAAATGATAAACAGAATTACAAATATATCTGGCGGTGAAAACCGCATTACTATCAAATCATGTACGGAAAAGAGCGGTGATGACCGCAAATAGCAACATTAAAAAGAGCCCCGCAGTGAAAACCGCGATACTATATCAAATAGTACCAAAAGTTACTAATATCAATCTGTGGGTAGAAGCCCATCACAAAAGATAAATACAGAAATTATCTCAAATTAAATTAAAAGTCTGTAAAAAATGTTTAGGGTAAATATATATATCAATCATAAATGTTTATGTAAAGAAATGTCAATAATGTTTCAATAAAGTTCTAAATAATTAATAGTTAATCTAAATTACCTACCTAAATGAATGCACCACTGAATTACTTTCACCTACTTACTAATCTCAGATAGAAAAAAAAAAAAGAACGCACGTCTGCGTGTATGAAAAATTAAACATAGTAAAACTGGCCAATGAATTGACGAAGAAAGAAAATCACGTTGATACAGCAGATAATGTACGTAGTACATATGATGAGTTGAGGTTGTAGAACCGTCAGATCTCATTAACTGGCACGTAGGTTGATGAACCCAGTGATCTCCCTTTCACGTTGATGAACGCTGAAAGTACCACTTGCTGAAGAGCGACGAAGTTACGGTGGTTGATGAACCAATGAGTGGTGGTGAATATCTTTCTCCCGGCCCAGTCTTGTCCCCTCAGCGCTTGACGCAAAAGTCACTGATGAACAACTACTGTCCAGGTTTCGGGTCCAACGTATAATACTGGCTTCCGTTGCAAGTCGCCATAAAAGAGTTGGGTGCGACAAAACACACCTCCAACACTGTATAATACGTGGAAGATATTCTGGTCTTTCTTCCCCGATTATGACGAGAATAGAAAGACGGTCCGGACTCGGTGTAGGCAAACCATACAAGGCCTCACACCTCTCTGTAGTCCAGACTGACGCACACACTCTTTAAAATGGCCGGGTGAACCCTTTTATATTCTCTCTATCCCAGAGAGAAAAAACTCATTAAGTCCTGACTGCTTATCCTATTGTTCTCGGTTTTGGCGCATTCATTCTAGTGGTGCATTGTCTGAAAAAAAATAGTTCCTAACTAAATTTATATTTAAGGACTAAAAACTGACTAAATACATTTTCTATCTATTGTTAAAATAATTATCTAACCCTAACATAAATAAACAAACAAATGACTATATTTAAAATACTAAAATTATGAAATAAGCATTCACGCTCGCAAACTGACTGACAATGCAGGCATCACGTCACTCGCTCATTAATACATTGAAAAATGTACACAAAGTAAGCAAAGGCCCTGATAGCGATTGGGAACAAAACTTGCTGTCAGCACATTTAATTAAGACCTTTCACCCTAACCCGCAGATGAACTCGAGAGTGTCCCTGTTGGGTCACGTATGGGGTAAGGGGAGACAATTCACAGGGACAAAAATAGATTTTCTGACTACCCCCCTCCCTCTTTCAGTGACAATGCTTTCTATTCGAATTCAATGGCTGAAATGTACAATCTCATAACATTTATATTTAAAATTTACTTTACAACCAGAAATTGCTGTGTTGAAGCTAATATCAGTCTAGTGTAATGGCATCGGTTCACATTCACACTCAATACAACGGTTCATTTGTTCGAATTTTCAATTCACTAATTATTATTTAACAATGTTATAGTGTGAAACAAGAGCAAGATACAAAAAATAAACTATGCTATAATAAACAGAATAATTGAATGAATTCCTTTCACCTTAGCCCACTTAACCTTTCATCACTAGTAATTATTTACTCACCAAGAATGTATTTAATAATGTCTATAAACTCAAGTTGTTTTATATTCATAACATCTATCTACCTTAAATATGAGTTTATTCTCGAACGCAATGATTATACAACTGTTACATTCTGTGGCAGAGTAAATTTGTCTCTCCTATTTTTAAACTTAATTATTACTTAAATTGTTAAATGGTAAGAGTACACTGAACTTGGAAACTCCTTATGACAATATCGTTACAAGTGTCTGAGTTAATGTAAATGCGTGATGCGAGAATATGCTAGAAATGATGATGTAATGTAAAAAAGTGAGTAGTTTTTATTATCCAATGGTTATGATTGAAGAGAAGGTGACCAGCCAATGGGCTGAGATCATCATGTTTACTAGCTGTATGTGGGTTCCTAAAATTTTGAAGGCAATCAAACTATTTAATTGTATTACTCGTAATTATTTTATTTTTGATTTACTAAATATATTGACCTTCTTATGCATATTGATAACCTTATGTTGGATTTACTAAATATATTGACCTTCTTATGCGTATTGATAACCTTATGTTGGAGAAGTAAGTGGGTGTATGGGGGTTAACTAAAAAAAGAATAGAGTAGGATTTGCCTTCTCTTTTAGTGAGAATATTTCCACTATTTGGCGAATTGTTTTTTATGATATAAGACTGTGTAGACATAAAAACAATTTGAAAGTGGTTTATAGAAATGTGGATGTCAAATAATCCTTTTCATTGTAATATTTTACATGTAATTTGATTGTTGATTTAATAAATTTATTGACCTATTATGCATACTGATAACACTATGTTGGAGAAGATAGTCGGTGGATGTGGTCTCACAAGATATGACGGATATGTCTACTCCTATAGTAAGAAGCTTTCCATGTGTAGAATATTGTAGGACGGGAGTAAATGTTCGTCTTTAATGATGTTGATTAGAGAAAACCTGTACAGAGCCCCAATATCCGCCAAATGAGACAAAAGTGATTATTCTGCTGGAAAATATTAGTAATTACATAAATTAAGATTCTCATCACCTGTAATTAGTTAAGGATGATTACTTAATTTGAAATAGCATAACCATTACCTATGCTGCGTTAGTGCCACAGTACTAAAATAAATCCGTTTGCGATTAAAGAAACTAAATATTAGGAAGACATCCAATATATTTTGAACTCTTTCAACTGAATTCTGAACTTCAGACATCCCATACAAGTTTTCCACAATAATATTCTTAAAAACAATATGTGACTTTCTCCAGTTATAAACATCCACTATAAGACTGATTGAAATGAATGGGAAGACATCTAAGGAATAAGTATGTGTATGACCGTCTGTTATAAATGTGTATACTAGTGCGTTTTGTTACATATACATGAGGTTTGAGAGTGTGTCTCTGGTTGTCGTCTGAAATGTCCTATGAATATTCTATACGTACGTTGGCACTCACACTTTTTGGTAATCCCATCATCTTTCTGATGAAACAGTCTTAACGTTTCTTCTCTTTATATCCCCACTATTATAAACAGTCAATTGAATTATTATAAGATTTAAGTATAAAATAGTTCGTTAAACATTACTAGTTAAATAAGAGAGTAAATTAATACAATACTCAACCTTAAGTGTGATGTCACAATGTATACTATTTTGCAGTTGCCTTTACTGTTCACTTCACTCAAATATATGTAGACGTTAGAGAGAATCCGGTGCTGAAGTTCGATCAGGTGGTGACGAATATCGGGGATGGTTACAATAAGACGACAGGTTATTTTACAGCTCCGACAAGTGGCATCTACAACTTTAATTTACAGATCATGAGCCAACGTCCGGGGAGACCTTCGTTTGACGCTGCTGTGATGATCAGTAACATTCCATATTGCAAAGCACGTACAGTGTCTATGGAATATAGTCCAGCGTTTTGTACTACATACGAACGCTTAAAAGAAGGTGACGAAGTGTTTGCAAAACGAGTAGGTGCCGACTTCAAACTCCGTGGTGAGTCTTTTAGTATGTTTAGTGGAACACTGGTTTCTTATGACATTAACTAATAACACACACAATTCGTCACTGCTCCTACCACGAGATCTGCTATTCCTTCATCAGAATGATAGTTGTTACTATTATTGCTACTTCTGTTATAAATCTATTATAACACGTTGACTATAATTAAGGGTTCGTCAAGAAAACAATCTTTAACAGTATTAAATTTCAGTTATACTGAATTCAATTTGTATCTTGAAAGTGATTGAAAGCGATTGAAATTACAGTAAAATTCTTGACACAAAAAATAAAGTTTCCTCATTCTTCTGTGAATGTTTGTGTGAATGTTGTGCAAAAAGTGAAAGTGAATTGAAATGAATATGCTGCAAGAAATATACAATCCCAATAACACAAACAATACACACTTATTGCAAGCAGCCCTGTGTCCATGTTGGTATCCCATATGATGGACAACACAAATGCACAACAATTTTACTTTAATCAGTTTCTTCTCAGTTCGCCAATAAAATAGATTTGCACAAAGTTCCCAATATTAAAAGATTTGCATAACGTTCCCAATAGTTCCTACATGGATAGAGATCATTCTCACACTCCTGGCCAATGTACTACTTTCACTTAGTTACACTGATGGAGTTTAGCATCTCACTGGCTGAGTCTATGTAGACTTACATCCTAATTGATGTATTGTTCTTATGAACCAATTGCTCTTACACTTCAGCAATCTGTTGCCAGAAATAGAAGCAATGCTACAAAGATGCAATCCTCCAAACATATGATGAAAATCCTGCGATTTAAAATAAAGTTCTAAGAGACTGCACTACTAACATTAACTACATAGTGTCTTTATATAAAGGCTAATCATTTTCTGAGTACAATCTCACCAACCTGAAACAAATATGAACTAATTATACTTGGCAATTTATCATGATTACATTCTACACAAAATATGTATCTTAAACAACGAGCTTTGACCTACCATTAAAACCTTACTTCCAACTTCCTTCCGCCTCATTAAACTTGCGTACGCTAAACGATTACCTCTCTCTCTTTCATTTATGTACTGATCAAGGACGCATTTTACTATGCATGGAATGGTCGGATTTCTGCCTGACTATGGTTCACAACATTAACTAGCTTACTTCTCTTGACCCAGAAAACATTTGTCCTGTCTTACGGGTGATGCAATGTCTACATCATATGTCTGTATAAGCAATTATTAAACTACCTTTAGCATGTACATTTAGATTTAGTTTACTACTCATTTCTTTACATCTAAATTTTTATTCCATTCTATATATCCTTTTTCAAATATTTATTAATGGGATCCAGGCGAGATTTATTAATATTATGACAACAACATTCCAAACTGATGGATTTATACTCTTGTAGTCCTGAACAAGTCACAAAAGTTAAAAGGTTATTCACAGAAACATTTATTACAAATTAAAGATACATTGCTTTATATAGAATACTATTCTTTCCACTCATAACTTGTACAAACATCACAATCACAATTCACAAATGGGTCACAGATATACGCTACTGAAGACTATTCACCAAATTGTGAAATAAAAAGTATATCTATATCTGGATATTTTTTAATTTAACATTTCTTCAGGAATACAGTTGAGTCAAAGGAAGTCTTTACTTGTTTTCAATTACATTCACCAGAAGCGTTTTTATCTTCTTTAACATCCAACAGAAGAGTTACGTGAATTCATTAATGTCCAACAGGAGTTGGTTTCTTTATAAATTAATATCAAACTGAAGTAATTTCTACTTAATAACATCCAGAAGGAGAGTATTCTTGCATTCATTAACATCCAACAGGAGTCCATTTTTTTAATAATAATTAACATTCCGCAGGAGTCTTTACTTGTATTTTTTAATATCCATCAGGATTCCTTTCTTATATTCATTGACATCCGGCAAGAGGGTATTTTCTTTTATTCATTAACACCCAGCAGAAGTAATATCTTGTATTTATTAATCACACCAATATTAGTTTGCTTTGCATTTATTAGCCTGTAGGCTATTTAAGTGGCGCCACTAACATCTATTTATTGGATATGTAATTTACTAACATCCGATAGGAGTCCTATACTTAATTTACTAACATCCAATAGGAGTCCTATACGTAATTTTCTAACATCCAATAGACATGTTATACTTAATATACTAACATCGAAGAGTCATATGACTGTATTTACAGCATGTTAAAATCTATAAATCGTCAAGAGATCCCCGAACTGTTGAAGATATGATTACAAATATATATTAGTTGTGAAAGAAAGATAGACATCAATCTGAACTGATAATTGAAAACAACTATTCATTTGTCATCTCAGTAATACCTAATAGGGGTGGTGTATTTATTAACCCCATCAATATTAGTTTGCTTTGCAATTATTAGCCTGTAGGCTATTTACGTGGCGCCACTATCATCGAATAGGAGTCCTATACGTAATTTACTAACATCCAATAGGTGTCCTATACGTAATTTACTAACATCTAGTAGGAGTCCTGTACGTAATTTACTAACATCTAATAGGAGTCATATCCTTAATTTACTGACATCCAATAGGAGTTCTATTCGTAATTTACTAATATCCAATAGGAGTCCTATACTTATACTAACATCCAATAGGAGTCCTATACTTAATTTACTAACATCGAATTGGCATGTGACTGTATTTACAGCATTTTAAAATCTACAAATCGTCAATATGTTATTCAGTATAAGTTTATAATAGTAATACTATTTGTTTGCTTCCATTTCAATATGCATTTTGACTTGTAAATTCACCAGGATTGTATTTGGACATTTGATGCTACTTGTATTCAAACAGAAAGATTGTTGGGCTGGTATTCCAATCGGATCTTGCTTGCATGCACTAAGATTGAATATGGATCTCTGTCTGTATGAACTCGATGTTTATAATCACAGCATTAGGCATTCCAAGTAGATTACATGCCTTTAATATGGTCTCTTAGTACTATTATCTAGGTTAGTGATTGACCCGATGCAAAATAACGAATTGCATTGCATACATTCCCCACCACCATCTGGATTTCAATTTAAATGGTCTGCACATGAACACTGTTAGACTTAGCCAAAATCAGACAGAGATTAATATATACGTGAATTCAAAATAATATGGATACAGATAAACGTTTATATGTCGGGCAATGATAAAGCTTATTAACTTCGTAAATTCGCTGTTGGCAAAATTATTAATACATTAGGTCAATGCCAACATCTAGATAGATAAGTAAAATTTACTCGTATTTTTTTAGCATTTAATTAGACACTTACAATCCCGTACTATTATTACTATGTCAGGCACAAGACAGATAAGTAAAAATTACTCATATTTTTTAGCATTTAATTAGACAGTTACAATTCCATGCAATCACACTCTGGGCATTGAATTTACATAAAATCGCCTTTAACAAAAGGGATCCCCGAACAGTTGAAGATATGATTACAAATATGTGTTAGTTGTGAAAGAAAGAGCACTATAAATCTGAACTGATAATTGAAAACAACTATTCATTTGTCATCTCAGTAATACCTAATCTCCCACCACAGACAGCGATGGGGTGAGCGTCTGGGCTGGCTAAAAGTTCTAAACTGCCCGACAACTGCTGACAACATTACAATAATAAACTATTCACAGACAACGCGTGGCGACCCAGTAAAGAAAAAGTGACAGTCAGATAGAATATCAGCCTACTATTGAAATTTTAAAAAATTATTGATACATTTACTGATTCCTGAAATTCAATTTACATATAATATTAGCAATTTTGGCAATATTAATAAATATAATATATTCACATAATACAACTTTATATAACAAAAATAAATATGGAGGAGAATAACGGAGTGCAAACCTCAAAGCTAGATTGTGGATGAAACATCCCAAATCAGTCATTGCAAATAAAGTTGTAGTTAAAATAATGATGGACTTTCGAATAAGAAATTCCTTTAGAAAAGCGGATGTTGTTTTCAATACGTCCAATGGACAACATGTAGCATAACAATAAATCATAAACATCTACTGGTTAGACGTGTGCTATAGTTGTAGTATACGATAAACACTACACCCCATAATTCTGGACTGGAGACACTATAGATTCTGTC
This sequence comes from Sinotaia quadrata, assembly GCA_028829895.1. NCBI lineage: Eukaryota > Metazoa > Mollusca > Gastropoda > Architaenioglossa > Viviparidae > Sinotaia > Sinotaia quadrata. The sequence continues at coordinate 134,051,600 of CM054180.1, read as the reverse complement.
GCCATCCACCTCCTGTACGGCAAGGGGATGGTGGTGACTTGTCGACGCCACGTAGGACTTGCATAAATTACAAATCTACACACAGAATACCAAGACGGTTATTTGGCTCGAATTTAATTCTGCGTGTAGGTTACGTATTGCCGATATGTTTACATGTGTGCCTGAATACGGGTAGGGGTGAAGTATAGACGGCACAGACGACACAACGTATAACAACTACACCAACCACTCTTTTGAAACCATAGACAGGAGAAAGCCTCAATGTCAGAGTAAAAATTCAAGTTTATTGGTCTTTGGGTTTTCTCTCACACGTTGGTTAGTCAGTCAGCCATCCACACTTGTATCCATGGGAAACGGGGGAGAAAGAAAGAAAGAATGATGAATGATGAAATAAAATAAAAGAAATACAAAATTCAATATATCCCTGCAGTACTACTTCTAACATTGTTTAGGCATTTTACAACATAATATAACAGTCATTATTTCAAAGCTCTGGCGCCACTGCTCTTATATCAAAGTTCAATAATAAACAAATGTCATTTAACTTGCAAGTCTTCCTCAACGGTTCCATCAATATCTCTTTATATCAATCTTAAAACCATCCTTTGCTTATTTACAATGATTTAAACTTAAGGTTTATTTCTAATTTTAGTTTGAATGCATAATTAGGTTTCTACTTTTTAGTTTTATATTTACGTTTACGTGCTCTGAGATTTCCCTGATTAGAATTTACTTTTATCCATATAGGTATTGTCATTTTCTCCTTGATTTTCTCCTTGTTCTTTGCTCACATAGTTCGTTACTTTCTTCTTGATATCTGCTCACATAATTCGTTACTTTCTTCTTGTGCTGGGCTCACATCGTTACACTTTTTTCTAGTGCTGGGCTCACAGCGTTACACTTTCTTCTTGTGCTGGGCTCACAGCGTTACACTTTCTTCTTGTGCTGGGCTCACATAGTTACACTTTTTTCTTGTGCTGGGCTCACATCGTTACACTTTCTTCTTGTGCTGGGGGGTTTTGATGATACAAAAATACCTCGTCGACGTCTCGATCTGACCGTCCTCACTGTTATGACGGCTGCTACGACTTCACACTCCCGTGTGCTTCTCTCGTTAGGCCTAATTTCTCAGCTCTCATTGCGTTCTCTCTTCTTTCTTCTTCTCTTCAATTTCTGCTCATTTCATCTCATCCCTTCTCTTAACTTCGTTTCTCATCTCTTCTCTTCTCTTCTTCGTTTCTCATCTCTTCTCTTCTCTTCTTTATTTCTCATCTCTTCTCTTCTTCATAACAGCCAACATTTTCCATTCTTCGGCAGGTATGCCACATGCAAGACCTCTACTGCTTCCAATGATAGTTACTACCACTATGTAACATCTCATTCTGTAACATATCCCTGCGACTAGTAACATCAAACTTCCATCAGGAATTTGCCTCTGCATGGAAAAAAATCGATCACCTGCGGAATTTGCACAGAGTCTTTGAAAACCCGAGATGACTATCTGGTTTGATTGGTCCATCTTGAACTGCATCGGCCGTGACGGCATGCTTTCCATATACAGCTGGGTAGACATATGGCACTCTGTTACAATGTTCAGGAACTCTCTAGTTTCTTGCCTCCCAACTTCGAAAGAAAGCTCCTGATACAAACAAGCAGGGAGAAACTGAGAGCATGTCCCGCTCTCTCTACAACACGCTACATTTTCCATGTTTCTCGTTCATCTCTGGCTCTGAATCCTCTTTTATACACAAAGTTCTTGCACATCCCTTCTCTGAGCTGACTGGAACACACCCACTTCCAGTAACACACTCGCTATCCCCCATCCAGCACTGCCCATTTACAACCAGCACTGCACTGTACATGCCTATGAATAATTCTAATCACCCTGGCACACCTCTGGCATCCAGTTCTATCAGTGCCAAAAGCATCAAGTTCCCAGGTGACACTGTGATTTACATATCCATGTGACCTATCTAACTAATTCTCTCAGAGCACACACTAAAATCTCAGAGCAATAATCCTATTTGTATTTTATTTCAAAACTACAGTTACTGTCAACTCATGGCCACCTGGCAAGTCATACATTAACTCACAGCAAGAAATGGTTGTACACTCAAACCAACCTTTCCAACTTAGTAATACAATTATTAACTTTCCAATAACTCAACTTTTATTTCAATAGTACTTTCACAAAACAATAGTAATTTCACAATAACAATATCAACTTAAACTACCAAACATTTTATAGTGGTGATTCTTAAAAAGATGTTTACATTTCAAAACTCAAGGCCTGCTTTCTTCACAGACAAAATTTGCAGTCCTAGCGGTTTCTCACATATTCCCGTACACTGTCACCATGTACTCTATAATGACACAGATTTATGGGTGTGGGTTTTGGTTATGGAGGGTCAAGCCAGCATTTAATTATTCATTTTCCATTCTCCGCCATGAAACCTATTTTCCTCAGCTAGCGTTTTAGATTTAGTTTTCCCGTTGTTGACAAAATGGTCATTTTCACCCTGTCCCTCTTTTAATTAACTTAGCGGTTTCATTCATAGTTTAGAGTTACTTAGATGGAGAGATAAACAATTATTAATATTTCCTCATTGTTCGTGACAGATTCATTTCTTCTAATGATAGAGACATAGTAAGTCATCAAGACTAGTGACTATGGACACTGTGACAGACTCTGACCTGATTCTGTGTCACGAACTTCTGACCCACATCCGAAACTCGCATATCATATTCGAGATGAATTCCTTTGTTAGAACCTTCCCATCGTGCACCAGCATGATGAAAAAACAACAGTGAGTTCGACCCTGTTATGTAACTTTAGACGGCAGTCCAGAAAGTTCGAATCAACAAACATACCCCGTGATCTAGTCACGTGATGCATTCATGCACTACAATAAATACTCTTGATGCGATAATATACTTCACTCGCACACAAGACCGGCCGGACACACACATCTGCTCACGTAGCATCTTAGTCGCCAAATTGCTGAGTCAGAAAGGAACATAGGACCCGTTGCTTTTATGTAAAGTCTACTTAAGAAGGTAATACGTCTACTTCTTACAATATTATTGCATTTGCTATTGTATTTTTGATATGAATTCATGTATTTGTGCAGGATTATTGCAATTTTCTTCTGAACACACGTGATTTGATAGAATGACTAAGCCTAGAAGTTTCATTGTATATAAATTAATTGTAACCTTTTAATTATTAATTTGTATAAACTTTAATTCTCTTGTGCTGCAGAACGTCTGTGCAAGTTGTGAATTTTTATGCAATTCAAACGATTCTCTTGCATGTAATTTCATTGTTAAATTGTAAAGCGCTCATGCTTAATTTGAATTATATTTTGTTCTCCTTGTATGAATTCCATTTTTTGATGAAGTAAATGTTCGGAAATTCATACGTTCATGTAATGTTAAAAATAACACACATGTGAATTATATTGTATCTTTTATGAATATAAAAATATTGTAAAAGACGCGATAGTCGAAGATCTAAGCTATGTGCATTGTTATCAGTCACGTGCTTCAGAGGATTTGCGAATGTAAATGCAAATCGCTCATAGAGATTGAACACTCATTTCAGAGTGGGTTCTTCTTCTTCTTCTCCTCTACCTTATTCTATGTTCAACCCTGGATGGACGATGTTCAATACCGTGCCACTATTGTTGATGATGTATGCTTTGACGGATCTTCAGCGTGACAAGTCGAGAGACGACTAGTTACTGGGAGCTACTGACCATACGACATAACATCGCTTGATGTGGAAGGATCGAACTGACCTTAGTCCATGTTAATCAAGACTACTGAGATAGATAAGTAATTGAACTGAACTCTGAATCAGCGGAATGTGCTGGCAAAATTAACTTTCTTGAACATTAACTTTCAAGGATTAATTAAGCACCTTAACTTGCCTTAGTTAAGATCTGAAGCTGTGTCTTCGTAATTGATTGTTATTGTTAAATCTTAATTATTAAATTCTTTTATTGTTAATACCTCTTTCGTAGTGATTTTTATGCATATAGATCTAATCGTGGTTTGGATGGGGGATCGGCTGAGCTAATGTAACTTTATGAATGCATAAAGATTTAAGAGAGTGTTAACGGTTTCCAAGTCGGCTATTGTACACAAGTTGTCTGTTCATGAATCTGTTTGTCTATACTACAAAGGCGCATTTTCATATGAGACGAAAGATAACTTGAGCAACCAGTCTGTTAAGGGAAAGAGGAGAAATTAATTTATCTAATTAAATTAATGTTCTGTAAAATGCAAAGCAGGGTCTCAAAATAAAAACTGGACATGTAACAGACACACCAAAGATAGAGTAGAACTAGGGATTAGTGACTAACTTTAGATCCTGTAGAGCTAGTGGCAAGAGTCACTCTATAGTTCCAATAGAACTATTGACTTTAGAACACACTGTAAAACTACAAATAGTGAGCGTATGACCAATACTGGTTACTGGCATTAGTCCATGATAATTTTTGAATTAATATTTTCCAACTGCATTTCAATAATCACAAATATCATTCATCACCAATGTGTTGTATAGCGCTCGCTCGTCCAAAACATGAAAGGCTTCCATAAAGCGCGATTGTAAGGAGAAGGTAGAGGTAAAATGTATTCGATGAAAAGAATGTCAAAAACAAAAATTTATGAGGAAACATACGTTGTGAACAAGTACTTTCTTCATAGCCTCCTAACTTAGAACCTAATTTGATTTAGTTTATCTGCACATCACATAATCATCAACATTATATTCATACTGGTTCAATTTAATTAATGAAAGTACATAATTTGGTTTAAAAGGAAAATCCTTCCCCCCTTCCAACATATCAGTATCAAGAGTTATTAATAATAATAGCCTCTTAAAATTATTTGTGTTCATACTTTATTTCAACACCTTTTTCAATATGTGTCCATTTCTGAGTATCATTGGACTTCCAAATAATTGTGGATCTAATATCAATGGGATGCTATATTTATATATTTATAGATTGACCTATTAAGTGTCTTATATGGCCACTGCTTTTGTTTCAATTATAAACTTGAGCTTTCTGCCATACCAGTTTGTTCAAGTGAAACAGCAATTGTAGTAATTTCTAGTGCTTCCCCATACCAGAAATTTTCTCAGGTACTCAGCATATATTGCCACCATATATCAGAGGAAAGTAGTGCATTACTACTTTCACACACTACATCTACCACCTCCACAGAGGTTAATAAACAGTAAATCAGGAGATTAAAATTATACACAAATTAAAGGCTGCTTAATACCTGTAAACCAGGAGGTTCAAATTATACACAAATGAAAGGCTGCTTAATTCCTGTAAAATATAAACAGGGAACAACACTAAATTTCATTTTATCACTTTATATACTTCATTCTTTCTTACATTCCATTCTCAACTTACAATTTCCTGCAACATTATTTATTATCCGGATACACGTACACAGTATAATAAATAATGTGTATCAAAACAATGTCAAGTGTTTAAAATATTATATATGAGTAGAAATAATAGTCTACTGACATAATACACATCTACATAACACACAATTATAACACTTCAATAGCAAAAAGGCATGTCCATTTTCTCTCAACTAGTATGTTAACTCACCATTAAGCTAACGGACAAGACTTTCATGACAAGACTTTTTGCACCTCAAATTCAAGTGATCAGAGAATAGACTTCTCTAAAGCAGATAAACGTTTTGATCATAGTCCATTGGCTGTCATAATTCTCACAAATCTTAACCATTAGATAAATAAAACTAGGTGAACTAGTGTGCATTACATCAACAATTTCTAGTATATTACCATCTCGGGCGTTTGCTTCAACTCAGACACTTTCTAAAATACCGTGATAAGGAGTGGCCAAGGTTACTCTAACAATTTAACAATTTAAATTAAAAAAATATGGATAGGTAAATTCACTTCACCACATGTACTGAATTAATATTGCAAGTTGAACTGAAGTAGGAAAAAATGTTCTGTGCATTATGTGCCCTGACATACCTGGGAATAAATCCATGGCTTCAAACAAAGGGAAATAGAGTGCTCTCCCATTATAGTGTTTTGTGCATTGTGTGTCTAATAAACATAGGACTAAAGCATGGCTCCAAGCTAACGGAGAAAAGAGTGTTCTCCCATTATAAAGTGTTTTGTGTATTGTGTGCCGTGTTATGCATATGAGCAAAGCCATGGCTCTAATCAAGCAGGAAAGACATTTTACCACTAAACTTGTTCATCAAGGGATAATTGTAGGGAACTATATTTCTAACTGTCGCAATTGCTTCTTATCAAAACATAAATCATTGCACAGAAAATGAAGTGACATATTAGGTCTAAGTACCATTCGAATGTTAGATAAATATCTGATTATGGTTCAGAGAAAGTTAATGCCAAAATTCCACTATATAGTTATTCAGTTCAGAGAAAGTCAGTGCCAAAATTCCACTACATAGTTATACAGTTCAGAGAAAGTTAGTGCCAAAATTCCACTATATAGTTATTCAGTTCATAGGAAGTCAGTGCCAAAATTCCACTTTATTATGATGCAGTTCAGAGAAAGTCAGTGCCAAAATTCCAATACATAGTTATACAGTTCAGAAAAAGTCAGTGCCAAAATTCCACTATATATTTATACAGTTCGAGGAAGAAGAATTGAAATGTCTTCTAAGATTGAGGAAAATATGTTTTCTGAGGTTTAAGATATAATATTTTCTCCTGTAATACATACCAATGACATAAGTTAAACACGTCTATATTTACAGAACAATTTAGAATTATTATACCAGATAAGAATAATTTACTGGACAGAACAATTTGCTTTAGTCATTCATTCTCTCTCCGATACTATAAATACATCCACATGCGCTTACACACAGGCTGATGCAAAGCCTTCAATCAAAATTAATATGTTCAATCATAATCGACATCAATTCACATTTGTAAAATAATTAATTGTTTCCTGACTCCATCTAAAGACAAAAGTGTTTACTTCCCCTTGATTCCACTTGGAACCTCTATTGTCTACAGATAACTGAAGTTTCATGTTGGAGAATGGAAACAGTGTAATTAAATGCTGGCTTGACCCTCTGTGGTCAGGACCCACGCCCATAAATCTGTGTCAGTATAGAGTACATGGCGCCCAGCTGTGAAAAGGGGCAGGCTCTGAGTTTTGAAATGTAAACATCTTTTTAAGAATCAATACTATATAATTGTTTGGTAGTTTAAGTTGATATTGTTTTATGAAATTACTATTGAAATTTTAATGAAATTACTATTGAAATTTTATGAAATTACTATTGAAATAGAATTTGAGTTATTGGGAAGTTAATATTTATATTACTGTGTTGGTTTGTGTGTACAACCATTTCTTGCTGTGGGTTAATGTATGGCTTGCCAGGTGGCCATGAGTTGCCATAGTAACTGTAGTTTTAAAAATAAAATAGGAGTAGGACTGTTGCTCTGAGATGTAGTGTGTGCTCTGAGAATTAGCTAGGTAGGTCAAATGGATATGTCAATCACAGGTGCCAGCTGGAAACTTGATGCTTGGCACTGGATGTCCAGAGTGTGGCCAGAATGGTCAGATTATTTGTCAGCACATACAGTGCAGCTGGTTGTACAGGGAAGTGCTGGATGAGGGGTAGCATTATTCTGGAGGGTGTGTGTGTTCCAGTCAGCTCAGAGAAGGGATGTGCAAGAACGTTGTGTATAAAAGAGGATACAGAGCCAGAGACGAACGAGAAACGTTGAAAATGTAGCGTGTTGTGGAGAGGGTGGGACATGCCCCCAGTTTCTCCCTGCTTTTTTGTATCAGGAAAATCTCTATGATTCTGCAAGGCAAACAGAAAGAAAGTTCCTGGACACTGCAACAGAGTGCCAGATGTCTACCTGGCTGTTTATGAAAAGCGCGCCATCAAGGCCACTGCAGTTTAAAATGGACCAATCAAACTAGATAGTCATCTCGGGTTTTCAAAGAATCTGTGCAAAGACCGCAGGTAATCGATTATTTTCCATGCAGTGGTAGATTCATGATGGAAGTCTAATGCCACTGTGCATGGGAGATGGTGCAGAACGAGATGTTGCATAATGGTAGTAACTATCATTGGAAGTAGTTGTAGCCATGCATGTGGCATGCCACCGAAGAACGTAAGAGAAGAAAATAGACGAGAAACGTGAGAGAAGAGGAGAAACGAAAAGAGAAGATATGAGATGAAATGAGGAGAAATTGAAGAGAAGAAGGGAGAAGAGAGAACATAACAAGAGTTGAGAAATTAGGCCAAATGAGAAGCACATGGGAGCGTGAAATTATAGCAGCCGTCGTAACAGTGAAGACAGCCAGGGCGAGACGTCAACGGTGTTTTTGTGTATCATCAAAACCCCCTCAGCACCAGAAGAAGGTGACAACTATGTAAGCCCAGCAGAAGACGAAAGAGTCGATAACTATGTGAGCCCAGCACAAGTTAAAGTAACGAACTATGTGAGCAGAGAACAAGGAGAAAATGACAATAACTATGTGAGTAAAAGTAAATTCTAATTAGGGAAATCTCAGAGCATGTAAACGTAAACATAAACCTAAAACTAAAAGCTTAGAATCTTAATTAAGCCTTAAAATGAAAATTAGAAATAAACCTTAAGTTTAAATCATTGTTATAGGTAAAGGATGGCTTTAATATAATATTGATGGAACTGTTTGAAGAGGACTTGCAAGTAAAATGACATTTGTTTATTGTTGAATTATTGAATTATTGAACTTTGATATAAGGGCAGTGGCGCCAGAACTTTGAAATAATGACTGTTATATTATGTTGTAAAATGCTTAGGCAATTGTAGAATTAGTACTGCATGACGAAATTGAATTTCGTATTTCTTTTATTTTATTCATCATTTTTCTTTCTTTCTTCCCCTTTACCCACAGGTGCGAGTGTAGATGGCTGACTGACTAACGAATTTGTGAGAGGAAACCCATAGACCAATAAATGTGAATGTATACTCTGATATTAAGGCTTTCTCCTGTCTATGGTTTTGAAAGAGTGGTTGTTGTTGTTGTTGTTATACGTTGTGTTGTCTGTGCCGTCTACACTTCACCCCTACCCGTATGCAAGCACACATGCAAACATGTCAGCCGTATGTGGAATTTTCCAGATGATGTTGGTGTTTATTCCACTTTCTCTTGTAGTGACTGTAGAGTTTGGGTGGAAACGTGGCTTTTTCCTTCAAATACTGTTTGAGTTGTGCCGTCTTCCTTTGTGGGTTTTCATGTTGTTTCCTCCTTTTCCGTTTGTGAAGATCGTGTTTTTGTTGTCGGCGTTATTTTCCAGATGATGTCTGTCTGTGTTTCACAGTCTGTTGATGTAGATTTTTTTCCGGTTGTCTTGTCAGGTGCTTGTAAAATCTTGTTGAGACCAATTGCGGTTAAGATGGCTTGTTGTCTTGTGTAAATTCATCTTTCGTTTTTGTGTGGAAGAGGGTCAACAGCAAATTATGTAAACGCATATTTTAGTTCAACGTTTTTAGTTTCTAGTGTGAAGGTGAAGGGGGTAACTTTTCGTATGCTCCCATCTTCGGTTGGTTTGCTGATTTCACAGAAGTATTTTGTCCAGTCTTCTCCTTTGTGCTTCTTAATGTTTGCACCTCTTCAAGCCTCTTTTGCCGTATCTGTCTCAGCTGGGCTATGCGCTCGTTTGTGAAACAGAAAGGGCCGTCCGCATCTTCTTTGACTGAATCAGAATCGCGTAAAATGTCACTTGGTGGAGTGGGCAGTAGTGGCATTTTTGCCAGCCCTCAAAAGGGCTGAGGCTTGGTGCTGGCTTGTCTGGTGTGGCGCTTTGACATGACTCTCCTCCCGGCGGTCCAATAGATGGAGTGCGTTCGTCGGTGGTTCGAAGCGAAGTGTGTTGGTATGGTTGGGAAGTAGAGCTCGAATTCTTTAAAAGCAAAGACAGATGATCGTGCACCAACTGGGAGAATGAATGCTCAGACTCAATCTCGTCCATGGAAAGTCGCAGAAACCCGAGAGAAATACACCACAGTAAATAAAATTGGGTGGACCGGTACCATTTGGTCCATGGACCGGTACCATTTAGTCCACGGACTGCTACCGGTCCATGGACCGGGGGTTGGGAACCACTGGATTAGAGTATTAATGATCTGTATCTCTGTATGTGTGTTCATTGTGTTGAGAGTATTCTTGCTCTTTATTTCTGTAATGCATTTAGATCTTTCTTGCTTTTATTATTGCACGTGTTTTCACTGCATTAAGACATTTCTTGTTCTTACCATTGCACGTGTTTTCACTGTATTAAGAGCTTTTCTGATTTTATGTTGTGGGATGTACGAGATATTAATCCTCCACCACTGCTGCGCTTCCAGTAACTGTATCTTCTTTACCCCAAAACACACCTTGGTCATATGAGTTGGGAAGAAGTATCGCGCCTGACCTTGGCTATGTCCTTAGTGGTTCTAAGGTCCGTTTCGCCCAGATGTTGCCTTCGATGCTCAGAGTTGGTCAAAGATTCATCATCAAAGGTAATGAGCTGATCTAGCGTTAAAAACAGTGCTTTGGATGTTCCGTTTGAAATACTAATTAGACCACCCTTAAACACATAGATACAATTCCACTGTCCCTTTCAATATGATTCGGAGAGCGTAGAGTGAATGTGTGGCTACATATCTACTAAGTCACTGTCAAGACTGGGTGGGGGGTGTCTCATTTGGCTGTTCCACTGTATCTCGGACAGCTCGTAACATGTGCCAGTAATGCGTCGTCTTTAAGATTTTACAAAAGACACAAGACAGACACCATTGATGTTTGGGTGGGGCCCGATTTATTCTCTCATGCAAAATAAAGTTTTATTGGTTGTGTGTGTGAGTGTGCGAATATGACGGTGTTGAATATTGGACAAATGGACGAATGAAACGAAACAATACAAACACGAACTCTTTCGCCCCTCTCAAAAAACTGTGAATAACGAGTTTTTAGAAAGTTTGAATTAGGTTTTATTAACATAATAGGGCGTTTCTCTTTCACACAGTGGTTAAATCAATCATACACCTTTCCAATGTCATACACTCTCTGGGAAGTGGGGAATGAAAATGATGAAATTCCAAAAAGTGAAAATAAAATTAAATACATAATTCTTATGCAGTAAATCGCACCACTAACATGTAAAACAATTCATGCACAAAAAACACGTGGATTTACTACCGTATTCAAGTTCGTATTATAAAAATATGATTAAATGTTCTTAGTCTTAAATATGCTTATAAAGTTCTAGGTGCGCTTTAGCTTTTTATAACTACTCACTATGTACTGTCAATGTTCGAATAGATGTGAAGTTTTGTAACAAATTTTATCATTTGAAATTAGAGTTTTCTTTAATTCACAAATGCTCCAAATTAGTATATTTAATATTTTTCGTATTTTGTCCTATTTCCAGACTAACTTGTAGCCACTTAAACTTGTTGAACTGTGTCAAGAACACACAAAGATTATAAACCACTCTGCCAGTTTACACAATACGTTTAAACCATTGTGTCATGAGAACACATACATTGTAAACCGTTGTGTCATGAACAAACAACAATTGTAAACTCCTGTACCACATGAAAAGACAATGATTGTCTACTGCTGTCTTTAACACACAAAGATTGTAAACCACTGTGAAACGAACACACACAGATTATAAACCACTGTGACATGAACACATATAGATTTAAACCGTTGTGTTATGAATACACAAAGTCATCATTTTGAATTGTCATATTGTTCCAGTGTGTGCTTGCTATAGATATGTCTTTCGGTTTATACCACAATAGAAACTATTTCTCTACATACCCTATCACATTAGAAATTCTTAATAGAAAACATCCCATACTGAAACCTCCAACATAAGTCATTCATGGCAAGAATGTACACCACATTTCTCATTCTACTATGTGACTCTTGAGATATCCACAATCGTGTGTGTTCTATTCTAAGGCAATAGTCAGGTGTTCATGATGACGTCAAATGTGTGAAAGCATCGAATGGTTTGTGTGCAATTTAATGCAAAACATGGTATTAACGGTATTACTTAATTGAAAGTAGAAGATTGCAGATTTAATTAGCTTACCATCATGTTGACAGGAAATAATCGTTTTAAATATACGTGTTAGAAATTAAGTTGTTTTGTCTAATTTGTAAATATACTGAATTTGGATTTGTTTGCCTCAGTTGCTTTTACGGTCAGGTTTACATCTGATAATATAGACTATGGCGTAACTACAGGAACTAACCAAACCTTGAAATTTGATCACGTGATCACCAACATCGGTGAGGGTTATGACTACCTGACAGGAATCTTCACAGCGCCATTTGCTGGAGTCTATGTGTTTTATCTGACAGCCATGTCGACAAATGCGCATGGACAAATAGTGCTCGCCATTGACAAAAATGACACTGTGCTGGGCATGGTGTTTGCAAATGGTTCCTCAGACCAGGGCTCTAACCTGCTTACCACAGAACTGGCTACTGGAGAAGGCGTGTGGGTCAGACAACATTGTGGTGATGCTGTACGAGGAGAGACATGGACAGTTTTTACTGGCTTTTTGATATCTATGTACTAAAGTTCTGAAAAATACACGAGGTTGATCATGTGGTTCTGTTAGCTAAGTTTGACTCACACACACACACACACACACACACACACACACACACACACACACACACACACACACACACACACACACACACACACACACACACACACACACACACACACACTTCCTGAAATAAATGTTCTTGTGCAGGAAGGTTTGTTTTATCGATGTTCTTTCGGAGATGTGACATACATCATGCGTGATAGTGACGTGACTAATGGAGTGCTGGTAAACAAGGGATAAATTATGATGTCACAAGTCTGATAAAAATGTCCGACCTGATGACCCACTTAGCTTGTTTACTTCAAATTTGAATTTTTGAAACCCTTGACTCCTTTGTTCAAAGCTTCCCTTTTCGAAGTGCTTCTAGAACAGGTCAAGATGTTATGTAACTTTAGGATCATTGTCCGGTTCTCGAACCAACCACATGCTTCGCGAACAGTCACGTGATACGCAATATGCTTTTCTATATATGTGCCTACACGCCTCCGCTCCGTCACTGGGAGAAACACATTAGCTAGGTCCATTTCAGCTAACTCCGGTCACGAGGGGCAAGCCGACAAGCCGTTGAGAATCAAGATACCATTCGACTTCTCATAAAGAGGTATCATTTTATTTAATAGTATTTTGCCTATGTTGTTTAAGTATGTATTTATGCTATGTATTATATTTCCATAACACTTGAGCATGGTCCAGAGAAATGGCTGAGAAAAACCTATAAGTTACGGAATATAAATTGATTGTAACTCCTTTTCCATTTTGTACTTTAATTTATATTGTTTCAATTCATTAAGAGTCAGAATGCCTGTACTCGATATGAATTCTTCATGTAATTCAATTATTGCGTGTAATTTTAATTGTAAATTGTGAAGCGCTCTGTTAGTTTGAATTACCCCCTTTGTATGAACATTAATTTAACGTTGTATCTATTTTATTGTTTCATACGTCATGCTGTTAAATGAAAACATGCGTGAGACGATTACATTTTTCTAAATCTAATTGTAAAACGACACGAGGTCGAAACTCTTACTCAGCGCACTTTTATCTGGGACATGCTTTAGTAGGAAGTGTTCAATCGAAAGTATATTAGAGCCATTGTTCCCCAGATCGGTTCCTATCGTCCATGCCTTACCTCGTCTTGCTTTGGTTCTGCTGGTGAACTCTACATTGAGGGTCCATGTCGTTAAAGTTCAAGTTCCCTAGCTACATGAAAAAGGAGCGTTTTTCCTCATGCACCACGTGCGTCGCTAGAGCGGGACTGTGAAATAAACTGACTGACCAAATAAAGAGACCAGGCTGATACAAGCAATCCAGCTGAGTACAAGTTCAGAGTACAAATGTTAAATGAACAATTGGAGGCAATTTAAGTATAACAAGAATCGAACACATGCGCGTAGAGATAGAGTAGTAGACTATTCGCGATCGTATTTTGATTATTGTTAACTTGTTAAACTTTATTAAACCTTATTTTTCTTGTTAATACCTCTTAGTAGTTAATTTATATGCATGATAGACCAATAGATTCTTAGATTGAAATGGGGGCGAATGAGCAGGATGTTGAAATGAATGCATATTAATTTAGAGGGATTTAACGGTTTTCAATCTAGCTAAAAGTTCGCAATTTACTAGTTTGTAAATTTGTCGTCTGACTACAAGGCACACTTTTAACCAGTCAAATAGTAAATTGAGCAACCAGTCTGCATAGGATATGAGAGAAAGAATTAATTATATTTAAAGTCTTTTAATTATTCTAAGCAGGGTCTTTAAATAAATACTGGAAACGTAACATATGACCTGGAGTAAATTTTACGTTAAAATGTTCCTGACACGAGAAATATTAATACGAAAAGGCTAATCATATTTCGCAAGTATTGCTAATCTAAAAAATTATTATGACTAATAACATAGTTGCAAAATAACTATCTAAGACTACTCACGCATTTCTTTCATTTATGTTAATACGTATATACCGGCTTCCAAAAGTAAAACGTCCTTGAAAGAAATTATCTCTTGTAAATTATTTGCAAAACAGGTTATGTTCATATTATATGAGTATAGAGTAGGAGATTAATTTATAAACACATTATGAGAATGAGAAGAGCGTGAATACAGCCTGGATCGAGAAGTAGGTCACGTAAAAGTATGAATGTATATACGAGTGATTTGTACTAGTAGAGATACGAGTAAAGTGTTTTGTACTAGTAGAGATACGAGTAAAGTACGTCGGAATTAATTATTAATAGATTCCTTGGTTAGACAGTGACATCACATTCTTCCAACTTGTTACTAAGTGATGAACCTGGAATGAATGTTTTCCAGCTTGTTACTTAGTGATGAACGTGGAATGAATGTTTTCCAGCTTGTTACTTAGTGGTGAACTTGGAATGAATGTTTTCCAGCTTGTTACTTAGTGATGAACGTGGAATGAATGTTTTCCAGCTTGTTACTTAGTGATGAACGTGGAATGAATGTTTTCCAGCTTGTTACTTTGTGATGAACTTGGAATGTGTAGCGCGAGAAATGCAAAACAATGCATTTAAAATTTGTTAAAAGTAATTTTAAGATTTCTAAATGTGTAACTGGTCGCTGGACAGGAAATGCCTGTCAGTCGCTCTGAGCTAAACGTGGCTTATCGTAAAAAGGGGGGTCTTTGAAGTGCCTATCGGCCATTCTAGACAATCGGAGGGAACGTGGCTTATCGTAAGAAAAGCGTCTTTGAAACACCGGTCAGTCGTTCCAACAATCGAAGGGAACATGATTTATCGTAGGAGAGTGTCTTTGAGTACCGCCGCCCAACGCGTCCATCTCGGACAGGGCAGGAAGGGGGACATAAATCAGCTGAGCCCTGGCTCCGGATCTTAACCGTATATATAGACATGCGGGCAGACAACTATTACTTTTATTATCTGAAGTCCTGCGCTGTCCCTCCGCAGTATAGAAAAGAGGTATAGAACCGTCTGATATGGTAAATACGATTTTTGTAAATAATGAATTTTTAAAGTTTACTTTCATACAAATTGTATTTTTCTTTTATTTGAGATTGTAACTTAAGTACGTTGAAAAAACATTGTAATTTTGTTCTTGGTGGAAGAAGAGAAATTAAATAACTTATGTAAAAGAAATTTAAGAATGAGAACCAAGAACTGAATTGCAGGTTTTAGATTATGTTGTAACTGGAAGCTGATGCACAGAAATCATTTATATGTTTCACAGCTTCGAGGGACTTAACAACGGAAGGAACTGATATAACAGCAGAAGGCTATAACGATAGAAGGAAAAAACAGAACGAAAGCATAGAAGGAAACGACGGGACAAAAGGGACGAAAGAATAACCCTGAGTCTGACAGAAACATAAGTTATCATTGTTGGGAGATTTTTTGGCTTTGATATCGCCTTAAGTCCCAAGACTACCGTCGTGAGGTACGGATAACCAGACCTGAGAAGTTGGAGGCCAGAGAGGGTTCTACAGACCACGGATTTGGTAATTTGTGACCGATACCGGTTTCCTAAGGGGCGCGCTAATAGTGGATTGGCGCGTTACGGGAATGTCTGTGTGACTAGTCACGAAACGGACTAGACAGCTACGAATCGAGGTACCAAGTAGAGGTAGTGAACTGATTAACTGTGTGTCGTTGTGTGCTTTGTGAAGCAGTGTTACAAATCCGGATTGCACCGGACTGCAAGTGTATTTTTAACAGTGCCTGTGTAAAATCGGAACTGAACTTGTGATACTAATGAACTAAAGTCTGACATTTATCAGTGTGGAAGACTAAAGGGAGATAACCAGTGACTGATACAGAAACCACGCGAGCCAGGAACACGCACACCAGTCACCAGGTGATTCAGTATATGTTTTATGTACAACCTGTATTTGTTCGATGATTAACTAAATTTCTATTTCTATTGTTCTTCTTCATTCGTTTTATTCTGACCAATATAACTCAGAAATATTGAGATTGATTTAGTGAAGCCAGTAATTGTTCTGGGAACAGTAGGAAGATTAACTTGGACAAATATCCTTCCTAATAATTAGTTAGGGAGTGGAAATTGATGACTATTTTCATTCTTAAATTTCGTTGAGAAAATTGAGAGATATGCTATAGATTCTGAACTGTATATATAAGTGCAGATATTACTTGGTGTGATTATGATTGTTCGTAATTTGTAAAGGAGTTAATTTAGTATTTTTTTCTTTTAATAAATGTATTAACTTTTCGCTTGTCTACTCTTGATTCTTGGAAAGAGGTAAATGTGCAGGGGACGGGGGGGGGGCAGCCAATGACGTAGTTAAGACAGCAAGTCGGTCGACGCACATTTTTTGAGATAAGTCCTATCCCCGACATAGGGAGCATTTGTGGAAGGGATAGACAAGGGATAGACTGACGAGATAGTTCAGTTGAGGGCCGTTGACTAGACGAGTAACACCTGAGAAGGGGGAACACAGATTCAATAGACTTTCAGGGCTTGACTTAGTCGCTCCAGGACCGCAAGGACAAGACCCTTTGGGCGAGTGTGGGGTGTTTGTGAAAGAGAATTATTGATGTAGATTAATTATAAGTATCACGTCACATAATTAGTTAAGAACACGAGGCAACCACACGAACCCTCGCCACAGAATGAATGTTTTCCAGCTTGTTACTTAGTGATGTATTTGGAATGAATGTTTTCTATGTGTATGGAAAGAATGATCCACATGTGATTTAAATGTAATCATTCACATACAATTATCATCTGCAGGTAGTGTGATGCATAAGGGCTTATTAATATACATATGTGCTTTAAAGACTCACATATAAATTTTATTTGCAGGTAGGGTGATTTAAAGATACGATTTACGTACAAATCTACACGTTTTATAAACATGTCTGTTTTAGAAACCGGGTGACCGCAAGGCATATGTATTAGCCTTGCATGCGAGACGTTAGGATTCGAACTTTAAACATGATTATGGTTATGCTCGTGACGCATGTATCTTTGTGTAAGTATGTTTGTTTGTTTCAAGTTTATAATTCCCCTTTCCCACAAGCTCGGATTTGTTCAGCTGTACCCATATACAAACTAGTGAGAGATCTCAGTTGACACAATGTGTTACCAAATCTCTACAAGTAATAGTACCACACATGTCTTCTTCATATGCATCTTTACATCATTATTCCTAGGAAAATTGCTTGGATACATATGAACCTGATCACAGTACCCAGTTGACATACATCAGAAGAGAAAGGAATAAGTAGTATTGCCCTGGAACGTGTATATCAACAAGTGTGTGTATGGACGTTTGGTGTAGGTGGTGTGGTTGTGATAACTCAGCAGAGTGTCTCGAACTAAGAGAGAGAAAATGAGCCTGCTTTACACGAGTAACATACTAGCAAAATAATACTCACTCCTTTAGAAATATTCCGAACACCACAAAATATTTTAATTCATCAATAAAAAATACATTTATGATCAAAGTTGACAATTTAAACATGTTGCTCAAGTCAGAACTCAAATAAAGTAAAGTACATAATTCAGAACTCAAATAAAGTAAATTACATAATTCAGAACTCAAATAAAGTAAATTACATAATTCAGAACTCAAATAAAGTAAATTACATAATTCAGAACTCAAATAAAGTAAATTTTTATTTCTTCAATTAATCGTCATATCTCTACATATTAACGATGCATAAACACGTGTATAATGATGCAGAGAAAACTGAGCCTTGGGGAAATAGCAAATGTCCAAATGAACGCAATTCACAAGAAACTAAAAGGAACACTAAATAAAATTTGTAAGTGATACAGGAAACACACGGCACATTTGTTTCGGACTGGAGAGAAAAGTACTTGAAAAACTTGAGTCTACAATGAAGCACACATTGGTGAATATTTGAATATTTCAATCAACACTCTTAATCCGTAGAGCGGCTTTGTGATAATGGGAAAAATTCCAATATTGAAATCAACTCTGTAGAGCCGCTTTTGATAATGGAGATGTAGGGGTAACGAAAATGTAGAGCCGCTTTGTGATAATGGAGATGTAGGGCAGGAGTCTCAAACTCATTTTGCCTGGGGGCCACTGGAAGTAGAATCTGGGTGAAGCTGGGCCGCATCATTATTCCCTGCTGCCAGAGACCTGGCAACGCTTCCTCTTACACAGCTCAGACACATTTGGCTTCAGGGAGGAAGCCACTGTGACCCTCAGTATGGCTTGAAGATGCTCATCAGTAAGTTTGTCCTTGAATTTTGACTTATTCAAGTTCAAGAGCTATTCACACAGCTAGGTGCTCCCCAAAAGGCACTTGGTCCGCTTGAACATCCTGGAAAGCTCAGGGAAGGTAAGGGGCAATTCTCTCAAAAACTGTCCAGGCTTGTCTGCTTTTCCACTCACCTCCCTGAACTTGGCTTTGAGTTCAGAATTACACTTATGTCAATTAGATCCATTTGAAGCACAGGAGGGATATCTTCCACATTGAAGAAAGGGTCAGCAAATATTTGAAAGGTGGTTCTGTGTTTCTTGAAATCTGTAAACCTGTGATCAAATTCTTTCCTGCAACATACTTCTCACCACTTAATGGTGTGCCAGAATCCATGAGTGCCTTACATGCTGGAAAATGGCAGATCCTGAGGTATGGTAGCCCACAGGTGACAAAAACTATAAAACTCCCAGGGTGCATGAGAAAAACGTGCGGGCCGCACTATCACTTATCTTTAATATCATGTGGGGGCCACAAAATATCGTCTTGCGGGCCGCGAGTTTGAGACCCCTGATGTAGGGGTAACGAAAATGTAGCAGACCTGGCACAACAATGAAATACCTTACTCATGTGACGTATGACAGGATCTTGGGAGGTCTGAGAAATGATGGTCAACGACAATGAAAACCTTTAGAAAACAGAAAGAAATTATGCTGCCTCTCACTTAGGAGAAGAAATATCTAATGTCCGTAAATAAAAGCACATGGGTGAAAACAGTCGAATTTGAAAATATATCCACTGCTGTCAACTCAAAGTTGCATTTCACCTTCAGCAGACCGGATGTTGAGTATTTCTTTTTTCAGTTTCTCATTGGTTCAAAAATTAGGTGACGTGTTTCTCAGTGGATATTATAATTTATAGTTCAATTGCTCCCGTGAGTCAGGCATGTAATCTACATAAATCTACACGTGAAACCATGTTTCATTCATTTCACAACAGAAAGCTGAGTAGTGATAAAAATAATAACTCAACTGCATTCTACATTTAAATCTAAAATATATTGCTTCTAATTCACTAAGTCTAACATCTAACAATTCTAATTCTCTAAGATTATAATCTAACAATTCTAATTCTCTAAGATTTAATCTAACAATTCTAATTCACTAAGACTAAAATCTAACAATTCTAATTCACTAAGTCTAAAATCTAACAATTCTAATTCACTAAGTCTAAAATCTAACAATTTTACTTCTTTAAGACTAAAATCTAACACTTTTAATTCTCTAAGACTAAAATCTAACAATTCTAATTCATAAGACTAAAATCTAACAATTCTAAATCTCTAAGACTAAAATCTAACAATTCTAATTCTCTAAGACTAAAATCTAACAATTCTAATTCACTAAGACTAAAATCTAACAATTCTAATTCACTAAGTCTAAAACCTAAAAATTCTAAATCTCTAAGTCTAAAATCTAACAATTCTAATTATCTAAGTCTAAAATCTAACAATTCTAATTCACTAAGACTAAGTCTAAAATCTAACAATTCTAATTTTTAAGACTAAAATCTAACAATTCTAATTCTCTAAAACTAAAATCTAACAATTCTAATTCTCCAAGACTAAAATCTAACAATTCTAATTCTCTAAGACTAAAATCTAACAATTCTAATTCTCCAAGACTAAATAAAGTACATACACCACGAATCACATGATCACACTGCCACATTAACAGACAGGCGAAAGAAACAGGCTGGTGTTTTGTGTTGTTTCTTTCCTGACGGACCTTATCTAACAAGTTCAAATGCCACTCTCAAATACATACCAATCGCACACAAACTAAACAAGTCACAATTTCACACACCCATGTATAGAAAAAGAACATTTACAATAACAATACTTGCATAATTATTTAACTCTTAAATCAATAAACACATACACACATATGAAGACTGTAATCCAAAATTCATAAGTATGCACGCTCAAAATGAAATTCGAGCATTCGTGACGCAGTCAAACATTCATGATCACAATTCATACAAATGAAACTGACAATTGTCTATCGATTCGTGCAAATGAAACTGACAATTGTCTATCGATTCGTGCAAATGAAACTGACAATTGTCTATCGATTCGTGCAAATGAAACTGACAATTGTCTATCGATTCGTGCAAATGAAACTGACAATTGTCTATCGATTCGTGCAAATGAAACTGACAATTGTCTATCGATTCATACAGGTGAAACTGACAATTTTCCTTTTATTCATACAGAGAAATAAAATATTGTCCTTTGATTCATAACAGGGAAATAAACGATTGTCTTTTGATACAATAGAGAAATAAATAATTTTATTTTGATTGATATAGAGAAATTTATACAGAAAACAAACAATTGGAATTTTTTATTTTCACAGATAAATGAACCATTGTCTAATGATTCCGTATTAAGAGACAAATATTTCTCTGTCCCTTACTTTGAACATCTTTTAATTTACGCATTCGAAACAAAACAAATTTCTTTGATTCTGAATTGAGTGTTTAAGTTCTCTGTTATCTTTGAACCTGTTGATGTTTGTGGCAAATTTTTTATTTGTACAGAAATTAACTTGTATGTGAATATGAAGAAGAGGAGAGAATATAAAATGAAGAGACACGTCACCACCTGTAGTAATATTATTCAATTAGAAAGACTAGGTTTTACATATTTTTATTGAACACCATTATTTCAGTCCTTTTAACAGAAAATCTTCGAGTCATCTCTCTCTCACGTCAATAAATAGCTATATTTACAATTCTTATAAACATGTATTACCTTAATATTTTAATGAAAGGAAAGGAAATGGTATTGACCTCATAATTTATATTTACAGAAAGAATAATTACACTAGAGACTAGTTCACGTGATGAAACATAAATATTCTAAACATTCAAGAAAATCTATAAATATTGTTTACATAAGATATTATATGGTTCATTTCAAGATAAAATAATAAATATTTACTTTTAAATAGACAGTGAAACTGATGTTAGCGTTTGTGTATTACAGGGCAAATACTAGGACAATTTAACAAAGTCCTTTTAGTCCCCAGTATACGTTTGTGTATTACATGCAAATACTAGGACAATTTAACAAAGTCCTTTTAGTCCCCAGTGTACGTTTGTGTACTACAGGGCAAATACTATGACAATTTAACAAAGTCCTTTTAGTCCCCAGTATACGTTTGTGTATTACAGGGCAAAAACAAGGACAATTTAATAAAGTCCTTTTAGTCCCCAGTATACGTTTGTGTACTACAGGGCAAATACTAGGACAATTTAACAAAGTCGTCTTTCTAGTCCCCAGTGTACGTTTTAGTGTCATCCTTTGCACTCGCCAACGTTTCTTTACTGCAAAAGACTTCACTCTTTCTACTGGGGCACGTTCAATAACAACCCTCACTTCTGACGAGTACAAGCAGCGTCGTCGATTTCACAATGTTAGCAAAACACGGACCAGTCACTACAGTTGTTGTTTTGAAAGCAAAAATAACTTCAAACGTCCCAAGTGATGCTGATAAATCTGCTACGTTCTGCACTGCTCTTAATGTGGTAGTGAATATGTTCAGATCCATATAATTATTTGTATTCCGAGATGTATTTCTTCAATTCACTAATGGCAACTTTCGTTTTCTGTTATGTAATTTTTTGCTTTAGTACTGCGGTTTGTGTTATGGACAGATTTAAGGAGAGTTCAGACTGTTAGCCACGGTAAGAGTACTATTAACAATGTAATCTGTATGAATATCATCAGCCTAAAGATGGCGGATACCTGAGACTCAGGGTCACTCTTGACAACAAACTTGATCAAACCAGATATCCTGATGGAAGAGACCAAATAAGTAGAGATCAGTTGTTTCCATATTCTCAAAGTATGGATGAAAAAAGAAATAGAAAAGAAACTGTATGCTCCTCATTTGAGCTTGTCAGTGAAAGCCTTGAGATTATGGCGGCATGGCTGATTTACTAGAGTATAAATGATACATTATTTTTGTGTCCCTAATCCCACGTTTCACATTCATTTACTAGTGCTGCAAAATATACTTAAAATATATAAATAATTAATTGAGGAGTTAGTAGGTGTGGTTTTATTTTGAGAAGACCGTGGGAAATATGACGCGTCTTTGTTGGGAATTAAAAAGATAAATAACATATAGATTTTTGATGCAGAAGAGCAGTCACATGTATAAACGTAACAAAAATCGAATCAGACAAGTCTACAGTCAAGAAATTGTAAATGTGTGATTTTTCAGAATATATTTAAAAGTGGAGAGAGAGAGAGAAAATTATGAACAGTAACTGTATAATTTCATTTTATATATCTTCATCCTGTAAAGATTGTATTGTCTGAGTACTGATAAAAATGGACAGTGGTAAACAGTAGGGTTTTGTAACTAGTCGACACAACGTTTACCATCAGTAGTGTTGTTTGTGCATTAATCATCATCACACTAGATACTAGACCTATAAAGGAATGGTTCAGCCTGGCATAGTTCAGTGTTGAACTCGAACATTACAGTTGTAAACAAGGTAAACTGCCATAAATAAATCATTGCATGTCAACATCACAGTTGTAAACAAGGTAAACTGCCATAAATAAATCCTTGTATGTCAACATCACAGTTGTAAACAAGGTAAACTGCCATAAATAAATCATTGCATGTCAACATCACAGTTGTAAACAAGGTAAACTGCCATAAATAAATCATTGCATGTCAACATCACAGTTGTAAACAAGGTAAACTGCCATAAATAAATCATTGCATGTCAACATCACAGTTGTAAACAAGGTAAACTGCCATAAATAAATCATTGCATGTCAACATTACAATTGTAAACAAGGTAAACTGCCATAAATAAATCATTGCATGTCAACATTATAGTTGTAAGCAGATTATAATATATTTAATGACTCATTGCTTATCAACATTACATCTGTAAGCAAAGTCTTTTGCAATAAACGACTCATTGAATGTCAGCATTTCTTCTGTACGCAAATTCTATTGCAATAAACGACTTATTAAATGCCAGCATTGCATCTGTAAGCACATTGCATTAAATGACTTATTGCATGTCAACATTACAGTTGTAAGCAAAGTCTATTGCATTAAATGACTCATTGCCTGTCAATACTACAGTTGTAAGCAGAGTATAATACATTACGTAAATCCGTGCACGTCACCATTATATCAAGAGACGCTGAAAGAACCAGAAGGAAAAGAGAAACAATATATTTTTTAATCCAAGGGACGTAACGTGTTTCTGAAGGACAGAGTTGTTTCCCCTGTTAATTGCTTGTTTCTAACATCTCTAGAACATGTACTTAAATGATATCGCGAAATCGGCTGAAGCCGGAAGAGCACCCAAATTCCTGACTGATTGACTGATTTCAATGATACCCAAACTAAATGAAGTGAATAAGAGGGGTGGAGAATGATTTTTTTTATGGCTCTAAGTACAGAAGTCATTTTTTAATTGTGCATCTTTTGGACAAACTAAACTTAAATTTGAAAGTTACAGGTACAGAATACAAGTGTTTCGTGTGAGCTGGACGGATGGAGACAGGAGACTAACAAGGGGCTTTGTGCAGACATTTATAGTACCCTGTGACACGTGCACCATAGTGTGACAAGTGTGCCAATTAGTTAATGAAGATAATTATTATTTTTAATTATTCTTTCATAACTAATTTCAAATGATGATAATATTAATTTTATATTATTAATAATCCTCCAAGAGACACCACTCGTTTCTCACTTAGCGGATATTTTGCCTTTGTAAAGGTTTTTCACAAGTGAGTCAACATTTGAGAAGTTGGAGTGCTTACATGGATTACCAGACATGCGTGGTGAAACCGGAAGGATGGTGAGTATCCATCACTCTTTGATAATTAAGGAGTGATTTAATCAATAATAAATAATTATAACAATGTGTATATATATTCCTACGAAATAACAGAAATGGTTTATTTAATATCTAGTCCTGAGCAAAATGTAAAATATAGCCCAAACTCATTACTTTCAACTAATCCTGGATATTTATAGAATCATTTTATTCATTTCTATTACAAGAAAGTTTTATTGCAGCAAGGATAGTCTCAAGGATGAATAAAAAGATATTATATGCACAATGCGCATCTAAATTTATAAATAACAAAACTGTTTGTTGATTTGATTATATTAATCTAAATATTTCCAAATTTGACTTACCTAGGTCAGAATGACCGTTTTCTTCTTTTCTTTTTATAATGGCTGTCCTCTGGCTTTCTCTTTCCTTTGTCTATCACACACTTAGCTTTGGAAGTGCAATTCATGTCAACCAGTCAAAATTTCAGGGATTTATACGTTAAGAGCCGGTTGTATGATATCACGTCACAGGCCGAAGCCAATCAGAGTTGTGCGTCAGCTGTACGTGAGTTAGTGTGGTGGAGTGTATGTACTAAATCTTATTCAATATATAGATATAGCATTCACATTTAATCGCAGCTTTCAACATATTACTTATCATTTCAACAAGCTGTTCTTCTTTTCTTCTGCATCACCTACAGTTAATTTAAGGATGAAATTGTAACCCTAATTAGACCTCAATTTTAAAACTGTATTGAAATAAAATACATGTAAAAACACATTGAAACTTGTAAAAGGGTTTTGTTTGGCTAGCATTAACGATGAAAATCGATTATTACAGTTTCTCATTACATAATTCCAAGTAACTTTCTACTTTAGAATTCATATGTTGAATTATATTCTCAAATAGCTTTGTTTTTCATGCTTACAACCTTTTTAATGATATTTTCAAATAACATCGGATTTCATCTTAAACTTTAAAATCAATTCTCTAGTAACTTCGTATTTCTTGCTTTAACTTTTGAATCATTTTTTCTGATAACCACTACATTTGCGCTTTGGTTTGTGATCATAATCTTAGATAGCTTTTTATTTCATGAACTAACTTGGGAGTTATTGTCTTAGATAGCTTTTTATTTCATGAACTAACTTGTGAGTTATTGTCTTAGATAGCTTTTTATTTCATGAACTAACTTGTGAGTTATTGTCTTAGATAGCTTTTTATTTCATGAACTAACTTGTGAGTTATTGTCTCACATAGCTTTTTATTTCATGAACTAACTTGTGAGTTATTGTCTTAGATAGCTTTTTATTTCATGAACTAACTTGTGAGTTATTGTCTTAGATAGCTTTTTATTTCATGAACTAACTTGTGAGTTATTGTCTCACATAGCTTTTTATTTCATGAACTAACTTGTGAGTTATTGTCTCACATAGCTTTTTATTTCATGAACTAACTTGTGAGTTATTGTCTCACATAGCTTTTTATTTCATGAACTAACTTGTGAGTTATTGTCTCACATAGCTTTTTATTTCATGAACTAACTTGTGAGTTATTGTCTCACATAGCTTTTTATTTCATGAACTAACTTGTGAGTTATTGTCTCACATAGCTTTTTATTTCATGAACTAACTTGTGAGTTATTGTCTTAGATAGCTTTTTATTTCATGAACTAACTTGTGAGTTATTGTCTTAGATAGCTTTTTATTTCATGAACTAACTTGTGAGTTATTGTCTCACATAGCTTTTTATTTCATGAACTAACTTGTGAGTTATTGTCTCACATAGCTTTTTATTTCATGAACTAACTTGTGAGTTATTGTCTCACATAGCTTTTTATTTCATGAACTAACTTGTGAGTTATTGTCTCACATAGCTTTTTATTTCATGAACTAACTTGTGAGTTATTGTCTCACATAGCTTTTTATTTCATGAACTAACTTGTGAGTTATTGTCTCACATAGCTTTTTATTTCATGAACTAACTTGTGAGTTATTGTCTTAGATAGCTTTTTATTTCATGAACTAACTTGTGAGTTATTGTCTTAGATAGCTTTTTATTTCATGAACTAACTTGTGAGTTATTGTCTCACATAGCTTTTTATTTCATGAACTAACTTGTGAGTTATTGTCTCACATAGCTTTTTATTTCATGAACTAACTTGTGAGTTATTGTCTTAGATAGCTTTTTATTTCATGAACTAACTTGTGAGTTATTGTCTTAGATAGCTTTTTATTTCATGAACTAACTTGTGAGTTGTTGTCCCAGATAGCTTTTTATTTCATGAACTAACTTGTGAGTTATTGTCTCAGATAGCTTTTTATTTCATGAACTAACTTGTGAGTTATTGTCTCAGATAGCTTCGTCTTTCATACTTAAACTGAATCATAATCTCAAAGAGTTCCGTGTTTTATGACTTAAATTTTGAATCATAAACTCAAATAACGTCGTATTTCCGAGGATGTAGCGGTGCAGAGGAGATAACTACTTTAATAATCACCAATCCAATTATTAATTACTAATTCGTACAGGGATGTCAGATGAAATGACGACGAGCCAACAAAGATTTTGCAAAAGTGCTTAAGTTTAACATTCAATAGTTATACTGAAACTCGGCTTTCTCTTGTCACTGGATATTGTAAAAATTTTCGTTGGTGTATAGAGACGAAACCCTTTGGAAATCGTTTGTCTAGTCACTAGTTCTTTTGAATTTCCTGTCTCTAGTCACTAGTTCTTTTGAAATTCCTACCTCTAGTCACATTGGAATTCTTGTGTATAGTCACTAGTTTTTTTTAATTCCTCTCTCTAGTCACTTTGGAATTATTGTGTATAGTCACTAGTTCTTTTAAAATTCTCATATTTCTAATCATTAATTATTTTTAACTTACTGTGTCTCTAATCATTAGTTCTTTCGAAATATTTTGCATCTCTAATTCTTTTGAAATTCTTGTTTCTCTAGTTCTTTTGAAATTATTGAGTGTCTAGAAAATAGTCATGTTGAAGTGTATGTATCTCTAGTTCTCTTCAAATTCGTGTTTTCCTACTCACTAGTTCTTTTGAAATGTTTGTGTATCTAGTCACTAGTTCAATTCACATTCTATACCTTATTAAGTAGTTCTTTTGAAATTCTCTATCCTAATCACTTGTTCTTTTGAATTTATATACCTTAGTCACTTGTCCTTTTATAATTCTTGTGTGTCTCGTCACTTGTTTATTTTAAATTCTTGTCTATAATCACTAGTCTTTCGCAATGATTGTTGTCTCTAAACATTAGTTCTTTTGAAATTATTGTCTTTGAACCTTAATTCATTTGGAATTCTTGTGTCTCCAGAGCTTAGCGATTTTAATTTTGTGTCTGGTCACTAGATCTTTTGGAGGAATCAGTGTCACTAGTCACTGATTCTTATAAATGTCTTGTGTCTAGTCACTAATTCCCCAAAATGTCTTGGTCCTCTAATCAATAATTCCTCCAAATATCTTTTGTCTCTAATCACTAATTCCTTCAAATGTCTTGTGTCTCTAGTTACTAATTCCTTCAAATGTCTTGTGTCTCTAGTCACTGATTCCTTCAAATGTCTTGTGTCTCTAGTCACTGATTCTTCCAAATGTCTTGTGTCTCTAGTCACTGATTCTTCCAAATTTCTTGTGTCTCTAGTCACTGATCCTACTGAAATTCCTGTTTGTGTAGTCACTGATTCTACTGAAATTCCTGTGTGTGTAGTCACAGTTTCTCTTGATCCTCAAGTGTGTCGAATCAATAGTTTTGCAAAAGCTGTTATATCCCTAGTCATTAGTTCTTCTGCAGCCATTGTATCCCTAGTCCCGAGTTCTTTTGCAGCTATTTGTCTTTCTATTCACTAGTTCTTCTACTACAATTTGTTTCTCTAGTCACTAGTTCCTCTGCAGCCATTTGTTTCTCTAGTCACTAGTTCTTCTGCAGCCATTTGTTTCTCTAGTCACTAGTTCTTCTGCAGCCATTTGTGTGTCTATTTAATAATTCTTCCGCAGCTGTTTGTGCCTCTAGTCACTAGTTCTTCTGCAGCCATGTGTGTCTCTATTTAATAGCTCTTATTCAGCTATTTATCTCTGGTCACTTGTGATTCTGTAGCCAATGTGTCTCTAGTCCCTCAGGCACATGGATTATTTTATGTGGGGTCATAGATAGAGGGGTCCCTGAATCTGAGTAAACCACCATCAGCCAACCGACTCTTTGAGTTGTGTTCTTCATTCAAACTATAGAATGTGTGCATACATAGTAGGCAGTTGGGAAGGCCATATGTACATTATATCACAAATTGATTATTGATTTTTAAACTATTAAATTTCGCTTTGTTATCTTAAATAGTTATATTGGCTTGATTATTGGAATGGCCGAACGGTTTGGTGGTGGTAGGGCGTATATGAATGACATTTATGTTGTAATCAGTCAGGTTAAGATAACTTTCCAACCCGAGCACATTCCGCTAATTTACCAGTCACTACATTGAATGCAATAATTCGAGGTCTGGAAAGTAAAAGTAGGCATCTAGTCTGTTTCAATATAAGTGTAAACTTTAAAATTAATCATTCTAAATCATGATATTGAGTCAGGATCATTAATAGGTGGTATAGAAATACGTGATCAGTAAAAGGCGGGATGAAAATATTTGAATCACTTTATCGCGAGAGTGTTTGATTTATGTCTGAATGATTTATGAAACGAGGGATTAAGGGATTTGTTTATTGTATGAGAATCCTTAGGACAATACGTTTTCATCATTAAAAATAGTAAATTGATACACTACAGCAACCAAACCGATGTCAACAATGGAGGTGACTGCTATACAAGGCACCATTTTAAAATGAACTCATACATTTGCAACGCCGCAGAAGTCCACTATTTCTTCATTATCATGATCTGTAGTTGGAGCGTAAGCTTGCACAATGATGATATTGAGTGTGATTGCCCCAAAGCATTTGATGATAAGTTGATGATAAGCCTGCTGGAGAATGGCCGACAGTCGTCACGATGTCTTTGTGGGCAAGAAATCCGACACCATGTTCATGTATATCATCTCTGCTAGTATAGTTTATGGCCGATCTGTGTTGATTGTTTCCCCAAGGTTCTTCCATCGCAATTTGCACAGACCCAGGATGGTCCAATGGTAACTGTTCATTTCATGTTTTAGTTCCTCGACCTTTCCAGGCGTTCTTAATGTATTGTTGTTCCTCGTACCAATGCTGATGTTGTTTCTGGTACGGAGTTTTGATAGTAAAGGTGCACCATTAGCACACTTAACACCTCTGCCTTAGTGAAGACAGAAGGCGCGGTCCTTGTTCCGGCCGACGATTGATCCAGTATTTGTTGAGGTAAAGATATCATTACATGCGGTGTGTCTTAGGCAAATGAATATGGCGGAGCCCCATCTCTCTCCAGGTTGTTCACCACAGCCGAAACTCCACATTACCAGTGGCTCGCCTTGTTCCTGGACACATGGCCATGGAGTCTTTTGGGGACTCCTCTGCCTTGGGCGGTGACCTCAGTGAGGACGTCCATACGTCCGATCAGGTACTGTGTCACCTATACTTTGGTTATCCCAAACCTAAACTGCAAGACAGTAGGGAGGGGGGGGCTCTTGAAGGGCGGGGTCGTCTCTGCTGGTGGATAGCATGAAATACACACAACAATTTGAGGTCAATCGCTCCAGTGCCTCATCGCCCCCAGAGGACAGAGTCATCACATATAATAATAACAAATGACGGACGGATGGACAAACAGACACGAGACGGACACGAAGATGGACATGATGGTAGACGCGATGACTGTGATTAAATTAATTTTACACGAAATAACGATGAAAAGAATTGACACAATACCGATGAAAATAAATAAAATATTTATAAAAAGAAAATTAAATAAATAAAGACAATAAAACAGAAATCATTTACAAAATACACATAGCACAATGTTCATAATATCTGTCAGCGACCACGTTCGTATAATTTCTTTTCAGTTCGCCAATATCAAACGTTTTGCACAAAATTCTCAATAGTTCCTAGGTTACAGATTTGTCACATTCCTGACCAATGTACTATTTTTCACTTAATTACATTGGCGGATAACGAAAAATTAGTATTTCTCTGCTATATAGATGACACAGTTTAGCAAAATAAACCTCTTATATGTTTCAAAATATACATTAGGTGTAGTCCGACTAAACCGCAAATATCTCCTTTGTACAAAATATTGCACCCTTTTCTACATAAACATATTTAATACAAGACAAATTGCGTCACAAACTGCTTCCTGATTTGCAAAGCATTTACAAAAAAATAATGGTTTCCTTTCATGTAGGCAATGTGTCAATATAAAGGTATACCTTTAAAGGGTTACCTATGCTTCAGCTAAATCATGGAATATGCCTTTAATGATTTTAGCCTAATGTTTAAAGATAATTATTCTTCATTTAGTTGTGTAATATGCCTTTAATGATTTTAGCCTAATGTTTAAAGATAAATATTCTTCATATGGTTGTGCAAATTTGTACGAGGTATCAGATTAAATCTCTGCATCACGGAAACCTGTTTTAAAAAGTACAGCTTTAGTACAGTTAAAACATGCGCGTCATTCGATTGATCCTCAGCAGTTTAGGAGAAATCTTAAAAGACGTAGATACCTTTCTGTTAAGTCAAGTTCTTTCTGTTTCATTTCAGTCAAAGTTCAGTAATCAAGCTTGCTGTGTATTTTTTCTTTGAATACTGTGCTGTTGTCTTGCATGTTGTATGTAATTGTATACGTTCAAAATGTATGTAATCAACGAGTGGTTTATCTATATTCTAGATATCTCTGAGTATTTCCATGTTTTTGGAGGGGATCACATTTTCGTCTGTCCATATCAGTACCATATGCGACTTGGTTCCGTTATTAATGTGTTGATATCTGGTATTATGTGACATCTCATTTTCTCATAATCTTTTTTTAAATTAGAATTATCAATCAAAATTCCTCTCAGATAACTAATCTTGGTGTGAAGAAATAACACAATTCTAGTTCCCAGTCTGCGTTTACATTTGGAATAATTTTAAATATAGTAAGGGTTGCGTTCAGAGGGTTACGTTTACATCTGTAATAGTTTAAATATAGTAAGGGTTACGTTCACATTTCGATTAGATATAAATTTAGTAAGGGTTAAGTTTACATCTGTGTTACGTTTCCAGTATTTTTTTTTATAGACACTGCCTAGGATTTTTAAGGACTTTAAAAATGATAGTTTAAATTAATTCCTTCTCTCTATCCTATACAGACTGGTTGCCCAAATTATCATTCGACTAACTTAAAAATGCGTCTTGTAGTGCAGACAACAGATTTACAAACTGACAATGTGCGTACAAAAGCTGGCTTGGAGTCGATAAATTCCTCTAAATTAATATGCATTCATTAAGTCATTCAGCTCAATCGCCCCCATCCAAACCATGTGTTAACATTAGGTCTATAATGCATAAAAATGTACTACAAAGAGGGTTTAACAATTAAAATAAGATTTAATAAGATTTAACAATTAACAAGATAATCAATATACGAACGCAAAGTCTAATTCTACTCAGCAATTAAAGGTATACGCTTATCATTGTTCGTGAGAAATATGCCATGAGAAATGTTCCTTGTGATTTTTGATCGGCAAGCTATGACTTAGCTTTTGATTTATGCCGCGTGGTTCTTGATCCAGTCCAAACCGGTCTACCTCACTTGATCGTCCGCCAGCAAATGCACACAGCATAAAAATGGAAACTGTCTCTCAGTTAACATGCCGGGCGAAGACTGTGAGTGTAGACAAAGGACGTGCAGACCGCTCGTCAGCACCCAACAATGGCAGTAGGAATGTAATTGGAATAGAACTCGACTCAAAGAGTTCAGAACCGGGCATCGAACTAGGAACCAAAGACCGACCTGAAAACAAGAACGTTTTCGTAATCGTTCTGAGTTTAATGTTCGCCCAACCTAAGCACGATTCGTATTTAAATGCATTGAGTTAGAAATTCAACTAGCGCGTCGTTTACAATTTAGATTAGAAGATCACAAGCATATTACATTTAACAAGACATGACGTGTGAATTACCAAATATTTACAATGTTAAAATTTAGAGTTCATACAAAGGGACAATTCAAATCAAGCAAAGCGCTTTACAATTTAACATTAAAATTACACGCAATAATTTGAATTACATAGGAAATTCATGTCGGGCACAGGCGCTCCTGGCACTAGTGAATTTAAAGTTATATAAATTAAAGTTACAATGAAAAAGAGTTACAATGATTTATATACAATAACTTATAGGTTTTGTCATTTACAAGCGAACCGTGCTTAAGCTACAGTAGCAATGAATAGCACAAAATTACATACATGGTTCAAAATGCAAAATACAATTAATAAATGCGGTACCTTTGCGAGAAGTCGAAGTGTTATCTTCAGAGCAATAGCGTTGGTTCCTCTATCGACTCACGAATATGCGACGGTACAGGCTGTCATACGACGGTCGCTGTTTCTGGATTTCAGAGTGAGAATTCGGGCGCGTGTTACCGTATTTATCAAAATGCATAGAGCGCGTCACGTGGTATGTAGTTGGTTCGAGAATCTAGACAATGGCCTAAAGTTACATAACGTCCTGACCTCTTTGCTAGAAGCTTCTCGGTACTGATGTATCATGGGAGAACTTTAACAAAGGAGTTTCAAATTTTGATATTTGAAAACAGCAAGTGGGTCAAGAAGTCATGACATAGATTTTTATCGACTCGTAACAATCTGTAATAACTTAAATATAGTAAGGGTTACAATTACATTTCGAATATCTTTAAATATAGTAAGTGTTACGTCTACATCTGTAAAAGCTTAAATATAGCAAGTGTTATGTTTACATTTCGAGTACCTTTAACTATAGTAAGTGTACGTTTACATCTATAATAGCTTAAAAGTAATAATGGTTATGTTGGCATTTCTAATAGCTTTAAATATAGTAAGCATTACGTTTACATTTTTAATGATTTAAATACAGTAAGGGTTACGTTTACATTTCAAATGGATCTATAACAACGTGCAGTTATTTTCTAAAGACCACAACACATCAGCATTCACAATACATTTTCAATAAAGTGTAGTGATGCGATGATACCCTGCCACCTAAAATTCATTCATCTTCTAAACCAGCTAAAACATGTCAGGCTTTTGAAAGCAGAAATTAACTTATAAAGCCCTTATATCCCATCTTGTGTGGAGACACTTTAAATAATCTCATAATTTTATAGCCAAACAGGAAAGAACATCCCACGTTAATCAGTTACAAGTTTCAATACATGCATGTGAGTGATTTCTTATCGAATCAAGCAATTAGAAAATTTAAAGCTGCATATAAATTATTGCAGGGTTCTTAGTTTGCTTTCCTGCATTGGATCACATCACATGGAGCTGACTGAAGTGTGACATACATTCCAGGAAGGGGCTCAAAACATCTAATATCAACAAACCAATCAACGTACAAATGGTTGAAAGAGGCAGGATTGAAAGCAGAAACAGAAGCACTCATAACAGATGCACAAGATCATACACTCAACACCAAATCACACAAAACGAAAATCATGAAAATTTCAAATGATTCCAAATGTAGACTCTGCAAATCCATGGATGAGACAACAGAGCACATAATATCTGGATGTCAGGTTCAGGCTGGAACATAATACACCAAACGACACAATGAAGTGGCAAAACACATACATAGAACAGTTGAAGATATGATTATAAATATGTATTAGTGGTGAAAGAAAGATAAACATCAATCTGAACTGATAAATGAAAACAACTATTCATTTGTCATCTCAGTAATACCTAATCCCCCACCCCAGGCTGCGATGGGGTGAGCGTCTGGGATGGCTAAATTTTCTAAACTGCACGACAGCTGCTGACAACATTACAATAATAAAATTTTCACAGACAAAGTGTGGCGACCCAGTAAAAAAAGTGACAGTCAGATAGAATATCAGCCTAATATTGAAATTTTAAAAAAATATTTACATTTACATATAATATTAGCAATTTTGTCAATATTAATAAATATAATATATTCACATAATACAAATTCATATAACAAAAATAAATATGGTGGAGAATTACGGAGTCCAAACCTCAAAGCTAGATTGTTTATGAAACATCTCAAATCAGTAATTGCAACTAAAGTTGAAGTTAAAATAATGATGGACTTTGAAATAAGATTTTCCTTAAGAAAAGAGGATTTTGTTGTTTTCAATACGTCCAATGGACAACATTTAGAATAACAATAAAACATAAACATATACTGGTTAGACGTGTGCTATTGTTGTAGTACACGGTAAACACTACAACCCCATAATAGTGGGCTGGAGACACTCTAGATTCATTTCTTCTTATGATAGAGACATAGTACGTCATCAAAACTAGTGACTATGGACACACTAAATATAGAGTAGAACTAGGGATTAGTGACCAACTTTAGATCCTGTAGACTGTAGAGCTAGGGGCAAGAGTCACTCTATAGTTCCAATAGAACCATTGACTTTAGAACACACTATAAAATTAGAGATAGAGTGTGCGTAGGACCAGTACGGGTTACTGGCATTAGTCTATGATAATTTTTGAGTTTATATTTTCCAACTGCACTTTAATTATCACAAATATCATTCATCACACACGTTTTGTATAGTGCTCGCTCGTCCAAAACATGAAAGGCTTCCATAAAGCGCGATTGTAAGGAGAAGGTAGAGGTAAAATGTCTTCGATGAAAAAATGTCAAGAGCAAAAATTCATGAGGAAACATACGTTGTGAACAGGTCCTTCCTTCATAACCTCCTAACTTAGAACTTAATTTAATTTAGTTTATCTGCACATCACATAATCATAAACAACATTATATTCAAACTGGTTAAATTTAATTAATGAAAGTACATAAATCGGTTTAAAAGGAAAATCCTCCCACCCTTCCAACATATCAGTATCAAGAGTTATTAATGATAAGAGCATCTTAAAATTATTTGTGTTCATATTTTATTTCAACAATTTCTTCAATATGTGACCATTTATGATTAGATCTGCATTTCCAAATAATTGTGGATCTAATATCAAAGTAATGCAGACGAAATGATATGCTTGTTGCGACTTGCTATATTTATATTTTATATATCGACGTGTTAAATCTATAT
The DNA here is from genome assembly GCA_028829895.1 of Sinotaia quadrata. Classification (NCBI taxonomy): domain Eukaryota; kingdom Metazoa; phylum Mollusca; class Gastropoda; order Architaenioglossa; family Viviparidae; genus Sinotaia; species Sinotaia quadrata. Next base: position 134,015,665 of record CM054180.1, on the reverse strand, counting down.
ATGGTCATGCTATGTAAGGAATTCAAATAATGCCCCTTCCACCACCCCCTCCTATACACGTTTACATTTGACGAACTGTGACAGATTTCTGACCAGATTCTGTGTCACGAACTCCTGACCCACATCCGAAACTCGAATATCATATTCGAATTGAATTCCTTTGTTAGAACCCTACCGTCATGCACCAGCACGAGGAAAAAACAATAGTGAGTTCATCCCTTGTTACGTAACTTTAGACAGCAGTCGAGAAAGTTCTAGTCACGTGATACATTCATGCACTACAATAAATACTCTTGACGCGGTAATATTCTTTACTCATAATGCAAACCGGTCGACACACACCCAGCTCTCGAGCATCTTAGTCGCCGAAATCTTGCTGAGTCGGAAAGGAACATAGGAACCCATCTTGTGCAGTAAAGTCTACTTTAAGAAGGTAACACGTCTACTTCTTACAATGATATTGCATTTTACTATTTGTATTTTTGTATATATGAATTTATGTATGTATTTTGTTCGAATTACCATAATTCTCCTCCAAGCATCTTAGTCGCCGAAATCTTGCTGAGTCGGAAAGGAACATAGGAACCCATCTTGTGCAGTAAAGTCTACTTTAAGAAGGTAACACGTCTACTTCTTACAATGATATTGCATTTTACTATTTGTATTTTTGTATATATGAATTTATGTATGTATTTTGTGCGAATTACCATAATTCTCCTCCAAGCAAACGTGATTCGATAGAATGACTAAAGCCTAATGATTTCATTGTATATAAATTAATTGCAACCTTTTGACTTTAATTTGTATAAACTTTAATTCTCTTGTGCCGCAGAAATGTCTGTGCACGTTGCGAATTTTCATGTAATTCAAATGATTCTCTTGCATGTAATTTCATTGTTAATTGTAAAGCGCTCATACTTAATTTGAGCTATATTTTGTTCTCCTTGTATGAATTCCCTTTTTGATGAAGTAAATGTTTGGAAATTCATATGTTCATGTAATGTTAAAAATAACACACATGTGAATTATATTGTATCTTTTATGAATATAAATATATTGTAAAAGACAAGATAGTCGAAGATTTAAAACTAAGCGCATTGTATCAATCACACGTGCTTGGATGATTTGTGAATGTAAATGCAAATCCCTCATAGAACCACACTTTTATTTTCAGCAAGGGTTCTTATTTTCAGCCTTATAATACGTTCTATGTATTATTGCCACCTTTGCATCACGTTGAGTGCGTGGCATGTTTCTTTGTGCAACTCTGACGAACGAAGTACTATTCAGTGTCACCATTGTTGTTGGTGCTATGCTATGACGGATCGCTAGTGTGACAAGTCGGGAGATGGCAAGGTTACTGGAAACTACGACCGGGCAGTGCAAGCATCGCTTGATACGTGGAAGGATGAAACTGTCCTTAGACCACGTGTACATCAAGACTACTGAGAAAGATGAGTAACTAAATAGAACTCTGAATCAATCGAATGTGCTGGCAAAAATAACTCTTTTAAAACATTAACATTCAAGCCGATTGTACTCGCCTTAGTTTAGATCTGAAGCTGTGTCTTCGTAATTGGTTGTTATTGTTAAATATTAATTATTAACTTCTTTATTTGTTAATACCTCTTTCGTAGTGAATTTTTATGCATATAGACCTAATTCGTGGTTTGGATGGGGGATCGACTGAGCTAAATGAACCTTTTGAATGCATAAAGATTTAAGAGAGTGTTAACGGTTTCCAAACCTGCTATTGTACACAAGTTGTCTGGTTGTGAATCTGTTTGTCTGTACTAGAAAGGCGCGTTTTCAAATGAGACAAAAGATAATTTGAGCAACCAGTCTGTTTAGGGAAAGGGGAGAAATTAATTTATCTAATTAAATTAAAGTTCTGTAAAATTCCTAAGCAGGGTCTTTAAATAAATACTGGACATGTAACACGAACAAACCTGATTTCTTACGTTTCAGGCGTGGGTTGTTACAACAGAATCCTAATGTATAAATACATCTGTTGTTGAGTGGCTGAAACAGACTTCACTTCCACAATTACTTGTTTAGTAGGAACAAAGCAGGCAGAAGGCAATCGTTATAAATTCGTCATTACATTGAATGACCAAGGTAAGTAAAATTTAGAAAACTTTAAATCAATAATTCAGATCAACAGACTGACTTACTGCTTTTGTTTATTATAAACTTAGGTATATGTTGTGTACAGTGTATCTTCATGATCAGACTTGCCATTAATGAGAATGCGGGAAAGCAGTGTTGTATTTTAAAGGGTAAATAAAATGTTTAAGCAAATCTTACTAATTAATTAAGACCTTTAATGTAAATATTAATTATTAATTCAGTCCCATATTGGACACATTAATTATTAATTCAGACCAATAATGTAAATATTTATTATTAATTCAGACTATTACTGTAAATATTAATATTTAATTCAGACCATCATTGTAAATATTAATTATTAATTCAGACAATTATTGGAAATATTAATTATTAATTCAGACCATTATTGGAAATATTTATTACTAATTCAGACCATTATTGGAAATGTTCTGATGGGGAGGTGTGCTATATTCCTTACTCAGTATTAGTTATTAAGTAAACCATTTCTAATATTAATCACCTCACGCATAGCATCATTGGAACTATTAACGACTGCTCCTCTCTCACTTGGCGGATATGCGGGCTCTGTAAACGTTTTTCTCTTCCACAACATTAAACATAAACATTTACCAGAACACAAAACTTCTTACTAAAGGAGAAGACAAATCCGTCTTTAATCTATATTTAGCTAGCTCCCATCGTACAATTTCTTCTCCAACATAGGGTTATCAATATGAAGGTCAATAAATCTAACAATAAATTTATTAAATCTACAATCAAATATACATACATATGACAAATACAATATACTGCACATCGATATTTCCAGTATAGTCTGTTTGACTAATTTCTTTACTACAGCCTTTATCCAGAAAAATACCTTTCAACAAGTGTCAATACAAATCACAGGATAGATTTATCAGAGAATAGAAATGGAGTTAGAGATAAGCAGTAAATGTACTACATAACCTTGTTCAGACACAGCTGTAATTGATTTATTTTGGTGCACTGTTTCGTTAAAGTCAAAAGTTCATTTTTCAGATCAATTTCTACGTGTTTTTTCTCTGCATACTTTTAAAACAGATTTTCTGATTGCTCTCATGAAGTCAACTTGGGCTCTCTGCCATATCAGTTTGTTCAAGCGAAACAGCAATTGTAGTAATATCTAGTACTTCCCCATACCAGAAATTTTCTCAGGTACTCAGCTTATCTTGCCACCATATATCAGAGGAAAGTAGTGTATTACCACATGTACACACTACATCTACCACCTCCACAGAGGTTGATAACCAGTAAATCAGGAGGTTCATATTAAACACAAATGAAAAGCTGCTTAATACCTGTAAATAAGGAGGTTCAAATTATACACAAATGAAAAGCTGCTTAATACCTGTAAAATGTAAACAGCGAACAACACTAAATTTGATTTTATCACTTTATAACTTCATTCTTACTTACATTCCAGTCTCAATTTACAATTTCCTGCAACATTATTTATTATCCGGATACACGTACACAGTATAATAAATACAGCTTTTCAAAACAATGTCAAGTGTTTAGAATATTATATATGAGTAGAAATAATAGTCTACTGACATAACACACATCTACATAAAACACAATTATAACACTTCAATAGCAATAATGCATAGAATAATATTTCGAAGTCCATTTTCTCTCAACTAGTACGTTAACTCACAATTAAGCTAACGGCCGCCTTATATGGCAAAATGTTTTTGCACCTCAAATTCAAGTGATCAGAGAATAGACTTCTCTAAAGCAGATAAACGTATTGATCTTAGCCCATTGGCTGTCCTAATTCTCACAAATCTTAACCATTAGATAAATAAAACTAGGTGAACTAGTGTGCATTACATCAACAATTTCTAGAATATTCCCAACTCGGGTGTTTGCTTCAACTCAGACACTTTCTAAAATACCGTGATAAGGAGTGGCCAAGGTCGGGTTACACTAACAATTTAACAATAGAAATGAAAAAATATGGATAGGCAAATTCACTTCACCACACATACTGAATTAATATTGCAAGTAGAACTAAGTGGGGAAAATGTTCTGTGCGTTATGTGCCCTGACAAACATAGGAATAAATCCATGGCTTCAAACAAAGGGAAAAATACTGCTCTCCCTTTATACTGTTTTGTGCATTGTGTGTCTGATATACATAGGACTAAACCTATATCAGGTATTTTTTAATCTAAGATTTCATCAGAAATACAATTGAGTCAAAGGAAGTCTTTACTTGTTTTCGTTAACATCCTCCATGAGCGTTTTATCTTCTTTAACATCCAACAGAAGACTTGACGTGAATTCATTAATGTCCAGCAGGAGTTGGTTTCTTTATAAATTAATATCGAATTGAAGTAATTTCTGCTTAATAACATGCAGAAGGAGAATATTCTTGTATTCATTAACATCCAACAGGAGTCAATTTTTTGATAACAATTAACATTCTGCAGGAGTCTTTACTTGTATTTATTAATGTCCATCAGGATTCCTTTCTAATATTCATTGATATCCGGCAAGATGTCATGATCTTTTATTCATTAACACCCAGCAGAAGTAATCTCTTGTATTTATTAATCCCAATAATATTAGTATGTTTTACATTTATTAACCTGTAGGCTATTTACTTGGCGCAAATAATATACAATAGGAGGCCTATCCTTAATTTAATAACTTCAAAGAAGAGTCCTATTCTTAATTTACTAACATCCAATAGGAGTCCTATACATAATTTATTAACATCCAATAGGAGTCCTATACGTAATTTACTAACATCCAATAGGAGTCCTATACGTAATTTACTAACATCCAATAGGAGTCCTATACATAATTTACTAACATCCAATAGGAGTCCTATACGTAATTTACTAACATCCAATAGGATTCCTATACGTAATTTACTAACATCCAATAGGAGTCCTCTACTTAATTTACTAACATCGAAGAGGCATTTCCCTGTATTTACAGCATTTTAAAATCTGTAAATCGTCAATATGTTATGCAGTATGAGTTTATAATAGTAACAATATTTGCATCCATTTCAATATGCATTTTGACTTGTAAATTCAACAGGATTCTATTTGGACATGGGATGTTACTTGTATTCAAACGAAAGATTGTTTGGCTGGTATTCCAATAGGATCTTGCTTGCATGCACTAAGATTGAAAATGGATATATGTCTGTATGTACTCGATGTTTATAATTACAACATTAGGCATTCCAAGTAGATTACCTGCCTTTGAATATGGTCTCTAAGTACTATTATCTAGGTTAGTGATTGACCTGATGCAAGATAACGAATTGCATTGAATAAATTTCCCCCCTCCAACATCTGGATTTCAATGTAAAAGGTCTACACATTAACATTATTTGAATTCGACAAATTCAGACATAGATTAATATATACGTGAAATCAAAATGATATGGATATCATTAAACATAAGGTCAATGATAAAGCTTATTAACTTCGTAAATTCGCTGTTTTCAAAATTATTTATACATTAGGCCAATAACAACCTCTAGATAGATAAGGAAAAATTACTCGTATATTTTTAGCATTTAATTAAAGAGCTACAATCCGTGCAACCAACTCTGGGCATTGAATTTTAAATATCAAATCGCCTTTATCAACAGGGCTCACGAACAGTTGAAGATATGATTACATATATGTATTAGTTGTGAAAGAAAAAGGAATATGAATTTGAAATGATAATTGAAAACAACAATTCATTTGTCATCTCAGTAATACCTAATCCCCCTCCCCAGGCAGCGAAGGAATGAGCGTCTGGGCTGGCTAATTTCTAAACTGCCCGACAACAGCTGACATTAAAATATTAAACTATTCACAGACAATGCGTGGACACCCAGTAAAAAAAAAAAGCGACAGTCATATAGAATATCAGCTTAGTATTGAAATAAAAATACTGAGAAATTTTCTGATTTCCTGATATTCAATTTACATTTAATATTTGCAATCGATCGATTATTGTCGATATGACTAGAAATATATATTGTGTGCTAAGAGCGTAACGTAAATCTTATACGTATTATTTTATTTATATTTAAATTTTTGTTTACTAATAGTATTTTGTCTACTATGTCTATCCAGCTTTCAACTTTTGTCTCCTTACTATTAGAGACAATAATGTTTATCATTGTTGTGTTTGTCAATTTGACCAAATAATTATGTATACACTTATGTAGAATCCAATACAGAGTATAACAAGGTAATGATTATTTCTTTAAAATAACCGGTAATCAGCACATGATGTCTGAAAGCAATATGTCCTTTGAACTAAATCAAAATAAAGTCTGATAAATTCAGCACTACACGGCCTGAACTCAATATATCATCGCGTCCAAACAGATGTTCGTCCGAGGATTACCTGTTTATTATGACTTCTGTTTTATTTTTAGGTGGTGATGGATAGTTTTGATTTAAGCATATATGTTTTTAGTAAAAAATTATCTTTCCTGAATCGGAAATGTTATCTTTACCCGAGTTAAAATCATCGCTGATAAAAATCTTTGAATGCGGTCATTAGGGAATCATGACAAGAGACGATGCTACTTGCTTGTGAACAGCTAAGTGTAAACAAAGAGATTGGACTCTGAGTAATTCACTTAGAAAGAGTCCGCGATTTCCATTGGTCAAAGTATAAAACACGAATAAAACTGCACGAACATATTAATGCTTACTATGCGAATTCAATGGCTGAAATGTAACAATCTCATAACATTTATATTTAAAATTTACTTTACAACCAGAAATTGCTCTGTTGAAGCTATTATCAGTCTAGTGTAAAGGCATCGGTTCACATTCACACTCAATACAACAGTTCATTTGTTCAAATTTTCAATTCACTAATTATTATTTAACAATGTTATAGTGTGAAACAAGAGCCAGATACCAAAAAATAAACTATGCTATAATATACAGAATAATTGAATGAATTCCTTTCACCTTAGCCCACTTAACCTTTCATCACTAGTAATTATTTACTCACCAAGAATGTATTTAATAATATCTATAAACACAAGATGATTTATATTCATAACATCTATCTACCTAAAATATGAGTTTATTCTCGAACGCAGTGATTATACAACTGTTATATTCTGTGGCAGAGTAAATTTGTCTCTCCTAATGGCTATTTTTAAACTTAATTATTACTTAAATTGTTAAATGGTAAGAGTACTCTGAACTTGGGTACTCCCTATGACAGTATCGTTTCAAGTGTCTGAGTTAAAGTAAATGCGTGAGGCGAGAATATGCTAGAAATGATGATGTAATGTAAACAAGTGAGTAGCTTTTATTTTCCAATGTTTATGATTGTAGAGAAGGTGACCAGCCAATGGGCTGAGATCATCATACTTACTGGCTGTATGTGGGTTCCTAAAATATAGAAGGCAAGCAATCTATTGAAATGTATTATCGCATGCATTTTATTTTTTATTTACTAAATATATTGACCTTCTGATTCATATTGATAACCTGATATGATTGATGTGAGACTGTGTAGACATAAAAACAATTTGAAAGTGGTTTCTTAGAAATGTTGATGTCAAATAATCCTTTTCATTGTATTTTATACATGTAATTTGATTGTTGATTTTAAAAAAATTATTGACCTTCTTATGCATACTGATAACACTATGTTAGAGAAGAAAGTCGGTGGATGTGGGCTCACAAGATATATGACGGATATGTGTACTCCGATAGTAAGAAGCTTTCCATGTGTGGAATATTGTGGGACGGGAGTAATGTTCGTCTTTAATGATGTTGATTAGAGAAAACCTGTACAGTGCCCCAATATCCGCCAAATGAGACAAAATTGATGAGTCTGCTGGAAAATTGTTAATAACATAAATTAAGATTCTCATCACCTGTAATCAGTTAAGGATGATTACTTAATTTGAAATAGCATAACCATTACCTATGTGGCTTTAGTGACACAGTGCTAAAATAAATCCATTTGCGATTAAAGAAACTAAAAATTAGGAAGACATCCAATATATTTTGAACTCTTTCAACTGAACTCTGAACTTCACACACCCCATACAAGTCTTCCACTATAATATTCTTAAAAACAATATGTGAATTTCTCCAGTTATAAACATCTACTATAAGACTGATTGAAATGAATGAGAAGACAACTAAGGAATAAGTATGTGTATGACCGTCAGTTATAAATATGTATGTGAAATGGACTCCAAGGACATTACCAGACGACTCCAGTTATGTGAATGGATTTGCTAATGTCAATGATTACCCAATGAAGATGATATTAAATGTTAATTAATTACTCTCCACATTCAATTCGTCTGCAATCATACACTAGGTCCATGACAGGGTCTTTGTCTTTTGCAGTCTGGGAGTGACTAAGTCAAGCCCTGGGGCACGTTATTTATTACGTCTCCCACCCCAAGTGTTACCCGTCCAAATAACCGGCTCCTAACTGAACTACTCTTGTCAGTCTCGAAGTCGTTATCAGGCCCTCACAATTTCTCCCCTGTTAGGTGACAGACTTCCTCTAAGAAATGTGTCGCGACTGTCTTTTGTCAGAACGTAATTTACGTCGATTTTTACGAGCCCCCAATGACACCTCTTCACATTTGCCCCAATTACGTAATAGAGTGAGGAAGTTAAATTTGACAAAATTTACTAAATTATAAGAGAATAATAACAAATTAAGTTTAAAGAATTTCAATTAGAGTTCACTCCAGGCGAAATCCGAGATTCGCAGATCTCTCAAGAAAATAATGTATTACTGAAGAAAAAGAGTATTTCCTTCAATCTGTCTCTTATAACAAAATGACAATTCAGCAATTCTTAATTCAAATGAAAAAAATGACAAATTAAGTTTTACAAGATTTTTGAATTTAGAGATTAATTAGAATTTCCTCTTACACCCTTCTTCAGAAACACTTTATAGAAAAAAAGAAGAATTTACAACAACATTCATAAGAATTAGAAGACAGGAAGAACGATAAAAGAATTGACAAAATCACAGAGCATTACAGGTTTTCACGAGACAAAAAATATGGATTTTGATCACCTGGTGAATTTGCATGTTCCCGGCCAATGTATGTCCATTACTTACAGCTTGCTGGAAAAGTTCTGAATTACCCAGGTCCTTAGTGTTACGAATATCCGAATTTACACATGTCCCGAATTTACACCACGAAATTCAGTCTTGACACAGAATAGTTTGCACTGTCAGTCAACAAATGACAACCAATGTAAATCCAACACCAAACGTTTTTCCGGTCTCCAGTGTCGACACTAGTCTGGTCCCCACGTGTACTTGCCCTCTCAAGTCGACAAGACTTCATAGATTCGTCCTGATCGCCCTTGTAATCAGTGGTTTGTGGTCAGAGTCAAGTCCCTCAGTTATGACTTTCGCTCGGGTCCTCTTCAACCAATGTGTGCGCGTTTAAGCATGTGCGGTGTGTACGTTACAGGTAGGTGTGTACGTTATGGTACGGGTAGGTGTCCTTCAGCTGTAAACATACAAGTGAATTTTTGCTACGCATCAGTCTCGTTAATTAAATATCACAAACCTGTAAATTTAACGTTAGTTCTCATTTTTAATTCTTTTACATAAGTTACTTCCTTCTTTGCTAAAAAATGCAATTACAAAATCATTCAATTTTACAATATAAATTAAGTAAAATAATCTATAAGTTGCAACAAGAAAGATAGATTTTATCTATGTACAAAATCATAAATTTACCATCTCAGACAAACTGTGTGCTTCTAACCGCAGAAGGACAACAATGAGGGATCTCCTGTATGATAGATGCGCGAGCCAGCTCGAGACGGCCTATTTAAGCTATCATTGATTTCCACGTGCTAATCTGCACCTAAGGATATATTTCATCCCCTGCTTCGACTATTATTCAATAGTCTCGCTTCAGTGCTTTTCTGAAAGGCTAGGCTGTTAGTGCAACGTGGTTACCCCTAGGAAGCTGTCCGACTCTGAGAAACATGGTAGCGTGTGTCTGTTACATAACGTAAGTGTCTTCCCTTCTCATGCGTCTCTGAACCCTGACTGTAGATAGTTTGTCTGTCTTTGAATCTCCGGCTCTATTGTGAGACCAAAGTGTTCCCCGTCTTTGTTGTCATTGTCTGCCTGGAGATGCGAGAGTGTTTCTGTACATTGTCTACCCTTGTTGAGTGTCCACCCTCCCACACCCTGTTTACGTCAGCCCGTTTCTAACCGACTCAACATGTGTGTCCTTTTGTCCTGGCTACCTAATGACAGTTACTTCAAACAGATTGTTTTCTTTCATGAAAGAATTCTTTTATCATGAGAAAACCCTTTCTAAAAATATTAAGAAAAGGAAAATTCATGTTCTCTAAATAAATAATATTTTGTAGTTTTGCATTTTCTGCGTCACAGGGTATACTAGTGCTTTTTGTTCTATATGCATGAGTGTGTCTCTTGTTGTCGTCTGAAATGTCCTATGAATATTCTATACGTACGTTGGCACTCACACTTTTTGGTAGTCCCATCATCTTTCTGATGAAACAGTCTTAACGTTTCTTCTCTTTATATGCCCACTATTATAAACAGTCAGTTGAATTATTATAAGATTTAAGTATAAAATAGTTTGTTAAACATTACTAGTTAAATATAGGGAGTAAATTAATACAATGCTCAACATTAAGTTTGACGTCACGATGTATAATATTTTGCAGTTGCCTTTGCTGCTACCTACAAAAATTTTATTGGAAAAGTTGCATGGAATTCGCTGATGAAGTTCGATATGGTGGTGACGAATATCAGGAAAGGTTACGATAACAACACTGGTATATTTAAAACTCCGACACGTGGCATCTACACCTTTAATTTACAGATCACAAACGCACCAGGGAGAGGTTGGCTTCTCGCTGATTTGATGTTCAATGAAATTTCATTTTGTAAAGCGCTTACAGTGAATACGTCATTAAGTACAGCCTTTTGTACTGCATACGTACGCTTACAAAGAGGTGACGAAGTAATAGCAAAACGAACAGCTGGGGACTCTGAAGTCAAAGGTCGTTTTTTTAGTATGTTTAGTGGAGCAATGGTTTCTATTGACAATAACCATTAACACACACTATTCGTCACTGCTCCTACCACGAGATCTGCTATTCCTTCATCAGAATGGTAGTTGCTACTATTATTGCTATTTCTTATATAAATCTATTATAACACGTTGACTATAATTAACGGTTCGTCAAGAAAAAATCTTTAACAATATTAAATTTCAGTTATACTGAGACGAATTCAATTTGTATCTTGAACGTGATTGAAGGCGATTGAAATTACAGTAAAATTTCATAACACAAAAAATAAAGTTTCCTCATTCTTGTGTTAATGTTTGTGTGAATGTTGTGCAAAAAGTGAAAGTGAATTGAAATTAATATGCTGCAAGAAATATACAATCCCAATAACACAAACAATACACACTTATTGCAAGCAGCCTTGTATCCATGTTGGTATCCCATATGATGGACAACACAAAATACACAACAATTGTAGGTCAATCGAAACATTGACTCATTTCAGCCACCAGAGGAAGGTCCTCACATATAATGACAAGGACAGATGTGAACGGATGGACAGAGGGACAAACAGACAGACGGATAAACAGACGACATATATGATGACTACATTTAACTTAATTTTACTCGAAATTAAGGTGGTAAGAAATGACACAAGACAGAAGAAAATTAATAAAATATTTATATAAAAAGAAAACTAAACAAAGAAAATAAAACAGCAATAGCAATCAATTTCAAAATAAACATAGCACAATGCTCATAATATTTATCAGAGAAAAGTTAGACTTCCTAGCTAGTTATGTTTTCCCTGACCATGTTCAAATAGTTTCTTCTCAGTTCTCCAATATAATAGATTTGCACAAAGTTCCCAATAGTGACGGATTTGCATAAAGTTCCCAATAGTTCCTACATGGATTGAGACTATTCTCATTCCAGGTCAATGTACTAGTTTCACTTAGTTACACTGATGATGTTTAGCATGTCACTGGCTGAATCTATGTAGACTTACACGCCTTATCGATGTATTGTTCTTATGAACCAATTGCTCATACACTTCAGCAATCTGTTGCCAGCAATGCTACAAAGATGCAATCCTTCAAACATATGATGAAAATCCTGCGATTTATAAATAAAGTTCTCAGAGACTGAACTGCTAACATTAACTACATAGTGTCTTTATATAAAGGCTAATCATTATCTGAGTACAATCTCACTAACCTGAAACAAATATGAACTAATTATACTTGGCAATTTATCATGATTACATTCTACACAAAATATGTATCTTAAACAACGAGCTTTGACCTACCATTAAAACCTTACTTCCAACTTCCTTCCGCCTCATTAAACTTGCGTACGGTAAACGATTACCTCTCTTTCATTCATGTACTGATCAAGGACGGATTTTACTATGCATGGAATGGTCGGATTTCTGCCTGACTATGGCTCACAATATTAACTAGCTTACTTCTCTTGACCCAGAAAACATCTGTCCTGTCTTACAGGTGATGCAATATCTACATCATATGTATGTATAAGCTATTATTAAACTACCTATTGCATCTACATTTAGATTTAGTTTACTACTAATTTCTTTACATCTAATTTGTTATTCCTTTCTTTATATCATTTTTTCAAATATTTATTGATGGTATCCAGAAGAGATTTTTTAATATTATGACAACAACATTCCATACAGCCGTCTACACACTTATTTCACAGAGTCATGTGCACACTAGTGCAAACAGTCATCTATACATTTATTCCAAACAGTCATTTACACACTTATTCCAAACAGTCGTCTACAGATTTATTACAGAAAAGAATGTCTTCCTCATCTTTCCACCTCTTCCCCACCACACCACCTCCAAACAGATCAATTGTCCTTTCTAAACTTCTCACCTCTACAACACCTCACTCAGAAAATGAAATCGATATATGTGTAGATGACACCAAACTTATTTTCTTCTGAATGAGTATTATCTATTTAGAATAGTTTCAGATTCGTTTCGTTAGTCATTAAGTCTTAGTTGACATCTCGGAGTGAAGATGTTAAGCTTGTTTATCTAGCGGATACTAAATGTATTCATGCCATAAATCTTTGCTTCATATGTCTGTTAAATTTAAATTCTACATATAAAACCGTATTGCATCATATTTCGATGAGCACATTGAAAAACAAAAGCAAAGAAACTCATGTGGTAATGTTTTTATACATATTTTAAGGCGACACAATCCTGATGGATTTATACTCTTGTAGTCCTGAAAAAGTCACAAAGGTTAAAAGGTTATTCACAGAAACATTTATTACAAAGTAAAGATACATTTTTTTATATATAGAATACAATTCTTTCCACTCATAACTTGTACAAACATCACAATCACACTTCACAAATGGTTCACATATATACGCTACTGAAGACTATTCACCAAATTGTCAAATAAAAAGTATATATCTTTCTGGATATTTTTCAATCTAAGATTTCAACAGAAATACAGTTGAAGACATTTATTTACAGTATTATGTTGTACAGTTGCGTATGAAAACATTCCTTCATTATGATTTGTTCACTAATGATGAAAAATGCCACTGAATGTCAGTTTTCTAACTGTAACATATTTCCACCCCTTCCTTTATTTTTCATTTGTTTCTTTTACATTTCCTATCAATAACTGTATTTTCAGTTATGATATACTTTGTTGATAATTTTTGAATACTTGCTCTTATTGTCAACATTCATATGGTATGTTTAAAAAGATGTCAGAAACTGCACGTTGAGTAACTGTGCGGTGTTGAAAATATCAGGACCCTCTTAAAACAGATTACTGGACACTGCCCAGAGTACTATTGTAATTAAATGAGAGGTTCATCACTTCTAGTGAAACTCAGTGGAGTAAATTTATGTGAATGCTTGAGCCACCTGAAATCTTGTTAATGGCTTAATACATGATGCAAGTTTCTAAGACGTCAACCTTTTACGGCCATCCATTGATTGCATTCTGACCAGCTATTTTTAACCAATAGTTGTCTACTGGACAGCTAGAGCTGACTAATGGGTGCTAAAAGAATATAAGGAGAAACATGCACTGTAAAAATCTGACAGGTTTACAATCAATAATCAGAGAACCAAACACACAGTAAGATATGTCTTGCATTCCCTCTGTCAGTCTCCATCCCTGGAAGTTGTGTAAAAAGATCACACAATGATTAAACCACATAGTTATAAATCTAAAACTGTAATTTGTATGTTTCTTTGCAGATACAGAATGTACTTTTTTTCTTTCTTTCGGACGAGTGCAATGCATTTCAGTTTTCATGTGTTCTAAGATATTATTGCTAAATCAGTACAAATACTATACAATTTAAGCTGGTTGATTTACTTGTAATTAACTTGCTATTCATTTTCAGAACTTTGTAGTGAGAGTGATGCAATGAATTGGGATCTCTTTAGTGTAACATCGAGATTCACTTCCATTTACAACATAACCATGAGATGTAAACTGTTTTACATCATAACCATGATATGTAAACTGTTTTACATCATAACCATGAGATGTAAACTGTTTTATTATGATTTAGGTATTTTCTATTTTTATTGTTTTCTACCGTATTTATATGGCATAACTTTGATCTGTAAAATGTTTGGTTATGACTTAGGGATTTTATACTTTTATTCTTTCGTCTGTCGCTCTACCTTATTTATATGTCTTGACTTTGATCTGTAAAATGTTTCATTATGATTTAGGGATTTTATATTTTTATTGTTTTTGTAACTCTACCTTATTTATATGACATAACTGTAACTGGATAAATATAAATTTCACTTTATCTTGTTGAGACTGCATAATTGTATCTGGAAAATATAAATGTAACTTTACTTCACTGATATTGCCTATTTGTATCTGGAAAATGTAAATGTAACTTTAATTTGTTAATACCAAGTAACTATATCTGGAAAAATATGTAATTTGTAACAGGACAAGTAGCTAAACTCATTATTTACTTGTGATGAACTAAATGGTTGCATTCAGTAATTGTAAATATATTCTTATGAATTATTAAGGAAATTCAATGCCTCCCCATCTAAAATTCTTCGGAAGAATTAATGTTGTGTTTCGTCAGTTATTGTCAAACTCCCTTTGGTACTTTACACCTTCCTTTGGCACCACTACATCTACCTTGGTGCACCTGTTTTTATATGTAAACTGGTCACAGTGTACCATTTCATAAGCCTGAAAATTCAGCCAGTGCATGTTGTTTGCAAGCCCGGAGGCCATTGTGTTATCTGCCACAGTGGGAAAGAGAGACAAATCCTGTTCAGGTCATGTTGACCTCCATTTCACGTTATACCATTTTAACATTTTCTGTCTTGTGATGTACCTTGTACATGCCAAATGAATGTAATGGATTGAACTAATTTGTTAACATATGTTGTTGATTCCAAGATCACTATCATAACAGTTAACAAGACAGACTTTTCAAGCCTGCCGCTATAATAAAATATCCTTAATTTATGTAAGTTTGTGTATATGTGTCTTCATTGTATATATTGTTATTTGTATTTGATCAATGTCAAATTTCTGTGTAGTGTGTAGTTAATTGATTTGTTAATAAATTATATTTCTTTATTTGTCAACACCTTCGATACGTGCTATATTATAACTAGGCTAAAAGGTGGAGTAGTTTGGGTGCTTAATAATTAATAAGATGTGGTATGGCCTTTTTAGAGGGTGGTCACTACTCTGGTTTGGACGTGTGCCAGATCAGATGCATTCTCTGGTGTACATTACTAAGAATTATTACACTGGTGTACATTACTAAGAATTACACTGGTGTACATTACTAAGAATTACTCAATGTACATTACTAAGAATTACTCTGGCGTACATTACTAAGAATTACTCTGGCGTACATTGCTAAGAATTACTCTGGTGTACATTACTAAGAATTACTCTGGTGTGCATTACTAAGAATTACTCTGGTGTACATTACTAAGACTTACTCTGGTGTACTTTACTAAGAATTACTCTGGCGAGAGTGCAAGGGGTACTCTTCCAATCTGTCACCTGCAACCTGAGAGGTGCAAATTATCATAGATGTAAGGATGATAATTTTCTTATAATATAAGGGGCCCTCTTCTAGTAGCATACAAAATACCGATTTCACTTATGTATCCTTTAAAGATAATACTTCTTCATCAACATTCCTCTGTATCGAAATACGTATTACATTAAGTTCCTCTAAACTTTTCAAATTATGCATTTTAATTTTAAAATTCTATTGAAATTAATAGAGTAAAACATCATTTACCTTCTATTTAATGGCAAACAGCTTACTCTCGCTTCAAGTTATTTTTCTACACATTTCATAAATATGTCGATACGTAATTATATTAACGATTACACTTTACCACTGTTTGAAAGTACAAGAGATTAAAAGTATCTCTTGAAATCTATAAGTGCTCTGGACAAGATATCAAGTTACAATTTCAAAGTCAAGTAGGGATGCAAAATGTGGATTTAGTATACAATGTGTCGTCACTGTATTCGCTGTCATCCCCTAGGAGAATTATTGGATTCACTAGGAGACAAAGGAAGTCTTTATTTGTTTTCATTAACATCCACCAGGAGCGTTTTTATCTTCTTTAACATCAACAGAAGACTTTACGTGAATTCACTAATGTCCAGCAGGAGTTGGTTTTTTTTAATAAATTAATATCGAACTGAAGTAATTTTACTTTTTAATATCCAGAAGAATTTTCTTATATTCATTCACATCAAGCAGGTGTAGTTTTTTTGATAATAATTAGCATTCAGCAGGAGTCTATACTTGTATTTATTAATATAATATATAATAATATTGAAATCCGGCAAAAGGTCGTTTTTTTTTATTCATTAACACCCAGCAGAAGTAATCTCTTGCATTTATTAATCCCACCAATATTACTTTGCTTTGCATTTTTAGCCTGTAGGCTATTTACGTAGCGCCACTAACATACAATAGGAGTCCTATATGTAATTTACTAACATCCAATAGGAGTCCTATACGTAATTTACTAACATCCAATAGGAGTCTGTTACGTTTCCAGTATTTATTTATAGACCCTGCCTAGGATAATTAAGGACTTTAAAAGATAATAGATAAATTAATTCCTTCTCTCATATCCTATGCAGACTGGTTGCTCAACTTATCATTTGGCTAATTTAAAAATGTGTTGCTGTAGTGCAGACGACAAATTTACAAACTGATAAATTGCATACGTTAGCTAGATTGGAGTTGTTAAATTCCTCTAAATTAATATGCATTCGTTATGTCATTCAGTTCAATCGCCCCCATCCAATCCAAGAAATCTATAGGTCTATTATGCATAAAAATTAACTACGAAGAGGTTTAACAATTAAACATAAGATTTAATAAAGTTTAACAATTTAACAATAATCAAATATGAGCGCGAAAGTCTATTTCTTAATTCATGCACGTATGTGCTTATAGTTTCTCGAGAGAAAAGGTGCCCAATTGTTTCCTTGTGAAATTTGAATTCAACTGAGGAATACTCAGCTGTAAGTCTGTATTCGCCTGGTCTCCTTATTCCAGTCCGTACCGGTCTGTCTCACAGTAGTCACTCTAGCGGAGATGCACGTGGCATACAAGGAAAAGTGTCCTTTTATGTCGCTAGTGAACTTGAGTTTAGACCAGCATACGTCTACTCTTGACGCTGCTTACAATGGTGTGGACTCTCAGAATAATTGAATTATCTCATTAGAATTCGAACCAGCTTGTACAGGTCTTCGGAAGAAGACAAAGACAACTTGTCCAAGTTCAAGGATGTAGACAAGGAACACAGGACTAAGACAAAGGCAAGGCAAAGCAAAGCCAAGCAAAACAAAGCCAAGCAAAACCAAGGCTGACCTGGGGAAAGCAAATGTGTCCCAATATAGTCTCTGCTAACATGTTCCTTACTTAAACACATTCCAGTTTAAATGCTCTGAATTAGAAATTCGACTCCGCATCATTTACAATTTAGATTTAGAAAACATAATCTTCTCACGCATGTTTCATTTAACAGCATGACAAGAATCATAAAAATAGTTACAACGTTAAATTAATGTTCATACAAAGGGGTAATTCAAACAGCAAAGCGCTTCACAATTTACAATTAAAATTACACGCAATAATTGAATTACATGAGAAATTCATATCGAGCACAGGCATTTCTGGCTCTAGTGAATTTAAAAGCAATATAAATTAAAGTTACAATGGAAAAGAGTTACAATAAATTTATATTCCATAACTTATAGGTTTTCAGTCATTTCCACGAACCGTGCTCAAGTATATAACGAAATAATATAATACATAGCACAAATATATACATAGTTAAAATATACAGAATACAATCAAATAAAAATGGTACCTTATGAGAAGTCGAAGTGTCTATTCTCATCTACCTCGCCGGCCTGCCGTGTGACTCGAGTAGCTAACATTGGTGCGTGTGTAGCTAATTGTTTTCTCGCAGTGAAGGGCGGAAGCGTTTTACCAATATATATAGGAAAGCATAAAGCATATCACGTGATGGATCGTGTCCCAAGAAGTCTAAGGAGAGTTGTGCAATTTCACACTTCGTAGGGTGGGCAGTGAGATTGGCTTGCTTTAATCTGGCGAGCACATCTCGTAAGAGTGTCAAGTGCTCCTCCCATGTCTGGGTGCCTAGAATTAAATCATCCATGAAGTTCTCAACTCCGCGTCCGTACAGTGGTTCTAACAGTGACCGCATCATTTTTGAAAAAATGCTTGGAGCGTTTGAAACTCCGAAAGGCATAACTTTCCATGTGTAGTTTCCTACCGGTGTAGTGAAAGCTAGTATGTGTCGATCAGTGTCCTTGACCTTGATTTGCCAAAAACTGCGTGACAAATCTATCTTGGTATAGTAGTGAGCGTTAGCTAGCTTAGTGAATATCAGATCTGGATCTGGGAGAGGTTCAGCACAAAACTCTGTCACTTGATTGAGTTTGCGGTAGTCTACGCAGAAACAGAACAAGTTATCACGTTTCTTAATCAACACGATGGGTGATCCTTAGGCACTGTCTGTTTTCTCTATGACCCCTACATCTAACATAGTCTTAATCTCACGCCTAACCTCATCTATCTTAGCGTGTGGCAACGGATATGGTTTCAAACGTATCGGTTTGTTGTCAGTCAGCTTCAGTGAAAATTCTATTAAGTCTGTCAACCCTGGTTTGTCTGTCAGAGTAGACAAGAACTCATTGAGCAATTCATTCACTTCCTTTTTCTGTTGTTCCGTCAAGGCGTCATTCACCCTAACATCTTTAACAGTTTCGTCTGTCTGTAAAGGACAGTTTGGTAAAGTACCAGTGACGCAATCAGTCTCCCCTTCATCTTCTGTAATTATCGTCGCTACGACAAAATCAGCTTGAGTGGTTTGATCCTCACGGCTTATGTACTTTTTGAGTAGGTTAACATGAAAGATTTTCTCTCTCTTTCCTGTTTGTACCTTATAGTTCAGTCCCCCCAGCTTGGCGGTTACTACAAAGGGCCCTTTCCATTTCATCTGAAGATTGTTATGTGCTTCAGGAAGCAACAGTAACACTTTGTCGTTAACTTCAAATTCTCTAGGTTTGGTGCGCTTATTGTAATATTCTGCCTGTCTAGACTGAGCTATCGTCAGGTTTTCCCGTGCTATTTTGCCTATAGTCTCAAGACGGTTTCTTAAGTCAGTGACATACGTGTAAGTTGTCTTAACTTCGTCATCAGTCTTTTCATCAGTCCACAGTGCCTTCAAAATCATCATCGGTCCGCATACAGTACGTCCGTAAAATAGCTCGAATGGTGAAAATCCAGTGGAAGATTGTGGCACTTCCCTATATGCAAATAGTAGGGCTGGGATGTATCTGTCCCAATCTTTCGGTTTGTCAGTGGCGAGCTTTTTAAGTGCTGTTTTCAATGTCCCATTGAATTTTTCGATCAGACCATTTGCCAGGGGGTGGTAGGGTGTGCAAGTAAGATGTTTGATGGAAAGTAAGCGATTTACCTCCTTCATTACTTTGCCTACGAATTGACTCCCCTGATCTGTCAAAATCTCGGTAGGTATTCCAACACGACTCCATAAACCGAAAAGAGCTTCAGCGACGGTTTCTGTCTCTATGTTTTTCAACGGTACAGCGTCGGCGAATCTCGTTGCGTAATCAATAGTGGTCAGCACGTATCGATTACCTCTCGTTGATGTGGGTATTATCGGCCCAATCAAATCCATTGCTACACGTTTGTACGGTTCACTGATCAGTTCAGGCTCTCCTAACGGTGCGGGTCTGATTGAATTTTTAGATTGTGTTCTCTGGCATGTGTCGCAACTTAACACGAATCTACGGATATCGGCAATGATGTCCGGCCAATAAAACTCACTTGTAATACGACTAGATGTTTTTTGGACACCCATGTGTGCGCCAAAAAGACTCTCATAACCTAATCGCAATACGTCACTACGTTTGGTTAGTGGAACGACCAATTGCTTCCGGAATTCGTCTCCCACTTTCGAATAGCGGTACAATAAACCCTTTTTCAGAATAATGCACGCCTTCTTATTCGAATTGTCAGTTTCGACGTCACTAACAGGTACAGACTGCTTGCGTAACCAGTCTAGTGTTTCGTCTTCAGCTTGTAATAATTTAATCTCGCTAACTGTCGCTTCATCTACGGCTGGTGCAGTAGACAACGGTGCGGTTACAGATTTGCATTTACTACTC
Source organism: Sinotaia quadrata (assembly GCA_028829895.1). Taxonomy (NCBI): domain Eukaryota; kingdom Metazoa; phylum Mollusca; class Gastropoda; order Architaenioglossa; family Viviparidae; genus Sinotaia; species Sinotaia quadrata. The sequence continues at coordinate 133,994,717 of CM054180.1, read as the reverse complement.
ACTGCTCTGGTTACAGCGTTAACCAGTGGTAGGTCGGTTGAAATTTGTTTTTTGCACGGCAATACATACTTGCAACCAAGGATCACGTCATGCGGTGAGTTTTCCATAACGGCCGCTTTGACTGTTCCTTCAACGAAGTCAGAAACTATCGAAATTTCCGCTACCGGTAAAATATCCTGTTCCCCGTTCGCAAAGGTAACTGAAATAGTTTCCCCTGTGTAATCGGCATGGTTAATGAGCGATGCATTTACTATAGCATCCAGTTCGCACCCTGTATCAAGCAAAGCGATTGTTTCATGACCGTTTGCCTGTACTGGTGTACGGTTTGACTTCTCTGCTTTAGGTGTATGACTTTCTACTGCGTAAACTTTTGCTTTCTTTTTTTCAGGACATGTTCGTGAAAAATGGCCACTATCACCGCAAGTGTAACAAGCAAGACTCTTTTTATCTTTCTGTTTGTCAGACTTGTTTTTAGTGTCGGGTTTGGATGTTTTGTCATCACGTTTGCTAAGTGAATCAGTAGATCTGATTTGTATGACCCGAGAATGTGGTCTTTTACCATTTCATCCCTAAGTTCATTGTACGTCTGTGTAGTTTCAGCTAAATCTATCCACCGTTGGAATAAGTCAGTCACGCGTCTTATGTATTGTACGTGTGTTTCTGAACTTGCTTTCGTGGCCTGTTTAAACTTACGGCGGTATGTGTCTGCTGTGAGTCTGTAGCGTTTCAATAATGCGGCCTTGACTGTGTCATAATTATCTGACTCAGAATCGCTAAGCTTATTGAATTCGTTTTTCGCGCTACCCTGCAGTAACCCCGATAAATTTATAGCCCAATGTTCGGCTGGAATATTTGTTGCTCTGGCTAACTTTTCAAACGTTTTTAAATACGCGTCTATTTGATCTTTGTTCTCATCAAATGGGACCATATTTATCTTGGGAATGATATTTTCAATTCTACTGTGGTTGTTTCCATCACTAGAATGCGAATCACCACTGCTTCTACGATTACGGTCTGGGTTGGTAAGTTCTAACTTCTTCACCTCTAATTCTAACCGTTTCGTTTCGGCTGCAATGCGCTTTGCTTCCGTATCAGCTTCTATGCGTTTAGCCTCAGTTTCAGCCTCTAACTTTTTCGTTTCGGCTTCTACTTTTTTAGCTTCTGTGTAAGCATCTATGCGTTTAGCCTCAGTTTCGGGCTGTAACTTTTTCGTTTCGGCTTCTAACTTTTTCATTTCTCGTTCGTCTGCTCGCTTCTCTCTCTCTAGATCCGCTTGCTCTTTTTTGACTAGCTTGGTTCTGACGTAGTTCGTCAGTTCGTCACCTTGGTGTCCTAGTAAGGAACCATTCCTTTTCAGATTTTCAATAACCTGCTCTAGATCCATTTTACTGTCTTAGCCCGTCTGGCTACAATAGAATGTATCTCGTGAATTGTGTATTTTTAACCATCGGCGATAACTCCGCTTATCCCGAAAATAACTTTTAGGCTACAACCTTACAAAAATTATTTAATTTACTCAGAACACCTTCCGAAATAAATTACGCATTAAATCTCACACGTTTCACTTGCTTGTCACAGTTTCCACTGTTCCAAGGCTTTCGTAATGTCACGGCTCCAACCATCCAACATTACACGTTATATTTAGCACCCTAAATATAATAGTCCGAAGTCTGTTACTACCGATAACTCTCCTAGCTGGCGGTATAACACGTCAACTTCTCACAATGAAGTATCCAGTAACACAATACTAAATAAATCATTAACCAGTTAATATAATGCTTAACTACGCTTAAACATCAATATCAACTAGCATGTACGCTACTCTGCAAAAGAATACATGCACATGTCACAACAAAAGCAAAAATTCAGTGATCCAAAAATCAAAAGAACAATTGGCAATTTCTCTAGAATGTTCGTTTCTAGGTTTATGATACGCCCTATGTATAAAAATGTTACAATTTGATACATATGATCCCGGACAAGCCCCCACTTGTTACGTTTCCAGTATTTATTTATAGACCCTGCCTAGAATAATTAAGGACCTTAAAGATAATTTAATTCCTTCTCTCATATCCTATGCAGACTGGTTGCTCAACTTATCTTTTGACTAATTTAAAAGTGTGTCTTGTAGTGCAGACGACAAATTTACAAACTGATAAATTGCGAGCGTTAGCTAGATTGAAGTCGTTAAGTTCCTCTAAATTAATATGCATTCGTTATTGTCATTCAGCTCATCCGCCCCCATTCAATCTAAGAAAAATCTATAGGTCTATTTTGCATAAAAAACTATGAAGAGGTTTAACAATTAAAATAAGATTTAATAAAGTTTTAACAATTTAACAATAATTAAAATACGAGCGCGAAAAGTCTATATCTCAATTCATGCATGTACGTGCTTATCGTTCTTAAGAGAAAAGGTAGCCAATTGTTTCCTTGTGATAATTGAATTCAACTGAGGAATACTCAGCTGTAAAATCTGTATTCGCCTGGTTTCTTTATCCAGTCCATCCCGGTCTATCTCACGGTAGTCACTCTAGCGAAGATGCACGTGGCATACAGGAAAGGGTGTCCCTTTATGTCGCTAGTGAACTTGAGTTTTTAGACCAGCATACGTCTACCCTCGACGCTGCTTACAGTGGCGTGGACTCTCAGAATAATTGAACTCTCACTCAGAGCTCAAAACCAGTTTATACAGGTCTTTGGATGAAGACAAAGACAACTTGTCCAATTCAAGGATGCGGACAACAAAGCAAGGCAAGGCAAAGCAAAACCAAGCCCAAAGATAGAACTGACCTGGAGAAATAAATGTGTCCTAATATAGTTTCTGCTAACACGTTCCTTACTCAAGCATGTTCCAGTTTAAATGCTCTGAATTAGAAATTCGACCTCGCGTCATTTACAATTTAGATTTAGAAAAACGTAATCTTCTCACGCATGTTTCATTTAACAGCATGACGTATGAATCATAAAAATAGTTACAACGTTAAATTAATGTTCATACAAAGGGGTAATTCAAACAGCAAAGCGCTTCACAATTTACAATTAAAATTACACGCAATAATTGAATTACATGAGAAATTCATATCGAGCACAGGCATTTCTGGCTCTAGTGAATTTAAAAGCAATATAAATTAAAGTTACAATGGAAAAGAGTTACAATAAATTTATATTCCATAACTTATAGGTTTTCAGTCATTTCTCTGAACCGTCCTCAAGTATATATGGAAATAATATAATACATAGCACAAATACATACATAGTTAAAATATACAGAATACAATCAGATAAAATGGTACCTTATGAGAAGTCGAAGTGTATGATTCTCATCTACCTCGTCGGCTGCCTGTATGACCCGAGTAGCCAGTGGATGTAGCTAATTGTGTTCTCGCAGTGAGGAGCGGAAGCGTGCACCAACATTTATAGGAAAGCATAAAGCATATCACGTGACTGATCGCGTGGCATGTAGTTAGTTCTAGAACCTAGACCGTGGGCCTAAAGTTACATAACGTCTTGACCTTTCTGGATGCTTCTCGATAGGAGAGAGCTTGAACAAAGGGTTTTCAAATATCAATATTTGAAGTAAACAACAAGTAGGTCACCAAGTCGTGACATTTTTATCAGACTGTGACAATGTCCCTTTAACAACTCTAACCACCCGCTAAGTGTACACACTGACCACACGCTGACCGCCACGCTCGCAGACATCAAACACCGCAGACATCAAACGCCAGTCCCTAAATCTTCCACACATGTCTCTCATTCATTTCAGGGCTTCCCTTCTCTGTAAACAGGACGAAATACTCACTCATTCCACAAATTGTTGTTAATGTGGGGAACGCTTCCGGCTTCAGCCGCTTTCGCGCTGGGTGAGGGGGGTGTGGGGGAAAAGGGAGGGGGTGGTTTAGCCCACTGGCTATGTCAAAGTAGTTCTCATGTATCGTTTCCAATTGGACAGTTGTCCGCAGAGTTGTTTGGTGGCTTACTCGTTACCTCATGCCTGGCCGGTCAAGGCTGTCTGTTGTTCTGAGCTCTTGTTGTTCGGGTGTATCCCTTTTTTTTTTTAATTTATTTATTTTTTTTAATTTTTTATTTTATTTTTTAAAAAAAACAACAAAGAATCCAACACCTTTTTGTTTTTCTTCTCTTTTTTTTTCCTTTTATATTATTTAGCAGTTCTGATTATTATTTTTTTTCCCTTTTATTTTTTCCTTTCTCCTGTTAATCATTTATCATTAGGCTTATTATTTGTTCAATTTTACTTGTTTATTTATCTGGTTATAATAATTTAATTAGTTGTTTTTATATATCCATTATTATTTCCTTATTTACTTTGTAATTTTGTTGTATAAATTTAGGTGGTCCTCCCAATCATTACTTTAGTCGACCAATGGTGGGGCGGTAGGGGGCATCACTGGGGAAGCAGACGGAATGTAAAAAGGGACAGACCTCCTGGGTGCAATGGGGTTGGGATGAAATAATAAACATATATATGTTACTACATGCACTTTCCAGATGGTACTTCAACAATACAACACACACACACTCACACACACACACACACACACACACACACACACACACACACACACACACAAAAAGTTCCTTTAACACTGTCAGGCGAAAGCAAAACTTAGCCCGGCATCACTCCATAAACATTTAAAAATTAAAATAATAAAATGTAGATACATGAGAGGTATAGGAACCATAGCATAAAATATACGTTTAAGGCACTTAACCAAGACACTAATTACAAGACTGACCAGCCACCCCAAGACATTAGCAGGACGTTAGAGTTATACAAGACCTGACCACCCAGGGCTAGGGCACAGGAAACGGTTAGGGATCAAAGGTCACTTGTAGCTAACTGATAGGAGGGATGGATAGTCTCACACTGAGCTATAGGCCAGAATACAGGAAGCGGTCGGGGATCAAAGGGCCACTCTTAGATAACAGTAGAGGGAAGGGTTAGTTCCAAAGAAATACCAGGAATACTGGAAAGCCTTTATATAAGTCGGGCCCAGTCAATTCTCTTCACTGGCTCAGAACAAACCGAGTTTTAAAACACGCAGGAGCAGTCCCAGAGATTTCATCTGGTAACATTTTAGAAGTGAGAAAATTTCTAAGTCAGAAAGACTATCCCTGAGTGTACTGCACTCCAACCAGATGATGTTGGGTTCATTCGGTTTCGGAACGTGAAAGGTATGTGTGGCTAATTTTAATTTTGTAAAACTTAGCAAAATGATGATAGGATGTGCAAGGATGATTTATGTATTCTAACTAAACCTTTCTTTCAGATTAGTGCCAATGTACTCAGGGAAGTAATAGCCCTGGTACCTAAATACTTTTATTCTGTAATTAGCAGTTACTTACACTGCCTTAATTACATTTCAGAACCAAACAGAAACAGTAATCAGAAGAAGATAAACAGTAATCAGAGGAAGAGAACCTATAAACAGTAACTAGAGAGAGAGTAGCTACAAAGAGTATCTACAAACAGAAGCTAGGACCAAATCCGGGTCAGAGAGCAGACGACGTATATTCTGCCGGTTGTTGTTCACGCAGAGTGAAAAGGGACGGAGCCACTATTCAAGGGCCTGCCGTCGGGGAACGCTTGCGCCACGGGGATTCAACGCTGTGTTGACCTTTGCCCAGCTGTTGAGCTAAGTATAGAAACATAAACATTGAGCAGAAGTGCATAATAGTGTATTGGAACTGAAATACGGAAAAAGGAACGATTTGGGGAAAGGAAAACGGACACTAAAATCATTTCATTAAGAGGGGCTAGTATTTTCCCTGAATTAGTTATAGGACTTATATTTTGTAACTTGGACTACATTGTTAACTGTACTCCTTTTATTGTTATTTTCTTTATTCTATTTTCTTTTATTGTTATATAAAGTTATTGTTAAATTTTCATTAGTGTTGTCAAATTTGTTGTCATTTTTGTCTAGTATGATTTCATAATTGTTATCGTCACGTCCGTCTAACGTCTGTCTTGAGTCTGTCTTGAGTCTTATCTGTCTGTCCGTCTTATCTGTGAGGAATCGTTTCCTCTGGGGGCTCATTACGAGTTACCGGAAGTGACGTCCTCAACTTGTTGTCCGTCCTAGATATCCGTATTTAGGGGGGTACCAACATGGTGGGAGCAGTCGTCCGGGTATGAACGCTAGGGAGAGTAGGCAAAATTTATAGCGGGACCTAAATGTTAATGTTAGAAAGTCGGAAGAGGGGTTGATAAATTTGTGCAGAAAAAATTGTTATTACCTAGAGAGCCAAAAGTTTAGAAACACGTTTTATGCACTCCTTGTCAATGCCTATTTTATATTTTCATTTGCAATATTTCGATATGTTTTCATGAATTGCTATTCCTATTTTATGATTTGCTACTTTGATACGCTTTTCATGTCTCGCTATTTTCTATAACTTTTCTTTGAAATGTGCATGCATAGTTAAGATAACGAATGCATTGTTTCATTTGCTTATGAATAGCTGAGCATATTTTTTTCTGTGATCGATGTGATGCGTTAAAAGTATTTCTGTGGTTATATACTAAAGGAAGAGTATATAAATTTTAGGGGCGTTCTATGAAGGAAATAGAATTGATGTTCACACTGCTTGAAGATAAGAGTGTAGCATAGCCCATTGCAAACGTAGGCGCTATATTTAACAAGGGTTTAAATTATAGGCACGTTTGGAAAGTACCGCTTTTGGAAAAGGGTACTATTGAGTTTTGTACGCTACTAGTGGGGTAGTGTATTATTACGTCACATCGATACAGAGAAACTTATACTGGGAAGAATTGAAAACATTTTCTAATTTTACATTTGTGAGCAAGAGTGTTTTATTGGATTTGCTTTGTTTGGTATAGTTTGGTATAGTCAATACTGTAACAGTGACACATACCTTTCATTTCTCGAAATTAAAAACCCCTTTTGAAAAAATGTCCGACCCCTTATTTGAAGACGAAATGAATCTCATTAAGCTAGAAAGGGAATGGAGAAAGGAGGCCGAGGAACACGGTTTAAAGAGAAGGGAAATTGAAACAATGATAGATAAATGGGAAGGCATATGGCGAGAGATAAGGGGAAAAAAAAGACGTATAGGCAGAGATAAAAGATGGGCGGAAGAACAAATGGAATCTAGAATAAGAAAGATAGCATCTCTAAACGAAGAGAAAAAACCCGTAAGAGATCCTGGATACTCGGAGTACCTAGAAGAAGTAATAGAGATATACTACTCTAAAGTGCGAGACCTAACCTTAGAACTTGAACAGTTGAGAGAGGAAGATCTAGAATGTGACAGACTAGAAAAGTTAGAGCGAGAAAATATAACCCAGGACATATTAGACCAGATAAGAGACAAAGAAGAACGGAAAAATTATCTAGAAAAAGAAAATCTAGACTTAGGCTGGCTGTGGAAGGAAGTCGAAATAACTGATCAAGCAGTCAAGTGTGTTAAGAAGAGAAGAAATAAGTTTGCTAAGAAAATTGACAGAGGCAGTAAGACAGCACAAGCAGAGACGGTTACTTTAAAACCCAGTGACACTCTGACAGTTCAAAGCACTAACATAGTCAGCAAACAGGAGGCATGTACTAAGACTGATAAGATATCGGAAAAATGTAATGATGCAGTTAGTACTCAACTCACAGACATGCATAACGCGGCCAGTACTAAACAGATTAGTACACAAGCACTCGTTGTGACAAACACCGCCGAATACTGCAAAGAAAGTAGTGAATCTAAAACAGAAGGGATCGCGTGGGTGAATAAAAAGAAGTTTAGAGACAGTAGTCTTAATGACAAAACAAAAGTTAGAAAAGATGTTAAGACCCGCCCGTTGTACAAGTCCCAAAGGGGTAGAAACAGATTTCAAAATAGAGTATGTTTTAACTGTAGTAAGCCTGGCCATTTAGCACGTGATTGCACCCGTAGTGTACCAAGTGTATCAGACAGTTTTGGCGTCGAGCGCGCAGCGGTAGAGAAAACGGTAACAGATGTGGAAGTTGACCCTATCGTTGTGGCTAGTTTAGGGGTGGGTGAGAGTGTAGAGGAGGGGAGTAGCTCGAAGGAAAGGGCTTCTCTCTTACCTAACAGTGTGTGTACATTGGAGTATGTACAGACAGCTGATGTGGTGAACGGAAGGACAAACACATGTGAGGCTGGAGCGATAGAGGCTGCTAGCTGTGTATTGTCTACGTGTAACGCACTTAAAGGACCTAGTGGCGTGGACAGTGAGTGTACGTTAGAATACGTGCAGGGTAGGGCAGACATATACCCGGTTAAAGCAACAGAGGCTGAGAACTGCGTATTGCCTGCGTGTAAACCGCTTAATGGACTTAGCGGTAGGGACGATGCTTTGGCTACTTGTACTAACACGGCGGTTGATATAGAAGTAGGTCACGAGGAAGTTTTGGGAGGGCGCGTGGTAGGTAAGCGCGAAGAAAGAGATGCTTTATTAAATAAAGGAGAAGTTTCCACTCATGTAGAGCGTCAGGATAAAGAGGACATAGTAGAGCCGTTATGTAAGACTGACTCAGAACATGACAGTGAAGAAACGTGTGTAGAGCACTGTAGTAAGGGTGACGTCTTGACCTTACCAGGTGAAATGGAAGGAGGTGAAGTTGTGATTCTACCCTGTGATGTAGAGACATGTGACAAGCACCGTGAGCTAGAAACTCTTAGCAAAGTTCTGGACAGTCTGACAGAGAGACAGAGTGAGTTAGTTCAGCCAAGTGAGACAGACGAGGTTGACCCAATAGAACAAGTGTTACAGGAGAGACAGTTTGCATTCTCCAGTGACAGGACAACTTCGCAGTTCGACATAAACGAAACTTTGTCGACTTCACCACAAGAATCTGAACCTTTAGTAACGACAGAAAGTGTGAGCGATTCAGCTCATAGGGCGACAGTGACTATAGATGACAGAGACACAAACTTGATAGGTATGACTTTTAATCCGGGCATCATAGATTCAATAGGGCCGTTAACACTTGCGCGTATGAATGGGCATTCTCGTAATTTGTCCATCGTAGAATTTGAGTCGCGATACCCCGAGGCTATCGCGTCACGCAAAACGGACGCAGTGACCGTTACTGAGAGGTCAGCAGAAACACGCGTGGGGATTCCCCATGCCAAGGTAGATAGGCCAGATGTCAGAGAAAGAAAAGGGAGACTAAAATTCGAAATTGACACAGGGGAAGGATTGGAGAACACAGACGCAGCAATTTTCACGCCAGCACAGACGTACTTCGACAGTGTAGTTAGGTTCAAAGACAAGCCGACAGGAGAAAATGACGTAGCGACAAACGCACACAACGGACGTGCATTTTTAAAGACGTTTGGCGCTAGTGAAGCGAAAGATTTGGAAGACGAAATTCCGTATCAAGGCGACCCCGATGTTGCACAAAATAAACTAGAAAGACTAGAATCTGTTCGCTACTCTAAAAGAGAAGTTATAGATGTCGTTTCGATCTCTTTAACTCCAGAAAGCAACCACGAAAAGATAGACGGGGTAACCGTGAGGAAAAAGGTGAAACACATGTACATAGGTCAGAATGATGATGCGAAATTCGACAAGAGAAAGATTTACTTTAAAGGCCTAACGGCTACATTTAAGAAAAGAAAGAAAATAGGGTTGCTACAATGCCGAAGTGATGCAAGTGACCGAAGGATAGGGATGGACTTAAACACTCAAGACTATTTTGATGACAGATGTTCCAGTATGATTAATGGTTCGTCAAACGGGTACTCTGAGATAGAAAGGTGGGGTGATGCACGTGAGCACTCACTCAAAATGATAAGAAAGTCTAGATGTGAAAATACTACAGACTCCTCTGTTATGAATGACATGAGAAACCGCATAATGAGCGCTTACCTCTATATAAAGTCACATTGCGGAATTGTTCTGCAAACTTACCAGATAATCGTAAGGCAACGCGGGATTGCCAATTATTTGGGATAGAAAACAAGGAGAGATAACTTTGCGTTATGAACGGAGACAAAATTGTCGCCAAAACAGTTTTAAAAATTCTTTTGTAGTAGTAGCTAACTTTACATTCATTTTGATTTGTTGAATTCTATTCGTGTTGTATTGGAGAGAGATTTTTCTACGTGGAGATCCACTGTACATATTATTTTGATAATCCTTTGGATGATGTTTATGTCTTATTGAAAGGAAACTCCGTATTATGTAGAGGTTTATGATAACCTGATAAGTAGTAACCGTGTTGTCGATTTTGATAACTCTTTTGATATTGTAATATTGCGTGTGGAAAGGAGGGCGTAGCGAAGTATGCCGTCGGTTATTAAGATGTCGTCGTTGAGCGTTAAATGGTTAACGTGATTGCGTAATGCACCCTTAAAATGTTGAAGTAATTATGTAACAAATTTTATGGATATTCTTTAGTAAATGAGCTAAGAGTCGCGTATTGATATTTCATAGATATCAGGGAATAGAGTCTCTATAGGAAGATTGTCACAACAGTAAATCCGGAAATTTTGAAATGTTTATCTCGTGATTGTTCTAAGTTTTATGGATTGACATCAATTACTTTCACTAATTGATGGTCATAAAAGGGGGGGGGGGATGTCAGGCGAAAGCAAAACTTAGCCCGGCATCACTCCATAAACATTTAAAAATTAAAATAATAAAATGTAGATACATGAGAGGTATAGGAACCATAGCATAAAATATACGTTTAAGGCACTTAACCAAGACACTAATTACAAGACTGACCAGCCACCCCAAGACATTAGCAGGACGTTAGAGTTATACAAGACCTGACCACCCAGGGCTAGGGCACAGGAAACGGTTAGGGATCAAAGGTCACTTGTAGCTAACTGATAGGAGGGATGGATAGTCTCACACTGAGCTATAGGCCAGAATACAGGAAGCGGTCGGGGATCAAAGGGCCACTCTTAGATAACAGTAGAGGGAAGGGTTAGTTCCAAAGAAATACCAGGAATACTGGAAAGCCTTTATATAAGTCGGGCCCAGTCAATTCTCTTCACTGGCTCAGAACAAACCGAGTTTTAAAACACGCAGGAGCAGTCCCAGAGATTTCATCTGGTAACATTTTAGAAGTGAGAAAATTTCTAAGTCAGAAAGACTATCCCTGAGTGTACTGCACTCCAACCAGATGACGTTGGGTTCATTCGGTTTCGGAACGTGAAAGGTATGTGTGGCTAATTTTAATTTTGTAAAACTTAGCAAAATGATGATAGGATGTGCAAGGATGATTTATGTATTCTAACTAAACCTTTCTTTCAGATTAGTGCCAATGTACTCAGGGAAGTAATAGCCCTGGTACCTAAATACTTTTATTCTGTAATTAGCAGTTACTTACACTGCCTTAATTACATTTCAGAACCAAACAGAAACAGTAATCAGAAGAAGATAAACAGTAATCAGAGGAAGAGAACCTATAAACAGTAACTAGAGAGAGAGTAGCTACAAAGAGTATCTACAAACAGAAGCTAGGACCAAATCCGGGTCAGAGAGCAGACGACGTATATTCTGCCGGTTGTTGTTCACGCAGAGTGAAAAGGGACGGAGCCACTATTCAAGGGCCTGCCGTCGGGGAACGCTTGCGCCACGGGGATTCAACGCTGTGTTGACCTTTGCCCAGCTGTTGAGCTAAGTATAGAAACATAAACATTGAGCAGAAGTGCATAATAGTGTATTGGAACTGAAATACGGAAAAAGGAACGATTTGGGGAAAGGAAAACGGACACTAAAATCATTTCATTAAGAGGGGCTAGTATTTTCCCTGAATTAGTTATAGGACTTATATTTTGTAACTTGGACTACATTGTTAACTGTACTCCTTTTATTGTTATTTTCTTTATTCTATTTTCTTTTATTGTTATATAAAGTTATTGTTAAATTTTCATTAGTGTTGTCAAATTTGTTGTCATTTTTGTCTAGTATGATTTCATAATTGTTATCGTCACGTCCGTCTAACGTCTGTCTTGAGTCTGTCTTGAGTCTTATCTGTCTGTCCGTCTTATCTGTGAGGAATCGTTTCCTCTGGGGGCTCATTACGAGTTACCGGAAGTGACGTCCTCAACTTGTTGTCCGTCCTAGATATCCGTATTTAGGGGGGTACCAACAAACACATAGGTCCCATCCGGGGAAAAAAACATAGGTTTATAATCCGACACTAGCTCCCAACTCATACCCAGTGGGTGACTGAGTGGAGGCAGATTACCGGCACCGGTTTGGGGGGTTATAGGTCTTGGGAATAAATCAAAAATCAAGGTTTGGGGGGTAAATTTCACACTGAAACCAGAGCACCCCTTTAGGCTTCGTTGCGAGCTGTGTATCTGAGGTATCCAGTGTGAGATTGTGGGGACTATAAAAAAAGTGATTATATATCTCGAGCTATGTCTATAGTAGGCATCTATTGCTCGGGAACCATCTCGCAATACCTCCTGTGGTTTGTGCGAGAGGGAAAGGTTATGTTGTGGTTGGGTTCGTGGCCTTGTGGGGTGGTGGGGGAATGTGGGTGGGTGGGACCCGCCCATCGCATTTGCCACATTAAGTGGTGGTACTATGGGGCGCGCCAGGTCCGTTATTTTGGGACGTTGTTTTGGGTCGGTTTGTCTGCCGCCACCCAGCCCCCCACAAGGGCTGGATTTTGGGGGGCGTCGCCTCATGTCGGATTTCCCCCGCCTTGCTGGCGGACAAAGCCAGCAATCGGCTATTGTAAAAAAAATAAATTCTAAATATTTAAAATTATCTATATATTCTCGGGCCCTGGATGGGATACTGTTATGTACATGGAGAGAGTATAGTCATCCCAACAGTTAGCTTCCCACCACTGGTCTCAATTTCGTGTGGGGCGCATAGGACCGCCTAAGTGTAATTTGGGGTTTTAATTTGGGATATCTTCCCTCTAGTTTCTTTCATAGTAGTCTGTGAAGGGGGTGTTTGGTGATGAGTCTATTAAGTTTGCTAAGACACCCCTGCCAGAGCTGTTTTGGAGGGTTGAGTACCCCTTCTATTGTAGTTTGAATGTTATTTTCTATCAAATATTCTTAAAATCCCTTCTTTCCTGGGTTATCAATTGGCAATTTTTTAATATATGTTCGAATGTCAGGCGTTGCCCACAACTGCATTTAATATCTGTGTAGTGTGTTCTTTCACTACCTAGACGTAGTTTAGTTATTCTTGTCTGGTCCCTTCTTGTAGAGTCAAAATATGTTGAGGTTGTCTTGATTGTTTTGTCTATCTTGGGCCTTCTACCTTTAGCTAGTATATTATATTTTTCTTGCCATATCTTGTTGAGTTGTTTGTTTAGTAGGTTAAAGTTTTCCTGAGGCGGCATTAAAATATTTAGTTCTTTATTTTGGGTCAGTCCGTGTTTTGCTAGTTTATCCGCTCTTTCGTTTCCTGGTATATTAATGTGGGCTGGGATCCATATTATGTCTACTTTACTGCCCTTGTCAATTAGTTCGTTTGTTTTGTTTAGTATTAAATAATTAATATCTGGTCTTTGTCCCGAGTTTTTTTCCAGCGCCTTTAGTGCCGATAGAGAGTCAGTTGCTATTAAATAATTGGTGTTTGGTGGTTTGTTTTTGCTAGCTTGCACTAGTCCAGTTAATATGGCCATCATCTCAGCTGTAAATATCCGTTATTTTGAGGCTAATTTCGGCTTGGTTTTTAATAAATATTCCTATTCCTGTCTTACCATTAGTTGGGTCGTGAGATCCGTCCGTATAAATTATAGTCCAGTCTTTATAGCACTCTTCCAGCTGTTGCAAAAAATATGTTTCATTAGTGTTGGGGAGTTTACTTTCGAGTATTGTTCTAAGGTTCTGTTGACGTTGGGTGGTCTGAGTTTCCAGGTGGGTGTCTTGTTTGTCAGGTTAATCAGTGGCTTAATAATAAGTTTTTGCCCTGAGCTTGCTTCTATGTAATTGGTTATTTGGCTAAGCGTTGATGAGTCAGGAGCTGTTATTATTTTGGCTGGGTGGTTGTCCGCATTGTCTGTAGTTTTAGATACGTTTTTATTGCTCTTTGCATTATTGTGATCTCTATTGGTCTTTGTCCACTTTCTGCTATTGTACTAATATTGGATGATGATGTTGGTACTCCTAGTGCTATTTTTAGAGCTCTGGCCTGGGTGTCTGAGAGCTTTTTTAGAGTTGTAATATTTAGATTTAATAATAAGGTTGGTGCATATAGTAGCCTGGACATCACAAAGGCATGATATAGATTAAGCATAGTTTTAATGTTGGCCCCCCATGATGGTTTTGATACTACCTTCATCAGGTTTAATCCTCTGTTTGCTGCTACTATACATTGGTCTACATATTCTTTTATCTGGTGGGTTTCCTGAAATATCACTCCTAAGAACTTTATTTTGGTTTGGTAGTTTACCTCTACACCATCTATTTTTAGTCTAGGATAGGTGCGTTTCCCTATTGCTTTGCCCTGAAATATTATAGCTTGCGTTTTGGGTGCTGATAATTTAAAACCGTTATCTATGAACCATTTTGTGATATTGTCGAGATCTTTTTGTATTTCTTGGATACCTGAGGTGACAGGTCTGTTTCTTGTTTTTTTTGTGTGTGACATTACCCCACAGGGAGGTGTCGTCAGCAAACTGGCTTAGTGTGTTTTGTTTATTGATGTTTTTTGATAGGTCTGAGACCATGATAATGTATAAAAGCGGGCTGATGACACTACCCTGAGGTACTCCGTTATCTAGTTTTTTATATTCTGATGTTTCATTATCTACTTTGACTGAAATTTCTCTATTCTGTAAAAATGATTTTATCACACTAAACATATTTCCTGTTACTCCTATTTGAATTAATTTATTGAGAAGGCCGGTATGCCATAACATATCATAAGCCTTCTCGATGTCCAGGAACACTCCACAAATGAAAATTTATATAAACTATATATGTGGGAATATTTTCCCATCATACAACAGTGGGGGGAGCTGCTCGTCGGATATTTGTCAGTGATTGTTGTGTACGCGTGGCACGCGCTAATCTGTCTGGATGCAACTTAGGATTGGGAATACCCACTGAACACAGGTGGGAAATTGTTAGCAAGTATTCAGTGACTGAGTGCTGATTTTCATTCACCTTGATTCAAAACTTAAGGGAGGGATGTGAATATGTCTGAATTTTCCAGATAGAGCGATGACCACTCTGGAAGTGTTGAAATTGTGTGTGTGTGTGTGTGTGTGTGTGTGTGTGTGTGTGTGTGTGTGTGTGTGTGTGTGTGTGTGTGTGTGTGTGTGTGTACGTACCTGCGAAGATTCAGTTCTGCGGTACATTACTTTATATGCACGTTTGGCTCTGAGGACTGTAAAAGTTACTGGAGTCCTTTCAAGTCTTCTATAATGTTTCAAATTTGTTCTACCAAAATTGATCAGAGGCTCCCAGTTTATACAGTTTATCAGCTATTAATTATTCACTGTGTTAAATTTGTAACCAGAAAACATGTTAGTTTGCTTCACTCGTGCGTATAATCCAGCTAATCAAACGTAGGCATGACATTTTAAGGAGTGTGGAATATTGGAAGAGCAAAGAGCACTTACTTCGCGATCAATCGATTCACCGCACTCCCTGCAAAGGACTATGTGCTCTGTGTACATAGAAGCCTACATAACTTTTTCTTGTTTTCAGTGTTTCAAGCCGTAAGTAAGAAGGAAATACGCAATGTAATAACCATGCTGAAACTGAAACAAATAAGCAAACTGAAACTTACTTAAAATCATGTGAAATATTGAAACTCGATTTGACAGTTATTTCAAAACTTTAATTAAACTAGTTTATTTGATTTTAGGAAAACTTTAATTTTAGGAAACTTTTAATATATCATCAAATAATAAGAAAGCTTCAATTAATAAACATTTGTATATGTGCCTTTGTATTTAGTAAGAAGTGGCAGGAGAATGACCTGCTGTTTATTAGCCATATGCTTGAATCATGAATCTATTTTTATTAATGTTATCATCCTTTTAGTTCATTCATATGTAATGCTTGTCTGTAAATGAGGTCGTGTGGTTTGCGTGGAATGTGTACACGTTGATAAAACAAACAGATAGAGAGAAAAGAAAGAGAGTGAAATAGAGTAGTAATTTACTAGATTATATTGTAATAATTCAGTGAATACACTAATGCGTTCATTTTAAAAGACACAAATGTCATATTATCTTGTTAATCAGTATTGGCATACAGCTTAATTGTCGCCAAACATTTTTATCTATCTCTCTATTGATTTGACGTTAAATTGCTCGTAACATTGAGTAAGCAGATGCATTTCGATACGTGAAGAAACTCATTAAAAAATGTGTAGTTTGTTTGTTTCCATTCTATTGGTTATTTTTTCTTTTTTAAGGAAGATTAAATCAGCAAACATTTTTTTGTTTATAAAGTGAGTATGGAATTTCGTCTTTGTATTTAATAAAAAATGGCAAGAGAATGACCTTACAATAATTTTAGTATAATATTTTAACTTTATGCGCCCAATTATGAAAAAACAACATTGTCTTCTTCTGCTTTGGTTTACGGAGTGACCAATAATATTTTAAAGATATCAAACATAATACTAATTTACACCATCTCTGTTTTAGAAAAATAAATATGGAAATACAGAATCTGAATACAGTGAAACACGACTAAAAAGAATAGAGTAAGCGATATCTTTTATTCAAATAAAAGTGATCATTGCTTAGATAAACCTCTTAAAGGGTTCTAAAAGGAAATAAGCATTAATTAAACTTTTATTATGTTAATTAAGTAATTGATTTAATTAAAGAAAATAAAGGCACTCTGATAGGTTAATTATTTTGTTTTGTTGATTCTGCTTAACAATATTATTATTTTTAAAATCCTCCTGCTTTTATAGAAAGCAACGCTAGCGAATTGCGTATAACGTACTCACTAGACTCGCTGAGATCCTACATTCAAACAAAGCGACAACCAGTACGAATAATATAACCTACTCGCTAGACTCGCTGAGATCCTACATTCAAACAAAGCGACAACCAGTACGAATAATATAACCTACTCGCTAGACTCGCTGAGATCCTACATTCAAACAAAGCGACAACCAGTACGAATAATATAAAAACAATCAGATAGACGACTATATGGATAGGTAACTAGTAAGATAAATAGATGGATAGAATTTGGATGTGATAGTAGACAGTTCCATAGAAAGACAGTTGCACGTACAGATCGACAGACAAATAGGCAGATAGATAGATAGATAGATAGATAGATAGATAGATAGATAGATAGATAGATAGATAGATAGATAGATAGATAGATAGATAGATAGATAGATAGATAGACAGACAGGCAGACGGACGGGTGGATGGATAGATGGATGGATTGATGGATAGAGAGAAAAGGAAAGAAACTGATAGACGGGTGGACGGACGGGTAGACGGACGGGCGGGCAGATAGAGAGGGGATTTTGACATTGGTAGGAGACAAATATATAACGTTAATGATAAGAATAGATAGATAGATAGATAGATAGATAGATAGATAGATAGATAGATAGATAGATAGATAGATAGATAGATAGATAGATAGATAGATAGATAGATAGATAGATAGATAGGGTGGACTACTCGCTCTCAGAATTGGAATGCATTCATCCTGTTGTCGTATTTTTCCAACATCACTTTCACGCCTTGTGTACCACTTAATCCTTAGACAAAGACGCTGGCTAAACAACCCTTCCTTGGTGTGAGTGAAATCAAATTTCAGTAAAGATTTGAATGAGTAAAGAAGAGACTTAGTCTGCTTATAGCTTGGAGGGAGGTTTCTCGCTGGCGGTACTTTGTATACGTTTGATGCACAGTTAGGCACACGCAGGCCTACTTTCTGTTCACGCTTCACAGCTTCATGAACAGCACGCCAACGCGAAAGACCAATAATCTTAATCCCTAATAACCCCAGGCATGCTTTACACCCTTATGCGTTCACTTACTAACAGGAACTACTCGTCCGTTCATAAACAAAACAGACAACTTACTATAAACTAAGTCTATATTCGTATAAATCTGCATTTGCAAGTTTCATCATTCAAATAAAATTATAATTCATTCATATTTTTAATAGTAAAATTCATTCGAAGTGAACTTACTTCATGACATAATATACTCAGAGTTACAAATCATAGTTATTAAACAAAAAAACTGCTTTTAAAATAAGTAAAGCAAACAAAACTGACAATGAGAGCCTTGTTTAAAACATACAATAAAATAGTACAGTATTTTCAAATACATTCAACAACATTAGCAAAACATACCTGGTAAATTTATGAGGTTTCTATATCTGCATAATTAAGTTATTATGTGCTATTGAACACCAGAAGATTCTAAGATTTAAAACATTTTTCATTTACTTATGGTTACCATAATGCGTTTGCTAGGATGATTTATGAATGATTTTAGTGTTTGATATTTTGTTTCTGATTAAATATTCATGATAAAGGCGAATGTTCCAACCGACTCCTCAAAGAAAGTATGGCTCTATATTCAGAGTTTCTTGTCGGGCTAAACACAAATTTTGAACACCACTCTTATTATTGTCAATAATATCCATGGCTAAAATATTTCTGTTTCTTCTACAAAACTCACATATATAAAATTAATGTTCTACAGTGGTACGGTCGTGCTCCCACAGTTCAAATTAACTACACCGTTTCGCTTCTCTATTTATCAAGTCATTGTCTCTTAAAAGATGGTCTCACACTTAAAATGCTCATATGAGTTTGTGAGCTGGTAGTTGTGGAACAATGCAGGACACTGAAATTTCTATTAATAAAAATAGATTAAGATTCAACGCTGCTGGTCTACAACGGCTATTGTAATTGACCGCATTGATGCTTTGTCTGAATAGTGTTATCACTAAACTAGTACCACGATGCAATGCGCCCTGCTTTTCTTTGATTTAAAGTTACTTTTAGCGTAGTTCTTTGGCGTTCCTTTGAATTACACATATAGTATAGGTCACAAGTAGCTGTAAGTTTAAATCTTTATTTACTAAGTGAGTTGTGTCGGAGAGATAAGAGGCAAATTCTTTTAAATTACTCTCTCTCTCTCTCTCTCTCTCTCTCTCTCTCTCTCTCTCACACACACACACACACGCACACACACACTCTCTCTCACTCTCTCTCTCTCTCTCACACACACACACAGACACACACACACACAAACAAAAAACAAACATACACACAAACACAAACAAAATAAAATATCTTTTACTCATAGCGAGAATCACACCATGATCCTCTTGGTCGATAAGTTAATCTGCGCAATCGCTAACTGCCATTTACTATTATTCAGTCTATAATATACGTGTTTATGGACTTCATGCATAACAACATAACTAATTATGAATAAATCATATAATTAAAAGTGTAAATTATAATATTAATTATAATATGTATGCGACTGTGACGCAGAAAATGCTAACTGTAAAATATTAAATTTGAAATTATTTAATTTTTTTCTTTTCTTAATATTTAGAAGAGCTTTCCCATGATAAGAGAAACTCTTTCATGAGAAAACAAGTCTTTGAAGTGACTGTCTTAGGCAGCCAGGACAAAAGAACACACATGTTTGCGTCGGTTAGAAGCGAACTGACTTAACCAGGGTATGGGAGGGTGGACGCTCAACAGGGGTAGACAATCTACCAGAAACACTCTCGCATCTCTAGGCAGACCGTGACGACAATACTTCTAAAGACGGGGAACGCTTTGGTCTCACAATAGAGTCGGAGACTCAAAGACAGACTAACCACTTACAGTCAGGTGCACACAGACTCGTGAGAAGGGAAGACACTTACGATTACGTAACAGAGACGTATGACGTCAGGGAAGAGCGACCAGCGATCTCAGATCGAGCAGCTTCTAAGGAGCTAAACCGCATGTACTAACAAGCTAGCCTTTCAGCAGACGCACTGAAGCGAAACTATAGAACAATAGTCAGCAGAGAGTAAAGAGTCTATCCGTAGGGCAGATTAGCACGGGGAATTTTGCGAATAGCTTAAATAGTCCGTCTCGGGGCTGTGAGCTCATTCTGTTACACCAAGGAATCTCGTGTTTTGCGTCCTTCCACGATTAGAAGCAAGCCAGATTGTCTGAGATGGTAAAAACTTAAGTTTTGTACATAGATAAAATTTATCTTTTCTATTTGCACTTATAGATTTTATTTAATTAATATTGTAAAACTGTAACTGCATTTTTTTTAGCAAGAAGGAAGTAACTTATGTGAAAAGAATTTAAATGAGAACTAATGTTAACCTTGCAGGTTATGATATTTAAATTCACGAGACTGATGCGTGGCAAACAATCACTTGTATATTTACAGCTGAAGGACGCTACGGCAAACGCCTACGGTAAACGCTACCGTGAAGTCTACTGACGCCTACTGATGCCTACAGTAACGCCTAAGAAAAGCCTACTGTAACGCACACACAAGTGGAAGAGAAATCTGAACGAAGGGTTTTACCGAGGAATTCAACTCTGGCCACAAACCGTTGTTAAAAGGGGCGATCAGGACGAATTTACGAAGTCTTATCTGTCGAGGGGATGAGCGCATGTGTCAAGCCGGGACGACCTGGATCGTTGATGTTTTAATCTACGTTGGTTGTCATTTACTGGACTGGAATTTTGTGATAAATTCGGGACATTGTGTGAATTTGAACATTCGTGACACTAAAGGCCTGAGGTAATTCTGAACTGTTCCAGCAAGCTGTAATTTATGGATATACATACTGGCCGGGAACACGCAAATTATCAGGTGATCTAAATCCTTGTTTTGTCTCGTGAAAACCTGTAAACGTTCTGTGATTTTGTTAATTCTTGTATTGTTCTACCTGTCTTCTAATTCTTATGAATGTTGCTATAATCCTTTTTTTTCTATAATGTGTTTCTGAAGTGTGAAGGAGAAATTCTAATTTAAATCTCAAATTTCAAATTCTTGTAAACTTAATTTGTCATATATTTTTTTCCTTTAAATTAAGAATTACTAAAAATATATTTGTTATAAGAGACAGATAGCAGGGAATACTCTTTTCTAAAGTAACATGTTATTTTTCTTGTGAGATCTGCGAATCTCGGATTCTGCCTATGTGAAACCTATTTGAAATTTCTTAAACTTAATTTGTTATTATTTTTTATATTTTAATAAATTTTGTTAAATTTAATAACTTGCTCACTCAATTACGTAACTGAGGCAAATGTGTAATAGGGGACAGTGGGGGGCTCGTAAAATTGACGTAATTTACGTTTTGACAAAGACAGTCGCGACACATTTCTTAGAGCAAGTCTGTCACCTAATAGGGGAGAAATTGTGAGGGCCTGGTAACGGCTTTGAGACTGAAGAATAGGTTCGTTCAGTGAGGAGTCGGTTATCTGGACGGGTAACACTTGGGGTGGGAGACGTAATTGATGACGTACCCCAGGGCTTGACCTAGTCACTCCCAGACTGCAGAAGACAAAGAGCCTGTCGTGGACCTAGTGTATGATTGTAGACGGATTGGAAGTGGAGAGGTAATTAATTCATATTTTAATATCATCTTCATTAGATAATCATTGACACTAGCACCTCCATTCACATAACTGGAGTCGTCTGGTAATGTCCTTGGAGTCCATTTCACAGCGACAAACAAATCAAACACACCCACACCCACACCCACACCCACACCCACCCACCCACCCACACACCCACCCACCCACCCACACACACACACACACACACACACACACACACACACACACACACACACACACACACACACACACACACACACACACATTTAACCCCGAGTGAGTATCAAATCACGATTCAATTGAGCCGCCGCTTACCTCCATTTACTTTTATTCAGTCAATAATGAACATACACTATGATTTACAATTAAAATTAATTGTAAAACAGATCTAAATGTTTGATTTGGAATGCATTTATACGGTATATAAAATACAC
Organism: Sinotaia quadrata; assembly: GCA_028829895.1. NCBI lineage: Eukaryota > Metazoa > Mollusca > Gastropoda > Architaenioglossa > Viviparidae > Sinotaia > Sinotaia quadrata. The sequence goes on along the minus strand of CM054180.1, from coordinate 133,972,748 downwards.
GCTCGTGCACACCAAAGACACAAACGCGCACGCGCAATCATTAGTAACGTTTTTCACTCTGAACGGTATTTAAACCACGCATATCTTGAGCGAGCAGTTAACCTCCGTGACATTTCTTGCTTCACTTACTGTTAATAAATAGTATAACACATACACACTGATTTTATACTTAACATATATTGTGACTTTTATTCTTGTGACTTTATTTCCTAAAACGTTTTTTCTGTGATTCCATTTCTTGTGACTTTATTTCCTAAAACGTTTTTTCTGTGATTCCATTTCTTGTGACTTTATTTCCTAAAACGTTTTTTCTGTGATTCCATTTCTTGTGACTTTTATTCATGTGACTTTTCCCCATACCATCACAATACTCACTTAAAACCATAAATAAACTCAATGCCTGCATCTTTAGAATTAAACTCGAGGCGTGTACCTATTAGTTTATTATGCTCTTATTTTTAGATAATTGAATTGCATGCCACCATTCAAGTTTATAGTATATTAGAACTTACAGATATGCCGATCGTTTTGATCAATTAATGCCTTTAATAATAACTTTAAAATCGTCAATTAGCACGAGAACAATAGAACGGTATTAATATTATAGCTAATATAGTTCATGTTTTTATTCCCGTTCGGGAAATAATTTCCAGAAGTGAAAATTTCCGACGTAGTGACATAAAATGAAACTAAATAAAGTCATCAATGTTTCAAGCATTCACATCAAACCAAACATTTGTTGGTAATATATGTTAGTGGATTGAATAAGAACATTGTATTCTACAGTTTCCAGTCATAAGTATTAAACAAGAAAGTATTTTAAAAATAAGTAAAGCAAACAATACTGACAATCACTGTTCTGTTCAAAACAGAGAGAATAGTACAATATTATCAAAAACACACAACTGCAATAAAATCATACCAGGTTAATTTATAAGTTTCTATATTACGCATAATTATATTACATGCTATTGATTTTTTTTAGATATAAAGCTTTTCACATTTACTTATGGTTGCTATTATGCATTTGATAGTATGATTTATGAGTAATTTTAGCGCTCAATATTTAGTTTCTGATTTAATATTCATGATTAAGGCGAAAGTTCCAACCGACTCCACGAAGAAAGCAATGAAATAGTGACGATGAAATAGTCTATTAAAATGAGCTACTCAAATCGAGATATCTATACTACTAATAATGTGAAGTCCCAAATTTATACCAAACAGCTGCAGTAACAGTATTTAGAATTCTCTATGCCAGAATGTCATTTACAGAAAATCAGTATAAAAAATAACGTCATACGATCTAGTCCAATCTAAGGGTGAGCGGAAAAAAGTCACAGGAAAAAAAGTCACGGGGAAAAAAGTCACAAGAAAAAAGTCACAGGGAAAAAAAGTCACGGAAGAAAAGCACAGAAAGCGACTGCTGATTAGAATCGTGGTTAAATGTGTGTGTGCGTGTGTGTGTGTGTGTGCGTGTGTGTGTGTGTGTGTGTGTGTGTGTGAGTGCGTGTGTGCGTGCGTGTGATTTGTATATCGTGTACATATAATAATTCTTATTATAATTCACACATTTAATTATATATTTTATTCATACTTAGATATGTTGTTATGATTGTGTCCATAAACACGTATATTATAGACTGAATAACAGTAAATGGAAGTAAGTGATTGTGCAGAAATTAATAACCTCTCCCCCAAGAGGATCGTGGTGTGATTCTCGCTCGGAGTAAAATATGTTTTTATTTTGTTTGTGAGTGTGTGTGTGGGGTGGGTGGGTGGGTGAATGTAATTTAAAAGAATCTGCCTCTTATCTCTCCGATACAACTCACATAGTAAATAATATTTAAACTATAGCTACGTATGACCCAATTCTACAATTCAAATGAACGCCAAAGAACTACGCTAACATAATTTTGTTTCAAAGGAAAGCAGGGCGCATTGTATTGTGGTACTAGTTTAGTGAAACACTACTCAGACAAAGCATCAATGGGATCACTTCGGTCAAATACAATAGCCGTAGCAGACCAGCAGTGTTGTATCCTTTCTATTTTTTTCTTTTTTTAGAAACTTCAGTCTGACGTGCATTGCTCCACAATTCTTTTCTTGTTTAATACCTACAGCTGGTAACCGTAGAATAAAATGTTCTTTAAAAAATCACCTAACATACATTACCAACAAATGTTTAGTGTGATGTGACTGCTTGAAACATGATTTAATTGATTACTTTTTATTTAGTTTCAATTTATGTCAATACGCCAGTTTCTTTTCACTTCTGAAAATTATTTACCGATCGAGATAAAAAATTTGATCTGTATTAGGTGTAATATTAATAGTGTTCTCTTGTTCTTGTACTACTCGGCGATTATAAAGTTGAAATATGGTACTATTTGATCAAAACGGTCGGCATATCTGTAAGTTCTAATAAAATATAAATTTGAACGGTGGCATGCAATATTAATAAAACTCACCTACCATACAACTATCTAAAAATGTTTATATTGCATTGAATGATATAACCATATGATTGCATTGGTGTCTTATTTTATGTTTAGTTGGCATTATCCCTATAATGTTGTAAGCCCAATTCTTGGACATTACGCCTAATGGATTGCCTAAGATTGTAAAAACAACATTTGCTGATGAAGTCGGGTCCAAACAGCTAGAATTGCTCGTAACACGCCGTCTTCAAAGTTAGTCACAATGGCTTGCAGGTTAATAGTATAGTTCATGTTGTACACTTATCAACTATTGTTTGAAACAATTCTTCATAAGTGGCACGGGTTTTGTTTGTAAAAAGAGCATAGAGAGAAATAACACTTTTCTCATCAACTATTGCTTGAAACAATTCTTCATAAGTGGTACGGGTCTTGTTGTTAAGAAGAGGATACAGCAAAGTAATATATTTCTTCTCAAAGGATATACTGATGAAGTTGGTTGAAAATATTCGGAACCATAACAAAGTTGCCATCCCTGAACACTGTTTCTGAATCAGAAAACATTTTTACGCTTTGACTGTAACCAAAAATTATGTTCCTACAGTTTAGCCCGATATCGTACAGTAGAAACTCTTCAAGATTTGGTCCAACTGTCGATAATAAACTCACCTACATCTTGAAGTAGACTGGTACATGCACAGTAGGCCGTTGGTTACGCAGACAACGCTTACAGGTGTCAGCTGAAGGTTTAAGTGCACGAACATCATCACATTGGTTAACACCATGAACATGGAACTAATCTGGTTTATCTTGAGTGCTTGCAGCATAGACTTTCATTGCATTGCGCACTCTGGAAAAACGAACCTGACTTTTGAAGCATGATTCCTAGATTGGCCTACCCTGGGATTTTCTTTCTTAAGGTTTCTCGTCAAACGTCTTCCACATTGACAACATGTTCTTTGTACATATTTCAACCACAGATTGGTTTTGCGAGCTACATGATTGGTATACATAAATTCATCGAAGCACAATTATGAACCGCTCTTATTACTGTCAATAATATCCACTGCTAAAGTTTAAGTCATATTTACCATGTAAGTTGTGTCGGAGAGATAAGAGGCACATTCTTTTAATTTACAGTCACACACATACACACAAACACATGTGCGCGCGCGAGAGAGAGACAGAGAGAGAGAGAGCACACACAAACATACATACACAAACACAAACAAAATAAAACATATTTTACTCTGAGCGAGAATCACAACCACGATCTTCTTGGGCAATAAGTTATTCAGTCAATAATATACGTGTTTATGGACTACAAGCATAAATCATGACTATGTTGAATAAATCATTGTTACGTTTCCAGTATTTCTTTATAGACCCTGCCTAGGATTTTAAGGACTTTAAAATGTTTAGATTAAATTAACTCCTTCTCTCCATCCTACACAGACTTGGTTGCCCAAATTATCATTCGACTAAACATGAAAAATGTGTCTTTGTAGTGAAGACGACAGATTTACGAACTGACAACTTGCATACAAAAGCTGGCTTGGAGTCGTTAAATTCCTCTTAATTAATATGCATTCATTAAGTCATTCAGCTCAGTCAGCCCCCATCCAAACCAAGTTACGTTAGGTCTATTATGCATAAAAATCTACTACGAAGAGGATTAACAATTAAAAATAAGATTTAATAAGATTTAACAATTAACAAGATAATCAATATATGAGCGCGAAGTCTAATTCTACTTGTGACTGAAAAATATGTGCTTAACAGTCCAAGTCAATTGTTCTGAATGTTCGAGAAATTTGCCACAAAAGTTCCTTGTGATTTTTGATCAGTTAACTTTCACTTAGCTTTTCATTTGACGCCACGTGGTTTCCAAATCCAGTCCAAACCGGCCCACCTCACTTAATCATTCGCCAGCCAATGCACATAGCATAGGTAGAAACTGTCTCTCAGTTATCACGCTGGCCGAAGAATGCAAGTGTAGACATGGGGTGTGAAGACCTACACGTCAACACGTGTCAACAATGGCAGTAGGACTGTAATCGGAGTAGAACTCGACTCTAGAAGTTTGGAACTAGGCATCAAAACTAGGAACCGACCTGAAGACAAGAATGTTTCCATGATCGTTCTGTGCTTTACATTCGCCAACCTAAGCACGATTCGTATTTAAATGCACTGAGTTAGAAATTCGACCAACGCATCGTTTACAATTTATATTTGAAGATATAAATGATTTCATGTATGTTACATTTAACAGTACGTGACGTACGAATTACCAAATATTTACAATGTTAAAATTTAGAATTCATACAAAGAAACAATTCAAATCAAGCAAAGCACTTCACAATTTAACATTAAAATTACACGCGATAATTTGAATTACAAAGGAAATTCATGTCGGTGTGACGAGTGTGACAAATTCTGTGTCATGGCCTCATGACCCAATTGCTCGTTTTCAAAAATTAAAATTTTGAAGGGACCTTTGTTGAAATTCACCCGTGATACATCAGTATCGAGAAGCTTCTAGCAAGGTCAGATTTGTTGCATAACTTTAGGCCATTGCCCAGCACCTTCGAGATCAACAACATACCACGTGAGCAGTCACGTGATGCGTTCAATGCAGTTTTATAAAATATGATCACGCGCGCGAAAACAGTACTCGCTTCCCAGAATCGGTCGACGCAACAAGTCAGCTAAATTAGCTCCGTCCGCCGCATACGAGTCGTATGAGAGAGTCGAAAGAAGAACCCCGCTAGAGCAGTAAATCTACTTTTGAGAGGTAACAATAACACGTCTACTTCTTACAATATTTATTGCATTTGTTGATTGTATTTTGTAATTGAATTGATGTATGTATTTTGTGCAGCTTATTGCTATTTTAGCCAAAGCACTTGTTTCGATGTCAAAGGACAAATCTAAAAGTTATTGTATATAAATTATTGTAACTCTTATCTTTAATTTATATAAATCTTAAATTCTCTAGTGCCGCCAGTATGTCTGTGCACGTTGTGAATTCTTCTTTGTAATTCAAATTGTTCATGCGTATAATTTTTCATGTAAAATTGTAAAGCATTCATGCTTCATTTTGGATTAATCCTTTGTGTGAATTCCAATTTTTAATGCTGTAAATATTTGGGAATTCATACGTTCGTGTAATGTTACATGTAACACACACGTGAACCACAATGTATATTTAAATATAACCATATTTGAATTGTAAACGACACGATAGTCAAAGATTCTAGATTCAGAACCTTAAACAAAGAAACATGTGCTTGGGTTTTGCGAATACAGACGCAAATAGTTACAGAGCCCAAATCCTTTGTTTCAGCCGGGTTTCTTATGTTATTCCTCTCTACCTTCGTACTTCTTGAGTCGTACGCCGACTCGGGTATCTTCATGACCCATACGTGAATTACGTAGAAGTACATTGTGTTAACTACGGTTAACGATCGTCACAAGTACACTAACGATGCAGTAATTGAGTGGACGATTGACTGTTGTGCTATGCAGTACTGACGATGAGCCAAAGTGATGTGGACCAGTTCTAACCAGTTGAACCCCACATGCGACCAAGAGTGTAGTTAAGTATATCTACTATGGTCCAGGATCAAGTGACTATTTGGCAAGATAATTCTCGTTAAAACCATTAACAATAACGATAGAGTGGAAAATCACTGTTTTTTCGAATCTAGACTTCGTGTTCGTGGTTAATTGTTGCTGTTAATTGTTAAACTTATTAAATCATTTTTCATCTTTGTTACGTTTCCAGTATTTATTTATAGACCCTGCTTAGAATAATTAAGGACCTTAAAGATAATTTAATTCCTTCTCTCATATCCTATGCAGACTGGTTGCTCAACTTATCATTTGACTAATTAAAAGTGTGTCTTGTAGTGCAGACGACAAATTTACAAACTGATAAATTGTGAACGTTAGCTAGATTGAAATCGTTAAGTTCCTCTAAATTAATATGCATTCGTTATTTTCATTCAGCTCATCCGCCCCCATTCAATCTAAGAAAATCTATAGGTCTATTATGCATAAAAATTAACTACTAAGAGGTTTAACAAAGAAATTAAGATTTAATAAGGTTTTAACAAGTTAACAATAATCAAATACGAGCGCGAATAGTCTATTTCTCAATTCTTTGCACGTACATGCTTATTGTTCTTAGCATAGAGATAGCCAATTGTGTCCAAGTGATTATTGGATATACTGAGGAATACTCAGCTGTATTGTCTGTATCTGCCTGGTCTCTTTTATTCAGTCCGCCAGTCTATTTTACAGTCACTCTAGCGACGACGCACGTGGCTTACAGGAAAAGATGTCCCTTTTATGTTGCTAGTGAACTTGAGTTTTCAGTGGCGTGGACTCTCAGAATAGAACTCACACTTAGAGCTCAACCAGTTTATACCAGTCTTCGGTTGAAGACAAAGACAACTTGTCCAATTCAAAGATGCGGACAACAAGCATGGCAAGGTAAAGCAAAACCAAGCCTCAAAGACAGAGAGCCGACCTGAGGAAAGCAAACGTGTCCTAATATAGTTTCTGATAACACGTTTCCTACTCAAGCACGTCCCAGTTTAAATGCTCTGAATTAGAAATTCGACCTCGCGTCGTTTACAATTAGATTTAGAAAAAATGTAATCTTCTCACGCATGTTTCATTTAACAGCATGACGTATGAATCATAAAAATAGTTACAACGTTAAATTAATGTTCATACAACAGGGGTAATTCAAACAGCAAAGCGCTTCACAATTTACAATTAAAATTACACGCAATAATTGAATTACATGAGGAATTCATATCGAGCACAGGCATTCTGGCTCTTAGTGAATTAAAACAATATAAATTAAAGTTACAATGGAAAAGAGTTACAATAAATTTATATTCCATAACTTATAGGTTTTCAGTCATTTCTCTGGACCGTGCTCAAGCATATATGGAAATAATATAATACATAGCACAAATACATACATAGTCAAGATATACAGAATACAATTAGATAAAATGGTACCTTTATGAGAAGTCGAAGCGTATGATTCTCATCTGTCTCGCCGGCTGCAGTACGACCCGAGTAGCTTAACGTGGTGACGTGAGCTAATTGTTTCTCGCAGTAAAGGAGCGGAAGCATGCACCCACATTTATAGAAAAGCATAAAGCATATCACGTGACTGATCGCGAGGTATGTAGTTGATTCTAGAACCTAGACATTGGGCCTAAAGTTACATAACGTCTTGACCTGTTCTGGAAGCTTCTCGATAGGGGAGAGCTTTGAACAAAGGGTTTCAAATCTCAATATTTGAAATAAACAAACAAGTAGGTCACCAAGTCGGACATTTTTATCAGACTGTGACAATCTTGTTAAGAACCTCTTTTTGTAGTAATTTGTATGCATATAGACCAAAAAAATGTGGATTGGATTGGGGCTGTTTGAGCTAAACGAATGACGTAATGAATGCATATGAATCTAAGAGAGTTTTTAACGATCTCCAATCCAGCTAATGTACCAAATTATCAGTTCGTAAATCTGTGATCTAGACTACAAAGATGCATTTTTAATTTAGTCGAATGATGATTTGAGCAACCAGTCTGTTTAGGTTAAACGAGAGGGAATTAATTTAAATAGTAAATTAAAGTTCTATAATTTCCTAAGCAGGGTTTTTAAATAAATACTGGAAACGTAACAGTCGGGCACAGACACTCCTGGCACTAGTGAATTTAAAGTTATATAAATTAAAGTTACAATGAAAAAGAGTTACAATGATTTATATACAATAACTTATAGGTTTTGTCATTTACAAGTGAACACGTTATTAGGCTAAAAGGTAGCAATAAGTAGCACAAAATTACATACATGGTTCAAAAAACAAGATACAATTAATAAATGCAATACATTTGCAAGAAGTGGACATGTTATCTTCAAAGCAAAATAGTGTCGGTTTTCATCTATCAACTCACAAATATGCGGCTGTACAGGTAGTCGGTATGACTGTTTGCCGTTTCTGGATCGGAGTGAAGAATTGGCGCATGCTACTGTATTTATTAAAATGCATAAAACACGTCAGTATGTAGTCAGCGCATTTTAACTGGGACATGCTTGGGTAGGAACGTGTTAACTGAAATTACATTAGAACACGTTACTTCTCCAGGTCGGCCCTTGCCTTGCCGTGTTTTTGCCTTGGGCTTTGGCTTTACTTTCGCCTTTGCCTTGTTCCGTCTGGTACAAACTGGTTGAGCTCTAAGAGTGAGTTCTATTCCGAAGGTCTACGCCACTGAAAATTCAAGTTCACTAGCAACCTAAAGGGACACCTTCCTAGGCGCCACGTGCGTCGTCGCTATAGTGAGACTGTGAAAATAGACTGGCTGACTGAATAAAGGAACCAGGCAGATACAGACAATCAGCTGAGTATTACTCAGTGTACATTCAAATATCAAAAAGCAATTGATTGGCTATTCGTTGGTTAACCGATAAAGCATGTACGCGCAAAGAATCGAGAAATAGACTATTCGCGCTCATATTTGATTATTGTTAACTTGTTAAAACTTTATTAAATCTTTATTTTTTTTAAAACCTCTTAGTAGTTAATTTTTATGCATAATAGACCTATAGATTTTCTTAGATTGAATGGGGGCGAATGAGCAGGAAGTTGATAATGAATGCATATTAATTTATAGGAATTTAACTGTTTTCAATCTAGCTAAAAGTTCGCAATTTATTAGTTTGTAAATTTGTCGTCTGACTACAAGACACACTTTTAAATTAGTCAAATAGTAAATTGAGCAACCAGTCTGCATAGGATATGAGAGAAGGAATTAATTATATTTAAAGTCCTTACTTATTCTAGGGCAGGGTCTATAAATAAATACTGGAAACGTAACAAGTGGGGGCTCGTCCGGGATTAATATGTATTAAATTGTAACATTTTTATACATAGGGCGTATCATAAACCTAGAAACGAACAAACGAACAGAGAATTGCCAATTGTTCTTTTGATTTTTGGATCACTGATTTCTTTGCTTTTGTTGTGACGTGTGCATGTATTCTTTTGCAGAGTAGTGTACATTTTAGTTAATATATGTTTAAGCGTAGTTAAGCATTACATTGACTAAGTTGATGATTTATTTAGTATTGTGTTACTGGATACTTCATTGTGAGAAGTCGATGAGTTATACCGCCAGCTAGGAGAGTTATCGGTAGTAACAGACTTCGGACTATTATATTTAGGGTGCTAAATATAATGTGTAATGTTGTATGGTAGGAGCCGTGACATTACGAAAGACTTGGAACAGCAGAAACTGTAACAAGCAGGTGAAACGTGTGAAGAATTAATGCGTAATTTATTTCGGAAGGTGTTCTGAGTAAATTAAATAATTTTTGTAAGGTTGTAGCCTAAAGGTTATTTTCGGGATAAGCGGAGTTATCGCCGACGGTTAAAATACAGAATTCATGAGATACATTCTATTGTAGCCAGACGCGCTAAGACAGTAAAATGGATCGCAAACAGGTTATCGAAGACCTGAAAGAAACCGGTATCATGATAGGATATCAGGGTGACGAACTGACTAGCTACATCAAAACTGAGCTAGAGAAAGCGGAGAAAGCGGAAAAAGAGAGACAAGAGATAGAAAGAGAAGAACGTGTAGCTACTCGCGAGCTGAAAAGGTTAGAAACTGAAAAGTTAGCCGAAGCTAAAAAGCAAGAGGCCAAAACCGAGGCTAAACGCATAGCAGCTGACACAGAAGCTAAACGCATAGCAGCGGACACGGAGGCTAAACGCATCGCCGCAGACGCGGAAACAAAACGGTTAGAATTAGAAGTGAAAAAGCTAGAACTTACTAATCCAAACCGTGATCGCAGAAGCAGTGGCGATTCACACTCTAGTGATGGAAATAACCACAGTAGAATCGAAAACATCATTCCAAAGATAAATATGGTCCCATTTGATGAGAACAAAGATCAAATAGATGCGTATTTAAAAACGTTTGAAAAGTTAGCCAGAGCAACGAACATTCCAGCCGGACATTGGGCAATAAATTTATCGGGGTTACTGCAAGGTAGTGCGAAAAACGAATTCAATAAGCTTAGCGATTCTGAGTCAGATAATTATGACACAGTCAAGGCCGCATTATTGAAACGCTACAGACTCACAGCAGACACATACCGCCGTAAGTTTAAACAGGCCACGAAAGCAAGTTCAGAAACACACGCACAGTACATACGACGCGTGACTGACTTATTCCAACGGTGGATAGATCTAGCCGAAACTCCACAGACGTACAACGGTCTTAGGGATGAAATGGTAAAGGACCACATTCTCGGGTCATACAAATTAGATCTACTGATTCACTTAGCAATAAGGGAAAGATCTACGCTAGAAGAGATAGGCAACGCCGCCGATCGCTTTGATGACGCACATTCTCAATTCTTGAACGCACACGCGAACAACAAGTCTCGACCGAATGAACCGCCGACTCGGAAGGATAAGAAAAATGACGGGAAAGCGCATAGCGAACGTGATGATAAAACATCCAAACCCGACACTAAAAACAAGTCTGACAAACAGAAAGATAAAAAGAATCTTGCTTGTTACACTTGCGGTGATAGTGGCCATTTTTCACGAACATGTCCTGACAAGAAGACAGCCAAAGTTTACGCAGTAGAAAGTCATACACCTAAAACAGAAAAGTCGAACCGAACACCAGTACAGGCAAACGGTCACGAAACAATCGCCTTGCTTGATACGGGGTGCGAGCTGGACGCTATAGTAAATGCATCGCTAGTTAACCGTGCCGATTACACAGGGGAGACAATCTCAGTCACCTTTGCGAACGGAGAACAAGACATTTTACCAGTAGCAGAAATCTCGATTGTTTCAGACTTTGTAGAAGGAACAGTGAAAGCGGCCGTTATGGAAAACTCACCGCATGACGTGATCCTTGGTTGCAAGTATGTTTTGCCGTGCAAAAAACAAACTTCAACCGACCCACCACTGGTTAACGCTGTAACCAGAGCAGCGAGTAGTAAAGACAAATCTGTAACTGCACCGATGTCTGCCGCACCAGCCGTAGATGAAGCAACAGTTAGCGAGATTAAATTATTGCAAGCTGAAGACGAAACACTAGACCGGTTACGCAAGCAGGCTGTACCTGTTAGTGACGTCGACACTGACGATTCGAATAAGAAAGCATGCATTATTCTGAAAAAGGGTTTATTGTACCGCTATTCGAAAGTGGGAGACGAATTCCGGAAGCAATTGGTCGTTCCACAAACCAAACGTAATGACGTATTACAATTAGGTCATGAGAGTCTTTTTGGCGCACACATGGGTGTCCAGAAAACAACTAGTCGTATTACAAGTGAGTTTTATTGGCCGGACATCATTGCCGATATCCGTAGATTCGTTTTAAGTTGCGACACATGCCAGAGAACACAGTCTAAAAATTTAATCAGACCCGCACCGTTAGGAGAGCCTGAACTGATCAGTGAACCCTACAAATGCGTAGCAATGGATTTGATTGGGCCGATAATACCCACATCAACGAGAGGTAATCGTTACATGCTGACCACTATTGATTACGCAACGAGATTCGCCGACGCTGTGCCATTGAAAAACATTGAGACAGAAACCGTCGCTGAAGCTCTTTTCGGTTTATGGAGTCGTGTTGGGATACCTACCGAGATTTTGACAGATCAGGGGAGTCAATTCGTAGGCAAAGTAATGAAGGAGGTAAATCGCTTACTTTCCATCAAACATCTTACTTGCACACCCTACCACCCCCAGGCAAATGGTCTGGTCGAAAAATTCAACGGGACATTGAAAACAGCACTTAAAAAGCTCGCCACTGACAAACCGAAAGACTGGGACAGATACATCCCTGCCCTACTATTTGCATATAGGGAAGTGCCACAATCTTCCACCGGATTTTCACCATTTGAGCTACCTTACGGACGTACTGTACGCGGACCGATGATGATTTTGAAGGCACTGTGGACTGATGAGAAGACAGATGACGAAGTTAAAACAACTTACACGTATGTCACTGACTTAAGAAACCGTCTTGAAACTATAGGCAAGATAGCACGGGAAAACCTGACGATAGCTCAGTCTAGACAGGCAGAATATTACAATAAGCACACCAAACCTAGAGAATTTGAAGTTAACAACAAAGTGTTACTGTTGCTTCCTGAAGCACATAACAAACTTCAGATGAAATGGAGGGGGCCCTTTGTAGTAACCGCCAAGCTGGGGGGACTGAACTATAAGGTACAGGCAGGAAAGAGAGAGAAAATCTTTCATGTTAACCTACTCAAAAAGTACATAAGCCGTGAGGATCAAACCACTCAAGCTGATTTTGTCGTAGCGACGATAGTTACAGAAGATGAGGGGGAGACTGATTGCATCACCGGTACTTTACCAAACTGTCCTTTACAGACAGAGGAAACTGTTAAAGACGTTAGGGTGAATGATGCCTTGACGGAAAGACAGAAAAAAGAAGTGAATGAATTGCTTAATGAGTTCTCGTCTACTCTGACAGACAAACCAGGGATGACAGACTTGATAGAATTTTCACTGAAGCTGACTGACAACAAACCGATACGTTTGAAGCCGTATCCGTTGCCACACGCTAAGATAGATGACGTTAGGCGTGAGATTAAGACTATGCTAGATCTAGGGGTCATAGAGAAGACAGACAGTGCCTACGGATCACCCATCATGTTGATTAAGAAACGTGATAACTCGTTCCGTTTCTGCGTAGACTATCGCAAACTCAATCAAGTGACAGAGTTTTGTGCCGAACCTCTTCCAGATCCGGATCTCATATTCACTAAGCTAGCTAACACTCATTACTATACCAAAATAGATTTGTCACACGGTTTTTGGCAAATCAAGGTCAAGGACACTGATCGACACATACTAGCTTTCACTACACCAGTAGGAAACTATACATGGAAAGTTATGCCTTTCGGAGTTTCAAACGCTCCAAGCATTTTTTCAAAAATGATGCGGTCATTGTTAGAACCACTGTACGGACGTGGAGTTGAGAACTTCATGGATGATTTAATTCTAGGCACCCAGACATGGGAGGAGCACTTGACACTCTTACGAGATGTGCTAGCCAGATTAAAGCAAGCCAATCTCACTGCCCGCCCTACGAAATGTGAAATAGCACAATTCTCCTTAGACTTCTTGGGACACAAGTTGAGTCATGGAACTATGTCGCCAAGTGAAGCTAAGATAGCACAACTTAAGGACACTTCACAACCGCTAACAAAAACACAAGTTAGAAGTTTTCTTGGTCTTGCTAACTACTACAGAAAATTCGTACCAGATTTTAGTGCCATTGCAAGTCCTCTGACTGACTTGACGCGTAAAAATATGCCTACAAAAGTAGTGTGGACTGATGCATGCCAAAACGCTTTTGACACACTGAAATCTAGACTGACTTCAGACTTAATTGTTAAACTGCCAGATTTGACAAAACCATTCTTGTTAAGGACTGATGCTAGCAGCACGGGATTAGGAGCAGTGTTCTTACAAGAACACAATGACACCAAACACCCAGTTGCATACGCAAGCCGTAAACTCACAACTGCTGAACAGAAATACTCCACCAGTGAAAAGGAATGTCTTGCAATAGTTTGGGCCATAAAAAAGTTCGAGAACTATTTGTACGGAAAAACCTTTGTCATTGAGTGTGATCATCAACCGTTGGCCTTTCTCGGACAGGCACAATTTACGAACAACAGGTTAATGCGTTGGTCTTTGTTTCTGACACAGTATGACGCGAATATTCATTACATCAAAGGTTCTTTGAATGTTGGCGCAGATTACATGAGTCGTGCTTGATGCCATCAAGTGCCGGTACCGATAGAATGTTGTTTAATCAATTAACTGAACCCTGCGGATTCCTTCCTGTAAATATGAAATATCGTTGCACACTTTATTTCTAGGAATGTTGAAATTTTTTTTGTGTAAATTTTTCTTCATTGTGGACTTCTACATTTTATCATACATAATTTGTAGGAGGCATTTTATCTTTGGTAAGATAAACGCCTCAAAAGCAAGGGGGTGTCACAGTCTGATAAAAATGTCCGACTTGGTGACCTACTTGTCTTGTTTACTTCAAATTTGAGATTTGAAACCCTTGGCTCCTTTGTTCAAAGCTTCCTTTTTTCGAGATGCTTCTAGAACAGGTCAAGATGTTATGTAACTTTAGGTCCATTGTCCAGATTCTCGAACCAACTACATACTTCGCGATCAGTCACGTGATACGCATTATGCTTTTCTATAAATATGGGTGCGCGCTTCCGTTCCCTTACTGCGAGAACACATTAGCTATATCCACTGGCTAACTCGGGTCATGCGGCAGCCGACAAGCAGATGAGAACCATACCTTCGACTTCTCATAAGGTACCATTTTATCTGATAGTATTTTGCATATCTTGATTATAGTTATGTATTTGTGCTATGTATATTATTTCCATATATGCTTGAGCATGGTCCAGAGAAATGACTGAAAAACCTATAAGTTATGGAATATAAATTTATTGTAACTCTTTTTCCATTTGTAACTTTAATTTATATTGTTTTAATTCACTAAGAGCCAGAATGCCTGTGCTCGATATGAATTTCTCATGTAATTCAATTATTGCGTGTAATTTTAATTGTAAATTGTGAAGCGCTTTGCTGGTTTGAATTACCCCTTTTGTATGAACATTAATTTAACGTTGTAACTATTTTTATTGATTCATATGTCATGCTGTTAAATGAAACATGCGTGAGACGATTATATTTTTCTAAATCTAATTGTAAAAAAAATGACGCGAGGTCGAATCTCTTATTCAGCGCATTTTAACTGGGACATGCTTGGGTAGGAACGTGTTAACTGAAATTACATTAGAACACGTTACTTCTCCAGGTCGGCCCTTGCCTTGCCGTGTTTTTGCCTTGGGCTTTGGCTTTACTTTTGCCTTTGCCTTGTTCCGTCTGGTACAAACTGGTTGAGCTCTAAGAGTGAGTTCTATTCTGAAGGTCTACGCCACTGAAAATTCAAGTTCACTAGCAACCTAAAGGGACACCTTCCTAGGCGCCACGTGCGTCGTCGCTATAGTGAGACTGTGAAAATAGACTGGCTGACTGAATAATGGAACCAGGCAGATACAGACAATCAGCTGAGTATTACTCAGTGTACATTCAAATATCAAAAAGCAATTGATTGGCTATTCGTTGGTTAACCGATAAAGCATGTACGTGCAAAGAATCGAGAAATAGACTATTCGCGCTCGTATTTGATTATTGTTAACTTGTTAAAACTTTATTAAATCTTATTTTTTTTGTTAAAACCTCTTAGTAGTTAATTTTTATGCATAATAGACCTATAGATTTTCTTAGATTGAATGGGGGTGAATGAGCAGGAAGTTGATAATGAATGCATATTAATTTAGAGGAATTTAACTGTTTTCAATCTAGCTAAAAGTTCGCAATTTATTAGTTTGTAAATTTGTCGTCTGACTACAAGACACACTTTTAAATTAGTCAAATAGTAAATTGAGCAACCAGTCTGCATAGGATATGAGAGAAGGAATTAATTATATTTAAAGTCCTTCATTATTCTAGGGCAGGGTCTATAAATAAATACTGGAAACGTAACACACACACATACATACACACACATTTAATCCCTAGGGAGAATTTAACCGCAATCCAACTGAGCCACCACTTACTTCCTTTTACTGTTATTCAGTAAATAATGAGCATATATATGGACTTAGAAATAAAATTAATACAAACAGAACTAAATATATGATTTAGAATGCATTTATACGGTATATAAAATACACGCACTTGCACACCAAAGACAATAGCGGACATACACGCATACATTATTAACGTTTTTTCACCACGAACGGTATTTGAACCACGCACATCTTCAGTGAGCTGTTAACCTCCGTGACATTTCGTCCTTCACTTACATTTAATAAATAGTATAACACATACATACTGACGTATGACTTTATATTAAACATATATTGTGACTTTATTTCCTGTGACTTTTTTCCTTGTGACTTTATTTCCAAAGACTTCATTCTGTGACTCATTTTCTTGTGACTTTTCCCCACTACAAATGCAATAATACAGTGGCCATTGTTTGTTTTCCTCTGTATAAAACTTGATTTGATTGATTGAATGTAGGGGGGCGCTTCCAGCTTCCTCCGCTTTCGCGCTGGGTGGAGGGGTTGTGGGGGAAAGGGAGGGGGTGGTTTAGCCCACTGGCTATGTCAACCTAGTTTTTATCTATTATTTCCAAATGGTCAGCTGTCCGCAAAGTTGTTTTTACTGTTTACTCATTATCTCATGTCTGGCCGGTCAAAGTTTTCTAGGTCTCTTAGCTCTTGTTATTTGGGTGTATCTTTTTTGTTTTAATTTTATTTTTAATTATTATTATTATTAATTTTTTTTTTGAAAAAAACAAACAAAATATCCAACACCCTTCTTGTCTTTTCCTTCCTTTTCCCCCTTTTGTCACGTGGAGAGCTAATTTCCCCTCAACTCAGTCGTAGAGGAGATAATGGGCTTTCTTTTGTCAACTCAAAGAGACCATCCCTATTGTTCTTATCTTAACGGTTTATAGTGGGTTTCCAAACACCTCGGACCCCCGTCTTCTTCCTAACAGCCAGGCGGATTATATCAAAAGTTAATCCTTCCTCCTCGCCTACACTCGTACACGTGAGAACAACAGTACCGATCTTTACTACTGACTGGCGATTGTTGTGCAAACATTTTTTTTTCTTAGCAGTGTTAGTGAATGGCTACGCATTCTTTCGTACTTCCATCAAATCAACACTGCACACATTTATGTACACAAAGGTGTGTACGGTAGACCCAACAGCTCCATACACAATTGTCGTGTTTAAAAAAACAAGGGGGTCTTTATACGTAATATCGAAGGACAGAAGTTATATGACAAACATTTAGATGCAAAGTGTTACTCGATGCTATTTTTACTGCAATATTTAAGTTATTAAAACATTAAATTTAGCAGAAACAAAACCTAAATAAGGAATAAAAGTTATAAAGTTTTAGAATATATTTACATTTGTTTTTTTTTATTTAAAGCTAATCCTAACCCTAACATTTCTCTAAAAACAACAAAACAAAATCTATCTCTAAAATTCCCTAACCATATTTTTTCTCTAACCTAAAACAAGAGAGTTGTGTATGGAGTCGCTTCTTATCAACGGTGAGCGGAAAAAATGTCACGGGAAAAAAGTCACAGGAAGTCATAGGAAATAAAGTCTCAAGAAAAAAGTTACAGGAAATAAATTCACAATATAATGTCATAAGTGTCAGAGTGTATATGTTATAATACTTATTGACAGTAAGTGAAGCAGGCAATGGCACGGAGGTTAACTGCTCGCTCAATATGTGCGTGATTCAAGTGTATTTTATATACCGTTTAAATGCTTTGTAATACATACATTTAGTTCTGTTTTAATTAATTTTAAGTGTAAGTCGGTATGCATGCTTATTATTGAGTGAATAACAGTAAATGGAAGTAAGCGACGGCTTATTAGGATCGTGGTTCGATTCTCGCTCTGGGGTAAATATGTGTGTGTGTGTGTGTGTGTGTGTGTGTGTGTGTGTGTGTGTGTGTGTGTGTGTGTGACTTGTATATCGTAACATATTGTAATTCACGCATTTAATTATATGATTTTTTCATACTTTGTTATATTGTTATGCTTGAAGTCCATAAACAAGTAAATTATAGATAGAATAACAGTGAATGGAAATAAGTGATTGTGCAGAGACTAAAATCTCGCCCAAGAAGATCGTGGTGTGATTCTCTCTGTGAATTAAAGATGTTTTGTTTGTGTGTGTGTGTGTGTGTGTGTGTGTGTGTGTGAGAGAGAGAGAGAGAGAGAGAGAGAGAGAGAGAGAGAGAGAGAGAGAGAGAGAGAGAGCGCACACAAACATACATACACAAACAATATGAATCTTCTGGTTCTCTGATTTTATGAGAAGTAGTTGATGTGGTAATCATTTATTCCAGTGTGTAAGTGTAAGGGATACACTACACATCATTGATTTATAGTGGCAATGTATGCTGATCATATAACCAGTGACCAATACTCTGCATCGGCACATGTAGATGTATCATAACTAATTATTAATATTTTAAATAATTCATTATTACAAAGTCACCACGAAGTACAGCAGCAACATCAAGTTATGTTCAAATTCAAAGTGGTAGAATATAATAAATAATTCATCAACAACTAAACTTCTGGTCCATCCCAATGGATAAACTTGTTTTAAACAAATATTTATCCAATTAGAACTGGTTTGGATTGCATTATCAATTTCCTAGCATATTCTCAAGTTAACCTTTTAGGGCCATCCATTGTTTGCATTCTGGCCAGCTATTGTTAATCAATAGTTGTCTACTGGACAGCTACAGCTGACTAATGGGTGCTACAAGAATACAAGGAGAAACATGCACTGTAAAAATCTGACAGATTTACAATCAATAATCAGAGACACACACACACAGTAGGATATGTCTTGCATTCCCTCTGTCTGTCTCCATCCCTGGAAGTTATTGTAAAAAGACCTCACCATGATTAAACCACATAGGTATAAGTCTAAAACTGTAATTTGTATGTTTCTTTGCAGATACAGAATGCACTTTTTTCTTTCTTTCGGATGAGTGCAGTGCATTTCAGTTTTCACGTGTTCTTAGATATTATTGCTATTTTAATCAGTACAAATACTATGCGATTTAAGCTGGTTGATTTACTTGTAATTAACTTGCTATTCATTTTCAGAACTTTGTAGTGAGAGTGATGCAATGAATTTGGATCTCTTTAGTGTAACATCGAGATTCACTTCCATTTACATCATAACCATGAAATGTAAACTGTTTTACATCATAACCATGAAATGTAAACTGTTTTACATCATAACCATGATATGTAAACTGTTTTACATCATAACCATGAGATGTAAACTGTTTTACATCATAACCATGAGATGTAGACTGTTTTATTATGATTTAGGTATTTTCTATTTTTATTGTTTTCTACCTTATTTATATGGCATACCTTTGATCTGTAAAATGTTTGGTTATGACTTAATGATTTTATAATTTTATTGTTTTGTCTGTCGCTCTACCTTATTTATATGACTTAACTTTGTTCTGTAAAATGTTTGGTTATGACTTAGGGATTTTATATTTTTATTGTTTTGTTTGTAACTTTACCTTATTTATATGACATAACTCTAACTGTATAAATATAAATTTCACTTTATCTTGTTGAGACTGCATAATTGTATCTGGAAAATTTAAATGTAACTTTACTTCACTGATATTGCCTATATGTATCTGGAAAAAATGTAATTGTAAATTTAATTTGTTAATACCATGTAACTATATCTGGAAAAATATGCAATTTGTGACAGGACAAGTCACTAAACTCATTATTCACTTGTGGTGAACTAAATGGTTGCATTCAGTAATTCTAAATATATTCTTAAGAATTATTAAGGAAAGTCAATGCCTCCCCATCTAAAATTCTTCGGAAGAATTATTGTTGTGTTTCGTCAGTTATTGTCAAACTCCCTTTGGTACTTTACACCTTCCTTTGACACCACTACATCTACCTTGGTGCACCTGTTTTTATATGTAAACTGGTCACAGTGTACCATTTCATAAGCCTGAAAATTCAGCCAGTGCATGTTGTTTGCAAGCCCGGAGGCCATTATGTTATCTGCCACAGTGGGAAAGAGAGACAAATCCTGTATAGGTCATGTTGACCTCCATTTCACGTTATACTATTTTAACTCTTTCTGTCTTGTGATGTACCTTGTACATGCCAAATGAATGTAATGGATTGAACTAATTTGTTAACATATGTTGTTGTTGATTCCAAGATCACTATCATAACAGTTAACAAGACAGACATTTCAAGCCTGCCACTATAATAAAACATTACTAAGAATTACTCTGGCGAGAGTGCAAGGGGTACTCTTCCAATCTGTCACCCGCAAGCTGAGAGGTGCAAATTATCATAGATGTAATTGATAATTTTCTTGTAATTAAAGGGGCCCTCTTCTAGTAGCATACAAAATACCGATTTCACTTATGTATCCTTTAAAGATAATACTTCTTCATCAACATTCCTCTGTATCGAAATACGAATTACATTAAGTACCTCTAAACTTTTCAAATTATGCATTTTAATTTTAAAATTCTACGTAAATTACTAGAGTAAAATACCATTTACCTTCTATTTAATGGCAAATAGCTTACTTTCGCTTCAAGTTCTTTTGCTCCACATTTAATAAATATATCGATACGTAATTATATTAACGATTACACTTTACCACTGTTTGAAAGTACAAGAGATTAAAATTATCTCTTGAAATCTATAAGTGCTCTGGGCAAGTTATCAAGTTACAATTTCAAAGTCAAGTAGGGAAGTTAAATGTGGATTTAGTATACAATGTGTCGTCACTGTATTCGCTCTCATCCTCTAGGAGAATTATTGGATTCACTAGGAGAAAAAGGAAGTCTTTACTTGTTTTCATTTACATCCACCAGGAGCGTTTTTATCTTCTTTAACATCCAACAGAAGACTTTACATGAATTCATTAATGTCCAGCAGTAGTTGGTTTCTTTTATAAATTAATATCGAACTGAAGTAATTTTACTGAAGTAGAATTTTCTTGAATTCATTAACATCCAGCAGGAGTCGTTTTTTTGATAATAATTAACATTCAGGTCGTTTTCTTTTATTCATTAACACCCAGCAGAAGTAATCTCTTGTATTTATTAATCCCATAAATATTAGTTTGTTTTGCATTTATTAGCCTGCAGGCTATTTACTTGGCGCCACTAACATCCAATAGGAGTCCTATACGTAATGTACTAACATCCAATCGGAGTCCGATTCTTAATTTACTAACATACAATAGGAGTCCGATAGTTGAAATACACTATAAACACTACAACCCCATAATAGTGGACTGGAGACACTCTAGTTTCATTTCTTCTAATGATAGCGACATAGTACGTCATCAAGACTAGTGACTATGGACACACTAAAGATAGAGTAGAACTAGGGATTAGTTACTATGGACACACTTAAGATAGAGTAGAACTAGGGATTAGTGACCAACTTTAGATCATGTAGAGCTAGTGGCAAGATTCACTAATATGTTACATTTCCAGTATTTCTTTATAGACCCTGCCTAGGATTTTTAAGGACTTTAAAAATGATAGATTAAATTAATTCCTGCTCTCTATCCTACACAGACTGGTTGCCTAAATTATCATTCGACTAACTTAAAAATGCGTCTTGTAGTGCAGACAACAGATTTATGAACTGACAATTTACGTACAAAAGCCGGCTTGGAGTCGTTAAATTCCTCTAAATTAATATGCATTCGTTACGTCATTCAGCTCAATCGCCCCCATCCAAACCATGAGTTAACATTAGGTCTATCATGCATAAGAATGTACTACAAAGAGGTTTAACAATTAAAATAAGATTTAATAAGATTTAACAATTAAACAAATAATCAATATACGAGCGCGAAGTCTAATTCTACTCTGCAAGTAATGTGCTTATTGTTTACGAGAATGTGCCATGAGAAATGTTCCTTATGATTTGTGATCATCAGAGTTATAACTTAGCTCTTGAAGGTTGCCGCGTGGGTTCGTGATCCAGTCCAAACTGGTCTACCTCACTTGTCATTCGTCAGCAAAATGCACACAGCATAACAATGGAAACTGTCTCTCAGTTAACACGCTGAATGGAACTGTAAGTGTAGACAAGGCATGCAGACCTGCTCGTCGGCGCTGCCTCAACAATGGTAGTAGGACTATGAAGGAATCGAACTCAACTCAAAGAGTTCAGAACCGGGCATTGATTTAGGAACCAAGGACCAACCTGAAAACAAGAACGTTTTTGTAATCATTCTGCGTTTAATGTTCGCCAACCTAAGCATGATTCGATTTAAATGCTTGAGTTAGAAATTCGACTGGCATCGTTTACAATTTAGATTAGAGAATATAATCTCATGCATGTTACATTTAACAAGCATGACGTATGAATTACGAAATATTTACAATGTTAAAATTTAGAGTTCATACAAAGGGACAATTCAAATCAAGCAAAGCGCTTTACAATTTACAATAAAATTACACGCAATAATTTGAATTACATAGGAAATTCATGTCGGGCACAGGCGCTCCTGGCTCTAGTGAATTTAAAGTTATATAAATTAAAGTTACAATGAAAAAGAGTTACAATGATTTATATACAATAACTTATAGGTTTTGTCATTTACAAACAAACCGTGCTTAAGCTACAGTAGCAATGCATAGCACAATTTTACATACATGGTTCAAAATGCAAAACACAATTAATAAATGCAGTACCTTTGCGAGAAGTCAAAGTGTTATCTCAGCAATCGCGTTGGTTGTTCCTCTACGACTCACGAGTAAACGACGGTACAAGGTGTCGGTGCGACGTCGGTGCTTCTGGATCTCGGAGTGGCTATTCGACAGCGTTTTACCGTATTTATCAAAAAGCATAGAGCGCATCACGTGACGGGTCACGTGGTATGTGGTTGGTTCGAGAATCTAGACAATGGCCGAAAGTTACATAACGTTCCTGACCTCTTTGCTAGAAGCTTCTCGATACTGATGTATCATGGGAGAACTTTAACAAAGGAATTTCAAATCTTGATATTTGAAAACAGAAAGTGGGTCAAGAAGTCATGACATTTTTATCAGACTGTGACACAATAGAACTATTGACTTTAGAACACACTATAAAATTAGAGATAGATTGTGCGTAGGACCAGTACGGGTTACTGGTATTAGTCCACGATAATTTTTTAGTTGATATTTTCCATCTGCACTTCAATAATCACAAATATCATTCATCACACACGTTTTGTATAGTGCTCGCTCGTCCAAAACATGAAAGGCTTCCATAAAGTGTGACTGTAAGGAGAAGGTAGAGGTAAAATGTATTCGAAGAAAAAAATGTCAAGAACAAAAATTTATGAGGAAACATACGTTGTGAACATGTACTTCCTTCATAGCCTCCTAATTTAGAATCTAATTTGATTTAGTTTATCTGCATATCAAATAATAAACAACATTATATTCCTACTGTTTCAATTTAATTAACGAAAGTACATAAATCGGTTTAAAAGGAAAATCCTCCCACCCTTCCAACATATCAGTATCAAGAGTTATTAATGATAAGAGCCTCTTAAAATTATTTTTGTTCATATTTTATTTCAACACCTTCGTCAATATTTTTCCATTTCTGATTATCATTGCACTTCCAAATAATTGTGGATCTAATATCAATGGGATGCTGACGAAATGATAAGCTTGTTGCGACTTGCTATATTTATATATTTATATCGACGTGTTAAATCTGTATATGGTCAGGAACATGCTATATCTATATATGGTCATGATGTATCTATATATGGTCATGCTATTTAAGAGATTCTTATAATGCCCCTTCCGTCATCCCTTCATATTCACGTTTACATTTGACGAACAAACCCGATTGGCTTAAGTTTCAAACGTGGGATGTTACAACAGAATCCTAACGTATAAATACATCTGTTGCTGAGTGACTGAAACAGACTTCACTTCCAGAGCTACTTGTGTAGAAGGAACAAAGCAGGCAGAAGGCAGTCGTTATAAATTCGTTACATTGAATGACCAAGGTAAGTAAAATTTAGGAAACTTTAAATCAATAAATCAGATCAACAGACTGACCTACTGCTTTTGTTTATTATAAACTTAGATATATGTTGTGTACATTGTATCTTCATATTCAGACTTGCCATTAATGAGAATGCAGGAAAGCAGTGTTGTACTTTTAAAGCGTAATTTTTTTTTTAAACAAATAGTACTTTTTAATTAAACCTTTAATGTAAATATTAATTATTAAAACAATCCAATATTGGACACATTAATTATTAATTCAGACCAGTAATGTAAATATTTATTATTAATTCAGACTATTACTGTAAATATTAATTATTAATTCAGACTCTCATTGTAAATATTAATTATTAATGCAAACCATTATTGGAAATATTCTGATGGTGAGGTATGCTATATTCCTTACTCAGAATTAGTTATTAAGTAAATCATTTGTAATATTAATCACCTCATGCATAGCATCATTTGAACTATTAACGACTGCTCTTCTCTCTCTCATTTGGCAGATATGCGGGCTCTGTAAACGTTTTTCTCTTCCAAAACATTAAAGATAAATATTTACCAGAAGACAAAACTTCCTAATAAAGGAGAAGACAAATCCGTCTTTAATCTATATGGCAGTAATCTATATGGAAGTAATCCCCTGTATTTATTAATCCCACCAATATTAGTTTGTTTTACATTTATTAGCCTGCATGCTATTTACTTGGCGCAAATAATATACAATAGGAGTCCTATACTTAATTTACTAACAGCCTATAGGAGTCCTATACTTAATTTACTAACATCCAATAGGAGTCCAATATGTAATTTACTAACATCGAAGAGGCATTTGACTGTATTTACAGCATTTTAAAATCTACAAATCGTCAATATGTTATCCAGTATGAGTTTATAATAGTAATAATATTTGTTTGCTTCCATTTCAATATGAGTTTATAATAGTAATAATATTTGTTTGCTTCCATTTCAATATGAGTTTATAATAGTAATAATATTTGTTTGCTTCCATTTCAATATGAGTTTATAATAGTAATAATATTTGTTTGCTTCCATTTCAATATGAGTTTATAATAGTAATAATATTTGTTTGCTTCCATTTCAATATGCATTTTGACTTGTAAATTCAACAGGATTGTATTTGGACATGGGATGTTACTTGTATTCAAACAGCAGGAATATTTGGATTGAATTCCAATCGGATCTTGCTTGCATATCCATTGAAAATGGATCTATGTCTGTATGTACTCGATGTTTATAATCACATTAGGCATTCCAAGTAGATTACGTGCCTTTCAATATGGTCTCTTACTACTATTATCTAGGTTAGTGATTGACCCGATGGAAAGTAACGAATTGCATTGCATAAATTTCACCACTACCACATCTGGATGTCAATGTAAAAAGTCTGCACTTTAACACTATTTGAATTAGCCATGTTCAGAAATAGATTAATATATACGTGAAATCAAAATAATATGGATACCAGTAAACATAAATATATCGGGCAATGATAAACTTGTTAACTTCGTAAATTAGCTGTTGGCAAAATTATTAATACATTAGGCCAATGCCAACCTCTAGACAGAGGTAGGCATTATTCATATTTTTTAGTATTTAACTAGACAGTTATAATCCCGTACAATTATTAATTCGACAGGCACTAGACACATAAGTAAAAATTACACGTATTTTTTAGCATTTAATTAGACAGTTACAATCCCGTGCAACCAAACTCTGGGCATTGAATTTACAATATCAAATCGCCTTTATCAAAAGGGATCACCGAACACTTGAAGATATGATTACAAATATGTATTAGTTGTGAAAGGAAGATAAACATCAATCTGAAATGATAATTGAAAACAACTATTCATTTGTTATCTCAGTAATACCTAATCCCCCACCCCAGGCAACGATGGGGTGAGCGTCTGGGCTAGCTAAATTCTAATCTGCCCGACAATTACTGACAACGTTACAATAATAAACAATTCACAGACAATGCGTGGCGACCCAGTAAAAGAAAGTGACAGTCAGATATAATATCAGCTTAGTATTGAAATAAAAATATTGAGAAATTTACTGATTCCTGGAATTCAATTTACATATAATATTAGCAATGTTGGCAATACTAATAAATATAATATATACACTTAATACAACTTTATATAACACAACTACATATGTTGGAGAATAACGGAATCCGAACCCCAAAGTCAGATGTGGATGAAACATCCCAAATCAGTAATTGCAATTGAAGTTGAAGTTAAAATACTAATGGATTTTAAAATAAGAATTTCCGTTAGAAAATTGGATATTGTTGTTTTGAATACGTCCAATAGACAACATAACTGCAAGGTCATCTCTCGCTGTTTGTTTTATTGTTATGCTACATGTTGTCCATTGGACGTATTCAAAACAACAATAAGGAATGATTGTATCTTGTAATTATTTGTGTAGTATTACCATTAGTGACTATTTTTTAACTTTTCGTCTTGTACGCGTATATTTGATAGAAATGTTATTAATAAGTTAACTTCCTTAATGTCTTACCTTGCGTAGACACTTTAGCAAACGAACTGCTTTCATTAAAAGTTTGGCTTTTGTACCGTAAGAATTCCTTGTAGGTGCATAACTCATACTCATGATTGTTTTGTCAAGATGTATGGCTTTTGTACCGTCATGATGCCTAGCTGGTGCATAAGTCATACCTATGATTGTTTTGTCAAGATGTTTGGCTTTTGTACCGTCAGAATGCCTAGCTGGTGCATAAGTCATACTCATGATTGTTTTGTCAAGATGTTTATCTTTTGTACCAAAAGTGCTCATGAATGAATGGCTAGTCTGCGTGGCTTGTGTTCCAAGATAAAACAACTAATGAATGGATTGTCAGTATATATTTTTTGAGTACCAATAGTAATAATGAATGTTTTGTCAGAATGTTTCTCTTGTGTATCGATACTAACAAACGATGTACGGTATTAATTGACTTGATAACCAAAATCTAATGACATTGATTTTTACCTCAATGTTTTGTTTTGCGTCTCGATAGTAGCAAACGAAAGGCATTTTCGTAATACCTGACTTTCTTATGAGAGGATTTTCCTTAATTGTTTTTATTACGCATCAAGAGTTCCTACCCAAAGATTAGATATAAATGTGAGGAATTATTTGACTTGCATTCCATGAATATAATTAGAAAATCACGTAAACAAATCCGATGTACAGAGAAAAACAGAACAATATTGTGGCTGTAATTCCTGTATTAACTTTGAACAATAATGTAGCTGTAATTCCTGTATTTATCTTTGAACAATAATGAAGCTGTAATTCCTGTATTTAACCTGAACAATAATATAGTTTTAATTCTTGTATTTAACTTTGAACAATAATGTAGCTGTAATCCCTGTATTTAACTTTGAACAATAGTGTAACAATTCCTGTATTTAACTTTGAAGGTGCAAAATTGCACGTGGACTACGACAAAGTTGCATTTTCAAAATGAACGTTACCTTAATAGACATCCGGTCTTATAACATGAATCGTGTCTACGTACTGCTCTACAATGACTAATCTAGTTCACTTTAATATGAATTATGTCGTATGTAATAACATTCTGCATTGCTACAGTGTGACTAAGCAGGCATACCTTGCTAAAAATGAATTTAACATTAAAGATAAGTGGTAAATTTGTCAAACAATTTGAAAATTGATTAAAAATGTTAATCGTCGACATTTTTTATAATCTGGCAAAATAAATGTAAAAAAAATATAACAGTATTGTCTAGCAAGTACATTTTTCAAAACAGTCTTAAGTAGGTGTCCATTACGATTAGCATTACACCTGATATTGTGGAGCTCAAATGCAAAGAACGCAGAGTAAGGGATATTTGCTTGTTGCAATTGATAGGCAACAGTTAGACAACTACTACTGCATATTCATTCTATTTCTTTATATGATCATACTACATAAATAAAATGACATGCTACATCTATTTCATGACATAATATATTTATGTATGGTCATGTTAAATCAATACAAGAGCATTTTATATCTATATAAGTATTGTTTCAGTCATTTAAGAATGCAGTTTATGCGGACAGATAGCAATTATTTATTTTATAACAAAATAATATCTTATGTGGACAGATAACAATTATTTATTTTATAACAAAATAATATCTTTTCTCTAATAGTATCAGTAGTTACTAGGCAATCTTATATATGAAAGTAAGGTGGGACGATTTGTGTGCAATTGCTATACTCTTGTCTAGATATATTCGTGTTTTTGGTTCCAATTATACTGTTATTCCTGCAATGATCTGCCCCAAACGTTCAGATGTCCCAGGTAAAAGATGGCAGTTATCTGAAACCTCTGTTGGTTTAGCCTACTATGTATTTTCAGAACCTTCAAGAAATAATGGTAAGTACAAGTGAATAGAACCGATTTATATTCTTGAGATCTTCTAGTATCCACGTTGTGCCAAGTCAAATATTATATACAATATTGTGTAGGCGGAAAAAGTCTTAATAAAGGAGAATACCAATCCGTCTTTAATTTGTAATTGTGAGTCCGCAATCACCCACTTTCTCCTCCTTTATATATTATCAATACGTGTAAGAAGGTCAATAAATTTAACAATAAATTTATTAAAGCAATAATCAAATATACATATGACAAACACAATGAAAAAGATTACTTGACGTTAATATACATATGACAAACACAATGAAAAAGATTACTTGACGTTAATATACATATGACAAACACAATGAAAAAGATTACTTGACGTTAATATACATATGACAAACACAATGAAAAAGATTACTTGACGTTAATATACATATGACAAACACAATGAAAAAGATTACTTGACGTTATGATTTGCACGAAACAACGTTCGAATAATTTCTGTTTCACTATCGTATATCAACAAAAAAAATACAATTCAACAATTCAACACAGTCAACAGGTAGTTCTTATTAGAGAGCAGAAATGGAGTTATTAGGGATAGGCAATAATAATCTTTACATAACCTAAATTAAGCGCTATCTTTTACACGCTTTTTTAATAGTCATAAGTATATTATCTACGTCAACACGTGTCTTTCTCCATACACATCGAACATACTGATGTGATGTTATTCTCTTGAAGCCAATTTGAGCATCTCTTTGCCCTGTCAGTTCCTACAAGAAGAATAACAATTGTACCTATTTCTGGTAACTTCTCTGTACCAAAAATTGTACAGGTAATCAACATATATTGCCACCGTATATGAAAGGGGTCTAGTGTATCTGCACACTTACCACTGTTCCCGCCTTTCCCACTGTCGGCCAGATAGATCAACAAACAGTAACCAGGATTCAAATCACATGAGTGAAGAAGAACAAAATGTCTGCTTAACATGAAATATATAATCAAGAATCATTGCTATGTTTCGATTTTATCAATTTTATAACTCCATTGTTTGTTACATTCCAGTCAAACAGTTTCCTGCAAAAGTATTTATTAGCCCAATACATGCATACAACATAATAAATACTGCATATTAAAATTATGTCAAGTGTTATCACACTACATATAAGCATCATAGTTCAAACATTTAATGGCCACCGTTCAAGACTGGTCTCCTTTGCAACTTTAAATACAAATGATCAGACACTATATTTTTCTAAGGTAGGTAAACATTTAGATTTCAGCCCTATGAATGGTCTCGTTCTCGTAAATAATAACCATTTGATAATAAAAACTACTCACTCAGTTGAACTAGTTCGCATTACTTTAGCAAATTCTAGCATATTCTCAACTTTGGCTGTTTAATTCCAAATTTGACACAAATATATTATTATAAGGAATGCCCAATGTCCGGTTTCTCGTACAATTTAGCAATTTATATATCAATTAAATAAGGAGAGGCAAATTTACTCAGCAACATTTTGGTGTCTGACTTCGCTTAATAATTGCTCACAAAATGTCTTTAGGCTCCAACTGAGTATTCATGCGTGACAAGATGGTGACCTTAACGTTTATGGTGCTGACCATCTTGCTAAGTGGTGCCAAAGCTGTTCCAGTTGAAATTACTCATCAGCCACCTGGTACTGAGCAAATTATCCGTCAAGGTGAGTGACAATTTTGTTGTTGTTGTATGGATTGACATACGAAATGAATTTTGTCAGTAGGTTTGACGTCAACGCCACCTAGTTAATGGTTATGAATATTATTAATTTATTAATCATCCACAACTAATTACAAGTGATGAGAATCTTAATTTATGATTTTAATAATTTTCCAGTAGACACCACTCGTCTCTCTCACTTTGCCGATATGCAGGTATTGTAAATGGTTTCTCTCTTCCACAATATTCAAGACAAACATTTACCGTTACACAATATTTCAATAGATGGAAAACTTCTTACTAAAAGAGGAGATTACTCCGTCTTGTAATCTATATTTAGCGTGCTCACATTCCCCCACTTTCGTTTCCAACATAAGGTTATCAGTATGTGTAAGACGGCCAATAAATTTAACAATGTACTTATCAAATATGCATTTAACAAATATAATAAAAAGAATACATTACTTGAATATTTCCACAAAACCACGTTTAAATAATAATTATATACATATACCATCTTATATCCCAAAACATTATTTAAAGCATTAATGCAAACCCCATGAAAGTTCTTATTTGAGATCAGTAATGGAGTTATTTGAGATAAGCTATAATAGTTTCTATGTAACCTAATTTAGGAACTCTCTCAATAGTCTTTTGCAAACTTTTACCAATAAAGCCACAGGTTTACTGTTCAGTTATTGCTGTAAATTACATGTGATTCCCTCCTCAAATTGTAAACACTGATGTGATGCTATTCACTTGAGGCGAACCAGAGCGTTCCTTTGTCATATTAGCTCTCTCAAGCAGAACAAGTGTAGCAATTTTCAGTAACATTATTTTACCTGAAATTACTAGATGTAATCAGCATACATTTCCGCCAAACATCAATGGAGACTAGTTTATTCCTTACACTTACACACTGCAGTATATATTTACAAAAGATTTTTGAAATATAAGACACCTAACTGTTATTTTATATCAATATATTTATATATATATCTGAATTGTAAGCATTACTGATGTTTTGCTTAATCACAACACTCTCTCTCTCTCTCTCTCTCTCTCTCTCTCTCTCTCTCTCTCTCTCTCTCTCTCTCTCTCTCTCTCTCTCTCCTCTCGATTATTGTTGGTGCTATGACGAGAAATATATATTGTGCGCTAAGAGCGTAACGTAAATCTTATACGTATTATGTTATTTATATTTAAATTTTGTGAACTAATAGTATTTTGTCTACTATGTCTATCCAACTTTCAACTTTTGTCTCCATACTATTAGAGAAAGTAATATTTATTGTTGTTGTGTATGTCAATTTGACCAAATCATTACGTATACATTTCTGCAGAATTCAATACACAGTATCACAAAGCAATGATTAAAATTGTAAAAAATATAAGCAGTAATCAGCACATGATGTATGAAAGCAATATGTCATTTAAACTAAATCAAAATAAAGTCTGATAAATTCAGCACTACACGGCCTGAACCCAATATATCATCGCGTGTCCAAGCCGATGTTCGTCCGAGGGTTGCCTGTTTTGTTGTGATTTCTGTTTTCTTTTTTAGTGGTGGTGGATTGTTTTGATTTAAGCATATATGTTTTTAGTAAAACGTTTTCTTTTTCTGAATCGGAAATGTCATCTTTACCCGAGTTAAAATCATCGCTGATAAAAATCTGTGAATGTGGTCAGTAGCGAATCATGACAAGAGACGATGCGACTTGCTTGTGAACAGCTAAGTGTAATGAAGAGATTGGACTCTGAGTAATTCACTTAGAAAGAGTCCGCGATTTTCATTGGTCAAAGTATAAAACACGAATAAAACTCCATGAACATACTAATGCTTACTATTCGAATTCAATGGCTGAAATGTACAATCTCATAACATTATATTTAAAATTTTACTTCACAACCAGAAATTGCACTGTTGAAGCTATTATCAGTCTAGTGTAATGGCATCGGTACACATTCACACTCAATACAACAGTTCATTTGTTCGAATTTTCAATTCACTAATTATTATTTAACAATGTTATAGTGTGAAACAAGAGCAAGATACAATAAATAAACTATGCTATAATATACAGAATAATTGAATGAATTCCTTTCATCTTAGCCCACTTAACCTTTCATCACTAGTAATTATTTACTCACCAAGAATGTATTTAATAATGTCTATAAACTCAAGTTGTTTTATATTCATAACATCTATCAACCTTAAATATGAGTTTATTCTGGAACGCAATGATTATATAACTGTTATATTCTATGGCAGAGTAAATTTGTCTCTCCTCTTTTTAAACTTAATTATTACTTAAATTGTTAAATGGTAAGAGTACTCTAAACTTGGGCACTCCTTATGACTATCGTTTCAAGTGTCTGAGTTAATGTAAATGCGTGAGGCGAGAATATGCTAGTAATGATCAAGTAATGTAAACAAGTGAGTAGTTTTTATTATCCAATGGTTATGATTGAAGAGAAGGGACCAGCCAATGGGCTGAGATCATCATGTTTACTTGCTGTATGTTAGTTCCTAAAATTTTGAAGGCAATCAAACTAATTAATTGTATTAGTCTTAGGTATTTTATTTTTGATTTACTAAATATATTGATCTTCTTATACATATTGATAACCTTATGTTGGATTTAGTAAATATATTGGTCTTCTTATGCATATTGATAATCTCAAGTTGGAGAAGTAAGTGGGTGTATGGGGATTTACTAAATATATTGACCTTCTTATGCATATTGATAACATTGTGTTGGTGAAGTAAGTGGGTGTATGGGGATTTACTAAATATATTGACCTTCTTATGCATATTGATAACCTTATGTTGGAGAAGTAAGTGGGTGTATGGGGATTTACTAATTATATTGACCTTCTTGTGCATATGGATAGCCCTGTGTTGGAGAAGTAAGTGGGTGTATGGGGATTTACTAAATATATTGACCTTCTTATGCATATTGATAACCTTATGTTGGAGAATTAAGAGGGTGTGTGGGGGTTAACTAAATAAAGAATAGAGTAGGATTTGCCTTCTCTTTTAGTGAGAATATTTCCACTCTTTGGTGAATTGTTTTTTAGGATATGAGACTGTGTAGACATAAAAACAATTTGAAAGTGGTTTCTTAGAAGTGTTGATGTCAAATAATCCTTTTAATTGTATTTTTTACATGTAATTTGATTGTTGATTTAATAAATATATTGACCTATTATGCATACTGATAACATTGGAGAAGATAGTCGGTGGATGTGGGCTCACAAGATATAATGACGGATATGTCTACTCCTATAGTAAGAAGCTTTCCATGTGTGGAATATTGTGGGACGGGAGTAAATGTTCGTCTTTAATGATGTTGATTACAGAAAACCTGTACAGAGCCCCAATATCCGCCAAATGAGCCAAAAGTGATGGGTCTTCTGGAAAATTATTAATAACATAAATTAAGATTCTCATCACCTGTAATTAGTTAAGGATGATTACTTAATTTGAAATAGCATAACCATTACCTATGTGGATTTAGTGCCACACTACTAAAATAAATCCGTTTGCGATTAAAGAAACTAAATATTAGGAAGACATCCAATATATTTTGAACTCTTTCAACTGAACATTGAACTTCAGACATCCCATACAAGTATTCCACAATAATATTCTTAAAAACAATATGTAACTTTCTCTAGTTATAAACATCCACTATAAGACTGATTGAAATGAATGAGAAGACAACTAAGGAATAGGTATGTGTATGAAAGTCTGTTATAAATGTGTATACTAGTGCGTTTTGTTGCATATACATGAGGTTTGAGAGTGTGTCTCTCTTTGTCGTCTGAAATGTCCTATGAATATTCTATACGTACGTTGGCATTCACACTGTTTGGTAATCCCATCATCTTTCTGATGAAACAGTCTTAACGTTTCTTCTCTTTATATCCCCACTATTATAAACAGTCAGTTGGATTATTATAAGATATAAGTATAAAAGAGTTCGCTAAACATTACTAGTTAAATATAGGGAGTAAATTAATACAATACTCAAAATTAAGTGTGATGTCACGATGTATAATATTTTGCAGTTGCCTTTGCTGTTCATTTCAAATTTGAGAAAGTATATGTTGGTCATCAGACAATGATGTTCGATGATGAGAAGACGAATATCGGGGATGGTTACAACAAGGAGACTGGTGAATTTACAGCTCCGACAAGTGGCATCTACACCTTTAATTTACAGATCACGAGCGCACCTTATGAAGGTTGGATTGATGGTCAAGTGGTTTTGTCTTCGAAAGGTACACTTTGTTTAGCGCATGCAAGCGATTCAATATATAGTTCAGGGTTTTGTACTACAAAAGTACAATTAAAGAAAGGTGACATAGTATATTGCCGACGATACGATGGGGGAGACTATGTCTATGGTGGGATTTATGTTATGTTTAGTGGAACAATGATTTCTGCTGACCAATAATATCATACAATATTCGTCACTGCTCCTACCACGAGATCTGCTATTCCTTCATCAGAATGATAGTTGTTACTATTATTGCTACTTCTTATATAAATCTATTATAACACGTTGACTATAATTAAGGGTTCGTCAAAAAAAATCTTTAACAGTATTAAATTTCAGTTATACTGAGACGAATTCAGTTTGTATCTTGAAAGTGATTGAAGGCGATTGAAATTACAGTAAAGTTCATAACACAAAAAATAAAGTTTCCTCATTCTTGTGTGAATGTTGTGTGAATGTTGTGCAAAAAGTGAATTGAAATGAATATGCTGCAAGAAATATACAATCCCAATAACACAAACAATACACACTTATTGCAAGCAGCCCTGTATCCATGTTGGTATCCCATATGATGGACAACACAAAATACACAACAATTTTAGGTCAATCGCTACATTGACTCATTTCAGCCACCAGAGGAAGGTCCTCACATATAATGACAAGGACAGACGTGAACGGATGTACAGAGGGACAAACAGACAGACGGATAAACAGACGACATATATGATGACTACATTTAACTTAATTTTACTCGAAATGAAGGTGGTAAGAAATGACAGAAGACAGAAGAAAATTAATAAAATATTTATATAAAAATAAACTAAACAAAGAAAATAAAACAACAATCAATTACAAAATACACTTAGAACAATGTTCATAATATTTTTAAGAGAAAAGTTAGACTTTCCTAGCTAGTTATGTTTTCCCTGAACATATTCAAATAGTTTCTTCTCAGTTCTCCAATAAAATAGATTTGCACAAAGTTCCCAATATTAAAAGATTTGCACAAAGTTCCAAATAGTTCCTACATGGATAGAGACCATTCTCACACTCCTGGCCAATGTACTACTTTCACATAGTTACAATGATTGAGTTTAGCATGTCACTGGCTGAGTCTATGTAGCCTTACACTCCTAATAGATGCAGTGTTGTTATGAACCAATTGCTCTTACACTTCAGCAAACCGTTTGTTTCATATCCAGTATTAGGAATTTTACAGAAACTTTAATTTAATTAGATAAATTAATTTCTCCCCTTTCCCTAAACAGACTGGTTGCTCAAATTATCTTTCGTCTCATATGAAAATGCGCCTTTGTAGTACAGACAGATTCACGAACAGACAACTTGTGTACAATAGCCGGTTTGGAAACCGTTAACACTCTCTTAAATCCTTATGCATTCAAAGGTTCATTTAGCTCAGTCGATCCCCCATCCAAACCACGAATTAGGTCTATATGCATAAAAATTCACTACGAAAGAGGTATTAACAAATAAAGAATTTAATAGTTAATATTTAACAATAACACTCAGTTAAGAAGACAGCTTCAGATCTAAACTAAGGCAAAGTTTCAGTTCACTTGACTATTACTGTTTTAGAGTTTATTTTGCCAGCACTTTCGATTGATTCAGAATTCGGTTTAGTTACTCATCTTTCTCAGTAGTCTTGATGCATACGTGGTCTAAGGACAGTTCGATCCTTCCACGTATCAAGCGATGCTTGCGTAGTATGGTCATAGTTTCTGTTACGTTTCCAGTATTTCTTTATAGACCCTGCCTAGGATAATTAAGGACTTTAAAGATAATAGATTAATTTAATTCCTTCTCTCTATCCTATACAGACTGGTTGCTCAACTTATCATTTGACTAACTTAAAAATGTGTCTTGTAGTGCAGACAGCAGATTTACAAACTGATAAATTGCGTACGTTAGCTGGGTTGGAGTCGTTAAATTCCTCTAAATTAATATGCATTCGTTACGTCATTCAGCTCAACTGCCCCCATCCAATCCATGAAATAATCATTAGGTCTATTATGCATAAAAATTAACTACGAAGAGGTTTAACAATTAAAAATAAGATTTAATAAAGTTTAACAATTTAACAATAATCAAATTCGAGCGCGAAAGTCTATTTCTTAATTCCTCACGTGCATGCTTATTACTGTTCTTTGAGAAAGAGTGCCCACTTGTGTCTTATTGAATTTTAGTCATCTGAGTGGTACTCAGCTTTATGTCTGTTACGTTTCCAGTATTTATTTAAAGACCCTGCTTAGAATAATTAAAAGACTTTAAATATAATTAACTCTTTCTCTCATATCCTATGCAGACTGGTTGCTCAATTTACTATTTGACTAATTAAAAGTGTGTCTTGTAGTCAGACGACAAATTTACAAACTAATAAATTGCGAACTTTTAGCTAGATTGAAAACCGTTAAATCCCTCTAAATTAATATGCTTTCATTTCAACATCCTGCTCATTCGCCCCCATTTCAATCTAAGAAATCTATTGGTCTGTTATGCATAAAAATTGACTACTAAGAGGTATTAACAAGAAAAATAAGATTTAATAAAGTTTAACAAGTTAACAATAATCAAATACGAACGCGAATAGTCTATTACTCTATCTCTACGCGCACATGCTCGATTATCGTCAACAATTTAAATTGCCATCAATTTGTTCCCTTAATGTTTGTATTCTGAGATTGTACTCAGCTGTATTGCTTGTATCAGCCTGGTCTCTTTATTCGGCCAGTCAGTCTATTTTCACAGTCCCGCTCTAGCGACGCACGTGGTGCATAGGAAAAGGCGCTCCTTTTTTATGTAGCTAGGGAACTTGAATTTTAGTGACATGGACCCTCAGTGTAGAGTTCACCAGTAGAACCAAAGCAAGGTGAGGTAAGGCATGGACGATAAAACCGATCTGTGGAACAATGGGCTCTAATATACTTTCGATTGAACACATTCCTACTAAAGCATGTCCCAGATAAAATGCGCTGAGTAAGAGTTTCGACCTCGCGTCGTTTTACAATTAGATTTAGAAAAATGTAATCGTCTCACGCATGTTTTCATTTAACAGCATGACGTATGAAGCAATAAAATAGATACAACGTTAAATTAATGTTCATACAAAGGGGTAATTCAAACTAACAAAGCGCTTCACAATTTACAATTAAAATTACACGCAATAATTGAATTACATGAGAAATTCATATCGAGCACAGGCATTCTGACTCTTAATGAATTAAAACAATATAAATTAAAGTACAAAATGGAAAAAGAGTTACAATAAATTTATATTCCGTAACTTATAGGTTTTTCAGCCATTTCTCTGGACCATGCTCAAGTATTATGGAAATAATATAATACATAGCACAAATACATACTTAAACAATATAGGCAAAATACTATTAAATAAAATGATACCTTTTTATGAGAAGTCGAAGGGTATCTTGATTCTCAGCGGCTTGTCGGCTGCCCCTCATGACCCGAGTTAGCTGAAATGGACCTAGCTAATGTGTGCTCCCAGTGACGGAGCGGAAGCGTGTAGGCATATATATAGAAAAGCATATTGCGTATCACGTGACTGTTCGCGAAGCATGTAGTTGGTTCGAGAACCGGACAATGGGCCTAAAGTTACATAACATCTTGACCTGTTCTAGAAGCGTCTTGAAAAAGGGAGCTTTGAACAAAGGAGTCAAGGGTTTCAAAATTCAAATTTGAAGTAAACAAGACAAGTGGGTCATCAGGTCGGACATTTTTATCAGACTGTGACAATGTCCTTGTGTCGCCTGGTCTCTTGTTCCAGTCCGACCCGGTCTATCCCACTGTAGTTGCACCAGTGGAAATGCACGTGGCATACAAAGGGAAACTGTCTTTTAGTTCACCTCTGGTGTACTTGAGATTAGACCAGCATACGCCTACACGTTGACGTTGCTTTAATGGTGGTAGACTTTTCTGGAAGAGCTGAACTCTCTCAACAGAGTTCAAACCCGGCTTGTACGGGATTTCAAGGACGAAGACAAAGACAACTTGTCCAAGCTCAAAGACGAAGAGGTCTATGCTCAAGGACCGATCTATGGAAACAAATGTGTCCCATAATCGTCTGCTAGCATGTTTTGCTATTTAAGCACGATTAGTTCATATGCACGAATTAGAATTTCGACTGACGCGTCGTTTACAATTTTAGATTAGATAATATAATCTTCTAACGCATGTTACATTTAACAGTGCATGACGTATGAATTATCAAATATTTACAACGTTAAAATTAGACTTCATACAAAGGAATAATTCAAATCAAGCAAAGCGCTTCACAATTTACAATTAAAATTACACGCAATAATTTGAATTACATGAGAAATTCATATAGAGCGCAGGCACTCCTGGCTCTAGTGAATTTAAAGTCAATATAAATTAAAGTTACAATGGAAAGAGTTACAATGATTTATATTCTATAACTTATAGGTTTTCAGTCATTTCAACGAACCGTGCTCAAGTTATATAGCAATACATAGTAATATATAACACAAGTACATACATAGCTTAAATATACAGAATACAATCAAATAAAAGTGATACCTTATGAGAAGTTGAAGTGTTTATCTCATCTATCACGCCGGTCTGTCCGTTTCCTATACGACTTGCGAGTAGCTGGCATGGCTGTCGCGTAGCTAGTTGTATCTCCGAGTGTCGGACGGGTGCGTTTTACCAATATTTATAAGAAAGCATAGAGCATATCACGTGATGGATCGCGTGGCATGTAGTTGGTTCTAGAACCTAGACAATGGGCCTAAAGTTACATAACATCCTGACCTCTTTGTTGGAAGCCTCGCGATATGAATATCGCGAGAGAGCTCCAAAGAAAGGAATTTCAAATCTCGATATTTGAAAAATAAACAAGTGGGTCAAACAGTCAAGACATTTTAATCAGACTGTGACAGTTTCCAGCAACCTGGTCATCTCCTGACTTGTCACACTGACGAACCGTCATAGCATAGCGTCAACAACGATGGCCACACGGATTTGTATGTCGTTCACCAATCAGGCATCCAAACAATACATAAACATATTATAAGGCAGAGAAGAAGAAGAAACCAAAACCCAATCTGAAAGATAGCGTGGTTCTATAAGTGATTTGCGGTTACATTCGCATACCAACCAAGCATGTGTGACTGATACAATGCGCTTAGTTTTAAATCTTCGACTATCGTGTCTTTTTACAATATATTTATATTCATAAAAGATACAATATAATTCACATGTGTGTTAATTTTAACATTACATGAATGTATGAATTTCCAAACATTTACTTCATCAAAAATGGAATTCATACAAGGAGAACAAAATATAATTCAAATCAATTATGAGCGCTTTATGAATTAACAATTAAATTATACGCAAGAGAATCATTTGAATTACATAGAAATTTGCAACGTGCACAGATGTTTTTTGCGGCACAAGAGAATTAAGGTTTATACAAATTAAAGTTAAAAGTTACAATTAATTTATATACAATGAAATCTTTAGGATTAGTCATTCGATCGAATCACGTATGCTTGGAGGAAATTATAATTATTCGCATAAATATATACATAAATTCATATACAAAAATACAAATAGTAAAATGCAATATCATTGTAAGAAGTAGACGTGTTACCTTCTTAAAGTAGACTTTACTGTACAAGACTCGGGTTCCTATGTTCCTTCTGACTCAGCGAGATTTCGGCGACTAGGCAAGGTGCTCGTGTGTATGTCGGCCGGTCAGCGGTGGCGAGTAAAGAATATTAAAGCGTCAAGGGTATTTATTGTAGTGCAGGAATGTATCACGTGACTAGAACTTTCTCGACTGTCGTCTAAAGTTACATAACAAGGGATGAACTCACTATTGTTTTTTCTTCATGCGGTGCATGACGGTAGGCTTCAAACAAAGGAATTCAATTTGAATATGATATTCGAGTTTCGGATGTGGGTCATAAGTTCATGACAAGAATTCTGGTTAGAAGTCTGTCACACCGTTTACAGCAATAGAAGCAATGCTACAAAATTGCAATACTCCAAACCTATGATGAAAATCCTGCGATTTATAAATAAAGTTCTCAGAGACTAATTATACATGGCAATTTAATATGGTTACATTCTACACTAAATATGTATCTTAAACAACGAGCTTTGACCTACCATTAAAACCTTACTTCCAACTTCCTTACACCTCATTAAACTTGCGTACGGTAAACGATTACCTCCCTCTCTCTTTCATTCATGTACTGATCAAGGACGCATTTTACTATGCATGGACTGGTCGGATTTCTGCCTGACTATGGTTCACAACATTAACTACCTTACTTCTCTTGACCCAGAAAACATTTGTCCTGTCTTACGGGTGATGCAATGTCTACATCATATGTCTGTATAAGCTATTATTAAACTACCTATTGCATCTACATTTAGATTTAGTTTACTACTAATATCTTACATCTAAATTTGTATTCCATTCTATTTATCCTTTTTTTTTTTGAAATATTAATTGATGGGTTCCAGGCGAAATTTTATTAATATCCAGACAACCACATTCCAAACTGTCATCTACGTATTTATTCCAAACAGGCATTTACACAATTATTCCAAACAGTCACGGTCACACTAGTGCAGTCATCTATACATTTATTCCAAACAGTCATTTACACACTTATTGCAAACAGTCGTCTACAGATTTATTACAGAAAAAATGCGTTCCTTATCTTTCCACCTCTTCCCCAACACACCAGTTTAAACAGGTCACGTGCCTTTCTAGACTTCTCACCTCTACACCACCTCACTTAGAAAATGAAATCGATATATGGGTAAATGACACCAAAAGTATTTTCACCTGAATGAGTATTATTTATTTCTAATTCCGACTGAAACTATTCTGATTGGTTTCGTTAGTCATTAAGTCTTAGTTGACATCTCATGGTGAAGTTGTTAAGCTTGTTTATCTAGCTGATACAAAAGGTGCTGACATAAATCTTTGCTTCATATATCTGTTAACTTTAATTCCTACATATAAAACCGTATTTCATCATATTTCGATGAGCACATTGAAAAACAAAAAGCAAAGAAACTCATGTGGTAATGTTTTTATACATATTTTAAGGCGACAACATTCTGATGTTTTTATATTCTTGTAGTCCTGAGCAAGTCACAAAGGTTAAATGGTTATTCACAGAAACATTTATTACAAAGTAAAGATACATTTCTATATGCAGAATACAATTTTTTTCCACTCATAACTTGTACAAACATCATAATCACAATTCACAAAAATGGTTCACAGATATATGCTACTGAATACTATTCACCAAATTGTCAAATAAAAAATATATCTATATCTGGATATTTTTAAATCTAACATTTCATCAGAAATACAGTTGGGTCAAGGAAGTCTTTACTTGTTTTCATTAACATCCTCCAGGAGCTTTTTTATCTTCTTTAACATCCAACAGAAGACTTTACGTGAAATCATTAATGTCCATCAGGAGTTGGTTTCTTTATAAATTAATATCGAACTAAAGTAATTTCTACTTAATAAAATTAAATAGGAGATTATTCTAGTATTCATTAACATCCAACAGGAGTCCAATTTTGATAATAATTAATATTCAGCAGGAGTCTTTACTTGTATTTTTTAATATCCATCAGGATTCCTTTCTTAAATTACTCGTATATTTTTAGCATTTAATTAGACAGTTACAATCCGGTACAATTATTACTATGTCAGGCACTAGACAGATAAGTAAAAAATACCCCTATTTTTTAGCATTTAATTAGACAGTTACAATTCCATGCAATCACACTCTGGACAGTGAATTTGCAACATCAAATCGCCTTTAACAAAAGGGATTCCGAAGAGTTGAAGATATTAATACAAATATGTATTAGTTGTGAAAGAAAGATAAACATCAATCTGAAATGATAATTGAAAACAACTATTCATTTGTCATCTCAGCAATACCTAATCCCCCACCCCAGGCAGCGATTGGGTGAGCGTCTGGGCTAGCTAAATTCTAAACTGCCCGACAACTGATGACAACATTAAATTAATAAACTATTCACAGACAATTTGTTGCGACCCAGTACAAAAACAAGTGACAGTCAGATAGAATATCAGCCTACTATTAAAATTTTTAAAAATATTGATTCATTTACTGATTCCTGAAATTCAATTTACATATACTATTAGCAGTTTTGGAAATATTAATAAATATTCACATAATGCAAATTCATATAACAAAAATAAATATGGTGGAGTATAACGGAGTCCAAACCTCAAAGCTGGATTGTGGATGAAACATCAGAAATCAGTAATTGCAACTAAAGTTGAAGTTAAAATAATGATGGACTTTGAAATATGAGTTTCCTTTAGAAAAGCGGATTTTGTTGTTTTCAATATGTCCAAAGGACAACATGTAGCATAACAATAAAACATAAACATCTACTGGTTAGACGTGTGCTACAGTTGTAGTACACGATAAACACTACAACCCAATAATAGTGGACTGGAGACACTGTAGATTCATTTCTTCTAATGATAGAGACATAGTACGTCATCAAAACTAGCGACTATGGACACACTAAAAATAGAGTAGAACTAGGGATTAGTGACCAACTTTAGATCCTGTAGACTGTATAGCTAGTGGCTATATAGTTCACTAAACAACTATATTATAGTTGTTTTCACTATATATATATATATATATTCACTATATAGTTACAATAGAACTATTGACTTTAGAACACACTATAAAACTACAAATAGTGTGCGTATGACCAGTACGGGTTACTGGCATTAGTCATTGATAATTTCCAATTGCACTTCAATAATCACAAATATCATTCATCACACACGTTTTGTATAGTGCTCGCTCGTCCAAAACATGAAAGGCTTCCATAAAGTGCGATTGGAAGGAGAAGGTAGAGGTAAAATGTATTCGATGAAAAGATTGTCAAGAACAAAAATTTATGAGGAAACATACGTTGTGAACACGTACATAGCCTCCTAACTTAGAACCTAATTTAATTTAGTTTATCTGCACATCACATAATCATAAACAACATTATATTCAAACTGGTTCAATTTAATTAATGAAAGTACATAATTAGGTTTATAAGGAAAATCCTCCCACCCTTCCAACATATCAGTATCAAGAGTTATTAATGATAAGAGCATCTTAAAATTATTTTTGTTCATATTTTATTTTAACAAATATGTGTCCATTTCTGATTATCATTGCACTTCCCAATAATTGTGGATCTAATATCAACGGGATGCAGACGAAATGATATGCTTGTTGCGACTTGCTATATTTATATATTTATATATCGACTTGTTAAATCTATATATGGTCACGTTCTATCTACATGCTATATCTATATATGGTCACGTTCTATCTGCATGCTATATCTATATATGGTCACGTTCTATCTATGAACTCACTATATCTATATGTGGTTATGCTATGTAAGGGATTCTTATAATGCCCCTTCCACCT
This sequence comes from Sinotaia quadrata, assembly GCA_028829895.1. Taxonomy (NCBI): domain Eukaryota; kingdom Metazoa; phylum Mollusca; class Gastropoda; order Architaenioglossa; family Viviparidae; genus Sinotaia; species Sinotaia quadrata. Next base: position 133,928,598 of record CM054180.1, on the reverse strand, counting down.
CCCCCTCCTATACGTTTGTTTACATTTGATGAACAAACCTGAATGGCTTATGTTATACGCACAACTTCAGACTCTCACACTCTTCCAAATTTAATTCAATGCATGTAATAATCACTGCAGAATTAATAGCCATAGACAAAGCAATAAATCTGGTCAGAGAATACAAACTCTCACCCAAAAGCGTATTTATTCTTACAGATTAATTAACATCAATACAAAAGTTAATATACCCATTCTGTCAGTGAAGACCACAAACAAATACCCAAATCAACCTCAACATAAATAAACTATCATAAATAAAGGAACCCAAACTACAATTATATGGATCCCCGTCACACTAGCGTACAGGAAGTAAAGCAGTGGTTTGGTGATGGAGAGGGGCAGGCAAAAATATATCTCCATACCTGGAAAACAACTCCAATCCAAAGAACTGAAATAAAAGCACACGTTAAAAACAGAATATATAAACAACCACCACCACCCTTTCCCCCAACCTTCCTACACATTTCCCACAACAGAACAATATCCAGAAGTAGACTTAACTCCACAAGATACACATTAAATCATGAATCAAACATATGCACACACTGCAGAATAGAAAACACTATTCAGTATTTCCTTTCACAATGGAAATTACTCATCTAGTTAGATTAGCACTAATCACATTCCCCAAGCAAACAAATACACCTTGAACAACACATTGTTAAACGCTACAGACTAAGACCAAATATCCATTAAAGAAACTACCATAAACACTTTCCGTTGCAACATCATGAAAAATACACCCTCTCCCCCCTCAGAAGCAATTGAGGGTAGGAGGAGGACCCCACAGGAACAAACCCAAACTGAGAACAGCATTTTGACATTTTAAATCTGAGCTCTTATTAGTTTGTTTGAAAAACAGAAATTGCTGTCGTCATGTAAAGGGACATGTTGCCTTTTAATTTTTACTTGCCATTTCGTATTTTCCATCATACATTCATTTAGGGATCATCCCTTTTGCAACATTCATTTTATGGCGAGAGGTACCTAGTGAATTATGAGAATAATTATTATTATCTCTCCACCTATGATAATTTCAATTCTCAGTTGTGAAAATTAGAATGAAGGAGTAACTGACCTGTACCATTTCCAGTGCCTAACCACTATAATACATGCAGACAGCATACTGACCTGTACCCTTTCCAGTGCCTAACCACTATAATACATGTAGACAGCATACTGACCTGTACCCTTTCCAGTGCCTAACCACTATAATACATGTAGACAGCATACTGACCTGTACCATTTCCAGTGCCTAACCACTATAATACATGTAGACAGTAAGTCAGTATTGACCTGGCATATCCAAATAACTCACAGTGGGCATTTGACTTCATTATTTCTCTGAAACTCTACTCTCATTTCCGTGATGATATCTATGAATTTGTTTATATATTTATGCTATTTGATTGCTAATATCTATGATAGAATAAACTAAATGATTTTCCAACATTCATCGAAAATGAAAAACTTCCTGCATCTACCTACGTCATTATATATAAGTTGCACAAAGCGTAGTTTTACAGTTACTATTTGTTTGGGATGGTATTTCAACATGTGCAAATATTAAATGCACAAAGGGGGAAGACTCGTCTGTCTTGAAAATGAAAACAAGTAAGTTTTATTGACTAGTTCATTAGGACAATTTGGTGAATGTAAAAAAAAACCAAATATTTCTTTTTCACATATTAATTGGGATTTAAATATACGTTCCAATGTGTATAACTAAAGGTGTAACATCTTGAAGTAAGAACAGTTTACCATACTCAGCAACAGTTACAAATTATTGTATGTAATCATTTCTATTTTCACTTCTTTTCGACGAGAAATCGGACAGGAGTGTCGTCCAGTTAAACTTATTATCCAGCTCTGCCATTATCACACACAGATTGTAAACTACTGTGTTGCCACACACCTGACCACTGGAGAACAAGTGTGGGTCAGACAATTTGATGGAGATGCTGTGCGCGGAGGGTCATGGACAATCTTTACTGGCTATTTGATTTCTCCGGACTAAAGATCAGAAAACAATACGAGCTTGCGTTTAATGTTCTAGAACCTATGTTGAATTCAGATACAATTGCTTCCTGAAATAAATGTTCTAGAACCTATGTTTAATTCAGATACAATTGCTTCCTGAAATAAATGTTCTAGAACCTATGTTGAATTCAGATACAATTGCTTCCTGAAATAAATGTTCTAGAACCTATGTTTAATTCAGATACAATTGCTTCCTGAAATAAATGTTCTAGAACCTATGTTGAATTCAGATACAATTGCTTCCTGAAATAAATGTTCTAGAACCTATGTTGAATTCAGATACAATTGCTTCCTGAAATAAATGTTCTTGAACTCGAACGTTTTGTTTCATCGAAGTTCTTTTGAAGACCTGACAGACGTCACACTGCACAACTGTGACGTGTATAAACGAGTGATGGTAAAGCTGAGTTTAATATATGACCCAAAGCAAACGATTAAGTTGAGGTTAACATATGACCAGAAGTAAACGATTAAGAGGATGTTAATAAATGACTAGAAGTAAACGATTAAGTTGAGGTTAATAAATGACCAGATGTAAACGATTAAGTTGAGGGTAATAAATGACCGGAATTAAACGGACACGTTGAAATGGTACTGACACGACAATACGAATACGAAATTAGTATTCTTAATTTGCAATATTTTTAATCTAAAACAATGTCATGACTATGTTGTGTTTTTTTTAAATATGTACCCCAAACTGTTCACGGTTTTGTTTCGTCTCTTTGTCAGGTGTAAACACATTGCATTCAAGAAGAAAAGCTCTCCAAGACAAGATTTCTTGAAAATTAGCACAAGACAGGCAATATGATATAGGAGAATGTTTTATTTACATATTAATGGGTGTGTTACGAGCATGAGCATATAAATCGAGTAGGAGGTCACGTAAACGTACGAATATATTTACGAGTCTGAGTATTAGTAAATGTGACGCACACGACACTTTGTTAATGAAACTATTATTATTAAAAATTAATCTCTCATAACTAATCACAAGTGATGAAATATTTATTTATTAATGATCTTCCAGCACACACTACACGTCTCTCTCACTTGGCGAATATTTTTGTGCTGTAAACGTTTTCTCTATTCCACTAGATAGAACATTTATAGTCACATAATCTCTCTGTAGGTGGAAAACATTTCACTAAAGACAAATCCTACCTTTAATCTATATTTAGCAAGCTTCCATCCACCCACTTTCTTCTCCAACATAACTTTATTAATATGCGTAAGAAGGTCAATAAATTTGAAAATAAACGTATAACATGAAAAATTAAATGTAAGTAGGACAATTACAATTAAATAGATGACTTGACATCAATATTCCATGAACTCATGTTCGGATGATTGTTTTCACAGTTTATATATATATATATATATATATATATATATATATATATATATATATATATATATATATATATATATATATTGATAAATGCCTTTACCTACTGATGACCAAATCGTTTGCCTACTATAATTAAGACACATGTAGATTTTTTTTTCAAATTCACAACAAAAGTTTATTGAAATTAACCTGCTCATGAAAGCTTAACTAAAAGGATTTAGATTAAAAGGGAGAGTATTCCGCGCTTTGAATATTTCTTTTAATATTCTTTTGAATGTTGCTTCCCTTGTGCCATATAAATTAATTACATTCAATGCTCTGTGTGTGTGCGTGTGTGTGTGTGTGTGTGTGTGTGTGTGTGTGTGTGTGTGTGTGTGTGTGTGTGTGTGTGTGTTTATATACAAAAAAATGTGTATGTTTTTGTCTTTTGAATGATATGAGAAACGCTGCAAAATAAAACAGCGCTCTCCGAGTTCAGTCTCCATTCACAAGGAAGCCAGTGAAAACAGTATGCACGGCCCCTCGCACAGCTTGCAGTCCGGACTCTCTGATCCATAACCTTTGCCCACGTCTCATTTGTGACGTCACCAAGGAAGTGCCCTGGTCTGATGGATCTGATGATGCCTTGGAGTACACAACTATCAAGATCTTGCCCGCCTTGTCGCAATTGATTGCGTGAGAGAGAGAGAGAGAGAGAGAGAGAGAGAGAGAGAGAGAGAGAGAGAGAGAGAGAGAGAGAGAGAGAGAGAGAGAGCCACATTACACTAGGCAATTAAATCCAAAATAAAACTCAGTCAGGTACAAATATTTCAAAACTACAATGTATTTTTTAAAGTAACAATACAAAATTATTATTAACATAGTTGACAAATAAAACAACACAACTATTTATTTCAAAATTTTTCACACAGAAATTGTAAAAACGTGTAAAAAGAGAAAACTCATACTAAAATAGTAAATAAACATTTCTACCCCAGATAAAATAATATATCAACACATGCACACGGCATGTCGACAATAATAATGCATTTATAAACATTCTTTCCCGTAACTACTGATGGTAATGATGATGATGATGATGATGATTATTATTATTATTTCTATGGGTGAACGAAATCCAGTGCTAGCCATACGGGAGAAAGATAAGTAGCAAAATACATTAATGTCTTAAATAAAGAAAAATAACAGCTTCTTCGATAAGTCTACTTAATAAGTCTACTTACGTATGTATAACTGTAAGTATAGCTCTATGATGTAGGGAACATATAACTAAAAGAACGTAATCCACAACAAACAAATCCACACTGCACTTAATCAAAAAGAGATAAAGGAAAAATGTGTTTCGAAGCACAGTGTATCGAACTGGAAAGATAAGCATAGCAGGTAATCAGTCCGCAGGTATTAATCAATACTGCTTATCCAACATTAATCAATACTGCTTATCCGACATTAATCAATACTGCTTATCCGACATTAATCAATACTGCTTATCCGACATTAATCAATACTGCTTATCCGCGACAATGGAAAACGTAATAAAACGTAGCAGGCCTTGCCCAGATGAAGTAACAAATTCATGTGACATTTGACACGTGACAGGCTCTGGGAGTTCAGATGAACGATGGTCATGGTCAACGAAAAGCACCGTTCTGTGGAAAACGGGGATACATAATGTTGTCTCTCACTCCGGGAAGGAAATATCGCCATTTCCCGGCAAAACGTGTACTTCATAAGTACAATGCTGGAAGTCGAAGAGACCCAAACAGCTTTATCTGAATATACCTTCACTGCTGTCAGCTCCATAGTTAGTTTGCTTTATTTATTTTCGAATATTGAGTCTTTTCATTATCAGTTTATCATTGTTTCCAAAGTAAATGAATGTTTTTCCGGTGGATAATTCCGAATAAGAGTGTAATTGGGCCCTCTAGTCTGGCATAATTCTACCTAAAACCACACACTCACTAGGCCATCGCTGAGGTAAAGAAAAATAGCCGAGTAGAGTAAAAATAATAAAGCAGCTACATTCTACATTCTAAGCCTAAATATCAAAATATCTAACGATTCTTAATTAAACCAATCGATCGCACACAAATTAAACAGTCCGTCAGTACTTCACACAACTGCTTACAATCATTGTTTACGGAAAGAAATATTCACAATGACAATGGCTTAAGCTTTCGCTCTTAAAAACTATAAATAAACTTAACACTTGCATATACACAGACAAAGCATATAATTCATAATGCATCTTTAGAATCAGACAAATATTTATGGGGTGTGGGTGGAGTGACATTCGTACGTATGGTAAAAGGGGAACTAGGAGCAATAATGATTGTTTTAAAGCAGGGGTGCACAAACTTTTTAGGCCAGAGGGCCACATTTTCAATTGATAGTGCATGGAGGGCCGCAAGTCAGATTGCACATGAATGACAACACAAATAATGAAATAATGTCTTTACATTCGTTTTTGCCTTATTAACCTAGATTTAGTCTTTATTAGTGAGAAGGGTGAGCCTGAATGTTGTTAACAACTTTGTCAATATTTGGTTCGAGTTTTGTAGTCGCCAGCCTCAAAATCGAATTGAGATTGTTGTCGGTCAAATTCGATCTCAGCTTGTTCTTGTTCATGTTCATTACTGAAAACGTTTGTTCACACAAGTATGTGCTGCCGAATTCTGACAACAACTTGCAAGCCAAGTCCTTGACATTTCTGTATGTGCTCGAGCTGAGACTTCCATAAAATGTTAAAATGTTGTTCTGCTGAAATGATGACTTCAGTTCAGGTGAACATTGAAGATCAATGACCTCCAGTGACAGTGATCAGGCACGAACTCTACACTACATGAGAAAGGATCGTGAATGAAGTTGAATAAGTCCTTGTGCTCCTTGAAGGCATCAAAGCGTTCAGTAAATTCCTTAAGTAATGTTTCACAATTGCAATGATATCTGCTGAAGTTACATTGGTACTCCTTCTGAAAAGCCAAACAAATCGGAAAATGACAAAGATTTCCAGCTTGCAGATTCGAACAGAAGAGCCTCAACTTCAACGTGAAGGGCTGCAGTTCCTTGTACATATCAAAGATAAAGTGATCTTTGCCTTGGAGACGCTGGTTGAATCTATTCAAGTGATCTGTCATGTCTGTCAGAAATGCCAAGTCTGCCAACCACTGTTTGTCAGTAAACACAGCCGTGTCTTTGCCTCTGACAGTAAGGAATTCACAAATTTCCGTTTGTAACTCAACAAACTGTTTTAATACTTTTCCTCGACTCAGCCACCTGACATCTGTGTGATACGGAATGTCTCGTTGTCTTCAAGAAATGATCTGAACTGTCGATGGTTAAGTCCTCTGGATCGTATGAAGTTCACAGAATTAAAAACGAATTTTTCATGACATTGTCAAATTTCAAGATTCGTGCACAGAGCAATTCCTGATGAATTATGCAATGGTACATGTGGACACTATCTGTTGGAATTCCAAACCCTGCAAATGTGACAGCAAATGAGCAACAAATCCTGATGCTCTTCCAGTCCCATAGCAGGCGCACCATCCGTGGTAACACTGGCTAGCTTTGGCCACTGGACGTTAAGGTTTCAAAGAACGGAAGTCACTCCCCCAAAAATATCTTCACCAGTCATCTGCCCATGTAGTGAAGCCATACCAGCTAATTCTTGAGTCATTTCAAAGTTCTCATCCACTGCAAGCACAAAAACCAGCAGTTGTGCTATGTCAACGTTGTCAATGCTCTTGTCCAAAGCATTTGAAAAGTACATACAGTTAGCAAGTCATTCACACAACTGTTCACAAACGTCTGTTGCTAAGTCTTCGACTCAGCATTGAATGGTGGTCGGTGAGAGTGGGACTTTGTTGAAAAGGTCGCCTTTTCAGGACATATTTCTGTGCAAACAGCTTGGATGCAGTCTTTGACGAAGTCACCGTCAGTAAACGGCAGTGATGATTTGGCAAGTATATGTGCTACTTTGCAACTTGCAGAGCAAAATACTTGTTTTCTTCAGACTTTTTTGTGAAGAAATGTTGCTGTGCTGACAGACCTTTTAAAAGTTGCTCAATTTTGTTGTTTCTCACAGGCCTTTTAAGTCATCAAAAGTAGAAGAATGCTTTGTTTTGTAATGCCGCTTGCAGTTGAAGTCCTTCATCACAGTGACAGACTCACAACAAATTAAGCACATAGTTGCTCCATTAAAATGCTGCATAAAGTATTTAAACTGATTATTTTCTTTTCAATTTTAGCTTCTTATACACAGGTTTCAACATATTTACAAAGGGCAGTAGTTTAAAAACAACTTCACTTCAGGCCGAAACCTGTTTTGTGTAATTCATTCAGTACATTCCAACCAGACATACACAGCCACATATTCACACACACTGACTGCACCATCCTCTCCCCCCCCCCCCCCGTGTCACCTCACCCCATCACCAGACTGAACTTTGGCTGGCTGCCTGCCGACTTGGGTTTAGATATAGACACTCTTTCTAATGCTATTTGATGTCACCATACATCAAAGATGCACAGATACTACTAGTTCAACACATACCCCTTTGATCAGCTGAACTGAACAATGTGCCCAATACACAGTGCTCTCACCTCAATACCGCATCCAGCGTTTGTTTTCAACACAGCACAAGATGCATGCACGGAAAAGCAGACCACTGTTCTACTCCCTTGTTCAGATTAATGTTAAAAGCTCCTTGCCATTACAAATAATGGTAACATCCTAAAGTCTTCTGGGGGCCGCACAGGGCCTTGTCAGGGGCCGCATGCGGCCCGCGGGCCGCGGTTTGTGCACCCCTGTTTTAAAGGAACCCCGTAGAATAGAGGATCTCTTTTAGATCTAAGGGACGCAGACCCTCAATCCTTTGAGTGTTCTAGTATGACAGACTTAAGTCCCCTGCTAAATGTACATTTCAGTTTTCTAAACATTATTCTAAATGGCGCTAAAGGTTAAATTCCATTAAAAGATAAATATTCAGGACTATTTTTCATTTCAAAGAATAGACGTGATTTTAGTGAACATACAACTGACAAAAAAATGACATCCTGAGATTTGAAAATAATGAGTAATTGCAATGGGTGTATCCTTTCAGTTAGACGACTCATTATTAGCAGGCTTATTTAGGTTGTGGTCATTCGGTTTATAACCAAATATTTATTCGTTTGCGTGAAATACTTGAAGTTATTCCCAGTTATTCTCATAGCGTCTACCAGGTTATTCTCATAGCGTCTACCAGGTTATTCTCATAGCGTCTACCAGGTTATTCTCATAGCGTCTACTAGGTTATTCTCATAGCGTCTATCGGGTTATTCTCATAGCGTCTACCAGGTTATTATCTTAGATCCATCACATTATTCTCTAAGATCTATCACGTTATTCACAGAACATCTGTCAGTGTTTCTCACTCTAATTATTATATGAGTGTCTCTCACTCTGTTCTCGGAGCTTATGTCACGTTATTCTCAGATCTATCGCGGTATTCCCAGAGTTTATATCAGAGCTTCTATCAAGTTATTCTCAGATTCTCTACTAGATTCTCTCAAGTTATTATCAGAGCTTCTATCAGTTTCTCAATTGTTCTTCTCAAAGTTTCTGTGTTAAAGCTTCTATCAAGATATCAGAGTTTCTATCAGTGCTTCTTTAATAGCTGCTCTCAAATTATTCTCAGAGCTTCTCTCAAGTTATTCTCAGAGCTTCTATCAGTGTTTCTATGAGGATATTCTCATAATTCTTTCTGAGCTCATATCCCGTTGTTCACAGAGCTTCTGTCAGAGCTTCTCCTAAGTTATTCTAAGACCTTCTAACATATATTCTATCACGCTATTTTCAGACTTTTCTTAGAACTTCTCTCAAGTTATTCTGAGATCCTCTAATATTCGTTATACTCATATTTTCTATAAGAGATTCTATCATGTTATATTCACACCATTTCTCGTAGATTGTCTCAAGATATATTCACACCATCTCTCGTAGATTCTCTCAAGTTATGATCAGAACTTCTATCAGAGCTTTTATTATATTCTTCTCAGAGTTTATGTTAAAGCTTCTATCAAGTTAATTTCACAGCTTCTATAAGGGCTTCTATCAGGGCTTCTTCAAGTTATTCTCAGTACTTCTATCGTTGCTTCTAACAGAGCTCCTCTCAATTTATTCTCAGATCTATCAAGTTATTCTCAGTACTTTATTCGTTGCTTCTAACAGAACTTCTCTCAAGTTATTTTCATAGCTTCTCTCATTTTATTTACAGAGCTTCTTTCAGAGTGTTTCCTAATTTATTCTTAGAGCTTCTAACACAGATTATTTCATGCTTTTGTTGTTGTTTTTTTATCCAGACGCCTATCTGAGCTTCTCTCCAGTTATTCTGAGAGCTTCTATCAAGCTATTCGCTAAGCTTCTGTCCGAGCTTCTATCACGTTATACTCAGACCGTCTCTCGTAGATTCTCTGAAGTTATTATCATATGTCACGGCAAAATGGGGTTGGGTAAGCATACATATTTTTATTTACCTTCTTACCTCCCTTTGACTTCGCGTGATGTCTGTTTCTTTGTGTATATGTATTATGGGGCGAAAGTGGTGTGATACATGCATTGTCAGTAAGTGTGTGTGCTAGCATGTTTATTTTGTGCTTTCAGCACTTTAATTTGATTTACTTGATTATTTATTTATGTTAGTGTTACATAAACATGTTAGCAATAGGTAGATAATATATAGTTTTATTTAATATAATTTTAATTAGGAACTATTTTTTGTTAGTGCACCTAACATTGAATGTACCAACGTCAATAGAAAAAGTTTCTCTGGAGACCTAGGTTTACATAAAAGAACTGCAGAGTCATCTTAGGCTTCAGTGCAGTGTGCGCCGAACGCCAGGGCTGCAGAAAGTACAGAGGGTTTTTTCGCCACCCCGAGTTCTGGCACAGCTATTTTGCTAAATGTTTCAAGAATTAGCAAAAAGTGCCATTGGAGTGCTCACCCCACGTTTGGCTGAGACTTTGCATATTTGAAGCATCTTCCATGGTACAGACCCACAGGACCCTACCTAGTCATACGTCGGGCACCCTCACCACATCGACAGCAAATACCAGAGCCATCATGTTTGGACTGGGGATTCTTGGGTCGAGCATTGGATGGAGAATTTCTTCAATTCACTCATCTATATTGGTTTTCACCATATGTAACATTCACCGCTTTTCACCAAGGAGTGCTTTCGGCGTTTATCAACGCGAGAGGTCGCTGGGTTCTTCAACCTGCGTGTGTGCGTGTTTCACCCCCATCCCTGACCAGGGGAGATCATCGTTATTTTGTTCCAGTTTTCACCGATGAACATTTTTGTTTATTTCTGTGAGAGGAAAGTGTGTTTGATATTCCTGAACATCGTACTCTTTGGGGACATTGACTAATTAATGTGTCATCGGGTTAGATCAACCCTCCAGTAACTCTAAGTAGGAAAATATTTAGTTAGTGGTGCATTCACTTAGGTAGGTTATTATAGTCTATTAATTATTTAGAGTTTTATAATTATTATTGACATTTATTTGTTTTCACCATGAACATTTTATAAACGTGATACCAGTATCATTTAATTATAATGTTATCCCAGGTTATCGTCTAGTTACTGGTTTGGAAATATTGGGAACTTAAATACAGTGAGTGATCCACAATTTTATAGTAAAATATTTTATAGGAAGTAAATAGAAATAAGTGACCAATAAAATAGTTGTCACATTTTATTCCCAGAGTGTAAGATTTATAACTGAATGATTTGTGAACTGAGCGATAAAGTTTTCTTTTGTTTAACGCATGAGCAAGAATTATTAGGACAATACATTTTAACATATTCATTAAAAAAATTATCAAATTACTTACTATTGGTTTGAAGGGGTGAGTGTGATGTTAGCGTTGTATTTTCCTGTATTTTTCATAGTGTTCATTCAAAATTTAAACCCTTATATAAACATGTCAGCATCCGTAAACCTGCTTGCAGAAATAAAATGAGCCAGCCAAACATCCGAGGTGTATTCATGTCAGACACCGTGACAACCAATCAAAAATATACGTACATTGTGTTGTCAAACCACTGAAGGACTGAATAAAAGTTGTGACAACCAACATGTCCGTACATTGTGTTGACAAATGACTGAAGGACTGAATAAAAGTCGACATCGGATACGTTTAGTTTACACACGTTAGTTGTATGCTACAACGAATTTCTCATTGATCATGTCTTTGTTCAAATAAATATATTTTATCTCCCCTTTCCCCTTCTCTTCCCCACCACCTTTGGTGACAGAGAGTTAGTAGTTTCTAATTACTATTATTGTTTAAATTTTAAAAAATCTGTTTTTTGTTTAAAAATATCATATTTCTTATCTCCATTAAGCATAATATGCATTGTCCACCTTAAAAAATATTGAACTATTTTCTCATTGACAGTTTAAATAAATAACTCTGGTAAGAAGATAAGTAGATAAATACCAATACTATCTGATGTACAAATCATTTCACTTTTATTGAGTACAATCATCACGCGCATCGTTAGCAACAGGTGTTGGCAGTTTGCTTAAAGATATGCTTGCAGGAATAGACATGATTGTTTAAGCTTCATTAAATGGTGAATATTTCCTTCCCTTTGTGCTTTTGTCTTCATGTCAGTCGTTTTGATGATCGTGACTTGTATTAACCAGTTGTTAAAATTAGTGAATAAAACATCAAATGGCGTCACGTGAGAAATACAAACAGCTATTTGACCTTTGTGTCAGTTAGATGTCACAGGTGTTTCTAAACTGGATCCTTTTAGTTATTCTCTCAAACGCATTTATTAACGTGGAAATTGAAGCTTTTCAGCACACTTTGAAAGGTGTTTTGCCTCCTGCAATCAATGGCGATTTATGGTAAAGGGTTCATGTTACAAATTGTGTCCCTGTTACTGCTGCTGAAGGTAGCAAAACTAAATAACGTGCAGCAAATGATGTTTGGGTTTAAGTCATTGTTTAATTAACCTGTTGTCATTGAATTTTATGATTTATTGGATTTATTACTATAATTCAAATATCACCTCTTTCAGATGATCATTACTAAACCTGGGGCAGTTTATGGACTAAATGAATGTATGCATGTTTAATAATAAGCTTCGGTTGCCTGTAGTGCGACCAGTGCATAACATACACACTCACTCATATATAAATAAAATACATTCAAATTATGACTGACAAATTAGTTTAAGTTACCTAACATCAAATTACGACTGATGAAATTGTTTGTTACATACAGTCATCGTATGACTGACGAAGATGTTTGAGTTGCTTAAAATGAAAGTATGGTTGACAAAATAGTCCATCACATAAAGTCAAAGTATGAATATATGGGGAATAAAAGGATAACCATTAATATAATTATATTTTCTTTATAAGAGTATGTGAGAGCTCTATAGGGTATAAAATAAAATAATCTACTTTTCTCAGGATGAACGATTCTGTTAATGTACAATGCAGAAGACGTATTTACAGTTTTCAATTGCAACATCATTATATAATGCTAAGACAGATTTATCATTGTTTACACTTGCAGCAATTTTTATAATGTAGCACAATTTTAAAATGATATGATACATTTGTTCTAATTTACACGTTCTGCATGATTGTATAATGTTAAGACACATTTGTTATATTTGGGATCAATATCTTCAGAAGAGAGAGGTTTTTTTTAATAAATACATATGAACTTTTTATATCAAAATAATAATTTCTTATACATAATTTATTGTTCAATTTATTCTTCATGTAACCTATCCTAAATGACTGATCTGTTCATACATACGTTTTTGTCAAAAAATCTATTAGCAGACAGGCCTAACACAAATAATGTGAAAGAAGATATTTATATCAGAAGTTCAATATTGAGCGGAATATGTTGATTTATAGTCAACAGAAAACAGCTATGTGTGGGATAAGTTGTTAAACTATCGTAATGAACATTCATAAGTCAATACACCAAGAACAGTGTAGTCATAATCTTGAAACTTTGATTAGACTTTAACATTCAATATTATTTGGGACTTGAGGATTGTTCTTCATCCTTCTATAATTGCATGATTACTATTCTGTGCTATACAATTAATGCCACAATGTACATGGTTAAGAAGAATGTATTACATTTTACACTATAAGTGTTTAAATTCTTCTGAAATTTTCTTTACACTTATTATTTGTTTGGGTCATTCATTGGGAGAAATATGGTGGTGGTGATGGCATGTGACGTAAGAATGAAAGTCGGACCAAATGAGATCGAAATCAAAATATCGCTCATTGCCTAAGGTCACTGTGTATATGTACTCAGTATAAGTATATAGGTTAGAAGGCAGGGAGGGTGGGGATGATTGCTGATGCGCCATAAATCTTTGGATTTGCATTTTCTTCACCATTTAGACCACGGTTTTCAGGATGGTGACATTGTATTAATTGGATGAAATATACCTTACTCAATTTTCGGTGTCGTTTTCACATTAAAATATCTTGTAACCCTGCCTCTTGTGAAGTATGAAAACAATTATAAAGTTAAATATAAAAATAACAATGTGGGGAAAATAGTTGTCCATGCCTAGCAAGATATACCGTGCAGAAATATAATCATAATTAATAGCATGTGCAAGGACAGAAGATGTTATATAACACTATCATTACTATTTGTTTAAAGCAATTCATATGTCGTATGCTGCTTGGGGTGACTCGTATTAATGCGATTAGTTGAAATCTATTTCAGCTGGCATGCTAATCCATCTACGAATGCCGATACAAACAGCAAGACTTATTATGGGGTGATGGTCTGATGTATTTAATTGACTGGCCAGCCCCCAGCAGAATGACTGAGTATATAAAAGAATTTGATAAGATATACAACAATGACGCTAACTTACAAGAGACACTACACTACAATTATGATGCAGATTTACATTACATCAACAGCTACATTAACATTAAATAAGATGGTAAGAAGTATAAACAATTAACAATAAAACTTTAATTTTTAAAAAAGAAGTAAATTATGAAGGCATAAAATTATTAACAAGGTATTTTCTTAGTGATTGCTATAGTCTTTCTTCACCGATCGGATTTGTTTAAATCAATTCTACCTGAATTGTTCATAATCATTGTTTCTATCAATAAGGAAGAACTTTTTGCAGATCTAGGAAGATTTTTAGGAAGACAAGGTCACAGTTCCTCGTTCGTTTAATTCAACTTAGCATTATTGAAGCTTTGGCCACGCCCAGGTTGCGCGCGTCAATGTCCTCTCAATCACAAGCTTCAAACAAAATTGTTCAACAAGTCCCTGAAATTATAAAATTTAACCAGCCCTAAGTCCTTTCTTCAAACTAGGTATAGTTATCCTATTTACATCTACCGATCTCTGACTATCATTTCAATATTACATCAATACAATACAATCTATAATTTAAAATCTACTCACATCTACCAGACACTTATTCGCCTTCAAAAAAGAGTCGTCTACTCACGCTTTCTCCCAAGCCATGATAGAGACACTACCATCTCCTAGCTTCTTCTAGTAGGTGTTTGTAATGGTCGGTTGGTCATGTTGGGGGGGGGGGCGCTTCCGGCTTCGGCCGCTTTCGCGCTTAGTGAAGGGATGTAATGGTCAATGGCACATAAAGATATTTATACAATCTAATCCCCCACGCATCTCTCTAAAAAAAAAAAAAGATAATTTTTGATCACGCCTATGCAGCTCCTTTGATTTCCCCCTGTACCTAAATGTTTTTGTTTTACGCCCACGCTAAGGTACGAAAAAAAACCCATCCGTCTCTACTCTTCCAGGAAGTTTGCACTTCCGACTAAGGACACATTCACGCTGACCTCTTTATTTAATTGTTACTTAAATTTGAATTGTTACTCAAAAATGAAAACTCCTTTCATGACAAATGCGAATACCAAAATTCCACTATCTAGTTATACAGTTCGAGGAAGAAGAATCGTAATGTCTTCTAACATTGAAGAACATATTTTTCTGAGCTTTAAAATATCATAATTTGTCCTCTAATACATACCAATAACAACTTAAACACGTCCATATTTTACAGAACAATTAAAAATTATTATACCAGATAAGAATAATTTACTTGGACAGAACAATTTGCTGTACTCTTTCATTCTCTCTCCGATACTATAAATAAATACACATGCGCTTACAGACAGGCTGAGGCAAAGCATTCAGTCAAGATTAGTACGTTCAATCACAAACGTCTTCAATTCACATATGTGAAACAAAAAATAATTGTTTCCTGATTCCCTCACGTTTTTACGGTTTTCAAGTTTTTAATTGTTTTCCCTCAAGTTTTTACAAAGTTTTTACTTTCTCCTTGATTCTATACACTTGAAACCTATATAGATATCTGAAGTGCTGTTTGTAAAATAAAATATGTAAATGTATGAAAAACTTATATAATGTGTAATTATTTGATGTATTTCGAAGAATAATTTATAACAGACGATTTAAATAAGTTTTAATATTTCATATCTAATACTTAAGAAGATTTTTCTATGAATGGTTATATCTCTATTTCTAAAACTGGTTGTATTTCTAATATAAAGCAAGCTTTTAGCATTTCTTAAAATGCTACACGTGGTTGTATTACTAATTCATAAAGTGGTTACATTTCGAATACTAAGGTTGGTTGTACCGATTGGAATGATTAGGTAATCAAAGAAAATTAAATTGGGGAAAGCAAGTCATGGCTTTGGGTCTAATTTGTTTGACCCATGGATATTTCATTTCTTTGTGTGCTTATCAGACTGAAACGAAAATACAAAGAAACAATCAGATAGCAATAAAAACAGTTCATTGGTGTTTATGTCCACAGTTCGCAGGAAACATGGACGCACTAAAGTTGTGGACCATGATGGTGATACTGCAGACATCTAGTGCAGCCTTCTACTGCGAAAATGTGTCGGCGAAGAGAGCAGGTGAAATGTTGGTCCCACAATTTTATTATAAATAATGTAATACTCATTATGCACGTATGTGTGTTCACTATATTTAAAATATTCATGTTATTTACTTTTTTTATTTCTGCACGTGTGTTCACGGTGTAAGGAGGTTTTGTGATCTATTCCTCTACATGCGTGTTCGATGGATTAGAGTATTATTGCCCTTTATATCGGCATTTGTATTCATTATGTTAAGAGTATTCGTACTCTTTATGTCTGTATGTTTGTTCATTGTATATAGACCTTTCTTGTTTTTTTTTTATTATTTTTTATCGCTGCACGTGTTTTTCACGGTATTAAGACATTTCTTGTTCTTACCTCTGCAATTGTTTTCACTGCATTACGAGCGTTTTTGATTTTATGTTGGGGGATGTGTGAGATGTTAATCCTCCACCACCCCTGCGTTTTCAGTAACAGTGGTCTTTTTCCAAAAACGCATCATGATCATACGTAGGGAAGACGTATCGCGCCCGACGTTGTTGTCTACGTCCTAATGGGTCTAAGGTTCGTTTCGCCCAGATGTTGCCTTCGCTGCTTAGCGTTGGTCAAAGATTCATCAACGAAGATAATATGCCGATCTAGAGTTATAAACAATACTATGGATGTTCCGTTTGAAATACTAATTAGGCCACCCTAAAACACACAGATAACAGTCCACGGTTCCTATTCGGAAGTACACTATTTTCAGCGTAAAGTGAATGTGTGTCTCTATTCACTGAATTAAGAGTATTCGGGTTCTATGTCTGCATATATGTTCACTCTACCTAAAATAGTCTGTTCTTTATCTCTGCACTAGTACACTAGGTCAGTCGCATTCATTAGGCATATTGACAAATAGCAAATAATTAGATGTTGAAACACACATTTGATGTATATATGTGTAGAAAATACACACACACACACACACACACACACACACACACACACACACACACACACACACACCGCATTAATTACTTGCCACGTTTACTGGCCGTAGTCGTGCAAATTTAAACAAAGAACCCCTTCACTCACTTAATTGACGCAAATACAAACAGAGGTCAGTAAATTTTCCACCATGCAGGACCTCACTTCCGAAAGAAGCATTACAAGCATTATTTATGTCCACGTCATTAAAATGTATACAAAATATTTGGGAAAATGTCCCATAATATAAGAGACTATTATGTCTGAATATTATTTGATTGTAGATCAGTGTGTGACTATTATGTCTGAGTATCATTCGATTGTTAGACAGTATGTGACTATATGTCTGAGTGTCATTTGGTTGTTAGACAGTGTGTGACTATTATGTCTGAGTGTCATTTGATTGTTAGACAGTGTGTGACTATTATGTCTGAGTGTCAAAAAATTACATTTCCACTCTCTAGTAATACAGTTCGAAGAATAAAACTCGTAGTGTCTTCTAAATTGATGAATATGTTCAAATATGAATAAAATTAATTCCCTCTGAATATGTATGCCGTCGTTTAAAAGGACACTTTCGACAGAACTGAAGTGTGCATTAGGTTAGCCGGTACTATTTGTCATTTTCATGACAGTAAGTTACCAAGATACCCGATTCTTTACCCAGCTTTGTAGTGTCAACATGGATTGATAATTTGAATCCTTAATTTTACAGAAGTTGCTTATCATGGGGAGATAATAGTGTACGCAAACGAAAGTCGACATGATACAGAAGGCACGTGACAGAGGGGAATATCTTTACATCTACCAATGAACTATCTGTCATGAAAATATCTATTAATCTGGTTTAAAAGATTTGGGGAGAATAAATTTCATATCTTTTCAGTTGACTGAAAACCCAATTTAGAAAGCATTGTTCTCCTCATTATGGAGCATACTGTAACACGAGGGCAAACTATCCATCACTTACTTTCTTAATTTCGTAGGACAGTTTGGAAAATGTAACAACAAACATTTCTTTATTGCAATATATTTGGGTTTTCAAATGCACTTTTTAAACATTTTGTAAACAAATTAAATTACTCCGTTAGTATGAAGTTCCACCTGTGAACAGATAAATTATGTGTTGGTAGTATGTTACTTATGCGAGTGTCATAGGGGTGGGAGGGGGTAATCAGAAAATTTATTTTTGTCCCTGTGAATTGTCTCCCCCTTGCCCATACGTGACCCAACGGGGACGCTATAACGCTCTCAGAGTTCATCTGCGGGTTAGGGTGAAAGGTTAATTAGATGTGCTGACAGCAAGTTTGTTCCCAATTGCCATCAGGGCTTTTGGCTTATTTTGTGTACATTTTCTCAATGTATTAATGAGAGAGTGGTACAATGTTCATGCTTTGTCAGAGTGTTAGAGAGTGTGAATGCTTACTTTGTAATTTTACTTTTATAATTAAAATCATTTGTATGTTTCTTTATGTTAAGGTTGGATAGTCATTTTAACAATAGATAGAAGTTGTAGCTAGTCAGTTTTTAGTCCTTACATGTAAATTTAGTTAGGAACTATTTTCTTAGTCAATGCGCCCCTAGAATGAATGCACCAAAACCGAGAACAATAGCCTAAGCAGTCGTGACTAATGAGTTTTGCTTTCTGGGAGGGAGAGAATGAATATAAAAGGATTCACCCGGCCATTTTGAATCAGTGTGTGCTTGTACGTTCTGGACTACAGAGAGGTGTGAGGCCTTGTATGGTTTGCCTACATCGAGCCCGGACCGTCTTTCTATTCTCGTCATAATCGGGGAAGAAAGACCAGAATATCTTCCACGTATTATACAGTGTTGGAGGTGTGTTTTGTCGCACCCAACTCTTTTATGGTAACATGCATCGGATGCCAGTATCATACGTTGGACCCGAAACCTGGGCAGTGGTTGTTCATCAGTGACTTTGCGCTAAGTGCTGACGGGACAAGACTGGGCTGGGAGAAGATATTCACCACCACTCATCAATATACCAACCATCTTTTAACTTCGCCCGCTATTCTTCAGCGAGGAGTTAGAATTATACTTTCGGCGTTTATCAACGCGAAAGGGCCACCGGGTTTATCAGCCTGCGTGCCAGTCAACGAGGCCTGACGGTTCTACAACCTCAACTCGTCATATGTACTACGTGCATTATCTGCTATCACAACGAGGCCTGAGGGTTCTACAACCTCAACTCGTCAAATGTACTGCGTACATTATCTGCGGTATCATCGTGATTTTCTTAGTTTATTGGCCAATACCACTACGTTTATTTTTCATCACGCAGACGTGCGTTTTCTTTTCTTTGAAATTAGTAAATAGAAGAACTTAATTCAGGGTACATTCATTTAGGTAGGTTAGTATAGTTTATTAATTATTTAGAACTCTATTGAACAATTTTTCCTTTACAAACATTATTGACATTTCTTTATTTAAACATTGATGATTGATATAGGGTATTTACCTTAAACTTTTTTTTACAGACATTTAATTTAAGTGGAGATAATTTTAGTGTTTATCTTTTGTGGTGGGCTTTTACCCACAGATTGGTATTGGTAATTTTTTATACTATTTGATATAGTATCGCGGTTTTCACCGCGGTTCTTTTTAGTGTTGCTATTTGCGGTCATCACCGCTCTTTTCCGTACATGATTTGATAGTATTGCGGTTTTCACTGCCAGATCTATTATAAATTCTGCTTGTCATTTTATTTCATTTATCATATCCATTGTTCTTTCTTTCTTTCTTTCTTTCTATTTTTTTCCCCACTATCCCTTGAATGTTGCTGAGTGGATGTATTTTTTTGAATGAATGACTAACACCGTACGAGAGAGTTAGCCCCAAGTTATTAGAATAAATTTCTTCTTTTTTTTTAACTCTTCATCAAGAGTTGGGTTTTTCTCTCTCTCTCTCTGTGGTGCAAGTGCGGTGCTACGGTTGTTTGTTTGTTCATTCTGTCCGTCCCTCAAAATACATTCATCCCGCATTCATACATACACGCTGATTTTCACACTTTACCCCACATGCAAAATAAATATATTTCCCCACAAGACCAACGTGGTGTTTGCATGTGAGAATGATTGTATAACACCTTAAATCATTCGGTGTAATTCAGCAAGTCACGGTAACTGACCTGACCCCCCCCCCTTTGACCGAGAAGGAGAGAGAGGCCAGCTACAGTCAGACAACAACAACAACATAGGCGGCCGTGACAGCGAGTGGGGAATTCATGTTGGAAACAAATCCTAAATTTAACCAACGATAAGTAATTATTTTTATTAATTGATAAAGAAATTCATAATAATAATCATACTAGACGCCAAAAGTACTATAGCGACCACACAGGGTCAGGTGTTTGTAAAGATGAGCTAGGAATTAATGATATTACTTTGGTAGAAGAAGTGAGAGGAACATGTCATTGCTGTTTATATTTCTTTATTACAGTGTGATATTAAACCATCCTTTTAAGTCAAATTATAACATTAAATTTGTATTGTCCAATTTTTAATGTATTCTGCATATTTATTTGTGTGTTTCAGTTGCTTTCACAGTCAGATTTACACACGATAATATGAACAATGGCGTAACTATAATACCTTCGGAAAAACTCAAATTTGATAACGTGATCACCAACATCGGTGGGGGTTATGACCACCGCACGGGAATCTTCACAGCGCCAATTGATGGGATTTATGTGTTTTATCTAACGGTCATGTCCACAAATGCTCGCGGACCTATATTTATTGTCATTGATAAGAATGGCAATATGCTGGATATGGTGTATGCAAATGGTTCCTCAGATCCGGAGGATCAGGGTTCTACCCAGGTTGTCACACACCTGACCACTGGAGAACAAGTGTGGGTCAGACAATATGCTGGAGATGCTGTGCGAGGAGGGACATGGACAGTATTTACTGGCTATTTGATTTCTCCGGACTAAAGATCAGAAAACAATACGAGCTTGCATTTAATGTTCTAAAACCTATGTTTAATTCAGATACAATTGCTTCCTGAAATAAATGTTCTAGAACCTATGTTGAATTCAGATAAATTGCTTCCTGAAATAAATGTTCTTGAACTCGCACGTTTTGTTTCATCGAAGTTCTTTTGAAGACGTGACAGATGTCACAACTGTGACCTGTATAAAAGAGTGATGGAAAAGCTGAGTTTAATATATGACCGGAATTCAACGATTAAGTTCAGGTTAATAAATGACCGGAATTAAACGATTACGTTGAATAGCTACTGACATGACAAATATTAATACGAAATGAGTACTCTTAATTTGCAAGTTTTTAATCCAAAACATGATTATGACTATTGTTTAAATAAAATTACCCCATACTGCTCAAGGTTATGTTTCGCCTCTGTGTGAGGTGTAAACACCTTGCTTCCCAGAAGAAAAGCTCTCCAAGACAAGATATCTTGTAAAGTAACACAAAACAGGCACTATGATTTTGGAGAATGTTTAATTTACATATTATACGAGTATGATAGGAGCATGAGCATATATATCAAATAGGAGGTCACGTAAAAGTACGAATATATTTACGAGTCTGAGTATTAGTAACTGTGAAGCACACGACACTTAGTTAATGAAAAGATTATTATTATTAATTAATTTTCATAACTAATAACAATCGATGAAAATATTTATTTTATTAATGATCCTCCAGCACACACTACTCGTCTCTCTCACGTGGCGAATATTTTGGTGCTGTAAATGTTTTCTCTATTCCACAACATAGAACACCATTTACAGTCACATAATCTTTCTGTAGGTGGAAAACATTTCACTAAAGACTAATCCTACCTTTAATCTATATTTAGCAATATTCCATCCACCCATTTTCTTCTGCAACATAACTTTATCAATGTTACATGCCATTATTTATTTAGAGACCCTGCTCCAGACTTAGGATTTAGATTAATTAAATTCCATTACTCACTTATTCTGATAACAGACTGGCTGCCAAGAATTACCCTTCAGTCTGACCAAATTTACTCTCGTAGTTAAAGACACAAAATTTAGAATCAGGTAAACCTGTGTAATACATGCACGGACAGAGACACGTTATTTATTAACGTGTATTAATTTATTTCTTACCCCCACCCAGTCCTAATTGGTCTTTCCCGCAATGTTTAGTCGACTACTTTAATTGATTAACAAATAAAAGATTTAATAAAATTTTACAGATAACAAGAAATCAAAATCAGATACTCAGTCAAATAAGACTACCTATTATCTAACTCTATGAATTATTCCAAATGCCAATTAGTGATTCCAGTTTTAATCATCACTTATCTGTAGCTTCATTCATTGGATATGACAGCACTCTCCCGTCAAGTATGGCAACACTCGCACCCCAATCGGCATATGTTTGTGGGCTTCAGCGCCAGTCCATAACATCAACTAGCGATCCCCAACTTGTAGTCGTGAGATCCGTGCCCAGTAACTTCCATACATGGACACATCAGTTCAGCAGAACCTAAATCAACCAGTCCGAAACCCCTCACAAAGTCTCAGGACTCAGACATTAAGAAATCTCAAGAACAGTGATACAAACTCGAACCCCCTTTGAAATTATAATGATTCTTATGAGCAATAGTTCCTACTGATTCGCAATCAGCACATGGGGCATTGATAATAGCATATCTTATTTACAATTGGCCGTTCTGTATTTAGTTGTTAAATACAATAGTGAAAATTCAATCAATATCACGCTCATGCATGTTACGATTAAAATGCAACGTTACACATGCAAAAGAATTTAAATTATTTCAAAGAAAACATTTATATGTTACAATGAAAGTAGATATTTGAAGAATTAAAATCATGCACATTCGTGTTACAATTATAACCACAATTATACAGTCAAGTGAATCAAAATTGTTTACATTAAAAGAAATCATATGAACGTGCACAAAAGTTCTGTGATTACAATCCAGTTACTTTAGCTTTATAAATCATTGTCTCACAATTAGACACTTAAGTTAGAGAATGCAATATTTCGAGCTTAGCCATACTGTTATCAAGTCACGTGTTTAGAGAAATTTGCAGTAAGAGTACAATTTCTACAACTAATAGATATGCAAAGTCACATAATGATATCTTAAATAAAATGCAAGTAATAATTCAAGAAATTGATGTGTTACCTTGCTCAATACATGACGGTTATTACCACAATGGGTTCGGCTGGTCTGATTGACCCGCGGAATATTGATGCTGCTGATAAACGTCTCCAGGCGTTTTTTCCTCGCGAGCAATGTCGGTTAGCAGTCGTACATGGTTTATAAAGACGCATGAATTTGAATAGAAACCCATTAGTTACACATCAGCTTGGGTGGTCTCTCTGTTGGTGTGGCCTTGGTGTCAGCGGGCATTCGAGGTATGGCGGCCGTTTGAGATAACGCGATCGCTCGAGATAACACACAATAGCAATGCTAAAGATAAAAATGCAAACTAATGGCGGGTTAGAAGTTCAAGGATAATTTGCCTTGACTCTGTTACAATCAATATGCATAAGAAGGTCACTAAATTTAGCAATATATTTATTAAATGAAAAAAGCATATGCAAGTATGATACTTACAGTGAAATAGATTATTTGACAAAAATATTCCATGAACTCATGTTCTGATAACTATTGGTTACACAGTCCATACATATAAAATAATAAAATTACAGTTCAACAATAGAGTCGATACAAATCGCAGGTTAGTCCTATCAGAGAATAGATATTTAGTAATTAGAGGTAGGTTATTGTAATCCTTTACATGACCTGGATTAAGAATTGCTTCTACAGTATTTCCCTGGTTTGTGCAACAATGTCACAATGTCCGTTAATATGTGTCTCCCGCCACACGCGAGGAAAACACACACGCACTGTTTATATTCCTGACGAAATTGAGCGCTCTCTTCTAGGTGTCAATTTCTTCAAGTAGAACACGATTACAGTAATTCTTTATTTTCAATATACTAGAATTCTTCCGATGTATCCAGCATATAGATCAAAGGGTGTATAACATACCCACACCCCCTTATGCTTGTACACACCAGAACTGATGTTCATGCGCCTTCAGGTTTATAGCTGATAACTGGAAACCTGAAGTTCAAAACTCATAATAATTATTTTATTTTATTAATAATCCTCCAACAGACACCACTCGTCTCTCATTTGGAGGATATTTTAGCATTGTAAATGTTTTCACAATTCCACAACATTTACAGTCTTTGCAGGTGGAAATCTTCTTATTAAAGGAGAAGACAAATCCTACCTTAATCTATATTTAGCGAGCCTCCATCCACCCACTTTCTTCTTCAACATAAGAAAATATCAATATCAATCAATATGCGTAAGAAGGTCAATAAATGTATTAAAAGAAAAATCAAATATACATATGACAATTACAATAAAATAAATAATTTGACATCGATATTCCATGAACCCACGTTCAGATAATTATAGTTTACACAGTCACTCACTTCATGTATATAATAATAAAATATAGTTACATTTCAACAATGTTAACCTAAAATGTTCATTCGGAAGACAACTTTCTCATCTACTAATGAACTCAATACGTTGTTACGTTGTACTGAAATCGTCTCCCCTCACAGCGTGTCAACATTGCTTTCTTTTCTCTACTTCAATTTCACATAAGCGCATGCACGTCTGTAAACTTTGACCCCGAAATGTAATTTTTTGACCGGCTCCAAATTTCGTAGGTTTGTCTTAAATACGTTTACGGCTCACTGAATAAAATTCCTTTTACCAATATTAGAAAACACTATTACAAATGCCTAAAGGAATTCAATTTAAATCATATTTCATTTACAGTCCTCATTTACCATCAAAACAAGGTTCGTAAACCAGGGATCTCCTGCTATTCAGTGACACTCTGAGACCGAGTTTCCTTCATTCTAAAATTAGTGAGTGTACTGATTCAATACTATTAAAGATTTGTATACAATTGATCCACCCACGCTCACCATTACAAATTTAAAATTTCTCTCGACACCATGCTTCTAGGCATTCATAGCAGAATGTCACGAAGAGTTTGATTGGATAGTTTATCACACCCCAAACCCCATTTCCCTGTACATATATTTGTATCGTCTTTTATCCATATTCCCACACTAAGAGACGCAACATCCCTTCCTCTCAACTTTTTTCCACTTCCCCAGGAATTTTGTATTTAATGGACGTGTTTAATCTATATACTGATGTACATTCAAAACATTTATTTAAATTTTGAATTCTAGACCTAAATGAAATCTCACTTCATGACAAACAACTCTCGACGTAAAGTATTACTGGTGCTGAATTATAGAGGTTAGTTATTTTTAGATTTTTCTCAAGCAGAATTATGGATCATTATATATTAACTGAATGTTTGGATACCATTGATAAAATAATCACCAGTCTTTATGATGAATTCTTTGTCTTAATTACTACATCTACATTCATATTGTGAAAATTTCGTAGAGACGAGAAATACATAGACATCCACATTCATATTGTGAATATTTCGTTGAGACGAGAAATACATAGACATCCACATTCATCCTGTGAATATTTCTTAGAAACGAGAAATACATAGAAGCCTGTACTTGTTCTATTTCCTTTTTGTTAAGTGCACGAGTTTGTTCTTAGCTTTATTTCTTCAGACAGTGGACTCACAAGGTATATTACGAGACTGTAGGAAGTAATGCCAACGGGAAACAAAACCGTAAATTATCAACCGGAAAAAAGTATCGGAAATAAATCAGCCGGACAAAATTATATAGAAAATGAACACAATGTACATCACACATACAATCGTGTGTATGTATATAGGTATATGTATGTGTTTACGTTTTGTTTGTGGTAGTGGTTTGTTTGAGTGAGTTTAATTTTTATACGATCCTAAAACAAATGGTGTGATTTGCCACACCACACCTACATTTCAATTCAATTCAGATTTGTTAAATTATAGTATCTGGGTGGCTTCGCATCGCACTGACAGAGTCCTATTGACTAGGAGCGTTTGTTTAGTACCCTATTATAATTATTCTTTCGTGAACTAGCCATTGACTAAGACCATTTGTTTGGTACCCTATTATAAATATTCTTTCGTGAACTGGTCATTGACTAAGACCGTTTGTTTAGTACCCTATTATAAATATTCTTTCGTGAACTGGTCATTGACTAAGACCGTTTGTTTAGTACCCTATTATAAATATTATTTCGCGAAATGGTCATTGAGAGAGCAGAGACTGTGCTGACAATGCTTCACGCAGTGTCCATAAAACACCAAATCTAACAAAGGAAAAACTGACTGAAAAGTAGCAATAATAATACGAGAATGTGTGATCATTGGACCCGAGTTGCCGAAAGTAGAAATGTTAAGAGTTAGCAGACAAAATACTGAGCAGAGTAAACAAACATCATGCCCTTGGAAGAGATTGGACATTTGGGAATTTGTTTATTCTTTGAAAGTATTAAATATTATAGTTAATTATGAATTCAGTTGTGCATTTATTGTTCGTTATAAAATAGTCTAACGAAATGCGTAAAACAGCAGAACATGTAGTGAATATTATTGTAAATAAAACATGTAGTGAATATTATTGTAAATAAAACATGTAGTGAATATTATTGTAAATAAAACGTGTATGAGATTGCCAGAATTGTAATGACAAACATTATTTCAGTGGAGTGACGAGATGCATTTATCACCTAGATTATTATCAGTCACTTGTTTATTTTCACAAACATAGAGTTTTCAGACAAGTTCTTGACATTTTTATAATGTTACGGGTCCAATAAATATAAATGAAATGTCTTTTTAACTGAGAAACACATTTCTCTTAGCTTTAATAAATCACATTTTACTTTAAAAGTTGACGATTCTAACAGAAAGTGCGAAAGCACAATTATTAGCATTAGGAGGTATCGAAATTGTTAATCAGGTGTTATACTGCTAATAACTTCTCGGACACTAGAGAGGTCAAGACATATATGATAATTATATAATTTTACTTCCAAGTTGTAGAATTTTTAATTTTTATGAAAATCGTGAGAGGTGTTTGCAATGATTTAGCTAAGCGCCACAAGTCACACTTTAAGAAACTAAAGCCTCTTGATATTCACATTAAGCCAGTAATATAATCCACGTCACACTTTAAGAAACTAAAGCCTCTTGATATTCACATTAAGCCAGTAATATAATCCACGTCACACTTTAAGAAACTAAAGCCTCTTGATATTAACATTAAGCCAGTAATATAATCCACGTCACACTTTAAGAAACTAAAGCCTCTTGATATTAACATTAAGCCAGTAATATAATCCACGTCACATGAAAATATATACAATCGATATCGTCACAAATATTATACGTCAGACATACATCTTGATATAACCTATCCCAGATAGGATGAACGTCACTCAACGCCACACTAGTTATTGGTTAGTAGTGTTAGTAGGAGTAATCACCCACACTAGTTATTGGTTAGTAGTGTTAGTAGGAGTAATCACCCACACTAGTTATTGGTTAGTAGTGTTAGTAGGAGTAATCACCCACACTAGTTATTGGTTAGTAGTTTTAGTAGGAGTAATCACCCACACTAGTTATTGGTTAGTAGTGTTAGTAGCAGTAATCATCCACACTAGTTATTGGTTAGTAGTGTTAGTAGCAGTAATGATCCACACTAGTTATTGGTTAGTAGTGTTAGTAGCAGTAATCATCCATAACTAGTTAAAAGAGATGCGTGTCTCATATATTCAAGTTTGAAATGCCCAAAGAAACAATTGGATTGTCGAACAGTAAGGTTATATTCCTTAATATGGAATAACTTACGTAACACCCGGGTGTACTCTTCAGGGTCTGGATAGCCAAAAATATGTCGTCCTTGAAGTTAGAGACATACTCCTCTTTCATGGGTTCGATGAGCAACTTCATCATCTTAGTCAAACAGTTGGCGTTGTGAGAATGTCGAACAGCATTATTCGCCATTGATATTGTCCATCAGGAGTTCTGAATGCTAATTTTGGCTTGTCTGCCTCATAGATCGGAATTCACCAAAACACCAAAACCCTTTATCTGAAATCTAGTTTAAATTTTTTTTTGCTCCCATGAGCCGAGGACAATGTGCTCTGGTTCAGACATTGGTTTGGCGGGAAAAAATAATCACCTTCGCAGATGTCTGTAATCCACTAAAATTCGACGAGTGCCATCTTTCTTTATGACTAGGTATCTAAGACAGTTATACGGGCCTCAGTCTTCTCAATCACACCTAAGGCTAACATAGAGTCGATTTCATGTTTAACAGTATCATGTTTAGCATAAGGTAAAACATACAGATTCATGCAGATTGGATTATGATCGTGAAGTGCAACCATAAATTTAAAAAGACACGTCTTTATGGTATTATTGATAGAATGTCAAGAGGTTATTTTATCACGCCCCATAACCATTGAGCATAAGAGTCTGAGAATTCCGAATTTAAACTAATACCACTAATAGTTTCAACTTATGTATCCGGGGTGTGGTACGGATTCAGCATTGGGTAAACTTGCTTTACTTTTCGATAGTGATTCAAAGTTGTTTTATTTGTAGGTATTGAGCATAAGACGTTAAAGAATTTATTCAGAATGAGGTCATTTGTTTTTTTGGTGAATTACGTTACATCTTCTCATTATTACAGCAAAGTCCTTGACGTCAAGTGATCTGCACTGTCCTTGTCGTCATGTTCTGTAAAATCCTTGTCGTCAAGTTCTTCAAAATCCTTGTCGTCAAGTTTTTCAAAATCCTTGTCGTCATGTTCTGTAAAATCCTTGTCGTCATGTTCTGCAAAATCCTTGTCGTCATGTTCTGCAAAGTCCCTGTCGTCAAGTAGTCTGCAGAGGTTTCGAGTAAATGTATAGACTAGCGTTTGGTGTAAATGTATAGACTAGCGTTTGGTGTAAATGTATAGACTAGCGTTTGGTGTAAATGTATAGACTAGCGTTTGGAATAAACGTGAAGAACTGGAATACGTGCGTAGACGACTGTTTGGAATAGATGTAAACGACTGGAATAAATGAACGCGCGATTGCTTGGAACAAATGTGTACTTTTAGTGTTGTTGGAATTATGCATTCTAGCCGGTTGCTCATTTCGATTCGCTTTTAACTTTCATGCAACTTTCACACAAACAAAACAAAAGATGATTTATAATGCTATACTCTTTATTGCAGTTTCAAAGAGTGTCAGCCACTCTCACGATGCAATCAAAATGAATTTCCCTTGAATTTACTGACATTTAACATTGATAAGTATTGATGGTTCTGATTATAGTTAAGTGTAATAATAGAATTATACATATAGGAGTAATAATAGCAACAACTATAATTCTCACTAATAAATAGCGGTGCTGATGGTAGTAGCAGTAATTGATGTTGCGTATTGTTATCACTAGTCAGCAGAAAGCATTGCTCCACTAAAGTAAGCCCACATATCACCATGGAGATAGTTGCCACCCCAACTTTGATGTGCAAACACCCTGCTACCTTTGGTTAAGTGCACGACTGTGGTGCAAAAACCATCATCATAAGTGCTTTCTTGTGCAAGCGCCTTGCAGTGTAGTTTGTCATTTATATTCAAACTAACTTCAATCATACCACGACCAGGTTCGCTCATGATCTGTAGGGAAAAGCTGTAGACGCCACTTGCCGGAGCTGTAAATACACCAGTTTGGGTATTGTAACCATCCCCGATATTCGACAACACTGCGTCGAACTTGATTGGTAATTTCGCGCCCACGTACACATCGTAACAAGACAAGTGGACAGCAAAGGCAACTGCAAAATAATAGGCATTGTAAGAAATCAATAAATGCTGCCTATTTTATTAGATTATTTGTTGGATGTAATTAATAATGCTTTTATTACAGTTAAATACTTATGTGTTATAATAAAGCAGCAGGCTGCTGTAATAGTGGGTATATCAAGAAAGTTGTAAGACTGAAAATTGTTTGAATGAAAGTACAGAATGTGAATGTTTACCGAGACCGAGACACTAGAAAGATAGTGGTTTGACGATAACCACTACAAATGTAGTAGTTAACAAATTTAACAAATTTAAATAAATTATAAGTGTAAAAGGATAGCAATGTTTGAAATGTGCCTATGGCTATTGGTTATTTTAACTTTGTTTTTATTTCTTAATCAATCAAATTGGAATGCTAGCAATAAAATATATGTATTACGTATATTTATCATTTATCTCAAGCTATATGTCTGTATTTCAATCTATTTTACTACGTACATTACTACATATATTTATATATGTCAATTTTGTCCAACTGTAGATGCGATCTCTCCATCCATTCATTCATCCATCCGTCCTTCTATCTGTCTATCTATCTATCTATCTATCTATCTATCTATCTATCTATCTATCTATCTATCTATCTATCTATCTATCTGTCTGTCTATCTATCAAATGATCTATCTACTAATCTCTCTATCTATCTATCTATCTATCTATCTATATCAATCTTTCTTTCTATCTATCTGTCTGTCTGTCTGTCTGACTGTCTGTCTGTCAGTCTATCTAATCTGTTTAAGTTATTTAGCAAAACATCTTTGATAACTACGATTCGGATATCTTGGTATTAAATAACACTTATGTGTCTTCTTGTTGTACATAATTTTGTTATTTTTGACTAAAGTGTTATCACATTATAGGCAGCAATGACATTGTCACAAGATAGGTAAAAGGTCCTCTCGGCAGTACACTTTTCTTTATGATTTATATAAGGAAATTCATTGATAAAGTAAATAAACAAATGTGAAACAATAATGTGATTCTTGTAACAGTATATTCATGTAAACAGTTTTAATTAGTAACTTTAAAAGCACATCATAATTACTACTTGCAAAAGCTATATCCGGTTCACGTTTCACTCCTTATCATAAATATTATTGTCATTCACTTTGGCCTTTCCTCTTCAGTTCGAATCTTTTCTCCAAGTTCACCCCCTTTGCTCGTAATTCTTTAAGCTCATGTTTATGCTTCTCGCCATCTGGGTCAGCATTGGCACCACTTAGCAACGATGTCAGTACTATGAACGTTAGGGTCAACATCTTGTCAAATTGGACTTGGAACCTAAACACATTTGGCAGCAATCGTTGAGTGAAGACCCACGCCATTATATCATAGGCAAAGTGTGATTTCTATTCTTTCCTCATTGATACAAATAGTAAAACCTAATTGTGTTACATAATGTCCAACGGTAAATCACGTCTTACCTGAGACGCCGCAAGTACCAGTTAACGGTGTACTGCATTATGACAAGATATGTGATGATTAAATGATTATCATT
Organism: Sinotaia quadrata; assembly: GCA_028829895.1. Classification (NCBI taxonomy): domain Eukaryota; kingdom Metazoa; phylum Mollusca; class Gastropoda; order Architaenioglossa; family Viviparidae; genus Sinotaia; species Sinotaia quadrata. Next base: position 133,896,882 of record CM054180.1, on the reverse strand, counting down.
TTGATTGTGAAGTGACGACGTATGATTTCGACGACTTTGATGTTGTGGCTGCTTAACATAGCTGGATTGTGATGATGACGAATATGACGACAACGATGATAGTGGTGATGCTGATGATGACGATGGTGATGACGATTATGATGGAGAAGAGATGATGATGATGATGATGATGATAATGATGTTGATGGTTGTGGTGGTGACGACGATGATGGTGGTGATGATGATGATGATGATGATGATAATGATGTTGATGGTTGTGGTGGTGACGACGATGATGGTGGTGATGATGATTGTCACAGGAAATGAGGGACCGAAATTATATTTTATTTCATTTTAAAAAACCGCTAACAAAACTAGTTGAAGTAACCCGAGTTTTGTTATTTTTCGTATGTAGCATGTGAAATTCCAGTATCGGTCACCTAAGATCTCTTTAGTAGACAGACGTTCGTGACGCAGTGTGTGTTAATTATCATATTGAATATATATATTAGTTTATGAAGAATATGTATATTAAATAAATTGGGACAACTGCGCAATACCGTCACATGTTGTTGACGAGTGAAATGGCCAGTGCGCATTAGAATTGACCACAGAAAAGCGTGCATCACGATTACCACTATATATCCAAGGCGAAAATCATGTCACAGGACATAGCTTCTGGAAGTTTTGGAGACCTTCAGTAAAGCTATATAAGAGGCAAAATGAAGACTTTTATTCTCAATGTTGAAAACGTCGATTCGTCTGAAGCCAGTCTAACTTCACGTATGAATTATCTCATGTACAGAGATTTCATAAAGGAAAGCTGCAATAATCTCTTTCCATCCGTTTTCCATCCGTCTGATGCCATATATCGAGTAACGAGGCAAAATTACTCAGTATAATTGTTGGCAAAGTGGAAAGTTCGCTGTCAAGAAAAACCCGATGCATGTGACGCTGGTTGTATGCAGTTAACGACACGAGGGACCAACTTGTTCTTCCCCCTGTCTGAGTTCGTTTTGGCAGTCTATCCCGCAAATTGAGGGGCTAGCACCGAGATTTCTTACAGACAATCCGGATTTCTACACTCAATGTAATGCGACGACACATCCCACTGGACGACTCTACCCGATAATGCTAAACGTCGTTGGGGGGTCCGTTTCCACGACAACCAACAAACAGCGACAATTATCGAGACTGACAACAGTCAGTTAAATTTCAGATTTCTCCCCAGTGATAATCTGAAAGTGGTGCCTAGATTCTGCAGAATCTTCACCTGTAATGCGACGCCTCCATTGCGTCGATCTTCACTTTGAAGTGCCGCTTATAAGTGACGTGTGAGCTTACGTCATCTCCTTGGAACTCTGACATTAATAGTGAGTAATAATTAGCACGGCTAACGCGCACATACTTAACCCTAGGACTCCAAGAAAATGAACACTGTTATATCGTTTGCAAAATAAGAACTTTAATGTTAAAATTAATGCTTATTCTATATGTGAACTATTGTTAAAGCGGCCACATTTGCCGCATAAGAATTGTGTAATTAATCTTTATTTTATATTTTGAATTTCATCATTTTCATCTCCCCTTATTTCCCAAAGAGTGCATGACATTGGAAAGTTGAATGAATGATTAATCACTGTGCGAAAGAGTAGTGCCCCTTTTTAAATCGGGAATAAATAACCTGATTTAAACATCTTTCAACTCTCTTGTTATTCATAGTTTTTGAGAGGGACGAAAGAATTTGTACTATTGTTTTGCACCGTTCGTCTGTTCGTCCATTTATTCACATTTATGATACACACTCACAACACACACCGCCAATAAAACGTTCCTTGGCATGACACTAATAAACTGGGCCCCACCCAAACATCAATGGAGTATGTCATGTGTGTCTATGTAACAACTTGACGCGACGTAGTACTGGCATACGTCACATGAGTTTATCTTGGAGGTGCACCGGAGCAGGCCAAAAATAGACTTCACCCCTTGCATCTCTAACTTCAGCTCGAGGTCGGCTTGTAACGAGCCTCCCGTTTTGTAAACATCTGGTGACCACTGACCGTGATCTGACAAGGTAAATTGTGTTGTTGTAAGAAAGTGTCATCTCTTTCCTGCTTTTCTATCTCATCACCATTATGCATTGTTTATTGCATGTTAGGGCTTTGCTATTGAGACTTAGGTGAACTGGATTTTGATAAGACTTATTATTGTGTTGAAATAAGTTTTATAATCTTTACGCTATTATCGTTAACGCGTACCGACTCGTGTTTAGACGTACATAGATCGATATTTTGTACGCTACATTAGCAACTGTTGTTTTGCTAATTTTGCTAACTTGGCAACTTTGCGATTAGGATCTCTTTTATTCGTGTTTGTAATAATCCTAATCACGTGGTGGCTGGTGTTCATACGCACACCATTGCACCACTTGTGACCGACAGAGGTCAAAATCCCGCGAATATTCTAAGTCACTTTATCCATACTCGTGATAACTAGCAATTTTAAAAATGGCCGAGCTAGTAAACATAAAGAAAGAACTCATGGCTATGGGCAGAGAATTCGGGTATGAGAAAGCCGAGTTAAAGAAATACGTGGATGAGGAGATAGCTAAATGGTATGTTGCGAAAGAAAATGAGGCGAAAGAGGCGAGAGAGCTAGAGGATAAGAAAAATGAGCTAGAAGAAAAGAGACAGGTAGCTAAGGATTTAGAGATGCAAACTTTGAGAGAGCTAGAGGAAAAAAGATCGAAAGAGGCGAGAGAGCTAGAGGAAAAAAGATCGAAAGAGGCTATAGAGCTAGAAGATAAGAGACAGTTAGCTAAACAGCTAGAGATGCAAACTTTGAGAGAGCTAGAGGAAAAAAGATCGAAAGAGGCGAGAGAGCTAGAGGAAAAAAGATCGAAAGAGGCTATAGAGCTAGAAGATAAGAGACAGTTAGCTAAACAGCTAGAGATGCAAACTTTGAGAGAGCTAGAGGAAAAAAGAGCGAAAGAGGCGAGAGATTTTAAAGAGAAAGAAATCCAAGATATGAGAGAAATAGAGTTATTAAAGATTCAGTCAGCTAGGGATTTAGAAGATAAAAGGCAGGAAGTAGAAGAGAAAAAGCTTAAGTTAAAAGCTAGAGCACATCAGGAACAGCTTGAATTAGCTAAGCAAGAGGTAACGGCTAGAGAGAAGTTGTTAGATGGGACTGCTAAGCAACAGGCCGAATTAAATAAACCCCGTACACGGCTAGCTTTCTTTAACCCTGAAGTCGAGACGATTGACGAGTTTTTGACACGCTTTGACAGTTTCATTGCCAACTTTAATTACACTGACATTGAAAAGAAACAACAACTCGGTCAAATACTCCAAGGTGAAAGCTCGCGCGCATTTACTGATCTAACGCGCGATCCCGCTATTACTTATGCAGATCTCAAAACGGGTTTGATGCGTACTTTTCAATGTACAGCAGAAGGCTTTCGAAAAATGTTTAGGAGGGCCATCCCCAAAGCTAATGACACCATGCAAGCCTTCGGTACCCGGTTACGCCATTATCTTGATAGATGGATTGATTTGACAGATATCCAGAAGACATATGAGGGCCTATTTGATTTGATATTAAGAGATCAATTTCTCCATATTGCTCCGCCTGCAATGACGACATATTTACAGCGAAATCCTCCGACTAACTTCAGTGATATGTTGAAGTTAGCAGACACTTATAATGATTACCCTGATCCGGTAATTACGAGGAGCGCACCACGCCCTCCTCCTACAAATCGGCAGAAGTATACACCGAAACCGAACCGACCGATAGCGAAATCGGAAAAACCCGAACCGGTACAACGGACATACACTAAGTCACAAGACGTACGACGTCACACACGTGACTCCCCACCTATGACATGTTACACTTGCAAAGGGAAGGGGCATAGTTCTCAGAACTGTCCCAGTCCACGTGATGTAAAGGTATGCACTGAAACAGGTGCAACTCTAAAGACCCAACAGGCTACAGTAAACGGAAAAAGAGTCAAAATACTGGTCGATACAGGCGCGTCCATAAGCTGCATAAATGCTAAACTTGTACGCCCTGAACAGTATCTAAGAGGTAGTGTCCGCATTCGATGTGTTATGGGACACCTTAGTACATGTCCAAGAGCCACTGTACATGTTACGTCACCCGTATTCTCCGGTACAGTCACCGCCGCAGTAATAAGAGACATGCAGTTCGGATTCATACTATCACCCGGACAGTGTGACGCACACACTGATAGCATCTATCCTGTTCTCCCCGTAACCACTAGAGCACAACGGGAACGTAGTAAACAAGGACCCCCAGCTCTAAAGATAGTCGAGAATACATTTCCGCAGTTGACCCCAAGTCAACTCAGTCACCTGCAGCAGGAGGACAAAAGTTTGTCCTCAATGCTAAAGCTGGCACGGAAAAACACTATTACGTCCAGCAAGTACGCGACAATTACGTATTTCCTGAAGGACGGACTAGCGTTTCGGCGCACCGACTATAAGGAAAATGATACTAGAAGCACCACGTGTTTATTTACCCCTAAACCACTCAGACAGCTGATTCTTAGTTTTGCACATGACTCAATCATGTCTGGACATCAGGGCGCGCGTCGCACTGAACAACGGATTCGCGAGGACTTTTTTTGGCCAGGCCTGAGTAGGGATGTTCGCTCTTACGTTCGTACATGTACGCAGTGTCAACAACATATTGACCGAGGGCGTGTCAGTCGAGTTCCCCTCGAGATAGTACCAACAGTAGAGGAACCATTCCTAAAAGTCGCAGTAGACATTATTGGCCCAATCATTCCCGCGGCCGAAGGAGGATATCGCTATATCCTAACAATCGTGGATTTTGCAACACGATATCCAGAAGCAGTCGCATTAAAGGGCATCACAGCAATCGAAGTCGCAGACGCCTTAATAGACGTATTTTCTCGTACTGGTGTACCTCGAGAAATATTGAGTGACCAGGGCACTCAATTCACCTCAGCAATGATGGCTGAAACAATGCGTCTACTAGCGTGTAAACAGTTGTTCTCATCACCATATCACGCTCAGTCTAATGGTGCCGTTGAACGCTTCAACGGTACAATAAAGAAAATGTTAATTAAAATGGCCTCGGAACAACCCGACCAGTGGCCGCGTTTTCTAGCACCATTACTCTTCGCGTATCGCGAACTCCCACAAGAGAGTACGGGCTATTCACCGTTCCAACTACTATACGGCAGGCAACCTCGTGGTCCCCTTAAGCTAATAAAAGAAACATGGGTCAAGGGAGACACTGTGACCGATGGTAAAGATGTTCACACGTACGTAGCCGAACTACGTCAACGTCTGACCGAGACATGTCACTTAGCACAGGAAAACATTCGCGAAAAACAACCCCGATACAAGCGAAATTTTGACCGTACAGCTGTGGAACGTAATCTCGAATCAGGTCAGCTCGTGTTACTCTTGCAGCCCACCCATAACAACCGCATGCAAATGCACTGGCGTGGACCCTACCGCGTTATTAAGCGTGTGAAGCAGAACGATTATAGCATACAGATAGGAAATAAGCAGAAAATCTATCACATAAATATGCTGAAGCGTTACTATGAACGCAGCGACGAACAGATACAAAACGTGAATGTCGTACTGATACAATTGGAAGACTCCAATTTCAGAACAGACATGATGTCCGCCAAAACCACGCCTAACCCCGCAGTTACAGTCGATCAAGTCGAGATTGACTCGAACTTAACTGTCGAACAGCGCGACGCAATGTCAAAGCTCTTACACAGACATGTGCGCATATTCACCGACCAACCGGGCCACTCAGATTTGGTTGAACACCGCATCAAACTTTTAAGTGACAAACCGATACGCTTAAAACAGTACCCACAGAAATATGAGAGCACAAAGTACATAGCAGAACAGGTGCGTGAAATGCAAAAACAGGGCGTGATTGAACAGTCAATCTCCCCGTATTCATCACCGGTCGTCTTAGTTAAAAAGAAAGACGGTACGCTTCGTTTTTGTGTGGACTACAGACAGTTAAATGAGATAACTGAATTCGATGCGGAACCCATTCCAAATCAGGACGAATTATTCGCAAAACTAACTAAGGCACATTACTTTTCGAAGTTTGACATGTGCAAAGGGTACTGGCAACTGTCAGTTGCTATTGACGACAGACCAAAAACAGCCTTTCCAACCCCGTTAGGCTTGTTTCAGTTTTGCCGACTACCGTTCGGACTAGCGAACGCACCCGCAACATTCGCGCGCTTCATGCGAAAATTACCGTTAGAAAGCGTTGACGCATTGAATTTCTTTGATGACATTCTGGTAGCAACAGGAACATGGGACCAACATTTATCCTCAGTGGTTGGTCTACTTGACATTCTCGAGCGCCATAGATTGACCGTGAAACCCTCCAAAGTTCGCGCGGGCTTTCGAGAGATTGAATTTCTTGGCCATATCATAAGTGACGGACAAATAGGCCCTAATCTAGACTTAACTGCAGCCATTCGTGACATGACCTTACCGACTACAAAGAAACAGGTCAGGGCAGTTTTGGGGCTAGTGGGGTACTACCGAAAATTTGTCCCAAACTTCAGTACGCTTCTTAAACCACTGACGGACTTAACTGGAAACAAACAACCCACGAAAATACGATGGACGGCAGAGTGTAGCACCGCCCTCGAAAAAGTGAAGGACATCTTGACCAGTAAACCCGTCCTACAGTTACCAGACTTTGACAAAAGATTTATTGTCAGGACCGACGCATCAGACGAAGGCCTCGGTGCCATACTTCTCCAAGAGACAGATGACGAATACCTACCGGTAGCATACGCGTCTAAGAAACTGTTAGATCGTGAGACACGGTATTCTACGATTGAAAAAGAGTGCTTAGCAATCGTATGGGCACTCAAGAAATTTAGTGCATATCTGTACTCTAAACCATTCATCCTGCAGTGCGATCATAAGCCGCTTACATATCTGCGCACTAGCATGTACGATAACGCTAGGCTAACTAGATGGACACTCCTGCTACAGGAGTATAGCTTCGTTGTCGAACACATCGCGGGCCGAGAAAATTCGGGTGCCGATGCATTATCCCGGCATGCCATAACCGCGATATAAACAAGAGAGAGGATAGTCTCTCCACAGATGTGCATATAATTCCTGTGGGGACTATCGTGTGAAATAAAATTTTTTTTTGTTCCTATTTGATTTCCACTCTGTGAGCTCCAATCAATTTTAAGAAGGGGGTTGTCACAGGAAATGAGGGACCGAAATTATATTTTATTTCATTTTAAAAAACCGCTAACAAAACTAGTTGAAGTAACCCGAGTTTTGTTATTTTTCGTATGTAGCATGTGAAATTCCAGTATCGGTCACCTAAGATCTCTTTAGTAGACAGACGTTCGTGACGCAGTGTGTGTTAATTATCATATTGAATATATATATTAGTTTATGAAGAATATGTATATTAAATAAATTGGGACAACTGCGCAATACCGTCACATGTTGTTGACGAGTGAAATGGCCAGTGCGCATTAGAATTGACCACAGAAAAGCGTGCATCACGATTACCACTATATATCCAAGGCGAAAATCATGTCACAGGACATAGCTTCTGGAAGTTTTGGAGACCTTCAGTAAAGCTATATAAGAGGCAAAATGAAGACTTTTATTCTCAATGTTGAAAACGTCGATTCGTCTGAAGCCAGTCTAACTTCACGTATGAATTATCTCATGTACAGAGATTTCATAAAGGAAAGCTGCAATAATCTCTTTCCATCCGTTTTCCATCCGTCTGATGCCATATATCGAGTAACGAGGCAAAATTACTCAGTATAATTGTTGGCAAAGTGGAAAGTTCGCTGTCAAGAAAAACCCGATGCATGTGACGCTGGTTGTATGCAGTTAACGACACGAGGGACCAACTTGTTCTTCCCCCTGTCTGAGTTCGTTTTGGCAGTCTATCCCGCAAATTGAGGGGCTAGCACCGAGATTTCTTACAGACAATCCGGATTTCTACACTCAATGTAATGCGACGACACATCCCACTGGACGACTCTACCCGATAATGCTAAACGTCGTTGGGGGGTCCGTTTCCACGACAACCAACAAACAGCGACAATTATCGAGACTGACAACAGTCAGTTAAATTTCAGATTTCTCCCCAGTGATAATCTGAAAGTGGTGCCTAGATTCTGCAGAATCTTCACCTGTAATGCGACGCCTCCATTGCGTCGATCTTCACTTTGAAGTGCCGCTTATAAGTGACGTGTGAGCTTACGTCATCTCCTTGGAACTCTGACATTAATAGTGAGTAATAATTAGCACGGCTAACGCGCACATACTTAACCCTAGGACTCCAAGAAAATGAACACTGTTATATCGTTTGCAAAATAAGAACTTTAATGTTAAAATTAATGCTTATTCTATATGTGAACTATTGTTAAAGCGGCCACATTTGCCGCATAAGAATTGTGTAATTAATCTTTATTTTATATTTTGAATTTCATCATTTTCATCTCCCCTTATTTCCCAAAGAGTGCATGACATTGGAAAGTTGAATGAATGATTAATCACTGTGCGAAAGAGTAGTGCCCCTTTTTAAATCGGGAATAAATAACCTGATTTAAACATCTTTCAACTCTCTTGTTATTCATAGTTTTTGAGAGGGACGAAAGAATTTGTACTATTGTTTTGCACCGTTCGTCTGTTCGTCCATTTATTCACATTTATGATACACACTCACAACACACACCGCCAATAAAACGTTCCTTGGCATGACACTAATAAACTGGGCCCCACCCAAACATCAATGGAGTATGTCATGTGTGTCTATGTAACAACTTGACGCGACGTAGTACTGGCATACGTCACATGAGTTTATCTTGGAGGTGCACCGGAGCAGGCCAAAAATAGACTTCACCCCTTGCATCTCTAACTTCAGCTCGAGGTCGGCTTGTAACGAGCCTCCCGTTTTGTGACAATGATGATGATGATGATGATGACGATGATAAATACGATGATGATGAAATTGTTGTCGGTGGTAAAAATTATAATGATAAACATGCAGAGCAGGATGTCAGCTATATTATTACTGCTGCTATTTTTACTACAACAGTTCCTATTAATTCTACTTATGAAATCAAAGTCTGGATTCTCATTGCTTATTATCGCACCATTTTGAAACATATGGCCTCTACTTGTACCTTTGAACAGGAAACATCAGGCCGTGACGCATGTCTTGTGAAGAGGACATGACAGATAATGCGCTTGGCTTGATGATGGTGCAAATAATTGTAAACGATATAACGCAGCAGATATTGCGACAATTTCGATAAAAACGTTAATAATCATTAATGTCTCATACAGCAAATTTCAGCAGTAAATATTATTACAGAAATGTTTCCTTTGGTGTACGGTCAATCCACTTAAAGTAGAATTTGCATAAAAAATGTGACAGAGTACATTTGCCCCTTCATTTAAAAATTTAATTGTTATATACGTTGTTAAATTTTCAAAGTGAACTACCTTGGACACTTCTTATAGTTAGTTTTGAAAGTGTCTGAGTTTGAAGCACACAGCCTAAATTGTAGTATAGATTCCCTGACCTAATGGAAATTGAGTGCGCAGTTTTCTGTTATCCAATGATTTTTTCTTTATGAGAACGAGACCAGCCAATGGCCTGAGATTAAAAAATTCAGTTTCTGTAGATAATACTAACCTTTGAATAATGAAGAGAGAGGTCCGGCTTGAAGGCAGTCATTAGCTTGAGTGTGTATAAGTGACTTCTTCTGACCTTTGACTTTGAGGTGCGTGAAATGTCTGTTGCAGTGTGTATAAGCGTTAAGGGAATATGCTACGCAGTCTTGATGTACAAAAGCAAAAGTACAGTGAAGTACAAGAACCGTTGTGATTGTGTTCTGCTTAAGAAAACAACATGGTGTAGAGGGCACCAGGATGGTTGAGAGGAAATGACGCGTCAGTGTTTTCTTATGCATGAGGCAATAAAATGTTGATTTTTTTATTACTAACATATTCTTATAATATTTTAAAGATATTGAAAGAGTGGTTATTTCCCAGCACTTGTATTTCATAGTATGATAGAAATATTGAAGACAGTGTATATTTATTTGTATAATTTCCTATTTTCAATAAAACACTTACCAATAAAAAATTCTCAAAACATGTCTATCTATCTATCTATCTATCTATCTATCTATCTATCTATCTATCTATCTATCTATCTATCTATCTATCTATCTATCTATCTATCTATCTATCTATCTATCTATCTATCAGTCTATTATTAATTTTGGAGATTTTTCATAATGCAGAAATAACTAACATATTCTTTGTGTGTTTAAAGCATCAGAATATCCATATTCAGCTTTAATCGGGTGATTTGGTTTAAGGTGCATTGACGAAACACCTGGTGTTAATATCGCACTTAATTATTTGTGTCGAACCTTGAAAACTTGTAACCCTACATGTTGAGATGAAAAGCTATTTTCCGATTGAATAGCCAGTGTTTCGCATTTTTAAAAAATAAAAGTTTCGCATTGCTCATGTTCCCACGATGTTTGTAACAATGGCCAGTCAAGAAGAGTAAGGAGTATAGTCCAATTATAGCAATATATACAAAGAATATAATATAATTATAAATAATAATTTATGAATTGAATTGTTATATATTTAATATAAACTTAGTATTCCAAACAATTCTACTTATGAGTAATTAGTTAACATAAAATTTGTATTAATGATGATATTCTTTTAGAGATAAATAGCATAAATGACAAAATAAACTAATTTTAAATTAGATGAGAGATGTTGATACAGTCTGATAAATTGGAGACTCAGTTCGTACAAGTCAAATGGATCATTAAACTTGTAATCACTATTCTAGTTTTAGAAGTTTTAACATTTGACCGTATTTATTTATTATAATTCTTCAGTCACCAATGTTAAGTACCAGATGTAATGAAAGCCATTCCACCCTTTATAATTCGTCAGTCACCAATGTTAAGTAACAGATGTGATGAAAGCCTTTTCACCCTCTGTAACGCTACCACGTATTTTAACACATTAAAAAACTAATTCTACTATTTTCTATGAAAACCACACTAATGCAGGAGAAGCGAAAAGAGTTAATAGTGGTTATATTAGCATATGTGAGCTAGGAAAGAGTTAAAGCGTGTTCAAACATGTCAGTTGAAAGATGAAAGGAAAAGAAAATGCATGTTCATGTTGTGTCATAACCTCTCCTGTAACCAGTTTGTTGTAAAGGAGAAAAATAGCAGTTCATGTTGTGTCATAAGCTCTCCTGTAACCAGTATGTTGTAAAGGAGAGAAAATAGCAGTTCATGTTGTGTCATTAGCTCTCCTGTAACCAGTATGTTGTAAAGGAGAGAAAATAGCAGTTCATGTTGTGTCATAAGCTCTCCTGTAACCAGCATGTTGTAAAGGAGAGAAAATAGCAGTTCATGTTGTGTCATTAGCTCTCCTGTAACCAGTATGTTGTAAAGGAGAGAAAATAGCAGTTCGTCACTAACAGAAAAAAATATTTCTCTAGGTAGTCAAGATTAACAGACTATGATTGAAAATTGACCAGACAGCTATTGAAAACATATTCTATGAAAATTGATGGTTGTGTGGATCTTTTAGCACCAAAAGGCTGTGTACATGTAAGACAATTGTCTTATAAGACTTTTATACCGGACATGTCCTACCGTAGGCTGTAAATATCCCTATCACATATCTTATGTGACTATCTTAAGGTTTATGAACTGTTCTATTTCCGATAAGTCAATCGTAATGACGTCAAAATGTCATTACCATTAGTAGACATTTGTCAAATCATTTGACGCTAAAAGTACATTTTATGAAATTAAAAAAATATCTAATTACATACAAATAATCAACATAATTACATCTTTAGTCGATTTTCGTTTTAGCAATTTTAATTCAAAGAGGTTTCTGTCTCATGACTTACAGACCTTAGTATGTGGTTAGATATATTTTCTAAATTTTAAGTTATTTGTTCCTTAACGACTTTAAGATAATATATTTGAGCAATGGCCACAAACAATATTTACAATGTTTGGTCCATACAACGAATTATACATATTTTTTAAAAATTTTATTTCAGTATATCACAACAGATAACGTTTATGTTTTAATGGATGCATGAAAACATAGATGGCGAAATTCGAGTCAGCAACCTAAGTCAATAAAATCATCTATCTATGAATTTATTAAATATTTGTTGTTGGAAAGGTTTATATTACAAATATATTCCATGTTACATTTATTTATATATTGTAAGATTGCATTGATAATCGAAGTCGGTAATCCCAGCCTGGCCCTCCTGGTACATAGAAATTATGAAATTGTTATGGACATTTTCTCTAATTATTAAATTATCAGAATCTGGAGTTACATATTAGATGTTATCGAAGGGTGGGGTGGAATTTTCTTATTATTCAGAGCATACACTCTGTAAACTTTTGGCCCTAGCAGACATTTATCAATAATTAGTCAAATAGAAACTCAAACACTCACAAACCAATGTGAAAGATAATAACAATTGCATAATTCCCATCTGCGATGGAGTAAATTTGCCAATCCATATTTATAGACTTAAGTGTTATATAAAGTGTTAAACTGTCAAAATAACCCGATCTCGGGCATTCCTTATGATGGTATTTTTTGTAAGAGTTGGAGTAAACAACTCGAGTTGAGAATATGCTAGAAATTGCTAATGTGATGCAATCCAGTTCCAAGTGGGTGAATAGTTTTATTATCAAATAGTAAAGATTTATTAGAACAAGACCAGCCAATGGACTAAGATCAAAGTTTATATGCTGTAGAGAATTCTATTGTCTAATCACTTGAATGTGGTGTGGAATGGCGGCCATTAGTTTAATGCTGAGTTAATTGACTGAGTAAGAGATAATTTGTTATTGATATAATATATTTGTGTTTTGCTTAGAAATGCATTACGTGAGTAGACTTTTATTTCTTGACTTTGTTTCTAGTGAACCCACTCATTAAAAAATATATGCAGTATTTATTATGCTGTATGTGTGTATTGGGCTAATAATACTGTTGCAGAAAACTATAAGTTGAAACTTGAATGTAAGAAAGAATGGAGTTAGAAAAGACTAAACTGGAAACAGCTTTTTGTTCTCTGATTCTATTTTACAGGGAAAACCCAGCTTTCCTTTTTTGTTATCTGAATCTCCTGGTTTTCTGATTATAAACTGCTACAACCATGGAAGAAGCGAGAAGGAATACACTACAATCCATTGATGATTAGTGGCAAGATATGCAGACCAAATCAAGCAATTTCTGCTACAAGAAAGTTACTGAAAATTGCTACAATTGTTGTTTTGCTTCAGGGAGCTGTAACAGAGTCAAGATAAAATCGTAGCTTGAACTCTTGACCTACTTCTTGTTTTAAATCTGTTATTTTCTTATCTGGACTCAGTTCTTTGTTAGAGTAAGTAACTATCATGCTCTGATGCACACACACCTATTCATAGGTAGAGACAGAACTCACTCCAGTTATGCAACATTTTGAACAATAGCTGACTGTAGGTCGAACGAGCGTCATCACGTGATTATCGATTTGTGCCATAAATTCATACACTTCTTTATATACTCTGATTCTGCCCGTGCTCTCTATTCGCGAGGAAGAAGCTGACCTATATGTGCATCCAGCGATCTTATATACCGTGGATCAAGTATGAAACCCGCCGTCAGACCATATTGGTTGTATAGAGAAGGTAACACATTGATTTATTAGAATATTACTTGTATGTCTATTTTAAGTTATCATTGTAAGAATTTATGTATATAATTTATTGCAGAAAGTATATTGTTGTGATCTCCTCCAAACACCTGGCTTGATAGAAGTGTGGCTAAGTCGAGATGTTACATTGTATAAATTAATATGTTAACTTGGAAAACCATTTAATTTATAAAGTAAAATAACTGATTCGATCACAGAACATCTGTGAACGTTGTGAAATTCTTATTGGCAATTTGAATTCATTTTTTCTGCGTATATTTTGTTATTGTAAATTGTAAAGCGCACATGTGCAATTTTGAATTGTAAACATTGATTCTTTTCTTATGTGAATTCCATTGTGGAATGTAAATGTTTTGGAATTCATATGTTCATGTGAACGTTAATTGTAAATGCACATGCGGACCATTTGTATCTTTAATTATAAATATTCGAATAATATTGTAAAGACACAAATATGGTCGAGGAATAAGCTATGCTATTATCAAACCACATGCATTGGATTGTGAAACTGTAAAGCAATCACTCATAGGAATTTATTCATTTCCAGAGCGGGTTCATCTTTATCGTTCATACTTCTACATTGTCGTTCTTTGCTTTGGTATGTCACCGTAAACTTCACTACCAGTGAATCACATGAAGGTTCGAACTGTGTAGGACAGCTGGCTTTATCTGAATTCTGGTGAGAGAGTGAACTGACGAGACATTATCGACCAAGCTAGCCGTAAGAGTCCAGGAACCATCCTAATTCGTTGGGGACCACGTGCTACGTAAATGACGCCATCTTGATAAATAGCTAAGTGCAGTGACTGATGTACTCGAACCATATAATTGCATCGCAATCTGAGAATCTAACTGAACTTTAGCGTGTTGATCAAATAGCATAGTCTTAGGAGACTTGATGTCGTCTATTTTGATTACTTTTCTTGTTATTTGTTAAACCATATAAATTTCTTTTAAATTCTTGTTTAAACAATTCTCGTAGTTAGTTATTTTATGCAAATAGACCTAACATGATTGTGTGGGGGCAAATGAGTCACGAAAGGAAAGATTGAATGCATAATTAACTTTAATTGTTTAACGTTCCCAATCCGTGCTTTGTAAGCATGTTTGCCTGTCCGTAAATTTGTCTGACTCAAACTACAAGTAGTAAACTTTATTGAGACTGAAGGATAAATTTGAGCAACCAGTCTGTTCAGGATAAGGGAGTGGATTTTATTCATTTAAATTCTAAGTTTCCTAGAGCAGGGTCTTTAAACAAAAACTGGACATGTAACAGGAGCTAATATGGTGAAGAAGCATGAGATTAGCCTCTGTAAAATAGTGGCGAGTGAGTTTTCTACAACATGAGGAGGGAAACAAGTGAAATTGAAACTAGTAATGAGAACAATACCAGCGTTGCTTTGTTACATAATGCATGCAAAACACTATTGAGACATCGATTAAACCAGGTTATGTACAAAGTAGTACAGCATATCTCTAATAACTCCATTTCTGTTCTCTGGTAAGAACTATCCTTTGATTTATTGAATTGTTGTTCCTACATACGGCCGTATAGTTATTAATATAATTTGAATGCGGTTTGTCGAAATATTGATGCCAAGTAGCCTTTTTTCATTGTATTTTGTTATATTTGATTGTTGATTTAATAAATTTATTGCTACGTTTATTGACCTTCTTACACATATTGATAAACGTATGTTGGAGAAAAAAGTGGGTGGATTGTGGATCGCTAAATATAGATTAAATACGGATTTGCCTTCTCATTTAGTAAGATGTTTTCCACCTACGGAAATACTGTGAGCTGGTAAATGTTTGTCTTTAATGTTGTGGAAGAGAGAAAACATTTACAACACGCTCATATCTACTAAGTGAGAGAGACGAGTGGTGTCTGCTGGAGAATTGTTGACACCTGCTAACACACTGTCTTTAAATACTCTCATTAATTTCCTGCAAGAATGAAACATTTTACGTTAACAACATGTACGAAACAGCATTTTCATTTGACTAATTTCTTATCAAATCACGTTGTTAATAACTTGCTAAATTCCCACCATCTGTTGAATTACAATGCAAAACTGGATGGCTAATAAACATGCTACACGTAAAACAACAAAAAATTTATGTTAAATCTGTTACAATATTACATCTCATTTCACACTACTTTCCTGTAGCACGAATGCAGCTTTTAGTCAGTAAATATACTCTGCAATCTACTATTGATATTACAACTCCTGTAACGATGTTGCTAGTCAACAGGATTTCTTCTTTTTTAGTTTACTTATAGACTCAAGTCTTGTGGATTCTTCTACTTAATTTTTGAATCAACATTTCTTTCATATTTGTGAGCTCATGTTCACATTTCAAGACGCAGTGCTCACTTTGTCATGCCCTATGTCAGTCAAATTTCTATCCCGTTTTAAGAAAGTACCCTGTCACGAAACGCCGCTATGAAGCCAGCTCGAGATAAAGTCAGAGTCAGTTTTGGCTTGCTCCGATGTATCTCCCAAAAAAGCGTGTGTGACATGTGCCAGTACTACGTCGTGTCAGGTTGTTACATAGAAACGCAATGACATACACCATTGATGTTTTGGTGGGGAACAGTTTTATTATATCATGCCAAGGAACGTTTTATTGGCTGTGTATGTTGTGAGCGAGTATCCTGCAAGAGAATAAACAGATGAACAGACGAACGGTACAAAACAATATAAATACAAATTCTTTCGCCCCTCTCAAAAACTATGGATAAACAAGGTTGTTTGAGTATGATTAAATCAGGTTGTTTATAACTTGTTCAACTTTCCAAAATCATACACTCTGTGGGAATTTAAGGGGAGATGAAAATGATGAAATTCAAAATGTAAATTAAAGGTTAACTACACAATTCTTAATGCGGCAAATGGGGCCGCTTCAACAATACTTCACATACAAAATAGGCATGAATTTTAACATTAGTCTAAAGTTCATATTTCACAAATGATACAATAGTAATGGATATAAACAGAATAGATTCAGTATTCCTATTCTTTAGAGTCCTAGAGTTAAGTGTTCTTAATCTCAAAAGTTCTAAGTGAGCGTTTACGTGCTAATTATTACTCACTTAGTAATGTCAGAGTTCCAAGATGACGTAATCTCACACATCACTTATAAGGGGTACTTCAAAGGGAAGATGTGACGCAATGGCTGCATCGCATAGTAGGTGAAGATCTGCAGGAATCTAGGCACCACTTTCAGATTATATTATCACAAAGGGAAAAATCGTATACTCAGTTGACCATTGCCAACCTCGATAATTGTCGTTGTTTGCTGGTTATCGTGTTAACAGAAGAAACCAACGACGTTTAGCATTTTTCTCCAGTGGAATGTGTCATCGCATTCTATCGAGTGTAGGAATCCTGATGTCTGTAAGGAAAACTAGGTGCTAGCCCCTTGTGGAATATAAAAGTAAAACAAACTCAGACAGGGGAGAACAAAATGGTCCCTCATGTCGTTAATGCATACAACCAACGTCACATGCATAAGCGATCTTGGCAGTGAACTTTCACACTTTGCCAAAAATTACACTGAAGTAATGTTGCCTCGTTACTCAATATTTGGCATCAGACAGATGGAAAACAGATGAAAAGAGATTTATGCAGCTTTCCTTTATGAAATCTCTGTACATGAGAAATTCATACGTGAAGTGAGTTGTCTTCACATAAATTGACGTTTTCAACATTTGTGTAAAAATCTTCCTTTGCCTCTTATAT
Organism: Sinotaia quadrata; assembly: GCA_028829895.1. Classification (NCBI taxonomy): domain Eukaryota; kingdom Metazoa; phylum Mollusca; class Gastropoda; order Architaenioglossa; family Viviparidae; genus Sinotaia; species Sinotaia quadrata. Next base: position 133,879,330 of record CM054180.1, on the reverse strand, counting down.
AGCCTCCATGAAGGCTTCCATGCCTTGTGAAATGATTTGTCCTTGAATGTCTATTTTCGTCGCGCAGCATGCTCTCTGTGGTCATTTATAATACATATTGGCTTTCTCCTTCGTAAACAACATGTGGCCAGTCATGCGTAATTTACTCTAACTCACAAAATATATATTCAACATGATATGATAACACACATTGTGTCTAGATCGTCTATCTATCTAATGAGATCTTCGGTGACTGTTATTGGAGTTACATAATACATATATGAGTTATAACAAAACTTGGGTTTTGAGATCCTGACAAAAGGTTATGAGATCCCAAGGTTAAGCCGTCCATGGCAACATCTAGCTCTCACCATTATAAATCTTAAAACAATACAGTTCTCGATCACCATTATAAATCTTAAAACAATACTGTTCTCGCTCACCATTATAAAACTTAAAACAATACAGTTCTCGCTCACCATTATAAATCTTAAAACAATACAGTTCTCGCTCACCATTATAAATCTTAAAACAATACAGTTCTCGCTCACCATTATAAATCTTAAACAACAGAGCTCTGGCTTACCATTAAATCATAGAACAATACAACTTTCGCTCACCATTATAAATCTTAGTATGATGCAACTTACGCTCACCATTATAAATCTTAGAAAAATACAGTTCTCTCTCACCATTATAAATCTTAGAAAAATACAGTTCTCTCTCACCATTATAAATCTTAGAACGATACGGCTTTTGATTCATGTGTTGGACAAAAGAAATTAAGTCACAGCCTTTTCACAAACACAACCATATCTCACAACCAAAACAAAGCAAAATAAATTAACTCCATGCAGAGTATCATAATCCAATCTTCAAATAGTCATAAAAAACTCGATATATTAAATAGCTACATAGCTATTTCAACTCACTTTTGCAACTCGTTCATTCAAACATTATTAATTCATTAACCATTTACTACTCCAATAGGAATTGTACACTTCCAGTCACATGACAATGTAATCTACAAATTACTAAGTACCACCTTCATTTAACTCCCGATCATTCGAGTTTCACGTCTAGTAAGCGTTGTAGTTTCATATAAGTGTTACATTTCCAGCATTCAAATAATGACATATTTAATACATGCACATGGAAAGTAGACGGGTAATGCTTCTTTGATTTCAAACATGCAATGTAAAATACTTGTCTCTCACCGTTGTTTCATGAATTCTCTCAACGCATATTATTTACCTTTACACAATTACAGTATTTTCTCCTCATAGATTGTTTAATTTGCAAACAACAGGAAATGTAGAAATGCTGCCTAATTATGTATTACAAGACAACGTTTATTTATTTAATTTTCAAACGACAAGCAACATGGGAACAATGCCCATATATTGTACAAAATATTCATATAAGATTATCACGATGAATTCGTAACTCTAAACGGAATACAAGTATTAATGAAAGATAGCAAAGTTTCATCTGACGTGTGAACGTTAATGATGTGACCTAGAAAATTAGCATATATACCAAAAATAACAAGAGGAGACAAAAGCTTTGTCTCGAAAGTGACCGTCATTACGAGTCTGAAAGAATATTCACTGGGACAATAGGTAAGTTAATGATAAATATTTAAACATGCTTATATATTTGCAAATACTATTTAATAATAAACATTAACAATGAATTGAATATTTGTTATCTAATAAATAGCTTTTTGTTGAATGCCTTGAGCTGTCATAACTCCAATACTAAAACTGATTGAATTTCTAATACTAACAGAAGAATGTATTTATAACAATAATAACAGTGATTGTTCTTCTAATTCTTTTGCTAAAATTGGTTTTATGTCTGAAAAAAAATAATAAAGAAGGTAAATGATAATGCGAAAAGCAGACATTGCTATTGTCTAATTGATTTGACTCGTAGATTTTAAAAGATTCTTAATTTCTCTCCGAGTGTGTCAGATTGAAATGAGAAAAAAACAAACAAACAGGAAAACAAGAACAACAACTCTAAATTCCTTGGTATTTATGTCCACCATTCGCTGAGAACGTCAGAAAACATGGACGCACTACAGTTATGGGCTTTGGTTGTACTCCTGCACACTTCTAGTGGAAACCTGTACTGCGATAATATTTTACATCTGAGTGCTGGAGTACATGAATTGAAAGAAAACATGAGGACTTTATGGAAGAAAGAATCGGATTACATAGTAAAGTGGAAATGTTATCGGCTAAGAGAAGTGTCATGAAATGAGTTTTCATCATTGTTGAACAATTAAATTGGAAGTAAATAATTAAATAAAGTATTCAGTGTGAATGTGTCGTTAGTCGGAAGTGCGAAATTCCGGGAAGAGTAGAGAGGGATGGGGGTTGTTGAGCATTTGCGTGGGCGTAAAACGAAACATCTGGATACAGGGCGGAATTCAAAGCAGCGTAGGCAGGATCAAGTTATCTAATTTTTAGAAAGATGCGTGGGTGTTGTGATGGTATAAATACCTTTCTGTGTCATTGACCATTACACATGTGCCTACTAGACGAAGCTAGGAGATTGGCCATTGTCCCTTATAGCTTGGGAGAAAGCTGGAGAAAAAAAAACCCTTTTGAAGGTAAATAAATGACTGATGAATGAGAGGAGATTTTTAATTATATATTTTATTGTATTGATGTAATATTGAAATGATAGAGATCGGTATGTTTAAATAGGATAACGTATCTAGTCTTGAGGAAAGGACATACGGCTGCTTAATTATTAATTTCAGGGGCTCATTGAGAAAGGAGACCTGGTGTGCAAAGTACAAGTACACTTTCCTTAGAAGCTTGTGGTGAGAACATTGACGCGCGCAATCTGGGCGTGGCCAGAGCTTCACGAACCGCTACAATTAAGTTAAACGAAAGAGGAATTGTGCACCTTGTCATCCTTGGTTGTTCCTAGATCAAAGAAACAATACAAATTGAACAGTTTACTAGCGATAATTTGGACAAATTGATCAATGAAGAGAGACTTAAGAAAAAAACACATATCTATAAATTTTATGCCTAATAATTACTTCTTTTCTTTAAATTAAAGTTTTATTGTTAATTGTTCATATTTAATGTTAAATGTAGCTGTTGATGTACTGTAAATTCGCGTCACCATTGTAGTGTAGTGCCTTGTAAGTTAGTGTCATTGTTGTATATTGTTATTAGTTCTGCAGTTATTCTGTTGGGGGCTGACAAGTCAAGTAAATAGTCAGATCGTCGCCCCATAAGAAGTCTTGTTGTTTGTATCGGCATTCGCAGATGGATTAGTGCGCCAGCTGAAATAGATCTGAACTAATCAGCATTAATACGAATCACCCCAAGCAGCATACGACAAGAAGCACGGGTGAATTGTTTATCAAACAATATAATTTATGTTCTTTATGTCAGCGCATGTCTTCACCGATTTAAGAGCATTCATGTTTGTATTGTTTTTATTTTTGCACGCGTGTTTACTAGCTCATTGATATTAATTATGCATATTGCCAAATTGTATATTAAACTATACAAAATGTGTAGCTAATTTCAATTGTAATTAAAACTTCCTTAAAGGAAGAAAGCTTAAACAGTGTAGATTTAGTACAAGACAATGTACCAGATTAACAAAAAATAAGTCAGTTGTACTTGCAATAAAAAGTGTAACAATAGCAACATACATCTAATTGTAATAATCTCAGTAAAATGATAAACAATACTAATATACCTGTATTTGTCACATCATAAACAATAAGCAAAAAGTTGCTTAGATGTAGCAAAACAATAGTATTAGTAACATCGAAAAGCTCAAAAGAAAGAATAACAAAAGAAATATACTTGTATTTGTAATGTCGAAAAGCTCAGTAAAAAGATTAAAAGTAGCAAAACACTAGTATTAGTATTTGAAAACATCATCAGAAAGATGTTCTGAATCACAAAAGCAGCATACTTGTATTTGTAATATAGAGAACCTCAGTAGAAAGAATTATTCTTAAATTTGACATCCGTTTAAATGTTCTAAGTTTTTTTTTAACAAATGTTGTCTATTACAATGAGAGTTTTCTTTATTCCACAAAATGCTCCAAATTAGTGTATTTCGTATTTTTTTAGTATTTTGTCTTATTTCCAGAGGTCACTTTAGACTAATTTGTAGCCAGTTAAACTTAACCAACTGTGTATGGAATACATAATGATTAAAAACCCGTGTGCCAAAACACATAAGATTGTAAATCATTAATAAAAAATAATATCTATGGCGAGACAACGACTGAGGTTGCCACTTCCGGTATTTCATACAACCCCCAGAAAAATTGTAAGTTACAAATAAGGTTTTCCTAATTCAGACAAATAATAGCCTCTCCTGAGAATGTAGCTTGTTCCAGCCTAAAAATTATTCAGTGTCACAGTTCTTTCTGTATCTTCCCACTTCTTAGTAGGAGATACGACCCTCTGTAAGTTTAAAATTCACACTCCTTTTCAATGCCTTTGTTTTAGGTACTTAACTTAGAAGTCCAAAATGACTATTAGATATTGCTGACTGACACAATGTCAGCACAAACTCTGCACTGCGGCAAACACGTAACTAGGCACTCATACATTTCACATGCAGCCTGCTAAGGTCTCAAGGTCGACAGTCGTTAGATTACCAAGTGATTAGCTTACCGGGTGATTCTGTAATAATACAGTGGTAAGAGACTGGTAACTATCATTTAAAGTATTCAAAGGTCAATGACTATTAATTTTCTTTGAGCACATTGACGCTAAGCTGAAAGAAAAGATGTGAATTAATGATACATAAATATAGTACACACTATTCTACTTAATTTACATAGAGTTTAACCACATATTTGAGAATCAGCGAACCAAAGAATCCAACGTTATATGTTTGGAGTACAATAATTTTTTTCCTTAAAACATTTGCATTCTTTTCATTATTCTTACACTTACACTTTACACTTTAAAAAATGTTCTTTTATATACCAGGCTAAATGCTGGAACTCACCCCCTCGTACTAAGGTTTGATCTAAGGTGAGTGAGGAGAGTTTGTTATGTTTTTCTAATACAGGTTTTTCATCCCGTGCTGCGTTTGTTTTGAAACTACCTATTTCTATGCTTAAGCTTCTTTCCGATGACAAACAGATATCAGATTTCCAGCCTTGTTTACTGGTATCCACCCCCACCACCCATTCTTTACTCATTCATGAGTGATATCTTATGCGAACTTACTTGTCCATGATGGCTGGCCTCACTATTCTTCATGCACGTATTGCGAGTTGACCATGGGTCAGGGCTGAGGTCATATTACCTAAATGAAAGATACATTTAATCTAACCGATGACCCCCCCCCTCACCATGACTTGTGTTCCAAGAAATTTCACTTTAGGTCTTGGGGTGGCTTGGATAACTTCGTAAAATGTGTTTGTACTAGACTGTCCTGTACACCTTGTGTATCTATATTTTATTCGTCTCGTTATTCATTTTAAAATGTTTATTGATGTGACGATGGGCATAGTTTTATGCCTTCAACTGACATCATGAACACACAAAGATTGTAGCTTATGTGCCATCAGCACACAAAGACTGTAAACCACTAAGCCATGAACACACATATATTGTATACCACTGTCGTTAACAAATGAAGTTTGCAAACTACTGTGCCATAAATACACAGATTGTAAACAACTGTGTCTTGAACATTCAAAGATTGTAAACCACTGTGTCTTGAACATTCAAAGATTGTAAACCACTGTGTCTTGAACATTCATAGATTGTAAACCACTGTGTCTTGAACATTCATAGATTGTAAACCAGTGTCTTTGACATTCAAAGATTGTAAACCACTGCTTTGAGTCTTGTAAGTCATCCCTTTGAATTGTCACACCATTCCAAGTTTGTGCATGCTATAGATATACTTTTAGATTTATACCACAATAGAAACTATTTCTCTACAAAACTTTTCGTACTGGAAATATTTAATAGAAAACGTCCCATCGAGAAACCTCCAAACGAAACCATTTCATAGCAAGAATGTACACTTGACATGAGTGATCTCCGCATTGGTGTGTGTGTACTAAGGCAGAGTCAGGTTTTCATGATAAGGTCAAATGTTTGAAAGCATCGAATGGTTTGTGTGCAATGTAATGCCGAACATGTTATTAATGGTGTTACTTAATTGAAAGAAAAAATTGCAGCTTTAATTAACTTACCATCTTGTTGACATGAAATAGTCATTTTAAATAAACGTGTTAGAAATTAAGTTATTGTCCAATTTGTAATTATCCTGCAATTTTGTTTGTTTGCATCAGTTGCATTTATAGTCAGGTTTTCATCTGATGAAAGTGTAAATGGCATAACCATAGGAACTAAACAAACCCTGAAATTTGATCACGTGATCACCAACATTGGTGGGGGTTATGACTACCGGACAAGAATCTTCTCAGCGCCATTTGCTGGGGTTTACGTGTTTTACCTGATGGTCGTGGATACATAATACTCGCCATTCATAAACAAGGCACTGTGCTGGGCATGGTGCGTGCAAATGGTTTCTCAGATCCGGAAGACCAGGTCTCTACCCATGTTACCACACACTTGGTCACTTAAGTACGAGGAGGGGCATGGACAGATTTTACTGGCTATTTGACAACTATGGACTAAAGTTCAGACAAATACACGAGAGTGCTCATGAGGTTCTGTTAGCTATGTTTGATTCAAATACACACTGAGCACGAAAATTTGTTTTAGCAATGTTCTTTCGAAGACGTGACAGATATCATAAGTGATAGTGACGTGACTAATGGAGTGCTGGTAAACAAGGGTTAATTTATGACCAGAAGTAAAAGATTATGTTGATATGCTACTGAAGCGACAAAAATAATACAAAACAGCTAATCATAATTCACAAATACTTTTAAAATTTAAAATACGATTATGAGTGGTGAAACAATAAATACCCATGATTAATCACGCATTTCTTTCACTTATGTTAACACGTTTCACCCGGCTTCGTAATGCTTGTGACGTGTGCATATTTGTGTGACGTACGTTTGTTTGTCTCAAGTTTATAATGCCCCTTTCCCAAAAGCTTGGTATGGTCGAGCTGCACCCTTATGCAAACTACGGAGAGATCTCAGTTGATAATAAGTGTTACTATATCTTTATAAGTAATAGTTGAACTAGGTGTCAATGACATTAGTTTGCAATGTAAAGTTGAGCTAGGTGTTAATGACGTTATTGTGCAATGTAAAGTTTTGATAGGTGTTAATGATAATTCTTTGGTGGATGGAGTGAAGAAAATATCATGCTGTTTACATTAGTTTATTACCTATAAGCAGTCCTTTTAAATCAAATTGTAAAATTCAACATGTGTTTTTCAATTTTTAATATATTCTGCATATTTATGTGTGTGTGTTTCAGTTGCTTTCACAGTCAGATTTTCATACGATAATAAAAACAATGCGTAACTATAGGATCTTCGGAAACACTCAAATTTGATAGCATCACCAACATTGGTGGGGGTTATGACTACCGTACGGGAATCTTCACAGCGCCAATTGATGGGGTCTATGTGTTTTATCTAAAGGTCATGACCACAAATGCTCGTGGACCCATAATTATTGTCATTGATAAGAATGGCAATATGCTGGATATGGTGTTTGCAAATGGTTCCTCAGATCCGAAGGACCAGGGCTCTACCCAGGTTGCCACACATTTGTCCACTGGAGAACAAGTGTGGGCCGGACAGGGTGAAGGAGATGCTGTGCGAGGAGGGGTATGGACAGTCTTTACCGGCTTTTTTACCGGACACTAGATCAGAAGAAAACAACCAGCGAGCTTGCTCATGATGTTCTTAATTAATTAAGATACCCATTCTTTCTCTGTGTCTGTCTGTCTGTCTTTCTATCTAAATATGTCTATCTATCTATTCCTCCCTTAGTCTTGACGACCGTTGGGGCACCACTATTGACCATTCAACCAGCTTTCTCATTTCCTTTCTGTTCTCTGGAAATTTTACTGTATCACTTAGATTCAGATACACATGTTCCTTCAAATAAATGTTCTTCAATATAATGTTTGCTTATTGGTCCTCTGGAGACTGCATGGCTACATCATGTGTATATGTGTTTGGTGTGGCTACTATATTTGTGTGTGTGTGTGTGTGTGTGTGTTGTGGTGTGTGTGTGTGTGTGTGTGTGTGTGTGTGTGTGTGTGTGCGTGTGTGTGATGTTGTTGGTACGCCGTAAGATGGACAATACGAATTACACAAAAATTGAGGTCAACCGCTCCAGTGGCTCGTTTTCCACAAGAGGATAGTATAGAAACAGACAATAGACATGTGATGGGGTGTGGTGTTGGTGTTGTTATTTGGGTCACCCCAGGATGCGAGGAGATGATGAAACGACGAAGATGATGAGACAAGCAGACAATACCGCTACGGCAGCCACAGCAAAAGAGGCAGAACACGCAACACGTGTTTTACATTTTCATCTGATCTTTATTTAGCGACACACCGGCAACAGACGACTAAGGACGAACTCTCTCGCACTTGTCTTGAATGTGGGGAACGCTTCCGGCTTCCGCCGCTTTCGCGTTTGGAGAGGGGGGAGAGGGAGGGGGTGCCCTCTCTCGCACACTCTCTCACACACAATATATCTAAAAAGTCCTGGCGGCAAAGGGGACTCCACTAAACAATTCTAGAACTGATACTAAAACTAATGCTAAACGGGCTCTTCTGTGTTAACGTACTTTCGTTCTAACACAAATTCCTTCTAAACTACCCTAGAGTTATACTATCAAAAAATACTACATTAAGTACTCTTTAAATACAATACTTCCTTACAATATAATTCACAAAATAAATTATAAAATAAAATAATTAACTATATTCATGTGCCAGGGGAAAACCATGTACACATAGGCCTACATAAATCATAGAATACACTTAGAAAACAATATAAACTAACTTACACAATTATATAAATATAAACTACATCCCACTAACTATTAGAATACACAAGCATTAACTTTATAATATGATAAGTGGCGGTTAAACATGTACACAATGGCACAGCCATACACATTACTATATAGCAGACCGCGCCGCGCGATTCAAACCAGCGGCTGATGACCTACTTTGCCGCCAGGCAAAACAAGCGTTACTCACACGCACACACAGCTCTGTACACACGTACATCCACTTCCACAGACAGATACAATGATAATAATTAATGACGTTTACACGAAATAAATGTGATAGGAAATGAAACAGACAAGAGACAGATACAATGATAATAATTAATGACGTTTACACGAAATAAATGTGATAGGAAATGAAACAGACAAGAGACAGATACAATGATAATAATTAATGACGTTTACACGAAATACATGTGATAGGAAATGAAACAGACAAGAGACAGATACAATGATAATAATTAATGACGTTTACACGAAATAAATGTGATAGGAAATGAAACAGACAAGAGACAGATACAATGATAATAATTAATGACGTTTACAGGAAATAAATGTGATAGGAAATGAAACAGACAAGAGACAGATACAATGATAATAATTAATGACGTTTACATGAAATAAATGTGATAGGAAATGAAACAGACAAGAGACAGATACAATGATAATAATTAATGACGTTTACAGGAAATAAATGTGATAGGAAATGAAACAGACAAGAGACAGATACAATGCTAACAATTAATGAAGTTTACACGAAATGAAGATGATCGGAAATGACGCAAGACGTGTGAAAAAATAATAAAATGTTTATATGCAAAATAAACAATAAAATATAATAAAACAACAATCAGTTACAAGACCATCTTACAATTCTCACAATACCTTAGCCTTCTCTAGCTAATTATGTTTCATCTGACCAAATCTATAGATTCTCTTTTAGGTTCTTGATTATCAAAATGTTCACACAATGGAGTCTCAGTGATGTCACTGGCACTCTTAACTGGCTGAGTCTAGGTAGACTCCTCAATTCACAAAGAGATGTAGTACGGTTCGTACAAATTAACAGCTGATTGCACTCGATAATATACTATTCCGTCAGTATATAACAAATCTCCTCATAGAATGCCCAAACAATTTATATCTATTCCGTCAGTATATAACAAATCTCCTCATAGAATGCCCAAACAATTTATATCTATTCCGTCAGTATATAACAAATCTCCTCATAGAATGCCCAAACAATTTATATCTATTCCGTCAGTATATAACAAATGTCCTCATAGAATGCCCAAACAATTTATATCTATTCCGTCAGTATATAACAAATGTCCTCATAGAATGCCCAAACAATTTATATCTATTCCGTCAGTATATAACAAATGTCCTCATAGAATGCCCAAACAATTTATATCTATTCCGTCAGTATATAACAAATGTCCTCATAGAATGCCCAAACAATTTATATCTATTCCGTCAGTATATAACAAATGTCCTCATAGAATGCCCAAACAATTTATATCTATTCCGTCAGTATATAACAAATGTCCTCATAGAATGCCCAAACAATTTATATCTATTCCGTCAGTATATAACAAATGTCCTCATAGAATGCCCAAACAATTTATATCTATTCCGTCAGTATATAACACAAATAATCTCAATCCATAATATCGACAGGTCCACTATGAGATTTTTAAGGACATCCGTAGGAGGTTGTTGTTACAGATGACTTTGATTCTTGTTTTCGCTGAAGAAGTGTCCTGTGTTTGGTCGCATCACAACTTTGAGGCATAGAGGAGATAGAAAAAATTATGTTTAGAGTATAACATTAGCCAAGTGTAATGTGACGCTGTTAAAACTAATAATTGGTTTAATAAATTATATGCATGTTAAGAATACCATTTGGCCGTAGGGAATAACTTTATTGATGACCTAACATTGTAAACTAGACTGCCGAAAAGTCATTGTTTAAGATACGCCTGCCGCGACGTGACCGTGTATTGCAGGGGTGCACAAACCTCGGCCCATGGACCACATCAAGCCTGAGACAGGGCTCTGTGCGCCCCCCCCCCCCCCCGTGTAAGGGGGCTTTATTTCATTATTTATCTTGTCTTTTCCTATTGAGCCATCCATGTGCAATCTGACTTGCGGCCCCCCCATGCACTATCAATTGGAAATTTGGCCCTCTGGCTTAAAACGTTTGTGCATCCCTGGTGTAATGTGAATGATTTAAAAAATAATATGACTATTTCTTTTATATTTATTTGTGTAGTAATCATGCTCCCTACCAGTCACTGTGTAATTGTTATAGACACCTAAGTACGTAACCTACCATATTGTGATTATTCCTCTAATGAAGTGTTCGGGATCTTAATATTTATCTCGTGATTGTTCAAGATTTATGGTTAAGACATCACTTGTTTTACTAAGTGATGGTCTCAGAGTAAGGGGGGATGTCAGACTATTTATAAATTTCGCTCAGATTCCCATCAATACATATTAAAAAGAAATATAGAAAAGACTAAAATTTAGATGTAAGAAATGTATACGAAGTAAAATATAATTGCAGACGTAAGAAGGAAGTCTAGTACGAACACATATACAGGACTATTTATCAAAATAAGAGAAACAAACACCACACTTGTAATTATTTATCGCAATCATTACCACAATTGTGTTGTTCTGATACGAAGTGGATTGGGAGGGGGGAAATCGGAAAATATCAATGGTACTGGTGTTGTATTCTTGAATGAAAATATCACACGTATGTCATTATTAACACCAGATTATGCTTGATACACATATCATTTATATTATTAGCATAAACCCCTAGTTTACAATATTATACTCTTACTACATTCGTAGGTCTGGCAAGTCATATGTTAGGAAGAGAAACTTAGTGCACATCTTATTTTCTGTTGGAAGTTTCATTGTGAATCAATGTATGATCCTTGCATTGAGAACCTGATACAATGGAGTTATTGGAGAAGGTCAATGACATAAACTACATTAATTACCTTCACTAAAATGTACGGATATTGAAGAATCGTGTGCATAAATTTGTGATATTTCGTATTGAATTGGAACGAGGTGTACACGTCAGTTAGTGTCAAACAGGTTGTGACTAGGGGATATATGAAATCAGGATTGTTTTGGACAAAGTGATTCAAAACGACTGTGATTATTTGCACCTAGTTAATAACTGTTGTTCAGGACAGTTTGTAATGTTAACTGGTGTGGGCCTTTGGCCGTTTGTAACTCATTAGGCATACGGTTTAGATGCAGGTATATGAGAGTTTTCTCTCTTTATTCCCCGTAGAGACCTGATTTCTACATCTCACACCCACTTTCTCATCAGTTCAATCTCTGATTCATTCAACGTAAGCCCTTTATCTTTGTTAAGTACAAGGTGATGGTCAGAAGTTCTTCAATAGCCAGTGGGAAATAATTATTTTCTACCATTACGATCTAGCCATCTGGGTCATGTTAAGACCTTCATATGGAAGAACAGCTTTTTGATGCCCAGGACAATGAAGAGGACAATTAAGTCTGGCACGTATACTTTCCTCTATAATTTTGTAGACATTACACGAAATGAATCTTCCTGACTTCCTGGCTGAACTTTGACCACAATCAGCTGGGCCGTGCACCGAGACATGGCATGAAACCTGCCGTATGCTTCGATTTCATCGTCACTCCAACAGTCATCATCACCTTCCGTCCTATCAGAAAGCCACACGACAACCTTCCGCTCTAGACCAAACACGTGTGCATAGGAAGTCACAGTCACCATGTCATGTTGTGCCATAGCCGTTTCAAGAACATCTTTGGACAGGTGTGCCATCCTGATGACTCGGACAGGAATGCCTGAAGAACGTAGGCCACTGACCAGACCGGTAGCATGTGACAGCACGCGCCCATCTTCATCAGTGACTTCATCGCATAGGTCAGTACTCCTTGTCAACACAAAGACATCGCGGTACTCGAGAGGCGGGGGAATTGTATGTGACTTGGCGCTGGTAGATTTGCAGATGGCGCTCCCAAAGTGTACTGTGCTAGTGTCGCTGGTTCTTGGCACTTTCGACAAAAGATAATCAACGACTAGAAGAGCTTTTATGTCATTGTTGAACACTGAATTGAGAATCGGCTATACTCGACAAAAATCATTTTTTATTTTAAGCTTATGCTGTCTAATTGGTTCACTGATTAACCGATTGATTGATTGATGAATGATTGGTGAATGATTGATTGATTGTGCAAGTGACTAATTAAGAAAATCAGTGAGTGAATGATTTATGATTAAACTACATCCTACAAATATTTAACGCTAGTATTACCTTCTGAAAACGTTGTACACTATTGCCATTGTGCAGTTTGCTTAAAAAGATTGAAATCGTGAATGGAAATTATACTCACCCGTTGAACCCACATGCAGCTCCTTCAGAATATCTGCTATGAGCCTACCACACTTTCTACAGTCAACCGGCAGCTGAACGTCATGTCCACTATCCCCATGGATCACATATTTGATGGATAGCCCATCACAGGGCAATGGAAGGGCGTCCAAAAGGTATGGGTGGACAGCTGACTGATATCGCCTAACTGCCAGTTCTACCTCTCGCAGCACAGTCGTTGGACACCTCAAAGGAATGGTTAGTGGTTCTTCTCGCAATTCCTTTGGTATCTGATCGCGCCATGATGACGCCGCCCAGAAAGAGACATCCGGAAATGAGGAACACACCTTAGTGACAAACTGATGGAATATGTCAATGACACTGTCGAAAGAAAAGAGTAAAACTGCATATATGTAGAAAGTGGTGATCCCAGTACGCAAATAGAAGGGGTTTAGGTTCACGAACATTTTGGGATTCATATACAGAAACAGTGAGGACTTCTATTACAAACAGTGAGGACTTCTATTACAAACAGTGAGGACTTCTATTACAAACAGTGAGGACTTCTATTACAAACAGTGAGGACTTCTATTACAAACAGTGAGGACTTCTATTACAAACAGTGAGGACTTCTATTACAAACAGTGAGGACTTCTATTACAAACAGTGAGGACTTCTATTACAAACAGTGATGACTTCTATTACAAACAGTGAGGACTTCTATTACAAACAGTGAGGACTTCTATTACAAACAGTGAGGACTTCTATTACAAACAGTGGAGATTTATGACTACAAACAGTGGAGATTTATGACTACAAACAGTGGGGACTTCTATTACAAACAGTGGAGATTTATGACTACAAACAGTGGAGATTTATGACTACAAACAGTGGAGATTTATGACTACAAACAGTGGGGACTTCTATTACAAACAGTGGAGATTTATGACTACAAACAGTGGAGATTTATGACTACAAACAGTGGAGATTTATGACTACAAACAGTGGGGACTTCTATTACAAACAGTGGAGATTTATGGCTACAAACAGTGGAGATTTATGACTACAAACAGTGGAGATTTATGACTACAAACAGTGGAGATTTATGACTACAGTGGAGATTTATGACTACAAACAGTGGAGATTTATGACTACAAACAGAGGAGATTTATGACTACAAACAGAGGAGATTTATGACTACAAACAGTGGAGATTTACGTCTATAATGGAGATTTATGACTACTAACAGCGGAGGGTTATGACTACAAACAGTGGAGATTTACGTCTACAAACAATGGAGATTTACGTCTACAAACAGTGGAGATTTATGACTACAAACAATGAGGATTTATGAAAATGTATAGTGTGGATTTAGGTATACTAACACTGGTCATTTATGTACACTAACATTGGAGATTTACCCGTACAAACTTTGACTAGCCAGTCGTACAGTGGAACGATACTGTCAAACGGAAAGTGAAAGATAATTCTGACGAACGAATGACCATGTGAGTTTTCATATGTCCGAGTTTTAAATTCTTTCATTGATTTTAAATGTTTCTCATAAAATTACAGTTAAACCGTTATCATTATTGGTTATCAATATAATCTTATCAAAATTAAAGAAAATATTTGTTGCTATTAAATACTTAGTGTTTATTTAGTCATCAAAATAACATTTACTTTAACAATATGAATCCATTATTTCATTTAAACAGCTATACGAAATATTTACCTGGGAACTGCATCAAATTCATCGCATACGACAAGCAGATTTCGCTCGGCGGTTCTGACGCTTTTAATTGTGTCGATGGCTGTAGTGACTTCTCGTTCGCCTTCATAGAAGAGGTGCACACGAAAGTTGACTTTACCGACAGGAATTTGTGTGGTGGAATCCTGAGGAAAATTCATCTCGATCATTTGATTCAAAAGGCACGAGGACGCCCAACTGAGGCTACTAACACAAGCAAGATAAACATCTTGGCCTTGGCGTAACCAATCAATTGCGCGTAGCAATAACATCACAGACTTCCCAACACCAGGCCCGCCAGACAGCATCACTTTGGGTGGAGTTCTGGTCAGGAGGCTGAGCTGTTGAGGGGTTAATATGAGAGTCATCATCCGGTCTCCTAAAGCCGACACACCCTGTCCTTCAGTCCGCACCTCCACTCTCGGGGATGTCGTGGATCGAATTGTGAATGACGTAGCTGGACCGCAAAACCTGATTTATATATTTTATTTCTACCAGATTAAAAAGTCCCCAGGTACACTTAGCTATTAAGAGCATATTCTAGAACGAATAAGAGCAGAGAAGGAAGAGAGGAAAATGTGCAGTAATTACAATTTAAATTTAACTTGTTCGTGTCTATTTGTTCACATGAACGATTTTCAAGTAAGTCTACTTTTGATTTGTTTGTTCGAACGATTGCTAGTAAATTTATGTTTTTGATTGGTTTGAATGATTGCTAGTAAACCTCTGTTTTGATTTGTTTGTTCGAATGATTGCTAGTAAACCTCTATTTTGGTTTGTTTGTACGATTGACTGCGCGTCAGTCTTCTTTTGTTTGGTTGCGTGAATGTCTGTTAATGAATCACAAATCAAAACTCTACAGGGACCAAAATAAGAATAAGATATCCTTATTTACTGACCTCGCCAAGAGATCCAAGTACAGGTCAAGGGTCATAGCAGGATGACTGTCAATAGCAAAACGCTTCTCCCACCAAGACAGGAGTTGTTGCGCTTTCCATCCATCGTTAAGAGCAGGCAGCATGTCCGCTAACAAGCACCATTCGATTGCTTGATCTAAGTTTGATGCTTTCAGACATGCGATCAGATCCTTTCGGGGAAAGGATGGGGATTGGATTTAAAAATAAACATATGTGCATAGTAGGAACGTGTTAATTGCAACATACAATATCTAACTTATTATATTCGTTTCAACATAAAGTTAACTTTCCTGGTATGTGTCGAAATATCTTAAATATAAAAAAATGAGAGCTGCAAGAAGTGAATCGCACCTATAAAATAAAAATTGCCTAGCGTTATTTTATATTTACAATCATCTTAAGCATTGATTTAATCTTCCTTTGCTGTAAATGTTAACTTAGCTCAAAGGAAAATACAGAAATGTTAGACGATATCTTTCATTCTCACCTGCTCAAGCGTCTTGTCACCTGAAGTCACACGTTGAAGATCTTTGATGGAGACATAAGGCATAATAATAGTTTTGTGAATAGGAAGGTTGGGTTGCAGGTCCTTAGTAATCTCCCGTAGGACAGTTTCAGATTTATCCAGTTGGTTGATTGACTCTCTTAATTTCAGAACAATATCCTGATCTGCAAGTGGCTCTGGTTTATTTAAATCT
This sequence comes from Sinotaia quadrata, assembly GCA_028829895.1. Lineage (NCBI taxonomy): Eukaryota > Metazoa > Mollusca > Gastropoda > Architaenioglossa > Viviparidae > Sinotaia > Sinotaia quadrata. Next base: position 133,862,611 of record CM054180.1, on the reverse strand, counting down.
TGCATGTTTGAGTGAACAGATTTTATCTCTCCTGCCCATAATCCAAAATGGCGGTGTATTACCAGGATATCAAAGTCACCTTGGCGATAAACTCGGTCAAGTTGCTTTGGCACTATGAAATGCTGTGCACTTGCACTGTAACACGAATTTCCTAGGTAACTGGAAAAGCTCAGTTGGGAAATGACAAACATGATCTGATTACATTCTCTTGTCATTTCTTTGAATGCGAACAAAACTACTTGCAGTGTAATATCACTTCGTTGGTCGCATTCTTGCGTTCGGACTTGCTTATGGTGGGGTTCAACCCACGCTCTGCATGCTGTGGCAGACGAAGATTGGGGCTGCTTCTGCTGCCCTCTTTTTCTCATTGCTTCATGGAGGGTGCCAGATACAATTGCGGGTTGAGATGTTGAGACACCTGTGCAGGCGGATGACTTTAAACACCCCTGTGGATCATACACACTTTTGCGCTGTTGTACAGGGACGAGTGCAGAATGCCCAGCCACACTAACAACATTAAACTGCATCCGAGTCAAGACCACAGGGGGAACAAAATAGGTCTTTTTCTCATAATCAGGGTACCAAGAACAAACAACATTCCTCCAAATGGTCATGCTGTTTTGGCAATTGTCTGCCATTCTTTTAGATACCCTCACCTGGCTCTCAATGGCAAATTACTAAAGTAGTAGCATCCTCTTGTGGAGATGATATTTCCACTTGTATTTCATGTCTCTGCAAATGTTAGCAAAACAGTTTTCGAAAAAATTAATTCATGTCATAATGATGATTCATTCGTTCTAAACAATCACTCCAGAATCAGTTTTGCTGAAGTTGTAATGAATGACAAATAAATATTTTATTATGGAATAATATTGGTAATATTATATGTAGTAAGAGAGTACCATAGTTGTATAGGCCGAAATACAGGGGTTATCAATATTCATCAATAAAACGAATATTTTGACGAATATATTGGGGAAAAACAACTCGCTGTACACATTGTGATAAAAGTTTAGAATTACTGCATAACAACAATTAATACACCATTCGGCAGATACATTGCAATGAATTTGAACAGACTCTCATTGTTTGTATCGCATCCATTAAAATATATTCCTTATGTTTTATATTATACTCTTTCTGTTAATGGTCTGTAGCCTAAATCAATATCATACAGTCCGGTTTCTATTTATCATTGCTTTCAACGATGCATTAATCAAAGTATGGGTCAGTGATATATTTGAGAGTGATATTTGAACCGTAGATCACGTGACATTGTGGAAATTGTGAGCAAGTTCATTCAACCGCCAGTAGTGTGGCAGAGAAAACTGAACTACCTACACATTTTTACTAATACTAAAATAAAACAAAACTTTAAAACTAAACATGTCCTGCTCTGACAACGTTCGATTTTATTTATAATGCAGGAAACACAAAAGAACAAATACTGTACACTATTCAACTTTAAGAAAACTCCATTTCTGACTGACAGAATGGGCTTCAAAGTGGACAACGGTAACATAGCATTGAAATAAATATGTATAATAATAGAAATAATTAAATCGGCACAATATAATTTAATCGGAGTCATTAAAACGAAAAGCTATAGTACTGAGCATCTTTAGGAAAAAAGGCAATACGATCTACTGCTATATAAGCTAAATACAGAAACGGCCAACTCACTGTTTCATTACAATGTTAAGAAAATACAACATGCTACTTTAAACGTTAAATACAAATAGAGCTTTAAAAGTTAAATATAACATTATAACTTTGAAAGTTAAACATTTTAGCGGCCAACTCTGTGCTTGACCACATTTCTAACAAAAATACAACATATACTATAAACGTTCAATACAAAAGCGTACACACTCAACTTCACTTCTAATAAGAGTACGACATACCACTTTAAAAGTTAAATACGAAAGCAGCTTCCACTCAACTTCATGCCAATACGAAAGCGGTACACATTCAACTTCATTTCTAATAAAAATACGACATACCACTTTAAAAGTTAAGTACGAAAATGATCAACTGTCTGTGTGACTATACTTCAAGGTGTTCGACACAATTCTAAAATGTTTCGGCCAAATTTAGCACTGGTTTAAGAAACACATCTTTTCTTTAAATTAGAATGTAAAACTTCCTAATAAAGTAGTGTTACCTCAGCTGCATGAAAAAAGTAGGACAAAATATTTATAAAACGAATAATCAGTGATTTTTCTTTTTATTAGCAACAAAACACGAAAATCACAACTGCTAAGCGCAAAAGGAAACGACTATAAAAGTACGAAAGGAATGTATAAATGTGACGCCAACCCCACTAGTAAATGATTATGATTATTTTTAATAATTTATCATTCATAACTAATTATAAGTGATGCGAATCTTAATTTGTGTTATTAATAATTTTCCAGAAGACACCACTCGTCTCTCTCACTTGGCGTATATGCGGGCTTCGTAAACATTTTCTCTCTTCCACAAAATTAAAGACAAACATTTACCATCACACAATAATTCCATAGGTGGAAAACGTCTTACTAAAGGAGAAGATAAATCCGTCTTTAATCGACATTTAGCGACCCCCATCCACCCACTTTCTTCTCCAACATAAGACTATCAATATGTGAAAGAAGGTCAATAAATTTAAAAATAAATTTATTTAATCAACTGAAATACATGCAAAAGATTACTTGACATCAATATTTTCATGAAACAATATTCAAATATTTTAAATATCTATATAGTCTTATTTTCTTAAATACAATTCAACAGATTAGTGCCAATACCAATCACAGGATAGTTCTTTTCAGACAAGAGAAATGGAGTTAAGCGTTAATATTTTCTACATAATCTTGTCTAAGCAAAGCTGCTAACGTCCTTTATGTGTGCTTTTCATAACAAAATTACATGCTCATAGTATAATAGCTTATGAACAGGTTCACTAGAAACTATGTCACGTGTTTAGCATACTATATATAAGCATCATAATTCACAATTTGTAGGAACAATAGTCCACTCACATAAAACATCTCTACCTAAGCGCAAGTATAACGTATCAATAGTAAAAATTGCAGTCCATTCTCTCTCAATCAGTCAGTTAACTCACCATTAAGCTAACGACCACCTTTCATGACCCAGATTTCTTGCCACTCCAAATTGAAGCAATTAGACAATAAAAATTTTATACAGCAAATAAACTTTCTTATTTCAGCCCATTGACTGGTCTCGTTTGCGTAAAACTTAAATATTGAATAATAAAAACTACTTATCCAGCTGGAACTATTTTGGATTGCATCAGCAATATCTAGCATATTCCCACCTCAGGTTGTTTACTACAACTCTGACACTTAAAACAATATCATCGTAAGGAGTGCCCAGGTCGGGTCGATTCGACAATTTAACAATTTAATAACAAAATTATGTCTAGAAATATGGACAGGCAAATTTACTCCACCGCCAATAGCAATAGAAAACTATTTTGAAAAATGTAAAATAAAGATATTGATACAGAAATAAACCGTCAACATTGACATAATTTTTCAGTTTAATATATACATTTAATAAAAGCGAAGCCAACAAAATATAAAGCTGATTTATAAGAGTAGCTAGGCAAAACACTGATCATCTTTAAAAGCCGTAAAAATAAAGAATGCATAATGAAGAAACGGCAGACTTGAACACAAATAATGTAGACTGCTTTGACTTCAAATTTCGCTATATATATTTTATTGTCAACGATAAAACTGAATTATCTAGTGTGGCAACATTAAAATTGGTTGTACAATAATTTTGTGTAAAACCAAGGTACTGCAACCGGCCAGTGCTCTTGCTCAACTACGATTATAATACGAAAATACATCAGGTAATTTCACAAATATACGTTAGCACAGCTTTAGCTTTGGCCTATCTTTCTACACTATAATAAGAAATGCACCATATGACTTTAACGATTACACTATAGCATAGATTTTGTTGAACTACCAAGCTACATACATAATGCATATAACAGAAATACACCATGTGACGTTAACGATTACATTTTAGCATAGCTTTATCGTCGAACTACTTGCATAATACGGGGTACAAGTCAAATTTAACAAGGAATATCTATATTAATTAAGAAAACTCATCTAAACATATATTTCCGACGTCTAATACCACGTGCTTGTTTAGTTATTTGGTGAAAAATTGTGCACTTTGAACCTAGTTGGTTAAACAAACATGAAATCATCATCACACATATGTCTTCGGCAATAAAATACCGTTAAGACAATTGGCAGCATTATACAAAAGTAATCTCTTAGATGGGGAAGACTTAGGTATTATATTATTTATTCGAATATATCCCTTAATCATTTAAGATTGTCAGTAAGAAAAAAATGTCTATTTGTATTTCTAAACCAGTTTAATGTAAACTATTCACAAGATTTTTATTTCGAACAGAAGGAAATGTGTCGAAATTGCATGTATCGAACAAATTAAAAATTAGTGAGTGTAAGGATCTTTTACACACAAACATACACACATACATAGGCTACATACACAACACAGCGACAGAGACAGCGACAAAGACAAATACTATTTTGTTATACGTTCGCGCGCGCGCGCACACACACACACACACTCGCATGCGATCACACTCACGTTTACTGATTAACAATCCTACCAAAACAAAAAGCTAAAATAATTTACTAAGAATTGTGATTGTTAAAATCAGGCTGGGGGTCAAGTTATTTCTTTCCATAACTCTATTTTTCATTAACTCATTTATAATATGAATCAGTATATTCTTTTAAATTGTAAATTGCTGGATTAGAACGTTTCCATCACTTCTAAAACAACAACAGCAAAGAGTGAAGAATTTCCATATTTCCTGAAGCCAACACAGCCAGAAGTCGGATAGCTATTATCTCCATATTGCAAGATAGATGGAAACTTCATACCAGATATGAGAAAAGAAACAGTTTAAGCAAGGACTAGTCAATATTGACACCCGCTTATAAGTAGGTCGAATACAATAAAAACCTAGATATTTCTAAAGCAGATATCTAATAATCTTTTTTTTTAAATATCGGGAAAGCCCGATTTCATGTCCATACTTGTTAAGCGTTAACTAAAAACAATCGATTAAGGAAATTCCGATTTCATGTTTGAGGAAAAGCGACTCACTAAATAGGAAATTAATAAAGACACACATAGACATCTGAAATAAAGCTACGTAATGCGCTCTATAATTATTTCTATAATCTATAATAGTACCTTGCCCATTTGACTGCGTAACTTGCTTGTTCGATTGTCAGCAGCATGTATGTATATAACAAAATGTGTTGGAATTGTGTTTGTTATTCCGCAATATCTCTGTTCTTCATCTCGTCGCCTCCATCTTTGGTTTGGTTCGCCTCTCGTTATTTTTCAAGAAAACAAAGCATTTCACCAAATATACAGCGATTTTAAGTGCTGTTGCACATTCTTGCATATTCTTATTTCCCAAATACTATAAATAAATAAATCAAGAAGCAATGGCCTACCTGCACATCAGGCCAGTGTGGATATTGCGCAGTCGGGTACGTGACTCATTAGAAAAAAGAAAACAGTGAACGAAAACAACATCATGACGGACATACGACTCAATTTTTGGAATGTACACTCATAAGTAGCGATAATTTGAGTTCATTTCCAACTTCAAGGTGGTTTCGTGGATTTTGCACAAAAGTCGGTCGCACCCTCATGTCGTAGGCCTACATGATCGTGCCAGATGGTTCTGACCGGCCCAGCACAGCAAACTTTTCTGCATAATGAGGCTTCACTGATTTTATTTTTAGTCGTGATGAATTAATCATTGTTCACTGGGCGTGCTATGTACACATTTATTTGTCAATTCTACATATTTAATTATAGTTCACTGGGCGTTCTATGTACACATTTATTTGTCAATAATACATATTTCATTATTGTTCACTGGGCGTGCTATGTACACATTTATTTGTCAATTCTACATATTTAATTATAGTTCACTGGGCGTTCTATGTACACATTTATTTGTCAATAATACATATTTCATTATTGTTCACTGGGCGTGCTATGTACACATTTATTTGTCAATAATACATATTTCATTATTGTTCACTGGGCGTGCTATGTACACATTTATTTGTCAATAATACATATTTAATTACTGTTCACTGGGCGTGCTATGTGCACATTTATTTGTCAATAATACATATTTAATTATTGTTCACTGGGCGTGCTATGTACACATTTATTTGTCAATAATACATATTTAATTATTGTTCACTGGGCGTGCTATGTACACATTTATTTGTCAATAATACATATTTAATTATTGTTCACTGGGCGTGCTATGTACACATTTATTTGTCAATAATACATATTTAATTATCGTTCACTGGATGTGCTCTGCACGTATATAGTTGTGAATTCTACATCTTTAATTATTATTAAATATTTGTTATATGATTGGGAATTCACCCATATATTATAAATATATAAATTTCCATATTTTCGTTTATAACGTTTAAATGAGATGTTAATTGTGATTTGTGTGATTTAAAAATGTTATATAAAATTCGTTTATGGAAGTGAAGTCTACATTGGACAAAAGTGAAGAGAAAAAATAATCTGTTGAGTGAGTAGTATTCGCAGGGTAGGTTGTTGTTATTGTCCACTAGAAACCTGACCTTTAAGCAATAGCATATTGCTTAAACATTAGATACGGAATTGTGGTTTGGGACTTGGTTATATGTTATGCAATTCTTATGCTGACACAACCAAAAAGTTGTTTTTAGATAGGTCACTTAAATTTAAGTGATAGAACATGCTTTATTTCATGTGTAGTTTATTGGCAAGTAATTGCGAAAAAGATAATTTACCACAACATCGGTTTCCCCACTGTATTCTCTTAGCACCCATTGGTCAGCTCTAACTGGCCAGAGAATACCCATTGGTTAACCACATTTCTGGCCAGTGTGTGACCACTTGCTAAGCATAACTGCCTAACTTCTCTGGAACACTTGGGTCATGCAGTAAGCCATTTATTCATAAAATGATTTGAGGTGGGCTGGTGCATTCACATGAATTTAAGACATTGAAAGCCACTGGGAGTGATAACAAGTTTCATTTAATTATCATAGTATTCTGGGCAATGTCTAATAAACCATTTTAGGAGGGTCTGGTTATTATTCACATTGTGTGTGTAGTCAATGTGCAATGAAAAGTGTCTACTTAAACCATGCAATATGAAGGTTGCAATAGAACCAAGTGCTCCATAATTATCACAAAAATATTTGATAAATAAAAATACAGATATTCATACTAAATATAAAAGAAACAAATAAAATAAAGGAAGAGGTGGAACTATTTGTCACAGAAGGAGTCAAATAGTTTGTTGATGGATGCTGAATGCTTGTATATGGAGATGTGTTTCCTGTCAATGATGTAGGCCAAAACTGAGAATCATGGGTATACATAGGTGACTATAAGTAGGACTGAAATTGAGCTAACAAGTTATTCACTCACACCACACTCATATAATCCATGGGTAGAATTTAATCAATGTAAATAAGATAACTTTAGCCTGCAGTTACAACATATGCACAATGATTTATCACAAACTGATATACGTATTGTGTATTGAGAGTGGCATAAATATAGACATGTATTCCTTTATTGATTTTTGAATGTAAAACAAATATCATTTGTGTCAGGATGATCAGTGGTGATAGAAAAATATATGATGATAAACTTAATAGGCGTCATGCATTATTGTATCTATTTCATAAAATGTTTCAGATTACTATAGTGTGTACATTGGATGAAATATTTGTCACATGTATATCATTAATAATGTGTGTGTCCATGTTTAAAGTGAGAAATGTGTACACGTTGTGCATATATTGTACCATTACTGGACACATGTATACAAGTGGCTGGTGTTTATCAGAGACCATTGCTTTGAACATATAATATTGTTGCTGGCTACACTGTGTTTACAGTTTATATAGAAAAGAAAATTAAATATTTCTTTTTTAATGACATTAATTAAAAGATTTTTTTTTAAAATAAGGAACTTCAAGCGTGTATATTGTGTTTGTATTGTATTTCAGTGTACTTGGTATTTGTACACTGAAATATCAAACACATATTTATCAGTAAGTCCATATATGACATATATGACATTGTTCTGTGTACATGTATGCAAATATCACAGCCTATGCAAAGAGTATATAAATAATGGTTGCTATAAATATGTGTACATAATCTATGTAAAGAGTACATAAAGAACAATTGCTATAAAAGTGTGTACACAACCTATGTAAAGAGACATGAAGAGTGACTGCTATAAATGTATGTACACAGCTTATATAAAGAGTACATAAAGAATTATTGCTCTGACTGTACAGAGCCATATACATAAAGAATGATTGATATGACAGTACACAGCCATAAGCTAGTTGTCCTTTCGACCAAGTTCTTTATCTCGCTAAGAGTACACTTGATTTCTTTACCTGCAACTTTCAAATCTCATTTTAGTTTGTCTACAGTATAATCGCTAAAATCACCTCTGATTCTTAAGAAAAAATAATATATTTGATTCAGTATAGAGAGTCACTTGAGCTTAACGTGGAGAGAGAGTCAAGCACAAATCAGGGGACATAATGATGTTCTAAGAAAAAGTTCAAAGAGAAATGAGTTACTTCCCTTCCTTCAAAACTGTTTCCTTTCCACTTGGTTCCTACAGTCACACGCTGCAATAGTGACTAGCACTGATTGATTGAATGCAAAATATTTTGCTTACATCTGCAAGTGTGACAAGTACTGATTTAGTACAAGCAATCCACCTTTTCTCAAAAATTGTAATGTTGATATGCGCTAATTCAGTTTATGCAATATACATTGTCTACAACTGTAAAGGTGGCATACACTGATTCGTTTAAATGCTATATACTTCCCTTGCAAATGTAATATACACATTCATTACTTAACTATACTGGATATATCCATCGATTTGCAGAACCAATGGCGATGATGATTTATGCTCAAACAACACTATGAATTATTAACTTTGTTTCGACTTATCACATGTCTACACTGTTTAAAACCTCCAATTAATGGTACAAAGATAACAGGAAGAAATTATAAAGAATTACCTGAAAGTAACAGGATGAAATTATAAAGAAATACCTGAAAATAACAGGATAAAATTATAAAGAACTTAGCCAAATAATTGTGAAGAAATAACAATTATTTGTATGTTAACAGTAATCAGTAAAAGGTTATCGATCAACATGCGAGATGCGGCCGAAAAACTACATCAATGGAAGCCTACCTTCTAGAGAATTCAATGAGCATGGTTCATCACATTTAGTTTGTTACTGTTCACATTCACACATTATAAACATTATTACTGTTCATACTTTATAATTCTTTAACCATTTCTTAATCTATTTTTTTCTAAATCACATTTGTACAATCTCCTGACTATAGACTTACTTGAATATATCATTGACAATTTATTCAATGCGGATGCAAATATGTGGGTTAAATCCTTTCTTTAAAGGCAGTTACTGGTTGCAAACCATGTGATTGTAAAAATACCGGTGACAGACGCCATATATGAAAAGGTTAAGCATATTACTTTAATTATTTTTCTAAAACTTCACTTTGATTTCTGTGATGATATCCATCAAAGTTTACTACAGATTATGCTATTGACTGCATATGTCTATGCTAGAATAAACTAAACGAATGTCAGGTTTAGATGTAAAGTACTCTCAACACAATTTACTAGACATACAGTCTAAATGCATGCACATACATACTTGCTATCTTCCAACATATGGTTATCAATATGAGTAAGATGATTATTAAATCAACATCAGATATACATATAACAAATACAATTAATAGTTTACTTGTTATCAATATTTCCACAAACCAAATCAAAATAATTTCAAAGTGTGTACAGTCTTATATTCTAACAAATAATTTAATAGATAAGTGTCAATATAAATCACAGGCTAATTTCTTATCAGAGAACTACAATGGTTGTACATAACGTTGTCAAGACAGTGCCACAATAGTCTTCACACACTTTTGTAACAATGTCACAATTTTATTATTCACAATAGAATTGTCAGTTCTTCATGTGTTTCATTTGCATGCTGTAGAACACTGTTGAACCACTATTCTATCAAGTTTAACCTGGGCACTCCTTCGCTGTACTAGTTCCCTTAAGCAGAAAAAACAGTGTAGCAATTTCCAATAACTTCGCCGTACTAGAACTTCCTCGATATAGTCACACATATTTTCCCTCCATATGTCATCAGAGTGCAGTGTATCCTTACACTTGCACACTGTGAGCAGAGAATTCTCGAATCTACCACAGTCATAGCGGTTTATAAATCAGTAATTCATGAGATTCTGGTAAAGCAAACAAGCTGCTTCTTCCCTGTAAAATATAATCAGGGAACAAAAGTTTTCCGGTTTATTTCATGACCGGATTTCTGCCACTCCAAATTCAAAGTGTTTAGAAATTACAATCGTTTTCAACAAATAAATTTTGATCTCAGTGCTTTTGCAGGTCTTATTCTTGTATATCTTAACCATTAGATATTATAAACTATTCATCCTCCCTAAATTCGCATGGATTACATTAACAAATTCTGGCATATTCTGCACCTCGATTGTGTATTCCAAAACTATCATTATAAGCAGTGCCCTTCGGCAACAAAGATATAATAATTAAGCATAGAAGTAAGGGTAGGCAAATCTACTCCGCCACACCCGCTATACATGTCCACCATTAGTCACGTCATCGTAATGCAGTGTGATATCTGTCACGTCTTCCAAAGAACTACAATATAATATATTTCACGCTCAAGATTTATTTCAGTAAGCATATGTATCTTGGTTAAACGCAGGTTTAAAAAAGCCACATGGGCGATGTCGGATTATGTTTCTCAACTTTAGTCCATAGATATCAAATAACCAGTAAAGACTGTCCATGGCCCTCCTCGTACAGCATCTCCATGTGATTGTCTGACCCACACCTGTTCTCCGGTGGCCAGGTGAGTGGTAACCTGGGTAGAACCCTGGTCATACGGGTCTGAGGAACCTTCTGCAAACACTGCATCCAACACAGTACCATGTCTGTCAATGACCAAATGTACGTATCCACGAGTATTTGAGGACATAAGCGTCAGGAAAAACACGTAGACACCAGCAAATGGCGCTGAGAAGATTCCAGTGCGGTAGTCATAACCCTCACCAATGTTGGTGATCACTTTATCAAATTTAAGAGTTTGACCATGTCCTAGAGATATGCAATTGTTAGTATCAAAGTTTTCAAAAGTGACCGTAAAAGCGACTGAAACAGACAAATGGAAATGTATAATATTGACAAATTAGTCAAAATAAATTGTGTAAATTACATACAAATATATTGCTGTTGTTATTCGTGTAACTATGGTTTTGGATATAAAAAATATACATATATTGCTGTTGCTATTATATTAACTATGTTTTGAATATTACAAATATACGAATATTGCTTATGGAATATTTTATTGAGGTTTTCTACAGTACACGTACACATTTATTGCTAATGTTAATCTATTGATTGAGGATTTTAAAGTTACAAACTCAAATATATTAAAATTGTTATTTTTTATGGATGGTTTTGATATTCTAAATAACTATATATTGTTACTGTACATCTTCTTACTGAAGTTTTCAAAAATACAAATCAGATATATTGCTATTGTAAATCTTTTCGCTTAAGGTTTTCTATTTTATAATTTGATGCATATTGTCATTGTAAATCTTTTGTTTTCTGCATTTCAAATTCTGGTATATTGTCATTGTTAATCTTTTACCAAGTGTGGTTTTCTTCGTAAAAAAGAACTAAATTGTCTTTGCTAATATATTGTTTTCTTTATAAAAATGCAACTATATTCTCCTTGTTAATCTATTAACTGACATGTTAGAAATAAAACAAAATCAAATATTCTCCATTGTTAATCTTTTTGCCTGAGGTTTCTATTTTACAAATACAACTATATTTGTATTGTTAATTCTTTTCACTGGCGTTTTCCATAATACGAGTACATGTTTATTGCTAGTGTTAATTATTCACTTAGGCTCTCCATATTAAAAATAAAAATATATTGCTATTGTTAATCTTTCTATTCGTGTTTCGATACTACAAACACGTGTTCATTGCCATTGTTAACATTCTAACCCAAAATATCCTTATTAGAAATGCAAGTACATAAACTGTTATTTTTTCCTTGAGGTTTTAGATATTACAAATACTTTCATATTGCTATTATTAATCCGTTTAGATGTTTTGATTATTTTAACTACAATTATAATGTTATTGTTATCATTATACTCTGGTGTTTGGTATTACAATTACACGTATTGTGCTCTTGTTTATCTAGTTATTAACGTTTTGGATATATAAATTACAAATAAATTGCCATTTATAACTTTTAACTTAGGTATTTAAAAATACAAATACAAGTATATTGCTATTTTTAATAGTTTTCTTGAGCATTTCAGTATTAAAATACAATGTATACACAATAATTTACATAGTTAATAATTTATCCTGCGGTTTCCGATAGCACAATTACAAGTGCATATAATTGTTAACCCTCTTACTGGCAAATTATCTTCTAATAAAACTATCCATTTTATTGGATCTACTTTGAAGGAAGTCCTACAGCAATTTAAATATAATATAGATTTTGTACATGTGAACACAAGGGTTAAGAAATTAAATCCCCTTACAAAAGTACATCGATATCTAGGTATTACATCAAATAATGCAAAGAGCACTGCACGTTGTATGTGATTATTCACCATTGCCTCTCGCTTATCGCTGTGATAGGACACAATATAAGGATGTGTTATAAGGCCACAATAGCCTTTCTGAACTCAGTTGTATGTGATTATTCACCATTGCCTCTTCCTTATCGCTGTGTTAGGACACAATATAAGGATGTGTTATAAGGCCAAAATAGCATTTCTGAACTCAGTTGTATGTGATTATTCACCATTGCCTCTTCCTTATCGCTGTGTTAGGACACACTATAAGGATGTGTTATAAGGCCAAAATAGCATTTCTGAACGGTGTGTTTTTTATTTTAACATGAATTGGTAGCTGTTCAGTTGAAATACCATTTTCGTGAATTGGACAAATTTTTTCTTTTATATATTTTATATATTTTTTATTAAATTTAGTTTTATATTGATTATGTTGTATGTGATTATTCACCATTGCCTCTTCCTTATCGCTGTGTTAGGACACACTATAAGGATGTGTTATAAGGCCACAATAGCATTTCTGAACTCAGTTTATGTGTTTTGAATGTTTGTATGTGCGCTTGCATTCGTATGATATCCTGACGTTTTATCCACTGAAACAAATACGTGTTCGTTCAATGAGATGTTTATTTCCGAACTATTCCTGAATGAATTCATTTTGTTACATCAATTTTCTTTTATACGCTTTTGAAAAAGCGAACAAATGTTTTTAATGTATAAATCCTGCTGGGCACATTACATACTTTTTCACAGCAGAACGTTTCAGACCCATTGACTAACAGCTTGTGATTATTAAACTACTGTCAATATTCTTTTGTACGAGCTGGACATTCAGAGAACAGAAACTAGTCGGAGAGGGAGATAACCGAGAAACTATGCTTCTTCGCTGCAACCAAAATACTCCCGACTTTACAAAGGAATACTGAGTGGAGAGTCTCAATGAGAATTAGAGGAGTTTGACACACATGAACCCATGTAGCGGAATAAATAATGTTAACAGAAGACTAAAATGCTGAACGAAGTACACACATAACAGACCTTTTCAGGAAACCGAACAGTATTGAATATATTTTATTCTTTAAACCTTAAACATTATAAGATTAAATTTTAAGTTATATTTGATTATAATGTATTGAAATGTATGAACCTACAGTATGTCTATTTGTAAATTCAATAGTATTTGTCATTATTAAAAGTGTCATGTTAATTACTGGATTAAAATAAAAGACCAGATACTAGAAAAGGGTGTGAAAATCGGCCTATGCCGTAAACGCTTCTCATGAATTACATGCTAGGAAAGGGTGTGAAAATCGGCCTATGTCGGAAACGCTTCTCATGAATGAAATGCTAGGAAAGAACCTTGTACATAGAATCAATAGTGTAGTCAAAAATTAGAATTAACCATCGGATTACATGACAGCGTAATTAACCTACAACCATAATACACAGACCATAATTTTATTGCATAGTATATTTTCTATATTTAGGTTCAATACTTTATTTATTAAAATCAATTAATTTTTTTTAAAAATCCAATGCTTTGCTCTTTGCCCATATGCCTAAACACGCCTAGATAAAGATATGTACTCATTCTAATCTTGTGACCATAACCGCTTCCATAAAGAGCATTAATAATCTTGAATTTGTGAGAAAACGTTTTACCTGCACTTCTATTTGTCGATAATCTTTCCACTTTTCTTTGTAATTCGATTCTTTCCATCACGGAATTCTTCAGTTCTTACTTCAATTCGTTTACTTCAGCACTCAGTTGCACTCAGTCACGCAGTACAGGTTTGCACTAGACGTGTGAAGGAGTACCACCAAGGCCCATAACTTTAGTGCGGTCATGTTTCCTGATGTTCACTGTGAACTGTGGACATGAAAACCAAGGAAGTGTACTTTGTTGGGGAATGTTTTACACGTTCCCGTCTGAAAAGTTCGGAGAGAAATTAAAAGTAAGTAAAATCCAAGAGTACAAAAAATAGTCACAAATAAATCTTGCTATTCCCATTACCATTTTCTTTCTTTTCTTCAAGACTTTGATAAGCTGAACCAATGTTGCTATAAGAAATGCAACTTAGATAAAGCCAGCGATAGAAATATAAAATCTTACCTACAATATGGTCTGTTGAAACAAAACTCTCTTAAACACCTGTACCACTGTATTCCTTTGGATCTGATCCAATAACTTTTTTCGAAGACAGTTATCAGATGAGAGAAGTAAATGATGTCTCTTTCAATCTTGTTTAAATAGCCATTTGCAAAATAAGAACCGTCATTCAACATTATGATAAGTATGACTGCTTGCATGATGAATTTGAAATTAAATGAATTGAAAGTATAGTGTACAATATAACACAACTGATGTAACATGATAGTAGTCTACTTCAAGTACATCGCTGTGAACAATATTTTTTTTTCTAGAGCTTCATTTATAAATGTATAGGCGAACACATGTATAAATGACAAAACCTTCCCCTAAGCAAACGTGGATAACTATGAAGTATATTTTGTATTGCAATAAGGTCCATTGTCTCACTGTCTCTCTCAGCAGTCAGATGTCCGCCGTGAATATTTAATACCAGAAATTAGTTTTATTTTATTCTCTCTCGACATAATGACATGCTTTCGCCAGTCATATAGAGTCACGTCAGAAATAAAAAACACAGTACCGCCAGAAGAAAAAAAAGTTTTTCACTTTGACTTGTACTCTACCCAAACAAATTGTTGCACAGTACATTTCTCTATTTATAGACTTATTTATAGACTTAACTGTTATATAAATTGTTAAATTGTCCAGGGGCCCGACCTTGACACTTCTTATCATGGTAGTTTTGTAAGTGTCAGAGTTGGAGAAAACAATCGAGTTGAGAATATGCTACAAATTGATGATGCACTGCAAACCAGTTCCAACTGGATGACTTGTTTTAATATCCATTGGTTATGTTTTTCGAGAACGAGACCATTCAACGGGTTGAGATCAAACATTTACATGCTGTAGAGAATTGTGTTGTCTAATCACTTGAATTTCGCGTGGCAATAAGTCCGGTTTGAAAGGCAGCCGTTAGCTTAATGGTGAGTTAACTGACTGATTGAAAGAAAATTGACGTTTTTGTGCAGTATTGTTATCGGTATGTAATGCATGTGTTTTACATAGAGATGTATTATCTGAGTAGACTATTATAACATTGTGAACTAAGATGCTTATATGTAGTTTGCTGATTCTTAATATTGTTTCTGGTTACTCTGTTCATAAACTATTACGCGTTGTTTATAATGTTGTACGCACATATCGAACTAATAAATACTGTTGCAGGAAACTGTAAGGTCAGACTTGAATGTAAGAAAGAATGGAGTTAAAAAGGAATAAACTGGAAGCTTCACGTTTACGCCCTGGTAATGTTTTTCTTGAAGTATGCAGCCTTTCCTTGTTTTATTGGAATATCCAGGCTCACTGATAATAGACTGTTATGACCATGGTAGACACAAGAGGTATGTGCTGCAGTGTGTGCATGGGTAAGGAATACAATTACCAAGCTCCATTTCTGTTCTCTGATAAGAACTATCCTGTGATGTGTATTGACACTAACCTATTGAATTGCGTGCTAGGATATAATGCTGTATACATATTGAAATTATTTATATATGGTTTCATGGAAATATTGATTGGGACCACAGCTGATACAGGCGATTTGTTTTTATGTATTAAATTCAGTGTCTCGACTGAGTGTGATATTTGTGATTGTACCTGTTTAATTCCAATGACAAATATAGCAGTAATTGTTACTCATCGATCTCAGTTGATATTTTATTTATAGATCTGGGATGATATGTCACGTAATACAGTTCAGTTGATATACCAATTATAGATCTGGGATGATATGTCACTTAATACAGTTCAGTTGATATACCAATTGTAGATCTGGGATGATATGTCACTTAATACAGTTCAGTTGACATATCAATTATAATTATAGATCTGGGATGATATGTCACTTAATACAGTTCAGTTGATATACCAATTATAGATATGGGATGATATGTCACTTAATACAGTTCAGTTGATATTTTATTTATGGATCTAATTTTATTATAGAGTGTTAAATATAGTAGCAAAATTATCTTCATCATCTTTGTCTTTATCATGATTGTTGTCATCATCATATCGGAACTAAAATTAAAGGAAGTCTTCTATTTCGTTTGCATTCAGAACATTATATCGAAACCATTCCAGTGTGTGTGTGCGCGTGCGCATTATGCACTGATTTTACAAACAGATAACAAACATAGCAACCATTTGGCACCAACATACTTGCAATAAAAATAATATTGCAGAAATATAAGACTAGGGCATTATCATACAAATCTTCCATACCATTATTAATAAATAATCCCGATGTGAATAACAAGCAAGAACATCTGGGGTGAGTTACAAACAAAGGTCCATGTTAGGGAC
Source organism: Sinotaia quadrata (assembly GCA_028829895.1). Taxonomy (NCBI): domain Eukaryota; kingdom Metazoa; phylum Mollusca; class Gastropoda; order Architaenioglossa; family Viviparidae; genus Sinotaia; species Sinotaia quadrata. The sequence continues at coordinate 133,845,303 of CM054180.1, read as the reverse complement.
AACTGTGATCACATCACATGATTGTCAATTAGAAGTTCGTATTTGTCGTGGGATATCCAACGAGATTTTATAAGTGGAAATGTTACAAATGATCAACAATAGAACTCACTGTCATCAAAACAACTGGCATGAGGACAAAAGCACAAAGCACCCTTAGAATATAGAAAATGATTAATGACTGTATCAAGTGAAATGATTCAAACAACAGGTAATGATATTTACCTATGTATCTGTGATGGAGCAAAGTTGCCAGCACATGTTATGAGGTAATTATTATATTTATGTCAATAATATTTATGTGGAGAGTTTAAATTTACTCATGCATTGAACATTAAGAAGTATGTGTACTGGAAAATCATAGTAGTCCCCCCTCCCCCCATGGATAACTTGACTATGCCCAGAGGTAACATTATTTTTAAATGGTGCCTGTCTTATTCCCTTTGAATCTAAGCCTGTTAGTAATAAAAAGGCTTACCAAGTTATGTTAACCATTTCTAGGAAGGCAAGCCAGTTCTGACCGACGAATGGCCTGATACTAGCCAACAATACATCAAACATTAGTCATGCATTAAGGGAGCTGTTAGAAAAATTCTTTCTCTCATCACTTTAACACGTTCTGTCACTAAGTATGATGTTAAGGATGACTGTAAGCTGATGAGATATTTGACTGATAGAGAGAGAATGCAGGAAATTAGACTTAGACATATTTCTCTATGTCACAGGAAATGAGGGACAGAAATTATATTTTATTTCATTTTAAAAAACCGCTAACAAAACTAGTTGAAGTAACCCGAGTTTTGTTATTTTTCACATGTAGCATGTAAATTCCAGTAACGGTCACCATGATCTCTTTAGTAGACAGACGTTCGTGACGCAGTGTGTGTTATTATATCATATTGAATATATATCTATTAGTTTGTGAAAGATATGTATATTGAACAATTGGGACAATTACGCATGACTGGTCACGTGTTGTTTATGAGAGAAAAGGCCAGTGCGCATTAGAATTGACCACAGAAAAGCGTGCCGCACGGATAGTACTAAATATCCAAGGGAAAATCGAGTCACAGGACATAGCTTCTGGAAGTTTTGGAAACCTTCAGTGGAAGCTATATAAGAGGCAAAAGGAAGATTTTACTCTCAATGTTGAAAACGTCGATTCGTCTGAAGCCAGTCTAACTTCACGTATGAATTATCTCATGTACAGAGATTTCATAAAGGAAAGCTGCAAACGTCTCTTTCCATCCGTTTTCCATCCGTCTGATGCCATATATTGAGTAACGAGGCAAAATTACTTCAGTATAACTTTGGCAAAGTGGGGATTTCACTGTCAAGAATAACCAATGTATGTGACGCTGGTTGTATGCATTTAACGACACGAGGGACTAATTTTGTACCACCCCCCCTGTCTGAGTTTCGTTTGACAGTCTATTCCGCAAACTGGGAGGCTAGCACCGAGATAATCTTACAGATATCTGGATTTCTACACTCAATGTAATGCGACGACACATCCCACTGGACGACTCCACCCGATAATGCTAAACGTCGTTGGGGTGTCCGTTTCCACGACAACCAAGAAACAACGACAGTTATCGAGGCTGACAACAGTCAGCTAAATTTCAGATTTCTCCCCAGTGATAATCTGAAAGTGGTGCCTAGATTCTGCAGAATCTTCACCTGTAATGCGACGCCACAATTGCGTCCTGTCTTCACTTTGAAGTGCCCCTTATAAGTGACGTGTGAGATTACGTCATCTCCTTGGAACTCTGACATTAATAGTGAGTAATAATTAGCAAGGCTAACGCGCACATACTTAACTCTAGGACTCTAAGAAAATGAACACTATTATATCATTTGTGAAATAAGAACTTTGATGTTAGAATTAATGCTTATTTTATATGTGAACTATTGTTAAAGCGGCCCCATTTGCTGCATACGAATTGTGTAATTAATCTTTATTTTATATTTTGAATTTCATCATTTTCATCCCCCCTTATTTCCCACAGAGTGTATGACATTGGAAAGTTGAATGAATGATTAATCACTGTGCGAAAGAGTAGTGCCCCTTTTAAATCGGAAAATAAATATCCTGATTTAACCATCTTTCAACTCTCTTGTTATTCATAGTTTTTGAGAGGGACGAAAGAATTTGTACTAGTGTTTTGCACCTTTCGTCTGTTCGTCCATTTATTCACATTCATGATACTCACTCACAACACACACCGCCAATAAAACGTTCCTTGGCATGACATAAATAAACTGGGCCCCACCCAAACATCAATGGTGTATGTCATGTGTGTCTATGTAACAACCTGACACGACGTAGTACTGGCATACGTCACACGGGCTTTTCTTGGAGGTGCACCGGAGCAGGCCAAAAATAGACTTCACCCCCTTGCATCTCTAACTTCAGCTGGGGTCGGCTTGTAACGAGCCTCACAGTTTGTGACACTCTAGTATTTAGATTTGTTGATTTTATGGTTTTGAAAATCGATGAGAGATGTTTCATGTATTTTGTACTAGTGTTTCTATGCCTAGTAATTTGAGAGATTTTGTATATTATATTGTTGAACATATGACTTTGATCTTTGCGGAAATGTTAATTGTGAATTGGTTATGTTATATTTTATGCCCACTTATAAGAATGGGGCTAATGGATTCTATGACAGGTTGATGTAAATTGAGAATGCTTGTACAGGAGATATGTGATAGTGGGAACATTTTAAACAATGATCTTTGTCACTCTGATTTGATTTTTCAAAGAATAGTCTGTATTTTGTTTTCTTTTTACTCCATGCATTCGTTATGTCTGTAAAGATCTACAGACGTCTACTTTTGATCCATGTTTGTACCTGTGAACAACACAACTTTTTTACACTTGCAAGCAATAGGGTTGCTGGAATTTGGCTACTGTGGATCTTGGGAGATTTCATGCAGAATTCATGACATGGTTTGGGTTTGGCATGCCTAAGGGCACATGCCAGAACCAGTATCCAAAGTTAGGCAAAGTGTGACATTGTTTGACATTGCAACAGGTGTCCTGCACATGCCAGAACCAGTATCCACAGTTAGGCAAAGTGTGACAATCGTGTGACATTGCAACAGAAGTCCTGTACAAGAAAGTCCATATCAAAGGAGGTCAAGTAAAATTAACTATTGTTTATTTTACATATTCTCTGCTCTGACTCCATGATGATAGGTAGACATTATTGATCAATTAGGTACTATTAATGTGTAATGAATGTTCATTTATGTTCTGGCAAGAAATCAGAGTAAAGAGTACTCATTTGAGTTATCAACCTTAAAACAATAATTTATAATGTGGAAGATAATTGTTTTGAAATAATATACTTAATTCTTTTCGTAATATCTGAGCATTAGCTGAGAGAATATATTTAGCAATTTCGCTGTATCTAGAAGAGATTTAACGTGCATCATTAATTTTAAAAAAATAATAATAATTATTATGTGTCACAAAATGTACATTTGTAAACCATTTTGTTAATAACTGGCTGTGACTCAGTGCACATTAATACAAAGATGTGTTAAGGAGCCACTCGTTTTAATAACTAGTTGTCAGTGTGCATTAATAATCCTATGTGCTACTCAGTATTTGCCATTCACTGTGCATTAATAATCCTATGTGCTACTCAGTATTTGCCATTCACTGTGCATTAATAATCCTATGTGCTACTCAGTATTTGTCATTCACTGTGCATTAATAATCCTATGTGCTACTCAGTATTTGCCATTCACTGTACATTAATAATCATCTGTATTAATCAATATTTGCCATTCACTGTACATTAATAATCATCTGTGTTAATCATTATTTGCCATTCACTGTGGATTAATCATTACTTGCAAATCAATGTACATTAATAAACCGCTGTTAATCCCTATTTGCCATTCAATGTACAAAAATCACTATTTGCCCTTTAATGTACAAAAGTCACTATTTGCCCTTCAATGTACATTAATAAACCGCTGTTAATCCCTTTTTGCCACTCAATGTACAAAAATCACTATTTGTCATTCAATGTACATTAATAAACCGCTGTTAATCAGTAGTACCACTCATTGCACATTGATATTCCACTATATTAATAAGTAGTTGTCACTAAATGTGTAGTAAGAAACACTAGTTGCCACTCAATGTACATTGATACTCCACTATATTAATAAGTAGTTGTCACTAAATGTGTAGTAACAAACACTAGTTGCCACTCAATGTACATTGATATTCCACTATATTAATAAGTAAATGTCGCCCTCTGTACATAAATAAACCACTCTTTTAATGACTAGTTGTCATTCAATATAAATACTATTTTTCGTTAATAAACCTCTCTAATAATTAATTGTCACTCAATGTACGCGAAAAAAATTTGAGTTAACAAATATTTTTCACTGATGTATCTCAATATGTCGCACTGTTAATAAATATATGTCGCACAATGCACATTATTAAACAATTTGTTAATAACTAGTTGTCTCTAAGAGTTATCATGTTAATTGTAGTTGTCAATTAAAGAACATTAATAAACCTCTGAGTTAATAAGTAGTTGTCACTCAGCGTACATTAATAAGAGGTTTTAATCAGCTCAAACTTACAATATTTACAAATCCCATACCTCGCCAGCCACTTCGATTGAGTTTATTTAATATAAATTCAAACTTCTTTCTGTCAATATTTTCTGTGTAACTAAGATGATTTCATTTAGTTTAAATTAAAACTCCTCATTGTCAACTGTTACTGTCTAACTACGTTGGAGATGCATATGTGAGACATTATTAAGTAATTATGAATAATTTACACTTCATTCTGATGTAATGTTTTCAATATGTCAATAACAATATCCTTCCTCAAAATATTAATCTGCATCTCTGACATGCAGTAATGGGAGTGTGATTTTAATGTGATATCTACAGTTAACACCCTTTATAAAAATGAATTGAGTTAAATTTTAATGATATATATTATGTTCCATGCAATGTCGATCACGGAAATTTAGGGATTGGTATTGCATGAGTTTGACAGAACATCACACAACCTTAAATCAGCTAAAGTGCATCTATAGCAGTGCTTTGAAACTCAATGACTAAAGTAGCCGTTCTTGAAACATTTTCAGTAGACCGAATATTTTATAATTTGTAATTGTACATCACGGAAAATCAAGGGTGATGTTTCTTTGCGTTTAAAGTATTTCATCAAAATGTTTAAATACTTGTTATTTAAGGATCGATAAATCATCTCGATGGTATTTACTCGATGTCTGCTGCTTGTGCGCTGAACTGTATGAAGTTACAAATGTCTCTTTGATGTATTGTGATTTGTTAGTTGTCAATATGTGTGGATTTATCAAAATTTCGTAGTCCTCAAGAAGTTTGGACGTACCGAGATTTCTCAGACCTCAAGACATGTGGATGTACCGAGATTTCTCAGACCTCAAGACGTGTGGATGTACCGAGATTTCTCAGACCTCAAGAGTTGTGGATGTACCGAGATTTCTCAGACCTCAAGACGTGTGGATGTACCGAGATTTCTCAGACCTCAAGACGTGTGGATGTACCGACATTTCTCAGACCTCAAGACGTGTGGATGTACCGAGATTTCTCAGACCTCCAGATGTTTTGACTTAGCATTTGAAATATAACGACAGACGTAATGTGTCGTAATAAAGTAATGGATGCTTGTCTGGCTCTTTCCATTATTGCATGGTGGGTTACGTATGCTGACGTGTTTATATGCAAGATTGCAGGTGGAATGGAGAAAAAATAAACATTACAGGAAAACACCAATCTCACACCTTTGAAACCATAGTAGGCAATTTACTATTTTTATATGAATACGATTTTAAATTTATTGACCTACGGATGCTCTATCATGCAATAAATGAAAGAAAACTTTTAATCACTTATCACACAAACCATTCAGTCATAAATCATACATTCGATGAATACAGGTGTAATTTCTAAATTAATGTCTACTAATTTACAAAGACAACACGTTGACGTAACTCATACTTCATCCAATCGCTATTGATTTTATACATTTATACCTTCATACATACACGCACATATGCATGCTTATTAACTGTATATCTACACTTAGGAAACTCAATAAAGTGCTTAACTTTATCGATATACTTATAAGGCGTAAATGGATTTGGTACAACCTGGCTTTGTTTTGGTTAGATTATACGCTAATGGAAAAGTGGTGGCTGATTTGATTTGATTTGTAAAAATATATTTGTGCGTATATTTATGTACAAAACGGTGTGTATGTATTAAATGTAAATAGTGCATGCAAACACTTGTGGAGTTAGGAGGACAATCCGACTAGACGCAAACCCATATTACTTTCCTAATTAGTTCCCAGAGGCTCGACGGAGGAAAGGTTGTGACAGTTATATTTAATAATACCACACACACACACACACACACACACACACACACACACACACACACACACACACACACACACACACACACACACACACATACTCACACACACACATACACACATACACACAGACACTAATACACACACAGAAACGCACGCATGGGAATAACCAACTATCCAGTGAGGGGAGACACGCAAACTAATTACAAAATTGTTTGTATCAAAAGACATAGCAAGTATTGAAACAGATTATGGACGCTATTTGTATTGTTACTTTAGTAACAAAATTAAAAATACCTGCATAAGTCGAAGCAGACAAGACTCAACGAATAAAAATCAATGAAATTGTCATTGCTAAAGTAACACAGCATTGCCTGCTATGCAAACTAAACTCTGTATGTTGATCGGTTGTGGGTAATGTCGAAATCAGATTAATTCATCTAATTTAAAATTAATTTATTTTGTCAACTATGCTATTTAGTCTCTACATAAATATCATTAATACCATTTATACGTTTACTGTTTATTCATAAGTAGAATTGTTTGGAATACTAAGTTTGTATTAAATATATAACAATGCACATAAAATTATTATTAAAATTATATTTATTTCTATATATTGCTATAATTAGAATATACTTCCTACTCCTATTGACTGGATATTGTTTACAAGATCATGGGAACACGAGCAATGCAAAATTTCTATTTTTAAAAGTGTGAAAAATTGCTATTCAATCTCAAAATAGCTTCTTATCTATCATGTAGGGTTACAAGTTTTCAAGGTTTGATACAAATAATTAAATGCGATATCAACACAAGGTGTTACGTCAATGCAATGCAACTTAAATCAAGTCACCAGATTAAAGCTGGATAGGTATGTTCTGATGCTTTAAACACACAAAGAATATGTTAGTTATATATGCATAATGAAACATCTCCAAAATTAATAACAGACTGATAGATAGATAGATAGATAAGTAGGTAGCTAGGTAGGTAGGTAGATAGATAGATAGATCTATATCTACCTATTTATCGATCTGATAGACAGACAGAGAGATAGATAGATATATAGACAGACAGAAAGATAGATAGATATGTAGGTAGGTAGGTAGATAGATAGATAGATAGATAGATAGATAGATATGTAGGTAGCTAGGTACATAGATATATAGATAGATAGATATGTAGGTAGCTAGGTAGATAGATAGATAGATATGTAGGTAGCTAGGTACATAGATAGATCGATAGATAGGAGATAAGATTGATTAGCGTATTCCATTAACGCTTATACACACTGCAACAGACGTTTCACGCACCTCACAGTCAAAGGTCAGAAGAAGGCACTTGTTCACACTCAAGCAAATGGCTGCCTTCAAACCGGACTTCTCTCTTCGTCACTCAGATTCAAAATGAACAAAGTTAGAATTCTCCGCATAAACTGAATTCTTTAATCTCAGCCCATTGGCTGATCTCGTTCTCATAAATAAAAATAATTGGATAATATAAAACTGCTCAGTCAATTTCCATTAGGTCAGCGAATCTAGAATATTCTTGCCTTAGGCTGTTTACTTCAAACTCAGACACTTTCAAGTAACATTATAAGGAGTGTCTAAAGTAGTTCACTCTGACAATTTAGCAACCTACTTAATAAAATTTTAAAATGTGAAGGGGGAAATTTATTTACTCTGTCACATGTTTTATGCAATTACTCTTTAAGTGAATTGACGATACACCAAAGGAAACATTTCTTAATAATACTGACTGCTGGAATTTGTTGTATGAGACATTAATGATTATCGAAATCGTCGCATCATTTGCTGCGTTAAATCGTTTCAACTATTTGCACCATCATGAATTGACTTTAAGTGGGAAATCAAGCCAAGCGCATTATCTTTCATGTTCTCTTCACAAGCCGAGCGTCACGGTCTGATGTTTCCTGTTACAAGTTACAAGTATATGCCATATGTTTTAAACTCCAGGCTTTATGTTAGAATCTGTGGATAGTTAATGTTACATGTCAGACCTTGATTACTTTAGCAGTGTACATAATAAACATGTAATTTAATAGTTGATTTGTTTGTGAAGTTTACATATCGCATAATTTGTTCCTTTATGTGGGGCTGCATTAACTATAAAATCGTAAACGTTTAAACAATGCACAGACTACACTAATATCTGCACTGGACAAACGAAAACTCATCATCAGCATCGTAAGTATATGTCGCCAGATACTTTGGCGTTAAGTTATTATAATATCAAATGTTTACTAGTTAAGTGATTAACACATCTATAAAGTGTCTATGCTAGGTACGAACTACTGGTTTTAGTTATATCTATCAGCAACGGTTACACTGATAATATGGTTGACACCACCTGTCTATAGACTAATGATACCTACTGAGTTAAAGATTGAAAAAGTATATATACTCTAGATATACAGATAAGTAGATATAATTATGCTATCATTGCAATTCACGATGTGCAAACAAAAAACAAACCCTCTACAGACACTAACAGATACTCAGGACGGAAACAATTATCAAGAATTTAATCAAAGGAAAAGTAACACTATTTTTTAAAATGCTTTCTAAGTATACCAATAAATGTTCTTCCAAGATCCAATATAGTCTTCACTAGTAGTATCTTTAGATTCGAAAAGTTCCAGTTTGTTAATGTCGTCACTTTCACGTTAAAATAAACCCAACTTAACCCGAAAGCAGTTGTTGATATGTTGGCAACAATGCAGCACACACTTTCAGCACTGTTTTCATATGAGCAAACACATCAGCACTGTTTTCAAATGAGCTAGCACATCAGCACTAATATCAAAAGGGCAAGGACATCAGCACTCAAATCATATGGGTAAGCGCATCAGTAATCAAAGCCAAAACTCCGAAAACATAAAAGGAAAGAAATATCCATGAAACATAGGTAATTGGGGATCGTAAGTACACTGCAAATTATCACATATACAATAACATATGGAGAGTTTGAACCATAGGTAATTGGGGATCGTAAGTACACTGCGAATTAATTATCACACACAATGTCGTATTTAGAACTTTAACCATGCATATAAATACAATTAATCCTATATATAATAACAAAACAATTTCCTAATTATACAATTAAAAATCACACAGAAACGTACAGAACGATTTTAACTTTTTCACCCAAGAGTCTATTTTCGTTTCCTTTATGAAATTTCAGCTGTAACCTTAACAGACGATTCCTTCATTAAAGAACATCTCATCAGAGGAGTTTTGAGAAAGAGTCAAGTCTCAAGATAGATTCATTCACCCCCCACCCCGATGAATTCTATTCAGCGAGTATTCAAAGATGTAGGATAACAGAGAGGTAGTGATATGTACGAAAATATATTTATCGTGTGGATTATGTATTGATTGCTAACAAGTACTTGCTGAATTACCGTTGGGCATTATATAACATAATTAAATTTTACTATTTTTTATCAATGAGGCAAGAATAGAAATCACTTTGCCAATGATATAATGACGTACGTCTTCACTTAATAACTGCTGACAAATGTGTTTAGGTTCCAAGTGGGGAAGCCGTCTGTGTCAAGATGTTGGCCCTAACGTTCGTGGTGCTGACCGCTTTGCTAAGTGGTACTAATGCTCACCGAGATGACTTCAAACAAAGACGTGAGCTTAAAGAATTACGAGAAAGGCTGATGAATTTGGAGAAAAGATTCGAACTGAAGAGGAAAGGCCAAGGTGAATGACAATAATATTTATGATACAGAGTGACAGGTGAACCGAATATAGCCTTGTGCAAGTAGTAATAATGACGTGCATTTAAAGATCTAATTAAAACTGCTTAAATGCACATAATGTTACAAGAATCACATTATTGTTTCACATTTGTTTTATTAATTTATCAATGAATTTCCTGAAATAAATCATAAAAATATTTTATTGCCGAGAGGACCTATTACCCGCTCGTTACAATGTCATTGCTGCTTATAATTTGATAATCCTTCATTAAAAATAGCAACATTATGCAAAACACGCGGACTGCGTCACTGTATACCAATAAATCTTAATCGTATCAATCAAAGATGCTTTGCTAATTCACTTAAACTGATAGATAGAAAGATAGATAGATAGATAGATAGATAGATAGATAGATAGATAGATAGATAGATAGATAGATAGATAGATAGATAGATAGATAGATAGATAGATAGATAGATAGGTAGATAGGTAGATAGATAGATAGATAGAAAGATAGATATAGAGACGACAGAGACAGATACATGGAGTCAGGTGGACGGATGAATGGAGGGGGGAGGGCAAACAAATATACATATAGACTTATATATTTAGATATATTTTCATATATATATATTAATGCACGTAGTAAAATAGATTGAAATACTGATAGATAGCTTGAAATAAATGCTTATTTGTAAATATACACATACGTACACTGCATACTTTTTATTGCTAGTATTCCAAATTAACTGATTAAGAAATAAACAACACAGTTCAAATAACCATAGGACACATTGCAAAGATTGCTATCCTTTTACGCTTATAATGTATTTAAATTTGTTAATTAAGCAACTTTAAAGTGAGTATCGTCAAGTTGCTTTCATTCTAGTGTATCAATCTTGGTAAACATTTACATTCTATACATAACTCAAACAATTTTCATTTGGTCGATGTTCTGATTCATTAATTATTATTTTAAACCAATATAGTTGAAACAAGAGGATAGTAGTTGAATATAAATAGACACAGACGGCGTCATGTCCATATGGCTCACTTGGTCACTTCCAATATATCTTCCTTCCCAGACTTTCTCTCATTCACACAGTGAGTCAATGCATTCATTTCACCGTAACCAAATAACACTTTCTCCTTTTAACACACTGGAACTCACTTTTGCATTGTCACTAAAGAGTGCTCAAAAATGTAATTTCCTTCTGCAATAATGTCTGCAGATCCGGTTGAAATTGATTCAAAAAAACATGAGTATCTCACTTATTTTGTTTTCATCGCATAGACTATTATGTTGTGATAAATTTCAAAGGAAATATATTCCAATTCAGACTATTACAGTTGTCCGCGTTACGAATATTCCATTCCAAGGTGGAATTGATAAATTTCTTAAGCCAATATACGCAAATAAACTAACGTGAGATTCTCTCCTAAGTTATCTGTTCCATTTCTATAATATTCCCACTGAGTTTACTCCATTTATAAAAGGAATTCTATTACTTTGAAAGCATTATGGTCTGTTGCACATAATAACAACCCCGGGCGAAACATCACAAAACCTTGTACTATAGAAACCCATTCATCGCGAAACAAACTAGAAATTAAAAACACCTCCAATCCAATTACAAAGAAACTCTAAAGTTCAGGCATCAAGCACAAGACTTCCACGATCTTAAACAACACAAGATTTCACTTTTCAACTTATAAACCTCTACCATTTGACTGCATGGAATAATTGTGAAGACGACAGTTAGGAATACGTATGCGTACGTTTGTTTAGTATAAATTTGTATACTAGTGAGTTAGGCTGCGTACATGAGGTTTAAGAGTGTTTCGCAAGTTCTTATCTGATACGTTAGCTTTCCCAGCATGTTACTATATTTACTCTCTACATTCTCAGTGCCCATTGGTCAATAGAGCGATGTCGTATTTTTGTTATGTATGATTAACCAGTAGGATGTGTGTGACAGCTAAGTAAGGTTATACTGTATCTGAACTTTGATTCATTTCCAGTTAACTTTCTTCTGGTTAGTACGAACTGACGATTTAGTCCCGTACAAGTTATTATTTTATTACATGCACCATCATTATAATGATCAATTCTTGGTCTGTCCTATAAATATTCCATTATTATTTTGGTTATCATACAACCATCATGAAACAGTCTTAAAGTTTCCACTCCTTAATATCACCAAGACTAAACAGTCTCAAATCTTTCGCCCTTTATACCACCACTATTACAACAGTCTTAAATCTTTCGCCCTTTATACCACCACTATTACATAGATCTTTCAAACTAACACGCTTTACACTATCACTAGTACATAGTCTTAAACTGTCTCTCTTTATACCCCCAACATTTACAACAGTCTTACAGCTTCCACATTTTTATACACTCCCACCATACAACACACTATTACAATGATCTTTCAAACTCTCACTCTTCATACCCCCATGATTACACCAGTCGTACAGCTTTCACTCTTTATATAGCCAATATTACTATTGCGTGCTTCTTTATTATAACACATAATTATTTAACTCCAAGTAGAGCATTATTAATTACATCCAACAAATAATCTAATAAAATAGGCAGCATTTATTGATTTGTTACAATGTCTATTATTTTGCAGTTGCCTTTGCTGTACGCATGTCTCGTAAAGATGTGTACGTGGGAACGAGCGTACCAATCAAGTTCGATTCAGTGGTTTCGAATATCGGAAATGGTTACAAAACCCAAACTGGTGTATTTACAGCTCCGGCAAGTGGCGTCTACAGCTTTTCCCTACAGATCATGAGCGCACCTGGTCGTGGTATGATTGAAGTTAGTTTAAATATAAATGGCGGTCTTAAGTGCTTTACGCGTGCAGAAGCAAGCACTTTTGATGATGGTTTTTGCACTACAGTCGTGCACTTAACCAAAGGTAGTAGGGTGTTTGCACAACAAAGTTGGGGTGGCAGGTATCTCCATGGTGGCGTGTGGGCCGTTTTTAGTGGAGCAATGCTTTCTGCTGACTAGTGATAACAATACGCAATATCCATTACTGCTACTACCATCAGTACATCTGTTAGGTAATGAGAATTATAGTTGTTGCTGTTATTGCTACTATATTTATAATTCTATTATTACATTTAACTATAATCAGAAACCACCATTAATTATCAAATTGACAATTCAGTAAAGCCAAGAGGAATTTATTTTCATTGCATAGTGAGTGTGACTGACACTCTTTGAAACTGCAATAAAGAGAATGGCATAATAAATCATCTTTTGTTTTGTTTGTGTGAAAGCTGCATGAAAAGTTAAAGCGAATGCATAATTCCAACAACACTAAATGTATACGTTCTAATCGTGTATTTATTTATTCCCGTCATTTACTTCTATTTCAAACAGTCGTCTACGCACATATTCAGCATTGATCGAATACAAATAATTACATATACAATGAAGATACACAAATTGCACAAATATATATGTATAGATAGTTCATTATAGTGTCAGACCTAAAATTGTTCTCTTATTAACTGTTGATAATTGTGTTCTTGGAATCAACAACACAGTCTCTGTAAACAAAGTTAGTCCAAAAGATTTATGCTCTGACAACAATGAACAATCTACAGCAAGAGATAAAAGGAGTAAAATAGTTTCACACATGTAAGTCAGTCATGCTGACTTACATGTGTTTTGTCTCTCTTTTCCACTGTGGTATATAATGCCATGACTTTATGTCTGACCTTCCAGCTCGCAAACAACTCGCTGGCTGGCTAGACAAGTTCAAATGGTGTGCTGTGTCCAGTTTACAGGTGGGAACAGGTGCACCAATATAGATGCAATGTACCAAAGGTAGATGTAAAGGTGCCAAAGTATAGAAAAGGAAAGTGTAAATTACCCAAAATAGATATAATGGTGCCAAAGTATACCAAAGGAAAGTTTAAAGTACCAAAGGTAGATGTAATGGTGCCAAAGTATACCAAAGGAAAGTGTAAAGTACCAGATGGCGGCCTTTTCATGCAACTAGTGGCAGAGATCTGAGCAAGACAACATGTCTTATTTTGTGTGGAGTGTCTCGGCAAATTATTGCAAATACATATAATTTCCCGCTGTATTCTATTAGCACCCATTGGTCAGCTCCAGCTAGCCAATTGACGGTCTTTGGTTAAGCATAGTTGACCGATATACGACCATTTGCTGACCCTAACTGGTCAACGTTTCAGTAAGCCGTTTATTCACAACCAGTTTTGATGTGCATTCACTAGAATTGGTGAGTTCCACTAAAAGTGATACCCAGTGCAATTTAATTGTGATAGTACTCTGGGCAATGTCTAATAATCCGTCTTAGGTAGGTCCTGTTATTTTTCAAGTTGCGTTGTGTACTCAAAGTGCAATGCGTGACCGTCTACTTAAACATACCATATGAATGACAGCAATATAAGCAAGAGTGACTCCTACTTAAACATACCATATGAATGACAGCAATATAAGCAAGCGTGACTCCTACTTAAACATACCATATGAATGACAGCAATATAAGCAAGCGTGACTCCTACTTAAACATACCATATGAATGACAGCAATATAAGCAAGCGTGACTCCTACTTAAACATACCATATGAATGACAGCAATATAAGCAAGCGTGACTCCTACTTAAACATACCATATGAATGACAGCAATATAAGCAAGCGTGACTCCTACTTAAACATACCATATGAATGACAGCAATATAAGCAAGCGTGACTCCTACTTAAACATACCATATGAGTGACAGCAATATAAGCAAGCGTGACTCCTACTTAAACATACCATATGAATGACAGCAATATAAGCAAGCGTGACTCCTACTTAAACATACCATATGAATGACAGCAATATAAGCAAGCGTGACTCCTACTTAAACATACCATATGAATGACAGCAATATAAGCAAGCGTGACTCCTACTTAAACATACCATATGAATGACAGCAATATAAGCAAGCGTGACTCCTACTTAAACATACCATATGAATGACAGCAATATAAGCAAGCGCTCCACAATTACCGCAAATTGTATAAAAATACCGATATGGATAATAAATATAAAATGAAGTGACAAATAAAGGAAAGGTTGAAATCACACTATATATCTAATTATCTACCTCTCTATCTATCTATCTATCTATCTATCTATCTATCTATCTATCTATCTATCTATCTATCTATCTATCTATCTATCTATCTATCTATCTATCTATCTATCTATCTATCTATCTATTTATCTATCTACCTACCTATCTATCTATCTACCTATCTACCTACCTACCTACCTACCTACCTACCTACCTACCTATCTATCTATCTATCTATCTATCACTCATTGATGTTTCTCGAGTTTTGTATTAATATCTATTTACACTTATTGATGTCTGGGTTTGTACAACTCTGGATGACACGTTCTTCAAAGTTCGATTAGTATTACAACGTTGTTTATTACTTACTTTAGGTTGTCTTTTTCCCGTAAATGTATTAACAATTTGTTTCAAGAGGGATATTTTTTTAAACACTTGTTACCACCTAAACTACTCTGTCTATAAAATATACCAATATTGTTGCTAGCATTATGCCTGAACTACTCTGTCTATAAAATATACTAATACTGTTGCTAGCATTATGTCAGAAGATAATAGTTGTAAATCGATATCACAGTAAACGTCTTCAGCCATCTACACTGCTGTTCTTCTGTATGATGTTTTCAATTATTCTATTCTCTCCGCCAAATTATTCACCTCGTTTATTGCAATTCTTGTACTTCATTGTTTTGAGTAAATTGCTCTTGCAATACGGATTATCCTTCGCACACTTAGTAGAGGTGACAGCACCAAAAAATGCTTGCTTGCTAATGAGGGGGGGGGGGGGCGATTTCGGCTTTCGCGCTCACCCAAAAATGCTGAACAGCTATCTTGTTATAAGCTATCGCTCACCATTGCTGTTCAACAATTTTTTTTAACAATCATTAAGAACACAGGAAGACGGACACTAAAGACATCTCTTCCGCATAGACTGATTTCTATAGCGACGCCTAACGACAGGAAATTTTAAAATGTACGTATCCATCGATATGTATCTATAAACATACACTACTATTTTGATGTTCTTGAAACTTGTACTGAGTGGTGACATGCATTGTTTTATTGTATTACATTTATATTTAGTTCACTTCGTTATCTTTTAAATTGAATGTTGACAATTCATTTTGATGATGGTCAGATTAATGAATGTTCTTATGATAATGACGACGACAATGATACAGAGAAGAATTATGATGATAATAATGAAAAAGATGACGACGGTGGGAATCAGGATTATCATGATAATTTGCTGAACATGTTTATGACGATGAAAAAAGAATGAAGAATAGATGACGATGAATGTGATAATGATTACTATAAAAAGAAGGAGGGATGTGATGATGAACCGATATGATAGGTAACCAATCTGAAATCAAATGACCTTGAAAGAACAAAATGAAAGACGGATGGAAATCATAAAATCATTTTTCACAATATACTTTTTATTCACCAAATACTGATGTAAACAAATTTCATACAACTAGAAATCGGAGACAGGAAATATATAAAGAAAAACCCTTTTTGAGAGAAAGAGTGGGGTCATTTGTTTACAAAATACATCTAGTAAAACAGCAATGAAAATTAAATGATGGAAGCAGTGATTAATTGAGAAAATATATCAAATATCAGAGAGAGAGAACGACTAAAGCATTACAATAATACAAGCAATAACAAACAGCAAAATAAATATTTTTTTCACTTAAGGAACTCGCGATGAGAGCGACGTTGGGATTAGTTAAAACTGGAAATTATAAGTTTATTTATAGAATTCAATCGCATTAAATTTAACACTAGTGTTGGGATTAGTTAAAACTGGAAATTATAAGTTTATTTATAGAATTCAATCGCATTAAATTTAACACTAGTGTTAGGATTAGTTAAGACTGGAAATTATAAGTTTATTTATAGAATTCAATCGCATTAAATTTAACACTAGTGTTGGGATTAATTAAGACTGGAAATTATAAGTTTATTTATAGAATTCAATCGCAATAAATTTAACACTAGTGTTGGGATTAGTTAAGACTGGAAATTATAAGTTTATTTATAGAATTCAATCGCAATAAATTTAACACTAGTGTTGGGATTAGTTAAAACTGGAAATTATAGGTTTATTTATAGAATTCAATCGCAATAAATTTAACACTAGTGTTGGGATTAGTTAAAACTGGAAATTATAAGTTTATTTATAGAATTCAATCGCAATAAATTTAACACTAGTGTTGGGATTAGTTAAGACTGGAAATTATAAGTTTATTTATAGAATTCAATCGCAATAAATTTGACACAAGCGTTACTATTTGAAGAAGCTGCTTTGTGAGTACTGTAAATGCGAACAGGAAGTGGACTGCCAAGAAAGAGTTTGATACCTAAAAATATTTTAGATATAGAACATTTTACCTCACTAGGTGCTCATGTCAGATCAAGAGCCGAAGAATTAGACATCAATGAGAATAAAATCACTTTTTATTCGTAAAGAAATCTGAAAAAAATCCTTCACAACAAAACACTAAGGATGCACGTCAAATTATAAGCGATCGTTTTACATTTGTTGAATGGACTGTATGTATGCATTCATATACACTCACATAAGTAACGAGTATACATGCATCCCAATGATACGATCCTAGTTTCCTTACAAAATTTTCAATATGCTTAGTGTTACCGATTCATTTGTTCTGTATCCTTTGTTAAATTTTGTCGTGTATAAGTAGCACATTCAATTAAGTAAGCTAACACAATTATTTAATGTTTTCGTCCAATATTTAATAATCGGGCTAGGCGGGATAGACAAACTCATGAACTTTCCGAGAATTAACTAATAGGTCTTTTTATTACAATTTAATTATTAAATTTCATTTGTTATATTTACCCATTGTTACATAATTTGTTGTAACTGACTGAAAGCTAGTTTGGGTGGGGGGCAGAGCTTGCATAATAGAATCACAATCTCAACTAATAAATAAAGGATAAGGTAACGTTACTAGCTTGGGCAAGTCAAATGATTTACCTGGCTGTGTTATTGCATAATAGCCTGAATCTCTAGCATACTCATAGAAGATAGGTCAGGCCATCTGGCTGTCGCTATTATTAGAAGTTAATCAATAACAAATATTGATATTTGGGAATAGGATAGAGTCGTTAAACTTAACCGGACACATGACAATGTGACAGATTATCTGTGTAATAACAGATTTAAGGAGTTCGAATCGCTAGATTTTACTTTCACTTATTTTATTATTTGAAGGATGGTTTAGGTGGTGTTATGTGAGGTTCAAGTGCCCCCCCCTCCCCCAAGCACGTTTTTCAAATATTCTGTTCGAAAATTATATCACATGATGGAAAGACTTATTACAAAATATTATAAACGAAGGCAACAAATCTGGTCTATCGATCGTCTATCGAGAGGGAACCGTTACACAATTCATTTTTAAAGAAGTTGTTTTTTCGTCAGTGTTGTTAAATGTCTTCGTTACCACAATGTTGTTACACATTTACTATGTAATCGGTATATGCTGCTAGATGTTGCACGATTTCATTTTGAAAAGAGCTATGTCAGTGCTAAATTCGGCATGGACCCGCTACTTATTTTGCAACATTTCTCTCATTGAAACTCCTAGAAAACTTTGTCCAGAACATACAGGAAGCTTTATGTTTATAAATAGAACTGTATACATGGATAGATTCGTGCTGAGACGCGGTCTTTTTCCATATCAATTAAATGTGAATCAGATCACGCCCTCATCGCGCCTATCAGTAGTAACTTTTGACTTTTGATTGGTCTAAGGGAGACAAATCAGGCTGACTGTATACGATTATTAGAAGAGTTTTCCCCCTTACTCTATCTTTTTCGTGATCTGCCTGGCGAAGTCGCTAAGACTAAGTGCTATATTAATAGAGGGTTTTCAAGAAGGTAGAAAGGTTATTTGTAACACCAGAGTTATTGTTCTTAACTGTAATTAATATTTGCACTACACCAATGGAACCGTTCGTACGTCTGAAGATTATATCCGAGATGCATAGCTGAATAGTATTTTAACTGGGTAGACATCCGGATGGGAGCTACATATATAATACAGAACTCTGCGAGTTTTTTGTTTGTTTGGTTGGTATTTAGGGGGACTTACGAAATCTCTGTGTGTGTGTGTGTGTGTGTGTGTGTGTGTGTGTGTGTGTGTGTGTGTGTGTGTGTGTGTGTGTGTGTGTGTGTGTGAATGAAGTAATCAGTGGTTAATTTGCAAGCAGCAGAGGCAAATAGTCCCCGACTAATCTCAGTAACAGACGGTGGTTTGGTAAATGGGTGTTAAAGTTATAAGATTAATTAGCAAAATATTGGCGTACGAGTTAATCAATGTACGGCCAGTGTATTAGTCGATCAGTCAATGGTGTAGTCATTTGGTCAGTCATTTAGTCGGCCAATCATTAGGTCAGTCAGTTACTTGGTATGTTTGGTTGAGATAATTTTCATGTTGGCTTTATGTTTATTGCAGTAGTTCACTGTGTACGGCACAGGAATGCTCATTGACGATTAGGGAAAAGGTTAGATTACAAGGTGAATATCATGTTGAATATGTAGAATTTGTACCTTGCTTTTGTAGCACTGATTTCATTTGTGTCTTGGTTTAGACCTTACATCCATTGATTAGATTAGTTAAATGTTTCTTGAGCTATTAAACGGGTCTTGTTGTTCGAAAGTTAGGCTTTATGTTAAAGTCATCGTGACCCCCAGTTTGACAGTTTGTAACTGAATGATCGCTGTAGATTACTGCGTCCCGTGTTTTATGCTGTTCTCGAATTTCCATGAATCACCATAATATTCTTGAATATAATTCAGCTAGATTATTTTCTTTCTTAAATAGTTTATTACATAATTTCTTCTTACGTCATTCATTGTGGGGTCGTGTGTCAACCTTAGGGTTGGAGGCTGAACCAGGATGTCACAGTAATTAAGGGATGACACATAGTAGGGAGATATTCCCTTAACATTAAGCCAATAATATAATCCACGTCACACTTTAAGAAACTAAAGTCTCTTGATATTAACATTAAGCCAGTAATATTATCCACGTCACACTTTAAGAAACTAAAGCCTCTTGATATTAACATTAAGCCAGTAATATAATCCACGTCACACTTTAAGAAACTAAAGCCTCTTGATATTAACATTAAGCCAGTAATATTATCCACGTCACTATTTAAGAAACTAAAGCCTCTTGATATTAACATTAAGCCAGTAATATAATCCACGTCACACTTTAAGAAACTAAAGCCTCTTGATATTAACATTAAGCCAGTAATATAATCCACGTCACACTTTAAGAAACTAAAGCCTCTTGATATTAACATTAAGTCAGTAATATAATCCACGTCACACTTTAAGAAACTAAAGCCTCTTGATATTAACATTAAGCCAGTAATATAATCCACGTCACACTTTAAGAAACTAAAGCCTCTTGATATTAACATTAAGTCAGTAATATAATCCACGTCACACTTTAAGAAACTAAAGCCTCTTGATATTAACATTAAGCCAGTAATATAATCCACGTCACACTTTAAGAAACTAAAGCCTCTTGATATTAACATTAAGTCAGTAATATAATGCACGTCACACTTTAAGAAACTAAAGCCTCTTGATATTAACATTAAGCCAGTAATATAATCCACGTCACACTTTAAGAAACTAAAGCCTCTTGATATTAACATTAAGCCAGTAATATAATCCACGTCACACTTTAAGAAACTAAAGCCTCTTGATATTAACATTAAGCCAGTAATATAATCCACGTACATGAAAATATATGCAATCGATATCGTCACAAATATTATACGTCAGACATACATCTTGATATAACATATCACAGATAGGATGAACGTCACTCAACGCCACACTAGTTATTGGTTAGTAGTGTTAGTAGGAGTAATCACCCACACTAGTTATTGGTTAGTAGTGTTGGTAGGAGTAATCACCCACACTAGTTCTTGGTTAGTAGTGTTAGTAGGAGTAATCACCCACACTAGTTATTGGTTAGTAGTGTTAGTAGGAGTAATCACCCACACTAGTTATTGGCTAGTAGTGTTAGTAGCAGTAATCATCCAAACTAGTTATTGGTTAGTAGTGTTAGTAGCAGTAATCATCCACACTAGTTATTGGTTAGTAGTGTTAATAGCAGTAATCATCCACACTAGTTATTGGTTAGTAGTGTTAGTAGCAGTAATCATCCATAACTAGTTAAAAGAGATGCGTGTCTCATATATTCAAGTTTGAAATGTCCAAAGAAACAATTGGATTGTCGAACAGTAAGGTTATACTCCTTAATATGGAATAACTTACGTAACACCCGGGTGTACTCTTCAGGGTCTGGATAGTCAAAAATATGTCGTCCTTGAAGTTAGAGACATATTCCTCTTTCATTCGAACAGCATTATTCGCCATTGATATTGTCCATCAGGAGTACTGAATGCTAATTTTGGCTTGTCTGCCTCATAGATCGGAATTCACAAAAACACCAAAACCCTTTATCTGAAATCTAGTTGAAAATTTGTTTTTGCTCTAATGAGCCGAGGACAATGTGCTCTGGTTCAGACATTGGTTTGGCGGAAAAAAATAATCACATTCACAGATGTCTGTAATCCTCTCAAATTCGACGACTGCCATCCTTCTTTATGACTAGGTATCTAAGACAGTTATACGGGCCTCAGTCTTCTCAATCACACCTAATCCTAACATAGAGTCGATTTCATGCTTAACAGTATCATGTTTAGCATAAGGTAAAACATACAGAATCATGCAGATTGGATTATGATCGTGAAGTGCGACCATACATTTAAAAAGACACGTCTTTATGGTTTTATTGATAATATGTCAAGAGGTTATTTTATGACGCCCATAACCATTGAGCATAAGAGAATTCCGAATTTAAACTAATACCACTAATAGTTTAACTTATGTTAATCCGGGGTGTGGTATGGATTCAACATTGGGTAAACTTGCTTTACTTTTCGATAGTGATTAAAAGTTGTTTTATTTGTAGGTATTGAGCATAAGACGTTAAAGAATTTATTCAGAATGAGGCCATTTGCTTTTTGGTGAATCATGTTACATCTTCTCATTATTACAGCAAAGTCCTTGTCGTCAAGTTCTGCAAAATCCTTGTCGTCAAGTGATCTGCAATGTCCTTGTCGTCAAGTTCTGCAAAATCCTTGTTGTCATGTTCTGCAAAGTCCTTGTCGTCAAGTAGTCTGCAAAGGTTTTGAGTAAATGTATAGACTAGCGTTTGGAATAAATGTGAAGAACTGGAATAAGTGCGTAGACGACTGTTTGGAATAGATGTAAACGACTGGAATAAATGAGCACGCGATTGCTTGGAATAAATGTGTACTTTTAGTGTTGTTGGAATTATGCATTCTAGCCGGTTTTTCATTTCGATTCGCTTTTAATTTTCATGCAACTTTCACACAAACAAAACAAAAGATGATTTATTATGCTATACTCTTTATTGCAGTTTCAAAGAGTGTCAGCCACTCTCACGATGCAATCAAAATGAATTTCTCTTGAATTTACTGACATTTAACATTGATAAGTAATGATGGTTCTGATTATAGTTAAGTGTAAAAATAGAATTATACATATAGTAGTAATAATAGCAACAACTATAATTCTCACTACTAAATAGCGGTGCTGATGGTAGTAGCAGTAATTGATGTTGCGTATTGTTATTAATTGTCAGCAGAAAGCATTGCTCCACTAAAGTAAGTCCACATACCACCATGGAAATAGTTGCCACCCCAATTTTGGTGTGCAAACACCCTGCTACCTTTGGTTAAGTGCACGACTGTGGTGCAAAAACCATCATCATAATAGCTTGCTTCTGCACGAGCCCTGCACTTAGGTTCGTCATTTATACTCACACTAACTTCAATCATACCACGACTAAGTTCGCTCATGATCTGTAGGGAAAAGCTGTAGACGCCACTTGCCGGAGCTGTAAATACACCAGTTTGGTTATTGTAACCATTCCCGATATTCGACACCACTGCGTCGAACTTGATTGGTAAATTCGCGCCCACGTACACATCGTTACGAGACATGTGAACAGCAAAGGCAACTGCAAAATAATAGACGTAAGAAATCAATATTCGCTGCCTATTTTATTAGATTATTTGTTGGATGTAATTAATAATGCTTTTCTTAGAGTTAAATACTTATGTTATAATAAAGCAGCAGGCTGCTGTAATAGTGGGTATATAAAGAGTGAAAGTTGTAAGACTGGGGAGGGGGGGTATGAAGAGTGAGAGCTTGAGAGACAGTTGTAATAGTGTATGGGTGGGGTGTATAAAAATGTGGAAACTGTAAGACTGTTGTAATGGTAGGGGTATGAAGAGAGACAGCATTAAGAATCTGTACTAGTGAGTGTGTAAATACTGTATCCTTGAAAGATCTGTGTAATAGTGGTGGTATAAAGGTGAAATATTTTGGACTGTTGTAATAGTGGCGGTATAACGGATGAAATATTTAAGACTATTGTAATAGTGGTGGTATAAAGGATGAAACATATAAGACTGTTTTAATAGTGGTGGTATAAAGAGTGAACGATTTGAGACTGTTTAATCTTGGTGATATTAAGAATGTAAACTTTAAGACTGTTTCATGGAAAGATACTGGTCATGATAGTTGTATGATAACCAAAATAATAATGGAATATTTATATGACAAACCAAGAATTGATCATTAGAATGATGGTGCAAGTAGTAAATTAATGACTATACGGGACTAAATCGTCAGTTCGTAAAGGAAGGTTAACTGGAAATAAATCAAAGTTCAGATATAACATAACTTAGCTAACACACTCGCAGGTAGGAGGACGACATGACCCTGTTGGCCAATCGTACAGGGAAAAATAAGACATCGCTCTCTTGACCAATGGGCACTGAGAATGTAGTGAGTAAATATAGTAACATACTGGGAAAGCTAACATATCAGATGAACAAGCGAAACACTCTGAAAACACATGTACGCAGCCTAACGCACTAGTATACAATTTATACTAAACAAACGTACGCATACTTATTCGTAACTGTGGTCGTAACAATTATTCCAAACAGTCATATGGTAGAGGTTTATAAGTTGAGAAAGTCAAAGGTTGTTTTGTTTAAGATCGTGGATCTTGTGCTCGACGCCTGAACTTAATAGAGCTTGTTTGAAATTGGATTTGAGGTGTTTTTATTTCTAGTTTGTTTCCACTGTGAATGTATTTATATAGTACAAGGTTTTTTTGTCCGGGGTACAACAGGTCATAATGCTTTCAAAAGCATAGAAATCCTTATATAAACGGAGAAATCTCAGTGAAAATATTATGGAAATGGAACAGATATATTAGAACAGCATCTCACGTCAGTTTAGTTGCGTATATTGGCATCGTACATTTATTAATTCCACTTTAGTTTGGAAAATTCGTAACGCGGGCAACTGTAATAGTCTGATTTGGAATATATTATATTTGAAATTTATAACCACTGAATAGTCTATGCGTTGGAAAATAAATAAGTGAGAGAGTAATGTTTTATGAATCCAAGACAACCGGATTTGCAGAAATCATTGCAGAAGGAAATTACATTTTGAGCACTCTTTCGTGACAATGCAGAAGTGAGTTCCAGTGAGTTAAAATGAGAAAGCGTCATTGGGTTACGGTGAAATGAATGCATTCACTCACTGTGTGAATGAGAGAAAGTCTGTGAAGGAAGATATATTGGAAGGGACCAAGTGAGCCATATGGAGATAACGCCGTCTGTGTCTATTTATATTCAACTACTATCCTCTTGTTTCAACTACAATGGTTTAAAATAATAATTAGTGAATCAGAACATCGACCAAATGAAAATTGTTTGAATGAAAGTACATAATGTGAATGTTTACCGAGACCGAGACACTAGAATGATAGCAGTTTGACAAATTTAACAAATTTAAATAAATTATAAGTGTAAAAGGATAGCAATGTTTGAAATGTGCCTATGGCTATTGGTTATTTTAACTATGTATTTATTTCTTAATCAATCAAATTGGAATGCTAGCAATAAATTATATGTATTACGTATATTTACATATAATCATTTATCTCAAGCTGTCTGTCTGTATTTCAATCTATTTTACTACGTACATTACTACATATATTTATATATGTCCATTCTGTCCAATCTGTAGATGCGATCTCTCCATCCATTCATCCATTCATCCGTCCTTCTATCTGTCTATCTATCTATCTATCTATCTATCTATCTATCTATCTATCTACTAATCTTTCTCTCTATCTATCTATCCATCCATCTATCTATCTATATCTATCTTTCTATCTATTTATCTGTCTGTCTGACTGTCTGTCTGTCTGTCTCTCTATCTATCTAATCTGTTTAAGTTATTTAGCAAAACATCTTTGATGGCTACGATTCGGATATCTTGATATTCGATAACACTTATGTGTCTGCTTGTTGTACATAATTTTGTTATTTTTGACTGAAGTTTTATCACATTATAGGCAGCAATGACATTGTCACAAGATAGGTAATAGGTCTTCTCGGCAGTACACTATTCTTTATGATTTATATAAGGAAATTCATTGATAAAGTAAATAAACAAATGTGAAACAATAATGTGATTCTTGTAACAGTATATTGATTTAAACATTTATGATTAGTAACTTTAAAAGCACATCATAATTACTACTTGCAAAAGCTATATCCGGTTCACGTGTCACTCCTTATCATAAATATTATTGTCATTCACCTGGGCCTTTCCTCTTCAGTTCGGATCCTTTCTCCAAATTCACCTCCTTTGCTCGTAATTCTTTAAGCTCATTACGCTTGTCGCCATCTGGGTCAGCATTGGCACCACTTAGCAACGCGGTCAGTACTATGAACGTTAGGGTCAACATCTTGACAAATTCACTTAAGCACTTGGAACCTAAACACATTTGACAGCAATCATTGAGTGAAGACCCACGCCATTATATTATAGGCAAAGTTTGATTTCTATTCTTTCCTCATTGATACAAATAGTAAAATCTAATTGTGTTATATAATGTCCAACGGTAAATTACGTCTTACCTGAGACGCCGCAAGTACGAGTTAACCGTGTATTGTATTATGACAAGATATGTGATGATTAAATGATTATCATTTTGATTGTGAAGTGACGACGTATGATTTCGACGACTTTGATGTTGTAACTGTTGAAGAAGCAAATAATTATGAACATAGCTGGATTGTGATATGACGAATATGACGACAACGATGATAGTGGTGATGCTGATGATGACGATGGTGATGACGATTATGATGGAGAAGAGATGATGATGATGATGATGATGATGATGATGATGATGGTGGTGGTGGTGGTGGTGGTGACGACGATGATGGTGGTGATGATGATTATGATGATGACGATGATAAATACGATGATGATGAAATTGTTGTCGGTGGTAAAAATTATAATGATAAGCCTGCAGAGCTGGATGTCAGCTATATTATTACTGCTGCTATTTTTACTACAACAGTTCCTATTAATTCTACTTATGAAATCAAAGTCTGGATTTCTCATTGCTTATTATCGCACCATTCGTCCAAAGTTCATTGCATCGTGGATCAGTTTTGACCAGCACATCAGCTAGAGATAAAGAAAACATGTAATCTAAGAAAAATACATAAACAAGACCTCGACAGATCCAAACGCCAACAGTGCAACAATATGGATGATACAACAGTACATACACTATATATAACAGCAATGGTTTTGGCAGACGCATTTGATGATATATTTGAGACACCAAAAGCAAGTTGACTTACGATGACCAGATGTGATATATATTCAGAAAATAATCAAAGCTTTGTACATGCAGCAGGGCTAGTGCGTCTTGTTTAGTTGAACTCATGAAAAATAACAAATAACGCATACCTTACCTAATATTCTAATATACCTGAGGGCTAGTTATGACGTGCTGATGACGAGTGTATTTATCGTCTAAATATAATTGAAGAAATAAATTTTTGATCTAACAGAAAATAGCGGTCAAAGGGAAAAGCATGTCATGTATACGTGTAATGTTATATTATTTCATAAATTGTACTGTGACAGCGTTTGATTGTTGTTATCTTTTTATGTTTTCGCAGTTTAGTTGGACCCAGGGACTTTAAATCGGAAGGTTTTCCGTCTAATCACTACTATAAGCGTATTTCTCTTCAAATTCATAATTGTGTCTTTAGTAAAAATCTTCAAAGAATTATTAATTTCTGAAAGCATACATTATGTCATTAAAACAGTCAAAACGCAGTCGTTCTCTCTACTGCTACCCAACACCAATACTCTCGTCCTGTCTCTTAGTACCCAACACCAATACTCTCGTTCTCTCTCTTAGTACCGAACACCAATACAGTGGAAATACTCTCGTCCTCTCTCTTAGTACCCAACACCAATACTCTCGTCCTCTCTCTTAGTACCCAACACCAATACTCTCGTCCTCTCTCTTAGTACCCAACACCAATACTCTCGTCCTCTCTCTTAGTACCCAACACCAATACAGTGGAGATACTCTCGTCCTCTCTCTTAGTACCGAACACCAATACTCTCGTCCTCTCTCTTAGTACCGAACACCAATACTCTCGTCCTCTCTCTTAGTACCCAACACCAATACAGTGGAGATACTCTCGTCCTCTCTCTTAGTACCCAACACCAATACAGTGGAAATACTCTCGTCCTCTCTCTTAGTACCGAACACCAATACTCTCGTCCTCTCTCTTAGTACCGAACACCAGTACAGTGGAAATACTCTCGTCCTCTCTCTTAGTACCGAACACCAATACACACCCGTTAATTGTTTATTGCTTCCATCTCGAGTATCTGTTTGTGTAGAGGGTTTGCATATCGTGAATTGCAATGATAGCATAATTACATTACTTCTTTTCTTTCTATCTTTATTTCTAGAGTATGTCTATTTGTATCTTTATGTCTGAGTATATCTAGTTTTATCTATATGTCTAGAGTATATCTATTTTATCTATATGTCTAGAGAATATCTATTATTATCTATATGTCTAGAGTATATCTATTTTATCTAAATGTCAAGAGTTTATCTATTATTATCTATATGTCTAGAGAATATCTAGTTTTATCTATAAGTCTAGAGCATGTATATTTTTCAATTTGCAACTCAGTAGGTGCCATGAGACTATTGACCGATGGTGTCAACCTTATTATCAGTGTAACCTTTGCTGATAGACTCCTCAAAACAGTAGACCATACCTAGCATAGATATGTTATACACTTAACTAGTGAACATTTGATATTGATATAATAATACATTTTTAACAAGGTATATCGCGACATATACTTACAGTGATGACGATGAGTTTTCGTTTGACCAGTGCAGACACTAGTGTAGTCTGTGGATTGTTTAAACGATCATGATTTTATAGAGGTTGCAGCCCCACATCAAAATGAATTAAGTGATATGTATACCAAACTTCACAAACAAATCAAATATTAAATTACCTGTATACTATGCAGATTTCTAAAGTAATCAAGGTCTGACATGTAACATTAACTATCAACAGAATTCTAACATAAAGTCTGGGGTTTTGAAACATATGGCATCTACTTGTACCTTTGAACAGGAAACATCAGGCCGTGACGCATGGCGTGTGAAGAGGACATGAGAGATAATGCGCTTGGCTTGATTTTCCACTAAAATTCAAATGTAAACGATTTAACTCAGCAGATGTTGCGACTATTTAGATAAAAACGTTAATAATCATTAATGTCTCATACAGCATATTTCAGCAGTAAATTTATTTAAATAAATGTTTCCTTTGGTGTATGGTCAATCAACTTAAAGTAGAATTTGCTAAAAATGTGACAGAGTAAATTTGCTACTTCATATTTTAAAATGTAATTGTTATGTACGTTGTTAAATTGTCAGAGTGAACTACCTTGGTTACTTCTTATGGCGTTAGTTTGAAAATGTCTGAGTTTGATGAAAACAGCCACAGGCAATAATAATATAGATTCCCTGGCCTAAAGGAAATTGAGTGAGCAGTTTTCTATTATCCAATGATTTTTTTCTTTATGATATCGAGACCAGCCAATGGGCTGAGATTAAAACTTTCAATTTTTGAGGATAATTCAAACCTTAGAGTAAGTAAGAGAGAGGTCCGGCTTGAAGGCAGTCATTAGCTTGAGTGGGAATAAGTGCCCTTTTCTGAACTTTTACTTTTGAGGTGCGTGAAATGTCTGTTGCAGTGTGTATAAGCGTGAAGGGAATAGGCTATGCACTCTTGACGTACAAAAGCAAAAGGACAGTGAAGTACCAGAACCATTGTGATTGTGTTCTGCTTAAGAAACCAATATGGTGTAGAGCGCGCTATGAGGCAATACAATGTTGGCTTTTTATTATAATAACAGATTCTTATCATCTTTTAAAGAAATTGAAAGAGTGATAATTTCTGAGCACTTTTATTTCATAGTATGAAAAAAATATTGAGGACATTGTATATTTATTTGTATAATTTCCTATTTTCAATAAAACACTTACCAATAAGAAATTCTCAAAACATGTCTGTCTATCTATCTATCTATCTATCTATCTATCTATCTATCTATCTATCTATCTATCTATCTATCTATCTATCTATCTATCTATCTATCTATCTATCTATCTATCTATCTATCTATCTATATATCTATCTATCTATCTATCTATCTATCTGTCTGCCTGTCTTCCTGTCTGTCTGTCTATGTATGTATCTATCTATCTATCTGTCTGTCTGTCTGTCTGTCTGTCTCCCTGTCTGTCTGTCTGTGTATGTATCTATCTATCTGTCTGTCTGTCTGTCTGTCTGTCTCCCTGTCTGTCTGTCTGTGTATGTATCTTTCTATCTATCTATCAGTCTGTTATTAATTTTGGAGATTTTTTCATTATGCAGAAATAAATAACATATTCTTTGTGTGTTTAAAGCATCAGAATGTCCATATTCACCTTTAATCGGGTGATTTGGTTTAAGGTGCATTGACGAAACACCTGGTGTTAATTTTGCACTTAATTATTTGTGTCGAAACTTGAAAACTTGTAAACATTAACATGTTGAGATGAAAAGCTATTTTCCGATTGAATAGCCAGTTTTTCACATTTTTTAAAAATAAAAGTTTCGCATTGCTCGTGTTCCCATGATGTTTGTAACAATGGCCAGTCAAGAAGAGTAAGGAGTATAGTCCAATTATAGCAATATATAGAAAGAATATTAAATAATTATAAATAATGATTTATGTGAATTGTTATATATTTAATATAAACTTAGTATTCCAAACAATTCTTCTTATGGGTAATTAGTTAACATAAATTTTGTATTAATGATATTCTTATAGAGATAAATAGCATAGATGACAAAATAAACTAATTTTAAATTAGATGAGAGATGTTGATACAGTCTGATAAATTGGAGACTCAGTTCCTACAAGTCAGATGGATCATTAAATTTGTAATCACTATTCTAGTTTTAGAAGTTTTAACATTTGACCGTATTTATTTATTATAATTCTTCAGTCACCAATGTTAAGTACCAGATGTAATGAAAGCCATTCCACCCTTTATAATTCGTCAGTCACCAATATTAAGTACCAGATGTAATGAAAGCAATTCCACCCTATATAATTCGTCAGTCACCAATGTTAAGTAACACACGTAATGAAAGCCATTTCACCCTCTCTAACGCTGCCACGTATTTTAACACATTTTTAAAAAAATCGAATTCTACTATTTTCTATGAAAACCACACTAATGCAGGAGAAGTGTAAGGAGTTAATAGTGGTTATATTAGCATATGTGAGCTAGGAAAGAGTTAAAGCGTGTTCAAAAATGTCCGTTGAAAGATGCAAGGAAAAGAAAATGCATGTTCATGTTGTGTCATAAGCTTTCCTGTAACCAGTATGTTGTGAAGGAGAGAAAATAGCAGTTCATGTTGTGTCAGAAGCTCTCCTGTAACCAATTTGTTGTAAAGGAGAGAAAATAGAAGTTCATGTTGTGTCATAAGCTCTCCTGTAACCAGTATGTTGTAAAGGAGGCAATAACTTTCTCTGAACTGTATAACTATATAGTGGAATTTTGGCACTGACTTTCTCTGAACTGTATAACTATATAATGGAATTTTGGCACTAACTTTCTATGAACTGTATAACTATATAGTGGAATTTTGGCACTAACTTTCTATGAACTGTATAACTATGTAGTGGAATTTTGGCACTGACTTTCTCTGAACTGTATAACTATATAATGGAATTTCGGCACTGACTTTCTCTGAACTGTATAACTATATAATGGAATTTTGGCACTGACTTTCTCTGAACTGTATCACTATATAGTGGAATTTTGGCACTGACTTTCTCTGAACCATTATCAGATATTGATCTAACATTCGAATGGCAATTAGACCTAATATGTCACTTTATTTTCTGTGCAATGATTTATGTTTTGATAAGAAGCAATTGTGACAGTTAGAAATATAGTTCCCAACAATTATCCCGTGATGAACAAGTTTAGTGGTAAATTGTCTTTCCTGCATGATTAGATCCATGGCTTTGCTCATATGCATAACAAGGCGCACAATGCACAAAACACTATAATGGGAGAACACTCCTTTGATCTCATTTATTAATTTAAAGTTTTCTAAATTTTACTTACCTTGGGCATTCAATGTAACGACGAATTTATAACGACTGCCTTCTGCCTGCTTTGTTCCTTCTACACAAGTAGCTCTTGACGTGAAGTCTGTTTCAGCCACTCAGCAACAGATGTATTTATACGTTAGGATTCTGTTGTAACATCCCACGCCTGAAACTTAAGCCAATCAGGTTTGTTCGTCAAATGTAAACATGTGTATGAAATGGTGGCGGAAGGGGCATTATAAGAATCACTTCCATAGCTTGACCAAATATAGATACAGCATGACCATATATAGATATAGAATGTTCCTAGATAGAACGTGACCATTTATAGATTTAACACGTCGATATATAAATATATAAATATAGCAAGTCACAACAAGCATATCATTTCGTCTGCATCCCATTGATATTAGATCCACAATTATTTGGAAGTGCAATGATAATCATAAATGGACACATATTGAAGAAGGTGTTAAAATAAAATATGAACACAAATAATTTTAAGAGGCTCTTATCATTGTCACAGTCTGATTAAAATGTCTTGACTGTTTGACCCACTTGTTTATTTTTCAAATATCAAGATTTGAAATTCCTTTGTTTGGAGCTCTCTCGCGATATTCACATCGAGAAGCTTCCAACAAAGAGGTCAGGACGTTATGTAACTTTAGGCCCATTGTCTAGGTTCTAGAACCAACTACATGCCACGCGATCCGTCACGTGATATGCTCTATGCTTTCTTATAAATATTGGTAAAACGCACCCGTCCGGTACTCGGAGATACAACTAGCTACACGACAGCCACGTCAGCTACTCGCGAGTCGTATAGGAACGGACAGTCCGGCGTGATAGATGAGATAAATGCTTCGACTTCTCATAAGGTATCACTTTTATTTGATTGTATTCTGTATATTTAAGCTATGTATGTACTTGTGTTATATATTACTATGTATTGCTATATAACTTGAGCACGGTTCGTTGAAATGACTGAAAACCTATAAGTTATAGAATATAAATCATTGTAACTCTTTTCCATTGTAACTTTAATTTATATTGACTTTAAATTCTCTAGAGCCAGGAGTGCCTGCGCTCGATATGAATTCCACATGTAATTCAAATTATTGCGTGTAATTTTAATTGTAAATTGTGAAGCGCTTTGCTTGATTTGAATTATCCCTTTGTATGAAATCTAATTTTAACGTTGTAAATATTTGATAATTCATACGTCATGCACTGTTAAATGTAACATGCGTGAGAAGATTGTATTTTCTAATCTAAATTGTGAACAATGCGTCAGTCGAATTTCTAATTCGTGCATTTGAACTAATCGTGCTTAAGTAGCGAAACATGCTAGCAGACGATTATGGGACACATTTCTTTCCATAGGTCGGTCTTTGAGCTTACACATCTTCATCCTTGTCTTCATCTTTGAGCTTGGATATCTTCGTCTTTGTCTTCGTCCTCGAAATCCTGTACAAGCCGGTTTGAACTCTGTTGAGAGAGTTCAACTCTTCCAGAAAAGTCCACCACCATTGTAAAGCAACGTCAACGTGTAGGCGTATGCTGGTCTAATCTCAAGTACACCTGGCGAACTAAAGGACATTTTCCCTTGTATGCCACGTGCATTTCCGCTGGTGCAACTACAGTGGGATAGACCGGGTCGGACTGGAACAAAGAGACCAGGCGACTCAAGGACATAAAGCTGAGTACCACTCAGATGACTAAAATTCATAGATACAATTGGGCACTCTTTCTCAAAGAACATTAAGCACGTACATGCGCAATTAAGAAATAGACTTTCGCGCTCGTATTTGATTATTGTTAAATTGTTAAACTTTATTAAATCTTATTTTTTTTATTGTTAAACCTCTTCGTAGTTAATTTTTATGCATGATAGACCTAATGATTATTTCATGGATTGGATGGGGGCGGTTGAGCTGAATGACGTAACGAATGCATATTAATTTAGAGGAATTTAACGACTCCAACCCAGCTAACGTACGCAATTTATCAGTTTGTAAATCTGCTGTCTGCACTACAAGACACATTTTTAAGTTAGTCAAATGATAAGTTGAGCAACCAGTCTGTATAGGATAGAGAGAAGGAATTAATTTAATCTATTATCTTTAAAGTCCTTAATTATCCTAGGCAGGGTCTATAAAGAAATACTGGAAACGTAAAAATCATTAATAACTGTTGATACACATATGTTGGAAGGGTGGGAGGATTTTCCTTTTAAACCGAATTGTGTACTTTCATTAATTAAATTGAACCAGTATGAATATAATGTTGTTTATGATTATGTGATGTGCAGATAAACTAAATCAAATTAGGTTCTAAGTTAGGAGGCTATGAAGGAAGTACCTGTTCACAACGTATGTTTCCTCATAAATTTTTGTTCTTGACATTCTTTTCATCGAATACTTTTTACCTCTACCTTCTCCTTCCATTCGCGCTTTATGGAAGCCTTTCATGTTTTGGACGAGCGAGCACTATACAAAACGTGTGTGATGAATGATATTTGTGATTATTGAAGTGCAGTAGGAAAATATCAACTCAAAAATTATCATGTACTAATGCCAGTAACCCGTACTGGTCATACGCACACTCTATGTCTAATTTTATAGTGTGTTCTAATGTCAATAGTTCTTTTGGAACTATAGAGTGACTGTTGCCACTAGCTCTACAGGATCTAAAGTTGGTCACTAATCCCTAGTTCTACTCTATCTTTAGTGTGTCCATAGTCACTAGTTTTGATGACGTACGTATATCTCTATTATTAGAAGAAATGAATCACCAGTGTCTCCAGTCCACTATTCTTCTGGGTTTGTTGTGTTTATCGTGTACTACACCTATAGCACACGTCTAATCAGTAGTTGTAGAGAACTATAGCGTGACGTTTAGTCACCAGTTCTGCTGGAACTGTAGAATGTCTCTAGTCACTAGTATTCTTTTCTGTTCTTTCCCTTTCTCTGTCTCTCCCTTTGTTACTTTCAATCTCTTTCTTATCTCGCAGTATCTTTCCACTTTCATTCCTTCTATATTCCACTGATTTCGCTGGCTACCCATCTCTCTATTTAGTAATCTCTTCGTCTTCCTTTCGTATTTTTCTCTCTACCTCCCTCTCCCCCTCTTTCTCTCCCTCTCTCTCCCTCTCTCTCCATCTGTCTCTCTACCTCATTGAATCTCTTAATTTCTTCTTTCTCCATTTCTTCTTTCTCTGTCTGTCTCTCTTTCCCTCTTTCGTTTTTATCGCGATGTGAAAATCTACTCTTTTTGATGCCTACAGTTGTCTTCCTTTTAGTTTATCTCTTTCGTTCCCTTATGAAGTTATTTTTCCTCTCGTTTTCTCTGTATATCTCTCCTTCTGTGTTTCTTTGTCTCTTTGCATCACCTTCTCTCTAAAAAATGTAAGAAAGAATGAAATTTAACACATTGCCTGCCATAATAATCTTCTGAAATAAAATTATCTTTCAATGAAGTCTTAACGTTTTTCCCGTGGCTGATGTAATAACTTATTTTCTCTAGTACAGGAATCTTGCGAGAGAAGCACATTGCGATGACGGCCCTTTCATGGCACTAACGGACATTTATGAAAATATAATCATGCTAGTAAGTACCATTAGTCTAATTTTCAATATGAATATATATTTTTATTTATTTATTACTGGTGTATTTATCACACTATTTTTATTGCTTGTTTACATTTACGTAGTTATCCCCCACCCCCGTTTATCCTTCCTACATAAAACCTGTCTGGCTAACGCACTAAATATACTATGAATTTAATAGCTTACTCGGCAAAGTGTGAATGCCGGAAAGAACATATTCTAGGACTGAATGGTACGTCAATTGGAAAATAAAGTGTGAGTGAGATTTCTAATAAAATTAAAATGTCACTAATAATTTGTAGCGATTGATGTTACACACATGACGTACGAATATATGTCTGAGAGTTTACGATTATAGGATTTCGAATTGAAGCAACTAGGACCGTGATAAAGTGAGGGCTGCACAGAGGTGTAGATTGATTGCTGTTGGATAAACTGTGATAGTGTGGAAAGATATATATGATATTGCAATTATTCTATGAACGTTGAATGATACACTTTGCTGCTGTGATAATGACAATGAAGGCTACACAACTTGGTGATGTATAAATTACAATTGTCTGAAATAAATACAGTATGTCATTATGAAGACATTAGAGTGAATTTATGCTGTATATAATAAAATAATGAGAGGGCCTCTTTAATTATGAGGACATTATCATCCCCACGCCTACGATAATTTGCACCTCTCAGCTTTAGCAGAATGAGTATTTTTTATTATCCAATGTTTAAGATTTACAAGTACGAGACTAGCTAATAGGTTGAGATCAAAGTTTTACCTGCTGTAAAGAATTCTATAGTCTAATCGCCTTGAATTTGAAGTAGAAGAAGTCCGGTCATAAAAGGCGGCCATTATTTTAATGGCGAATTAACTTATTGAGAGATAACTGAGTGAAATATTTCATGCATTTTGATGTTTATATGTTATACTTGTGTTTTAAGTGGAGATGTTGTTTTATGAGTAGATTATTATTTATACATATTATGAACTAAGATACTCGTATGTAAACACTTGACATTGGGTTAGTGTATAAATTCATTAATTATATTCGCTATAATCTCATTACTCATTTTCTGGTGCCTGGTAAGATTTTACCCTGGTATTTATATTGACACATTTCTTGAATTATGTGATAGGATATAAGACGGCACTCATATTGATACTACTTGAATGTGGTTAATAGAAGTATTGATGTCAAGTAAACTTTTAATTGTATTCGTTATTTGTCTATTTCAATGTCAATTTAATAAATGTATTGACCTTTTTGAAAATATTCATACCATATTTTGGAGAAGAAAATGGGTGGATGGGGACTCGATAAATATAGATTAAAGGACGGATTTATCTTCTCCTTTGGTAAGACATTTTCCACCTAGGGAAATATTGTGTGGCAGTAAATGTTTAAATATGCTAGAACTTGCTGATGCAATTCCAATCAGTTCCAAGTGTGTGGGTAGTTTTTCTGACTAATAGTCTGAGACGTGTTCCTAACTTCATCCAATGGGGATAGAACCAAAACTTATTTTGATGATGAAAGTCCTACATTCTACTAATCACTTTGATTTTGACCTAACAAGAGTCTGATCATAAAGGCGATCTTTAGCTTATAACAGGTTAACTGACTGTTAAAGAAAGAATGGACTTAAACATATTTCGTACATGTAATTTGAAATGGAGAATGCATTTTGTAATTGAACCATTATTTCTATGTTCATTACTTTGATTATGTTGTATATTATGCATATCAATTTTGATTGATGCTTTATTTCTTTTGTTGTATGTGTGTCGGGCTTACGAAATTG
The DNA here is from genome assembly GCA_028829895.1 of Sinotaia quadrata. NCBI lineage: Eukaryota > Metazoa > Mollusca > Gastropoda > Architaenioglossa > Viviparidae > Sinotaia > Sinotaia quadrata. The sequence goes on along the minus strand of CM054180.1, from coordinate 133,807,928 downwards.
TTGCATGATTTGTAAGTTGAGAGTGTTTAAAAGAGTGAAAGGAGTTTAGAGAAGAAATATGCCTGACATTTATCATGATCTTAATTTAACTTTTGCAGAGACGAGTGTGCTTTTTTTCAAATCATGCTACAGTGACTTCAGTCTTTACCAGAGCTCATTGGTGTGTGAATCTAATGTTGTCTGTGAACTAATCAGTATAGGTCTTGCTTTAAGCTGATCCCCCTATATTCTGTTTGAGAGCCAATATGTCAGATAAATGAGGCTTTAGTTTGGTCTCAAGGATTAAAAAAAACATAAGGATTAAAAAAACATATTTTGGAGATTTCTCACGGTGTGTTGAGTAGTGCACATGAGGTTTCTAGAAATTTCCATGTGATGTGCTTGGTTAACACTTGAGAAGTTCTGAATGATTCCCCATGCTGTGTTTTGTGAGTGCTTCAAAGATTGTGGAACAGAAGATTAATGTACCTAGAAGGGGTACATTGGACCATCATTTAAATATAAAGACAGTTAATTGATGGAAGACTCGTGATAGTGAACAAGTATGATGGATGACATCAATGAACTTGACTACATATATATGTTAATTTCCTGCCTATGCTAGGATAAACTGTACGGTTGTCCCACGTTAATTGAACATTGTTGTAAAGTGATATAAATGTCAGCCCTCTTTTGACTGTATTCATATTTTGTATATTTGATTTGTTGATTTAATAAATTTATTGTTAAATGTATTGACCTTCTCACACATATTGATAACTATATATAAAGGATTGGGGCTCCCCAAATATAGATTAAAAGATGGATTTGTCTTCTCTCTGGTAAGACGTTTTCCACCTGCGGAAATATTGTGTGATGGTAAATGTTTGTCTTTAATCTTTGTGGAAGAGAGAAAACGTCTACCGCGCCCGCATCTCTGCGAAGTGAGGGAGATGAGTTATGTCTTCTGGATAATTAAATAATAATACTAATTTTAATAGTTTTTAAAAATATTAGTAATATATATTGTCTAATTTAAATACTTTTGACATTATAAACACAATAACACCGATCGGTGACCAGGAGCTCTTATTTTCTTAAAAGGATGCGTGGGACTAAAATTAAAAGAGATTAATTTACGGCTAAATGAAAACAACACACTCAGAGTCCATTTTTACACCCTATATGTGGACGTAATGATAAAAGGGATAATAAAATAGCTAGACTCTACTACCCATACCAAAAAAGTATATAATACGTGCAAGTCACTGGATATTTTAGTAAAATTACAGTTATGCGACAAACTCTCCAGAAATTAATCATTACTGAAAAATTAACTCGGCACTGAAAATAGAAGCATCCATATTTGAACCATACACAGTTTTTCATTGAATATAACAGCACATATGTGACTCATATATAATATTTCATTGAATATAACAGTGTCACCATCTGGGGTTGGGGAATCATGATGTGCAAGCCTCAAATTAACAATTATACTACTCCCGGCAGATGTCAACAAATGCGTGGACATGAAATTAAATTTTCCAAATTAATTAAATCGACACTAGCGTAATCATACTTGTATTCAGTTCTTTGGAAAGTTGTCAACAAAAAGCAATTGTTTGTTGGTCACAGTGCTTGAATAACATTCAGCAAGTACATTTTACTGTTTCTCTTTATTAATGCATGCAAATTGCGAATGCTATTGTTTTCGCGTACGAGATTGCAAATGGAATGAAAACTGTAAACAGTGCAGAACACTACCACGTAAACATCACAATTATCTTCTCAACACAACCGTAGAAAATATATTTTTTTTAATGAATACGATAAAAATTTAATGTTCGACACTGTGGCGGAAAGGGGGTTTCCTCCTTGTGCGTCTTGGTAATTAATATCTTTCATACCAATCGCTCCCAACCTCCTTAAGGGTCTTGTGCGGTCTGAGAGTGACTAGGTCAAGCCTTGAGCAGTCCGTCAGTCAGTGACCGTCTCCCAAGTGTTACCTGTCTCAGAATAGTGACTATACTATGTTATCTTGCTAGTCGTTCTGTCACTATTCCGGCCCTACCACAAGTCTCTCATCGCTGTCAATGATGGGAACTATTTTAAAACATGTCTAGACCGTCTTCTCAATTGTCTTACGTCATTGGCTGCCCCCACCCATCATTTACACATGTACCTCCGAGAAATGAAGGAGTAAATAGTTTTAAGAAAACAATTTATTAAAAAGAAATAAAGATAACAATTTCAATAAATTCACATTGACTTCAAATCACACACTAGACGATTCCGAAATCACAAATCTCATAAGACTTCCAGAATTACAATTAATGAAAAGATATATCAATACAGTTCTTAGGATAATTATTAGAGAATTTCGTGTGACGTTATGGTATAATTTAGTTAAGCTTACACAATTACTCTTCATACATAAGCCAACTACATAGTCAATACTTTAGAAAACCGTAGAATTTACATAGAAGAATCAGACATAGAACAAGGAATAAAAAATCACAGAAACATGTACAGATTACACAGAAGGTTCATGTAATTGAATCACCTGATTATGGCCTTGTTCAGCAGTAGCCTCGTTCTCGGCAGGTTGGTTGACAATTGAATGTCTCGTGGTTTAGCCCGCCTGGTGACATTAAATGAGTGTTCTGTACATATAACACTTTGTCCAAGAACAGTTATTACAGTACATGGAAAAATCCTTTTACTGGCACTAAATACCACACAGTCAGAATTATCCACAGTATAGTATACTCCTTTCACTGGCACTGAATAACACAGTCCGAGTTCACAGTATATTATACTCCTTTCACTGGTACTGAATAACACAGTCCGAGTTCACGCTGGTTTGGAAAGTTCCTTGTTTATTACAAGTGAGTCAGACTCACGCACGCACCTGCTGCAGCTCACTTCGTAATACCGTCTCCCTTGTTGGTCCCGGTACATACGAGTCCAAACAAGAAGTTACTCCACACTGGCCCTTAACACATTCAGCAGGCTGAGTGGCAGTACTGTTGTCAGCCCAAGACAACCAGACAATGAGATGCAATGGAAAACAAACCCAGGAACCAGGAGAACGACGAAAACGTAAAAGAACAACACGGCTTTGGACTGCAATAGATAATGTAATGGCGCATATCAGGATCATGCTTTAAAATTCTGCAATCTGTACTTACATTTCAGTTTCTCATTACAATTCCATTTAACAATTAATTTATCTGATTCTTTCTTTAAACGAAAATAAAGCATCATAGATTAAATTCGTTATAAATATTTACAAGAAACATGATTCAACATATTCAAAAGTAAATGTTAAAATCAGTTACAATGCAATTTCTATATCGGACATACCTTTCTCTCAGTTCTAACCAATGAGCCGTGCATGGGACTCATGTGTAAAAGAGTGTAGAGAAATTTGGGTCTGCTCTTTTATGTATTTCAGAGGTCATGGAAGCTTCTAGAATTTCTTAGCCTCTGGCTACTAGTTGTTTTGCTCCCTGACTCCTTTCAAAAATAGTCATGGCTGAGCGCACGCACATAATAGACTAAGTGAGATGGATGCCCAAAATAGGTCCATGTTATGTAAGAATTAATGGCCCGTGACTTCAACTCCTTTCAACTATGGTTGTGGGTCAGCGTTGTTTATGCCAAACAAATCCTACTCAACTTTGAATTGTGAACTTCAAATCAAATTTAAATTAAAATTTGGAGAAATAACGAAATTAATTAAAGATTAATTAAATTAATTACGTAAGTGTAATAATTAGCATTTTTCCGTTTACAGACACATTCTCTCTTGTTTAGATTAAAATAACGAAATCGCTGATTCCACAATTCATATAAATCTGGAAATAAAAGACAACAATGCACAAGTTAATGTACGATTAAAAAGAAAATGAAAATATAATTATAATAATGTTCGTGGTAAACACAGGTATCAAAAATATAACAAAAACAAATTGATCTTAAACAAATACAAACTTCTTGATAGTCACTGATACATTCCCAGAGTTCCTTAGCTCTGCTCCAAATAATGTTAGAAACAAATAGGAACAGTCAAAAATGATTAAAATTGTATTTTATATGCTAACACTAATAAAATCTTGTAGCTTTCCTTCCATGTAATTTGTGACCAACGGGGTTTTAATTAATCTAATTGTAATACAAACAATTTTAGCACCGTCAAAAATACAAAGTTGAGTGTCTTTGGATATAGTATTGGTTCACAGTCTCAGTTCCAAAACAAATATGGGTTAGATGAGTAAACGCATACAGTTCCTGTATAGAAAAATGAAGGAAGTAGGTCAACTACCAGGTTCACACATCTCGTTTTGTCACGTTGTCTGCTGCCCCCCACCTCTCTCCCACTCCCGAGGTACCGGTGTTTGGATCTTCATTCCAGCTTGCCAAACTCTCTCTGGTGTCAGATCACTTCCGGCAGGATTCAAATAAAACCCTCTCTGGTGTCAGATCACTTCCGGCAGGATTCAAATAAAACTCTCTCTGGTGTCAGATCTCTTCCGGCAGGATTCAAAGAAAACTCTCTCTGGTGTCAGATCACTTCTGGCAGGATTCAAATAAAACTCTCTCAGGTGTCAGGTCACTTCCGGCAGGATTCATATAAAACTCTCTTTGGTGTCAGTTCACTTCCTGCATGATGCAAACTTTAAAAAAATATTTTTTCATGAATAAGCAATCCTTGAGAAACCTCGTGGCTTCCAGAACTTTCCCACTGTATGCAAAACAGGTTGATGCCATGCTTCGTCATGAGTTAAATTTTGCCAGACCTTGTGTTACCCCTTATCAAAAGTTACTCACAAGTGAAATCCTTCCAGTCTGGAATTGGTGCTGAATACGAGGCAGAAAGTGTCCATACATGCTGGATATGTGATTATTGGGAATTGTCTGAAAAACTTACTGCATTGTTTCATTAGATAAATAATGAATCTACGAAAGACATGGGGATGCTCTCATTTTGGCAACTTGAATATGCTGAAATATCAAGTTGTTTTCCATTGCAACTAAACTATTGGTAAACAACATATCATCATCAAACAGAAAAAGAAATAGCAAAGGAACCTTTACAACTTGCATGCACTACACAATATTCTCATGGTCTCTCTGTTGACTTCAGTCTTGTATGCACTACACAATATTCTCATGGTCTCTCTGTTGACTTCAGTCTTGCATGCACTACACAATATTCTCATGGTCTCTCTGTTGACTTCAGTCTTGCATGCACTACATAATATTCTCATGGTCTCTCTGTTGACTTCATTCTAAAATAAACTTCATATAGTCAATTCCCATTCTAGCGCACTCTTACGGATGGAATAGAGTTTTGCCTGAGTAGTTACAACTCTGTATCAGTGTACCAACTAAAAAATAATAATTGCTGTGATTGGTGCAAATTCGTTTTTGGCGTTGCAAATGCGTTCATGCAACACACGTTTACCCCATTTAATAATTCCAGGTACACAACCTGGGCAAACGCTTTTACTAATAAATAAAGACTGTGTTTATTTTATTTTTTATTCCAACAGCAAATATCTTTAAAATATCAAAGAATTATTAACAATGCATTTAATTAAAAATAATGACAATATAATACACAATAAGCATGTCAATTATATAAAGCACATGATAATATCCCTTGCAAAAGAAAATGAATAGGTGGAAAATTATACCAAGGAAAATAAATTACAAAGTATACATGGATATACGCTTTTTGAATGAAATTTAGCTGTAGTTCGACCACTAACAAATGGTCATAACAGTCTGTGACAGTAAATTTGCCTCCCCCTAATTTCAAATTTAATAGTTATGTGTGGATTACTAAATTGTCAGAGTAACCAGTCCTTGGTGTAACTTTTGAAAGTGTCTGAGCTGAAGTAAACAGCTTGAGGCAAGAATATTCTATATTACTGATGTAATGCTAACTGAAATATTAGTTTTCTATTATCCACTGATTATTATTTATGAGAGTGAGAATAGCCAAAGGGCTGAGTTTAAAGAATTCACTTGCTGTAGAAAACCATACTCCCTATTCACTTTTGAATGTATAGTGGTAGAAGAAGTCTGGCTTTGAAAGGTAGTCGTTAGCTTGGCGGTGAGTTGAATTGAGTGATTGAGAGAGAATGGACTTATGAATAGCTCAAACATTTTCTCCGTTGATATTTATACTTGTGTGGAGATGTATTATGTGAGTTGACTTTTATTTCTACAAATGTTTGAACCAAAATGCTCCAGTTAGTACACTGACACCTGACAATGTTTTATATGCTGTATTTATTTTACCATGTGTATGTAGCGGACTAATAAATGGTACAAAAAATTGTTAGTTGAGGATAGAGTGTAAGAATAGAGGGGAGTTATATTGTGATAAAAAGGAAACTTAGGTTATGTATTGCAGTGAATGTATTTCAGGGTCCCATTGTTATGTATTTCAGGGTTCCACCTTTTTAGTTTCAAGAAATTGATTACACCAATGTAGACTTTTAAGACACCCTTATAATCCATCAAATGAGAGCTTTTTTCTCCCAATATATGATATATGCTTGCTGACTTAAACTGACTACGACAAAACTGAGTGCATATCTTAGGTGAAACTGTCTACTAAAGTTGTTAGACAACACACATGCTAGCTTTAACTGTAAACTAAACATGTGAGTCTACTACACAAATGCTAGCTTTAACTGTGTACTAAACATGTGAGTCTGCTACACACATGCTAGCTTTAACTGTGTACAAAACATGTGAGTCTACTACACACATGCTAGCTTTAACTGTGTACTAAACATGTGAGTCTACTACACATATGCTAGCTTTAACTGATTACGACAGAAGTGAGTCTACACACATGCAAGCTTAACCTGACTTAGGAACGTAGTGCAACATACAATCAAGTTTATACCGACATACGACAGAAGTAAACCAGGCACAAGAGTGCGTAAAATGACGTTGAATAGACTAGCTTGAACTAATATGCGACAAAAGTGAGACAACACATAGGTTAGTTTGAACAGACAAAGTGAGATACAATAGAAACCAGCACGGATGAGGTATTAAGAAATGATGTAGCACATATCGTTTGAACTGAGCTGTAAGATATATAGCATACGTGTATAACTTGATTGTAGCTATTGCAAACCTTGCATGATGTAGTAAGCTGCCTTGATTCTAATGACGTAAGGCAGGAGTGATAATAACACATACTACTTTGAACCGAGCTCAGACCAAAAAGAATTATTTAATCATGACATAACTGAGATAACTAACAACTAATTTCTAGTGAGGTATGCCAGAAGTGATGTTACTTAAGGTAAGAGGTATGACAACAATTAGATAGTATATACACTATTTCGACCAGAAATAGCATGAATGAGATAGTATAATAAAACTGATATCTCTATTTCTACATCTATCTATCTATATATCTATATATATATATATCTGTCTATCTATCTATCTATGCAAGTTAGAAAATTTTAGTTTGCGATCACTTTTTACGCTCCTACTTTCAATTTTATAGAAAAATTACAAAGCAAGACTTTGGCAAAAAAAAAATAAAAAAATACCGGGTAAAATATTTAAAATAAGCAATATTAATGTTTCTTTACAAACCATATGTCACTACTCCCCGTTCCCACTGGCAAGAGGGAAAGTAGAAAATGACATCTGTCAGCAGCAATACACAGAAACCAAGGATGCATGATGCTTTACTGGTTATTCAATTTTATTCTGTATGCAAGGAAATGCTTTGCTGACATTTGCTTGTGAGAATACAAGTGGAAATGGTGGTGAATGCTATGTGGCAAACACTAGTCAAAACTAGATGGACAAACATGACAAGACAGGACAAAACAAAATCTGCTTTCACCCTTTCAAAACAATATCAAACAAAATATGATTAAAATATGATTTAAGTTTCTTAACCTATGGGCATTCTTTTTCATGTGGTACTTGGATCAAACACACGAGTGTTTCAAAATATACACTCTTGGGGAGGTGGGGGGAATGACGAATAATGGAATATACAAAAATGATAAATACTAGCTTTACTGTGCAATCAAAACTTCTGTTAATACAATAATAACAATAATTCTACAAGTTTGTGATTTAACCAAACACTGAAATTCCATTAGTATGTGTGCGTGCGTGCGTGCGTGCGTGCGTGCGTGCGTGTGTGTGTGTGTGTGTGTGTGTGTGTGTGTGTGTGTGTGTGTGTGTGTGTAGAGTTCTCTTTAAAGTCAATTTCACAATGTTAAAATAAATATAATTACTTTAAGTGTGCTGACATCTGTAAATAACTAGAACTTTTTTGTTCTCTGTTATTCACTTATATCTGCCATGTTTGTTCAACGAATGCAACTCGTAGCATCGGTCCATTGCGTGTTTCTATTACCTGATGAACTTTGTCATCATACTCTGCAACTGTCCTGTATGTAGGCTTGCGTCTAAAGGATTTTTCACCACTACCGTTAATGTTACGACAATAGCTGTCATTTTGCTGGTGTCTTAGTGAATGTCTTTGTAGCATGAATGACTACCTTCTAAATTCCGATAATGGAAGTAGTCCTCCATTCACCCAGGGTATAGGATGATTTAGAAATATAATCCTGTATAAGGAGGTCTGGTTGCATCTCCTATCTATCACTGTGAATGGTTTCCTTTGAAAAACACCACACACGAGGATAAATCCAATAATCGAACTTTAACTTCATCAAATAAATGTCCAGTTCCTGTTCCTTCTGTTATTTTGTCACATGTCGTGATGAGAGAGAGAGAAAGAAGGGGGAGATATATTTCCAACTTTCCTAACCACACTGAGTAGTCTTTTAGGAATTTTTCCTCTCTCACAAAGTTACAATATTTTCTTTTCCCTTTATTTCTTCTTATTTTTTTTTAAAGAAAATATCTGATGAGCTAGAGTTTTTTCAGCACTTGAACCAAGCATCGCTGAGGGCTCACATATTGCAAGGTGTATTGCATGCATTTCATCTACGGCACACAAATCTTCTACCTTCCCAGATCTCAGGCATTCCTAACTTTACTACAGCACACAAAATATGTGTTATGTTATTATTATTCCTTAATCACAAAATACAAAACTATTTAATTAATTACTCTTCAATACATATTTCACACGCATTAGTGAATATACTGCACTTACACAATGCATAATTCAATTGCATATATACAATTTACAAATCTCACATGGTATACTAAACAAAATATATTCTATAACTTATAGTCAACATATATTGTCAGTCCTTTTTTCTGTTTCCTAGAGAAGCACATTTGAATATTAATGTACTTTAAAATCGTATACAAATGGTTGACGATCTTAGCAAATAAATCTATTTGAAAGATTTTAGAGGATATTATCTCTCTTTGACCGCGGTGGTCGACGTAAAGTATGTATTAAAAAATCTAATTTGGCACTAGGCTCTTTTCTTTACTAACCTAATTTATTAAATTAAACTGGTAACATTTAAAATTTAAAATAGCATATAAAACAACAAGTCTGCAACATGAAAACCATATTGACAAAATTATATGGTGTCATATGCACTATTTCTTAATTAAACATAAAACTGGCTACGTTATTATGCTGCAAATATAATACTAAGTAATAATCAAAGTATATATTTAAATATATATTTCTAAAATTATATAATAATAAGCCTGGTTGGGATATTTCTATTTTTTTTAATGTAATTTAGTTTTCCTACTCTTACTAGTTCAGGTTCTAAACATACATTAAAATGAAATTATAAAAGAATGAAAGTCTGAAAACATTACAGATTGAAAATGAAAAGCAAAGATTTCAGACTATGATCTTCAATGAGAGGCAGTGTTTGCCAAATTAGATGCTGAAGATAAAAGAAACAGAGAACTGGCCCTAAATCAACTGAAGATACAGAAAGATAGCCTAAAGATAAGAGAGGGCAGCTAAGGTTCAGGAAGCCAGTATGAAATTTTGTTTCCATTCTTTAAAAAAAACCCAGGAAAATATTGAGAATTATGCACACAACTCTCTGCATTAATACATTGTTTTTAAAATAGTTCACAATAGCAAAACAGTGCGGGTGGAACTGCACGAAGAAACAAGTTGAACCTTGGTTTTATACGCATATTAACAAAAAAATAGATTTATTAATAAATGTTATGACGCAGCTCTTCAATTATGAGTTGATGTAAAGAAATATACTGTGTTTTTTTTTTAGTCATGTATAACTTTGTTACACTTTTGAACTTAACATTCAGAAAGCATTAAGGCTTATCCGTTTGATGCGACACTAAAATGAAATTTCACTGTAATCGGATAGCTGAAAATGAAAGGGGAAAGAATCATACGTGATTCGGCATTCCCTTTTCCATGACTGACCCTATGAACTGATTATGAACCTGAACTACCGGGAAGATGGGGAAATTGTTTGTTACAATGTGAGTGTAAGCATATGGGATTATGCTATGCTTAAGGGAGTATGCTACACCCATACGATTGATGTACCAAAGCAAGATTGCTAAGTACATCAGTCCTGTGTGATTCATTGTGATTGTGTTCTGCTCAAGAAACTGTTGGTAATAGTGTGCCAGGTCGGTTGAGGGTAACAACGCATCAGTGTTTTCTTGTGCACGAGGCAGAAACACGTGGACATTTTGACATTGTGATATTTTTACACGGTGACGAGATTAAAAAGGCCAGTGTAAAGACTCTGAAAGTTGTACTTAATCTAGGTTGTGTGAAGTTTATAATAACCTATTCTTATAACTCCATTTCTATTCTATGATACGACTAACCTGCTATTTTTTTTTACTCTTATGTTGAAATATAATTAGATGTAATTTTAATAGTGTGTGTGTGTGTGTGTGTGTGTGTGTGTGTGTGTGTGTGTGTGTGTGTGTGTGTGTGTGTGTGTGTGTGTTCTCCTTTCGTAAGAAGTTTCCACCTGCAGAAACCTTATGTGACTATAAAAGTTGTTTTATGTTGTGGAATTGTGAAAAACCTTTACAACGCCAAAATATCAGCTAAGTGAGAGAGCAATGGTATCTCTTGGAGGATTATTAATATTAATTGTGAAAGAATAATTAAAAATAATAATTATCTTCATTAACTAATTGGCACAATTGTCACACTATGGTGCACGTGTCACAGGGTACTATAAATGTGTGCACACGGCCATTTGTTAGTCTCCTGTTTCCATCCGTCCAGCTTACACGAAACAGTTGTATTCTGTACCTGTAACTTTCAAATTTAAGTTTAGTTTATCCAAGGGATGCACAATTAAAAAATCACTTCTATACTTAAGAGTTATAAAAAAAAAATATTTCATTCTCCCCTCTTATTCAATTCATTTAGTTTGGGGTATCGTACAAGTGAATCAATCAGTCAGGAATTTGGGTGATTTTCCGGCTTCCACCGATTTCACCATATTACTTTTATTAGCCGATTTTCGATATTATACATGCTCTAGAGATGTTTGAAAAAAAAGAATTTACCAGGGGAAATAAGTCTGTCCATCAGAAACACGAAAAGCATTGATGTGTTATCTCCCTTGGATTACAAAAATTTATTCTCTTTTCCTTCTCGTTCCTTCGGCGTCTCTTGATTTAATGGTGACGTGCACGGATTTACGTAATGTATTATACTCTGCTTACAACTGTAGTGTTGACATGCAATGAGTCACTTAATGCAATAGACTTTGCTTACAGATGTAATGTTGATAAGCAATGAGTCATTGAATATATTATACTCTGCTTAGAACTATAATGTTGACATGCAATGATTTATTTATGGTAGTTTACCTTGTTTACAACTGTGATGCTTGAGTTCAACACTGAACTATGCCAGGCTGAACCATTCCTTTATAGGTCTAGTATCTAGTGCGATGGTGATTGATGCACAAACAACACTACGGATGATAAACGTTATGTCGACTCGTGACAAAACCCTACTGTTTACCATTGTCCATTTTTATCAGTACACAGACAATACAATCTTTACAAGAAGAAGATATATAAAATGAAATGATACAGTTACTGTTCATAATTTTCTCTCTCTGCACTTTTAAATATATTCTGAAAAATCACACATTTACAATTTCTTGAGTGTAGACTTGTCTGATTTTTGTTACGTTTATACCATGTGACTGCTCTTCTGCATACAAACAAATATATGTGTTATTTATCTTTTTAATTCCAAACAAAGACGCGTCATATTTCCCACGGTCTTCTCAAAAGAAAACCACACTAACTCCTCAATTAATTATTTATATATTTTAAGCATATTTTGCTGCCCTAGAATAATGAATGTGAAACGTGGGATTAGGGACACAAAAATAATGTATCATTTATACTCTAGTAAATCAGCCCTGCATCCATATGCTCAAGGGTTTCGCTGACAAGCTCAAATGAGGAACATACAGTTTCTTTTCTATTTCGTTTTTCATCCATACTTTGAGAATATGGAAACAACTGGTCCGTACTTATTTGGTCTCTTCCATGAGGATATCTGGTTTGATCAAGTTTGTTGTCAAGAGTGACTCTGAGTCTCAGGTATCCGCCATCTTTAGGCTGGTGATATTCATACAGATTACATTGTTAACAGTACTCTTACCGTGGCTAACAGTCTGGACTCTCCATACATCTCTCCATAACACAAACCGCAGTACCAAAGCAAAAATGACGTAACAGAAGAGGAAAGATGTCACTACTGAATTGAGGAAATACATCTCGGAATACAAATAATTATATAGATCTGAACATATTCACTACCGCATTAAGAGCAGTGCAGAACGTAGCAGATTCATCATCATCACTTGGGACGTTTGAGATTATTTTTGCTTTCAAAAGAACAACTGTAGTGACTGATCCGTGTTTTGCTAACATTGTGAAATCGACGCCGCCGCTTGTACTCGTCAGAAGTGAGGATTGTTATTGAACGTGCCCCAGTAGAAAGAGTGAAGTCTTTTGCAGTAAAGAAACGTTGGCGAGTGCAAAGGATGACACTAAAACGTACACTGGGGACTAGAAAGACGACTTTGTTAAATTGTCCTAGTATTTACCCTGTAATACGCAAACATGCACTGGGGACTAAAAGGACTAAATTGTCCTAGTATTTACTCTGTAATACACTAACATACACTAGGGACTAAAAGGACTAAATTGTCCTAGTATTTACCCTGTAATACACAATCGTACACTTTGGGACTTGAAAGACTTTGTTAAATTGTCCTAGTATTTGCCCTGTAATACACAAACATACACTGGGGATTAAAAGGATTTTGTTTAATTATCCAAGTATTTGCCCTGTAATACACAAACGTACACTTGGGACTTGAAAGACTTTGTTAAATTGTCCTAGTATTTGCCCTGTAATACACAAACGCTAAGATCAGTTTCACTGTCTATTTAAAAGTAAATATTTATTTTTTTATCTTGAAATAAACCATATACTATCTTATGTAAACAATATTTATAGATTTTCTTGAATGTTTAGAATATTTCTGTTTCATCACGTGAACTAGTTTCTGTAAACATAAATTATGAGGTCATTACCATTTCTTTCGTCGGCTTGTCGTACATACTGGCCATGGAGAGGTTTCTGGATCCATGTATTATTATTATTATTCAGCCTCTTTCCACGACTTCTGTTTGTCTGTCGGTTGTGATCCAAGGTCTCGGAATCTTACCAAGATTCTGGGAGATCCAAGGTTTGGCGGAGGATGAGGGCACTTCCGAGGAGAGCTGCTTTGAGTAGTAGAGCGAGTTTATTCAGGTAGCCTTCCAATTCAGATGTTATATTCCCCAAGGCTCCTATCACTATAGGTATCACTTCTGCTTTTACATTCCACAGTCTCTGGATTTCTAATCTGAGATCTTGGTATTTTTCTATTTTTTCTCTTTCTTTTGTTTTTATGTTTCTATCACTTGGAACAGCGACATCAATGATTGATACTGTTCTGTTGGTCTTATTGAGAACTACAATGTCTGGCCTTCGTGCAGGAATCACCCGATCTGTTCTTATCTCGAAGTCCCATAGTATTTTGACGTCTTCTGCTTCGGTGACTGCTTCTGGTTGATGCATCCATGCTCTTTCTGGGGTTTGTAATCCATAGTTCTAACACAGATTTATATGTATGTGTTTTGCCACTTCATTGTGTCGTTTGGTGTATTCCGTTCCAGCCAGAACCTGACATCCAGATAGTATGTGCTCTGTTGTCTCATCCATGGATTTGCAGAGTCGACATTTGGAATCATTTGAAATTTTCATGATTTTCGCTTTGTGTGCTTTGGTGTTGAGTGCTTGATCTTGTGCAGCTGTTATGAGTGCTTCTGTTTCTGCTTTCAATCCTGCCTCTTTCAACCATTTGTAAGTTGATTGCTTTGTTGATATTTCGTCGGCTTGTCGTACATACTGGCCATGCAGAGGTTTCTGGCTCCATGTATGTGCTAGTTCTTGCTTCGTTGTTTTCTTCCATGTTTCTTTGTCTGTTTCTGGGGGTTGGAATAGTCCACTCATTTTTACTGCTTCTATCAGTGGATCATCTTTGTTGTTATTCCAGATGTAGTCCACAAGGCCAATGACTTCTGCTTCAATGACATGCTTGATTTTCTTCAGACCTCGGCCTCCAATTTTTCGAGATACATAGAGCCTGTCTATGTCTGCTTTGGGGTGTAAGGCTTTATGTATTGTGAGTAGTTTTCTTGTTTTCCTGTCCAGTTCATCTATTTCATATGCTGTCCAATCTATGATACCTCCAGTGTAGCTTACTACAGGTATTGCGAATGCATTAAGGGCATGTATTTTGTTCGCCCCATTTAGCTTGGACTTCAGGACTTGTCTAACACGTTTTTCATATATTCTCTTAACTTTGGACTTCACTTTTCTTGATGTTGTAGTATCCCAAGATACTTATATCCATTTTCCATTGAAACATCGTTGATTTTTCCGATGTTGATGTCCTCACTGCAGATCTAGACAGTATTGATCAGGGATGTGATGTCACGTTCATTTTTTCCGTACAGCTTGAGATCGTCCATGTACAGTAGATGGCTGAGGACCTGTCCTGCTTTCATTTTGTATCCTAACCCTGTTTTCTGGATCACTTGACTGAGAGGATTCAGGGCAATGCAGAACAGCAGTGGCGATAAGGAATCACCTTGGAAGATTCCACAATTTATTGCTATGTCTGCAATATTCGTGTTGTTGCATGTGAGGGTGGTTTTCCAGTTTTTCATTGACTCCTGAATTAGGTTCTGTATTGATGGCGCTACTTTGTACAATTTTAATGTTTCAATTATCTATGAATGTGGGACTGAGTCATAGGCCTTTTGATAATCAATCCATGCCATTGCAAGATTTGTTCTTCGTTTCTTGCTGTCAGTCACTATTGCCTTATCAATTGCCAATTGGTCCTTTGTTCCTCTGCTGCCTGGTCTAGCACCCTTTTGTTCATTGTTTAGAAGTTTGTTTGTTTCAAGGTGAGTCAGTGCAGAACGTAGCAGATTCATCATCATCACTTGGGACGTTTGAAGTTAATTTTGCTTTAAAAACAACAACTGTAGGGACTGATCCGTGTTTTGATAACATTGTGAAATCGACGCCGCCGCTTGTACTCATCAGAAGTGAGGGCTGCTATTGAACGTGCCCCAGTAGAAAGCGTGAAGTCTTTTGCAGTCAAGAAACGTTGGCGAGTGCAAAGGATGACACTAAAACGTACACTGGGGACTAGAAAGACGACTTTGTTAAATTGTCCAAGTATTTGCTCTGTAATACACTAACATACACTGGGGACTAGAAAGACTTTGTTAAATTGTCCTAGTTTTTACCCTGTAATACGCAAACATGCACTGGGGACTAAAAGGACTAAATTGTCCTATTATTTACCCTGTAATACGCAAACATACACTGGGGACTAGAAAGACTTTGTTAAATTGTCCTAGTATTTGCCCTGTAATACACAAACATACACTGGGGACTAGAAAGACTTTGTTAAATTGTCCTAGTATTTGCCCTGTAATACACAAACATACACTGGGGACTAGAAAGACTTTGTTAAATTGTCCTAGTATTTTCCCTGTAATACACAAACATACACTGGGGACTAGAAAGACTTTGTTAAATTGTCCTAGTATTTTCCCTGTAATACACAAACATACACTGGGGACTAAAATGACTTTGTTAAATTGTCCTAGTACAGGGGTGCACAAACCGCGGCCCGCGGGCCGCATGCGGCCCCCAACAGGGCTCTTTGCGGCCCCCAGAAGACTTTAGGAGTTACCATTATGCAAGGAGCTTTTAACATTAATCTGAACAATGGAGTAGAACAGTGGTCTGCTTTCAATGCATGCATCTTGTGCTGTGTTGAAAACAAACGCTGGATGCAGTATTGAGGTGAGAGCTCTGTGTATTGGGCACATTGTTCACTTCAGCTGATCAAAGGGGTATGTGTTGAAATAGTAGTATCTGCCATCTTTGATGTATGGCGACATCAAATAGCATTAGAAAGAGCGTGGTCATCTGCAGGCAGCCAGCCAAAGTTCAGTCTGGGGATGGGGTGAGGTGACGCGGGGGGGGGGGGGGAAGGAAGGTGAAGTCAGTGTGTGTGAATATGGGATGTGGATGTCTGGTTGGAATGTAGTGAATTAATTACACGGTGTAAATATGTTGAAACCTGCGCATAAGAAGCGTAAAATTGAAGACGAAAATCGTCAGTTTAAAGAAGAGTGGACAGCCAAATACTTTATGCGGCATTTTAATGGAGCAGCTATGCGCTTAATTTGTTGTGAGTCTGTTACTGTGATGAAGGACTTCAACTGCAAGCGGCATTACAAAACAAAGCATGCTGCGACTTTTGATGACTTAAAAGGCACTGCGAGAAACAACAAAATTGAGCAACTTTTAAAAGGTCTGTCAGCACTGCAACATTTCTTCACAAAAAAGTCTGAAGAAAACAAGCATTTTGCACGTGCAAGCTGCAAAGTAGCACATATTGTTGCCAAATCATCACGGCCTTTTACTGACGGTGACTTCATCAAAGACTGCATCCAAGCTGTTTGCACAGAAATATGTCCTGAAAAGGCGGACCTTTTCAACAAAGTCCCACTCTCACGGACGACCATTCAACGCCAAGTCGAAGACTTAGCAACAGACGTTTGTGAACAGTTGTGGGAAAGACTTGCTAACTGTAAGTACTTTTCAATTTCAACGACTTTGATGTTGTGGCTGCTGAAGAAGCAAATAATTATGAACATAGCTGGATTGTGATGATGACGAATATGACGACAACGATGATAGTGGTGATGCTGATGATGACGATGGTGATGACGATTATGATGGAGAAGAGATGATGATGATGATGATGATGATGATGATGATGATGATGCTGATGGTGGTGGTGGTGAAGACGATGATGGTGGTGATGATGATTATGATGATGACGATGATAAATACGATGATGATGAAATTGTTGTCGGTGGAAAAAATTATAATGATAAGCCTGCAGAGCAGGATGTCAGCTATATTATTACTGCTGCTATTTTTACTACAACAGTTCCTATTAATTCTACTTATGAAATCAATGTCTGGATTTCTCATTGCTTATTATCGCACCATTCTTCCAAAGTTCATTGCATCGTGGATCAGTTTTGACCAGCTCATCAGCTAGAGATAAAGAAAACATGTAATCTAAGAAAAATACATAAACAAGACCTCGACAGATCCAAACGCCAACAGTGCAACAATATGGATGATACAACAGTACATACACTATATATAACAGCAATGGTTTTGGCAGACGCATTTGATGATATATTTGAGACACCAAAAGCAAGTTGACTTACGTTGACCAGATGGCTTGTGATATATATTCAGAAAATAATCAAAGCATTGTCCATGCAGCAGGGCTAGAGCGTCGTGTTTAGTTGAACTCATGAAAAATAACAAATAACGCATACCTTACCTAATATTCTAATATACCTGAGGGCTAGTTATCACGTGCTGATGACGAGTGTATTTATCGTCTAAATGTAATTGAAGAAATAAATTTTTGATCTAACAGAAAGTAGCGGTCAAAAGGAAAAGCATGTCAAGTATACGTGTAATGTTATATTATTTCATAAATTGTACTGTGACAGCGTTTGATTGTTGTTATCTTTTCATGTTTTCGCAGTTTAGTTGGACTCAGGGACTTTAAATCGGAAGGTTTTCCGTCTAATCACTACTATAAGCGTGTTTCTCTTCAAATTCATAATTGTGTCTTTAGTAAAAATCGTCAAAAAATTATTAATTTCTGAAAGCATACATTATTTCATTAAAACAGTCAAAACGCAGTCGTTCTCTCTACTGCTACCCAACACCAATACTCTCGTCCTCTCTCTTAGTACCGAACACCAATACTCTCGTCCTCTCTCTTAGTACCGAACACCAATACTCTCGTCCTCTCTCTTAGTACCGAACACCAATACTCTCGTCCTCTCTCTTAGTACCGAACACCAATACTCTCGTCCTTTCTCTTAGTACCGAACACCAATACACACCCGTTAATTGTTAATTGTTTCCATCTCGAGTATCTGTTTGTGTAGAGGGTTTGCATATCGTGAATTGCAATGATAGCATAATTACATTACTTCTTTTCTTTCTATCTTTATTTCTAAAGTATGTCTATGTGTATCTTTATGCCTGGGTATATCTAGTTTTATCTATATGTCTAGAGTATATCTATTTTATCTATATGTCTAGAGAATATATATTATTATCTATATGTCTAGAGTATATCTATTTTTATCTAAATGTCTAGAGTATATCTATTTTTATCTATATGTCTAGAGTATATCTATTTTTATCTATATGTCTAGAGTATATCTATTTTTATCTATATGTCTAGAGCATGTATATTTTTCAATCTGCAACTCAGTAGGTGCCATGAGACTATTGACCGATGGTGTCAACCTTATTATCAGTGTAACCTTTGCTGATAGACACCTAAAAGCAGTAGACCATACCTAGCATAGATATGTTATACACTTAACTAGTGAACATTTGATATTGATATAATAATACATTTTTAACAAGGTATATCGCGACATATACTTACAGTGAGGACGATGAGTTTTCGTTTGACCAGTGCAGACACTAGTGTAGTCTGTGGATTGTTTAAACGATCATGTTTTTATAGAGATTGCAGCCCCACATCAAAATGTTTAAAGTGATATGTATACCAAACTTCACAAACAAATCAAATATTAAAGTACCTGTATACTCTGCAGATTTCTAAAGTAATCAAGGTCTGACATGTAACATTAACTATCAACAGAATTCTAACATAAAGTCTGGGGTTTTGAAACACATGGCATCTACTTGTACCTTTGAACAGGAAACATCAGGCCGTGACGCATGGCTTGTGAAGAGGACATGAGAGATAATGCGCTTGGCTTGATTTTCCACTACAATTCAATTCATGATGGTGCAAATAATTGTAAACGATTTAACGCAGCAGATGTTGCGACTATTTCGATAAAAACGTTAATAATCATTAACCCATTTTCTCCCAACCCCGAGTTTTTTGTTAATTTTCAGATATGTTGTGCTTTATGCACCAAAAGAACACAGAATAAATTTAGTTTTTATGAAAAACGTGTATTTTTAATTTTATTGCAATTTTTGTTTTCGTTCCACATGTGGAACGCTAGCACCGAAAGGTTACATTCACTTATTGAACACATATTAAGAAAAATAAAAGAATCTGCAGTTGTTATTTATTTTAAGCCTTTTAGAACACCTAAATTAGCCTTCACAACAGCCAAAATTCAATCATCTGAATGTTATTCCATGTGAAAGTCTGCAGAGCACTCGATATGGCAGGGAACCTGGCACTTGGCGCACAGCAGTTAGGTCATTCTGCCACAGTGTGCGCAAATCCATAGGCTGCTGTTGTTGGGCTGGTGACATTCTGTACAAAATCCATCCATTCTGCACAGAAACATCAATGGCAAAGGCAAAGAAGGGCCACCACCACTTCTTAGTGCGCATGGAGATCCTGTAGGCTCCAACGTTTTGATCCATGCGGTCGACATCACCCATGCCTTTGTTATAGGAGGCAATCATTGCTGGCTGCTCTAGCTCAATCTTCTTTTTCTCCTTGGCTGACCACCTGCTCACCTTCGACAATTGTTCCTGTGGCTCTCAGTCCTCTTGATGCCAGATCCTCCAGCAGCGGAATCCCCGTGAAGAAATTGTCAAAAAAGATGTGAAATGGCAGATCATTCGGAAGTTCTTTGTGAGGTCAAATACAACTGAGTGCCCATGACCTAGGTTCCGGTCGTAACCTGCTGATGCTCCTTGGTATGGAGACAAGCACAAAGCATATCCTAAGGGAGTCGCCATCACCCACTGCTTGTATCCAAACCGGATAGGTTTCCCGCGGATGCACTGTTTCATTGAATGTTTGCCGAAAGTCTGGTTTGGGAGTTTGCCAGGCTACTTCATCTTTGTTGAGATCGACCTTCTTCCATTGTCTGTCTTCTAGTCTGCGCCGTTTGACCGTTCTCCTTGAAGTTGTTGGGCCTTGATCTTGATCTTCAGATAATCCAATATGCCGAATGTTCCCATCAAAATCCCGCAATTCGGCTTCAGCCTCACTCGTGAGTTGGTTTGGAGGGAGGTTGTCTACTGAACATCTGAATTGTTTCCATCACCTGGCGGGCTTTTGTAAACATCAGCTTGGGCCACAGTGTCCCAGTCAGTCTCAATGATTGACAGCACTTCATTCAATGATAAATGCATGCAAAATATAACAAAGACAAATTCCTATAGCATTTATTGTATAAAAAGTATAATAATATCTAAAACCCTAACGTTGATCCCCACATATGATAGAATCAAATATTTCTATAGTTTTTATTGTATAAAGAGTTTCATCATATCTAAAACCCTAAAGTTTATCCCTACATATGGTAGAAACAAGTATTCTCTTTAGTAAGTGAGTGGGGACATTCTCTGCTAGCGTTCCTCTTGTGGAACGCTCCATCTTAGGCTACTTACTTCTTCCTAAACTGAAATATGCCAACTTTTTTACATTAATATAATTGGTAAGAGTCTTGTTTAAAAGAACATAATGCTTTTTACTTTTCTAATGCAGAATTAATATGTATTTGCAACGTACCTTTTTGCTTGTGTGCAAAAAGCTGCCATTTTGGATAAGTTGCTCGAAAAATGCGGATTGCCGGTAAAACAAAATTCAAAACCGTAATAAAATAATTCAGAAATATAAAACAATCATTTTAAAGGCACATTAAGCACAAAATAATATCAATTTGGTTTTTATAAAGTTATTGTGTAAAAATGAAGAAGCGTACCACATTTGGAACGCTAGCAGAAAATGGGTTGTCTCATACAGAAAATTTCAGCAGTAAATTTTATTAAATAAATGTTTCCTTTGGTGTACGGTCAATCAACTTAAAGTAGAATTTGCTAAAAATGTGACAGAGTAAATTTGCTACTTCATATTTTAAAATTTAATTGTTATGTACGTTGTTAAATTGTCAGAGTGAACAACCTTGGTTACTTCTTATGGCGTTAGTTTGAAAATGTCTGAGTTTGATGAAAACAGCCACAGGCAATAATAATATAGATTCCCTGGCCTAAAGGAAATTGAGTGAGCAGTTTTCTATTATCCAATGATTTTTTTCTTTATGATAACGAGACCAGCCAATGGGCTGAGATTAAAAATGTCAATTTCTGAGGATAATTCTAACCTTTGAGTAAGTAAGAGAGAGGTCCGGCTTGAAGGCAGTCATTAGCTTGAGTGGGAATAAGTGCCCTTTTCTGAACTTTTACTTAGAGGTGCGTGAAATGTCTCTTGCAGTGTGTATAAGCGTGAAGGGAATAGGCTACGCACTCTTGACGTACAAAAGCAAAAGGACAGTGAAGTACCAGAACCATTGTGATTGGTGTAGAGGGCGCCATGAGGCAATACAATGTTGACTTTTTATTATAATAACAGATTCTTATAATCTTTTAAAGAAAGTGAAAGAGTGATAATTTCTCAGCACTTTTATTTCATAGTATGCAAAAAATATTGATGACATTGTATATTTATTTGTATAATTTCCTATTTTCAATAAAACACTTACCAATAAGAAATTCTCAAAACATGTCTATCTATCTATCTATCTATCTGCCTGTCTTCCTGTCTGTCTGTCTATGTATGTATCTATCTCTCTATCTATCTATCTGTCTGTCTGTCTGTCTCCCTGTCTGTCTGTCTGTGTATGTATGTATCTATCTATCTATCTATCAGTCTGTTATTAATTTTGGAGATTTTTCATTATGCAGAAATAACTAACATATTATTTGTGTGTTTAAAGCATCAGAATGTCCATATGCAGCTTTAATCGGGTGATTTGGTTTAAGGTGCATTGACGAAACACCTGGTGTTAATTTCGCACTTAATTATTTGTGTCGAACCTTGAAAACTTGTAACCCTACATTTTGAGATGAAAAGCTATTTTCCCATTGAATAGCCAGTTTTTCACATTTTTTAAAAATAAAAGTTTCGCATTGCTTGTGTTCCCATGATGTTTGTAACAATGGCCAGTCAAGAAGAGTAAGAAGTATAGTCCAATTATAGCAATATATAGAAATAACATTAAATAATTATAAATAATGATTTATGTGAATTGTTATATATTTAATATAAACTTAGTATTCCAAACAATTCTTCTTATGAGTAATTAGTTAACATAAATTTTGTATTAATGATATTCTTATAGAGATAAATAGCATAGATGACAAAATAAACTAATTTTAAATTAGATGAGAGATGTTGATTCAGTCTGATAAATTGGAGACTCAGTCCGTACAAGTCAGATGGATCATTAAACTTGTAATCACTATTCTAGTTTTAGAAGTTTTAACATTTGACCGTATTTATTTATTATAATTCTTCAGTCACCAATGTTAAGTACCAGATGTAATGAAAGCCATTCCACCCTTTATAATTCGTCAGTCACCAATATTAAGTACCAGATGTAATGAAAGCCATTCCACCCTTTATAGTTCTTCAGTCACCAATGTTAAGTGCCAGATGTAATGAAAGCCATTCCACCCTTTATAGTTCTTCAGTCACCAATGTTAAGTGCCAGATGTAATGAAAGCAATTCCACCCTATATAATTCGTCAGTCACCAATGTTAAGTAACAGATGTAATGAAAGCCATTCCACCCTCTCTAACGCTGCAACGTATTTTAACACATTTTAAAAAAAATCGAATTCTACTATTTTCTATGAAAACCACACTAATGCAGGAGAAGTGTAAGGAGTAAATTGTGGTTATATTAGCATATGTGAGCTAGGAAAGAGTTAAAGCGTGTTCAAACATGTCCATTGAAAGATGCAAGGAAAAGAAAATGCATGTTCATGTTGTGTCATAAGCTCTCCTGTAACCAGTTTGTTGTAAAGGAGAGAAAATAGCAGTTCATGCTGTGTCAGAAGCTCTCCTGTAACCAATTTGTTGTAAAGGAAAGAAAATTGCAGTTCATGTTGTGTCATAAGCTCTCCTGTAACCAGTATGTTGTAAAGGAGAGAAAATAACAGTTCGTCACTAACAGCAAAAATATTTCCCTAGGTAGTCACGATTAACAGACTATGATCGAAAATTGACCAGACAGCTAATGAAAACATATTCTATGAAAATTGCTAATTGTTGGAACTTTTAGCACCAGAGCTTAACTGTATTCGCATTATAGGAAAGAAAGTGCGACTTAAAAGGCTGTGTACATGTAAGACAATTGTCTTTTAAGACTTGTATACCAGACATGTCTTACCGTTGGCTGTAAACATCCATATCGCATATCTTGTGTGACTCTCTTAAGGTTTATAAACTGTTCTGTTTTCGTTAAGACAATCGTAATGACGTCAAAATGTCATTACCATTAGTAGACATTTGTCAAATCATTTGATGCTAAAAATGTACTTTTTTATAAAATTAAAAAATACTGTTGATCGGTCATGCACACGAGCATGCAACGTGACCCTAGCAATGGCTGGCGATAGATAAGTGAAAGGGAGGTCACTGTGAAGACGAGGAACGAGTGTGATAATATGCGAAAGCAGATTTCGATTTAGAAGCGATAAAGAATGAGAGAGGTTACACATGTGTGCACTATACTGAACCCTTCGCTAGATCCATCCTCTAATCCAACAAGATCTTGTTCTCCGCTTTTTCTTTCCCTTGGTCTTCTACAGTCGTTTTCAGCTAGTGCATCTAAAACATCAATATCTTATATTTCACTATTGTTTTCACTGAATTATGTAACGTCCAAAGAAGCAGACATTTTGCATTATCGTGATATAGCAATAAATGCAATGAAAGCTGATCTAAGCATACACACCTGGAAGTGTTATGTGACCTTGTTTTACCGTGTGCATATAGGGCAGAAAAGGTATTATACGATATGATTTCCTAGACAGATAAAGACATATGTCTTACCTTGTGCAGAGGCCTTAAACTCTGTGTCTTAAGTTTGGTTTGACATAGCGATGCCATATGCATTACGTGGGGCAGTCCTGAAATAATGTTGACTAAAATAAAATAAATACACTTTAAACAACGAGCAATTAGTCAATAATGTAATAGGGAACAATTCTATTACGCCCAGTGTTGAAATAATGCTGTTGACTCCTACTTGTTAACTGGTTGGAGTTGAGTGAATCTGCTTGCGATGAAAGTGGGCTACGTGCTTAGCTGCTAGAGGCTTGACTACTTTAACCCTAAACCAGGCCACTTAGATAGTAGCCACTAGTGGCTTGACTGCTTTAAACCTAAACCAGGCCACTGTACAAAAGTAGCCACTAGTGGCTTGGCTACTTTAACCCTAAACCAGGCCACTGTAGATTGTAACCACTAGTGGCTTGACTGCTTTAAACCTAAACCAGGCCACGGTACAAAAGTAGCCACCTGTGGTTTGATAAAGCTGGCCCTAAGCCTGATTACTGTAGAACTTGGCAACTATTGGATTGGCTATTGTAAACCTGAGCCAGGTCACTGTGGGACTTGGCCACTTGTGACATGACTATAATGGTCCTGAGCAATGCCACTGTTATACGTAGCCATCTTCATGATGTAATATTGATATCCGTTTGAAGACTGTTCACTGTTGAATCAGACCACCATCTTTATGTACGCCAGTCCATCGTCTTCACTCCATTTACCATTTTACAAACTCCATTCGACATTACCCACAACCGACCAACACGCGGAGTTTCGTTTGGATAGCAGGCAATGTTGTGTTACGTTAGCAATGACAATTTCATTGATTTTTATTCGTTGAGACTTGTCTGCTTCGACTTATGCAGAGATATTAAACTTTGTTACTGAAGTAATAAAGCAAAAACATAGCCACAATAATCTGTTTCAATACTTGCTATGCCTTTTGATACATACAATTTTGTAATTAATTTGTGTGTCTCCCCTCACGGGATATTTAGTTATTCCCTCACTGGGCAGCTTGCGTACACACGCATGTGTGCATCTGTGTGTGTGTATGTGTGTGTGTATGTGTGTGTATGTGTGTGTTTGAGTATGTGTGTGTATGTGTGTGCTAGTGTATGCGTGTGCATATGTATATGTGTGTGTCTGTGTGTGTGAGTGTGTGTGTGTGTGTGTGTGTGGTGTGTGTGTGTGTGTGTGTGTGAGTGTGTGTGTGTGTGTGTGTGTGTGTATGTGTGTGCGTGTGTAGAGGGTGTTATTAAATATAACTGTCACAAACTCTCCTTCGTGAGCCTCTGGGAACTAATTAGGAAAGTAATATGGGTTTGCGTCTATTCGAATTGTCCTAACTCCACAAGTGTTTGCATGCACTATTTACATTTATTACATACACAAGTGTTTGCATGCACTATTTACATTTATTACATACAAACAGTCTTGCATGTAAATATACTCACAAATATAATTTTACAAATCAAATCGAATCAGCCATCCCTTTCCATTAATTTATAATATAACCAAAACAAAACCACGTTGTACCAAATCCATTTACGCCATATCAGTATATAAATATATTGATAAAGTTGAGCACATGATTGAGATTCTTAAGTGTAGATATACAGTTAATAAGCATGCACATGTGCGTGTATTATGATAATTTGCTGAACACGTTTATGACGACGATAAAAAGAATGAAGAGTAGATGACGATGAATGTGATAATGATTACTATGAAAAGAAAGAGGGATGTGATGAAGAACCGATATGATAGTTAACCAGTCTGAAATCAAATGGACCTTGAAAAAACAAAATGAAAGACGGATGGAAATCACAAAATCACTGTCCAGAATACACTGGTTAATCACCAAATACTGATGTAAACAAATTTCATACAACTAGAAATCGGAGATAGGAAATCTATAAAGAAAAACCCTTTTTGAGAGAAACAGTGGGGTCATTTGTTTGCAAAATCATCTAGTAAAACAGCAAAGAAAATTAAATGATGAAAGCAGTGATTCATTGAGAAAATAAATCAAGCATCAGAGAGAGAATGACAAATGCATTACAATAATACATGAATAACAAACAGCAAAATAAATATTTTTCACTAAAATATCCGCTCGATGAGAGCGACGTTGGGATTAGTTAAAACTGAAAATTATAAGTTTATTTGTAGAATTCAATCGCAATAAATTTAACACTAGCGTTGGAATTAGTTAAAATTGGAAATTATAGGTTTATTTATAGAATTCAATCGCAATAAATTTAACACTAGCGTTGGGATTAGTTAAAATTGGAAATTATAAGTTTATTTATAGAATTCAATCGCAATAAATTTAACACTAGCGTTACTATTTAAAGAAGCTATTCTGTGAGTACTGTAAATGCGAACAGGAAGTCGACTGCCAAGAAAGAGTTTGATACCCAAAACTATTTTAGATATAGAACATTTTACCTCAGTAGGTGCTCATGTCAGCTCAAGAGCCGAAGAATTAGACATCAATGAGAATAAAAACATTTTTTATTCGTACAGAAATCTAAAAAAAAATCCTTCACACAAAGAAGAAATAAACACTCAGGATGCACGTCAAATTCCAGCGAATTTACCCCTTTTAGATAATGACGAAGATGATAAATTATAAATAAACAGTACAGTAGACGACATTAATAAGACTGAGACTGAGTACGGACATATAACAATGTGATATGTGTATTTGCCAAACAAAAATAACTAATAACATTTTCTGTTATTGTAAAACCATTCTGAGTGAAAAACTATTATTCTGTTGGTGGCTGCAACAAACACATATAAATCTAAATTGAGAACTTGACTGTTTATGTAACATTCTCGTTCCACTTCATTGCACACTGCGCACCAAACTCACTCTGTTTCATTTTGTTATCAGAATGCCTATTTGCTATTTTGTTATCAGAATGCCTATTTGCTATTTT
Organism: Sinotaia quadrata; assembly: GCA_028829895.1. Classification (NCBI taxonomy): domain Eukaryota; kingdom Metazoa; phylum Mollusca; class Gastropoda; order Architaenioglossa; family Viviparidae; genus Sinotaia; species Sinotaia quadrata. Next base: position 133,780,483 of record CM054180.1, on the reverse strand, counting down.
GTTATCAGAATGCCTATTTGCTAGTTTGTTATCAGAATACCTATTTGCTAGTTTGTTATCAGAATGTCTATTTGCTAGTTTGTTATCAGAATGCCTATTTGCTAGTTTGTTATCAGAATGCCTATTTGCTAGTTTGTTATCAGAATGCCTATTTGCTATTTTGTTGCCAGAATGCCTATTTGCTATTTTGTTATCAGAATGTCTATTTGCTATTTTGTTATCAGAATGCCTATTTGCTATTTTGTTATCAGAATGCATATTTGCTATTTTGTTATCAGAATGCCTATTTGCTATTTTGTTATCAGAATTGTCTATTTGCTATTTTGTTATCAGAATTCCTATTTGCTATTTTGTTATCAGAATGCCTATTTGCTATTTTGTTATCAGAATGTCTATTTGCTATTTTGTTATCAGAATGTCTATTTGCTATTTTGTTATCAGAATGTCTATTTGCTATTTTGTTATCAGAATACCTATTTGCTATTTTGTTATCAGAATGCCTATTTGCTATTTTGTTATCAGAATACCTATTTGCTATTTTGTCTATCTGTAGTAAAAAGAACTAGACGCCATCACTATGCAAACATGTAGTATTTGATATTACTTCGTTGACAAAATATTAAATAGGTTTATATTTTTTTAATTTATCGAATGCCTTTACCTACTGATGACCAAATCGTTTGCCTACTATAATTATGACACATGTAGATTTTTTTTTTCAAATTCATATACAAATGTTTATTGAAATTAACCTGCTCATAAAAGCTTAACTAAAAGGATTTAGATTAAAAGGGAGAGTATTCCGCTCTTTGAATATTTCTGTTAATATTGTTTTAATGTTGCTTCCCTTGTGCTATATCAATTACATTCAATTCTGTATGCGTGCGTTTGTGTGTGTGTGTGTGTGTGTATGTGTGTGTTTGTGTGTGTTTGTGTGTGTGTATGTGTTTGTGTATGTGTGTATTTGAGTGTGTGTACGTGTGTGCGTGTATGTGTGTGTGTGTGTGTGTGTGTGTGTGTGTGTGTGTGTGTGTGTGTGTGTGTGTGTGTGTGTTTGATGAAGCGACCTGGACGAATTGTTATTATGACTGTCTGACCAAGGGTGTGTTTGGTCTTTTGCCAGATCACTGCAGTCTACATCAAAACGGTTTGTCACATTGCAGCTTTAATTTGGCACATGGTTTTGCTGCTTGTTTGTTTGGCAGTCAGTATTATGCCAATTTTTCTTTATATTTATTAGCTATTTTTTTTCTTTCAGCTGTTTGTGTATTTTTTAGTAATTAGAATGGCTTTCATTGTACCGCTAAGAATTTAGAACATTTAATCTAACTAAATTCCAATTTTAAATTACAACAATGCTCAATTAAAATTCATTTGCCAAGTGTTATATATTTAAATACAGTATTTAATGAATAGCGAGACAAGAAAAGGGTGGGGCATTTTGAGATGCCTATGGATAAATAGTGGTATGGAAAGAGCAGGAAAAGAAAAAGCAATAACTCAACAAAATTTTTAAAAACATAACAATGAAACGCTTATTACGCCGCATATCGTCATGAACCATGAAGGCAGCATCAAATTTATTTGTAATTTATTTGCTAATAGAAAATTAAATTATAAACAGATAACTTAAATCGGTTTGTGTTTACCTTATGTGTACAGAATATATTCGTATAATCAGACTGAATCGAATGAACACGTGTCTCTAGGTATACAGGTAAACAACAATATAAAATAAAACAAGTGGTGGCTTTTTTTTTCTTAAACGAATAAAAGAAACACGCATTACTTCTAATCGAAATTAGCGAACTTATGTCATGCATCTTCAAGTACAACGTTTCCAGACATACATTCGAAGTAATAGAAGAGCACAGTTCGGTCCTGTATTATGTATTTAACCGGAAGGATACTTAAGATCATCGAGCGAAAGCAGTAAATTTGAATGTGCGTGTGTGCATGTGTGTTTTTATACAAAAAAAGTGTGTGTCTGGGTTTATATTTTGAAGGATTTGAGAAACGCTGCAAAATAAAACAGCGCTCTCCGAGTTCAGTCTCCATTCACAAGGAAGCCAGTGAAAACAGTATGTACGGCCCCTCGCACAGCTTGCAGTCCGGACTCTCTGACCCATAACCTTTCCCCACGTCTCATTTGTGACGTCACCAAGGAAGTGCCCTGATCTGCTGGATCTAATGATGCCTTGGAGAACGCAAATGTCAAGATCGTGCCCTCCTTGTCGATGGCAAGCGAACCATATCTGCCGACGCCCATGACATTGAGATAAAACGCATAAAGGCCTGAAACTGGCGCCGTGAAAATACCCGTCAGAGGGTCGTAGCCGTTGCCAACGTTGGTCAAAATGTGATCAAACCGGAGGATCTGACCTTGTCCAATGGGAAGGCCAACGTGTATGTCATCATAAGAAAAACGAACTGTGAACGCCACTTTAAGCATAATAAAAGAGAAAAAGTGATTGTGAAAATTTTAATCGTACAAAAAATAACAATTTCACACTCGAAATTTACATAAGTGTATGTCCGGTATAAGAAGATAAGTGTCTATATCTATGTTCACATAACATTTCCACAAATATTAGCTATTAGTGCTTCAACGGAAAAGTGGACAATTTAAACGAAAGCTACAAATTCAAATGAGATCCCCAATGTCGATATCAACCTAGGATAGATAGAGAGATAGATAGATAGATAGATAGATAGATAGATAGATGGATAGATAGAGAGATGGATAGATAGAGAGATAGATAGATAGATAGATAGATAGATAGATGGATAGATAGAGAGATGGATAGATAGAGAGATAGATAGATAGATACTCAATAATCATACTTATATAAATTAATGCAATCTAACTATCTATCTATCTATCTATCTGTCTAACTATCTATCATCTATATATCTATCTATCATCTATACATCTATCCATCTAACATTATTTAGCCTAGCTTTGATAGTTTTACATTGAAGACACATAGTTTAATAGTTTGTTTTAATATATCAAAATACATCTATAATCTCTTATAGCAATTTTTATCTGTACACTATTTCAGTTTTATCTTTATTTGTATCTACACGTGCATGCGCATACACATGAACACACGCACATGCATACCATTCTCAAACTCACACTCACACGCATACATAAACAATATAGTACTTGTTTTATCAACCATTTCCTACCTCCACTGCCATGTGTCATGGTGTATCGTCGTTTCTCTTTTAACTCCAATATTTCTGCCGACATGCTCTTCATTTCTTTTTTCAACTCCTTTATTTCATTGTTCAGTTCTATCATTTTCTCGTTGGATGGGTCGGATCCGGACACCTGCAGAAGTATAGGTACCAACAAAAGCTGGAGTGCCAACATCCGGGCCATTTTTCTCTGAAAGTTAAATGAACGAATACAAAAGCACTGAATTTATGAAATTAAGGTAAGTGTACACAAGGCAGATAACACACACACACACACAAAAAACCAACGTGCGGCAGAGTAATTTAAAACTTAATTATTATATAGTTTATTAATTGTCAACATACTGCACATGATGATACTTTAAATACCAGAGTTAAAAATAACAACTCGGGTAAAGAATATGCTAGAACATTCTTATTTAATCCAAACCAGTCCAGAGTGGATGAGTATTTGTTGCATTCTAAATAATTTAAGGTTTACAAATAACGAACTAGACAATGGGTAGAGACCAATGGTTGCCTGTTGAAAAAAAGTTTTGCATTCTAATCATTTTCAATTTTACAAAATTGAGGTCCAGTCTTGAGAATAAATCCGTCTTTTAATCGGACTTTAACGAGCCCCCATCCAACCACTGTCTTCTCAAACATATTATAATCAATATGTGTAAGACGGTTAATAAATTTATTAAATCAACAATCAAGTATACAATATATAAATAAAATCATGGACTGTTGACATTTACATCACTTCAGAAGAATGTTCAATTAACACTGGGCAATCACTCAGTTTGTCCTAGCATAGACAATAGCAATCAGTTAACATACTATATAATCAAGTTTGTCCTAGCGTAGACAATAGCAATCAGTTAACATACTATATAATCAAGTTTGTCCTAGCGTAGACAATAGCAATCAGTTAACATACTATATAATCAAGTTTGTCCTAGCGTAGACAATAGCAATCAGTTAACATACTATATAATCAAGTTTGTCCTAGCGTAGACAATAGCAATCAGTTAACATACTATATAATCAAGTTTGTCCTAGCGTAGACAATAGCAATCAGTTAACATACTATATAATGACGTTCATGGATATCATCGTGGAAATGAGAGTAGTATTTTAGAGAAATAATGGATGTCAAATGCACATAACCTGTTCAAAGATGGTGGCCAACACACTTATGTGTTTCACAAACATGAGATTTGCAGCCAGTCACTGCCTTTCATATCTAGGTGAGCTCCTAAATGTACCTTCTAGACGCATGTTATATAACCCTTCTGGAATCCTCGACACATTCTTCATGCTCTCCATAGATAATCTTCCTGAATTTCACTTGTACTATCAGGTACATCATGAGGAATGTTCTTCAATTCCCATGTGCATTACTAAACTGACCATGAGGAATAGTCAAAATAATATGAATGAATCCTTGTGACTAAATTCAAGCTAAAAATCTCTGCCAAATTGACTCAAACAGAATACACACGAATCAACTTACAGCAGAACGTTTTACTGCTAAGTTGAAGACAATGCTGGATTCCCACACCAACGTAATCTAGTAGAGCACAGTAGATATACCTTACCATAATGTGACAAAAATGAAACAAAAGGCATGCTCTCCTCTGCAAAAAGTCAAAGGCAGCACAAAATTTCAGGCATATTTCATCTCTAAACTCCTTTCTCTCTTACATACATTCTCAACTTACAATTCCTGCAACAATTTTGTTAGTCTGATAAATAAACAGCATAAGAAATATAACATTGATCAAATTGCACAAGTATAATGTGCAACATTAATGAACATAGAAATAATGGTTCAATACATAAGCATTCTTTAATTCAAACTGTAGATCAGTAGCAAACATGTATGAAAAGTCCATTCTTTTTCAGTCAGTTACGTACCGTAGTTAATGATCACCTTTATGACTCAGCTGAGTTATATTCAAATTCAATATGATTAGAATAGAGTACTTCTTTAACAATGGATGAATTTGTTATGAACACGTTTGAGATTATTACTCAGTAAAACTATTCATTCCGTTGGAACTGGTTTGTATTGTGTAACAGAGTAAATTTGCCTGTCCCTAGTTTTAAATTTAATTGTTATATAATTTGTTAAATTGTCAGAGTATCCTGACCTTGGCCACTTTTCATGTTGTTATTTTTAAAGTGCCTGAGTTGAAGTAAGCAGCTCCAGACAAGAATATTCTAGATTGCTGATGTAATGCAAACTGAGTGAATAGTTTTTTTTAATCCAATGGTTAAACAATAGTTACCCAAACGTGAGTTCGTGAATATCGATGGCAAGCTATCTATTTCATTGTAATTGTCATGCGCATATTTGATTGTTCGTTTAATAGATTTATTGACCTTCTTAAGCATATTGATAATTTTTAAACTTATGTTGGAGAAGAAAGTGGGTGGATGGGGGCTCGCTAAATATAGATTAAAGTTGGATTTGTCTTATCTTTTAGTAAGATTTTTTCCCCAACAAACATTATGTGACTGTAAATGTTGTTTTATGTTGTGGAATAGAGGAAACGTTTAGAGCGCCAAAATATTGGCCAAGTGAGAGAGACGAGTGGTATCTGTTGGACAATCATAAATAAAATAAATGTAGATTCTCATTACTTGCAATTAGTTATGAAAAATTAATTATTAATAATAATAATCAGTTTTATAAACTATGTCTTACTTAGAATATTATGTAAACATTCTACAAAATTACTTGGAAAATACACCCACCTATATACATCTATATAGTTTTGAAGGAAGTGTATGTACAACGTTACACATCAAAATAACTTTAAAATCCAGCAATAATTTACATTTAAACGCAGGGCCGGTCATTCCATAAGTGCTTAATCTTTCAAAGGCTCTTCATAGATTAAAATGAATATAATTGTTAATAGTAAACATTAAAAGTGAAATTAGATTAATCCTTCAATTTTCTAATTTTCAAAAAACTAATAATTTTGCCCATAAATAATATTTGAAAATTAATACTAGGACAGGTTTGTTTAATTCTGTATTATCGTAAAGATGAGGTATAGTCTGTCTGTCCCTTCCCCACTTCACACTTCCTCTCTCTCTCTCTCTCTCTCTCTCTCTCTCTCTCTCTCTCTCTCTCTCTCTCTCTCTCTCTCTCTCTCTCTCTCTCTCTCTTTTCTCACTCTCATGCAAAAGAAAATGTAAGGAAAGAAAAAATATAACACCTTACCTGCGATATGGTGTGCTGAACTAAAACTGTTCTTTCACCACTGTAACATTAAATTAAAGTTTTATCCGTTGAATTCGATCCTCTAACTTTGATTTCTCTAAGAAAGGTTTCAGGCGAGAGAAACAAGTGGTGTTTCAGGCAGTCTTGTGGCTTAAATAGATATTTACGCAAAAGATCATTGCTTCATTTGCCACTATTTATTACTTCAGGTACAATTATTTCATTTATAACGGTATGTGTGTATTATGGACCATAATTGAAATAGCATCCTGGTATCTTGTTTCGTGTAAATCATTCTGGTCAATATATTTGCTACATCATCTATATAAGTTGACAATTGAAACACATTTGAAAATGATAAAAACCTTCCGTGTACAAATATTATTGTAAAGCGTATTTCAAACTGCAATCACGTTTCGCTGTCTCATTGTCACTCACACCTGTCGGCAGTCGGAAATCACAAGTCCTTGATTCTAGAAGCAAATAAAATGTTCTCTCATTTCGCACTGGTTCTCGCTCTGCCTTTAGATCTATCTTTCAAATCTTTCAAGTGTTTTCTTATTTCTTCTATCTTGATCACATCCCGACCAACTGAATTGTTTCCCTAGTGACACAGTCACACCAGAAAAATAGTTGTTACACCACTAACATACATTTACGATCGAAATATAGTTGTTTTGAAAATTAGTACAAAATCACTTCAGAAATAAACTTATTGCACCACACAAATGCATGACCTAACTGACTAATAAAGAAAGAACGGACTTAGAAATAATTCGTACATGTTTGCTATTGATCTAATAATATTATTTGATTCAGAAAATGCTTATGTAATTGAACCATTATTACTATGTTTACTAATTTGATTTGCACTGTACATTATACTTGTGAATTTTGATTGATTCTATATTTCGTATGCTGAATGTGCATTGGGCTAATGAATATTGTTTGCAGAATTTGTAAGTTGAGAATCTGTGTAACGAGAGAAAGGTGATATATTCCTGAATGTTAGTACTGTCTTAATTTGACTTTTGCAAAGATGAGCACGCCCTCTAATGGCTAAATATAAAGTCGAATTTATCTTGTCCATTGGTGTGAAGTTTTCCACCTATGGAAATATTGTGTGACGGTAAATGTTTGACTTTAATGTTGTGTGACGGTAAATGTTTGACTTTAATGTTGTGTGACGGTAAATGTTTGACTTTAATGTTGTGTGACGGTAAATGTTTGACTTTAATGTTGTGTGACGGTAAATGTTTGACTTTAATGTTGTGTGACGGTAAATGTTTGACTTTAATGTTGTGGAACAGAGTAAACGTTTACGGTGCCTGCAAATATTCCGTGTTGAGAGACTTACAGGTGCATGAACATTACACAAATGATAATAATTTCATTAAACTACTAATTTTGTTGAATTGGTGAAAAGACTGAGCATTATTTTCACTTTATTCGTCCAGATTCGTCTTCGAGTATACACAGTTCAAAGTCTTGTTGCACTTGTCGATCACCTCTGGTTTCATAACCCCATCCGAGTTTAGCAATACTGGTCACCTGACCAATGAATTGGAGTGACCGAATAATTTTGAAAGGCGATTGCCGTTATTTACGCCGTCAGAGAAAATTCACCATAGGAGCGACTACTATTCAAAGTTCGAATTTTGCAAAATTAAATTTTAAAATCAGATTTGAATAGCACCTCCCTGACCACTCCTACAATATTCTAATTAAAAATCCTAAATATATTCAGATTGTAAGTTATAAAACAAGAATTATGTTATGTTAATGCCACTGACGTGCAAGAAGACTTACAGATAAATATTGCGCGCGCACATACACACACACACAAACACACACACAAACACACACACAAACACACACACACACACACACACACACACACACACACACATATTTGCTATACAGATCACGTAAAGACGAATGGCAGAATTCAGACCTATTGTATCTATTGTATTGACAGAATAGTGAGTAATAACTAATAAGCCACGCCCATTACGCTTACAATCGCCAGGACATTTTTACTTATTTCTCCTTTCTCAATTTTCTACGTGAATAAACGATTCGAACTGTTGACTGTGATGCATATTAAAGCGAATGTTGTTATAATGAAACTGATAACTAATATCCTCATTTCAATCTTAGCATCGCGGAATAAAAACATTGTTTAGCAATGATTAGAGCACACAAGGAGGAGATAAAGCGATGTATAGTTGGCTGAATGATTCTGCTAGTAGATACAGAAACAAACAAACATTTAAAGCACACGGTTGTTCTAAGGAAGATATATATATATATATATATATATATATATATATATATATATATATATATATATATATATATATAACTGCGCTAAGAGAAACATATTGGATACACGCTTCAATGTTCATTAAGAGAACGATATTTAATCCGTGCCATGTAGACAATAAATAATTATAAGCCCCAACCAAAGCTATAACAATATCAATACATAAACTGATGTATCTTTCTATATCACGCCAAAAGTGTATTTGACGTCCATGTCCTTACGACGTCCGTTCACGTTCATGTCGTGACCTGCATCAGGAACAGTTTTGTCTCCGGTAAATCAACTTAAAGTGTTTGTTCTATTGATAATTATTGCCTTCTTACACTTTAATATTAGTAAGCCAACACAAGTCTCTCCGTGTCCAAAATTTAATAATGTATCGTCCTCTTTGATATGACCTACAAGACATTTCACAGAGATATTATTTGCTTATCAACGATTAGTGTGGTGATTTAAGTATGTCCTATTCCATTACGTGCGTAAATTACTTTGATTTTTATGTAAGTTATTTAACCGGATACCAAGAGAATATAGTGGACATAGCAAAACATTAAGGAAGTCTAACTTTTATTTTCTGTTTGGATTAGTGATTTAGCAAACTATCCCTGACTAAAATTTAGTCCCCCAGCCTTCATAATATACTATACGTCATTAGACAGTCAAGGGGTATTATATAACTATGTCTTTATTAATGGGTCTATATCTATAGCTAGTCATATGACTGCTTTACAATAAATTTTAAATCGAACCCAAGCCGCTAGATACTCAGTATTGCAGGGTAGTATATATCTGAATAATGTGTCCTGACAGGGTACGGTAATAATCTGTCAGGTATGTGACTATTGATGTAATTATCCGTTAGAAAATACCCGAAGACATTTTAAGAATGTTATTCCAAAACGTAATCAACCAATTTGCATCTTAATGCTGCTGGAAGGACACTATCCAACTCCATTTGGATTGTTCTGGAAATACCATGTTATTGATTATTTTATTTATTTTATTCTTATTCTGTGATGTTTTCTGAGCATTTGACTTTTATTTGTACATTTGCCATCATTTCATAGTCCATGTACGGCTGTGAAAGTTCGTTTTTCATTCGTTTAAATCACTGTATGGATGACTATAAGCGATCGTTTTCCATTTGTTGAATGGATATTTGTCTATAAGAGAAAATTTTTAATTTATTGAAATGACTGTATGAATTTTTCTATACGAGATCGTTTTACATTTGTTGAATGGACTGTATGTATGCATTCATATACACTCACATAAGTAACGAGTATACATGCATCCCAATGATACGATCCTAGATTCCTTACAAAATTTTCAATATGCTTAGTGTTACCATTCATTTGTTATGTATCCTTTGTTAAATTTTGTCGTGTATAAGTAGCACATTCAATTAAGTAAGCTAACATAATTATTTAATGTTTTCGTCCAATATATAATAATCGGGCTAGGCGGGCAGACACACTCTAGAACTTTCCGCGAATTAACTAATAGGTCTTTTTATTACAATTTTATTATTACATTTCATTTGCTATCTCTACCCATTGTTACATAATTTGTTTTAACTGACTGAAAGCTAGGGGGGGGGCAGAGCTTGCATAATAGAATCACAATCTCAAATAATAAATAAAGGATTAGGTAACGTTACTAGCTTGGGCACGTCAAATGATTTATCTGGCGGTGTTATTGCATAATAGCCTGAATCTCTAGCATACTCATAGAAGATAGGTCAGGCCACCTGGCTGTCGCTATTATTAGAAGTTAATCAATAACCAATATTGATATTTGGGAATAGGATAGAGTCGTTAAACTTAACCGGACACATGACAATGTGACAGATTATCTGTGTAATAACAGATTTATGGAGTTCGAATCGCTAGTTTTTACTTTCACTTATTTTATTATTTGAAGGATGGTTTAGGTGGTGTTATGTGAGGTTCAAGTGCCCCCCCCCCAAGCACGTTTTTCAAATGCTCTGTTCGAAAATTATATCACATGATGGAAAGACTTATTACAAAATATTATAAACGAAGGCAACAAATCTGGTCTATCGATTGTCTATCGAGAGGGAACCATTACACAATTCATTTTTAAAGAAGTTGTTTTTTCGTCAGTGTTGTTAAATGTCTTCGTTACTACAATGTTGTTACACATTTACTACGTAATCTGTATATGCTGCTAGATGTTGCACGATTTCATTTTGAAAAGAGTTATGTCAGTGCTAAATTCGGCATGGACCCACTACTTCTTTTGCAACATTTCTCTCATTGAAACTCCTAGAAAACTTTGTCCAGAACATACAGGAAGCTTTATGTTTATAAATAGAACTGTATACATGGATAGATTCGTGCTGAGACGCGGTCTTTTTCCATATCAATTAAATGTGAATCAGATCACGCCCTCATCGCGCCTATCAGTAGTAAGTTTTGACTTTTGATTGGTCTAAGGGAGACAAATCAGGATGACTGTATACGATTATTAGGAGAGTTTTTCCCCTTACTCTATACTATTTCGTGATCTGTCTTGCGAAGTCGTTAAGACTAAATGTTATAATGAGGGTTTTCAAGAACGTAGAAAGGTTATTTGTAACCCCAGAGTTATTGTTCTTAACTGTAATTAATATTTGCACTACACCAATGGAACCGTTCGTACGTCAGAAGATTTTATCCGAGATGCATTGCTGAATATTATTTTAACTGGGTAGACATCCGGATGGGAGCTACATATATAATACAGAACTCTGTCAGTTTTTTGTTTGTTTGTTTGTTTGGTATTTTATTTGTATTGAATGCTGTGTGTGTGTGTGTGTTTGTGTGTGTGTGTGTGTGTGTGTTTGTGTGTGTGTTTGTGTGTGTGTGTGTGTGTGTATGTGTATGTGTGTGTGTTTGTGTGTGTGTGTGTGTGTGTTTTTGTGTGTGTGTGTGTGTGTGTGTGTGTGTGTGTGTGTGTGTGTGTGTGTGTGTGTGTGTGTGTGTGTGAATGAAGTAATCTATGGTTAATTTGCAACCAGCAGACGCAAATCGTCCCCGACTAATCTCAGTAACAGACGGTGGTTTGGTAAATGGGTGTTAAAGTTATAAGATTAATTAGCAAAATATTGGCGTACGAGTTAATCAATGTACTGCCAGTGTATTAGTCGATCAGTCAATGTTGTAGTGATTTGGTCAGTCATTTAGTCGGCCAATCATTAGGTCAGTCAGTTACTTGGTATGTTTGCTTGAGATAATTTTCATGTTGGCTTTATGTTTATTGCAGTAGTTCACTGTAAACGGCACAGGAATGCTCATTGACGATTAGGGAAAAGGTTAGATTACAAGGTGAATATAATGTTGAATATGTAGAATTTGTACCTTGCTTTTGTAGCACTGATTTCATTTGTGTCTTGGTTTAGACCTTACATCCATTGATTAGATTAGTTAAATGTTTCTTGAGCTATTAAAAGGGTCTTGTTGTTCGAAAGTTAGGCTTTATGTTAAAGTCATCGTGACCCCCAGTTTGACAGTTTGTAACTGAATGATCGCTGTAGATTACTGCGTCCCGTGTTTTATGCTGTTCTCGAATTTCCATGAATCACCATAATATTTTTGAATATAATTCAGCTAGATTATTTTCTTTCTTAAATAGTTTATTACATAATTTCTTCTTACGTCATTCATTGTGGGGTCGTGTGTCAACCTTAGGGTTGGAGGCTGAACCAGGATGTCACAGTAATTAAGGGATGACACATAGTAGGGAGATATTCCCTTAACACTATTGAAACTAATAGAAACGTGGGAATTATTGATAATTTCAGATTTAATTTTACAATAATTAATATTCATATAATATGTTGTTGTTGTGCTTTACGCTGGCAGCCTCTAGCGTTCCTAACTCCCCTGACAGTAGAGGCTTACTCATGGTAATGAAATGAAGGAAATGAGAAGATAGGGTACCTCTTTATTTCTGAAGGAAGACACGAGATTAATTTTATTAACTAATAGTCATACCTTCAGAAACACTGGATGTTTTGGTAAGTATTTAAATGCATTTTATTAACTAATAGTCATGCCTTCAGAAACACTGGATGTTTTGGTAAATATCTAAATGCATGTTATGAACTAATAGTCATACCTTCAGAAACACTGGATGTTTTGGTAAATATCTAAATGCATGTTATGAACTAATAGTCATATCTTCAGAAACACTGGATGTTTTGGTAAATATTTAAATGCATGTTATGAACTAATAGTCATACCTTCAGAAACACTGGATGTTTTGGTAAAATATTTAAATGCATATTAAAAAGAACTTTTAAATTCACTGTCTGAACAGGTTTAACATTTATGCATTAGGATAAGATGTACTATCTGATACTAATGAAGTAATAAACTTTTGTCTGACTACAAACTTGTTCTATTCCCCTAAAGTTCCATCAAACCCAGATTTTCACGATTGATTTCACATATGTTATGCACTTATATAACTAAATTAATAATTGGACATTTTTAATATTTTTCTTCTAAAACACATTTCGATTACCTTTTGCAAATGTTAGTTAACTAGCAAAAATAATTAATATATTTTTAATGGATAAGCGTTTAGTATAGAACATTTTTTCACAACAATATTGTTATTTGAGAGGGTATTTGTTTTATAATTCTGTTCAAATGAAATATGTGAGTAAATGAGATCCTCATATGTTCCAAGGCACTAACATAATTATCACAGAGCAAAGACACACATGGTACACAAAAGGAAAGACAAGACGATCTTGCAATGATAATATTAATAGAACTGAGATATATAGGATTTGGTTTCTCATTGACGTCGAAGTAAACATATAATTGTCGTCTTGAAACGGTTACATACAACATGAAAACAACCAACACAAAATTTTAAAAAATATATCAAGAATGCATACGCACGCACAAACGTAAGCTACATAAATGACAAATATGTATTTAATTATTTTCACAAACAATTAACGTCAAACGACACGACAGTGAGTTTTAAAGGGCAGAAAGTAATCCTATAATGTTGCAATTATTACTTGTATTGATTCAAATTATTATATTCTTTCAAATGTAAACGATAGGTCCGTTATCGTCATGCTTTCATATTATGTCTTAACATACTATTTAGATTTCAAGAGACGGCATTGCCACAAAAGCCAGACACCTGCAAGGAACACCAACAACCATACCTCACACCACTGCATGGACACCCCTCCCATCATTAGTTCAGTCAAACCAAGGACGCCACAAATCCATTTATTTATAGCACTGCTAACGATCGATAAATATTCTTCCAAATAGTCCACTCTGTTCATTTAGTCTTGCGTGCAATCACAGGAGAAATTGACTCTTTAATTAATTCTAAGAAATCACAGGTCATCATAATAATATATATTTACTGATGAATTAATTTTACAAAGCCAGATGGACATCAGCAAAGCAAACATAGTTGAAATAGTTGTTGTTGTTTTTTTTAATAAGATGAAATCACAAAAGACCTCGCTGTGTTCAATATCTCAACAAAATAAATATCAAGCACGACATGCTTCATTGTAGATCCCCTCCAAAATAAGCACAGTTCTTAATTTTTAATCTTAGTCCTCTCGCAGTGAACTGCTTACTGTTATAGTATAATGCCGTTCACATTCTTGCACTAGCTTTCATTCTACTTTCACACAAATGCCATTCTCATTCACACTGACAGGCAAATGTCGGTGACCCCCACATAGTCAACGTCCCGGTTCCATCAATTCGATATCCGGTTCGTTACACGTGTAACTTCGAAGCTATTGGTGACATTTTCAGCTTGCTAGGATCCTCTCTAACATTTTACTTTGTCCTCTGACCCACTAGTCGACATAGAATATTTTCTTTGTAACATTCTCTTATTTCCGTCTAAGGTACTCAAAGAAAAACAAGTTTATTTAGTGTCTCGCCATGACAAGCTTTGTATGGGAAACGTGTGTGCTTGACAATTATTATTTTCTGAACAAAGCAATAAAGGAAGATAAATAATCCAGAAAATAAGTAATGAAAACCAACATTCCTATCGCTAGGTGGTCAATCAGTTCTTAATATGTTCATGTTTACATAAATGTCTATTTGTGCTATGAAAGGGTCGGAAACTCACGTGATTCTCATCCTGTGATGCCAGCCCTAAACAAAATAAATGAATGCATCATTCACGGAAAAACTGTACGTGTCTTGTACAGACGTTGCAGAAGAGTTTTATTTCTTCAGATCATTTCTTAGGTAAGGTTTTACATTTCTTTGTTTTAGGCCTTTGCTTCTAATCGGTGAGGGAGAACAGACAGACAGACAGACAGTGAGAGAGAGAGAGAGAGAGAGAGAGAGAGAGAGAGGACGAGTAAAGAAAAGATTACTTTGCAAATGAAATAGAGAGAGAGAGAGATTTTGAGTATGGACGACAAGAGACAGACTTGCAAAACACAGAGGAAAAGAGAGAAAGATTAACAGAGGGAGAGAAGAGAAGGGTGAGCGAAAAGAGATGGCGAGAGTCAAGCGAAGAGGGAGATGGAAAGAGAAAAGATGAGAAAGTGGGGGTAAGGTTAACAAATAAAAAATTTAGGGGAGAGAAGCAACCATACCGAGACAAGCGGGCATTAAGTAAAACAAATGAGACAGAAAAAGATTAAAAGGTAAAGAAAGAGGTAGAAAGAAACATACAGAGAGACAGACAGTGAGGGAGAAATGAAGATGTCCATTTATAAAACAGTATATATGTATGTATGTGTGTGTGTGTGTGTGTGTGTGTGTGTGTGTGTGTGTATGTGTATAGATAGATAGATAGATAGATAGATAGATAGATAGATAGATAGATAGATAGATAGATAGATAGATAGATAGATAGATAGATAGATAGATATACACCATTTTATTCTTACCACCTTGTTAATAATGACAGATATATCTGTCATTTCAGAGAAGATGATGACGAGGATATTTGTAAAGTTGATGATGTTGTCGGCACTTGCACCTAGAGTAACATCTGATGTCAACTGCGAGGAATTCTTTCGACTGTACGATGAAATAAAGGAATTAAGACAGGAAGTGAAGAACTTAACTACGGAAAGAAAGGAAGTAAAAGACAAACTGGACAGCTTAACGGCGAACAGAAGTAGCGGTAAATTTGGTTATCTGAAATGGTGACTTCTAAATAAAATATTTGCGTTTATGAAAGAATGTTAATAATAAATGGATATTATATAACATCCTGATTATACATATTTAAGTAGATCATATATTTTACTTTAAAACTAACATATTTTAGTCAAAGTCTAAATCAAAGAAATAATATGAATGCATCAACTATACAGAGAGCTAAAGTAAAAAAGTACATAAGAGTTAAATAATGTGTGGATGTATCAGATTGAGTTTGTTTGTTTATATTTTATGATTATCTGCGCTAAATATTCTGAGAATGTAGGAGGGGTGAGTAAAGTGAGGGAATGAATGTTTAAGTGTAATCTAATTTATCTATTATTAAATATATACATTTATATTTTAATAAATAATGCTTAATGAGAAAAGTTTCTCATTTACCAATGATGTAAGGACAGAGTGATACAATGCAATTGCGTTATGGTGATATCAAATATAATTACTATTTGAACATTTTTTTCCAAAGTAATTATCTTTTAATGACCTATAGCTGATATGATGCGGAATAGCTAACGATGATCAATTAAATTTAGAAATAAATTTATTATGTAATACAACTGTATTAAAGCAGTTTTGCGTGTCTTCAGATTTGCACCCGTATATTCTTCAACGTGTCTTAGACACAGCATTAATATTTATAATATTATTTGGATGTTTATTGATACCGCCCTATAGAGTGAGATAGAGAGAACATTAATGTCGTAAGAACTGAGGCATAAAGTTTAAGATACTAATGGATACATTACTTTCATAACCTTTGACATGACATCATTATAGTACATTCGCGAACATTAAAGTAATTATCGATCCACTGTTCATTTTTCAGATTTTTACTTCTTATATTTATCGTGCGTAAATATGTACAAAAACGTCCTAATTTAAAAATTAAATAAATAACTTTTTTGAGATGGTTGTTTGCATTCTTCATGAACATTTCAAGTTAGAAACAAAGGCTTGTATTTATAATATCTAATATTCCTAACTAGAAAGAATAACTTTTTGGGGGGCTGTTTGCATTATTCATGAACATTTCAAGATAGAGACAAAGGCTTGCATTTATAATATCTAATATCCCTAACTAATTAATGATTATGCCAGGTAAAGGAAATATAATGTTATTTAGAGACAAAGGCTTGTCTTTATAATATCTAATATCCCTAACTAATTAATGATTATGCCAGGTATAGGAAATATAATGGTATTTAGAGACAAAGCCTTGTCTTTATAATATCTAGTATTCATAACTAATTAATGCTTCTGCCAAGTAAAGGAAAGAGTTATTTCATGTCGAATATTTTATCTATGAATGAACACATATAGTGAAATAGTCCTTATTCTGTACTTGTTCAGATACCACTCTACACCTTGCTGATATTTTCCGCGAGCATGTACGATAATGATGACCCGTTACAGCCTCGTTTTCGTGAAAATAATGGAAATTTACGATGTACTTTTACTTATTAAATGTGTTTATTTTCAACAGTGGCCTTCACCGCTCGCTTTTCTGCTGATATCGAGGCTGGGATTGTCATTGGTTTAAATCAAATTTTGCAATTTGATGACGTGGTGACCAATGTCGGCAACGGATACGATCCCTACACGGGGATATTCACTGCCCCCGTCCCTGGCACTTACGCGATATTTCTGACCATCATGGGAACAGGGGCTCGCGATGGAACCCTTAAAATCGAGAAAGGGGGTGCACCTTTAAATTACGTGCATACTATGCCGTCATTAAATCAAGGCTCAACAATGATGACGTCATTCTTCCGAGCTGGTGAAAAGGTGTTCATCAGACAAAATAGTCAGGTCGCTATTAGAGGTTCTTGGTACACTGTCTTTTCTGGCTTCCTGATTCACGCAGACTGAAGCGCAGTTGGCATCTGAATACAGCTCATTACATGACCACCAGCACTTCCAATCTCTCCCTCCTCAGCTGTACCAAACACAAACTTTGTATTCTGTTTTTCGATCTAATATTTTTGACTACCTGTACCAAACACACTTTGTATTCTGTTTTTCGATTTAATATTTTTGACTACCTGTACCAAACACAAACTTTGTATTCTGTTTTTCGATCTAATATTTTTGACTACCTGTACCAAACGCAACCTTTGTATTCTGTTTTTCGATCTAATATCTGTGACTACCTATATCAAACACAAAGTTTGTATTCTCTTTTCTATTAATATTTTTGACTACGTCTTAATTAATTCTCTTCATTTATAATTATATGACAGAAGAAATATAATGTTGAATTTGTATGTCATGATTTATTTCATTGAATAAATGTCATAATGTCACAAGTCCCTTTGTTGTCGTGAAATCTGGCTGTGGTCGTTGATTTGTTTTATCACTGACGTGGTCAATACTTTCTCTGTTTTGTTATATAATTTTATTGGCTGCAGGGTGTTATGTTTATGGTCACTGTAAACTCCTAAATGTATATACAGTGGAATACGAAACTACACTACACTTGCAAAGCTGTGTAAAGTTAAATACTCCTATACGTATGCTTATGCACAAAATATTCTACAACAAAGTGAAACAAGATCCCAGAATCTTACCAAGATTTATAAGGTTTTACGGAAAGGAGGGTATGGTCACTTCCGAGGAGCACTGCATATTGTAATGGACCAAATTTTGGGTCATATGTATTATAATATTCATAACGGTATGTTTTTCTTAATTTAAGTGTACTCATTTTGTTTTCACTCTGAACATCAAAAGAAGTGCCAATATACATCTTTTTATTTAATTCTGAAAGTGAGTGAAATAATACATAAGAATGGCTCTCTATTACAAGACAATCACATGTCACTCAGAATCTCAAGAGATTGTTGCTAGTCAAACCATGCGTGTGCCCCTCATCCCAGGGAAGTTGAATGAAGGATTAAACAAGCTTGACCTTTTGACAGTAAATATGTCAGACTGACAGACAGTTCGAACTATGTATACATCGTTACTGACCAATGATGATGTACTTAACAACCGAGACTGATCAATCAGGAAAGACACAATCAAGTGGCAACAATCACGCATAGAAATGTATGTGAAGATTAAGGAATAAAATCTCCAAAACAAAAACATATATGCACCAATCGGATGCAGTCATCAAGACACAAGGAGTTGAAATATTGTGTCTTCTAGATAAGAACAGATATAGAGTGATTCCCGCATGAAGACCAGACATTGTGGTTCTTAATATGTCTAACAGAACAGTCGCAATCATCGATGTCACTATTCCAAGTGATAGTATCATAACAACAACAAAATGAGATACGATAGAAAAATATAAGTTAAGTTAGAAATCCATATAGCAATAGGAGGTTTGGGTAACTTAATATCTGAATTCGAAGGTTATCTTAATAAAGTGTTCATTTCGCTACGTTCACCATTTAACTAGAATTGGGACTTTTCCATCCATGTCCTCGTTCACTATGTTCGTCCAACATGTTTGATGTGAACCATTCCATTTCCATGTGCTCTTAACAGTATTAGCATACAACTAGAAAGTGAGTTATTCTATTAATGCACTCTTTTCACTTCTAGTCTCACTACACGTTTGCTGAAGTAAGTATATTTTTAGATGTCTTCATTAACGTCAGTATAGTGGAATAATAGCCTGATTCGGAATATCATTTTACAAATGTACTTTGTTTCCTTCACACTTTCATTTCATTGATGTTGCGTTGAGATGATAAATATAAACATGTTTTCTCTTAAACTGTCAAGGTAATGTGTTGATATTTAATAGTAATGACAATGACAATATGACGACGATGATGATTATATATCTCTTGACGTTTGGGGCAAGAGGAGTCAGTCTAACTTGGTGGATGATATCTCTGTCGTTACCGCCATTAATCAGTAATTCGTGAAATCCCTCAAGGCATGTGATTTAATTCGTATGCCTCCTGTCAGTTGCGAACTAATCTCCCTTAAGGCACATGCTTTAATTGATAATATCTGCAATTACAGACCAAATATGTCTTCAGGCACTAGTTTAAAGTGTGCTGACTCCTGTAATTACAGACTAGATCTCCTTAAGTCAGGTGTTTTGATAGATCTGTCTGTTGTCAATACAGCATTTCTTTAATTAGCCTGGCTATCATTAGAGAGCAAATCTCCCTTAAAGCTTGTGGTTTAATTGGCCTGTCTCCTGTCACTAGAGATCAAATCTCCCTTAAAGCTTGTGGTTTAACTGGCATGTCTCCTGTAATTTGAGACTAATCTCCCTTAAAACTCATGGTTTAAGTGGCATATCTCCTGTCATTAGAGGTTAAATCTCATACAAATTAAACGCAACACACTAAGCACATACAATAGGCACATTTATGAGCAAACATAATTGCGAACAATTACAATAAACTGCCCTAAAATTAATAATCCATTTTCATCCACACCCACACATTAATTGCTACAGTATATGATAATCATTAAAATAAAAGATTATGTTGGTATTTATAATTGAGATGAAGTATACATATTAATTCCATTACTCATTGTAAATTGTGTTTGATAATAGTATGCTTTATATCAAGTGACCTTCGAACAGACTTTAGATATAATTCATGACAGGAGAACAACACGTGAATGTAAGCTTACCAGTTAAAATGTATGTATATATGTTTGTTTAAGTGCCTACGTGAACTGTTTAAAGGAGAAAACACATTTTTATTGCTGCTCATAGTTAAAACAGGCTTTAAATGCTGTAGGTATTTATCTTTACACTGTCAGTGATGTGTGTATGTATGTATGTGTGTGTGTGTGTGTGTGTGTGTGTGTGTGTGTGTGTGTGTGTGTGTGTGTGTGTGTGTGTGTGTGTGTGTGTGTTGATTTTGTAGTTGTTATTGTCCAAGTAAAAGCAAGGAGAATCTGATAGTCATATACATCTCTGAACATAAACACGTCATTAAGAAAGTTAGGCTGTTCACGGTAGAAGGAATGACAATTGACAAGCCTGTAACGAAGATAAGATTCATAATATCTAAGAGATATCAATGATTCTGTTACAAACGACGTCATAAGGCTCGAACGTTCATGTCTTGGGAACGTTAATAAAACGACGCTTGAGAAGCCAGCATTTAGAAACTGAGCAGCCAATCCAACAGCAGAAAGGAAAATAAAACCGCTCAAAACTCGACTGAAATGAAATTTGTGGTCCTTTGATTTACACTCATCTCGAACGAGGAAACGTGGAATCTAGGTCTTTACTTTTTGGTTTAGAAATCAGTGCTTGATTTGCGGAAGAGCAGGTAAGTCACTGCATCTGAAAGTACTGAGACGTTAATAAAGCGGAGATTTGGCGATATGAATACATTCCTAAGACAATCAAACTAATGACATTAGTAATGTTGTTTGCAGGCAGAATTCAAAACAGTCAATATGTGTGTTGAAACATCGACTATACCGTGCGTCTGTAGAGGAATTTCCTGAACAGTTAATTATTTTGTTGTAAGATGCGTGGAGTTGCAATTGTAGATATAAATCATGCATTGTATAGCAGTATTGTTTATCAGTATTGTAAAGCAGTATTGTTTAGCAGTATTGTATAGCAGTATTGTTTATCAGTATTGTATAGCAGTATTGTTTATCAGTATTGTATAGCAGTATTGTTTTGCAGTATTGTATAGCAATATTGTTTAGCAGTATTGTATAGCAATATTGTTTAGCAGTATTGTTTAGCAGTATTGTATAGCAATATTGTTTTGCAGTATTGTATAGCAGTATTGTTTAGCAGTGTTGTATAGCAGTATTGTATAGCAGTATTGTTTAGCAGCGTTGGTTAGCAGTATTGTTTAGCAGCGTTGTTTAGCAGTATTGTTTAGCAGTATTGTTTAGCAGCGTTGTTTAGCAGTATTGTATAGCAGTATTGTTTAGCAGTGTTGTATAGCAGTATTGTATAGCAGTATTGTTTAGCAGCGTTGTTTAGCAGTATTGTTTAGCAGTATTGTTTAGCAGCGTTGTATAGCAGTATTGTTTAGCAGTATTGTTTAGCAGCGTTGTATAGCAGCGTTGTATAGCAGTATTGTTTAGCAGTACTGTAACTATTTATTGAGAATAGGTAAGGGAATGTTTTTACAGAAATTCACACTAATACTTTAGTAACAAAACATAATGTAACTATACATGTGACACACGGTAACATATGTGTATTTCTGCAGGAGGTTTCGAGAAATTTAATGGCATGAATAAATGGCATGAATAAATATTTTCTTAGAAATTAATATTCTAATCCAGATGTATCTAATCCACACCACTTGTATATGCATACGAAACAAACCTGACTCACTATCTGTGATACAAAAATGCAAATAACGCAAATAATTAATTAAATATATTTTTCCTAAATAGTTATATTAATTTTGACCCAAACCACATTTCTTTAATTTTTGTTACACAGAGTTTTCAACAAGAAAAATAATCCCTAAACAAATCGAGAACAAAACAGCCAATGCTAGGACTGGTGATTATGCAATTTTTTGGATTATAAACAAAAACCATAGATGTATATATATATATATATATATATAAAGACATTAAAGAAGAATAAGAAAATAGATAAGGAATTTACGAATAATCAGAGAAACATGTACAGATTACGCGAACAATTCATAATTATGGTGATGCGGCCTGTGGGCGGTAATCTTGTTCCTGAATCAAAGATTGCTGGCGGGTAGAAGTCTGGTTAAGAGAGCCATGCCTGGAAACAGTTCTCCATTCCATCATAACAAAATGTTCTTGAATAATCCGTAAATGAATACACAACGCAGTACAAATCACAGTTTCGTTCACAGTCACTGGAAAAGTTCAATGTAGATGGAGTTATATATAAGTTCATTTTTCAGATCTGGTACAACAGTTTAACAAGCACTTGGCTTACTGTTCTACTGAGATTCACACTGTTACTTGGCAGAGATGCCCATTCACTCTTTTTATCACCAACAGAATAACGGCAGTTTCCAGGTACCAACGTAATAGTTAACAATTGCAAGAGCACTGATAACGGTCTTCTATAGAAAATCTATTAGCATACATAGATGAATTATACAGTCATGGCAGACAAAGTACGCACATTGAAAATTCAGATGCAATTATTCAGTAAGAATTCCGTGTTTGCCCACGACTAATTATGCGCTGTGCAAACGTGCATTTAACCTTAAACAAAAATATTATCATATTACCTCATAACAAAGTTACATAAGCGATATTGATAAAACTCTGAATTGAATAAGTTATGCTTAACTAGCCAACATGAGGCAATTGCATATCACATAGAATAAATGTCGTTATTTAGAATATATTTCTGGGATATATTTAATAGAATTTATCTGTCATACTAATTTATTCTAGAAATAATTTGAAATGGTTTTTTCTTGATAAATGAATTAAAATTGCATTCACATGAAACAGTCCATGAGTCAAAGGGTGTTTGTCATGACACAAAATAAGTAACCTCACAGGTAATCAAGAAGTGGCCGAAGTAATAGTATCTACTCATAGACATAACAAGTAATTAAGAAACATGATTTAATGTGTTTGTGTCTTTCAGTGTGTGCATGACCGATGGATTATTTTTGAATAATAGTGCCTGAGTTATCTGCCTTGGCACACTTCCTTAATTTAATATTTGCAATCTACTCAATTTATTGGAGTCTCTTTCGTTTAACTTTCAGAAAACAATGTCCCGGATTTTGGTACTCCAAGTTTCGATGGTACTTACTGTTCTGCAGGTGATCGGATCCGAACTGTACTGCGAGAACATGATACACCTGAACAATGAAGTAAATTCCTTGAAAAGAGAAATTAAGAGCATGTCGGCAGAAATAGTGGAGTTAAAAGGGAAGTGCCATCCGACTAACATTAGCGTAGGTAAGTCACTATATTATATATTTACCAGGCTGGTTAGTGTTTTTGTTTCAACCATATGCATCAACTAAAGAAAACAAATGTAGAATTCGTTTAGGTAATATATTTCTTTAATAATACTAGGATTGTATGTCTCTGTCTCTCTCTCTCTCTGTCTCTCTCTGTCTCTCTCTCTGTCTCTCTCTCTCTCTCTCTCTCTCTCTCTCTCTCTCTTTCTATTTTTAAAAAATCCATTAATATTTATAGTTTGCATTTATTGTCCGTTTTTCAGTCAAAACACTTTGAACAAATACGCATATATATGCAAATTCATGCAAAAAATACATGCTCTTAGCCATAATCTTTCATCTTTTAATCTTTTTCTACGATTACAATTATTACTTTTAAGATCACTTTTTATTTCGTTCTTATATTAGCGTTCACAGTTCGTTTCACTTCTGATGACGCAAACGTTGGCCTTCCCATCGGAAAAGGTCAGATCCTCCGGTTTGATCACATTTTGACCAACGATGGCAACGGCTACGACCCTCTGACGGGCATTTTCACGGCGCCAGTTTCAGGCCTTTACGCTTTTTATCTCAGCGTCATGGGCATCGGCAGACACGGCTCGCTTGCCATCGAGAATAATGGCACGACCTTGAACTACGTCTATTCAAAGGCGTCGAATGACCCTTCGGACCAGGGCAGCACCGTGGTGACATCCCGACTGAGACTTGGGGAACGGATATGGGTCAGAGAGTCCGGACTACAAGCTGTGCGAGGGTCCGCGCATACGGTTTTCACTGGCTTCCTGGTGCAAGGGGACTGAACTCGTGACGAAATGAAGCGCACTTTCTTCAGTATTGTTGTATGTTGTAGTTGTTATCAGATTCTTTAATACAGGACCAAATGTACTTTGTTCATGTCATTTAATATTGAGGTTTTCAAAGTAATAGCACGCTATATTGGTAACTTCATAACACAACCTCAATTAGATCAAAATAATTTTGTATATATTTTTTTTACTATTTTCACAAATCTAAATGCGTATTTTAAATACATAGCATTGTCTAAGATTTATATTTTACATTTTCGCTTGCTTTCAATTTGATTCTTTGAAAGAGGTAAATACAAATAATACAAAAATGGAGAGATTCGATTTTTTTCTTTTAATAACTTAAAATTTGCAAATAAAATATGAATACTTGTGACTTTGTGGATAATGACGACCCATGTCGTAATATATATTGAATTTATCAACTTCTTATGCTATTACCTGTTCCTCACCCGTTATTCTCACACCACCACTCACTGACATCCTCACACATTTCAGACAACTCCTACATCATTCTAAAATAAATTTTAATTTAGAAATGTAGTATCTTAAAATTGGAATTTAGCTAGTATATAATTTAGATTTTTAGCGGCATGAGAAAACAGTTCTAATTAATAACAAACATCAAACT
The DNA here is from genome assembly GCA_028829895.1 of Sinotaia quadrata. Classification (NCBI taxonomy): domain Eukaryota; kingdom Metazoa; phylum Mollusca; class Gastropoda; order Architaenioglossa; family Viviparidae; genus Sinotaia; species Sinotaia quadrata. The sequence continues at coordinate 133,755,223 of CM054180.1, read as the reverse complement.
GCTTAAAGAAAACTTTGCAATTACTAAAGGCAAGCGGTGTATTTCTATTTTTATTTAGCAAATAAGCATGGGATGGATGAAGTGTTCTCTTTGAATGGAATAATCCGAAGTGTTGATAGGTTACTTGAGAGTATTGTGGAAGATACCCAATAGAAACTGAAAAAAAAAAGTTAGCACAAACATATTATTATCCCCATGCACACGTGGTACAATAAATACAATGTATCAAACAATGTCACATAGTAATACACCACATGGCACAGCTTAGTTGAAACATTTGTAGTAAATAATCAACTTACACAGAACATCTTTACATAATAACATATCAGTAGAAAAATGTATGAAATGGTTCCAAATCCACTTTCTCAATCAGTCAGTTTAAACTGATCACTCTGATAATGATGGTTACAGAGCCAGACTTCTCTTTGTATTCAAATTCAAAAGTGAATTGACAAAATATTCTCTACTGTAAGTAAACTATTTAAACTCAGCCCATTGGCTAGTTTCATTCAAATAAATCATAATCATATTTAAAAAAATACTTATCACTCAGTTTCCACTAGGTGAGCAAATCTATAATATCCTTCCCTTAGGCTGTTTACTTCAAACTCAGACACTTTCAATATAACACCATAATGAGTGCCCAATTCGGGTCACTCTGACAATTTAGCAACTTAAATAACAATTAAAATCAAAACTAGGGAAGGGCAAGTCACACAGTCACGTAAGGTTTCTGCAGGTGAACAACTTCTTACTACGGGAGAAGACAAATCAGACATTAAATATATATTTAGCGAGCCCCAATCCACCCACTTTCTTCTGTGACATAAGATTATCAATATCAATATACGTAAGAAGGTCAATAAATTTATTTAAAGAAAAATCATATATACATGTGACAATTGAAGTGAAATAGACAACTAGACATCAATATTCAATGAACCTGTGTTCGGATATTTATAGATTGCACAGTCTCTCACTGTATATAAAGTAAAATAGATTTACAGTTCAACTAAACAATAGAGACAATACAAATTGCAGATTAATCCTATTAGAGAATAGAAATGGAGTTATTAAGGGTAGGTTAATAAAATGTTCTACACAACCTGGATTAATTGCTGCTTAGACAGTCCTTCACATGCCTTTGCAACAATGTCACACAGTCTGTGTCAACACGTGATTATTGCCATATGTGTAGAAAAGAAACATGACCCTTGTTTCCGTTCAACCAAAATGGCAATCTCCTCACCATCAGTTTCTTAAGCAGAACACAATCAAAATGGTTCTGGTAACTTCTCTGTATTGATGTACTTAGCATCCTTACTTTGTTACACCAAAAGTGCATAGCATATTCCCTTGAGTTTAAGGCGTTCACTTGCTGTATTTTACACCCTAACCACTTTGAATTCTAGTGACAAAGAGAGAATTTCAGCATGAAGGCAGTCGTTAGTTTGAATGGTGAGTATAATTGACTGATTGGGAGAGAATGGACTTAGAAACATTTTATGCATTTTTTACTTAAACAAGTTAAACTTGTGTTGATGTAGAGATGTAATATGTGGGTTAACTTTTATGTTTGGACTAAGCTACACCCATGTGATGTATTAATAAATGACATTGTTTGATACACTGTGTTTATTTTACCATGTGTGTGCAGGGGGGGATACTGAATACTTTTGCAGGATTTGTGAGTGTAAGTATGTGATGTGAGATAGAATGGAGTTATATGTTGCTAAATTTACGCATATTGATATTGATATGTTGTATAAAAATGTGGATGGATGGGGTTCGCTAAATATAAATTAAAGTCGGATTTACCTTTTCCTTTAGTACGACGGTTTTTACCAGCAGAAATATTATGTGACTGTAAATGTTATTTTATTTAGTGAATGAAGAATAAGAAACATTGTATTATCAGGAAGTCCAAGAAAACAGCAACATTACTGATGTTCCAAGTGATTAAGCATAAAAACAAAAGAGAGAGATAAAAGAAAAATATAACATGATCTCAGATTAGAAATCCAGAGACTGTGGAATGTAAAAACAGGAACGTTACCTGTAGTGATAGTAGCCTTGGGGAACATAACATCTGAAGACTCTCTGAATAAACTCCCTGGAAAACACATAATTTCCCCACTGCTAAAAGCTGCGCTCCTTGGAAGCGCTCACATCCTCCGTAAAACTTTGGACCTCAAAGAATATTGGTAAGATTCTGAGACCATGGTGCACAGCCAACAGTCAGCAGATATGAAAGAAAGGTTGAATAATATATTACTACTACTACTACATCATCATCATCACCACTACTACTAATAATGAGAAAGAGAGAGAGAGAGAGAGAGAGAGAGAGAGAGAGATTTTCTTTTGCACGAAAATGATACTAATTATTATACGATCTGACAGATTTATTAAATAGTAGGTTAAAGGATTACCGATACTTATATTCGTTATGTATGTGGAACGTGGACTTTCTGGGTTTCTTCCTAATAATCAATGGAATGCTGAGAGCTCAGCAAACTCAAATCGCAGTAAGGGGACAAAACCATCTTGTTTTCTCTTTAGTAAATGAGCAGTATATATGAGCTTCTCTGCACTAAAAATGATACTCCTACCCGGAGCATTAAAAATGTAATGTTCCTTTACATCTTTGGTCCAAAGAGCTGTGTTATCAACAGCAAATGCAAAACACTGATGGAAGGAGTGAAGAATGAGAAGTGGTGACAGAGGAAAAAAAAACTGAAAAAATAAAATGAACGAAACCAGTGGGAAAGCATTTATATTAACGATTCAAATACCTACAATGCAATGTCATTGTTCAACAGATGTTTTTCGGTTAAATCTGTTTAGACGCATCAGTTGCTTGCATGGCTAAGTGACGTTGGCAGACAAAATCAAATAAATGTTATGAATTATGCAGTAAGTGTTCTTAATATTTCGACTTTTCTTTTTATGCATACTTTGTTTGACTGACGTCAGTAATTGTATTCACGTAGTGCGAATTATGCAAATTAGTTTACGTCTTTTTACTTTTCATGCGCTTCTGATTTTGTCCTTTATTTTGGAATACATTTTGTGGCTTTTGTAAGCAATATATAATGGAAACCGTTTCTGAGGAATGCTAAAATCACAAAATAATTGGCAGCCTAACTGCCATTTAGAGCAATTATTAATTATCAGAACAGGGTATTTATAATGTGATCAATAATGCTTATCGTTTAAGGTGGTTTTTCTTCCAGTTGAAAACTGCTGTGTGACCAGTATTAATTTAGATTTTTCAATAATATAATTTTATTAATTTAATTTGTATTCATTTATTTATATCTAATTCATGTGTTCATAGTTCGTTTCTTTGCATCTTTAAATATTTAGTAATAAATTGTATTTTTTCATTTTCTGATTTTACAGAGCAAAGCATTTTACAACCATATTATTCTTAATGATACTATATTTAATGCTATGTTTCAATATTAAGAATTAACATTTACAGCATCCGAAGAATGAAAGACATGTATGTATGTACAATTGTGAAGGGAAAGAATGAAAGAGGAAATGTAGGTCAGTGGATCAATCAGCTTGACCGACCTTCAACAGATGGAAGACAGCTGTCCAGCTTTCTGATCACCGTCACATTTCAGTCATACGAGAGACTATAGATATTATTGAGCTAACATTATAATTTCACGCACCCGGGGTAGGAGAATGAGAATGAACGTGCGACGGATGAGACGTAAGGTACCAATTGTAATTCGACAAGTTGTTTTTTTTTTAAATATATTTCCTCAAAAAATGAAGTGTGAAAGCCTATCGGAACTCATGTAATGCCTCAATTTTGAAACAAGCAATGAACTGTACTAATCATGGGGAACGTTTAAAATTTACCGTTTTTATTATTAAATAGTTACATGTCGCATTAGAAGCTTGTTTGAGTGAAAAGCATGAAATGAAAGAGTTAGTGTGTAAACGAGGATTGCTATCCAAAGTTTGTGTAGTTGTTGTAGCATTAAGACATTACCTATTTTATTTACATCCTATTATGCCAGGCATTCTCTACACAATCAACACTATCTACATTCTTATCTGGATTTATCCAGTCAGTAAACTTTATCCGTTTGTTGTTATAAGTTTTATGATATACGTTTATGATGACTGTAACTCTTATAACCATCATTAAAATGTTTAATTTAATTTATTATAGGCCAATAATTGTTTTTTGTTTTTTGTTTTGAAGTGATGATACCCTGACCCGCAGAAACGTTTTGCCTACGCCTCAATGCTCCTAAGATCTAGTTCCATTATTTCCATTTTAGAAATGCCGTTTGAAACTGCAAATGACCCAGATTTCACAAAATGCTCGTGTACCGCATCAGTGAGCCTGTTTGGCTTGCGCCATATGTGAGTAACGATTTTTAAAAATAGAACAGCAAAAGTAAACATTTTGAAAGTGGTGTGAACGTAAAAGCAAACCGAGGCAAGTTTGTGACGTAGCCACGATCCACTGTCTGTCACGTGTCTACACGCGCGAGCGGTAATGGGAGTGCATTATTTCAATTTTAGAAATCCTTTTGAAACTGTCGAGTACTTTTTTCCCTTGTTTCTGGCGTGGAGGTAAATCGTCTGGTATCACACCAGACGTGCTGATCATTCAATTATTCAGAGTTACATTTAATACACTTACAAGTCTGATCTCAAAGCACTCTAGGGCCCAAGAGTTACATTTAATACACTTACAAGTCTGATCTCAAAGCACTCTAGGGCCCAAGAGTTACATTTAATACACTTACAAGTCTGATCTCAAAGCACTCTAGGGCCCCAGAGTTACATTTAATACACTTACAAGTCTGATCTCAAAGCACTCTAGGGCCCAAGAGTTACATTTAATACACTTACAAGTCTGATCTCAAAGCACTCTAGGGCCCAGCCATGTTCGCTGAAAACAAATTTCCACTTACGACAAAAAGAAAACAAACAAGATTTTTAAAAAAAGATTTTGCTATGAAGCTACATTGTCTTAAACAAATGTATAATTTACTACACCTACCTAGAAATGGGAAAACTAGTTTTATACGTATGTGAAATAAAAAAAAACTTGGATTTAGAGTTGTGTTAATATTTCTTGGTAGAAATTATGTATTACTTTCTGATAATATTTTGGTAGTGATTATGTATTACTTTTTTTTAATATTTTGGGATATGGACTATGTGTTACTTTCTGTTAATATTTTTCGAAAGAGATTATGTATTACTTTCAGAAGAGTTTACACTTTTGGAGAAAGTTATAGCAATTTTGAAATATTTCAAAATAACAAGATTGGTGAAAGGTAGTGTAGTGTAATTCTCCGAGAAATCTTGCACATTAATTTTAGTGATATGTAAATTAAATGTGTTATGTGTTACGGTTGACGTTTAAGAGTATTTAAAGATACTCTTTTTAATACGTTCATTTTTTCAGTAGTGACAGTTACTGTAACATCCATGAGTAATATTCAGCATAATAACCCTCTTGTGGACATCTTAAAATGGGAGAAACATGATTATACAGATTTATAATTTAAAATAAATCCACAAATTATCACTAGAGGTAAATAAGGTAAAAATCGATATAAATGTATGCATATAATATTAAATATAATAATACTTTTATACACACATACGTGCACACGCACACAGATATATAGATAGATAGACAGACAGACAGACAGACAGATAGATAGATAGATAGACAGATAGATAGATTGATTGATAGATAAATAGATAGAGAGAGAGAGATATATATAGACAGATAGATTGATGATAGATAAATAGATAGATAGAAACATACATACATACATACATACATACATACATACATACATAGATAGATAGATAGATAGATAGATAGATAGATAGATAGATAGATAGATAGATAGATAGATAGAAAGATAGATAGATAGATAGATAGATAGATAGATAGATAGATAGATAGATAGATAGATAGATAGATAGATAGATAGATAGATAGATACATAGATACATAGATAGATAGATGCATAGATATACAAAATTAATGCATTATTATTTTGTACTTAAATGGTCTCGTTCTTGTAAATCATATCCATAGGAAAAACTACTCATCCATTTGGAACTGGATTGCTTCAGCAATTTCTATCAACTCGAATGTTTATCCACCTCTGACACTTATAAAAATACCATCATACCAAGCCCGGGTTACCTTGACAATTTTATAACTTATATAACAATAAAACTTTAGATATAGGGATAGCCAAATTTACTCCATCACATATACGTATACATTTTGTTTAATATAGAATTCATCATTGTTACTACTGTATACGTGTGTGCTGATATAGAATTTATCATTGCTTACTACTGTAAATTCTGTGTTGACATAGAATTCATCATTGCTTGCTACTGTATACGTGTGTGCTAATATAGAATTTATCATTGCTTCCTACTGTATACATGTGTGTTAATATAGAATTCATCATTGCTAATTACTGTATACGTGTGTGTTAATATAGAATTCATCATTGCTTTTTACTGTATACGTGTATGTTAATATAGAATTCATTATTGCTAATTACTGTATACGTGTTAATATAGAATTCATCATTGCTTGTTACTGTATACGTGTGTGTTAATATAGAATTCATCATTGCTTGTTACTATATACGTGTATGTTAATATAGAATTCATCATTGCTAATTACTGTATACGTGTATGTTAATATAGAATTCATCATTGTTTGTTACTGTATACGTGTGTGCTAATATAGAATTCATCATTGCTTTCTACTGTATACGTGTATGTTAATATAGAATTCATCATTGTTTGTTACTGTATACGTGTGTGCTAATATAGAATTCATCATTGCTTTCTACTGTATACGTGTGTGACATTTACGTGGATTAGCATATGAGTAAATATCGAAAATATGCACGCGTGTTGCGCATGAATGTGTGTGTCTGTATTTATGTAACATCTGAATACATTTACAGCAAAGTAATAAGTTTATTATGGCATAGTCACTATATCTGTGTATGTCATTGTGCATCATATGTGTGCATTTGTCATCTCAATCGTTGATATAAACATCACTTTTATTTTATGTATTTATGTATTTTCAGCCGGTCTCGTGTTTATCTTACAACTCTGACCTCGACTGCTAAACCTGTTGTACTTGATGTGGAAATCCAGTCTTGCTAAAGCGAGGAGTCCAAAACAAATTGCTGAGCAAGTGAGTGTCCATGCTGAGCCTTATCACAGCCCAGTTCGAACCACAAGGGACTGCCAAGGTTGTCACATGATGTCAGCATGTGTCGGATGGACGGCAACAGACTATGTCCTGCTGGACAATTTCAGAAAGCTAAGTTATATGAAACAATCGGAAACAGACTCTTAGGGTGTGGACAATAAATTGACTTATCGGGTCACGCGAAATCATTCTGTTTTTTGTGGAAATTGAATTGCTCATTTTCATGTTTCAAATTTAATTTTATTGTTATTAAATTTTATTGTTAATTCTCTCATTTGTTACCTCACCCAGTTATTACATAAGTGTTTGTAATCGACCGAGTTTGCTGAGTGGGGCCGAGCAGAAATAAAGGAGTAAAGAAATATACATATTAAATAAGGGGAGATAACATTGTTAGCAAAGAGGTCAACCAACTTATCTGGCTAAGTGTCGTGAAAAATTAGGCTGAGATTGTGGCATTTGAGGGGAGATAGGTTAGACAAGTCCGGCTGTCGCTAATGTTAGGAATTATCTAATAAACTAATATTGATAATTAATGCCTAAATTAGGACAGGGTCGTTAAATGAAAACCGGACATGTGACATCTACATTGGAAGTAGCTCCTTCATAAAATTGTTATTAAAAAATTAATACTTTATTAAAAATGTAAAATTGCAGGATTTAATGAATACATCTAATTATATCTGAAAATATTTCAAAACTATTTAAAAGAACTAACAACATCTTTTTTCCACTGTTGTCACTGTATTCCATCATGGAATAGTACAGACAGACGTATACATATGTACAAAATACACTCAAACGTGCGGACACGTTAACACGCACTTATTTTTCACAATATATGTACACATAAGGGTACGTACGTATGTATGTAACACTGACGTAATATATGTACACATAGGGGTACGTACGTATGTATGTAACACTGACGTAAAACAAGAGCCAGAAGACATAATATTTAACACTCAATATATTTATTTCGAAATCATTAATGCAATGAACAGTTTCTCCAACTTTGGCAAACTAACATTGCGAACAGACTACTAAATTAATTTAAGAAAATAAAGAAATGAACGAACAAGCATCCATATGCTATTAGAGTGAATGTATTTTTTCTTTAAAAAAATTTAGAATTTTCTAAAAAATAAATAAACATTGGAGAGAAAATAAACCCGAAATTAATTCCCCTCATTTTAGTCTTTTCTAAATATATCAAGAAAGTACAGACCCCTTAAAAATATTGTACCCATTATATACTACTAATATTTACTTCTAAGCATGAATAATAATTGTCCTCAAAATACAAATTTAATACATATTAAGCATTTATTAACTATTACTAAACAATGTTTATTTCTTTGTATAAAGTTTGTGATTTTGATGCATAATGCTTCATCAACACAAAGCATTCACAATGTTTGATCTCCTAATGATAAAATAGATTTATTTCTTCTTCTTTCTAAAAAATGTGTTCTTCTATGACAAAATAAATACTGTTTTGTCTGCTTAATATCTAACTTATATTTAATCATCTAGTTTATAAACAAGACTTATTACTCTGAATGCACAAATGTTTAGTCATCTGACCATAGAATAAACTTTAATATTATAACTGTGGAAGTAATAACAGCAATGGTAGTAAAGCGGTTTTAAAGAAATCTAGCACCATCCTGGAGACCAGGTATTGTTGTGGTACTTCGGCTCCGATAGCTCGATATAGTCGAGAGTGATGCAAGGAACAAGGGAAGTACGGTAAGTGTCCAAGAGATTCTTCATGTTCCGGAAAACTTTAAGTTGTGCATCCTTGATGTTTACTCGCTCTTCTGGGTCATTAATAAGGTCAAAGAGCATGTAATCTTTAAGTTGATCTGGGGTTGGAAGCGTTGAAGTTACTGACTCTAATTCTGGTGGTGCCTGCCATCCGTTTGGTTTTCCTATGTTACCCTGAACCAACTTGTAACGACCCTGTCTGATGGCAGCGCCATTCTCGACCTCGTCAATGTTGTAGACGAATTCAGTTCTAGGACCTGGCGACCCTGTCGTAAGCGATGTCCATTGGCTGATACCATCGATGTTCGATACTCCGCTACCTCCTGCAGCTTCAACCAGAGTGGGGTACCAGTCTGTGATGTGGAAGAGGTCGTTATAAGTTGAGCCACTCGTTCTCAACAGATTGGGACTGTGTGCGAATGTTATCACTCGGGTACCCCCTTCCCAGAGTGTCGACTTGGCACCTCGCAGAGGATAGTTGCTGGCAGCCTCGGCACCAGGACCTCCGTTGTCAGAGGTGAAGACCAACACCGTATTGTCTGCCATGCCAGCCTCTCGAAGTGCTGACGTCACGTTGGCAACCGCCTCGTCCAACGCTGCCAACATGCCGCACTTAGTTTTCCGATCGACATCAAGGATGTGGGAACAATGCTGCTGTATGTACGTCTCTGGCACCATCAATGGCCCATGGACAGCCTGGAATGCCAGATATATAAATAGTGGTTTCTCTCTGTCATGTTCTCTGATGACCTTGATGGCGCGTTCAGCAAAAAGAGTAGTTGAATATTGACCAATCACCGATTTGTCAACTTCCTCGTTGTTACGGAAATCGTAGCCGTTTTTCTTACCGATGTGGGTGTAGTAGTCCTCCCCGGCGTTGTAGAAACCGTAGAAAGAATCAAACCCGCGATACGTTGGTGTGTAACGCCAGTTGCAGAAGCCAAGATGCCACTTGCCGATGGCGTGGGTGGCATACCCCAGACTGTGCAGAGCTTCCGGTAAAATCGGTTGGTCGTTTGGCACATAGCGCTCGTATCCAGTTTCTACAGTTTCATGCTGGAGACCAAAGTGGTACGGGTAACGCCCGGACATCAGGGCGGAGCGTGAGGGCGAGCACGTGGGCTGGACGTAGGAAAAATTCAGTAGCAGGCCCTCAGCGGCTAATCTGTTTAATGTCGGAGTCGGCATCTTAGGGTTGTGGAAACCGATGTCATACCAACCAAGGTCATCAGCAACGATAAAGACGATGTTTGGTGCAGAATTTGCAGCGCCGCAAAGGGTGACTGCTAGAAGCAGGAACCTGGCTGCAGTAATATACGCATGTTGTTTTCCAATCATTTTCTAAGAATGAAGTGAACCGAGGACTTTCAGCAAGGCCTTTGTTGTCGTGCAGACAGAGATGTTGACTAGGACGCTCTGAGACACGAGACAAAACACGACCAACTATATGATCATCATTCAAGAAATGGTACTGATATGGGATCATACCACAATATTTATAAGTACCCGTTTTCTTTCTGAGACATGCCCTAACTTAGGCCACGCCTGCTTTTCGCCTGCACAGTTATGGCCGGTAACCAATGACAAAATTTGTTGAGAGTTGGCAATGGTAATTGATTTTTTAAAAATACACTAGTCTATGTATAGGCAAGAAATGGTGAGTTTCATGTGTTTTAAAGAGATATCTGTATGTCTGACTATCTATCTATCTATCTATCTATCTATCTATCTATCTATCTATCTATCTATCTATCTATCTATCTATCTATCTATCTATCTATCTATCTATCTATCTATCTATCTATCTATCTATCTATCTATCTATCTATCTATCTATCTATCTATCTATCTATCTGTCTATCTATCTATCTATCTATCCATCTATCTATCTATCTATCTTTCTATGATCTAGTTTTAAGATAGTAATAACCTGCAAATGACCCAGATTTCAAAAGTGCTTGTGTTCCACATCAGTGAGCATAATTGTCTTCCGCCATATGTGAGTAACGATATTTCTGTATTAAATAGAACAGCAAAAGTAAACATTTTGAAAGGTGTGTGAACGTAAAAGAAAGCCGAGGTCGAGACATAGCCACGATACCACTGTTTGTCACGTGACTACAAACGCGAGCGGTGATGTGTAAGCGTTATTTCCATTTTAGAAATGCCGTTTGAAACTGTCGAGTACTTTCCCCCTTATTACTGGCGTGGATGTAAATGGTTTAGTGTGAGTGGTGTCACACCAGAAGTGCAGTTCTTTCACTTAATCAGAGTTAAATTTAATACACTGTCAAGTCTGATCTCACAGCACTCTAGGGGCCCATCCATGTTCGCTGAAAACAAGCATCCACTTACGATAAAAGCAAACCAGAACTTTTTGAAGTGTTTGCTATGAAGTTACACTATCAAAAACAACAACGTTTATAATTTACTACACCTGAACATAAACGGAAATATTTATTTTCATATAATTTATGTGAGAGATAATATACATATTGCATTTAGGGTTGCGCTATTTTGTTTGGTAGGGATTATATATTACTTTATTTTAATATTTTGGGGTATGGATTATATATTACTTTATTTTAATATTTTGGTGTATGGATTATATATTACTTTATTTTAATATTTTGGTGTATGGATTATATATTACTTTATTTTAATATTTTGGGGTATGGATTATATATTACTTTATTTTAATATTTTGGGGTATGGATTATATATTACTTTATTTTAATATTTTGGGGTATGGATTATATATTACTTTATTTTAATATTTTGGGGTAGGCATTATGTATTACTTTCGGTTAATATTTTGGGTAGGAGTTATGTATTACTTTCTGTTGATATTTTTGGGTAGGATTATGTATTACTTTGGGAGGAAAGTTATAGCAATTTTGACAAAATCAACCTAACCAGATTGGTTCTCGGCCAAATGACTCACCAATTTTTGCAAGTCAGTCCAGAGTCCAGACGGCTCGACCAGAAAGACTGATACACCACTATCATATTTTATTTACCTACTATACAATTAGTACAGTGTCGTAATATAACAAAACTGTTTTTCGTCATTAGAATTGTAAATAACATTGATACGTGCATTTAAAAACAGACACATTTTACCACACAGAGCTAATCAGTGTGTTTGTAAATAACTATTTGAATAATTATATAAACTAAAATGAAGAGTTGACAGCACGAAGGAGAGGTATCTTCAGGTACTGTGTGCTGTGATAATTCTGCATATCTGAATCTGTGTGTTAACGGGTATGCACAAACGAAACGTGCCCATGAAATGTCTAAGTCATATCGTAGCAGAGGTCAGTGAAAATAGATACAACATAACTGCAAATTATGGAATGTACAAATATAGACATTACAATTATTCGAGTTTGGGATTTGAACACAGTCGCATTGTTAATGCCTAGTCATTACATTTGAAAATGTTTTTCAAATGTAAGATGAGTGCAAATGTAAATTCGTTTAATCACTTAACTAATTAAACGTTTTCTAAAATGTTATGCAAAAAATACACTGATTCTACAAACGAAGTTAAGCAAATTAAACGTTTTCAGTTAAATTTCTGAAAATGCAATTCTGTAGCCAGCTGTTTCAAAAACGTTTTAATAAAAGACAAAACAGTCTAACGTTTATTAACCACTAGATATGATAAAGGATCGGTTCTGATTAGACCTCTATTCTGACTGAAAATAATATTTGTGATTATTGTCCTAAAATATTGACAGAATAAAGTCTAAGGGTGTATTTCCTCACCTATCTAACTGGATACCAATCAATCAGACTGGTTAAAATGTGTGGAATGCCTATTGAAGTCAGTAATGAATTTCATAGTTGGGTTAAAGAGAGACATACAGCCCATGCATGCATGTCTAAATCAACACGACAGTAAAGTGGTGTTGTCTTTTGAGCATTGCCTTGCAGTTAGCAAAATTCTATAAAGCATAAACGTACGCATTAAAATTAAGTATGTCTTTTCAACCTACAGAATATTTTTATTACTTTTGTTCTAAATTGCACACGACGTTTAAAAATGACTTCTCATTTTCAGCAAGTGATATATGATGTTCTTTGTTCTACTATTCAATATTTTTAGTGGTAGTGATGTGTATTCTAAAGTAAGTTTATTATACATTAAATATATGTGAATCTCTTTCAATAGGTCCGTTTCTTAGACATTTTTTAAAAAGTTTGATGCTAGATGAGCAAACACCTCTCCTAGTCACGGTTAAGGATCGGAAATTGCGCTCTCGGTTATTATCAGTTGTCAACAGGTGACTTGAAGCACCTGCGTCGAACAATATTTGAAGAGAAAGGAACAGAGTAAATATAATAACATCAGCTAAGGACCCATTTAGGGCATAACACGCACCTTGTAGCTAAGGACCCATTTAGGGCATAACACGCACTTTGTAGCTAAGGACCCATTTAGGGCATAACACGCACCATGGAGCAGTGAAGGCCTTTGCATATGCGCACGAAACATCGCTAAATTTTGGTGAAATGTGTGGAAACAAATTTATTCTAGGGTGACTTCTTAACCTGTCACTTTTAACAATTTTCAATTATATCAAAACATATTTGTAGTTTAGAGTCAGCTTTCAGTCACATCATGTCATTTAATTACACTTTTCGAATACATTCAGCTGAGAGGTTGTAAGTGGAGTTGGAAGGTGAGAGTGGAATTGTTGCATACAACGTCCTTGGTACAGTACTAGACATAAATCCCACGTTCTTGATTTAACAGTCAAGATATGACATTAAAGGTTTGAAACTACTCACGACAACCATAAAGTACAAACTGTTCCCCGCTCAGAAGTAATAACTGTCGCTTTTCGTCAGCTGTACGGGAAAAAAACTGTATATCGCTGACCACGGCTTTTTATTTCTTTATTAAAATTAATAAATGGTTTATTCGATATGCGTGACGTCAGTAATTCTGATCGTAACCTCAGTGGAACGCTTCTCGCTTATACAATGTAACTGCGAGTAACAAGAAATGTACACCAGTGCATAATTGTTGATATCTAGTTGTTTGTGTTAGTGAAAAGGTAAAAAGCAGGATTCGAGAGACTATTTTGAAGGTAAAGATTGGTGCTGTAAAAAAATCAGTTCTCTTTTGAAAGGTGCAATGATGTTACTGCGTCTGAGATCCAAGGCAGATCGATAAGGAGCGGCGAGGGAGGGTGTAGGGGGGAGGAGTGTGTAACAGGACTCTGATCTGAGAGACAAAACTGACCGTAAGAGTTGAGTATTCGCGATGGTTAAACTAATAATACGAATGTCAGCAGAATAGCTTTGTTGTCATGGTAGGAACATTATATATGAAGTTAGGTACCTTAGAGCTGGAAGCGGTTAGAGGAACATGATAGAGTGCGAATATGTGCTTAATGTTGCAGTGAACAGGCAGTCAGAGTAGTGAACAGGCAGCCAACATAAAAGCATGGAGGCTGTGTAGAGAACATCAGCCAGTTTAGACAACAGGCAGCAAGTGTAGAGAGCAGGTAGTCAGTGTAGAGAATAGGCAGCCAGGGTAGACAACTGGCACCCATGTAGACAACAGGCAGCCAGTGTAGACAACTTGTATGGAGAACATGCAACCAGTATAGATAACAGTCAGCGAGTATGGAAAACAGTCAACCAGTTTAGAGAAGGGCCAGCAAGTGTAGAGAACAGGCAGCAAGTGTAGAGAACAAACAGCAAGTGTAGAGAACAAACAGCAAGTGTAGAGAACAGGCAGCAAGTGTAGAGAACAAATAGCAAGTGCAGAGAACAAACAACAAGTGCAAAGAACAGGTTGCCATTATAGAGATTTGGTAACCAGCTTAGAAAACAACTAGTATACAACTAGTGAAGTGAAGAGGTACTTAGAGGTGTGGAGTAATTATGTTCAGAAATCTTACAGTGATGCGAGCAATTCTTTTTAGTATTATGTTTATGAGCAGAAAATTTATTGTTGACGTTGATGGATAAGATTTTCGATAATTATGACTGATATAAATCTGCATATCGACCTTCATTTCACCAGTATATATGTTAATTTGCATGTATTTAAGCCATTCTGATATAATAATAATACAGTACTGTCAAATTTGAACATAAAATGTTTTCGATCTTGGCAGATTTGGAAGGGGTTGCACTGGTATTAATTAGCTGAGAAAGGTAATAAATTGTGGAAGGTTTCCATTTAAAGCAATCATAATGTGATCATCTCGAGCATGTTACAGTATTTCCCATTACAGTGAGAAGTGGTGTATACAAATGATTAGATGATGTTCAAAGATATTTAGTGTATACCTATCGTTGTGTCTCACTATTCCTCTCTATCTTTCTATCTATCTATCTATCTATCTTTCTATCTATCTATCTATCTATCTATCTATCTATCTATCTATCTATCTATCTATCTATCTATCTATCTATCTATCTATCTATCTATCTATCTATCTATCTATCTATCTTTCTATCTATCTATCTATCTGTCTATCTATATATCTATCTATCTGTCTATCTATATATCTATATATCTATGTATCTATCTAATTATCTATCCATCCATCCATCCATCTACCTACCTATCTATCTATCTATCTGTGATGGAGTTAATTTTCCTATGCCTATCTCTAATTTTAATTGTTATATAAATTGTTAAATGTCAAAGAAACCCGATCTTGGGCATTACTTATGGTGATATTCATAAGTGTCAACATTGGAAGTAAACAACTCAGATTGAAGATAGGCTAGAGCCTGTTCCAGTTCCAACTGGATGAGTAGTTTTTCTGACTAAAATTCTTACAAATTTTCAAACAAATTCATGAATTTTCATGACGGACATGAAGTTTCTTTTGTTGAAGAAACACTCTATTCTAATCACTTTGAATGTGAACATAACCCGAGTTTAGTCAGTTAGATTATGGTACGTTAACTGGCTGCTAAGGAAAGAATTGACTTAAAATAGTTCGTACATGTTTGGTATCGAACTATAATTTGAATTAGAGAATGCTTATATAATTGAAACATTATTTATATGCTTACTAATTTGACTACATTGTACATTATACTTGTGAATTTTGATTGATGCTATATTTTTTATGCTCTGTGTATTGGGCTAGCGAAATTGTAGCAGTGCTTATAAGTTGACAATGTATGTAAGAGTGAAAGGAGTTTAGAGATAAAATATGCCTGAAATTTAATATGCCTTAATTTGACTTTTGCAGAGCAGGCCTTTTAGTTTACTTTTGTCATGTCGCGCTACAGTGACCTCTATGCTGTGCTAGATTATGTTTCTGTATAAATCCGGCGTAGACCTCAACTTATCCGTAAATGAGCTACTGTAAGCTGATTCCTGTGAATTCTGTTTGAGAACCAACACTGCAGAAATTTGTGGCTTGAATGTGATCTCGAGAATTCACGAAGATTATTTTGAATGTTCCGCGTGGTCTGTTGAGTAAACATGCATGGAAATTGGAGAACATTCAAACTGATGTGCCTATAGTGCTTGTGATATTCAGGACAAAGTGTGCTGTTGAACGCATCAAAGATTCTAAAAGATTCTAAAACAGTTGTTTAACGTGCCTCTAGAAGAGACAGGAGGGAATTCACCTAAGTATGAAAAGCAGTGAATCATTGTAAACCGCATGATTGTGTTGAACACATGCTGTAACAGCTGCAAATTTTTAAAAGTTTAGGTAAATTGACTTTATTTTTTTTCTCTGAAACTCCATTCTCATTTGATCATGATTATAGATTTATGCTACTGATTGCTTATATATATGCTACGATAAACTGAACGATTGTCCAGAATTAATTCAACATTGTTGTGAAGCGATGTTCTTGTCAATGCTCATTTGATTATTATAAATTTTATATTTCTTTGTTGATTTAATACATTTATTTTTAACCTTATTGTCCTTCTTACACATATTGATAAACTTATGTTAGAGAAGAAAGTTGGCAGATGGATTTCGCTAAATATAGATTAAAAGATGGACTTATCCTCTCCTTTGTAAAGACGTTTTCCACAAACGGAAATATTGTGTGACGGTAATGTTCTTCTTTAATGTTGTGAGAAAACATTTACCGCGCTTGCGTAGACAGGCAGTGTCTTCTGGAGAATTACTAATAACATAAATTAATATATTCAACTCTTGCAATTAGTTAATGGTGATTATTTAATAATGTACTCGTGTAGTGTGGGCGTCCCACTTTCTACCTACTGAAATTCTTTATCAAGCTTGTCACCATAGGCCACTGCACTTTTGCATTAAATAACATTTTCTTTTTAAAATAATCAGCAATATATGTATGCATGTATTCACATGCGTATGAATATGTGCCTTTGAGCTTTGTGTGTGCGTAGTATGTGTGTTTGTGAGTTTTTTGGGGGGAGGGGGGATTTTTAAATTTCCGAGGTAGTCGACCTCCACCTGTCAGTGTAATAGGTAAACAATTTTGAATCTGGGTCAAGGCCAAAAACATAATGTAAGTAAGTGAGGGATCATTGCTTCAGCCCACGGATTTCTTGAATGTTCATGCAAAGGTGCTTGCTTTAAATTTTACTCATATGATTATTTTCATATTATTTTATTTTTTTTATAATGAAATAAAAGTCATATCGACGGGGGAGGTGGGGGTTCAAAAAGGAGTGTTTGCAAATAAGTATGTATTCCTAGCGTCAGGAAAGTACATAAAATATCACAGACTAGTGTTGTGTGTTTATTTATTAACATTTTAAATGCTATTTTACTTTTAAAAAAATAATAATATTTAAGGAACTTTCTTTTCTGTTCGCGTTTGTACTGTTTATCGATGGAAGTGAAAATCTTTACTTGTTCACTGGTAATCTTGTTCTTAAACATTTATGATGTTTGACCACTTGTACATACAAACATTCACACAGCTTACAGATAGGTAGTTAGACGGACAGAAATATATATAGAGATGGGTAGCTTGGTAGTTATACAGAGGTATATAGGTCGGTAGACAGACAGAGATTTATGCAGAAAGGTAGGTAGACAAGCAGATAGAGAGAGAGAGAGGTATGTAGATAGGTAGTCAGACAGAGAGAGAGGTATGTAGATAGGTAGGTAATCAGACAGATAGAGAGGTATGTAGATAGGTAGGTAAACAGAGAGAGTGATTTGTAGGTAGACAGACAGAGAGAGGTATGTAGATAGGTAAGTAGACAGATAATTTGAGATATATAGATAGGTAGGTAGATATACAGATTGAGGTATGTAGATAGGTAGGTAGACAGACAGATTGAGGTATGTAAATAGGTAAGTAGACAGGCAGATTGAAGTATGTAGATAGGTAGGTAGACAGACAGATTGAGGTATGTAGATAGGTAGGTAGACAGACAGATTGAGGTATGTAGATAGGTAGGTAATCATATAGATAGAGAGAGAAGAATGTAGATAGGTAGACAGACAGATATATATGCATGTGTGCGTATATGCCTCAATATTTCCTAAAATTAATAATGATAAAAATGATAAAGACAATTGATAAAATAGTATTTTTAATGATATTTTAAATGTTCAAGCTTTTTATTATGTACGAATTCTTTGCATACATAATACATCAAAGTTCTACTATAGAAAAAAAAACAGATTTCGTACGGTGAAAGATAACATTAAAACCAAAACATGTATATAAAATAAAACGAAATACATCCAGTAAATCAATTTCCAAACAGAATAAAATATAACTACTTTTACTTGACAGAGGTGCTACAATAATAAACAATAACGCTTAAGAGACAAATTTATTCTTCGGGTTTAAATAAACGAGTGCCGTATCGATATGGAGGTCTCTTTATTTGCGAGGTCAAATGTCAGTGAATCCCTCTCCAGATAGATGGAACACTAAGGAACGCTAAGGAACAGCATCCTATGGCGTATTTTGGGTATTTTACGAATGCATGCTTCTGGCAGGTGTAGTCCAATGTATGCGTGTGAGATCAGAATGAACCTAGGGCTGGAACTAGTCTGTAGCTGGAAATAAAGGAAGCGTTGAAACCAGAGAACGGCAGACAGTGACGCTCAATAAACAGACGAAGCCGTGTGTCGAAGTTAGCCATGGACAAGCAGCCATGAATACAACAGACAGGTGGATTTTGTTGTTAAATCACTTCACAAAATATAGTGGTCAAGCAGAAAGTCGACTGTTATCAGGTGACTTCACAAAATATAGTAATAAAGCTGAAAGTAGACTGTTATCAAGTCACTTCACAAAATATAGTGGTCAAGCATAAAGTCGACTGTTATCAGGTCACTTCACAAAATATAGTGGTCAAGCAGAAAGTCGACTGTTATCAGGTCACTTCACAAAATATAGTGGTCAAGCAGAAAGTCGACTGTTATCAGGTCACTTCACAAAATATAGTGGTCAAGCATAAAGTCGACTGTTATCAGGTCACTTCACAAAATATAGTGGTCAAGCAGAAAGTCGACTGTTATCAGGTCACTTCACAAAATATAGTGGTCAACCAGAAAGTCGATTGCTGTTATAATTAAGCAGGATAGAGTATCAATAATCGCACAAGGTTTTGTCACCGTCAGTAGTGAGAAAAATGCAAATAGTCAGAAACATGGCAAATGTGTGAGAAAAATGCCACTAGTCAGAAACATGGCAAATGTGTGAGAAAAATGCCACTAGTCAGAAACATGGCAAATATGTGAGAATCATGGTAATAGTAAGAAACATGGCAAAATTATACGAAACATGGCAACAGTAGGAGAAACATGGCAAAAGTATACGAAACATGGCAACAGTGGGAGAAACATGGCAAAAGTATACGAAACATGGCAACAGTGGGAGAAACATGCCAACACTCAGAAATATGGCAGCACTATGGGAAGAATGTCAATATTAAAAAGCATGGCAAAGTGTGAGAAATACGCCAATAGTGAGACACATGCTGTCCAATAATGGTTCATTACACCCATCCCCACCCCCCTCTAACGATAGACTAAATGCAAACGTACCTTCTAGAAAGACTGATGCTTTATCCCCAGGCTGGAACCTGAATTTTCCAGATACTCACTTTAAACTAACCAAGCTCAGCCATACGAATAAATGTAATAGAAACTCACCTGTAAATTGTCAGCGTAGTGCAGCTGACCGTTGAGGCAACACATATTTTGGCTCCCGGCCTTAATAAGTTAGACTCATATTATTAACACATAGTTCCAATTAGCCACACAGCAGGAAACGATTCTCTGTATATATTAGTGCCATAGATGTATGGTTTTACTTGCCTAACTAATATCATACTCATGTCTATCCCTTGACATTAACTATATTTTATATTGTTTTATTTTCTTACGATATTAAAATGTGTGATGACCATATAAGAAAACACATGAGAATGGATTCTTAGCCCTGTGTATTTTGCTGGCAGATCGGCACTTTATCTAGGATGTCACTTTATTCTAGTTGTGGATAGGAGGAGCACTGAGCCATGAAGGAACACCCGAATGGAATTTTCTGCTCTGTTAATGTTGAAGACATGATATAGGAGAGTTGCCCAAATATTTATCCATAAATTTTTAGTGACAGACTAATCGTAATGAATGTGTCACCAATATCTAATGATTCTTGCAGAGATCATGACTTAGAAACTCATCAGTACAGCATTAGTTTTATCATTTGTAATTCATTTCTTAGCATCCAAGCTATAGCATAGGAAACACGTCCCAGCAGGTGAGATAGTAGAAATGATGTTTTTAAGTCAGATCAATTGTACAGTTAGTTGTTATTAGTTTACACCTGGTGGAACACATGACGGAGAAATATGACACTGGATAGCGATTGTGACTATACAACAAGAAATATGACAGTGGCTAGGGATTGTGAATATACAACAAGAAATATGACAGTGGCTAGGGATTGTGACTACACAACAAGAAATATGACACTGGATAGGGATTGTGACTATACAACAAGAAATATGACAGTGGCTAGGGATTGTGACTATACAACAACAAATATGACACTGGATAGGGATTGTGACTATACAACAAGAAATATGACACTGGATAGCGATTGTGAATATACAACAGGAAATATGACAGTGGATAGGGATTGTGAATACACAAGTATGTGGAATACCATAGCAAAAGACTTCTGAAGTGGAAATATTTTATAATGCTCGTGTTAAGCAATAGATTATTTCCGGAAGAACCACGATTTTGCGGTGCCTGTCAATCTCTGTGATATATCCTCAAACACATTTAAATGGGGACTGGAGCTTCCAGCTTACGCCGATATCGCGCTAGAATACGTTAGGGCCGGGTGATGTTTGTGAAATGGGTTGGAGGTGAACAGAATTACAGGGTAGCCGTACGCTACACTTATTTGATTTATATTATATTTATATTTATTTATTTTAATTTTTGAACGAGGTGAAAATGCTACAAATATTTTATTACATTTTTCTCTTTATTATTATTAGTAGTAGTAGTAGTAGTATTGCTATTATTATTATTATTATTATTATTATTAATGTTGTTG
The DNA here is from genome assembly GCA_028829895.1 of Sinotaia quadrata. NCBI lineage: Eukaryota > Metazoa > Mollusca > Gastropoda > Architaenioglossa > Viviparidae > Sinotaia > Sinotaia quadrata. Next base: position 133,733,667 of record CM054180.1, on the reverse strand, counting down.
TTGTTATTGACTATGTTAATCTATTGGATGTTAGATTTATGGAAAATATTTGTTTCTATATAAGCCATTGTGTTTTCATTTAGTACCTAAATTGTCATAGGTATTTGCATCACATTATTTCGTATTTAAATATCAACAAAGTGAAAAGTATTAATATTTATACGAGTCCATACCTGTAGTGGAAAGAGTGTTCTGTTTAAAAGTATGATTTGGAAGATTTTTAATGAATTGGTGACATGCACATATTTATTACCTTATTAGGGGTATTGGGTGGAGGTGGCGGTACACATTTATCTATTGTCTTTATAAGTACTAGACTGGATGTTGGCGGTACACATTTATCTATTGTTTTTATAAGTACTAGACTGGATGTTGGCGGTACACATTTATCTATTGTCTTTATAAGTACTAGACTGGATGTTGGCGGTACACATTTATCTATTGTCTTTATAAGTACTAGACTGGATGTTGGCGGTACACATTTATCTATTGTCTTTATAAGTACTAGACTGGATGTTGGCGGTACACATTTATCTATTGTTTTTATAAGTATTAGATGCTGGGATCTAAGCGAAGTCGTTTTCTTTGCGCAGACTCTCTCTCTCTCTCTCTCTCACACACACACACACACACACACACACACACACACATACACACACACACACACACACACACACACACACACACACACACACACACTCTCTCTCTCTCACACACACATACACACACATACACACACAAACACACACACACACACACACACACACGTATATATACATGAAAAAAATCAAACATTCAAAGAATGAGAGAGAGAGAGAGAGAGAGAGAGAGAGAGAGAGAGAGAATACAAGGAGTAAATTGATTTTGCAAAGATTAATGGTGATTAAATGAGGCAATACATATCGACATTGACATTAAACATATATTGTTCACATCAGCGGTGGACAACGCGTACACCACTTTACCACATTCTAACGTTCTCGAAAGGCAAGGAAAATGAAACAAGCAATAAGGAATTGAATTAAAGTGAGTCTATGAACAACAGTGATTGTGAAACTCCGATCCTACATTTTCTCGCATTTTCATCTCCTATTAATGTGTAAAACTCGCATTTTCATCTCTTTTTAATATGTAAAATTCGCATTTTCATCTACTGTTTACGCGTAAAAATCGCATTTTCATCTTCCATTATTATGTAAAAATAATATTTTTTAGGGATTCTTGGCAAAACACAAATCAGTTGAATCATGTTGCGTTACGATTAGAGTGTATTTGAAATAATTCAATAAAGATGTGAAAGGAATCTCCCGAAGTGCTGGAAATAGACATTCCAAAATAAGATCTCTACAAGAAATGTATCTTTGCCAAGTGCGTGAAGAAATTTAATTAAATATCGTGCGTGCTTGGAGAACGTTAATAATAAGTAGCTTCCGCGTCTAAAAAAATGTATGTACTCTACGGCAAGGTCACGTACCCGACTTTCTCGATAACACTAGAGCAAAGTAACATACCCGGCTCTGAATTATACAACATTAGTCTTCAAGTGTAAATGTAATTTTATCTTCGTTATTAGTCATCCAGTGGGAGGAGGGAAGCGGGATGGAGAGAAAATGTACATTTTAAAATACGAATCTAATAGATATTATTATAACACGTGCCATCTTTGCACCATTTGGCAAATAGATGTACATACAATTTTGTGCTTTGTTAACCATATTCTGGTTAAAAATGAATACATCAAACATGAAGAGATATTGAATTTGAGGAGTGTTGTATTGAGGAAGGCGGGAGGGGGGACATGTTTTTTCAATTTCCCTAAGGTGAGCAATCCTACTCGTGAATGATTTTTTAGGTCAGCTGTAAAAGGAGTTTTGTTAAAAATAGCATATAGTCCTAAGGGACGTATTATTTCGGCTAAATGATATTTAAGTGTTCATGCTTGACAGCCCGATTTGAATTGCATGATTAGCATTACTTTTACATTTATCTTGATTTTATTTTTATAATTAAAAAATACAAATATTTTTTTAAAAAAAAGAAGTCGTGTTTATTACAAGGATAAAAAAAGCATTAAAATGTAGTGTGTGTATTTCAATACCTAGACTCTCACTGAAATCAAACAGTATTTCAATATTAGCTAAACTATAAAAGTGCGTTCGTATTATATAGCCGATCTAGTTCTGTGGCGTTATATTTGACAACATCCGATATTTCAAATCATTTCACAGGATAGTATGTGATAATTTTTTACGCATATATATTTACAGATGAAAATGATCACATGGTAGCTAAGCTTGCAGAGTTTATGAATAGTTAAAGCTGCCTTAAATTAAGCTAGTTAAGTATAGTTATTTTTTAAAAAAAAATATTTAGTGCTGCTTAATTACAGATCACGATGATATATTGCGAATTTAATTTGGGGAGACCATTTGAAATTTCAAGGGATGGACAGAGCTAACTTAATTATAAACATACAAAATTAAGATTTCAAGGGATAGATAGAGGTGACCTAATTATAAACATACAAAATTAAGATTTCAAGGGATGTTTAGAGCTCTTTTAATCATTTAATGATCACTTCAACCCAATTAGATATGGCTTACTTCGAAATACTATCCATGCTGAGTAAGTTGCGTAGGTTAAATATGTCGTATGACACAGTTTATAGATAATTAGTGATGGAATGTTTCAGTCAACAAGCACCCTATCTTCGTCACGTGGGTGCATCTGAAATATTTATTTTAAATAGTCAAACATGCATTGATCCTGTGTAGACATATTAGCGATTCCGTGGATAGTTACAACTCTCAGTAAAATCGATGTGAACATACAGTTAGAACTTATTAATTTGGATTCAGTCATGGGCGATAACTGAGAAGATAGTCAGGGCTGCCAGAGTGCTATGTCAACTGTACTCACATTGGTTCGGCAGATGAAAGTAAATCATAGCACTTTACTGCTCTCGTGACAAGCAATTAAAAAGTAATAAAGATGTTTTCACGCAGCAAGACAAGCTGTTGCTCTCTACTATTCCTGCATCTCTCTTACTCAGACAGCTGCATCTTTGAATGAAAAGAAATAATTATGTGTCCATCAATTATCTGGAAGGACATGTTGTCTACTTCACATGTGGTGGCAAGGGCTTTGGTGATGCTGTGAGGTAACTAGATACGAATGCTGGGATATCTGTTGAACAGAAATAAGCAGTGATTAATTAATTAATAATACCTTGCCAAGAGAACTTCTACAAATGTTTCTATATTTACCATTTTCATTTGTTGGTAGATGATTGTAATCCATGCCCAGTTTTAATATTATAATAATTCATATTTATAATAATTTTAATATAATTATATATTAATACCCGTTTTAATGCCAGTAGCATTGTGCGATAAATAATCAAAAGAGATTTTTAGAAAAAATACAGAAAACAAATATATGATGGGTTGAATTATCTCTACTTTTATTATCATCCTTGTATTGTTTGCCCCTTCTACTTCTCATTTCCTCTTCTTGTCACACAGATCAAGGATGTCAGCTGTAACCCAAGTTTTCTCTGATCGTCTATGTTTGCCAAGGATCTTATTGGCTGATTAGATCACTGCAGTGTTAAATAATTCAATCAATGTGTCTGCGTCAGAGTTCAGCCAGACTACAAGAAAATCATGAAAAAGGCAAATGACACATGGATTGAAGACCAGTGCAAAGATATAGAAAATAATCTAAACAAAAATAATCGCAAAATAGCATCCCAACTTGTAAAAGACCTGACCAGTGTAAAACAAGGACACTCCTCCGCCATTCAAGATAGTGGAGGGGATTGTCTTACAGAAGATCAAGACATTCTTAAAAGATGGACAGAATACTGCTCAGACCTACACTACCACAGAGTACAGGGCTTGTACTGCAGATATACTCAACACTCACCAGTCACCAACACCGACAACTACCCCGTCCTCTGAGAAAAGTAGAGACTGCAGTGAAATCAATGAAAAAGGTGAAGGCAGCAGGAATAGACAAGATACCTGCAGAACTAAGGGGGAGAAGCCTTGATAAGCACCCTACTAACAATCTGCAATAAGATCTGTCAGACATATGGGATGGCCAACACCAAGGACTCAGTCACTCATAATAACTCTCCCGAAAATGGCAATTTGCAGCAATGTCAGAACTACTGTACAATAAATCTTATATGCTACTCAAGCAAAGTCATGCTGACGATCATATTAAACAGATAAAAGCTGCAGGCAGAATAAATCATAGCTAAAGTACAGGTAGGCTTCAGACAACTGAACATAATCTGAGACTGCTACGTTAGAAGTACCTCCAGCACCAACACGACATTTATCATGTCTTTGTAGATTTTAAGAAGGCATTTGACTGGATGTGGCTTGTGGCCCTTTGATCCACCATGAAATTGTACAATATCAATGCCAAACTGATCAAAGTCATAGAAAGCCTTTACAGCAAGGCCACTGGTGCAGTGTGCTTCAACGGCCAATTAGGTGATTGGATCAGGACCACAGTGGGAGTTAGACAAGGCTGCTTATCTTTGCCTATTCTCTTCAACATCTTCCTTGAAAGAATCATGACAAATGCTTTGGACGACCATGCAGGAACTGTCAGTATTGGATGCAGATCAATAACGAACTTACACTTTGCCAATGACATCGATGGCCTTGCAGGAAATGAGGAGGAGCTAGCTCAACTGGTGGGGAAAAAAAACTGGACAGGACAGCTACTTTTTTGGTATGGAAGTGCAGTGATGACCAACAGCACAAGTGACATTGGCAACGACATCATGATTGGTGATCAGAAATTGGAAATAGTTAATAAATTCAAGTACTTAGGAGCCATTGTGACAGACAAGGGATCAAAACCTGAAATATTGTCCAGGATTGCACTGACAATAACAGCAATGGCAAGGTTGAAGATAGTTTTGGAAAGACAGAATCATCCTAGTCAGCTCAAAGATCAGATTGATGCGCTCCTTGGTTGTATCTGTGTTTTATATTCCTGTGAGTCATGTACCCTCACAGTGGATCTCGATAGAAAGATACAAGCTATTGAAATGAGATGCTTTCGAATATTGCTTGGTATTTCGTATAGAGATCATTTCATCGAATGAGGAAATTGGAAACAGAATTAGGCATGCCATTGGGCCCCATGAAGAGCTATTGGCCATTGTGAAAAAACACAAATTAAATGGTATGGACATGTCATACGATCAACAGGGTTTGCCAAAACAATCATGCAAGGTACTATGCAAGGAGGGCGAAGGAGAGGAAGACAGAGGAAAAGATGGGAGGATAACATCTCAGAGCGAACAGAACTGAAACTGAGCAATACAGTAAGATTATTAGAGAACAGAATGGAATGGATAAGCCTGGTTGTCATGTCATCAGTGGTGCCCCAACGGTCGACAAGACAAAGAGAGAGAGAGAGAGAGAGAGAGAGAGAGAGAGAGAGCGAGAGAGAGAGAGAGAGAGAGATTAATTATCATCACCGGCTTCTAATTACTATTCTTCCATTTTTTATGCGTCATTCCATCTTTCTACAGGAAAGGTGTTGTCCACCATTGCATTAAATGAGAAAGTGGCGAAATGAATCTGATTGAAAACAATCACAAATGGTTTCTGTTTGTAAAATTAAAAGTGCAATGATATTTCAGTAACGTATTTCTCGTGCCTGGTTAAGTCAATAAAAGATGTAGATGCCATTTGATCGACCTCTGCAGTCACTCTCTTGACTCTCTCCAACAAAGGGACACTATTGTGTGCTAATATATGTCGTAAATGTAAGAATAGTGTCCTCCCTTTGTTGTTTAATCTTTATATAAAGTACTCTTTCGGCAAACAAAAATCACATTTTATTGCTCATAAAATCTTTCTAAACGACAATGATTATTTCAACACACACACACACACACACACACACACACACACACACACACACACACACACACACACACACACATACACACACACACACACACACACACACACACACACACACACACACACACACACACACACACACACACACACACACACATGTAAATTCATGAAAATGCTGAGAATCGAGCGGAGTGTTTGAGCAGTCAATTAATTGGACATGGTATTTTGACATTAAATAAATAAAACAGCGATACTCTCTCCACTCACCCAAAATATCAAATTCCATACAATTTAAATTTGTAGTTTGTTATTGGAGCAGTTGCTTCCTAATGTACCCTATGACTCATTCCATTCCTTCACTATGACCGCACTACATCTATGATGTGAGTTATTCCACTCATGCACTCTTCTCACAATGATCGGGTAAAATATAACGTGTTAAATTCCATTAATATCCTCTTTCACTATGACTGTCCTAAATGTTAAATGTGAATTATTTTATTTCCCTGTGCTCTTAACAATAGTAACTTACAAGTACAAAGCAAGGTATTCCATTAATGCACTCTTTTCATTAAGACTCTCTCTACGTGGCAAGTTAGTATGCTTGTCATCTCTCTTCATTAAGGTCAGTATAAAAGTAAAATACGAGTGGGTTAATAGTCTAATTCGGAATATCATTTTACAAATATACGTTGTCGTTATGACTTCCTTTACGCTTTTGTTTCACGGATGCTGTGATAAGATGATAAGTAAATAAATCACCGTTTCTCTTAAATTGTCAAGATAATTCGTTGATATTGAATAGTAATGATTTTGACGATGATGACGAAGATGACGATGATATCTTTTAACGTTTGTGAGAGGAGGCGTCAGTCTGATTGTTTTACACTAGTAGTGATGATGTGTTGGATGCTGATAGTTTTAAAGTAGATGTAATAATGTGTTCTATTCTATTACCATTTTCTTCCTCTCAAAAGCAAAAAAAAGATATCCCACAAAATCTTCGAAATTCTGAGTAATGAAACCAATTCTATGAATATTAAAACGCGAAAAATAATCAGCTTATAATGCTATCCACGTTTCTTTGTAACAATAACTCTTAATCTTCTGTAGCAAAATAGATATGAATTGTTTTATTACTGTACTTCTGCTTCTTTTCACAAAATTTAATGTGTACTTCATTCACTGATTAAAGGCATGCTCTCATCATTTCAATATTTAATTCAATATACCAGATGGTGACAGAGTAAATTTGACCCTCCCTATTTTAAGATTTAATTGTTATATAAACTGCTAAATTGTCAGAATGATCCGACTTTGGCCTTATGGTGCTAATTTGAATGTGTTTGATTTTAAAGTAAACAACCTAAGGCAAGAATATTCTAGATTTGCTGATCTAAAGGAAACCGAGTGTGCAGTTTTCTATTATCCAATGATTTGTATTTATGAGAACGACTCCAGCCAATGGGCTGAGATAAAAGAATTCAGTTACTCTAGAAAATGTTGCTGTCTTCTCACTTTGAATCTGAGTGACAAAGAGAAAAATCAAGCTCGAAAGAAGTCAGTGCCTTTTGACTTTGACTTTGACTTTGACTTTGACTTTGACTTTGACTTTGACTTTGACTTTGACTTTGAGGTACGTGAATTGTGTGTTGCAGTTGCATACGCGTTAAGGGAATACGCTATGCATTCTTGGTGTATCAAAGCAAGGATGCTAAGTACATCAGTACAAGAATCATTCTAATCATCGTGTTCTGCTTGAAGGAACAGACACTCTGAGGAGAGCACTGAAGGTCGTTTGAGAATCTAACCATTGTTTTCTTTTTTACGCGTGCGGTGGGAGACACGTGGTGACATGGACATTGTGATGCTGTTGCAAAGGCCAGTAAAAGACTGTCAAGATGTATTTAATACAGTTTTGTGAAAGTTTACAATACCGTACTCCATTTCTATTATCTGATAGGATACTAGAAATTTATCGATCCTAATGCTGCATTGTAATTTTATTATTAGATATATGTAGTGAGACTGTGTAAACTATAATTATCTGAACTGTAATTTTATTATTATATATATATAGTGAGAGACTGTGTAAACCATAATTATCTGAATTGTAATTTTATTATATATATATGATTACCTGAACTGTAATTTTGTTAATATATATAATAGTGATATACAGTGTAAACCATAATTATCTGAACTGTAATTTTATTATTATATATGTAGTGAGAGACTGTGTAAACTATAATTATCTGAACATGTGTTCGAGGAATCTTGATGTCAAGTTATCTATTTCATTGTAATTCTCTGTTGTATATTCGATTTTCCTTTTAATAAATATATTGTTAAATTCATTGATCTTATTACGCATATTGAAATTGATAATCTTATTTTGGAGAAAAAAGTGGGTGGATGGGGCTCCGTAAAGATAGATTAAAGTCGGACATGTCATCTCCTTTAGTAAGAAGTTTTCCACTCACGGGAATCTTATATGACTGTAAATGTTGGGTGATGTTGTGGAATTGAGAAAAACTTTACAACGAGAAAAATATCCGCCAAGTGAGAGATAAGTGGTGTCTGTTTGGAGGATCATTAGTAAAATAAATGTAATGTTCACATCACTTGAAATTAGTTATGATAATTTAATTTATAATATTAAGTATCTTCATTAACTAAGTTGCGTGCACGTGTCACAAAGATAATTTTCTTATCTTTGTTTTACAAATGTACTTATAATTTTCTTGTCAGCTATTTGTGTTGTGCATGTGCGCAGTCTGCAGGTCTTAAAAAAGGCTGAAAAAATATGTTACTACTATTACAACGACGACAACAACGACCACCGCCATCACCACTACTACTACTACAAGAGAGAGAGAGGGGGTGATGTGTATGAACGTTTTCTTTGTAGGAAAATGCTGCTAATTATTATATGAACTGACAGATTTATTAAATAGTAGGTTAAAAGATTACTGATAGCTATATTCGTTTTGTATGTAGGATGTAAATGTTGGGGGGGGGGGTGGTATCTAACAATCACCGGAATGCTGAGAACTCTTCAATCCCCAAATCGCTGCGATTTAGAATAAAACAATCTTGGCTTCTCTTTGGAGTGAGGAGAGAGTAGGATATCTGCACTAAAACGAGGCTTCTGCTGGGAGCATTAAAAGTAGGATGTTCATTTACATTTTTTGATAATTAATGTATGCTCCCGATCCAAAGCGCTGTATTATTAATAACAATTGCAAAACACTGATGAAAGGAGTGAAGAATGAGAAGTGGTGACAGAGAAATAATCTGAAAAAATAAAATGAACGAAGCCAGTGGGAAATCATTTATATTAACGATTTTCAAATACATGTAAATGTGATGCTATTGTGTACGAGATGTACTTCAGTTACATCTGTTTAACCGCATCAGTTGCTTGCTTGGCTAAGTGACGTTGGCAGACAAAATCAAATAAATGTTATGAATTATGCTCTAAGTGTTCCTAATCTTTCGACTTTTCTTTTCTGCATATTTTGCTTGACTGACGACAGTAGTTGTATTCACGTAGTGTGAATTATGCAAAATTGGTGTACGTCTTTCGATTTTTCTTGCGTTTCTGAGTTTGCTTTTTTGGAATACTTATTGTGACTTACTTAAGCAATCTAAAATGGAAACCGTTTCTGAGGATTTTTAAAATCACCAAATCATTTGGGAGTGTATATGTCTTTGCAGCAATTATCAGTACAGGGTATTTATAATATGATTAATAATGCCTATCGTTTACGTTTCTCCAGTTGGAAATTAATTTGACAGTACTTAGTTTGATTTTGCATTAATACAATTTTGTTTTTGTAATTTGTATTCATTTATTTGTAATTATTCTTGTGCACATTGTTCGGTTCTTTTCATCTTTAAATATTTACTTATATAAATTATACTTTTTTCCATTTATGTACACTTAGTTGTAACAATTTGAACTATTTATACAGGGTCTTACTGTGCTACAACATTTTACAACCATATCACGATTAATGTTACTATATGTATTGCTATCTTTCAATATTACATGCTAAAATTTACAGTAACGTTCAAGTGTGAAAGAAGAGAATGAAAGAGGGAAAGCGAGTTAGTAGATCAGTCTGTTCACCAGACTTTCCAAAAGATGGAAGATATAGATTTCCAGCTTTTTTTTATCACTGTCACATTTATCACATGAAATAATAAGTTGTTATTGATCTAACATTAAATTTGACGCACCCGGGATGGGTGAATGGCAATGAAAGCACGACAGATGTGACATAAGGTACCGATTGTAATTGAAACAGTGCAGCGGTAAATGCAAGGCAAAATGTTTATTTTAAATATAAATATATATATATAATACCAAAGTGTGTGACAGCCTGAGGATTCGTATAATAACTCACTTTTGAAACAAGCAACGTGACACCAGCACAAGGGAAGGGGTATTGGTCGGGCTGAAGATGCACCATGTTTCCAGGATAAAAATTATCGCACTCGGACACCACAATTTTCATGAGGAGGGGGGCAGAGGCGGGGAATTTTATTCTGAGTGCAGGGTAAAGTGTGAGAGTCGGTTGTGTGGGTGCACACATTTAGGGTTGAATGTGATATGTGGGAACCAGGGATATTAAAAGAAGCTGCAGAAGTTAGAAAGAGTTCACTGTATAACGATTTCTGTATGGAAGAGTGTGTGAGGGCTATAATGTTGGACTGCAAATTCAATTTTGCTTCTGTTTTCAACTTTTCTAACTCTAATTCACACTATAATTCTGTTCACTGTAATTCTGATTCAAACTGATGTTTCCTCCAAATCTTTGCCTACTAAACAGCATTCTTTTCCTGTATCCCAAGCTAACCCTATCCATTCTAATAGGTCAGCCATGTCAATGTCCTACAACAAAAATGATCTCCTGACCAAACTGTCAGTGGCAAAATGTCTTAATTAACAATAATATTAGCAATAACAACAGTAATCTAAACTACCTAGCAATCTATGAAAATGCACTGCTAACTAAATATTATTACTCACAGTTAGTAGAGAGATGATGAAAATTGACAAACACACTAACTAACACACTCACAACTGTTCACAAGAATATGATGAATATGATATCCATGAATGATGGATGAATCAAAATATATGTTCAGGAAAATTAATCATTGCTCATCAGTGAAGACAGGAACAGAAGCAACGAATTATCTCCCATGATCAGGACGATAACCTGGGTTACCTTACACTCACACAGGCTGAAGAACCTGGATGTTTTTTTTCTCATTGATAAACGCAGAAAGCATTTCATGCTGATGAGTGACAAAACCGCAAATGGTGATGACCAGATGCTTAATAAAAGGGTTGATGGCAAATATCATCTCCAAGCCTGGTCCAGTCCTGTCCTGTGAGTTCCACCAGGACCCTTATTACAGCTGCCATCTGGGGTTTGATCTGTTGAAAGATAAGATTCGATTTCACGCTGATCTTAATCATATATAAATTTAATAGTTGGAAATTGAAATCACTAACAGTCGGAGTCCAACACAACGATGAACACTCACAGGGTCTTTTTACTAAAATTCTCAAACCTTTGGAAAGGTCTGTCACCAGCTGTAGTGCAGAGGGGAAAAAGTTGACAATTTTGCAAATTCTCTCATGTCATGCATGCACACTCGCTGCTGGAAAAAAAGAGCATTTTAGTATTTAGAAATGATTGGTCGAAATTCTCCAAACTGTAGAAGCTTCGAGATTCATGGTACGTCAAAACTTGCTTAGAAAATCCTGAAATTGGTAAATACTGTTGTATGGGCGCATTTTCACCTGTCTAAAGGCGTAACTATTTTTTTAAATAATAAATAAATATAGTACCTTTTTCAAAGTCACATTAAAACGTATAAAATGATTAAATATAATTCCTATTTACCCCTAACCTAATTAACCAGTTGTCAAAGTAAATAGTTAAATAAATCATAGTTAAAATATCACACATGCAAAAGCAATATATACATACTCAGAAACTCACTGACTGTGCTTGTATATACATTACCTTTCATTCATGAAAATTTTTAAAAAAACTGCTCTTGTAACCAGTAACAAGGGGAAAAAATCCAATTAAAAAAAAGACTGACATTCTCTACACAAACACTGACATTCTCTACACAAACACTGACTGACATTCTCTACACATACACTGACTGACATTCTCTACACAAACACTGACTGACATTCTCTACACATACACTGACTGGCATTCTCTACACATACACTGACTGACATTGTTTATATAATAAACAATCTTTTATCACCACACCCTTTACACTGGCATTCTCTCCATGACTCTAATCACCTCTTCCCGACGGACGTGCTCTTGGTACGCTTCGTAGTCATCAGGGAACACTGTCAGAATACTTCCTAAATTTCTTGCCACGCAGAACACACTGCCTTTTGAAATGTATCACTCAACTTAATAGCATTCAGAAAAAGCCCTTCAACATAACCTGGGCATTGATATCATATTCTGTACTCTCATCTTCTTCCGGGCTTGTTCATATTTGTTCACTCGTCAGGCGTGCTCTTTAGTTCAGGTATAGTATTTTTTGATTGTACGTTACTCATGGATCAGGAGAATTAATAAGACACCAATATTATTTTTACTAATTTAGAGTGCACCTATTTATAATTGAAACATACTAAGGATTTACTTAAGAGGTGTAAATTAACGTGCAGTCACAAAAAATTGAATTAATATATTTTAACTAAAATCAAAGTGTTTTGATTTAGGTCTACATATTTGAATGATTAGAATTGGTTCCATCTATATACTTCGAATATTTTTTTAATATATATTATTTTCATAAAATCCAGTCGTTCTGTTTTAAGAATTTTGCTGAACACAAGATTTCGGGTTCCTTCAGAAACGCCTGTCACGTTGCTTAGGCAAAGCAAAATCAAGATGGCAGCATGGCTGTCCTATGTGAAGAAAGTGTAAGCGATATAAAATCACCAGAGCTATCTCAAATCTATTATTAAAAAAGGACTATCACATCATTTCGAGTCTGACGGAATAATCTTCGACATCACTTCAAAAGGATACATTCCAACGATTAAACATCCAGCATTAGCAACTCGGATTAGTAGATCTAAAGTCAGTTTCAACGAGAGCAGAAGAAATGATAAACACATATCGATTCAAGCAGCGAGCACGATTGAGTTTTCTACTTAAAGTACGCTCTATTTAAATGCTGAGCAGTTAGATTTATTATTTAGAATGTAGATATGTATAGTTCAACATGTCAAATAACTACTCATTTCGCTGTACAAACATGTCAAGTAACTACTACATTTTTCTATACAAACATGTCAAATTACTACTACATTTCGCTATACAAAAATGTCAAATTACTACTACATTTCGCTATACAAAAATGTCAAATTACTACTACATTTCGCTATACAAACATGTCACATTACTACTACATTTCGCTATACATACATGTCAAATTACTACTACATTTCGCTATACAAAATGTCAAATTACTACTACATTTCGCTATACAGACATCTACATTTCTAATATAGCCAATAGCAGGTAGTTCTAACTTGAAAATTAATTGACTAGATAAATAAACAAAGATAATGATTATCGAATTTATATATAATGATGTATGTGTCTGTTTCTTGTTAGAAGAAAAACAAACGAATCACTACACCGCCATATTTTGGCAGTAATTTTATTGCCTGAAGTTTTATTAATATTAATGTAACAGAAACAGAAATCATTCCTATAAATTTCACTTCGTTATGCACGGTAACTGAACGTCTACTGAATATATAGTAAATACCGCGTTTACAATTCTCAATGACACAATAATCCACCATTTTCTTGAAAATGATTACATAATGTTCTGTGATATGAAAACCATTTTCGAGAAATCACAAATAAATATTGACATCAAGGATTCACTCAGTGTAGCTTATTTTCCACCTTAGTGACGTAAACTGCACGATAGCATATATCAAGATAAGAAGTTCTAACAGATTTGCTGATTTACTTCAACCATCAACATATATCAAGATAAGAAGTTCTAACAGATTTGCTGATTTACTTCAACCATCAACATATATCAAGATAAGAAGTTCTAACAGATTTGCTGATTTACTTCAACAATCAACATATATCAAGATAAGAAGTTCTAACAGATTCAGCAATTGCTGATTTACTTCAACCATATATATATATATATATATATATATAGAGAGAGAGAGAGAGAGAGAGAGAGAGAGAGAGAGAGAGAGAGAGAGAGAGAGAGAGAGAGAGAGAGAGAGAGAGAGAGAGAGAGAGAGAGAGATGTGCTCACAAAATCTTCTTGCATATTAAAATGCATTTAAACACACATATACACATACACAAACGCATATATATATATCGTTATGGCATTATGGTGTTATACTTAAAGAAATTAAAAAGTACTTAAAGTCGACATCTTTGCATTTATTAATTATGACTCTATTGAAACTGCATAGACAATCATATTGCTATACCTTAGTTAACAATTGTATTAACAAATACCAGAGAATTATGTCATTTAAAAGTAACAGTTTAAAGGTATTGTTTTATTTACTGGAATTATTAATTCGTCGTTAGGACATCAAATACTTAGTCCCTGTCTTCTCGTCGACTTAAGCCGTTGTCATGCATTAATAATATAATCCTTTCGATGTTTTGTGCTAATACAGCGTTCATTATTGCTTACTACTGTATATCATATATGTATTGTGCTAAATATAGCGTTCTGTATTGCTTACTACTGTATATCATATATGTATTGTGCTAATATAGCGTTCATTATTGCTTACTACTGTATATCATATGTATTGTGCTAATACAGCGTTCATTATTGCTTACTACTGTATATCATATATGTATTGTGCTAATACAGCGTTCTGTATACGTGTGGCTTATACGTGATGAGCGTATTATTATCATGCAATCGGGTTGCGCATGAATGATTGCGTGTCTGTATTTCTGTAATAATCTAATACATATACAGCAAATGAATACGTTTATTAAGGCATGGAGTGCATGTATATGTGTCTGACATTGAGCATCGTAACTGAGCATTTTGTCGTCTCCTCAATCATTGATATAAGAATCTTTCATTTTTATTAATAGCAGAAGTAGTGTCATCATCACCTGTGCTGTTGTTATTGCATTTGTTGTTGTTGTTGTTGTTAGTAGTTGTGGTAGTAGTAGTAGCAGTAGTAGAAGAAGTAGTAGTAGAAGTAGTAGTAGTAGTAGTAGAAGTAGTAGTAGTAGTAGTAGAAGTAGTAGTAGTAGTAGTTGGCTCCAACTATTAACACTTTATTCCAACAAAAGAATACTACATATTTTATAAGACCCAGTGTTTATTTGGCAAAATACGCATATTTATTTTGTCTACATTCGGAGTAGCTCGTTACTAAATTTGTCTTTGAAATACTTCTTTTTAAATGTATAATTGCAGGATTTCACGAATATGTCGAATTATATCGGAAAATATTTCAAAACTAATTAAAAGAAATAACAATATCTTTCTTTCCAATGATGTCACTGTATTCCATCCTGGAATGGTACAGATGTACACATATGTACAAAACACACTCAAGCGTGCAGACACGTTAACACGCACTTACATACATTTTCAGAATACACACACACACACACACACACACACACACACACACACACACACACACACACACACTTACACATACACACACACACACACACACACACACACACACACACACACACACACACACACACACACACACACACATATATATATGGGTATTTAAGTATTTACGTAACACTGACGTAAAACAATAGCCAGAAGTCATAATATTTAACACTCAATACATTTATTTCGAAATCGTTAATGCAATGAACAGTTTCTCCAGGTTTGGCAAACTAACATTGCGAACAGGCTACTAAATTAATTTAAGAAAATAAAGAAATAAATGTACAATCAACCATTAAGCTATAAGAATGAAGGTATTTCTTCATTGAAATAAACCACGGAGAGAGAATAAACCTTAAACAAATTCCCCACACTTCAGTCTTTTTTGAAAAAAAAAATATCACTAATTTACAAACACCTTAACAAATATAGTCCTCATTGTAGACTACTAATATTTACCTATAAGCATGAATAACAATTGTCCTCAATATATAAATTTAATCCTTATTACGCAATTTAGTAACTATGACTAAACAATGTTTATTTCTTTGTAAAAAATTTCTACTCTTGATGCAAAATGCTTAATCCACATAATATATTCATAATGTTTGATTTCCTAAAGATAAACGATATTTATTTTTTTCTTCTTTCTAAATAATGTGTTCTTTCATGACAGCATAAATAATTTTTTGTCCGCTTAATATCTAACTTATATTTAATCCTCTAGTGTATAAACAAGATTTATTACTCTGAATGCACGAATGTTTAGTCATCTGACCATAGAATAAACTTTAATCTTATAACTGTGGAAGTAATAATGGCAAAGGACTAAAGCGGTTTCAAAGAAATCTAGCACCATCCTGGAGACCAGGTATTGTTGTGGTACTTCGGTTCCGATAGCTCGATATAGTCGAGAGTGATACAAGGAACAAGGGAAGTACGGTAAGTATCCAAGAGATTTTTCATGCTCCGGAAAACTTTAAGTTGTGCATCCTTGATGTTTATTCGCTCTTCTGGGTCATTAATAATGTCAAAGAGCATGTAATCTTTAAGTTGATCTGGGGTTGGAAGCGTTGAAGTTACTGACTCCAGTTCTGGGGGTGCCTGCCATCCGTTTGGCTTTCCTAAGTTACCCTGAACCAACTTGTAACGACCTTGTCTGATGGCAGCGCCATTCTCGACCTCGTCAATGTTGTAGACGAATTCAGTTCTAGGACCTGGCGACCCTGTCGTAAGCGATGTCCATTGGCTGATACCATCGATGTTTGATACTCCGCTACCTCCTGCAGCTTCAACCAGAGTGGGGTACCAGTCTGTGATGTGGAAGAGGTCGTTATAAGTGGAGCCACTTGTTGTCAACAGATTGGGACTGTGTACGAATGTTATCACTCGGGTACCCCCTTCCCAGAGTGTTGACTTGGCACCTCGCAGAGGGTAGTTGCTGGCAGCCTCGGCTCCTGGGCCTCCGTTGTCAGAGGTGAAGACCAACACCGTGTTGTCTGCCATGCCAACTTCTCGAAGTGCTGACGTCACGTTGGCAACCGCCTCGTCCAACGCTGCCAACATGCCGCACTTAGTTTTCCGATCGGCATCAAGGATGTGGGAACAATGCTCCTGTATGTACGTCTCTGGCACCATCAATGGCCCATGGACAGCCTGGAATGCCAGGTATAAGAAGAGTGGCTTCACTTTGTCGTGCTCTCTGATGACCTTGATGGCGCGTTCAGCAAAAAGAGTAGTTGAATATTGACCAATCACCGATTTGTCAACTTCCTCGTTGTCACGGAAATCGTAGCCGTTTTTCTTACCGATGTGGGTGTAGTAGTCCTCCCCGGCGTTGTAGAAACCGTAGAAAGAATCGAATCCGCGATACGTTGGTGTGTAACGCCAGTTGCAGAAACCAAGATGCCACTTGCCAATGGCATGGGTGGCATACCCCAGACTGTGCAGAGCTTCCGGTAAAATCGGTTGGTCGTTTGGCACATAACGCTCGTATCCAGTTTGTACAGTTTCATGCTGGAGACCAAAGTGGTACGGGTAACGCCCGGACATCAGGGCGGAGCGTGAGGGCGAGCACGTGGGCTGGACGTAAGAAAAATTCATTAGCAGGCCTTCAGCGGCTAACCTGTTTAATGTCGGAGTCGGCATCTGAGGGTTGCGGAAACCGATGTCATACCAGCCAAGGTCATCAGCAACGATAAAGACGATGTTTGGTGCAGAATTTGCAGCGCCGCAAAGGGTGACTGCTAGAAGCAGGAATCTGGCTGCAGTGATGTACGTATGTTGTTTTCCCATCATTTTCTAAGAATGAAGTGAACCGAGGACTTTCAGCACGCCCTTTGTTTTCGTGCAGACAGAAATGTTGACTAGGAGGCAGAACTGGGACACAAGACAGTACTAGATCAACTATATGATCATTATTCAAGAAATGGCACTGGCATGGGATCATACCACAGTATTTATAAGTACCCGTTTTCTTTTAGAGACTGCCCTAACTTAGGCCACGCCTGTTTTTCGCCTGCCTGCACCGTTATGACTGGTAACCAATGACAAAATTTGTTGTGAGTTGGCAATGGTATTTGATCTTTCTTAAATGCCCTAGATTATATATAGGCACGAAATAGTGAGTTTCATATGTTTTACAGAGGTATTTATCCATCAGTCCATCAACCCATCCAATTCATTCATCTATCGATCCATCCATCCATCTATCTATTACACACATTCGTGTCTGTGTGTGTGTGTGTGTGTGTGTGTGTGTGTGTGTGTGTGTGTGTGTGAGAGAGAGAGAGAGAGAGAGAGAGAGAGAGAGAGAGAGAGAGAGAGCATGACATGTCAAAGGCATTTTATGAATATCTTTTAAAGTGTCATATCATTTGTAAACTTGTCTTTCCAGGGGTGGATGGAAACATACCAATGTTATTCGATTCCCCAGTTTAAAATAAAGTCGGTCTTATTGTGGTCCTCACGCTTGATTAAATGCGTTACTCAGCAGAAACACACTAGACATGTTTCTTCTTGCTACTACTATCTACAACGCTTCTAGACCCCATGGACATTACAATGACGCGTGGCTGATTCTTAATTAGTGCTCTGAGTGTTTTTTTTACACTTAAAAACATTAGAAGTAAGTCAGAGCGAGAAGTGTCTGATGTCCTGGAGTAGATGACGTTTCACTGGTGACGTTTACCTTAGAATAATGATTCGTGCATCGCTGCAAAAGAGTTCTTGAAATTTTTTTCTAATAGTTTGTAAGTACGGCAAAACAATCCATCATTTAAAAATAAATAGCTTCTTTCGACTTTTAATGCCTATTTGTCCTTTTAATTGCCGAGAATGTACGACATGAAATGACCCGAGTATTTACGACATGAAATGACCCGAGTATTTACGACATGAAATGACCCGAGTATTTACGACATGAAATGACCCGAGTATTTACGACATGAAATGACCCCAGAATGTCCGACATGGGATGACCCGAGTATGTACGACATGAAATGACCCCAGAATTTTCGACATGGAATGACCCGAGTATGAACGACCTAACCTAACAATTCACACAATACAGATATGTCTTTACCTTATCCAGTCAAGGGTCTCCTTAGTTCCATATACAATCCATGATAGGGAGAGTCGTTTGCTTGCCCAAAGAGTCATTTCCATCATGATTTTCTTAGTTTTGAAAACATTTCATTCTCTACCAACCTCACTCTAGACTCTATCAAATTCAAAATCCACATAGAACTAATTCATACTTATGACATTCTTGTACATTTTAACCCACATTCTGTCAGCACATTTGTGACCTATCCGAAACAAGTTCACAATTACATCAGTATAAATTAAATAACACTATAACCAAGGCCAAAACCAAGACTCCATATGTAATGATTTAGGCTGACATACTACTGTTTAGATGCCAGAGTGCTCAAGAACAATAACAACAGTCCTACCCTGTAACTTAGAGTGCTCAAGAACAATAACAACAGTCCTACCCTGTAACTTAGAGTGCTCACTAACAATAACAACAGTCCTACCCTGTAACTTAGAGTGCTCACTAACAATAACAACAGTCCTACCCTGTAACTTAGAGTGCTCAAGAACAATAACAACAGTCCTACCCTGTAACTTAGAGTGCTCACTAACAATAACAACAGTCCTACCCTGTAACTTAGAGTGCTCACTAACAATAACAACAGTCCTACCCTGTAACTTAGAGTGCTCAAGAACAATAACAACAGTCCTACCCTGTAACTTAGAGTGCTCACTAACAATAACAACAGTCCTACCCTGTAACTTAGAGTGCTAACGAACAATAAAAACAGTCCTACCCTGTAACTTAGAGTGCTCAAGAACAATAACAACAGTCCTACCCTGTAACTTAGAGTGCTCAAGAACAATAACAACAGTCCTACCCTGTAACTTAGAGTGCTCACGAACAATAAAAACAGTCCTACCCTGTAACTTAGAGTGCTCAAGAACAACAACAACAGTTCTACCCTGTAACTTAGAGTGCTCAAGAACAACAACAACAGTCCTACCCTGTAACTTAGAGTGCTCAAGAACAACAACAACAGTCCTACCCTGTAACTTAGAGTGCTCAAGAACAACAACAACAGTCCTACCCTGTAACTTAGAGTGCTCAAGAACAACAACAACAGTCCTACCCTGTAACTTAGAGTGCTCAAGAACAACAACAACAGTCCTACCCTGTAACTTAGAGTGCTCAAGAACAACAACAACAGTCCTACCCTGTAACTTAGAGTGCTCAAGAACAACAACAGTCCTACCCTGTAACTTAGAGTGCTCAAGAACAACAACAACAGTCCTACCCTGTAACTTAGAGTGCTCAAGAACAACAACAACAGTCCTACCCTGTAACTTAGAGTGCTCAAGAACAACAACAACAGTCCTACCCTGTAACGTCTACTCTGCGCATACTCACTCACTTAATATCGACCTTCACCCCTGTCCATTCTGAATTTCGCTTGAAAAATAAACTTTATGCAACATTTCCAAATCATACAAATCACAAATAGCATTTCATTTAAACTTTATAAATCAAAATATGAAAATTTATTTTAAAATATGTGGGGGAATTCCCATCATATGACATGGATATAAGGCAGATAAATTAAAGAGAATACAATATCGGATTAAACACAGTCTATACAATATATTTCTATGTAATTGTCTATGTATCTATCCAATTGTTAGAATCTGTATGCACTGAGGGAACGTATTGACAGCTTGTTCTTGAGGTTGAAAAGTAAAATACATACTATGTTTTGCACGTACATAAAGAGAAGTCATTTATATCTACAGACGCCATGTACTATAAAGCTTTTTCTACTATTAAATTATACTGAACAGTAATGCTCCACACTCAGTATCAATGAAAATAAAATTACATGTTGGAGTTATTTGTAATCATAAGAATAATTGTATTATAAAACTTCCTCTATAAAAAATAGTGTACATATATTACTATAATTAATTACTTTAGTCGAGGACCGTGCTTTCAAAGAACTTTAACGCTCAATTGTCTGCGTATTCTCTGAACAATTTATCAGCCCTCTACAGGCTATTTCAGCTCTCTATAGAGAACTTTCACATTAATTTCTCTGTATTCTATGGACAATTTATCAGCCCTCTACAGGCTATTTCAGCTCTCTATAGAGAACTTTCACATTAATTTCTCTGTATTCTATGGACAATTTATCAGCCCTCTACAGGCTATTTCACTTCTCTATAAACAAATGTACATCCCTCCAGAGATAGTTTTATGACCACCACCTGCATAGAGAAAGCATTGCAAAGGGAACTCCTTGAACCCTTAGTGTCTGTACTGCTTATTGTGGATGTAAAGGTTGTGGTGGCTCAGGTTTTTGATTTACGTCTATTTCGCACTGTTCGGGGGCGAAGCTTTGTTGTTGTTTGTTTTCATTTCGCATTTTGATTTGATCTGTATATAATTTGATTTTAAATGATACTGTAATCTGGGTTTTGTATGTTTCGCAGTGATTTTATATAGTGCTTTTAAATATATTTCTATCAATTATTTTAATTTTATTTATTTACATGTCCTGCTATTTTAATTTATTCCTTTATGTATTTAGGTCTATTTTACTTTATCCCTTTATGCTGTACGATTGTTTTACAAATTTGTGAAACACGCTTAGAATGGCTGTAACTTTTATAACAATCATTAACATGTTTAATTTACTTGAGTATGGGCCACTAATTGTATTCTTGAAGTGATGTTCTCCTGCCACGCACAAACCTATTGCCTACATCTCAATATTCTTATGATCTAGTTCTGAGGTATTACTAGCCTGCAAAGCGACCCACATTTCAAAACCTTTCGTCAGTGAGCATGTTTAGCTCGCGCCATATGTGAGTAATGATTTGTTTTTATTAGAATAACAAAAGCAAACATAGTGAAAGTGGTCTGAATGTAAAACCAAACCGAGGCAGGTCGTGACATAGCCACGATAACACTCTGTCACGTGTCCACATACGCAAGCGGTGATGGGTGCGCGTTATTTCCATTTTAGAAATGCCAGTTGAAACTGCCGGGTACTTTTCTTTTTGGTGGCAGGTAATTGGTGTAGTGTGAATGGTGCTACACCGGAAGTGCAAATCTTGCAATTATTCAAAATTGAATACACTTTCAAGTTTTATCTAACTGTACTCATGGGACCCATTCATGTTCACTGAAAACAAACATCCGATTAGGGTAAACTTAAAACAAACGATTTTTTTTAAGTGTTTGCTATGATGTTGCATTGTCATAAACTAAGTGTATAACTTACTACACCTGACAAGAAACGGAATAATTTTATATAAAAAAATAATTCTGTTCGCTATTTAACGCTATTTAACGTAAAATTAAATTTACGCTATTTAAATAACATACATGTGTAAGCCATAAATAAAATTAGTGCAAATGTAAATTCGTTTAATCACCTTAACTAATTAAATATATTTAAATATTATACCAAAAAATGCACTGATTCTGCAATCGAAGTTAAACAAATTAAACGTTTTCAGTTAAATTTCTGAAAATGCAATTCTGTAGCCAGCTGTTTCAAAAACTATCTAAAATTTATTATCCAACTGATATGATAAAGGATCGGTTCTGATATGACCTGTATTCTATCTGAAAATAATATGTGTGATTCTTGTCCTAAAATGTTGACAGTATAAAATCTAATGGTACCTTCCTTCATCTATCTAACTAGATATGGTTCAATGTTAACTAACCTTGCAATCAGCCTGCTGGGTAAAAATGTGGGCAATACCTAACTCAGCAATGAATTTCAGTAGTTTGGGTTAAATGGAGACTTAGAACCCAAGCATGCACATGTAAATATAATAATATCATCTAAGGACCCATTTAGGGCATAACACGCAGTGAAATTCCCATTTAGGGCATAACACGCAGTGAAATCCTTTGCATATGCGCACGAAACATCGCCAAATTAGGGTGGAATGTGTGTGAAAAAAATACTTTAGGGTGATTTCTTAACATGTAACTTAATAATTCTCAGTTAATCTCAAAGCATATTTGTAGTTCAGAGTCAGCCTTCAGTCATATCAAGTCATTAATTACACTTTCGTTTGCATTAAGATTGAGCAGTTCTAAAGGGGGTTGGAAGGCTAGTTTGGTAGTGTTGCATACAACATCCTTGTTACAGTGCTAGACATAAATCACCAAGTTCTTGATATGTCAGTCAAGATATATAGTGGTGACATAAGAGCGAGTGTATGGAATGCTGTTTACAGTGAACGACTGTTAAAACGACCTTACAGCTGACTGTTAAAACGATCTGACAGCTGACTGTTAAAACGATCTGACAGCTGACTGTTAAAACGACCTTACAGCTGACTGTTAAAACGATCTGACAGCTGACTGTTAAAACGATCTGACAGCTGACTGTTAAAACGATCTGAAAATCCTGCACACGTGAACCATGAAGTATAAACAGTTCCCCGCTAAGAATTAATGACTGTCGTTTTCTTTACTCGGCTTACATGTTCGAAACGTGTTTCCGTCAGCTGTACGGAAAAATACTGTATGTCAGCCAGTTATATCGCTGACTACGGCTTTTTATTTCTTTCTTAACATTAATAAATGGTTTCGTCAATATGCATGACGTCAGTAAATCTGATCTTAACCACAGTGGATGCCTCTGACTTACACATTGTCTGCGAGTAACAAGAAAGGAACAGCCAGTGCAAGATTGTCGACATGTAGTTGTCTGTGGTAGTAATCAAGTGAAGTACAAGATTGTCGATATGTAGTTGTCTGTGGTAGTAATCAAGTGAAGTACAAGATTGTCGATATGTAGTTGTCTGTGGTAGTAATCAAGTGAAGTACAAGATTGTCGATATGTTGTTGTCTGTGGTAGTAATCAAGTGAAGTACAAGATTGTCGACATGTAGTTGTCTGTGGTAGTAATCAAGTGAAGTACAAGATTGTCGACATGTAGTTGTCTGTGGTAGTAATCAAGTGAAAAGCAGGATTCAAAAATCTTCTTAAAATTCATACAGCTCATATTTACAGAGATATAAATAAAATTAATTAGCAGAAGATCAGTTATAACATATTGAAAATTAAATAGAGAGTATTTTGAAGGTAATGATTGGTGTTGTTAAAAAAAGATTCTCTTCTGAAAAGTACAATCATGTGACTGCATCTAAGATCCAAAAGTAGTTCTTTAAGGAGCGGAAGATGGGGCATAAGTGAGGTAACAGGACTCTAATCTGAGAGAAAAACTAACCACGAGAAAGAAAAAGTATTCACGATAGTTACAATAATAATACTAGTGTCAGCAGAAGAACTCTGCTGTCATGGTGTCATTATATGTACGAAGTTGGGTACCAAAGGGCTTGAAGCGGTTAGAGGATTCGTCCTTAATTTTGGAATGAACAGGCAGTCAGTGTAGAGAACTGGCAGCCATTGTAGAGAACAAGCAGCCAGTATAGAGAACAAGCAGTCAGTAAGAGAACAGGCAGGCAGTACAGAGAATAGGCAGGCAGTACAGAGAACAGGCAGTCAGTACAGAGTCGAGGCAGCCATTGTAGAGAACCAGCTGCCAGAGTACAGACAGCTAGTGTAGAAACAGACAGCTAGTGTAGAGAACGGGAAGCAAACAATTAATGTAGAGAACTAGCAGTAAGTGAGAGAACATGCAACCCATGCAGAAACAGACAGTGTAGAGAACAGCCAGCCAGTAGAGAGAGCAGGCAGCCAGTACAGAGAACAGGCAGCCAGTACAGAGAACAGGCAGCCAGTAGAGAGAACAGGCAGCTAGTACAGAGAACAGGCAGCCAGTAGAGAGAGCAGGCAGCCAATTTAATGATTACTCAGCTAGTGTAGTGAAGACGCACTTAGAGATGTTGAGTTTTATGTTAAGAAATCTTATAGTGATCCGAGCAATGTTTTTAGTTTAGTCATGTTTCTCTAGCAGAAAATGTATTGTTGATGTTGACGATAAGAATTGCGATAATTATGACTGATAGAAATTTGCATATCGATTTTGTTAATTTAACCAGCATGTGTGCTAATTTGGAAATATTATTTGACAGTAAATGTTTGTCTTTAATGTTCTGCAAGAGAGAAAACGTTTACAGCGCCAGCATATCCGCCAAGTGAGAGAGACGAGTGGTGTCTTCAGGAGAATTATTAATAACATAAATTTAGATTCTCATCACTTGTAATTAGTTAATGGCGATAGTTAAATAATAATAAGCATAACAAATGACTAGTGTAGCGTAGGCGTCACACTATCTGTCTATCTACTAAAATTCTTTTTCAAGCTTGTCACCATAAGTCACTGCACGTTTGCATTAAACAACATTTAAAAAAACCCAAGAGGAATGTATGTATGCCTGTTTACGCATGAGTATGCATATGTGTGTTTCAGCTTTTTGTGCATAGGATGTATGTTTGTGTGTTTTTTTTAGGGGGGAGAAGGGACACAGGGATTTTTAAATTTCTGAAAGGTAGACGACCGCCATCTGAAAGTAGCTAAACAAGTTTGAATCTGGATCAAGGTCAAAAAAAAATAATGCAACCGGTAAGGGATCATTGCTTCGGCCCACGGATTTCTTGAATGTTCATGCAAGGGTGCTTGCATTAAATTTCACTCATATCATTATTTTTATATTAATTTTATTTTTTATAATGAAATAAAAGTCAGATGGATAGGATCATTTTTATCGGGAAAAGGGAGTGTTTACAAAGATTATGTATTTCTAGCGTCAGAAAAGTACATAAAGTCTTACGGACTAGTATTACGTAGTTATTTATTAACATTTTAAATGCAATTGCAGTTTTGAAAAATTAATAATGTTTATTAAAGAAAATTCTTTTCTGCTCGAGTTTGTACTTGTTAACGCAGGAAGTGAAAAATCATTTTACTTGTTCACTGCGAATCTTGCTCTCAAACACTTCCAATCTTTGACTCTTGTACAGACAATCATGCACACAGATACACAGACAAGCAGTTAAAAAAAGAAATGATACTTTAAATACAAAGGTTTTTAATATAGACGATTTTTATGCATAAATAGAACATAAAATGTATGTCTTAGTAAAAGCAGATTTCGTATAGTAAATGATAATATATTAGCAATACAAGACATGAAATACATAAAATAAATCAATTTACAAATAGAATAAAATGCAACTGTATTTACAACAGAGAACGCAATCCAAATTAATTTACAGAAATGCGGCAATAAAATAAACAATAGCACTGAAGAGACAAAGCTATTCTTGGTGATAAAATGAATGAGAGCGTTCGTTAAATAATAAAGTCTTTTTATATCTCAGATCAAAAGTCAGTGATTCTCTCTCCAGATAGATGGAACCCAGACTAGCAAAGGAATGATATCCTATGGCGTATTTTTTACTATTTTACGAATGCATGCTTCTGGCCGGTGTGTCCAATGTATGCGTGTGAGATCAGAATGATCTTAGGGCTAGAAATAGTATGTGACTAGAAATAAAGGGATGAATCATGTTTTGAAATCAGCCTTGGACAGCCAGCCAGAGAACAGCAGACACTGAGGTACAGTAAAGAGAAGAAGCTGTGTGTCGAAGCCAGCCATGGACATTCAACCATAGAGTACAACAGACAGGTGGAAAAGAGTGATTTTCTCAAGTCACTTCACAAAATATAGTGGTCAAGCAGAGAGGCGATTGCTATTATAATTAAGCAAGGATAGAGTATCAGTAAAAACACAAGTGTTTGGCATCATCAGTAGTGAGAAATATGCCAATAGTCAGAAATATGCCGACAGTATGAGAAATATACCAATAGTCAGAAATATGCCGACAGTATGAGAAATATACCAATAGTCAGAAATATGCCGACAGTATGAGAAATATGCCAATAGTCAGAAATATACCGACAGTATGAGAAATATGCCAATAGTCAGAAATATACCGACAGTATGAGAAATATACCAATAGTCAGAAATATGCCGACAGTATGAGAAATATGCCAATAGTCAGAAATATGCCGACAGTATGAGAAATATACCAATAGTCAGAAATATACCGACAGTATGAGAAATATACCAATAGTGAGACACATGCTTTCACATAATAGCTTATGTCACCCATAACCACCCTCCTCTAAAGATAGCCTACATTCAAACCTACATTATAGAAAGGATGACGTCTTATCCCCAGGCTGAAAACATACCTGCATGTTTCAGACACCTACTTTAAACTAACCAATCAAAGTGCAATCAGTCACATGAATGAACGTACTAGAAACTCACCAACAGCGAGAAACATGCCATCAGTGTGAAACAAGCCATCAGCGAGAAACGTGCCATCAGTGTGAAACAAGCCATCAGTGAGAAACATGTCATTAGTGAGAAACATGCCATCAGTGAGAAATATTTTCTGATTTTCTGCTCTGTTAATGTTGAATTCATGATATAGGAGATTTGACAAAATATTCACCTAGATATTTCTAGTGACAGATTAAGCGTAATGGCTGTGTCATCAATATCCAATGGTTCTTGCAGAGGAAATAGCTTACAATCCCCTTCAGGAGTGACATGTGCAGATTTACTTTTATCACCATTCATTTATAATTCATTTCTTAGATTCCAAGCCACGGCATCGGTAACACATCACAACACTTTAGATAGTAGAAGTACTTGCAATATGTCAGTTTGTTTGTACAGTTGGGTGTCAGTTTGATTGTACAGTTGGGTGTCAGTTTGATTGTACAGTTGGATGTCATTAGCTTACAACTGGTGGAACACAGAACGGCAAACTATGACACTGGATAGGGATTGTGAATATACAACAAGAAATACTGACTCAAGAGCAGAGTTCTGTGGAATGCCATAGCGATAGACTTCTGAAATGGAACTCTTTGGTAATGCTCATGTCCAGCATTAGATTATCTTCGGACGCACCACCACCTTGCGGTGCCTGTCAATCTGTGTGATATATCCTCAAATACATTTAAATGGGGCTGGAGCTTCCAGCTTACGCCGATATCGGGCCAGAATAAGTTAGGGTCGGGTGATGTTTGTGAAATTGTATGGGGTGGGGCAGGTTTACATGTTAGCCGTACTCTGTACATGGTAATGGGTTTCTTCAATTTGTATTGATATATTTCTTTATTGTAATTTTGAATGAGGTGAAAATGCTAAAAATATTTTATCGAAGGTTTTACGGAGGATGTGAATACTTCCGAGGAGCACTGCTTTTAGCACTGGGGCAGTGTTGTGCTTTCCAGGCCTTTTATTTGGATAGCCTTCTAAATTAGGTATTGTGTTCCCCAAAGATCCTATCACTACAGGTATTACTTCTGCTTTTATGTTCTACCGTCTCTGGATTTTTAATCTAAGATCCGGGTTTTTTTTTCTCTCTTTTGTTGCTATGTTTCTTTCGCATGGAACAGCAACATCGATTATTGTTGCTGTTCTATTGAACTTATCGACAGCTACAATATCGGGTCTTCGTGCAGGAATAACTCGATCTGTCCTTATTTCTAAATCCCACAGTCGATATTGTTAGAAATCACTCAGTAAACCAATATTGATAAGTGGAATCTAAAATATGACATAGTCGTTAAAACTAGACCGGTCACGTGACAATAATCTTATCCAGTCACCTTAACAACTGGAGTAATTTCCTTTTATTTCACCAACACACAGTTTGTGTATATAATCGTATCCAGTCACCTTAACAATTGGAGTAATTTCCTTTTATTTCACCAACACACAGTTTGTGTATATAATCTTATCCAGTCACCTTAACAATTGGAGTAATTTCCTTTTATTTCACCAACACACATTTTGTGTATATAATCTTATCCAGTCACCTTAACAATTGGAGTAATTTCCTTTTATTTCACCAACACACATTTTGTGTATAGAATCTTATCCAGTCACCTTAATTTGAGTAATTTCCTTTTATTTCACCAACACACAGTTTATGTGTATAATCTTAAAGATCTGAGTAATTTCCTTGCCTTTTGAATTTGTCTTGATGTAAAAAGAAGAAAAAACTGTCTTGTCAAAAAACAAAAACAAAAAAAAATCACTTTCAAGCTGCTGCCATTGACAATTGCAAATTCACAATTTTACAATGCATTTTTGATTGATGTTTGGTCTTTACACATGAAATGTCCCACAATTTAAAAGCGAAATATAATACATCCGCTATTTTTCAAACTTTTAACACTCCTTCACATGAATCTTCATCCGGAATACCAAGCTACACTTCAATTCATCCGTAATACCAAGCTACACTTCAATTCATCCGGAATACCAAGCTACACTTCAATTCATTTGCACGCACTATCTCGATGTCTTCCTTACTTGTCGTCATCTTGTTCCTGGATCATATTTATTTGTTATTTATTTTTAATTAATATAAATATTTTATAATATAAATATATATTATAAATAACATAATAACATAAAATAATAATTATTGTTAGTTAGTAGTAATAGTATTTCATAATCATTAGTGTGGTGGAGTAAATTGACTATCCCTATTTTAAAATTTAATTGTTATGTAAATTGTCAGAGTAATGCGACCTTACGACGTTATTTTCTGGAAGTGTCTGAGCTTAAGTAAACACCCACATTAAGAATATGCTAGAAAATGCTGAAGTAAACACCCACATTAAGAATATGCTAGAAAATGCTGAAGTAAACACCCACATTAAGAATATGCTAGAAAATGCTGAAGTAAACACCCACATTAAGAATATGCTAGAAAATGCTGAAGTAAACACCCAAATTAAGAATATGCTAGAAAATGCTGAAGTAAACACCCACATTAAGAATATGCTAGAAAATGCTGAAGTAATGCAGACTAATTCCAACTGGGCGAGTAGTTTTTATGACAGCTGTAAGACCTACTAAACATACACTTGAGGAACAAGGATATTACTTCACCTTGTTTACATTAGTTGTCAAATCTGCATATTCTTTTCATGTTTCTTGTTACAGTGCTCTAGGCTTTATTAAGACAACTTGTCTAATATGTTTGTCAGTTTTTTAAGGTATATATTGTAACTCATTTTTGTTTTTCGCGCCCAGCAGATTATAAACTTTAGTATGTAGATAGAGTGGTTTACAAGTACATTAAATGTTGAAGGAATTACTGTTATCAAACACTCATGTTTGAAATATTGTGGATTATGGCCATTTAAATCTGGTCGATGGGTACCACAGGTAACTGAAATTCTATGTCAAGTTACCATCACCAACGAGTCAATAAAATCTGCCTGGTTAAGCTTCTTGTGAAAGGACTTTGACTCTGAGATAGAATTTGAAACCAGAGTCAGTGTTTAATTATGCATTCGTCTTCTGCTTATAATGCACAGCACATCTGTGAAAATATCTGTCACGTGGGAAGATTAATGGTCACGGTAATTTTAGCCTGTACAGTCAGAAAAGAAAATCAATCCATCTCTCAAAGTTAAAGAGTTGAAGCCTTACATTTCAACATTCATGTTTTCAGAGACAAAAACCTAAACACTCAAAGTCATTCAAACATGTAAGACTTTGCCATCATCCATTAATTGAAATTGACACTTTCTGCTCAAGACCGTGAAGTAAGACCAGTCTAGTCAAACTCCACAGTACGTATACCCAGTCTTAACGCTTGCGGGCTACTACTAGTCATCTGTAATAAGAAACTGCATTCGAAATAATTATACTTTTTTAGTGTCAGTTAAAGATCTGAGAAAATATATTTTGTCCTCCACATGTTGGATTTTACAGATTTGGCTTAGAAACTTTTTATTATACTGAATCTAATAACCCCAGAACACATTAATTGGAGTTTTCTCAAACAGTATATACATCCAGGACATAATGTTAATTGGTCAAAACGTTTTTGTTTGTTTTCAGTGGTAGAGTCTAAACACACACACACACACACACACACACACACACACACACACACACACACACACACACACACACACAGAGAGACCGTCCGTTTTCGTCTTTTGTTTATTTTCTGAAGTTTGACCACTATGGTGAGCGAGAGGATGAGACAGTATTACTCAACTTTCAAACGGTCCACTTATAGATACTTTACCAAGCAGCATAAGCCACCACACGGGATCTTTAGAGTGAATCAAAATGAATAAATCATACATTTAGAGCCGCTAAGCTATGTGAGCGTGCATTGGTAAACGTGAAGATCTTGGAGGTGAGGGGAATATAATATATTAAGCTTCAAACAGTGGATGAACTTCTGCCACCAGGTCATAAACTCGGAATGGAATGTTATAAAATAACGCGTCATCATATCCAGAAAAGGGTGGGATAATTAATTGGTAATGGTTGACAGCTCGTATTGTATTTCGTGCATATCATTATGCTACTACGCATATTCAGTTTATTGTTGTTATTTTTTAAAGGAAACAGAAGACGGGGATAGATCTTTTTCAGTGCATACGCCGTTTCGTTGCCAAGAAAGAATACATATCTTCCAGCCTAATGTTACGTGGTTATGTAAACACTTGAGACATTCACTGAAAGGAAAAACATATTGATGTTAGATGATTTCCATTAGGATATATATTCAACTGGACGCAGTTCAGTGGCTATTTAGAAATAACACGTTTAGGAATTTATATACGGATGGTTTAGGCACAGATGGCTGCTCACGGGAGAGTAAGAACTGAAAGAGTCGACATTCAGTAACAGCTGAAAGAACTATCTCATTTCAAGTGTTTGTATTCTGCGCTGTATTTCTGCAGTGAAATATTCGTGTGTTTAACATTAGAGCTTACTTTGGACGGTTTAAAAAAATGGCTACCTTACTTTCACATGCATACAAAAAGATGGAGAGGATCAGCGTTTTAACAAGTCCTATTTTTGTTTTAGACAGATAATTTGTCTCCCTAAATCGGTCTTAGCTTTGACATGGCTGCTGTTGTCTGGGCTGCTCTTGACAAGACTTCTGCTTTTGATCCCTTGTCACTGATGACAGAAACTAGATACTTGAAATGGCTCACTGCTTCTAATTCTTGTCTTATGAACTTGACTTTGCTTGAAACTCGTTTTTACAACATTTGTCATCAGCTTGGATTTTCTCCATTTCTATTTATGCCAAATCTGGGGAGGATTCATCAAGGGTTGTCATCACTAAGGCAACAAGCTCGTCCTCACTGCCAGCCAGCCCGTCGATGTCATCTGCAACGCGGAAATTGGTGATGTTACGCCCTCCATTGCTTACTGTACCATAGTGATGTTACGCCCTCCATTGCTTACTGTACCATAGTGATGTTACGCCCTCCATTGCTTACTGTACCATAGTGCTGTTACGCCCTCCATTGCTTACTGTACCATAGTGATGTTACGCCCTCCATTGCTTACTGTACCATAGTGATGTTACGCCCTCCATTGCTTATGTACCATAGTGATGTTACGCCCTCCATTGCTTACTGTACCATAGTGATGTTACGCCCTCCATTGCTTACTGTACCATAGTGATGTTCCAGAGCGTCATTCACGATGCGTTCTCAGTAGATGTTGAAAAGCGTGGGCGGCAGAAGACAGCCCTGACGTCTACCAAACTTTGTCTGAAACCATTCTCCCGCGTATCCCAAGTACGGCACTGGTGGCTTTGGTATATAACTGCTTCATGGTGTTAGTCAGTCTATGGCCCATGTTGTATTTATTCATTGTGGCCCATAATGCCTCATTCCACACTTTATCAAAGGCCTTTTTTTAAATCTATGAACACATGGTAAATGTGTTGTTGGTGTTGTGAGTATTTATCGCAGAGAACCCTGAGATTAAATATTTGTTTGATCGTATTTCTTCCAGCCCTATGCCCAGCCTGTTCTTCAGCGATAATTTCTTCTGCCTGGGGTTTAAATCTGTTCAAGATGACCTTCAGCATCACTTTGCTGGCATAACAGATCAATCAAACTGATTGTTCTATAATTCTGGCATAGGTGTAGATTGCCTTTCTTTGGAAGTGAACACACAGCGGTTTCATGAAGCAGTAACAATGCATGTAGCATTAACAGTAACTACACAAGAGTTTCTTGTATTCTTGTAACTTCAAAATGGTTTCTTGTAGCAATGACAGTGAACACTCAAGGGTTTTATGTAGCAGTGACAGTAACTATACAAGCGTTTCTTATAGCAGTGACAGTAATTACGCAAGAGTTTATTGTAGTAGTGATATTAACTGCACAAGAGTTTATTGTAGCAGTAACATTAACTGCAGGGGAGCTTATTGTAGCAGTGACAGTAACTAGATATGTGTTTTCTGAAGCAGTGACAGTGAGCACTCAAGGGTTTCTTGTGTTACTTACAGTAACTACACGGGAGTTTCTTTTAGCAGTGACAGTAATCTCACAAGAGTTTCTTGTAGCAGTGACAGTAACCTCACAAGAGTTTTTTGTAGCAGTGATAGTGAGCACTCAAGGGGATTTTGTAGCATTGACAATAACTACATACGTGTTTCTTGTAGCAGTGACAGTAACTGCACAATAATTTCTTGTAGAGGGACATAACCACACAGGAGCTTCTTGTAGCAGTAACAGTGAAACTCAAGTGCTTCTTGTAGCAGTAACAGTGAAACTCAAGTGCTTCTTGTAGCACTCACAATAAGATGGAAGTGAGTACTGCCGATTCGCTTCAGCTTTAGATGTGCTGTGAATGTTTGAGTAAAGGGAGAGAACTAGAGAGGGAGGCGGTTAGGGACTGTCCATTCTCCACACAGAATGTAGAGACATCGACGCCGTCCGAAATCTGACCTGGTGTGTTTATCACTTCGAGACTGAATTAGTTTTCTTTGGGAGTGACACCACTTGAACCAAGAAAACGCTGTGCCACACAAGGAATACAGAAGAGGGTGGAGCAATGGTTCAAAGTCAAAGTCTTCAGATAAATTTTAAAAGTCTGAGATCTGAGTTTTTCAATCATATTAGAGAGATGTTAAAATAATTTTAGAGTGCCGCAGCTCCACGGCCATTTTGACTTGTGCGGATAAGATTTACATCATGTTTCGAGACAGCAGGCTTGGTCGTCGATTGTTTTCATGCACTCAATAAATGTGTTTTGTAAACTCTCTCGTGCTCATCCACTTCAACTGTGACAAACGTTAATTTTCAACGAAGAAGAGAGTAATGATGAAGTAGGAAAGAGAAAGACGAAAAAGAATTATTGCAGATTAATAGAAAGAAAGAAAGATAAAAAGAATAAAGAAACAAAAAAACAAAGAAGGAAGGAAGGAAGGAAGGGAGGAAGACAGAAAGAAAAACGTCCCTATAATAAAGAGAAGTGTATAAGCAGAAAGAGTTAATGTGAACCAGAGAATCAAGATTACATAATTATATTCTTACATGTCAAACACATACCTGCATCAAGTATACAGTTTTAAAACGTCATATTACGTTGTGGGCATGGTCGTTGTTTGTCTGCAAGCAAGCCCACGCAACTGTTTGCTTCTTGTGTAATAATATGTTGAAAATGACATATTACTCAATATTTCAATGAAAACATTTTATTGCTAACATGTTTATGTGTACACACACTCTGTCTAAATATCACACCACACTATTTGATAAGCCGCTGTTAGCCATATTTCAATGACAACATTTTATTGCTGACATATTTATGTGTACACACACTGTGTAAATATCACATCACACTATTTGATAAGCCTCTGTTTAGCCGTGTGGCACATGTTAAAGTAACATGATAGGTAACCTACTCTCACAATGAATCCATCAGCAATCGGTTCATATATAAAATGAAGATTTATGTATATTTAGCGTGGTACGAAATCTACCATTGTCGTATACTTTTTTCACAGATGCACAAGTTGTTTTATGAATGTAATTCTTGTTAAGCTACAAATCTGGTTGTTTGATGAATGTAATTCTTGTTAAGCTACAAATCTGGTTGTTTGATGAATGTAATTCTTGTTAAGCTACAAATCTGGTTGTTTTATGAATGTAATTCTTATTAAGCTACAAATCTGGTTGTTTTATGAATG
The DNA here is from genome assembly GCA_028829895.1 of Sinotaia quadrata. Taxonomy (NCBI): domain Eukaryota; kingdom Metazoa; phylum Mollusca; class Gastropoda; order Architaenioglossa; family Viviparidae; genus Sinotaia; species Sinotaia quadrata. The sequence continues at coordinate 133,698,522 of CM054180.1, read as the reverse complement.
TAATTCTTGTTAAGCTACAAATCTGGTTGTTTGAGTAAAGAAGCTCGACACTAAACAAGTCTTTTTTCCCTGAGAAATTGAAATATTTTCAGTACAACATGAATAAAATAGTTTGTTCTTTAAAGGTTACATATTTTCATTTTTTTTAAATTGTACTACATGGCGAGTGGTGGTGACTCTAGCTGCTGATTCAATGTTGTCTATATTGTGGGTGTAGTGTCAAAGTTTGCATTGTTTTCTCATTTACTCCTATTTGATATTGCAACCAAATACATTAAACAATGAAAGGGTCTTGAAAAAATATATCCATTCATTAATTAAAAGATTGCAGGGGTATCAGTAACAAACGGACCAGTTATATGCATACAGTAATCTGTTCACCCTATCCTATTGTTGTTTATAAGCAGATCACAAGCCTTCCTTTGATTACTTCCACAACATACTTATACTGTTGTAGTGGTTATGACAACCTAGTCGAATGTCACTCGATTACTTTCACAACATACTTATACTGTTGTAGTGGTTATGACAACCTAGTCAAATGCCATTTGCTTTAGTCGAATGTTCTAAGTAGGCAAACGGTTGATGGTCTGTCTGAATGATAAAAAGCTTGCCATTTAGGTAGGCTTGGAATTTCTGGACAGCACAGACAATTTCGAGACATTCATTCTCTGAAGTTGAATAATTTTGTTCAGCCACATTTACCGTATGGCTGGAGTAAGCTACTGCATATAAAATATCACTAGGTTCTTGCATCAGTACAGTGCCTAGCCCTGCACTATTCGCATCAGTTCAGAGTACACATTTTTTATCATAATCTTGTAGGTGAGCTCTTGACAATCAGTCTTTTTAACTGGTAAAACTGGTTTCACACTCCTCCCTCCAAATCCCTGTCTCTGGTTTGCCATTCCTCGTCAAATCAATAAGTGTTTTGATGCTAGCACTGACTTTGGGGAATGGATTTTCTCTTGTAACTGGCAAATCCCTAAAATGATTTAACATTCATCATCAAGGGTGGCCTCACCATCTCTTCAAGTTTCCATACCTTCGAAGCTTCCAGCTGCAGGAGACCTTGCCCCACTGTGTGTCCCAAATATTCAAGTTTAAAATATCCCCCCCCCCCCAAAGCATTTGGTTGGCTTAGCGGTAAGGTTACACTCTCCAAAACTCTGGATCAATTTCCATAATAATTGAATCTTTTCCTCTAGAGTCTGCATACTCTCAAATACACCCATAAAGTTTGCACATACACATTACTCGCTCACATACATAACGCAAAATTAACAAAAGACTGGTATTTGCATTTCTTTGATTCTTGAAATTGGTAATGTTACAGTATGACTGTATTGAAAGGGGTAATATTGCATGCCTATTGAAACTGCTTGATGCAATGATAATTTTAAAAGGTGACGTTACTGGAATAGGTAATATTAGAAATTTGCCATAGTGAAATGGGTAATGTTGTACGTTTACAGTATTAAAAGGGTAAACAGTAGTGAAATGGGTAATGTTGCACGTTTACAGTATTAAAAGGGTAAACAGTAGTGAAATGGGTAATGTTGTACGTTTACAGTATTAAAAGGGTAAACAGTAGTGAAATGGGTAATGTTGCACGTTTACAGTATTAAAAGGGTAAACAGTAGTGAAATGGGTAATGTTGCACGTTTACAGTATTAAAAGGGTAAACAGTAGTGAAATGGGTAATGTTGTACGTTTACAGTATTAAAAGGGTAAACAGTATTGAAATGGATAGTGTTACAAGCTCATTGTAGTCAAAATGGTGATGTTGAAGGCTTACTGTAGTGAAATGGATAATGCTGCACGTTTACAGTATTAAAAGGGTAAACAGTAGTGAAATGGATAGTGTTACAAGCTCATTGTAGTCAAAATGGTGATGTTGAAGGCTTACTGTAGTGAAATGGGTAATGTTGCACGTTTACAGTATTAAAAGGGTAAACAGTATTGAAATGGATAGTGTTACAAGCTCATTGTAGTCAAAATGGTGATGTTGAAGGCTTACTGTAGTGAAATGGGTAATGTTGTACGTTTACAGTATTAAAAGGGTAAACAGTATTGAAATGGATAGTGTTACAAGCTCATTGTAGTCAAAATGGTGATGTTGAAGGCTTGCTGTAGTGAATTGGGTAATGTTACACGTTTAAAGTATTAAAAGGGTAAAGATATTTTACATTTTATAGAAAGTTGCCCAGATTTCAACAAAGAGAAACAAAATAAAGTAAAGGTAAAAACAGTAAAATAGTTGAACACTTTATAAGAACGAAAGTTGGGGCAAATTAAAGCTAAAGGAAATTTAAAGTCAATGAAAACTAAAATTGACAAAACGACAAAAGAAAATAGATCGACCAAACAAACAAACAACAACAGGTGGTTATAATAAATAAAATAGTTGAACACTTTATAAGAACAAAAGTTGGGGCAAATTAAAGCTAAAAAAATTTAAAGTGAATGAAAAGTAAAATTGACATAACGACAAAAAAAAAAAAAATAGATCGACCAAACAAGTAAACAAATAGAGGTGGTTATAATAAATCCTAGACCATAAGTCGTCTGCTCCGATTCCCTTTAAAGTCACACGTGACCTGCGCTTTGACGTAAGATAATAGTAAAACTATTTAATCATGCGGACAGTTGTTATCTTGCCAAATGCTGCCTCACAGCTTCAATTTCAAAGCGCTTTGAAAGTCAGTGTTATTTGTTGACTTAGGATTTAGCCTAATTATAAATTCTCTTTTCACAAGCAAGGAATATAGGCTGTATATCTAAACAAACAAATGAAACTTTCAAAATAATGAAAACAAACATGTCTTGAGGGTCGACCGCTTGGGTAACAGGATCCTATGTTTATACGCCCTGTACTCCCAAAAGGGTACACACAAAAACCCATATAGGCCTAATATGTCCACGTGCCCACTGAAGGCCCACAAACACAATTACGAGTAATGTGGAAAAACCACTTAGGCATGCATCATTTGTTATCAGATTCCGATCTATTTAAACTTGAAATTTGGAAGTCAGCAAAATATTAATTTTATAAATCAGTAATATTATAAATATAGTAGTGTTGCTTTGAAATAAAGTATTAAGAAACAAGATGACTAATGCAAAACTATTAATTATGTCTACTAAAGAAAAAGTCTGCCCAGCAATCGTTTGTATTGCTCTCTACGCTTCATAACTTCGACTTCCTTTCGATTACATACTTTGGCTTCTAAGTCAGCGTACGCATTTTTAATTTATGTACTTCACAGAGAACGTACGGACATTTAGGAAGTTATTACGTAACGTGTAATTAAAATTTAAGTCTTACATTTTAGTGCTGAAAATACAGAAACTAACTTCATAATTATATACATATATATTTTTAAAATTTACTAGCACTGTCCTTGAAAATGAGCATGTAAACTACATTTTTGAACAGCTCAATCAGTTTACGCGCGCGCACATACACACACGCATGCACGCACGCACGCACACACACACACACACACACACACACACACACACACACATGTGTATATAAGCATGTATATACGTGTACGTATCTTAATTGAGGGCAAGTGTGTGTATGTATGTGTGTGTGCTTAATGTTTGTGTATAGTATATTTTGCGATAATTTACTACATCTGTCAATAACAGGGACAGGGGTTGAATGTCACTTTTTCTGGGCAGATTATTCTTTAGATTAATGCGTTATTTCGTACAAATCTTTCAAAGACTTATTTTATTGTTTGACAATTACATTGTCCAAAAGCAGCAGTATTCAGCAGGTGGATTGCTGATAGAAAAATATATATTATTTTATTTTTTTAAAATATATATTATTGAAAAGGCTGGAATTATAATGGAGCTTTCAAGGGAGATAAGTGCTTCCTATTTGACTGTGAAGTGCAAGTCTGAGTAATTGCTCTTTGTTGTTCACAGTTTGCTTCGCGTGTGCATGTGTGATAATCAATATATATGATAATAATGTGTGTCAAGACAAAAGTCCAAAGAGTACAAATGATATAATGAAGAATACAAATACTGAATAACTTAATTCTTTTCTCAATAAATTTAAGAAAACTGCAATCCTGGAGTGAAAGTAGCAAAAAACAAGCAAGCTATTCTAGTTTAAATATTAACAGTCTGAAAAAGAGCGAGTGTTTTCTAAATGTTTCAACAGCATAAAATAGTACTTCACAGACAAAACACACACACACACACACACACACACACACACACACACACACACACACACACACACACACACACACACACACACACACACACACATGCATTCAGGGCTTGCATATTGTTGGCCCCATTCAGCTTGGACTTCAGGGCTTGTATATCTCTATATGTCTTTCCGTACTCTCTTTTATATTTGGATTTAATTAGGGCTGCATATTTTCTTGATGTTGCAGTATCCCGAGGAATTTTTAAAAAACTTATCGCAATGAAGCATCATTGATTTTTCTATGCATAATTGTAGACCTTACGTTGTTTTAATCTTGTCTTTCTTGACGATAATTCTTAGTGGTCGGCATATTTAACATTAATGGTAACATAGATTGGACAACAAATGAAATAAATGAACTGGAAAAAGAAAACTAGAAATCTACTCACTACATATAAAGCCTCACATCAAAAAAAGCAGACGTAGACAGACTAGATATGTCGAAAAATGGGAGACAGGCCTTAAAAAAAATCAAAGAATGTCATATCATCATCATCATCATCATCGTCGTCGTCGTCATCATCATCATCATCATCTTCGTCGTCGTTGTCGTCGTCATTATCATCATCATCATTCTTCTTATTATTATTCTAATTATTATTTAATTCTGTTTTTACATTCCAGTGTCTGGATTTCTAATCTAAGATCCTGGTATTTTCCTATTCTCTCTCTCTCTCTCTCTCTCTCTCTCTCTCTCTCTCTCTCTCTCTCTCTCTCTCTCTCTCTCTCTCTCTCTCTCTCTCTCTCTCTCTCTCTCTCTCTCTCTCTCTCTCTCTCTCTATGTTTCTATCACTTGGAACAGCATAACAACGATGATTGTTGCTGTTCTATTGGACTTATTGACAACTAAAATATCGGGTATACCTATCTATCTATCTATCTATCTATAAATTTATCTTTCTATCTATCTATAAATTTATCTATCTATTTATCTATCTATCAGTCAATCTATCTCTCTGTCTGTCTATCAGTCAAATAACACACCAACATATTATACAGACAATAATTAACCAGTTATTTCAGTTAAATAACCCATCCACTGACAGACAATAAGTAATCAATTATCTGTGTCACGGGTCCGATTGCTCGGGCCACGGCAGTCAACGCCCTCTTAACAGAGCACAGATCGATGCAAACCCAGATCCTGCACCACGAGTCTGACTAAACTTGGTTGTGAAAAATCACCATGCCGCCAGTCAGCCTACCATGGTCGCAGCTTGGTAAGTTCAAAGAGACAAAATATACATAAATTCTTTTCACTTGCATCGTGAACACACGTATTGTCGCACTCACGTCTTCGTGATTAATTTCAGTATTATTTTTTTCCCGCCATTATTACTTTTTCCTTATAAAGTTTTTTTTTCCTATTTCATCCCCAAGTTATTTGTCTTCTATCTTTGTTTTCGTATCCTTGTCAGGTTGGGGTCGGGAGTATCGTCATAATCGCTTGAAATTATGTTTTAAATGGTTTTTAAACGTAAAGACAGGTGTCACCTGACACCGCTGAAGTGTGGGAAGACGTGTGGGTGGGGTTTCAAGTATTTTTATTTTCAAAATCCCATGCCACAATTAAACAGGAAAGTAAGTGGTGACACAATTCCTATGAAATTATGAAGACCGTTATTATTTTTACATTTTACTTTCTGTTGGAGTGTGGCTTAATTTATTATTTAACTATAATACCATTTTATTTTAATCTTTGCATTCTAGTGCGCCCTGACTGGAAGTGACTCTGCATGCCTTATTAAAAACAATCGTTACATTCTACAGCGCCCTGACTGGAAGTGACTCTGCATACCTTTTTAAAAACAATCGTTACATTCTACAGCGCCCTGACGGAAAGTGACTCTGCATACCTTTTTAAAAACAATCGTTACATTCTAGTGCGCCCTGACGGAAAGTGACTGTACATACCGTGTTAAAAAAAAAATCCTCATATTCCAGTGTGCCCTGACTGGGAATTTACTACATAAATGTCCTAGCTCGCATGATTCGCAGTCGATGAGGGATGGAAAAGTTTTCACCTTACACTTTACTGCGGGATTCGTTGTAATTGTAGCAGGTACTAATTTATGTTATCACTATATTTCTACATGGACATATAAAGCAGGTTTCTAATATATGTTATCACTATATTTCTACATGGAAACTCAACATATAAAGCAATCTTCTGAATTTCGACCTGGTCTCGTGTTTTGTGCTCCGTAGTTTGACTATAAGTAGATGAATATACTTTCATTGTATGTCCTTCCTGATAAAAGATAACTAAACAACACGATTTTATTTATGTTTGCTTTCACAAGTTAAGATAATATGCGTGTAATTTCGCCTTTGAACTTCATGCTACAGCAAAGTCTAGATGTGCTTCATGTTACAGCAAAGAATGGGTGTGTCTTCATGTTACAGCAAAAAATTGGTGTATCTTTATGTTACAGCAAAGAATGTGTGTGTCTTCATGTTACAGCAACGAATGGGTGAGTCTTCATGTTACAGCAAAGAATGTGTGTGCCTTCATGTTACAGCAACGAATGGGTGTGTCTTCATGTTACAGCAAAGAATGTGTGTCTTCATGTTAGGGCAAAGAATGGGTGTCTTCATTTTACAGCAAAGAAATGGTGTGTCTTCATGTTACAGCAAAGAATGGATAGCGTCATAAAAGAAAATCTCCCTGAATACATGTCGTTGTTCTTCATAGAGGTGTTTAACATATTACTCTTGTGCCAGTGTTAGAAACAGAAAGGTTATGATTTTTTCAAATATACAAGCTTCTATTAGTATAGTATTGATCATTAAAGGACATGTCTTTGTGTGTATTTACTGACTTCCTAAATATTGTCATATTATTGCGTCAGTCCGCCTAAGCAATAGTCATGCAATTACGTCAGACATCGTAGAAATTTTGGTTTTAGTACATTAGGTGACCTAGGAGATCTTAGAATTATTTAAGATAGTCATTGTCAGACAGTCTAATTATACGATCAATCAAATACGGTCATATGACGTAAGAAATGATCACGTAGTTATGTTAGATAGTATGACATACAATAGGAAATGTTCGTTTAAACGTACTTTTAAAGGGAAAACGAAATTAACCAAAACTCACTTCTCACTTTGAAACGACGTGTTTTATTAATATCTTACTTTTCGGCGTTCGTGAATTTAATATAGATTTAGGTTTGCTTGAGATGATGCATAATTCCTGTTTATACCTCAAGGTATTCAGAAATCGACAGCAAACGTAATCCAACATTACGTTTTACTTCACTTAGTCATATTTTCTAGGACTTTTGCTATAACCACAATAAACAGCAAAATACCCATTCACGTCAAATGCATGCAATAACTTAAAGTTCAAACTACTTTGCACCACACTGTTGTGAGTGATTCCGTGTCAGCGATAAGGATTTTGTTCAGCAAAATCTAATACAATAGTAAAGAGAGGATGACTGTCAATCAAACTTACAACCTGCCTGTTGCTAATCCTATAGGATTATACAGTCGATACCTTGACACTTTCTTCACCTGGTGTTTAGCACATACGTACACAGCTTATGGGACGGGAGGAAATCCGCATTACAATTGAGGTATGCTAAGAGCCGATAAAAAGTCTACAATAAAAAAGTTGCTTCATTTACATTAACGACACTGTCGCCATAAAACGATTATGTTAAAATAGTAAACGGTCTTATGATAATATTTGCTATAAGATATTCACTTACTACTTTACATTTTCAGTTAACTAAAAGTAAGCTAATCTGTTGCCATCCACAGTTTCAAATGTCGATGTCCTGCTTCTCACTGTTCACAAATGACCCGATGTGATAAAAAGACGTTTTTCATTTACCGACGGTAATTGTTATAAGGTGAGAAAGAAAGATTTACATCTGATAAGTGTTTCAATGGGATCCATGAGTTTTTAAATACTTATGTTTATAAGTGTGTCAATGGGATCCATGAGTGTTTAATTACTTATGTTTATAAGTGTCGACTAAGAGAATGACATATTGGTATAGACATTGTGAAGGACATAAAAGAATTAGAAAACGAAAAGAAAAGAAAAAAATCACATAAAGAAAGGAAGAAAATCTAAATGTCACCCATTTTCCAATTAGGTCACTGAATTGACACCTGGATCTAACCGTGTCATAGAAAAATGTCGTAGTACATTTCTGTTTATTAGTCTTCTCGGCCGAATGATCGGGTTGTAGGTCTGCTGCAGTTAGTCATCCAATTAGATTAAATTTAAATTGATTTTTGAAGACTATTCCAGAATAACGAATATGTGAATATATTTTAACGGTTGACAGTGGATGATAATGAATGTTCACAAATTTTCCATTATCATATCCATTCGGAAGTAAAGTAGACACTTCAGAATTGTACTGGAAAATTAAAGCACGAAATGTTCATTTTCATGATGTTAACATTGAATTTCCATCTTCTGTTACTATACTTAGTAGATAGATAGATAGATAGATAGATAGATAGATAGATAGATAGATAGATAGATAGATAGATAGATAGATAGATAGATAGATAGATAGATAGATAGATAGAAATCATAGATTTGAATCGTTATAAGTTTAAAACTTTTTGAATGATTGTTGCTACATTTAGGATAATTACTTTAAATGTTTGTATTATACATTGAAGCAGAATACTTTAACGCTAACACTTTAACGGCATATTATATAACCTTCACCTGTAGGTATATTTCCTACTACTATTAGCATAAATGTAGAAAATGTACCAAATCAGTGATCCGTCTCTATCAATATGAGGATGTATTTTAGGCAGACTATTTTGGGGGATAGTTCTAGATTTGGTAAAATGATATGATATACTCTTATTATATGTTTATATGATTTCTAGCAAAATAAATTATAATAATTAATATTAGCACTTACAGAGTTTCGTACAGAATACTGTATTCCAAATCAATAATTGGCATCACCAGGCTGTATTGAAACTTCAAGTACAACAAGAAGAAAACATCAGCTGTTTCATGAAAATATTGTGCTTGTGTTATTATAATATGATGCACAATAATGTCATATTGAACCTAGAACTAAATTTTATCACGCGTAATTATTTTTAGATTTTACAATGCACAACTGTATGTGGCAGACAATTTCAGGAGATGAAATAGACATATATCAGCATCAGTGTCTGCGTGTCAATACGCTAAAGAAATGTATACTATGGCCAAGTGGTGGCAGCTTGCTTCGTTGTAGTTTTATAAAACTATATATATAGTTTTATATATAGTTTTCACAAAACTTTCTCTAAGGTTTTTGTTCCAACTGTCATGTGTTTGAAGCGAACGCCACTTAGTTACTATTATTGCTAAATAATTAATCATCCAAAATTAAATACATGTAATGAGAATCTGAATGTATTTTATTAATGATCCTCCAGAGACACCACTGGTCTCTCTCAAATGGGGGATATGTGGGCGGTGTAAACGTTTTCTCGCTTTCACAATACTAAAGATAAACATTTACTGACACACAAGATCATCAACATTGAAAGATGAATGATGTTGCAGAATATATCATACATATGTAAAATAATCTAGGCTTTATATAAAAAAAAAAAGAAATATGCAAAATGTCGTATTATCAGTCGTGGTCGTAAGATAGGCGGGGCATAAGTTTGTGCTCGCGGGAGCAAGGCCACTGTAATACCGTATAAATACTGGAATACATCTCAAAGTCAAATGCCGTTTCCTGAAAATTGTTTTTGCACGTGATGAATCACACAAGAAGCGTCTTCCGAAGGTGTGCGCTTGTTTAAACATTTCTTCAAACAGAACAAAACGGCGTCAGTTGAAAACTCCATTTTTCTCCTAGACCACAATGGAAAAAAGATTGTTCATCACTGCAGCCAGCTTCCTGCTTCTGCTACTCGCTCTTTGCGGTGCTGCAAGTGCTGCACCAAACATCATCATTATCGTTGCTGATGACCTTGGTTGGTATGACATCGGTTTCCACAACCCTAAGATGCCGACTCCGACGATAAACAGATTAGCCGCTGAAGGCCTGCTACTGAATTTTTCCTACGCCCAGCCCACGTGCTCGCCCTCACGCTCCGCCCTGATGTCCGGGCGCTATCCGTACCACTTTGGTCTCCAGCATGAAACTGTAGAGGCTGGATACGAGCGCTTTCTGCCAAACGACGAACCGATTTTACCGGAAGCTCTGAACAGTCTCGGGTATGCCACCCACGCCATTGGCAAGTGGCATCTTGGCTTCTGCAACTGGAAATACACTCCGACCTATCGTGGGTTCGATTCTTTCTACGGTTTCTACAACGCCGGGGAGGACTACTACACCCACATCGGTAAGAAAAACGGCTACGATTTCCGTGACAACATGGAAGTTGACTACTCGGCGGTAGGTCAATATTCCACGACTCTTTTCTCCGATCGCGCCATCAAGGTCATCAGAGAACATGACAGAGAGAAACCACTATTTATATATCTGGCATTCCAGGCTGTCCATGGGCCATTGATGGTGCCAGAGACGTACATACAGCAGCATTGTTCCCACATCCTTGATGCCGATCGGAAAACTAAGTGCGGCATGTTGGCAGCGTTAGACGAGGCGGTTGCCAACGTGACGTCAGCACTTCGAGAGGCTGGCATGGCAGACAATACGTTGTTGGTCTTTACCTCTGACAACGGAGGTCCTGGTGCCGAGGCTGCCAGCAACTACCCTCTGCGAGGTGCCAAGTCGACGCTATGGGAAGGTGGTACCCGGGTGATAACATTCGTGCACGGTCCCAACCTGCTTGCAACAAGTGGCTCCACTTACAACGACATCTTCCACATCACTGACTGGTACCCGACTCTTGTTGAAGCTGCAGGAGGTGGTGCAGTAACAAACATCGATGGTGTCAGCCAGTGGCAATCCCTGACGACAGGATCTCCAGGTCCTCGACTCGAATTCGTCTACAACATTGACGAGATCGATAACTGTTCTGCCATCAGACAGGGTCGTTACAAGCTGGTTCAGGGTAACTTAGGAAAACCAAACGGATGGCAGGCACCCCCAGAACTGGAATCACTTAATTCCACGCTTCCAACCAAAGATCAGCGCAAAGACATCATGCTCTTTGACCTTGTCCTTGACCCTGAGGAACGAAATGACATTTTGAAAAACAACCCTGAGATCGTAGCAGGAATGATGGATAGGTTGGCATGGTACCGCTCCTCTCTTGTACCGTGTGGTACTCTAGAATACATCGAGTTATCCGAACCAAAGTACTATGACCATGTTTGGTCGCCTGGGTGGTGCTAACTTTCTTTGGAACCATTTTGTTTCCTGTACTAGCATTGCTTGGACAGAGTACGTTTCCTTATTAAATGTTTGCTATTTGGGAACTTGACACTAATTATGTTATAGAGGCCTAAATCTGATTTATCCATTGATAGGATTTACATATTTATTTTAGTCAATAAAGAGAACTAAGAATTGTTCTATATTATGAGGATTTATTTTGTCAGAGAATTATAGTTTATTTATGTATTAGAAAGTCAAAATAATATTTACTTAGTAAGAAGTGTACTGAGGTTTTTGGCGGATTCAACTTTATTTATGTATTAAGAGGTCAAACTTCTTGTATTCACTGAACTAAACTTTTTATTTATATATTAGAATGGGACTGAATATTATTTAAGAATGAGAAAGGACCCAACATTAAATATACTTTAGTGTAACATAATTCAGAGGTAAACACTATTTGCACTGATTACAAACTTTATTACATGGAAGACAACATTATTTTAAAATTTACGGAGACTAAAGTAAATGACTTAATTTTAGATGCGCTCTCTCTCTCTCTCTCTCTCTCTCTCTCTCTCTCTCTCTCTCTCTCTCTCTCTCTCTCTCTCCAGGTAATTGAATTATATTTTTTCTTTGACTCTTAAGTTACAAAGTTTGGCGAAAACACTTTGAACATATTACCAATGCTGCTGACAGGCGAATGAATACAGTATTAAATAATATTACTTCTGACTAGTGTTTTCTGCCGTTGTTACTTGTGCATTCGTACATCTAAAAAATGTGTATGATTGCGTAAACGTGTCTGTGTATGAGCGTATGTTATGTATGTAGGCAAGCGTGCTTACACGTCTTTAACCAAGAAAACAAGAACAATAACAGTGTACATGAAACTGTGGTTAGTATTTAAATTTTGTTTAATTTTTACTTTGTTAAATTATTTACAAACTGAATGAAACAAATTCCTAACATCCTTCTAATACACACACACACACACACACACACACACACACACACACACACACACACACACACACACACACACACACACACACACACACAGGAAGATGCGGGCTCTCTTGGCGAGTATTGTGTTTCTTTTTTCTTTGCACCACTCTTGAGTGCGTTGTCAAAACCAAATACCACAATAATATATGGTCTACAGAGCAGTACTAGATTTCTTTGGAATCACTTTACTACCTCTGTAAACGTTGTTTTATCAGTCAGAGGACGAACATTTACTTTGCAGTACGGGGGTGTCATGTGATAGTTAACTCAAATGAACTCGGGCTTGGTACCTAATACAAACATATTAGGACTGAATACTGAAAATATAACAAGAAGTCAGTCAAACATTTCTCTAACCCTGTGACCATAATAAACATTTTTCGCAAGCTACCTCTCTAGCATTTTTTTAACCCTATAAACATAAACAAAAAGTACTTTTCATGAATATTTCTAACATTTTTCTAACTTTGTGAACATAATAATAATTTCAACTAAGTTACTTATCTTACATTGATACGTTTAAACGAAAATATTCGTATCAAACTACTAAATAATAAAGAACATATTTTATTAATCACTAAAATATTTCTACATATAATAACATTGTTACATCTGTGTCTTGTTTGGCCAGAGTTAACGAAAAAATCACAAAGGACGGATTTTGAACGCACTCTCAGTCTTTGTACACTAAAATTAAGATAGGCCATATAATATTTGTACACTAAAATCAAGATAGACTATATAATATTTGTACACTAAAATCAAGATAGACTATATAATATTTGTACACTAAAATCAAGATAGACTATATAATATTTGTACACTAAAATTAAGATAGACTATATAATATGTGTACACTAAAATCAAGATAGACTATATAATATTTGTACACTAAAATCAAGATAGTCTATATAATATTTGTACACTAAAATCAAGATAGGCTATATAATATTTGTACACTAAAATCAAGATAGGCTATATAATATTTGTACACTAAAATCAAGATAGTCTATATAATATTTGTACACTAAAATCAAGATAGACTATATAATATTTGTACACTAAAATCAAGATAGACTAAATATTATTTTGCCCTCCCATAAGGGAGCTCACCAGTAGCCCTACAACTACGAAAATAGTCAGGCGATAAGGGAGATAACCAGTAAAAGTAAAACTCCTGCACAGGCCCCGGTTTATTCATTGCTTTAACCTTAATGAAGGCAGTGTATGGAGAGAAAAAAAAAAGGCCAGTTGCAGAGACACTGGTAAGCAATACCTGAATTATTTCAGCACTGATAATTGATAACTGGTTAAAACAAAGTAAATTCCTCCAAATGTGATTCTTTTTTATAGAAAGTCTACACTACTAAAATTCACACACATGTCAATCTTAGTGATCCAATTACCGACTTTACAAAATAAAACCATTGTCTGCGTTTAGAAATGTTTAACTAGAGCACAGTCTGTTGCATTAGGGTTTAGTGCAAACGTTTGTCAATAGTATTAGCATAAGCGTATACTTTTATGATAATTCTCAACGCAATCACAATGCAGGGCTGGCCAGAGCCTTAGAAATTTAAGATGACTACTGGAGAAGAAACAAATCGCCGAGACCATGTCTCCTTTTTCCCACACGTGTGCCAAAAGGTTTCTTGAGATTTGTTACTTGAAGTTAACCCAGCATCTCTCCAACGGTCACAATCCCCAACCCCACCCCATTCGAGTGTTTTTCTTTGCGACTAAAGGGGAAGTGTGGGAAATTATCACTTTTGTAAGTGGGCTATTCTCTGTTCTTAGAAATATAATGCTGACATGAGTTTGAAAATTCACTCCTTATCCAAGAATACTACTAAATAAAACGTTATAGATATTTCAGTGTATAAGTATTAGAGTGTGTTTGAATACGAATGTAAGTATAGATAGATAAATAGATAGAGAGAGAGATAGAGAGAGAGATAGATAGAGAGATAGATAGATAGAGAGATAGATAGATAGATAGATAGATAGATAGATAGATAGATAGAGAGATAGATAGATAGATAGATAGATAGATAGATAGATAGATAGATAGATAGATAGATAGATAGATAGATAGATAGATAGATAGATAGATAGATAGATAGATAGATAAATAGCGTGGAGGAGAACATTTGCCTATCCCATTTCAAAACTTATTAATTATATTTCTATATTCTAATAATAATAATAATAATAATAATAATAATAATAATTTACTGTTATCACCACCAGTTTTGTAACATCACCTCTTAGCGGACATTTTCATTTTATTTATCGTTCCTGCAAATACATGCCAAAGATAATTATCTGTTGTTGGGCCATTTATAAAATCATTTAAATACTTTTGTTTATATCATGTCTCTCTCTATGTATTTATTCACTCTGTGTGACTGTCTGTTTATCGGTTTGCACTGTTGAGACATATTGACACCGAAACTTAAGGCTCACAGTTAAAAGTGCAATATTGTTTACATAACAAAAAGACAACCATCTGCATGTACTTCGATATTCACGAACATATCTTGCTACTTTTAACCATGATATCTTACGAACATATCTTGCTACTTTTAACCATGATATCTTACGAACATATCTTGCTACTTTTAACCATGATATCTTACGAACATATCTTGCTACTTTTAACCATGATATCTTACGAACATATCTTGCTACTTTTAACCATGATATCTTACGAACATATCTTGCTACTTTTAACCATGATATCTTACGAACATATCTTGCTACTTTTAACCATGATATCTTACGCCAACTTCTAAGATCATTAAATCAATTGTCGGAGTAATTTGCAGTCGTAAGTAGAATGGTATGATGAAAACACCCCTCAAAAATAAATAATTTTACATTGTATATACTTAATTAAATTATTTTATACGATAATATAAAAATTCTTATATATTCATCTTTCTCAGCCTTATAGGAAAAGTTTATCAATCCTCTCCGAATAACTATGACAGCTCTCTACAGATGTTGGTCAGTCCTCTACGGACAACTATGACAGCTCTCTACAGATGTTGGTCAGTCCTCTACGGATAACTATGACAGCTCTCTACAGATGTTGGTCAGTCCTCTACGGATAACTCTATCTCCACCACTCCCTCCAGACAACTATTTGAATCCTACTAGATACCCCCATAGCCTTCTAATAATAACTCTCAACCCTCTAGAGAAGTGGTTATCAACCGTTTTCCCTCCATGCACTCTTTTTACCATAAGTAAGAATATCACACACACACACACACACACACACACACACACACACACACGCATGCACGCACACGCACACACACGCACGCACGCACGCACGCACACACACACGCACACACAAGTACACATACACACACATACACACCACCACCTTGCTAGATTGTCTGACTCAAAAGCTGCACTCCAAATAATATGCTATTTGAGTCTGTGTTCCCAATTCCCTCCTCCTTGAAGCCCTGAAATTCTACCCTGGGGGAAATTCCTTGAATTCCTTTATTGAAGATCCCTGCTCTGGACAAATGCTTAGCTATCTTCTAGTAGCCCAATCAGCCCTCTACATTCGATCTTTCTCATCCCCGCCCCCCTCCCCCTTAGAGATAACGCTCGAACCACTATAGGTAACTCCCCCTCTCCAACGTTCTAGACACAACAATAAACTATGTAAAACTACTGTCACAGACCTTTTAGAGATTACTTACGGTCTTCTATCAAAAACGCTCGCCAGCATCTAGAGACATTTTTTTTTTAACCATTTAGAGAAAAACTCTGAGACTTTACAGACATCTCTGTCAACTGTCTAATCTCAACTTTCTCAGCCCTTCATAGACTTAACTGCAACAGAAGTGAACATTGTAATATTTTGCTTTCAATCATGTTAAGGGTTACAAAACGACCCCACTCGACATTACTAAACTCTACAGGACACGACATGACATCATCTTGCACTACAGCATTTGATAATGTACTAACAGTAACTCTCTATGCTTGTGTTTAACACTATACTATAAGTAACTCTCTATACTTATATTTAACACTATACTATCAGTAACTCTCTATACTTATGTTTAACACTATACTATCAGTAACTCTCTATGTTTATGTTTAACACTATACTATCAGTAACTCTCTATACTTATATTTAACAATATACTAACAACAACATTTAAGGTGTAGAGCAATTAACAATTAAAATAGAAAAGAAGAATAAATAGGTTAAATATTTTATGCGCGATTCTCATCACAATGAAATCGTATACTGTTCCAATATTATAATTGTTCGCTTTTCTACACATTGGCACCTTTAAATACGAGCAATCAATTACGCTTGAATATCAGTTGATTTAGATCAGAACTATATAATAGATTATTTGTAATATGACTCATGCCATACGCCTCCTGAAGTGGGCTCGTCTTTCACTCAGATACAATGTGGAATTTGGACCACGCCTTTCCCCCCAGGTCACATCCATTAAAAAATAACATGTAGCAAATTTTGTCCCCGTTTCCTAAGATTTTGATGGAAACTAAACATGTGTTGGCGTTCATACAGGTCCAATCTCTTTATCGTGGTAATTGTTTCGTATGCCTTTCCAGACTGATCGCTATAAACATTAGTTATTACTACTATAATCTACTAATATGATACCAAACACTATAGTAGTTAGATAACTTAATATAGGGGATTGTGTATACGAAAAATGAAGTTTGTTATTGTAAGACCATGTAAGGACCATGTGTTTACCAAAGGTTATAGCTGATGATTTTGACTAAGTTTATTTGTCTGTTTTTGATAATGACTAATGTTGTTAAACTACGTTTTCGGTGATAACGGCACCATTAGGTCTGCTTCTATAAAAATGACTTTTTTTTTTTTACACCATTCAGATCCGTAAACAGATAAAATCCTTTAGATCTGTTGTAAGGAAAATTACACTGAATTAATTGATCAAACCACTTGACGAAGCCATACGGAGAGAGAGAGAGAGAGAGAGAGAGAGAGAGAGAGAGAGAGAGAGAGAGAGAGAGAGAGAGAGAGAGAGAGAGAGAGAGAGAGAGAGAGAGAGAGAGATTTTATTCTTGCTGTGAAATATTTCGGAATAATCAACTTATATTTTACAGCATAATGTTAAACCTAGTCATTCGACCTGTTCGAAATAACCCTGTTTAATATGGAAAAGATAATGAATTTCAAGCATAATTAATTATTTAGAATAATTATCTTCAGGCAACTAATGCGTCTAGACATATTTTTATTTTTATAAACCCAGTGGCAATCACATTCCGGGAATCGATTCACGACAGGAACAAACACTAACGGCGACCAACGTCATTGTGGGTGACATCTGATCCAAGTCTGAAAGGGAGCATAATTTGTACAGAACAATGGACAGAGTTGTCAGTCCCCGAGGCAAAAATTCCCCACAGTCTCTTTAACGAGGGGTATTCGACCGTGGCTTACGAAGCTTCTGAATTCGCCTGACAACAATCGCACATCATTTCTAATGCTTCGATTAATTGCTCGCACCCGTTTGGTTAATTCATCAACTGCTTTCGCGAACAAATGCACAAATATGACTTTTGTTTATCAGAAGCGGTAATTTCCCTTGATTGTCATCTGGGAAATGAAGAAGTGTGTGATCACACTTTGAGATGTGTGTTGTATACAGATCAATTGAATATTCTTCCCTGCTTGACGAGCCGCGAGCTAGGCTAATGATATTAGTACAGGCATTGATAATACAATGCTGATATATGTCAAAGCATTGCCTGCTAGTCAATGCTTCAACTATTGCTGTCTGACTGCAAGTGTTGGACTTAGCTTCTCTACTTATCTTTTCCTTTCTTGAAATAATTTTTGTTGTAGTGGATACGCATTGAAAGGATACTAATCAGAATTTTAAAAATTGGATCAATTTAATCAGATCTGGATTAATCGTTTGGTTGATAGATACAAATAAATTACAGGGTGTTCCTATGCATATATAATTTGTCTCTGTGTGTCTGGTCTGGTGTTTACCATTTTCTTGCAGAGGACACTATGCCAATTATGATATAAAGGACATTAATCATTGCTATATTCAAAGAATGAAAACATGAACAACTAGCTTACTGAAAATGAAATGTTTGCTAATTATTTCCAAATAAAATGCATGTTGGTATATGAGAAAAAAATAATCAAAATACATTTACTATCAACCCTTCTTTGTGTATCCATCAATCTTTCATTACTAAAGCCCAAATCGTCGCGGGGGTGGGGGGGGGTAATAGTCTATCCTGCTTTACACATGAATCATCATAACTAATCAAATACTTCACAGGCATCCAGAAACTGTCCACTGAATGGAACAAATTGCTGAAAGTCTTTTCCAGTTAGTTTATAATAAATAGGTGTCTTGACAATGAATCTAACTGAAGAAAAAAATACATGAGCCAACCGTTAATTGAAAATAGATTATTGCTTGACTGTGTGGCATAACGTCTTCCTTGGCAGTGTTTGGGGGTGAAGGCTTTTGACAGGTGGTCCCAGGATTAAACTAAGCTCTTGTTGATAGAATGCTCATGTCATTTTACTAGAAATTATTTATTAAGTATTGTAAAATCCATTTTGTACTATCACACCAGTCAAGATGACAAAGTGAATTGTAAAACACAAATTTCTATAACGTTTTATGCCTATTAAGTTATTGAGGCAATTGTATATCTTTCTTTGATAATGTAATTGAATATAAAGTTATCTGTTAATGTTATGAGAAAGACAGAAACAGAATAGACTTAAGAGACATTGTTAGGAGAGAGTTGACACATGCACTTGTTTATTCTGCAGTGTTTCAAACCAGTTCTGAGTTTTGACTTTCCAGTTGGCAGCTTGCAGTTGTGAGTTGTGAATACTCAGCTGTGAAGTCTGTGACCAGTGAGTTCTGTGACCAGTCTGTGTCCTGGGTTGTGACCAGCACAGCATCCAGTCCCGTATCCAGTTCAGTGTTACCAAGTTGGTGGTGACAAGTTCTGACCAACAAGTGATTAGGAGCAAATCTATTGAAGTCCACGTTGGAAGCCTCAGTGTAATGTGTAAATTGATATCTGCACTTCCATGGAAAACTATGAAGGCATCTCTCAGCAGCTTGATATAAACTCAAGCAAGAGAAGAGAGGGGGGATGTTGAGCAGTCAGAACGTCGACAAATAACATGGGTTATCAACCAACAAACTTATCGTGCACTTTAGAATGTATTCTCTTACAAAATATCACAAGGCTCTTTTCAGCAGTTATGTGCGGTTAGTGTATCATTCATCTATCAATCTCGCTTTTCTTTTTCCTCTCTCTGCCTTTACTCTGTGCGTGTGTGATTATACCTTTTTCAGCACTTTAATGCCCGCTCCCAATTCCCTGCTCAGGAACAGTGAGTGATTGTGAAGTATTAGTGATGTGATTATACCTTTGTCAGCACTTTAATGCCCGCTCCCAATTCCCTGCTCAGGAACAGTGAGTGATTGTGAAGTATTAGTGATGTGAATTATTAAACACTAACGAAATCTAGCGCGATGAGATAAATGGTGTTCCCTTCCCTTCCAGTCTCTACCCTCCTTCACCTCCCTTAAAAGTAAGCTAAAGTACTCATCCGGCTGCCTCCACCCTCCCACTATCCTTACAGAAGAACCATTCCCTTCTCTTCTCAATCGCAGGCTTGCACACACATACACACATGCATGCGTGCGCGCGCGTACACAAATGTGCCAATTGTTCATCATTAAATATTCACATAGTCAAGTGACAATAGTGACGTCACTGAATCATTACATCATATTTATTTGTAGACACCAACAACGGCATGTGTATATATATGAAGGCACTAATGTAAGCGACTAAAAAAATAATAACCTATAAACAGATCGTACCTGCAAATAGCGATCACTTAGTAGCGTCAGCAGTAGAGCAGTCCGTTCCTGCCCACATCCATAATAATACGTCGGTTACGAAACCCAAAATAAGCT
Source organism: Sinotaia quadrata (assembly GCA_028829895.1). Taxonomy (NCBI): domain Eukaryota; kingdom Metazoa; phylum Mollusca; class Gastropoda; order Architaenioglossa; family Viviparidae; genus Sinotaia; species Sinotaia quadrata. The sequence goes on along the minus strand of CM054180.1, from coordinate 133,677,979 downwards.
ATAAATGTGAAACCCACAACAAACCATCAATGGTGAGCTATCAGCGACGAAACCCAAAATACGCCTCTAGTGACGAAAAAAAAACAAAATCAAAATCTTACTTATTCTACCAGTTATGGAGCTAAGCAATTTCTACGTCATCAATGAACGCAAATAAATTCCTAAACACGTCAAAACTGTTCATATTTGCAATTTTTTTCACACAAGCAAATCCTTATATAAGACACCATTGTCGAACGTGAGCTAATCCTTACCTACGGCTATTGTTTTTTTTAAGGAGACAAATCCATTAATACGTCATATCAAACCATGTAAACCATTACTATTCCATTACTGATAGGCAGTTTAAAAAATCCTTAACTACATCACCATCATTATGTAGGCCATTACTAGTAACAATGAACCGATCTCTTAATATATGACATCATTGCTAAGAAAAGGCAAGTTGTAAATTTATTTTCACTGACGAACATAAATACATTAGCAATGCGTTACCATAAATCCCTAGTAAATAATCAATCACCTGGTGAGTATCACCAACTTCCAACGCATACATCAGTATTGGAAACAGAAGAATCAACTCAGCAAAAGCAAACAAACTCAAATATCATTTAAAGTCATCGCTGAAGAGTACGTTCAAAAATGCAGACTACTACAAGTGATCGCGTGTTGACTATAAGCACGCCTGCAAACCAGGACTAGTGATCGCGAGTTGACTAGTTGACTATAAGCACGCCTGCAAACCAGGACTAGTGATTGCATGTTCACTAGTTGACTATAAGCACGCCTGCAAACCAGGACTAGTGATCGCGAGTTGACTACAAGCACGCCTGCAAACCAGGACTAGTGATCGCGAGTTGACTATAAGCACGCCTGCAAACCAGGACTAGTGATCGCGTGTTGACTATAAGCACGCCTGCAAACCAGGACTAGTGATTGCATGTTCACTAGTTGACTATAAGCACGCCTGCAAACCAGGACTAGTGATCGCGAGTTGACTATAAGCACGCCTGCAAACCAGGACTACTGCGATATCGTCGTGTGCTAAGCGTCAGCAACCACGTCACAATCTATTAATCACATCACATTCCATCAGTTTTCAACTCAGACAAGCGTGTATGCAGGCTATATGTTTGGCAGGGTATGCAAGACTTTAAATCAGCATTTCTCAACCTTTCTACCCTAGAGGAACCCTTGATACACACAAATCAAAATATCTACAGTGTTTATTTTTTCAATCCCGATCTCTTGAGGAACTCCATAGCGGTCTCGCTTGAAAAAAAAATACCGGCTCTAAATATTTTATCACTAGCTCGAAAAAGGAAGTATAACAACGTAATGTTACAACAGCATAAACAAGTCCCTGTTATAGTAATATATTATGATCACAAGGAAGTCTCTAAATATTTTATCACAAGCTTTAAGTCCTTACAACGGTCATCATTGATAAAGGTAAGCAAATTAAGAATAGGATTAAACAACGTAAGCAGTACCCAATGTTATCAAACAGCGATATCATAGGAGTCATTGTGTAGGCGCTTTGTATTTAACAGTGATATCATAGGAGTCATTGTGTAGGCACTTTGTATTTAACGGTGATATCATAGGAGTCATTGTGTAGGCACTTTGTATTTAACGGTGATATCATAGGAGTCATTGTGTAGGCGCTTTGTATTCAACAGCGATCAAATAGAAGTCATTGTGTAGGCGCTTTGTATTCAACAGCGATAAACGTCAACGACTCCATAAGTTGTGAATACTAAACAATGGAGTCCAGCAGTGGTGAATATAAACAAGTCAATATGTAGGTTACAAGAGAGGAAGGTAAACAAGTCTATATTTTTAATACGTCATCGCTAAATGACGTAAACAAATCCCTTTAATGGAGATCGCTACAAGGCTTAAACAAGTCGTTACACCACTTCTCCTGGAAGGACGTAAACAAATCCCCGTTTACAACGGTCAACGACTACCGACGTCATCAATCCTAACTCTAAACAGGCGTGCACGTGCTCTGTTCTAAAGACTCAAATCTTTTTGACAACTAAGCCACCAAAGACAGGACTCACTTCAAACACTCCATGCACAATTGAGACTGCTTAATATTTGTATCATAGGAATCAACTGTTGTCAACACTGAAGTTGACAATGAAAGAAGGAAACCTATACCGTTGCTAAATTGGTCGGAACTTGACCAGTCAGAGCAGAGTACTGTCAATGGTGCCAGCAATGCTACTCATAAAACACGTTTTCTGAAGAATCAATTTTCTCGTTTATACACGAGTGTTTGGCCATAGATTACCTCCCTTGTGATGACCCGCTAAGAAGCTTAAATGCGCACGGGCACTTTGCGTTCCATACATATTGAGATGATGTCCAATGCGTGTGAATGGTGATGGATGGGAGTGGGGTGGGGTGGGGGAAGAAAGGTGTTTGTTGTAATGTTTGGTGGGGACGTGATATTTATCCGTGCACAGAAGTGTCGCTGGTTGTACTGGTATGTTTTAATGTTTGTTGTTTAGAATGACTTGAACAGAAAATTAAGATATTTTGATTATGTAGTTCATTTTATTAGGACCTTCTTTAGAGTATTGGAAGATGGCTTACACCCGGATAAAAGTTGGTTGGGAGGTGGGGTGGGGGGAGACTCGAAACATAATGATAGGAGTACCATATATTTTATGCATACCATTGTGTGCTTAGTTAATAAGTGGGTTAAAGTAGAGATTGCTGTTTATTTTATTTTAGAGATCATCGTGTGAAATGTCGACCTTTTCTTTCACTGCATCCTCGACACAATCAGTCTGCGTTTAACGATGGTCGATAATACTCTATAAACAAAAGTAAATAAATTATTTAAATGTATTCAAATTGCAACCTAGAAATGAAGGTTCACGATGACCCAATGAAAGCCAGACTACACTAATCACGTATCTAAATTTAGACTTTGAAAACTGTAAATCGACCAGATAACATTTTTAATTTTTGCCCACGATTACCAGATAAATTTAAAGAGCAAAGAAAGGGGGAAATTAAAGATGGCGGGAATTTGGGGCGACGCACGACAGAGGACCATGGCGCGATGCGTGAATGACACTAGAGTCTTGAGAAACATCTAGTGTTTGCTGAGCTAGTCAAGTTCTACTCTCACAAGTAAGATGAATTGCCGGCTCGTCGTGTGTCATCGATTTGCTATCACTGTACTAGAAGGAAAGCGCTATTAAAGAATCGATTGTGAAGGTACCGCCCACCCTCACGCTCGCTCCGTCCACTCGCTCGCGCACACACACAGATGAGCGCGCAAATACATTCATTGCTTTTTGCCCACCCCAAAAATAATATAAAACAAATATTTTATGACTAAGGTATGTTTATTCAAGTACAAAAAACGTGTCCATTAATAAACATGCGATTTAATTCTTCCAAACAGCAATAATGCGAAGACATAGCACCACAATTCGCTTGCATCAATGTATGTGGACATAATGAAAATAAACAATTAGTCAAGTCGGTTTCTAAACACTGAAACGAAATTTGAAATTTATTTAAGTGGCGAATCTTTTGGTTTGATTTGAAATCTATTTTAGCGACACGTCTGTTAATTTGAAAGGGAATCTATTTTAGTGATGTGTCTGTTAATTTTATTGGAAATCTATTTTAGTTAGGTGTCTGTTAATTTGATTCGGAAACTCTTTTAGTGAATTGTTTGTTAATTTGTTTGGGAATCTATTTTAGTGATATGTCTGCTAATGTGGTTTAGGTGATGTGTCCTTTGGTTTCTGTTATTGTACTCTGGTTCTCATGCTTCTCTTTTCTTTCTCTCTAACTCTCTCTCCATCAACTAATCCATCCATCCATTATCAGTCCATCCATCCATCCATCCATCCATCACTCCATCTATTCATCTATCTATCTATATATCTATCTATCTATCTATCTATCTATCTGTTTGTCTATATGTTCGTCTGTCCATCTGTCATTTGATGGAGAATTCTCCCACATATTTGTAATATAAATTTTCACATTTTGATCTGTGATTTTTGAATGAGATGCTATTTTTGAATTGTATTAGTTGGAAATCTTGCATAACGTTTATTTTTGAAATAAAAGTCCAGAATGGACAAGGATGAATGGGGAGAATAAGCTGAGTGAGTGAGTACGCGCCAATAGTAGCCGTGGGGGTAGGGCTGTTGTTATTGTCCTCGAGAATGCTAGATCCGTGGTATCTAAGCAGTAACACGTCCACTTCAAACATTAGATCTGTAATCTTGATTTTACATTATTGCGTGATGGACAATTTTAGGCTGATTTACTTGTGAGCTTTTTTTTTTTTTTGGGGGGGGGGGTTGTCACATGCAAGTTGACAGAATGTGGGTTGGAAGGTGCGAGAAAGTCATAAATATTAATTAGCTCTAGGTGGATTTTGAATTAGAGAGGGTTAGAGATGGGCGAGGTTTCAAGAGTAAAAGAAAACACAGTGGAAATTATATTCTTTACTCTTTGCAAACGATTCTTTTGGTGGGTATTGAGACTGGATCCCTTTCTATCACGAGTTGTACATCGAACTGAGAAGACCTTGGCTAGGTAAGGTAAAGACGTTTCTGTATTGTGTGAATGGTTAGGTTTTATTAGGAATATTATGTTATTTGTAACATGTTTAACTAATTTCTTGCAGAGGCAGTCAGCAAAATAGTATTTATTAATGGAGTAATTTGCAGTACACTTTGTCTCTGCGATTACATGTGTTTCAGGTGTGTTTGTATGTTTGTTTGATTGTTATGGGTAGGGATTTCAGTCTATCTTTAGTCTGAAATCTATGATATGTGCTTTTGATACTGACTTCGAAGTTATTCATGATGTGTTCTATTGAGCATATACCAGTGTGACATATCTTGTGCATTGAATACTGAAACTAAGTCGTGATTGTGAACAGTGACTCTAGTGTGACATGTTTTTTTGCCAGCGCATTGAATACTGGGGCTAGGTCGTGATTGTGATCAGTGACTACAGTGCAGCCTTCACTTATCACACAATGTGTGTCATTTGCCAATGATGAGAAAGTAGACCATGATGTTTTTTTGCAATTCCTTCTAAATATTGTTAAACTGTTTTTTTTTTATTATTTTTTAAATAATTGTTCAGTCTCGAGTATCTGTGAGTCCATCACGACTTCTTTTGTTTATTATCATTTATTATCATAATCTATAGTGTTAGTCCCATGATTACATCTTGTTCTCTGTCTATATATCTAATTATGTATCTATCATATAAATCTATTTCTTAGCAAAATAATACAGTGGGGTCCTTGAGTGAAAATGATGGCGTACCAGCATAATGGTGTAACAGTTGCAGATAATTTATTCGTTTTTAACCAGTAGCCCGTACTCTGCACCATACACTGATACATGTTTTACATAATTAACTATTGGTAATATTTGGTATAATTCATTATTACAATGTGTGGTGGATTGAATTTCAATCTATGGAAATATTACGTGTGACATTAAATGTGTCTTTAATATTGTGGAAGAAAGAAAACGTTTATAGCGCCCGCATTTCCGCCAAGTGAGAGAAATGAATGGTGTCTGCTGGAGAATTATTAATAGCATAAGTTAAGATTTTCATCACTTGTTATGGACGATGAATTAATTAAAAATAATAATAATAACCATTATTAGGTGGCGCTGGCTTCACACAACGTCACCCTAAAGTAAGGCTGTATTTTTTTCTTGATGATGAATTACAAGACAAACTACGTGCCATTGGTTAAATTATTTTTCATATGTAAGAAGTCAGATTCTGTCGGTGACGGTTAAAAATTGATAGGGTTCGGTGTTTTTTTTTAAGAAACACCTCTGACAACTTGATTATTAATAGAAGGCGTTCTGGATATTCTTGCACGAAACCAAATTAGATTTCAAATATTTCTTATTACACGGGGATCTTGTAGCTGAGACAGAACTGGATAAAAAAATTCTCCTAATAGGTTTTCGACTAGGCACATCCTCAATTAGGGCATAATTGACAACAATTTATTTTTTATCTTTGATGCAGAAACCTAACGTAAACTTGCATTATCAAAGACTAACACTTAAAAATATATTGATTTTCATGTAGGATTCAAATCTGTTTCCAAACCTGTCTACCTGACGATTTCTATGGCGCCAACGAACATGGACGGAAATAGAATCATTTAGCTAGATATATGGACGGAAATAGAATCATTTAGCTAGATATATGGACAGATAATTGAGAGGATATCTGTTTATGTTTTGCTGTTTTTCTATGGAGGATATCTGCTTGTGAAAACGTTGTAGGCAATAAACAGTGAGAGTGTTGTGTGCAAGAAATTGTGAAAAGGTTTTATGCAATAATAAATAGTGAGTGTTGCATACATTAACGAGTAGTACTGTTGTATGTGTGGTAGCTGTACTGTTGTAGCCACGCTTGATAAGAGATGGAGTTACTATTTGTCCAACAGAATTGCTGATGCCGTTTATTTTTGTGTGACAAAACGTTCTTATTGCGTGTTGTACGCAGCAACAGCAGCAATAAATACTCACAATAGAAACTAATTCATAATCTAAGCGTGACGTTTATCATTTTCATAAATGGTGGTAGATGTGTGTTTGGTAAGTACAAATATAAATTTTAAGTATCAATGAATGGGTGTCGCACGCATTCTGTGGCAAACTACCCGCTTTCCAGAAGTGTTGTTTCTGTGCAGAAGTAGAATTGTACCTTATAACTCTACTTGTATTGCATTTCCCACTAGCATGGGGTGTGCCTCGTCTAACACGGCTTATTTTCTTTCTTACGCTTTCTTTGAGGTTTTGAGGGATCTCCCAGAGAAACGAACTGGAAGGAGTGCTATTTGGCACAGTAATTCTTACAGAAAATTGAAGAAGTGCTATTTGGCACAGTAATTCTTACAGAAAATTGAAGGAGTGCTATTTGGCAAAGTAATTCTTACAAAAATTGAAGGAGTGCTATTTGGTACAGTAATACTTACAGAAAGTGGAAAATGTTCGTTAGCAGGCAAGAAGCTATAAATAAAAAAATGAGAGAAGGGGAGAGCAAAACCTCGAGATAAATGGTTGAGAGAGGGAGGGAAGTAGAAACTGAGAGAGTTAAGCTGTTAAGCGCACAATTACATCACTTCCCTAGTACGGAAAAATGCTCTTTTCATATATGACTTTACTCATTTTTCAAAACATAACGGCTCATTTTTCAAAACATAATGATTCGGAAAATGCAATTGTTCGCAGAAGAAGCACGAAAAAGTGCCTTTTCTCTTTTGCGTCTTGGACTATTGATGACCAGATCCCAAGAGGATGGTTGACTGAGATTAACAAAAACAGTTATATAACAGTGGTAAGGTTCGCTACAATTTGTTTTTAATTTTATTATTTTGGGTTGTTGCAATTTTGGGGTCATTATTACAGTTTTATGAGCAATTATTTATGGTTCGTCAAAGGAGGCGAATGGTGTGCATTCGTTTTTGTCACGAAAATCGCAACAAAACCTATGATTGACTCAGTACTCATTACTACTTTCTACTGCCGTAATTGTCTGCGTTCATATCACATATTCCTTATTAAAAAATCACAACAAATCCTATGATTGACTCAGTACTCATTACTACTTTCTACTGCCCTAATTGTCTGCGTTCATATCACATATTCCTTATTACTGCCTACAGCTGTAATTGTTCGTAATTGTCTGTCTTCACATTCCATACTCATTACAAAAGCATAATACAGTAATTGTCTGCATACTCATTACAAAAGCCTAATACTGTAATTGTCTGCATATTCATTACAAAAGCCTAATGTAAATGTCTGCATACTCATTACAAAAGTCTAATGATGTAATTTTCTGCATACTCATTACAAAAGCCTAATGTTGTAATTGTCTACAAATTCATTACATAAGCCTTATGCTGTAATCGTCTGCATTCACATTCCATACTCATTACAAAAGCTTAATGATGTAATTGTCTGCATACTCATTGGACAGAGTGGGTGGATGGGGCTCGCTAAATATAGATTAAAAGACGGATTTCTCTTCTCTTTTAGTAAGAAGTTTTCCGCCTACGGAAATATTGTGACGGTAAATATTTGTTTTTAATGTTGTGGAAGAGGAAAAATGTTAACAGCGCCTGCATATCAGCCAAGTGAGAGAGACGAGTGGTGTCTTCTGGACAACTATTAGTAACATAAATTAAGATTCTCTTCACTTATAATTAGTTATGTATGATTAAATTTAAAAAAATAATCATAATCAATAACTAGTGTGATGTAGACTTCAGAGAGAGAGAGAGAGAGGAGAGAGAGAGAGAGAGAGAGAGAGAAAGAGAGAGAGAGAGATCTGCTTTGGAACCATTCAGTTCGTTTCATGCCTCATCAAATAGAACGAGTGGGTACACTACGGCAACATCTGTAATCACATTCAATCATTCCTACTCCACATTTTAACTTTTAGAAATACAATTGCAGAAATCACTGTAACAGGTGCAGCAAATCCTTCAAAAGAAGAAAAAAGTTGTTTAGAACTGAAAAGAGTAAAATGAAAATAAAACTGGACGCAAGGTAACAACAGCAAAAATTATTGCAGCAGGAATAAAGCAAAGAGATCTGCTGTAGAGCCTGAAGATTAGGAATCAATTTCATTCTTTTAAGTAGCAACCCGATTCTCTGCGCTCCGAGTTCCATTGCATAGAACCTCAACGCACAGGCAACCAGAAAGCAGTTATCGTTGTGTTAGTCGCTATAACAGTCAGCGGGCGTGTAATTGTATGCTTACAAGTCTTGATGGTTTTACCTCCCTTGGAGTTCCATTCATCTTAACAAGTTTTGCAATCACATAGTCATCATATTGATGTTCTTTAATTATGAGGTAAATAGTACTACAGCTACGGGGACAAGTAGACGGTTTACAGAATAGTTTTGAACCAACTCGCAAACATGTACACCCATTTCTCTCAGCCTACGAACGCACAAATCTTAAGCAGGTGAGCACAAACAGATAACACACTTGAACGCACACAGACACACACATGAGCACACGTGAGCACACAGTTAAACACACATATGAATGTATACAGACACGTGAACACACAGAGACACACAGAGGCAGACACGTGAACGTACACAGACAAACACATAGACACACATATGAGCAAACGCAGACACGTGAACGTACACAGACAAACACATAGACACACATATGAGCAAACGCAGACACGTGAACGTACACAGACAAACACATAGACACACATATGAGCAAACGCAGACACGCGAACATATAGTGAAACACGCACACGAACACACAGGCACGCATGAGCACGCGCAAACACGCACATAAATGCACATATATATGAGATTCAAAATTAATAATAATTATGAATTATTAAGCACCACTGCCCCCAGGCTGTCTGAAAGGAAACTTTCGGTCGCTTATCGTTTTAATTATAAACACCAATTAAGTGATAGGTAAAATAGCAACAAAAATGTCGGAATTAATTTATAGCATCATAACATTCTGCCATAATGTACACAGTGCCGGCTTTGGCTTAGGCCAGCAAAGACAAATGTCTATAGCACCAAATTATGGGGACACTGACATCGGGATTTAAAAATAATATAGCCTTGCAATTTAGGTCTCTAAAGGATGGGTAGCTTAACTTAGAATCACATTGGCGCGTTGTTCGTTTTCCGACTCAATTCATCCCCACGATTGTCCGTTTAGATTAAAATCACCGGTATTTGTTTTATTGCTGGCTCTGGTAATTTCTTTTCTTTGCTTCTTACAAAACTCCTAAATAGGAAATGAATTTCCTTGTAGATGTGCAATTTTATTCAATGTTGACTTCACTACATCTTTTTCCTTCTATTTTACCATCTATCTTATCTATAGGATATTTGAATTTTAGGAGGAATAAAGTGATTATCTAAAAGACATGCTTGCAGAATTAGAGTAAACTGTAAAAGTGCTTTAAATCAGTGTTTGGAAAACCATGAATTGTGTTTGCAAGACCAGTGAACAGAGTTGGAAGGTATGGCAGAGTAAACTTGCCTATCCCTATTTCTAAACTTGACTGTTATATAAATTGTTGAATGTCAAAGTGACCCGACCTGGGCACTCCTTATGATGATATTTATGTAAGTGCCAAGAGTTGGAGTAAACAACTCGGGTGGAGATTATACTAGAAATTACTGATGCAATCCAAACCAGTTCCAACTGGATGGGTAGTTATTCTGACTAATATTAAGCTAGACACAACCACATGGAATTAAGAACAGGCTTACACAGCAAAGACATCTTTCGATGTGACACACCGACAAACAATGTCGTATTGTAATAGTTTGATCTTCTGATAAGTGAACCCATTATCGTTCTCTGAAATTAAAATAGAAATAGAAACAACCATTACTTTTTCACCCACCTCAACCTTAGTACCGTCAAAGGGCGTGGATTGACAGGAAGCAGAGAGGGAAGGGAAGAGAGGGGCACAACCTGCGCAGTCTCAGAAGTGATGGCTATTTATGACGGAGCCACAGCTGAGTACGATGTCGTTTTCAAGCGGTCTTCTTTTTTTTTTCTTTTTTTAAGTGTCGGGAAGATAACGTGGTGAGTAAAGAGGCTGTGCTTGACCTTTGACACTGACCCGATCGCTCGTCACATTTTTTGCCGGCCTGCTCGAAGACTCGTTTTACTTTGACGTTACTTAAAATCTCGCGAGAGTAGTGTTTCATTTCACTTCGAGTCAGCTCAGCGTATCAATCACCCGATTCGAGGGCAAAAAGATATATTAGCTCACTAAGAGTGAAATTTAAAAAAATTCAGAGGAGAATCATTATTTTTATTTTAATGCAATAGCAACGAGCGTTCGTTTGGTTCTAGTTAGAACTGTCAACTGTTTGGGCATATATCAAAGGTCATAAGCATCGTTAATTAACATGCTGACAATATGTATCTGCCCACACAAAAAATAAATCTCTGCATTATTCAACATAAAGGACACAAAAAAATAATTAATCATTTTCATTCATATATGTATTTGTCTATCTGAACATTCAACCATTAATCGATTACATCCGTAAAAAAAAAATTAACTGCCTCCAAAGCCAGTGCAACATAACAATTTAAAGCACTTTGCAGGTAAGTGATACACAAACAATTGCAAAAATGAAAGCTTGAGCTAAATGGCGTTCGTCAGGACCGTACATTATTAATAAGTGTGATCTGTGAATCGTGAAGTATGAAGATTCTGTCAGTGTCGACAAGTTCGTATTCATTAGAAGAAGTGAAAGAAGACATAATCTAATTCTAACAGCATTAGTTTTTCTTTGCTGGTTTAGTACATGCATGGAATCTGAGGCAGAGTAAATTTGCCTAACCCAATTTCTATACTTAATAATTAATTATATCTTTGTTGCCAATGATCACGGGACCCGATCTTGGGCAATGCTTATGATGGTATTTCTGAAGTAAACAACTCAGGTGGAGAAGATGCCAGAAACTTGCTGATGTAATCTAAACCAGTTCCAGCTGGATGAGTAGATTTTCTTACTTATAGTCTTGCACTTGTTCATAACAAATTAATCCTATGGGGATGAACCAAATGTTATTTTGTTATTACCGAAAACTGAGGAATCTTTGTTATTAATTGCTTTTGAATATTAAACAATCGGTCTATTAAGTTTTAAATAGTTCTCTGCGAATCGGTGCGGCTGTACAATTGTGAAATAATTATTTATATATTGATTGATTGATTTATAAATACATATCCATGTAAGCACAGACCCAATCAGTGCAACATGCCATTATAAAATGTAGCTACACAAATTTGTAGGTAGGGTACAAATATTCGGTAGTAATGTAGGCCCCAAAATAATAGCTGAACAGTATACTATTTCATAACTTAGATGTCAGAATACCTTACATACCACTGAACCTTATTGGGTACCATAATAATCTCGTCATACCAGTATAATACAGATAAAGTGGTTATACTCAGTCAGTGTAAAATACATAGATACACATTTTAAAAAATAAAATAAAATAAAATAAAATACATAGATAACCCGCACAATGTCTTTAAAAGCAACACGATAACTGGAGTGCCCGTATGTAACTATGGAGCAGTTTTGTAACCATGTGATAGTTGAGAGATTCGTTAACATATTAGAACTAAGTTATAACTGTAACTAAGGGCAGACAGAAACATGTCGAGTAGTACATATTTAGTTTATGGAATACAAATTAGCATGTGTTTGGTTTATTGAAAGTGAAGGTATATGTTCAAATTATAAAATCTCCTAGATTAACATAGGAGGATGTATAGAAATAAAATTTAAAGAGATCCTAGAACAAGCACAAACATTGGTACCGAGTTCATGAACCCGTCAGTGCCAGTGCTTGAGATAGGTGGCGCCGAAAGGTGAGTTGTAAACAAGTGATGTAGGCCGGACCGGAAGTTGGAAATAATTTAGTAGTTCTAGGCTTATCACTGTTAAAGACAAACATGCAGTGGAAGGCCGCGTGCTTCTGGCGAGGGACGACTCTCGGGAGTCAAGGGGAATTGCTGGTACACTCAAGGGTTAAAGGGGTTTGTTTCTGTCAATTGACGTGGCCAGAAAGACAATTAGTATAAAAATTGAGATAGACTGCTAAAAATAGTTTCTGGCTCGCTTGTTCTCTCCCCTTCTCTGCCGCGTGTTGATACTTGACATGTTTCTTCTAGAGTCTAGACAATACACGAAGATAGGTTAGTTATTTAGAAGAACATGGAACAATGGTTATATTCAAAATAGAAGAATGATTTACTCTTACATGTACTCTGTTTCACAAAAAACATTAATTAGGCAGATGGTTTAGTGAGTCAGATTTTTATGTATCATTTCTATAACGTTTCTGTTATTGTTATAAATCATGATTGGAATGCGATGCTATGTTTACTTTTCACTTGAATAAAATGTTGCTATAAAAAATACCAGACATGACTAGAGTTGTCTAGGTACTGAGAACAGTAGTGACTGGAATGGAACACTGATGTATGAAAACAGTCTCAATGTGAAGAGTGTTATTTTATACACAGGGATATAACAAAGGACCGACACATAATTTAAACATTATGATTAATCCCCTTAAGCGAGTGGCCTTTCGGTATAACTAAGAAACAGTTTGGGAATGTGGTCACCGGATATATATGGTATTAACGATAAACAACAAATAACAGTGAATATCCCAGTTCGGTGATATCTTCGGTACCAGCATAATTAGCACGATACCAGGAAAATAAATACATGTATAATTTATAAAAGTTGTAAATTAACTTTGCAGTATAATTTATAAAAGTTGTAAATTAACTTTGCAGTATAATTTATAAAAGTTGTACATTAACTTTGCAGTATAATTTATACAAGTTGTACATTAACTTTGCAGTATAATAAATACGATACCATTGAATGATCTATACTACTAGTATAAGAGATATGGTTCTAGCATAACTTAATGGCCAGTATGACATCTAGGATACCAGTATAGCTAGGCATTAGTGTGATGACTACTGTTGTTGTATATAAACTAAGGTACTTTTCAAATATATTGCTTACAATTCTAATAAAATGAGCGTACAGTAAAATGGAGTACCAAGAAATGAATTAAGGTGTTTAGTAACAAGGGTACTAATAAAGTAACTCAAGCATTCAGTTTAATAACGTACACGCCATTATAATGATTACATGTATGATGCAGGATCAGAAGCGAGATTGATGGTTGAACATGACGTCAATAGAAACACCTGCAGTGTTCATCACAGGCAAACTAGAAACACAATACGTAAAGAAAGTGACGTAGCGATGAATGCACACAAGGAAAAATGGCAAACTCTTTACTAGTATCTGTCTGTTTTCTGGAGTCAAGCAGTACCACTATTTGAACCTTCATTATCACATTGTTTGTGGGAGTTCTTTATTCACTGTGAAAATGATCTATCACAAACCAGTCCAGGTTGGCAAAAGTCCCACATTTTCTTAAGGATCTTCCGCAAAGAAAACCTAGAAATGACCGTCTTCCTGTTTGCAAGCAACTATGCTGCAATAGATTCAGCAACAGCATTCGCTCATATCCGGTTGCCAGCAACTCTTCCTACAGATAACCGATCATGTTTGACTGCAAACGGCTCTTCCGGGTTATGGTTGTAATTAACCCCTTAGGTGTGCATGTATCCAACTTTAAGGCAAAAAACCAACTTGTGAATATCAAAATATCTCCCACTCCTTCCACAACCAAGAAAGGATATACAAATCATAATTCCGAAGGAAATGCGAAACAAGAAATCAAAAGAACCACTAGATGTAGTTAAATCAATGATCGCCATTATAGCTTTCCGGTGGACAGAATTAGAATCGCTTTGATCTGCAAACGGTACGATTTCGTTTTGTGTTGTATTTGTACCTTTTCCACTATTTTTCATAGTTTTATTTTGCGTGTACTGCGTGACCCATTTCTCTCTATGACGCCATGGGTAGAGGGTGGCTTCCAGATTCAGTGGAAAACAATGGCAAGTTTGTCTTTGTCACTGAGTGCACACGAGTTGCATTGCTGGCTCATGAAAGTGTATAGTGTGCCAGTCTACGTATACATCTCGAGTCTATACTTCTATGTGTACAGGAATGTAACTGCCGGTAGTCAACAGGAATGTAACTGACGGTAGTCTACAGGAATGTAACTGACGGTAGTCAACAGGAATGTAACTGACGGTAGTCTACAGGAATGTAACTGCCGGTAGTCAACAGGAATGTAACTGACGGTAGTCTACAGGAATGTAACTGACGGTAGTCAACAGGAATATAACTGCCGGTAGTCAACAGGAATGTAACTGCCGATAGTCTACAGGAATGTATCTGACGGTGTGTGATAGCTATACTTCAGCAAATTTGTTCAAGAATGCGTTTGTTGTTGTGTAGTAGAGAAACGGTCGCTCTCTATCTTCAGGTGTGTAGACAAATGGTTCTGTTAATGCAATATGAGACATCGTGTAGCCACTTCTATTAGTGTGTGCAGAAATGGTTCTGTCAATGCTTGACGAACACTAACACAACTCTCTTTACGGGAGTGGGACGGTCAGTCCGTACACGAAGAACGGTATCTCTGCCATCACCCTCTCACTATGTATGTAGAACGGGTATTATCAGGGTAGAATAAACATAGTGCTACCTTTATACAGCTGGAATGAGGGTTGTGATTCCGTGTGATGAACGGTAAATTTGCTTTGACATACCTAAATGCTGGATTGAGACTGTGAGTTTGTGTGATGAAATTTGCCTTGACATACCTATATGCTGGAAAGAGACCATGAGTCTGTGTGATAATCCGTAAGTCTGCTTTGAAGTATCTATATGCTGGCAAGCTGTAAGTCTGTGTGATGAACGGTAAATTCGCCTTCATATATCTGTATGTTGGCAAGAGGCTGTGAGGCTGTGTAAAGAATGGCATCTCACACTCGTGCTGAATTCACAAATGTCAGTTTTCATTCAAAGATAGAGATGCAGGTAGGTTGTGAGTAAAGAAAAACAGAGGTGGAAGAAGGGTGTGAGTAAAGGAAGACGGAGGCGGAAGTAGGATATGAGTAAAGGAAGACAAAGATAAAGAGTAGGCAATAAAAGGTCAGATTAAACAAAATCTATAATTATATAAATGTCAACTTGAAAATTACTCTTTCAATTTGGAGCTTATATTTATTTTGGAAAATATGAGTATTTAATTCTCATGAAATGAAAATTAAAAACAATAAGGTAAATACACTGATTCTTTTCCATTACACATTCTTGGAGCTTATATTTCATTTCCTTTACACATCCTTTGCTATTTTTTTTTTTTGGGGGGGAGGCTAGAGTGGTTACTACAGAAACGTGCTGTTCTAGCAAGGTTCAAATTAAATCTTACAAGGGCCTATTGACGTGAGATAGTCAGATTTTATTTGTTAACATTTGAAAATTTCATCGCCAGACAAGAATGGAACTGAAGCCAGTTAAACAGGCAGTTAAAGCCAAACTGAACGTGAGGTGGCGAGAGAGTGAGGAGAGGGAGAAACGATGAAGTAAGAGGGAGAGAAAGAGTGAGCAATGAAAATGTGTCTTATAAAATTATAGTGAGTATTATACAACTAGTGCAATAATAGTATCTACAGTACGCGATACAGCAAAATGTTTCCATCAATACACCGAGTATGGCTTTTTCAACATAAACACCACTTTTTCTTTAATACAGAAAGAAAACTGTTGACAGGAAAATATTAGTCTGTTAATTTGTTAATTGCGATAGATGATAAAATAATAAATTTTATAACCTAAAGTTTGTGTAAATTTAACAATCATTTGTGAAAAAACAGAAAAAGCAAAAAGAAAACACAGAAAAAAACAGACATGTGACTGATGATATGTAGGAATTAAAGTGATCGCAATATTTCAGAAACATCTGTATAAAATAAGAATTTTTAGCGGAAAACAGAAATAATAAAAACAGGGTTCGGTAGAGCACCAAATATAATTCCTACTTGCAAATATGATTGTCAGACCGATTCCATTTAAGTGATCTATTGCCGGAGATTGTGGTCTGGTCTGGCAAATAATTGCCGACGGCATTTATATATATTTTGTTGTTATAGGAGGAATGAGAATTGCAACATAATGTATGTGTGGTTTGCTGGTTGTATGACTTTGCTGCACCAGAGTGAGGTCACGGGGTTAGCTCGCTAGTGCGTGTATGCTGTGTGCATGTATGTACGGGTGTTTGAGTGGGAAACAGGCGTATATAAATATATAATTTAACAACTTATCTTCAGTTTATAATAAAAGCGTAGATATGCATGCACGTACAAACACGCAAACACACTACTACGGGAAGGAAGAAATCAAAACCGAAATAAAACTAAGGAATAGGGACCTAATTAACTTAGCGGCATAATCTGAACGCTAAATTACAACCAGTCACCCATCAAAAGGGGGGTGTTGGCTTGAGCACTAACTCCTCACACACCCAAACAACAGCGACAACAAAATCCCATAAGCATAGAGGGCCAGCGAGGCCTCAGCTTTTTTTTAGGCGCAGCAGTCAAAAGGGAGACAACAAGGGGTGATTAATGAGGAGCATTATTACAGTTCTTGTTCTGTGACTCACAAACCGATCTTTCTACCGGACATCTTTCTGGCATCCAGGCTTTCGTTGTTCACATCTTGTAACCAAGACCATTCAGGCCTGATGCCGATGCTAGCAGGGGCCCACTCTGAACACTGACTTAAGGACATTTAAATAATGTGCATTAATAGAGTTTACATTAATTCTGTGTTTAGTATTCGTTGTCTGTAATTGGCTGGGATAAAATGCTATTATGCTAATATTAACAAAACACTATCGTGAAGGGTATAATATTTTACTGTGAATTATAAATAGTTCTATAATCATATATACTTTATATACGTTAGTAAAGACACTTGTGGAAAGATCACATGACATAATTAACGTGACTGGTGTAAATATAAAAGAATTAGAAATCAATAAATCCTGTCTTAAAATAGTTAATGATAGTATGAAGTCGAAAATCAAATCCAATGACCAACTCTGTTAAATAGTGACTGACTGGTTTTCTGAATGCCTTTTCTGCCATTCTGATTTCACGTCAAAGGGGCAAAACAGGAAGGCAAGCAGAGAAAGATAGTCAAGACAGGCAGACAGATAGATAAGACAGGCAGACAGATAGACAGGAAGACAGATAGACAAGATAGGTAGACATATAGATAAGACAGGTAGACAGGTAGACAAGGCAGATTGATAGATAGACAAAACAGGCATGCAGGCAGAGAAACATACATAACAGGCAATCAAGACAGGCAAACAGACAACTAGACAGACAGGTAAGAAAGGCATATGGACAGGCAAGACTGGCAGACGGATAGACAGACAAGATAAAGAGACAAACCAGATAGACAGAGAGACAAACAAGAAAGACAGACAAGGCAGGCTTCTCCATTAAAATGTACTTTATTTGCAGTTAAAACTAACTTTCAACATTTAATTTAAAGCTGAAGAACAGTATTAGCAATCCACTGAGTCAGTTAGAAAACATAGAGTTTTGGTATCTTTTTTAAACAACCCCAGATGACATATTGAAAGTTGACTATTTCAACGATAAGAATTCTTGTTTGTGAGCGTGTGATGAAAAACTGTCGTTATAACGAGTAAAGACGAACTCTTTGTATAAACGTATAACAAGAAATTGTCTTTGTAAACGTGTCGTGTTAAACTCTTTGTATAAACGTGTAACAAGAAATTGTCTTTGTAAACGTGTCGTGTTAAACTCTTTGTATAAACGTGTAACAAGAAATTGTCTTTGTAAACGTGTCGTGTTAAACTCTTTGTATAAACGTGTAACAAGAAATTGTCTTTGTAAACGTGTCGTGTTAAACTCTTTGTATAAACGTGTAACAAGAAATTGTCTTTGTAAACGTGTCGTGTTAAACTCTTTGTATAAACGTGTAACAAGAAATTGTCTTTGTAAACGTGTCGTGTTAAACTCTTTGTATAAACGTGTAACAAGAAATTGTCTTTGTAAACGTGTCGTGTTAAACTCTTTGTATAAACGTGTAACAAGAAATTGTCTTTGTAAACGTGTAATGTGAAACTTTGTAAGAGTGCAATGAGAAATGTTGTAAACGTAAACTATCTTTATAAACCAACACGTGAACTTGTAATCGTTTATTGGTAAAAAATTTTTAAAAATAACCTCCACCCACAACTCTAAAACTGTTAATTTTAGATAATATGCTTTATATATTTTGAAACACAATCTCATTTCTACAAATATAATCTCCGTCGCTGGCGAAGTTTGTCGTGTATAATGGGCAATGAAATCGGACCGCCCTGTTTGATTCCTGCTCTGTGGCCTTCCATCAATTCGCTTCTTGTTTTCTGGCGTCGTGCGGGTCATGTAGCACGCTCAGCTTCTTCTGCATAATCACTTTTTCTTACTCATCTTGGAGCCTGCAATTCGTGCATTTCTCTTGTATTATCGCTTGTCGCTGCAGCGCATTTTTCATTTATGAATGCGGGAAGGGGGGTGGATACTGAATCATCATTCATCATGAGAAAATTTAGCTCGCTTGAATAAAAATGAGCGGTAAAATTGCTGTGCATCCATTATATGGGGAGGGGCTGAGGTGTCGGGTAATGTCAGTAACTGTCATTGGTAGTCTTTTGTCATTCATTTCCTTGAAAACACATAAACACGTACACACACACACACACACACACACACACACACACACACACATACATATACACATATGTACACATATACACACTTACGCATATATACACGTGCACAAATACACATACGTACACATACACGTACACATATATACACACTTACGCATATACACACAGACTTACACATATGCACACACGTACACATATACACTTACACATATGCACATACAAATACATACTCACAAACACAAACATATATGTAATTAAAGAAACACTTATGCATACATTTGCACTCCCACACGTAAAAGTTGCGTTCAGACTACGTAGTTAATAAACGAAAGTACAAAACCATTTACAACGTAAAAGCCGACAAACAGAACCATGTAAAACACGTGATCTTTCACGCGCCATCAGCGATCTATTGCCATCGAAGTTTTGTCAAGCCAGGTAGAGTCTGTCTTCAGCCACAAAAGTCGACTACTCAATCCACAGCAGCGTCGACAATAAATGGCATGTTCTGTCTTCCTTTTACATATCTTAAAGTCGACAATAAATGGCATGCCCTGCCTTCCCTCTACATATCTTAAAGTCTACAATAAATGGCATGCCCTGCCTTCCCTCTACATATCTTAAAGTCTACAATAAATGGCATGTCCTGCCTTCCCTCTACATATCTTAAAGTCTACACTAAATGGCATGTCCTGCCTTCCCTCTACATATCTTAAAGTCTACACTAAATGGCATGTCCTGCCTTCCCTCTACATATCTTAAAGTCTACAATAAATGGTATGTACTGTCTTCCTTTTACATATCTTAAAGTCTACAATAAATGGCATGTCCTGCCTTCCCTCTACATATCTTAAAGTCGACAATAAGTGGCATGTCCTATCTTCCTTCGAAACAACATAATGTCGACAGTATATGGCATGCCCTGTCTTAACTCTACACAACTTAAACTAATGTCTACAATAAATTTCATGCCGCACCTTCCGTCTACACAATGTAATGTCAGTATCATATGTAAGGTACTCAAAATGTGTGTTAAGATAACAGAAAAAGATTTAATAGCAAAACAATAAAAGGAATATAATTCTTTGAGGTACAACCAGAATAATTAAACATTCACTGTCCACACTGACCCATTCATTTAAAGTTTCTGATAGCAGATTATCAAAGGTGAGTGGATATTGTCACCGCTCTACTCTGGGATGACTTTGTAATAATGAATCATATCATTATTAGCATTCGGTTTTGATACAAAACATCTGAGAGTGCCGATGGAGAGTATGGGCCACTGGGTATATATGCAGATCTGTAACTGTTACGTTGATATGCGAGTGCACCAACGACAACTGGACTCACACACTCCCACTCAGTTATTAAACCGAGAAATAGATTTTATGCAATAGGTACATAAATAGGTGTAGAGACAGACAGAGAACACGACGTAATATCACTACAAGATGCGATAAAGTACAAACAATTTATGTTTCATTAACAGGTAAGCAAGACAGAACAATTAATGATCATTTAATTAAAGAAAAGTTTAACAACTTTAAAGAATAAACACAATGCACTGTGCTCTAATGTCTCATCATACGGTGGTTCTTGGATTAGAGTATGATTAACTTCAAGCCACACCTTAGTCACTGTCGCAACTAGGACTTAACTTCAGATTCAATGTGCTGGCACGAAGTATGTCATGTTGTTAGGCGTTCCAGAGGACATGGCATAAATACCTCAGACTCAGGCACCCCAAGCCCTCATCCTAGATTTCAGAATTAGATAGACAATGGACCAAGAAAAAGAAAAACAGAGAAACCCTGAAACAAAGTAATTGCAGAGCCTAAGTATCCTGCAATTTACTACATTAATAAATGCACATTTTGGCAAATGCCTCTGCAAAACAAATTGAATGTTAAACATGTTTGAAATAATATAACATTTCTAATAACCTAACCATCCACACAATACAGAGATGTCTTTACCTTATCTAGCCAAGGGTCTCCTATTCCACCTACAACCAATGCTAGGGAGAGACTCAGTCTCAACACTCACCCAAAGAGTCATTTTGCAAAGAGCGGGGAATAGAATTTATATCGTGGTTTTATTACTCTTGAAACTACACCCATCTCTACGTATACTCACTCCTGATCCAGTCAAATTCAAATCCATGTCTTTCTAGCACATTCCAACCTACATTCTGTCAGAACACATGCGACTTATCACAAACAAGTTTGTGATTGCATATGCACAAGAATTACTTAACACCTAACCAAAGCCAAAACCAAGATTCTAGATCTAGTGTTTAAGATGATGCTCTATTGCTTAGAGGTTGTGGTTCCAGTGTTCTACCTGACAATAACAACACCTATACCCCATAGCTACTACTCACTCAACAGATTAATTTCTTCCTTTGCCCTTGTCCATTGAGGTTTCACCTCCAAAATTAAACTTCATGTAAACTTTTCAAATCGAACAAATCACAATTAGCATCTCATTTGAAACTTAAAGGTCACAATATGAAAATGTATCTTTAAAATATAGGAGAGAATCCCCCCCTTCATATGACAGGTATAGGTCATGCACTTATCTCCATGAAGGCAAATGGACCGTTTAACACACTCTGGGAATGTACAACACTTGATCACCATCGATATGATTCCTTCCTTTGATCAGACTACCACCCACACACAATCCTTAGACCAGCCATATAGGCGGAGGAAGAACAACACAGACGAAAGGAAGAAGAAAAAAGGACAGCTACCTGTAGCAACCAAATTTACTAGGTTAACATGGAGGTAATTGTGGAGACAATTGGTGGAAAGTTTCTTTGTGTCATCAAAACCGTTAGCTACATGCTAACGTATAATTCAAAAGAATTGCATATTATTATAAATCATTTATAACATGACGTTAATAATTTCAAGAGTTTACCCTCACAGTTAATCAGAACAGTTTGAAATAATTAACACCCATAACCAATCGTTTATATTTAACAAGTAGATAATTGTATACTTTAGTTCAAATGGTTTCATAAAGGAAAAAGGAACATAGTGCATCAGTCGGGTACTCATTACGATCTCTTTGTACAGTTAAAACTACCGCTAATGACACGTGACAACTCTCTGAAAGAAATATGCATTTTATCTTCAAACGACAATGGTCAATAAACAAGTATACAAACATCTTTCAGCATTCTAATTAATAATATATTTCATTAATTCTTGAAAAGTCAGCATGTACATTTTTACCACTCTCTGAATCATGCAAGAAAGCCCTTTTACCTGTCGGACACAGGTTCGTCCCTTTTATGTGTGGGCAGGGTGTGTAATTGGCGGGATTTAGCCGACAATATATTCATAGCGTTTATACACACCACACGTGACCTAAAGTCCTCAGGCCGCGCGTGACGTGATCCGAATACACACACAAAAATACATCCTGAAGGTCAACAATAACAATATACTTACACAATATTAATTATCGATTATTAAAAGGAAATAGAATGAAAAATTGGAAAAGCAAAGAGTGTAATTTGACCCGCGGTATAGCAATTAACAGTCAACAATAAACAATGTCCCGTCTCATGTCTGTGAAGACTTCGGCCAAAGAGTTCATGAATTAGGTGTTCTGTCTCATGCCTTCAGAAACTTTAGTTCTGCAATACTAAAAGATGTGACACGAAGGTCTAGCGGGGTTTTCTTGGATCCAAATGAGAAATGTGGCATGCAACGCCACAAAACTACATTTACGTCTTGTGACCCCACTTAACACCCACACCCACCCACCCCAAACACACCCATACCCACACACCCACGCGCGCGCGCACACACACACACACACAACACGTACAATATACGTCGATGAACGGAAAATTCCTGCGCCCTGTCGAGCAGTAACATTTTCGGCAGTTTCCGTAACTCTGGGAATTTAAAAACAATCCAGCCAGCGCGCATTCTATACGCGCATATTCATGATCAATCCATCTCTTTTATTTTCTTTCTTTTTTTTGTTTGTTTGACAATAACTGACGCACACGATCATACCCACTATTGAAGTCGACCAGAAATGAGGGAGAAGTTACAAAGTGTCCTGGTCTGAACGAGAGAATTCTAACGAATTTCTTCTGTCTGCAAAAGTGCCACCAACTGCTGACTACTTGGGCCGTTTTACCTCCCTTTGGAGCCGGCGTCAGCGCGTGCAACTTGTGCGTAAGAGCATGTGCCAGCACGCGCCTGCTGCTCGCGCTTTGAAGAAATTGCCTCTAGCAGACGACAGAGACGCGATTTAAGCGCAGGACGGGATTCTTGTGTCGTTGTCACTTTTATTCTTCGTTTTGTAGTGAAAACAATGGCTTTGCTCTGTCGGTGGAAAGTTTTAGCGTGGAGTGCTGTGGTCTTGCTTCTAACGACACAAAGTATAGGTAAGTCTGCTTCAAGTCTTTGTTCTTTTAATATATGTGAGACTTGGGGAATCCGACAGTCGTAAAACGAAACGAACTGCGCAAAAGAGAAGAAAATAAAACTTACTCCCTTCCTTCTGTTGTCCTTTTCCCACTGAAAGTGTATTACAGCCATTGACTGTACATTTTAATATGCTACATCTTTGAATCTATGCATTAAGTAACACTTTATTTTTATTTGCAGTAATAATATAATTTTGTTCCCGTGAAATATTCCGTAGCAACTTTGTACAGGTATAATATTATATATTCCTGTTTAATCAATTTTTCTCCACATACTTATATCTTTTTTTTTTTTTAAACTCTTCTGATGACGTAGTTTAAGTGCATTATTATTATTATTATCCCCCCTTAATATCAACAGGTCCAAACTGTTAACCGCCTCTCAGTCACAGGCTGTTTTATTTTGAACTTAAGATGCCCACGAAACTTTTACAGATTTGGCTACCGCCACACAAGATTACTTCTTAAAGTTGGCCAATCGCAGTAGTTTTCCTCTCGATTGTTTAGTCTTTAGCTTGAGTGGTACAAGTACCGTCACTCACAATCGTAGTCTTTAGCTTGAGTGGTACAAGTACCGTCACTCACAATATAGTCTTTAGCTTGAGTGGTACAAGTACCGTCACTCACAATCGTAGTCTTCGTAACTTGAGTGGCACAAGTCCTGTCGCATTTTCAATCGTCTTAACTTGAGGGGCTGACAGCCTTACAATCTCTTGTGTGAACAGTGAACGTGATGACCAGGACTGGGGCGAGCGCACAATGCAGGATTGACCTCTCGCTCAAGTGACCTACGCTCGATCTCCCGCCCCGCTGGCTCTTTGTAGGTCACTTTGTGTTAGTCCCTCGGATGGGACGATATAATCGGTCCCGTGAGCGGGAATTCTCTTCCCACCTACCTCATACCCGCATTCCTTGACACAATTCCAAAGTGTCAATTTCTCTCTCATCTAGTCAACGAAATCTGCAAGCGGAGGTGCGACTCAAAACAAAATCAAGATTCGATGAGAGCGAGATTTCGGTTGCTTGTCATTCAGAAACACACAGCGCGATCTCATACAACAGTCACACGCACACACGCACGAAACGCATGCGTTTACAATATATGCGCCGAAAATTACAAGCTCAGGTATGTGCAATTTAAATTATTAATAATTATTATTAATTAATAATTATAATTATAGAATGTACCCGTAATCTTCCCACACACTTACTAAACAAGATTTTAACGATTTGAAAGAAATAATAAAAATAAAATGATAATGACAACAAAAAGAAAGAAAGAAAGAAAGAAAGGAAGAAAAAGAAAGATAGAAGGGAAGAAAGAGAGAAAGAAAGAAAGAAAGAAAGAAAGAAAGAAAGAAAGAAAGAAAGAAAGAAAGAAAGAAAGTTGTAAATGGGAAATAAAACACGTGATTATTTACTTTTTTCTTCAAAAATAGAAAACACAAAACAATAAAATTCAATACGTTTTAGAGAACATGTGTGAAACTGTTATGCACCACCAGGATCCCCTAGCAATATTGAAAGGTTCACTACCTCCATTGAAAGGTTCACTACCTCCATTGAAAGGTTCACTACCTCCATTGAAAGGTTCACTACCTCCATTGAAAGGTTCACTACCTCCATTGAAAAGTTCACTACCTCCATCCCATGGTCGCAGATGAAGAAACTTTGCTGTGATGCCACATACTTTAAATTTACACAAGACGTGCTGAGTATAGAGATAGCCGAGCGAAGACGTGCTGAGTATAGAGATAGCCGAGCTAAGACCGTGCTGAGTATAGAGATAGCCGAGCTAAAACGTGCTGAGTATAGAGATAGCCGAGCTATGACGTGCTGAGTATAGAGATAGCCGAGCTAAGACCGTGCTGAGTATAGAGATAGCCGAGCTAAGACTTTGCTCATGGTTACAACCATAAACGTGCTTTCTCTTTTGAAAAAAAATTAAAAAGAAACGTCTTCAAGACACTTTCTGCCAACAATTTTTATTTCTAAATAGGCAGTCTTTATTCTAAAAATAATACAATTTCAAGAAATAAACTTTAAAAAAAAATCTTTTAAAGTTTCATTTGCTTGGTAAGCCTTCGGGACACGTGGGCTATGGCATATTTAGGTCAGTATATATATAATATATTTATTTTTAAGAAAAGAAAAGAAAAGATCTCAAGTCAGATTCAATAAAACAAAATTCAAAAGCCTGTTTAATCATACACGTCAGGTTTAAGGCGAAATGTCATATATTCCGGGATATGAGTCTACTTTTTAATGTGTATTCTTTTTTAATTTTTAATCAGGAGATGAAACTGCACTTATTCGGAGATGTGAGACCATCTTTAACTGTTTTTCAAATTTAAATATTTTGTATTTATATCGAATTAGCTTTATCGTGATAAAATTAATCGAACATACCTTTCATTTCCAAAGCTTTGATGTGTTTATTTTATTCGGGTGAAAATTATATTTGCTAAAGTCTAGGGCATTGCAGTAATGTAAATGTTAGTGCGATATTTTCTATGTAACACTAACAATAATGACACTAAAAATATAAGTTATTATAAAAGTACAACACGCGTTCATATAATAAAACTGTATAGTTCATAAGAACGAAAAGAAAGTATTCATTAAAAACAAAACATTTTTTTACTCTAAATCACCGGTTCAGACAATCGTAATCAGAACTATTCTTGTAATGTATTCCACAACAATGTATGTCTTGTAGTCCACAGGTGTTCTCAGGAAATCGTAATCAAGAACTGTTCTAGTAGTAATGCCAATAACAATTCATGTCTTGGAGTCCACAAGTGTTCCAACATATACATAGTAACCCAGACGTATTCCAGTATCTGAATCTTTTGGTTTATTGATTATAAACTAATATGTTTGCACATAGTAGAAATAAAAATATCTACTGTAAGTGTTTGTAAGTGTAAGGAATACAATGCACACCATTGATGAATTGTGGCAAGGTATGCTGACTACACTGAGCAATTTCTGGTACAAGGAGGTTACTCCAAAAAGCTATAATATCTTCAGGGAGCTAAACATGGAGAGAAGCAGCCAGATTAAGCCTGGGGGAGGGGGGAATAACATCGAATCAGTAGTCTGCAACGTTGAGGAGAGAATCTTGTGAAATTGATAGTATTAACTGAGCAATTACTTGTTTTAATTGTTGCAGAAAAGAGACATGATAAACTATTGAGAAAGCACCTAATTCAGGTTATGTAAAAACTATTATTGTTTATCTCTAATAACTCAATTTCTGCTCTCTGATAAGAACTCTTCTGTGATTTGTATTGACACTAATCTATAGAATTGTATTTTAAGATGTAAGTTTGTGTAGTATAAAAATTATTTGAATATGGTTCCATGGAAGTATTGACATCAAGTAATATTTTTCATTATATTTGTTATATGTAATTTGATTGTTGATTTAAGAAATTTATTTGTTAAATTTATTGATCTTCCACATATTGATAACTTTATGTTGGAGAGGAAAGTGGGTGAATGGGTGCTTACTAAATATAGCTTAAAGACGGATTTGTCTATAGTACGAAGTTTTCCGCCTATGATATATTGTGTGATGGTAAATGTTTGTCTTTAATGTTGCGGAAGAAAGAAAACGTTTACAGCACCTGCATATCCGCCAAATAAGAAGATGAGTGTATCTGCTGGATAATTATTAATAACATAAATTAACATTTTCATCACTTGTAAATAGTTAGGAACAATTAATTAATTAATAATAATAATAACCATTAACTAGGTGGCGTTGGTATCACAATATCAATAACAAAATACACGAAATATTTCTAAGCTCATTCTTTCAGTCATTTAATTCACCATTTATCTAACTACAGCCTTTCAAGACCGGACTTCTTGCCACTCCAAATTCTCTACAGTAGGCAAACGTTTGATCGCAGTCCATTGGCTGGTCTCGTTCTCATAAATCTTAACCATTGGATAATACAAACTACTCCTCCAGTTGGAACTGGTTTGGATTGCGTCAGCACTCCAACTCTGACACTTACAAAAATAGCATCATAAGGAGTGCCCAAGGTCGAGTCACTTTGGCACTTTAACAATTTATATAATAATTAAGTGTAGAAATAGGGATAGGCAAATTTATTCCGCCACACATAGGTACACCACTATTAGTGTTAAAAACACCATTATTAATGTCGAACACAAGCGAATACTGCTATCAGTGTTAAAAACACCATTATTAATGTCGAACACAAGCGAATACTGCTATCAGTGTTAAAAACACCATTATTAATGTCGAACACAAGCGAATACTGCTATCAGTGTTAAAAACAAAATAGAACGTCACCATTCAATTCTAAGCCCCGCAATATAAGTGTTGTAAATTGTAATCTATAAAAACAAGCCAGCTTAGCAGATTTTCACAACAGAAGTACTAATGACCAAGCAATGTAGCCACTGTAACCAAAAAGAAGTTCACTACTGTTATTCATTAAAAAAATTCAGCAATAAAAGTGATCAAGCAAAGTAGCCATTGTAGCCTATAAGAAGTTCACTATTCTTATTCATTAAAGAATTCTACATTAAAAGACCGATCAAGCAATTGTAGCCTATAAAAGAATTCAACATTAAAAATGCAGCACCATTAAAATAAAATTTCGAACACTATAGTTAGCAAAGACAAAACCATTTCTGTTGGGAATCGGAATGCCAGCCTCTCGTGTCATACCTGAGAATTGAAAGAGGAAAGAAATGGTGACAGAATTCGCTAGACTTAAAAGTCACATCCATTTTCGTCCTCTTAATTTGGGTCTGTGCTCGCTCGATCGCTACACTACACGATAAAAAATATCTCGTGACAGGCTATTGATCTTGAAAAGCAATGATTGAGTGAGTTGTTTTCATTCTAGAAAGAGTCGATTTCATTGAGCTTTCTCAAAATGGAAACTAAACGGGCGCCCTCTTTCTTTAACGCAGTGGCTTGTGGTCGGTCCCTCTTGATTTACGACTTTCACTTGCAATGCGTAACAAGGACTGGACGGGTGCAGAGGGGTTAATATACTTTGGCTGTTATATAACGCAAGTTACAGAGGGGTGGAGAGCAATGGGAGGAGGCTACTGGAATTATGTAGATAATATTAGATTACCTTAAGTATTAGTCGTTGATTTACAAGTGATGCATTAGACAGTCACAGTGATTTAAATATTATTGACAGTAAAGAAATTAGGGAAAGATTCACACACACACACACACACACACACACACACACACACACACACACACACACACACACACACCACACCACACCACCAACACCCGCATGATTATGCTCTACACTCTTCTTTTATCAGAAAAATTACTGCGAATTTTTTTTCATTATTAAATTCGTGTGACTCTTCATGTGATCCCATCTCTCATCTGCGTGTTTTGTTAACCAACGTAGGTGTCTCATGTTAACGTATTTGAATACGTAATCAAGTGCGTGTTTTGTTAACCAACGTAGGTGTCTCATGTTAACGTATTTGAATATGTAATCAAGTGCGTGTTTTGCTAACGAATGTCTCATGCTTTTAACGTATTCACATATATCATAAGTGCGTGCTTTGTTAAGAAGTGCAGGAGTCTCGTGCTATCAACGTATTTACAAATGTGTTTGTGTGTGTGTATTCTGACGTCCAAAGTAATTTTTACTGTTATTTAACAAACGCAGACGCCATCCTTTATCAGTTTTTGGCTTTCGAACAAAAAGTCATTATTATCACCGTCGTTACTATTGCTGCGTTGGGGGTTGCGGTTTGAGTTGTTGCTAGCATCTGACGACTTTTATTATCTATTGCTTGGTTAACTGTGATCCTCGGAATCCTAACAGGATTAACGAAAATAAAGATTTTAAGGAAACCTTGATTCTCTCTCTAAAAAGAAGTATTCTTTTACAAAGGAAAAGCAATGTTTCAAAAAATATTTTTATTAAAGGCACCAGTTCTGCTTTCACGATTCATGGCCTAGAAACACTTAATTTCTATGACTTGTCTCATTTTATTTTTATGTTCATGTTGTTTAAAACAACGTCACTTCTTCTTGTTCAGCCCGTGAACCATGCGATCTGTTCTCAACCCCAAGTCCAAAAATGAATTTTAATTTCGTCTTGGGTCCATGCGTACTTGCTCTCCTTCTTTTTGTGTGCATGTGTGTGTGTGTGTGTGTGTGTGTGTGTGTGTGTGTGTGTGTGTGTGTATCTTCCCTCTATTATCTTCAAAACAGTTTTTCTTTCTTTCTTGTTTTCTTTCTTTCTTCATCTTATTCTTCTGTTGTTGTTGTTGTTGTTGTTGTTGTGTTGTTGTTCTTCTTCTTCCTCTTTATTTATTCTTCTTCTTCTTCTGATTATTATTATTAGTAGTAGTAGTAGTAGAAGTAGTAGTATAGATAGTGTTGTTTTATTAGTATTATACATAAAGGAATGGCAAGTTAGCCAATAGACCAGCGTTTTAATTTTCACGGTTGAAAAGTAAAATTTCATTCATTCGTTCTCTCTCATTCTCTCTCTCTTGTTTTGATATCACGTTCTTATATATTTATTGACATGTAAGATGTTTGCCACTTCCTTGTGCTGTATTGTATATTTCGTTCCCGCTAGAAACGCAAGGGACTGACATCTGGATATAATAATATTCTACTGGTTCATCCTTTTTTACGCTGAGTCAACATTTTCGAACTTTGAAATTTTCAAAATCTATCGGGACTAATATCTGACCTGAGCTTTCAGTCTTGAGCGGTCGTGACACGTTCTCTTGTTTCTATTTTTAAAAAAATATCCTTCACAAGTTTCTTTCTGATCAAAGACTTAGAGACATCTGTTTGGCCTGTCTCATTTGCCACTCATGGATGGACTTATGCGTCCAGTTATCTGTTGATATTTGCTCTCTCTCTCTCTCTCTCTCTCTCTCCCTCTCTCTCTCTCTCTCTCTCTCTCTCTCTTTCTCTCTTCTGCGTCCAGTTAACTGCTGATGTATACTCTCTCTTCTGCATCCAAGTGTCTGGGTGTCTGTTCTCTCAGTTGTTTGTTGATGTTTGTTCACTTTCTGCATCCAGTTGTCTGCTGGCTTCTTTTCTCTTGACTTTTTCGTCCTGACTGTCTCCTGTCTACTTGCAGTATTTGGTATATTCCAAAGAACTTCGATTTCGTCTACCCTTGATGGATCATCGTTGTCGTCATGCCGAAATGATCTCATAATGTTGCGTTTCTTCATGGTGAAATGTTCTCATAATGTTGCGTTTCTTCATGGCGAAATGTTCTCATAATGTTGCGTTTCTTCATGGTGAAATGTTCTCATAATGTTGCGTTTCTTCATGGTGAAATGTTCTCATAATGTTGCGTTTCTTCATGGCGAAATGTTCTCATAATGTTGTGTTTTTTCATGGCAAAATGTTCTCATAATGTTGTGTTTCTTCATGGCGAAATGTTCTCATAATGTTGCGTTTCTTCATGGTGAAATGTTCTCATAATGTTGCGTTTCTTCATGGTGAAATGTTCTCATAATGTTGCGTTTCTTCATGGTGAAATGTTCTCATAATGTTGCGTTTCTTCATGGTGAAATGTTCTCGTACACTTGTCGATAATTAAGATTGGGGTAAGACAGTTTAGTGTATTAAAAGAATTGTTCTGTTTCAATCACAGACTTTGACCTCGCCTGCTGACAATATCTGACACTTTCCGTGCATATAATTACACACGAAAATGCATTAGCGACCATTTTTATATATCTTATTAAAGGTATAGATTACGCATGGATGACTATTTTCGCGTATTGGATGACAGATGTTGTGAATGTATGATAACAGTGGGTTCTGCAATATAGTTATAGTCCGAAGACTAGTCTGACTGGCTTTTTGTTTTGCTTTCTTCTTCACTTCGGTTTGAATATTTCAAAATACCTAAACATTCTTTATCCACTGAGACATCAATCATGGATGCAACGCCATGTTTCAAACTATGATTATGACATGCAGCTATTTGATTTTTACATTTGCATGACGGCGATTTTGCATGGTGTTATTGAAATATGGGTCTGGTTTTGTTATATTGGTGTAAACGTAATGAAATTCATTGCCTCAGATTATGTAGAAGTGTAGAAGTTAGTCAGAGGTGTTTTGGCATTGAACCCACGTCTTTGCTTACAGTTTCCATTTCGTTCTTTGAATAGCAGTGTGTACAATGCAGGTTTACTTCATCCCCGCCGTTCTCTGTTATAGTCTCGTTTTGTTCATTAGCTATCTGATATTAAGAGCGAATTATTATGACTACAGCTGATAGCAGTAGTATTAGTGGTAGTCAGTTATAAAATGCCACACTGTGGACTACTGAAAGAATTCATATTTTGTCAAAGTATTTCAAGTTATAGGAGTTTTCTTTCTGCTGCAATTTGGAATATGAAGACACAAATTGCCAGAATTTGTCACGTGATCCTGAT
Organism: Sinotaia quadrata; assembly: GCA_028829895.1. Classification (NCBI taxonomy): domain Eukaryota; kingdom Metazoa; phylum Mollusca; class Gastropoda; order Architaenioglossa; family Viviparidae; genus Sinotaia; species Sinotaia quadrata. Next base: position 133,645,788 of record CM054180.1, on the reverse strand, counting down.
GGATATCTCTCATTAAATCGTCAAGGCAACAACTTTGCTTCGCTCAGAAGCAAGAGAGCGAAGACAAATTACAACGTCACGAGTTGAAATCAAATATCTATAAGCGAGAGTGCAAAGGACTTCTTGGTGGGTCTTCGCGATTTTTTAATGGGATGTGCATTAGAGTTCAGAATCAGAATCAACTCTTAGATTAGAATAAACAAGGGTTATTGGGGTGGGTTTGATTCCGGGTTAATTAGATCAATTTCATATAAATATCTTCCTTCCTGGAAAGTGTATTTTATAGAGAAAAGATTCGGCTTTGGTATATTATGTTCGAATTCGTTTCCCCCCGCGCCTTTGTTCTCAACTAGATATGCTTTAACTGCCTTTGTTCTCAACTAGATATGCTTTAACTGCCTTTGTTTTCAACTAGCTTTACTTTTATCTGTCCTTTTCTCAAATAGCTTTATTTTTTATCTGTCTTTGTTCTAAAATAGCTTTGTTCTTAGCTGCCATTGTTCTCAACTGATTCTGTTCTCAGTTGGTGACAGAAGATCACACTCTAGTAGTTTTAGAAGTTATTTAAACTGACTGTATTCGCAAATACAGTTGTTCTCAACTGATTCCGTTCTCAGCTGGCGACACAAGATCACACTCTAGTAATTTTAGAAGTTCTTTTATACTGACTGTGTTCTCAAATAGCATTGTTCTCAAATGATTCTGTTATCAGCTGGCGACACAAGATCACACTCTGGTAGTTTTAGATTTTCATTTAAACTGACTGTTCTCAATAAAATACTCCAGGAGGTGAAGTAGGTCCATTTAATTAAAGAAGTTTAAAACTGCACGGTCAGAGTTCCCCCAAATTAGCAAAGTCTTTCGTATAGCCTGTTCCCTGGATTTGGCAAGATGACAAAAAAATTTCTGGAACTAGTCATGCGCGAAGCTTTCGTAACTTACATTAAGACACCACATGCGTGCATGCACGCACATACACGTGTTATGTACATGCAATATGTTCTCGAAATTTAGTGAAGAATTGGGCAATTAGCGTGCATTTATTTATTAAATTAACTGAATAATTTTGACGAAAATAAGTACAATATACCACATTTTAATATCGGGATATTCAAGTGGATCACGGTTAATAATGAGTTTACAAAATAATAAAAATATTCTTTCTTTGTTTGTTTGTTTCTTTGTTTGTTTGTTTCTTTCTTTGTTTCTTTGTTTCTTTGTTTCTTTGTTTCTTTCTTTCTTTCTTTCTCTCTCTCTCTCTCTCTCTCTCTCTCTCTCTCTCTCTCTCTCTCTCTCTCTCTCTCTCTCTCTCTCTCTCTCTCTCTCTCTCTCTCTCTCTCATATATATCGTTGAATATAACTATGGCTCCCACTTACTAATGCCACGTCGTAGTGTGCATGTTTGGTAATTGCTGCACGTGCAATGCGTGACGAAACACTCGCTTGTGAATTGATCTGCTTTCAATTAGCATGCTGCTGTCCCACCACATATGACAACATTAATGTCTCCTTCCATCCTGGATAACATCCACTTATCCCAAACGTTCCACAATGGCCTCGTAAATTCCAACCATCCACGAAGCTCGTATATGCCTAACTCGTAAAAGCGCGATGAAATGTGGAATCGATCTCTGACATCACATCATGGCAGGCAATTCAACTTCCGGTGGAGACCCATACGCAATATACTATTGCATGACACTGAGTATCTAGGGTACCCCTTTACATTTATAATGGATCAGATGAGTACTTACGCCTCCAATTAATCAGTATCCAAGTTCGTATGTGAAGTTCAAAGTCAGACTGTAAAGTGTTGGCACAAGTCTGAAATTTTGCAAGCATTAATTTGCCTTCTAAAACTGCACAGTTCTCAAACAAGACAGGTCTGAGTATTCAAGAAGAACATGTGGTCCCCGCTAATTGTTACATAATGGCTTAGGTAGCCCATACCCACCACATCCTCTTAAAATAGACTACACATAAACATAACTTCTAGAAAAGATGACCCTTATCCTCGGGCTGGAAACATACCTGAATATTCCAGACACTAACTTTAAATTAACCAATCAAAGTGCAGTTCAGCTGCACAAATGAATATACTAGAAACTCACCTGTAAATCGTTAGTTGAATACGGCTGACTGATGAAGCAACATGTATTTTGGCTCCCTGCCTTAATAAGTTAGAATCGTATTACTAACCAAATAACTACTATAATACTATAGGACTCAAAATGAACATTCTCTTACAACACCATGGTTGTGATTATAAATCATATCTATTTATAAACTCTAAATGTAACTGTTAAACCAGTTGCTATATATAACCATGCTGTATATGTTATGTTATTTCTTGTTGAATGCATTTATTGTTAATACTTAGACAACTCTTGTTAGCATGACTCACTTACATGTGTATTGTTGCAGTCTGTCACATTCATTTACTTACTATCCTGGCTATATGTATCATGGGGCTCTAGCTGTCTTCTTGATTCTAGAACTATCACTCGTCTATTCTACACCATCTATCATTCATCTTTCTAACACGTGTGGCCAGCCAAAAGGTGTGTTTAGGGGATTAGTCCGATGTTAGTGCCAGCCCGGGGTGGTGGAGTTGCCCATCTCCAGCAAAAACGTCACAGTAGTAATGAAACATTATCTGCGATGCTATACATTTTTTTTGCTGTTGTCATTACGTGCCAAAGAAATTAACAAAGTCTTCAATAGATAACAACGCCGTGACGTCATTACATCCCAGTATGAAGCTTCTGTTTCTGACTGACTTCAGTAAATGAACTACTGCCTCATAGTTCTTTCAACCACTCCATTCTAACCGATATCTTAGTGAATTCATTGTGTTCTATATGCATCCTGAAGTGGACCAAATATGCAGTGGGGTGATCCTCAAAGGAGCTGACGGAATTTGTACTAGCGTTTCAATGCAGCAATGTATTTATTAATATCAATACACAGCAATGAATTTATTAATATCAATACACAGCAATGAATTTATTAATATCAAATACAAATTCTTACTAAGAAAAGTAAATGTATCGCTTCAATATCTGATATCATCTTATACCAATTTATATCAATTTATTGCAAGAACACCTCTGTTTCTCTAAAATAAATGTTGATAGTATCTGTAAAACATAAAAAAATATAACTCACTCGATGCATTGATTGACATAACTATTTACGTCTGGGGAAAATAGGGGTGATGGTGACCTCCATTTAACCTTACGACTCTGGTTCTTGCTCTTGTGCTATTCCGCACATATTATTCTTAACAGAGTATTTCCATTATAGAATTCATTAACGGTCTTCACGGAATGATGACACAATTCTATTAAATCAAGTTAATAAATAAAGGGCGCCATTTGTAATAACGAAACACGTTGACAAGGAAGTGCACCACGTGACTTTGTTCGTAGCGCGGCCTACCAACATCAGACGTTTAATCTTGGGGAAAAAAACACTAATGCCAACTAGAAATAGAAATGCTTTTCACCGTAAATAGTATAAGCGATGGTGTTAGTATAAAAACAGTATAAATACTGGTATTCGTGTGTTTATATGTGTGTTTAAGGTTTATTATGTTTAATGGTTGTTAACTTTTATTACTCAATTGCTGAGAAATATTTGTAAGTCTCTTGACTTTATACTGAGATCGTAAGCGTCACAGGAAAAGAATGACTGAAATGTAATTTCCTTATCAGATTTCTTGACTAAGATGAGACTGAACAAGAACGTTGATATGTTTGGGTGGATGATTTGATTGCTCGCCTGGTTGAAGCTTGATTTTTTCTTTTGCTTGCTCGCCTTGGTTAGTTGGTTTAGTTAACGAGAAAAAGAAGAAAATTCATCGCGAAAGAGTGATAATAAAATAAAGCAGACATGAAAGACTGGAGGAAGGAAGAGATAAGCATTGGAAAAGATACAGAAAAGGAATAAATAATGCGGTGAACGAATGATAATAAAATAAAGCAGACATGGTAAAACTGAAGAGAGGAGACATAGAAAGAAGTAGGTATTAGGAAAAAGAAAGAAAGAAAGAATAAAAGTCACAGTGAAAGAATGATAATGAAACAGAGAGAAAAAGTACAGAGATACAGAAAGAATAATACGAAATTAAAACAGACTTGGAAGTGATGAACGATAGCGGTACAACTAGAGAGAGAGAGAGAGAGAGAGAGAGAGAGAGAGAGAGAGAGAGAGAGAGAGAGAGAGAGAGAGAGAGAGAGAGAGAGAGAGAGAGAGAGAGAATGCAGCTTAGTAAGACAGGTATAGCAAACAGAAAAAAATATACAAAAAGAGGAATACAGCATAGATAGACAATTACAACGTAGGAAGACAAAGATACAAAGGACAAATAGAGACAGAGGCAGAATAGATTGATAGTGTAGCATACTAAGAGAGAGACGAGAAACGTACATGCTATGATAAACAGAGTAAATATAGAAAAATAGACAGAAACATTGTTTAGCATACAGAGAAACATAGTACAACGGACTGACAAGTATGTACAATCAGAGGCAAAAATATAGTACAGCAAACAGAAAAAGTATAGCAGAATGGACTGACAAATAAGTACAGTCAGACAAAATATAGTATAGCAAACAGAAAAACATAGCAGAACAGGCTGACAAATAAGTACAGTCAGACAGAAAGAGAGAGAAAGGGGAGTTACGAATGGCGAATTGGGGGAGAGAGAAATAGAGGAGGAACAGAAAGAGAAAGAAGAAGAAAAGACAAGAACAGGCAAGCGAGGGAATACAGTGGATTGCTCTCCCCTGGCTTTTAAGTGAATGAATCGATATTTATGAAACTCTATATATCGTTATTCAAGCTTAGCAGAATATGAATATGATTAATGTGAATATAAAATAAATAAAAAAATAAAATTACACCCTCCTCAATAATATTCCACCCCACACCCACAATGCGAGGTGAAGTAGTACACATCATTATTTTCTAACTTCGCGACAAAAGAGCTCTTTGAAAGAGCAGGGACGAGTGTTGTGGGGGGATGTATTGTGTGTTCCCCACCATTCCTAAACCTTGCTTGTAAACTGCTCGATTCTGTTTTGGTCGGCCACAGCCAGTGCGTGACCGATTACTGGAGGACCATTTTTTTTCTTCTGAATTATTAAAAATGGAATCTGTGCCTCTCGGAGATTGCGCGCGTCCTTAGGACAACGGTTGTAGGGATTGCTGAGAAAGAAAAAAAAACCCACCCAGATCGAGTAACGTTCATTACTTCCGGCAAACGGCTAGAGAAAACGTATTGTTGGCGGCGGCTAATGTGAATGTTTTCGATAGACCTACAGATTTTATTTACAGTAAGCCGGGGTGGTTTTTTTTTTGTTTTTTTTAGCAACTCGGGTGCGGGGGAGTGGGTGGGGTGGGGAGGAGTTTAACTGATCTAAATCCAGCCACAACGGTGAGTTTCGTTATGACGGTTTTAACTCATCACTATCCGAGTTATGAACAAGAACCTGAGTGGACTTATGGATGACCAAGAATCTGAATGATTGCCTGAACTGAACCAGAGCGAGAAAGAGCATAGGCCTATATAGTGAAATAAAAGTAATTCGTTAACAGTTTGTGTATATCCGTTTTTAGAGCCTGTGTTGGTGTCAGAAGTGAATACACTTAGAATAGAAGCCTGCAATTTGAAATGAGCATAAGACTTACTGAATATGTTATAACATAAGCAAGAATCCGATTGGACTTGTACAGTGAACAAGTTCACATCTACGGTGAAAGATCTCGTAGTGGATGCCTAAGCTGAAGAGTCCCACTGAACATCTGAAGGGAACAAGAGGCCGATTGAACATCTGAAATAGATAAATCCGACTGAGCATCTGTAGTATACAAGAGCCGTCGTGTGTATCTCAAGTGAACTTTAATAGACATCTAGTGTACCCTTAACTGAAGAGATAAGCATGATGTATTAACAAATGTATTGGGTAACTTTAGATTCAATACGTTATGTAAACTTTATACATACTAGACCCATACAAAGTAACTGCTGATTATATATATTTTTAACCTACATACTCTAGACACATAACTTAGTTACTGCAGATTAAACATGTTATATAATTAATATATACACGAAATTACATAACTAAAGAATCAGTATTTTCTATAATTAAGTAACTATTATTATATATGTTATGTAATTTCCATACATCCTAGATAAACATTGAAGTGAATTCAAATTTCCTTATGTTCAGTAATCTTGCTATGTACTGGACAAACAATGATAATGAGGTAATACAGAGTATTCTCTATATTCTTCAAACATGCAAGCACCATAATCAAAGAACTACTGATTCAACATGTTCTATACTCTTTAAACATATTCACAAGATAACTGAGGTAAGTAAAGTTTTCGTTTAGTTTCAGTGTTGTTATCTTGCACAATATTTTAGGTTTGGCTTCGAATTCAAATCGCAAATGAAAAACTGGATTTATCCCTTCACTTAGAGTGTAGTATCTCCATTGTTCAAGTTTGTTTACCTTAATGTCTTTTACCAATCAGTTATTGCTGGTCTTAACATTACTATGGACACTAGTGGTACAATGACGTGATTAGGGAGAAGAGATTACTATGGATTCTAATGGGAAAATGACGTGATTTGGGAGACGAGGTTAGTATGGACACTAATGGTACAATGACGTAATTTGGTAGATGAGATTACTATGGATTCTAATGGGAAAATGACGTGATTTGTGAGATAAGATTAACATTTTGACTGGTGCCCCAAATTACCGACTATACTATGATCCAAAATTACGTTAATTACTGATATTGAAGTAACTGTGTTGATAAAGCATGATAAATAGTGTTAAATTACTGTAAAACGGTATTACATTTAAGCTATTTATTGATATTCCAAAGAGCAAGACTAATTATGTTAAAAATAAGCATTGCTAGTTTTAAACGGCACCTCTGGAATTAATATCATCAAAACCCTATCTTTAGTACAGCTAAAATGGCATCTTTAATTGTCTTTGAACTACCGGGATTGCGGACGCTAAGCTACCAAGATTATTTTATCCAAATGATCACGTGTCTGGTATTTATGTAAATTTGATTACTGGCTTCAAATTAGCATGATTGCTGATGTTCAATGGCCCAATTTCCTGGTGTGAAAACAGTCCTGTTGCCAGTGTGACGTTTCCATTCCTCGTTTATTGATTTAAACATCGTGGAGTGCAGAGAAGCAAACGTGGGTATCCGGAATGTACATTGGTCTCTTGGTGGAGATTTCTTTTGTTGAACTTTGCAGTTCACCTATTTTTTTCCTTTGATTCTGTGATTTTTATTATGTGTGTCCGTGCGTGTGTGTGTGTGTGAGTGTGTGTGTGTGTGTGTGTGTGTGTGTGTGCGTGCGCGCGCGCGCGCGCGCGCATAGCTTTTTGAAGCGGTGGTCTCGTTTTTGTTTGGTTTGTTGGCTGCTGTCATAAATGTCGCTACTTCATCCGAACAAAATGTCGAGAGATGGGGAGTTGCAAGAGGGTGCAATCCATCTCTCTCCTACAGCACAGAGACCCAAATACACACATGCACACATTGCAAAATACCAAGGACAACAATAAGGAACAACTAAGTCAAGTGGCGCACCGAGTCTCTTTTTACAAACCAAGATTGCTAATCCAATAAATAAAAAAAAGTGTTTGTATCGCATTTCATATTTTGTCATTCAAATTGGCTTTCAGACTGACAAGTTGCCTTGAAAGGTAACAGCGAGATACGGGAGCAATGGCTTCCTGATGATAGGTAAGATATTAATTGCATTTGAAAGCATTTTTAATTTCGCTCTCTAACTCCAGAGTCAGTAAATCAAGATGGCGGCAATTTGAGGTATGTCAGTGGTAAGTCAGCTCTATAAGTGTGTGAGTGTGTGTGTGTTTGTGTGTGTGTGTGTGTATGTATGTGTGTGTGCGTGCGTGTGTGTGTGTGCGTGTGTGTGTGCGTGTGTGTATATGTGTGTGTGTCTGTGTTGTGTGTGCGTATGTGTGTGCGTGTGTGTGTGTGTATGTGTCTGTGTGTCTGTGTGTGTGTGTGTGTGTGTGTGTGTGTGTGTGTGCTTGTGAGAGATAAATAAACGGCAAGTGGATAAAAGATTCACGTCAGCTCAAATCCCACTAACTGCAGGCAGCTATTGGTAACAATATGCCTTGCAGAAGAAATCCGTTGTCAGATATACTGGGATAGGCTGACGATTTACTTCCCTAGAGTCCACTATTCGGGTCATGGCCCCTGGGGTTTCTGGCACAAGCACAACTGTAATTTGCATTATTCCGATCTTAGCAAATGCTGATTGCATGATTGAGCTGCAGTTCAATTCTGTTTTATGTTCATTTATTTTATGCGAAATTTAGTTATTGCTTCCCCGCCCTCCATAAATTTGTCTTTCTGACGTTTTTCCTTTAGTTTTTAACCCTAATTTTCATCCATTATTTGTTTCCTCCTTGTCTTAAAGGAGAGCATTAAAACCTTTTTACTTTTTGCTACCAATTTCTCTGCATATTTATCTGGCCGTTTGCGTTATTCATTTCAACTTTGGCACCAAGTATGAACACTTCCAGAATAGAATTATGGAGCCGAGTGTCTCCTGAGCGATATTCGTCCTCGCAGACTTTAGAGCGTGTTCACATTGTCACTTGTCTCTGTCACGTATGGTTGCTTGTGCCGGTCTGTCTAACCTGGCCGTATAACGCGTGTTTAAAAAGGTCAAAGACAAAACTGAACGGTTATTCCATCGTGGTTTTCTATAACTCATCAACCGTTTCTTTTTTTAAAGTAGAATTTTACTGATTAACTGGATGGTTGGTCGGTGAGTTGAGTGAGTGAGTGGTGCTAAAAGAGTGAGTGAAAATGAGTTTAGATGGAGAGGAGTGAGAGTGAGGGTCAGACAGGAGTGTTAAAATTAATGAGGGACTGAGAGACAGGTGAGTTAAAATTTGAGTGAGTGTCAGATGATTAAAATACATGAATGGGTTAGTGACAAATGAGTTAAAATGAGTGAATGACAGATGAACTGAATAGAGTATGCCTCAGAGACGAGTTACAGTAGTTGAGTGAAATGTGACCTTGAATGAGTGTCAGTTGACTTACTGTCAAGGAGTGTAAGCTACGTTACACACAAGCAAGTAATTATCATTATATGTGTGTCAAACTATTGCCAAACAGGAACATGTCCATACAGATTATATTGATTTTTTTTCTTTTCTTGCACTTATTATTGTTGTCTGGTTAATAATATTGTAACAAAATAGCACATTCTGGTCACTAAGTAAATTATGACAAAGTTGGCGACCTTACAATGAGAACGATTCTAATCTAGCTTAACGGGTACCTGCATGTCTCTAACGTGACCCTGCACTGTGTTTATCATGACCCTGCCATTTATGACCATAATGCATGATCCTGCACGTTTCCATGGCGAGATCCGTGTACAGCAGATTCAGGAGAACTACAGGCATTGGGTTATAATAACCTGCACAATAAACAAATTTTCCACATCACTGTCAAGCGGCCATCACCTTTCCTTATCTAAATCATTTATGTTCGTTATTGTGTGTGTGTGTGTGTGGTTCTGTTTCCATGTTTCTGTAATAACATAAGCTCCGAAAAATAGATGGATAGATGTGCTAACCTGTACTGTTGGATGCTTTACTAGATGCGTGTGTTCGAAGATATGTGTGTTCACATGACGTGAGTCTCTGCTTGCAAACACTTTAAAGATAGGAAATACACGTACACTTGTAGCCCAAAATGATTTGCGCACGCATATGTGTGCATGCGTTTGTGTGTGTGTGTGTGTGTGTGTGTGTGTGTGTGTGCGTGCCTGTGCTTGTGTATGTATGCGTGTGTGTGTGTGTATGTGCGTGCTTGCACATGTGTGTGTGTGTGCGTGTGCATGTGTATGTATGCGTGTGTGTGTTTCCAGTATAAACAAAATATTCACAGTATATTTGAGAACGTCTAGGGATATTTACTTTACTAAATAAATAATCGATGCATGATAAACTTTCTTACATACAATCAGGAACATTGCCTCCATCACTTCCCCATAAAATCCATTCCAGCACGCCTTGCAGAAGAAACCATTTGTCACCACCTTGAGAAGCAAAAAAACACAACAAACAACTAAATGCAAACCTAAGACGCCGTGCTTTGCTGACAAGACGAAGCTGCTAAGTATGGTCTTTTTTAATTGCTGCGTCGATTCCGCGAAGACGCTATTTGTTTACGTCATTCACAAATTGACAAATTCCACGTTTACATTTTTTGTGCTCGCGTACCAAGTGTGTTGACATACAACAGAATGCATGCAATGTCTTTGCTGAAAGAAAACACGAGTGATGGTTTTTAACTATGATGTCTCTTGTTGTTGTTTTTGGTTGTTTTTTTTTTTTTTTAAGAAGAAATGCACGGGTGATGGTTTTTAATTCTGATATCATCACAAGGTAAGGAGAAGAAAAGTTAGGAATTCGTTGTAATTAAAGTGGAATAAGGTCAATCAAGAGTGCCAATGTTCTACTTAACTGTTTGCACGCCATACTCACTGTTTCAATGGATGTGCTAATAGAGACGAATTTAACCAAACTGAAACGCTAACGAAGGCACTTTCTTGAGTCTAATGATTTCAATAATCTCACAGTCATAGGCTAAATGATACCAATATACACAATTCTTCATTCCTGGTCTTAATGATACCAATATACGCAATTCTTCATTCTTGGTCTTAATGATATCAATATACACAATTCTTCATTCCTGGTCTTAATGATACCAATATACACAATTCTTCATTCCTGGTCTTAATGATACCAATATACACAATTCTTCATTCCTGGTCTTAATGATACCAATATACACAATTCTTCATTCCTGGTCTTAATGATACCAATATACACAATTCTTCATTCCTAGTCTTAATTATAACTGTGACTAACGCCACCCTAGGTAATGTTTATTATTATTATTAATTAATCATCCATAACTAAGTACAAGTGATAAGAATCTTAATTTATGTTATTAATAATTATCCAACCACTCATCTCTCTACTTGGTGGATATGTTGGGATAAGTTTCTGTTTTCCACAAACATTAAAGACAAACACTTACCATAACACAATATTTCTGTAGATAAAAATATCTTCTTAACAAAGGAAAAGTTAAATCCGTCTTTTATCTGAATTTAGCGAGCCCCCATCCACCCAATTTCTTCTCCGGCATATGATATCAATATGTGTAAGAAGGTCAATAAATTTAAAAATAACTTTATTAAATCAATAATCAAATATGTATAACAAATACAATCAAAAGATTACTTGACATCAATATTTCAATGAATTACATTGAAATAATAATTTAAATACTTAAACAGTGTTTTATTGTAACACACAAATCAGCAAATTAGTGTCAATATAAATCACAGAGTAATTCTTATCACAGAACAGAACGCTTGAAAGTCTATGGTACTAATAAGATAAAATCTACGAGCTTCTTGATTTTCAGCGCTGGAGAGGAGTGCGTGTTCAAGTGCGATATTCGTGATGTGTGTTGTGACAGCATTATCTCCCTTTTTTCTCTCTTTGCCACATATCTATTTTTCTGTACATGTACCTATCCATCTGTCCATCCATCCAATCACCCAAATATCCGTCCACCTATCTATCTATCTACTTTCCTACATCTATCTATCAATCTGCTTTCCTACATTTATCTATCTATCTACTTTGCTACATCTATCTATCTAATCTATCTATCTATCTACCTATCTATCTATCTATCTATCTATCTATCTATCTATCTATCTATCTATCTATCTATCTATCTATCTATCTATCTATCTATCTATCTATCTATTTACTTTCCTACAATCTTCCTATCTATCTATATGGGTATTTATCAACACATCTATCAATTTATCATTTATCTGTTTGGCAAATTTATACATGGTCCATTCTAACTTCATATTTACATCATCAATATATATGTATATGATTCCAGCCAGAAAGGCGCCATTATCTTGTCTGCACTACTTACACATTCATCTAATCCATCAACCAAAACACTCACATAACCATCCAGCCTTTTACCAATATATAATAGATATATGTAATTTTTGTTATTGCAGTCTTGCATGAAAAAATTTACAAGTCAGAAATAAAGACAGGCGAGGTTATGAACGAAAATAAGACATAAATACTGGCATTGAGGTAATTGGCATTAAGAGATGAAATCGTGAGTTTAAAAACGGTCGTTAGTAAGTTAGCGTATGAATAATTCAATTGAAAGCTTTTGCGCCTAGCGTGTGCTCATCACTGAGGTCTTGTAACGAGACACATAATCTACCAGTTTTGTTTATGTAGTCCTGTAACGAGACACATAATCTACCAACACTATAGAGACTTTTTATATTCACTCTCTGTGTTTTGTTACTGTATTCCTGTAACGAGACACATAATCTACCAAAACACTATAGAGACTTTTTATGTTCACTCTCTGTGTTTTGTTTATGTAGTCCTGTAACGAGACACATAATCTACCAAAACACTATAGAGACTTTTTATGTTCACTCTCTGTGTTTTGTTACTGTATTCCTGTAACGAGACACATAATCTACCAAAACACTATAGAGACTTTTTATGTTCACTCTCTGTGTTTTGTTTATGTAGTCCTGTAACGAGACTCGCATACTACCGATCCTGAACAAGGACTATGCATCATAATGCTATGAAGAGTTACATATCACTCAAGATTAAGTGATTTTGCCTCATGAAGTGTGGAGGATTTAGATGCCACTCTAGATTAAAGTATTATAGATTGTCATGTTGAGAGGGTTTATATATCACTCATGATTAAAGAGTTATAGATGGCAATGTTTAGACTGAGGATTTCAATATTACTCAGAATTAAAGATTACATATCGAAATGCCTAGATAATTTACATATAATTCAAGATGAAAGAATTGTGTATCAGAATATTTAAAAGATTTAAATATCATTCAATTTTAAATGATTATACATGGGAATACTTATAAGATTCATATATCAATTTTGAAGATAGGCATTAAGCATTACTTTATAACCACACACATTGTACGACTTTGCATATACATAAGCAACGTAGCAGATACTGATGAATGTCGCGAAAGAAAAAAAAAATTCCTAGTTATCAGTGAAAATGGACATCACAATACGCAAACCCAAACTACACAGTATAGAAAGAAAGTAATATATGTATTCTATATTGATCTCCATTAAATCTCATCGCAATCCACACCGTCCAAACTACAGTTAGTACAAAAGCCATACATGACTTCTGTATTGAGCTCCTTTAGTTTCCTTCTTCGTGTTCTTTTTCTGGAATCGGTAATGGTGATGAATATTCAGTTGTTGCGCATTTTATTACTGACAGATGTTCACTGTTTTCATTCTTTCATGCTCTAGCAATGTGCGTGAAGACTTCAAAGAGGTTAGGTTACACTAACCTGAGTTGTTAAAAAAAAAACAAAGAGAGACAGATCCGATAAAGGTCGGGTCATACCGCCAAACAGACTTTGATAATAGCAGACTCACACTATTATGTTGTGTGCGCTATGGTAATGATAGGGTATCAGTGAAGTGGTGAAGAATGGCTAATGGTTTTCTTATTGACGTGTTAGGGATTCAGGGAACCTGTGGCAGTGTGCCTAGTGTTAAGTTGTAGTCGTTTCCATTTTAGTGCTCCTTCCATCCTTCCATCCCTCCTATCTCCCTCCTCTCCCTTCTTCCCTACCCCCTCTCCCCCTCTCCTCGCACTCTTTCGCCTTCCTCACCCCTCTCTCCAATTCTTCTCACTTGCTGCTTACCCTCCCCCACCACTCTCTCTTCTCAATCCATGTTCTGTGTGTGTGTGCGTTTAAAGGTGTGCATGTTGTATACGTCACCCTGTTAGTATGTAAAATAAAAGCAAGATGCTATATAAAGTCCATATGATAAATAAAATTTAGTATAACTAAAATCCTCTCCCATCTCTCTCTTCTCCCCATACTTCTCCCTTCTCCCTCTGTGTGTGTGTGTGTGTGTGTGTGTGTGTGTGTGTGTGTGTGTGTGTTCCTTATGTTCGTGTGGACAGACTATTTCTTCTGTTTGAAATAGTGGACTTCAATCAAATTGAGACTGATGAAAGAAGGCGGAGACTGAAGAGATCGATAGACACAAAGCACCATAAATCGGAGATCAAATAAAATCCAGCAACCACCGTACACCGCTATCCATAATTCCCTCGCCTGCACATGACTTTCCGCATGAGTTGCTTCACGATCATAAGACAAGGCTTTCTCTGGTTGACTGGAGCTTCGGGATAGATCCATACTCGTTCATTGGAAGTCGGTCCCCTAGCGGAGACCCTTTGAACACGTCTGAATTCTTTGATTACTTGCCTCCAAGTCCGAGTTACACATTTTAAATTTTAAAAGTTGACAGAATTTCATCATCATCATCATCACCATCATCATCATAATTAACTCGTCTCCCTTTGCTGTTGGATTATCGCTCTCAAATGTATATGCTTTCATAATCCAATAGTCATCCCGCGGCTAGTTCTGTACAGCTACTTTGGTTTGTGGCGTTGCGAAAATCGCCATGGTTTTATGTCATGTACATCTTTGGTAGCTTGAGTGTTGTGAAAATCGTCGTGGTTTTATGTCATGTACATCTTTGGTAGCTTGAGTGTTGTGAAAATCGTCATGGTTTTATGTCATGTGCATCTTTGGTAGCTTGAGTGTTGTGAAAATCGTCATGGTTTTATGTCATGTACATCTTTGGTAGCTTGAGTGTTGTGAAAATCGTCATGGTTTTATGTCATGTACATCTTTGGTAGCTTGAGTGTTGTGAAAATCGTCATGGTTTTATGTCATGTACATCTTTGGTAGCTTGAGTGTTGTGAAAATCGTCATGGTTTTATGTCATGTACATCTTTGGTAGCTTGAGTGTTGCGAGAATCGTAATAATTTAAGTGTATGTAAACTGACCATGTTAAGTAATCTGTCAATGAATACCGAGAGTTATCTGTTCTTTATAAAAGAGAGACGGAAGAGTTATGTACGTCGAGCGAGTGTTTAAGTTAATCTATTTATATCTCTTATCTGTTCCTGGTTATTCTGATTGTCTTTGTTACGTTAAAGCTTCACGCAAACATGATGCGCACACAGGCACATTACATTCATTATGTTATACGTCATTTTTTTAATTTTACGACGATTCGAACATATCTCGTTCAGTGTGATATTTGTTTGCTATTATTAATCTAAACAAGTACATATAATTAAACAATATGCAAACAGAAAGAAACAGAGAAAGACAGAGAAAGGAAAAGGGTTGAAAAAGATATAAGAAGGAGTGGTGAAGTGACAGAAAGAAGTAAAAATCAGGGGATTGGGGTACCTCGATCGCCATGTTGAAAGAAATAGACCAGGACAGAGGTAAACACTGGAACGAAATAGACAAAGGAAAGAAACAGATGACGGTGAAAGGAATTAAGACATAGATTAACATGCTTTTCTGTATCAGTCCCATGACGAGAAATTAAGTTCAATAACATCTTGCAAGTTTCTCCTCAAAGAACCCTACTTATAAGTAATTTAATTCACCAATGTCTTGTTAGTTAGGGTCCTGCTGATCTGGTGTAAGGGAACACAAAATGTAGTCACTCCATTCACCAATTTCCTTGTTAAATAAGACCCATTTGGTGCGTCCTGAAAGAACCCCGTGGTTAACTATTTCCTTCACCAATGTCCTTGTTAAATAAAACCCATTTGATGCGTCCTGAAAGAACCCCGTGGTAAACTATTTCAATCACCAATGTACGTTTTAAATAAAACAAAGTTGCAAATGCGTTCCTTAAGAATCCAAGTTTATAATAAGTCAGTTCAACAAACCATGTGCTAAATAAGACTGAACTGCTAGTGTCATTGACTTTATTTCACCATGGTACATGCTAATAAAACCTTGCAAGTTAAGTACTTATAGAACTCTAAATTTTCGTAAAATTCCAATCCAGGTAAATCTCAAAACACCCCAAGTTTACTAAAATCACTAGTCCACGTAAATCTGAAAACACTCCAAGTTTACTAAAATCACTAGTCCACGTAAATCTGAAAACACTCCAAGTTTACTAAAATCACTAGTCCACGTATTCAATAATAACTAAATCTCTAAAATACCATAACTGTACTACATTTACCAGTCCACTTGCTCAATACTAATTAAATCTCTAACACACTCTAACTGTACTAAATTTACCAATCCACTTGTTCAATACTAATTAAATCTCTAACACACTCTAATTGTACTAAATTTACCAATCCACTTGCTCAATACTAATTAAATCTCTAACACACTCTAATTGTACTAAATTTACCAATCCACTTGTTCAATAATAGCTATATCTCAAAGAAAAATCTAATTTCTCTAAATTCACTAACGTACTTGTCAAATAAGATCTATAAGGTTATGTCCTTTAACAGAATCCTAATTTTACTTATTCCAATTCGCTGATTCACTTGTCAAACAAGACATAGCTAGTCACGTCCCTTGTTGCTGCTTAATTCCCCCAGTGCACATTTTTAGTCCTCCTGTTTCTCGTATTTGCTGTCAAATTAATAAACAAATGGATTTTCTCTTGCAGCATTCCTAGTTTTTGTTTGCTTATATTTTAATTATCGTATATTCACAACCCCTAGGCATATAGATTAAACGCAGCATTAACAGTGGTATTTGTTTTACCAATCATGTAGTTGGCTCTCTTCAGGTTAGTCTAACGACATTTGCTTGTATTTATTTTTTTTTTATTCTCATCTTTTTGCGTACTCGCGCTGAACTGTCAGTTAACAATACAGTAACCATCACTCCCGTGTTCATAATTTTAACTCTTTATCTTCTGTCTTAAATTTGATATTTGAGTAATCCCAATTCAAATCTAAATTTGAGTAATCCCAAATTAAATCTAAATTTTAGTAATCCCAAATCAGCCAGAACAAACGTCCTGGATAATCCAAAATGAACCTGAGCGAAAGCCTTCCATAGATAATCCAAAATTAATAATAGTAACAATAGAACACCAACCCGACAGTAGCCAAAATTAACTCGAGCATTAACAAACAACAAATTAGGTCGAATCTAATCCAAAATAATCATACTAATGAAGTCCTGCCATTAATAACCAAATACCATTCCTTACACGATCCTATTCTGGATAACGCTATTTCAAACTTTGCAAAATCCTATCGTGAATAACGCTATTTCAAACTTTGCAAAATCCTATCGTGAATAACGCTATTTCAAACTTTGCAAAATCCTATCGTGAATAACGCTATTTCAAACTTTGCAAAATGTTATCCTGGATAGCGCTATTAAAAACTTTTGCAAAATCCTATCGTAGATAGCGCTATTGCAGCCTTTGCGAGTATCTGATCGAGTATAACCCTGGCAAAATAATATCATGGATAGTGCTATTTCAATTTTATAAAATCTTATCAAAGGATAGTGTTATTTCAGTTCTTGCAAAATCCTACCATAGATTACTCTATTTCAATTCTTGTAACATCCTAGCGTGAATAACGTTATTTCAGTCCTAGCAAAATCCTATCTTGGATAACGCTGTTTCAGTCCCTGCAGAATCCTGCCATGGAAAACATCTCATGCGAGCGAAACGTTTATCTAAAATTCCAAATCAAAACTGGCAAAATTTGGGGCACCACAAATCAAGGGAGGGCAATGCGTAGAAATGTGTGAGAAAGCCATTCGATTGAACAAATCTTTGGAATCTGGCAATTTGTTGAGAACGCTTGTTTGAAATCCTTCCCCCCCCCCCCCCATTTTCTTGAAACACAGCGACGAATATTTTCGACATACCTTTTCAGTCGTGTCTGTAACCCAGTTACAAAATGAACATGGTTGTGTCAGTAAGATCGGTGGTGGCTCTTCTCACTATGTACAGATGACAATGACTTGATTTGACTTCTTTTTGAAAGCAGACGACCTCTGGCTGAGATTAATTAGGATCACTTCTAACACGTCAGATTTACCTCGAAGCGAAACCCAGTCGATGAAGTTGATGAAATTAGCGAAGTTAATTCTCCTTTTTGTCACAACAAAAGATTCGTGGAATCAATGGTAGAGGCATTGTATTTAATTTGCTGTTTTACATATGCCGCTTTATCGGATATAATCCTAAGCTTTAAATACGAAATTTTGACAATGTTATATTGTAAAGTTTCTCTTTCCCATACATATATTATTATATTAGATTTTTTCCACAGCAGTACCACAATAATCTCCTGAATGAGAAAGGCTCCACATTTTTTTAAGACAAGAAGAAGAAAAACTGAAGCTAATCCAGTTCTAATTTCCAGAACAAAGAAAATCATCTCATAGATACATTACTCTTTCTTATGACTGCAATCTATTCAGAACATTGTATTGATAACGATTTTGAGTAAAAGAATATGATCCCCACCCACCGACCAAAGTGTCAGTGATATTGATAATTAATAGGATTGCCCAGCAAATACACGTGACTTATCGCACATTCTTTGTATTAAATAGAATAAGCCCGATTATCATATCATATCTATATCATTGGACAGCAAACGACAGCATATTACACTATATTTATAACATTATGATTGTTAAATCAAAGGTTATTAAGCACGCGTAGACACGTCTTTACCAGCCAGTAAATGTAGGTCACAATGTACCAATAGAATGTCGGTTTCTGCCCTTTACGGTCCTACTATAAATAGCTCATTCTTCGAGTAAAAGCTTGAAAGGTGAGATGTGGTTATTATTTTATCCTTGCATGCCTTGTATGACAAAAGTGGGACTAGTCATACAGTGACATACGCACAGTCAGGGAAAACTTGAACTGTACTGGTGTTAGAAAAATGCATCAGAATATTAGGATGAGAAACCGAAATGAAACTGCAAATAGAAATTATAAGCCGCACTAAAACTACGGATTCTATTCTTAAATAATCTCTAGAGAGAACTTGAGAGGCGAGATTGAACTTTTCTGAAACTAGATCATGAGCAGTAGCCCAAACTAAAAATAAACTTGCTGGCGATAATGTGGTCGCTAGTGACACTTTACCTCAACCTAAATGGATACCAGTGATACACCGCACTGAGATATGATATGAAGTAAGATCCACACCATGACAATTAATACTAGTAACGACTTGCACTAAGCATATGGACATAGTGATAACATGCACTAGCGTATGGACATAGTGATAACCTGCACTAGCATATGGAGATAGGGATAACCTGCACTAGCGTATGGACATAGTGATAACCTGCACTAGCGTATGGACATAGTGATAACCTGCACTAGCGTATGGACATAGTGATAACCTGCACTAGCGTATGGACGTAGTGATAACCTGCACTAGCGTATGGACATAGTGATAACCTGCACTAGCTTTAGGATACTAGTACGAAACTTCATTAAGTCGGGATACTAGTAATAAACCATTAGACGACTAGAGCTTGTACTTGTTTCAAACTGTGCTGTGATCTGGGATACAGCAATAAATCGTATTGACCTTGGATATAGCAATAAGATATATGATCAGGGATACAGCAATAAATCGTATCGACCTTGGATACAGCAATAAGATATATGATCTGGGATATAGCAATAAGATATATGATCTGGGATACAGCAATAAACCGTACTGATTCGGGATATTACTAATAAACGGCAATGACACAAAGGATACCAGTACTAAAACCTTACTGTTACCATTCTCATACTTTTTAATAAAGTTTATTTGCATCTTCCTTCAGTTTGCATATTAATCTTAGAATAAAGGAACTGCAATTAATGTAATGTTCTCATTAACAAACAAGTACATGCATGCACACACACACACACACACACACACACACACACACACGCACGCACGCACGCACGCACGCACGCTCACACACACGCACGCACGCACGCACGCACGCACGCACGCACACACACACACAAACACACACACAAACACACACACACACACACACACACACACACACACACACACACACACACACACAAGCACAATAACAGACATCACTTGTGATGGACCATCCTACCATCACTTCATCTGAATGGAATCGACGGTTGAAATAGCAAATTTAGTTGTCTCCCCTTTGCAGCACTCGATCTTATCGTCCTGGATTTTGTTCCCGCTGTTCTGACAAAAGTGCGCCCTGAAGTCATGAAGGCTTCCTGGGTTTCGAAGCACACCGTTGCTGGTGTGTCTAGACTTAATATTGCCTGCTAGGACTGATTTTATTAATTTTTTTTTCTCACGCTGAGTATTTCCGTGACATGTCACATCCCTCCCCACACCCTCATCTCGCTCACTCTTAACGCACCTTTCGCTGGCCTGATTAGTGCGATACGAAGAAAAGTTACAAATTAAATAACCCAGGCCATGTATTTCTCAGACTGCACTGTATTTAACATTTCAATTTTGCATCAGAATTCTTGAAAAGAAAAGAAAAAGTTGTGTATTGCAAATTTAATTTCTTTTCAATTTAAATATTCTCCTCTGGAAGTTTCAATCAAACGCTGCGCTTGTCAGTCTGTGGAAAGTCTCACAGGACCTTGATAACGAGTTGCTTCCCGCTGGCCGTTAAAATGAATTCTTAGCATGTGTGTTATTTGATTAATTAGTGAACTGAACAAGTTAGGTAAATGCAAATAATTTAACTTCAACGTTTTTTCACTCACTTTTTATCTTTTGTTTGCTCCCCAATCTCTTTTATAATTGTCCCGTTTATTCCTATCTTTCTTTCCCTTTTTCTTCTACATTTTTCTTTCCTCTCTTTTTCTCTCAGTCTCTTATTTTATCATTCTCTCTCTCTCGCTCTCTCTCTCTCTCACATAACTAGAGAGAAAGTGTCAATGGCAAAGAACAGAAGTTCTTGACGGTATTCTGAATCTTGCTTCACTTTACTCTCCACTAAAATCTGTCTTAGCTATAGATACACATTTCGCCCACTTCTTTGCTGGAAATCGTTTTCATGAATTTAAAAAGAGCAACAGAAGAGACATAGAGACTGGCAGACAGAAGCGAGAAGAAACAAGAGAGAAATAAACACGATGACATGTTTAGTTTTATTTTTAATGTAATATTATTTTAATAGATTCTTATATATCGCCTTTACCTTAGAAAAGTAATCATAATTACGGTTTAACGCGTCTTTTCGTATGTTTCGAAAATTGTCACAAAAGCTGTCCATAGAATGTGATACAACCATTTTAGTTATTCCATTTGTAACATAACTTTTGTCTCTCGATAATAAATGTCTATTAGAGAGTGCATTGCCTCCCTTTATTTTCTTGTGATATTGTCATGGAAACAATAAATGATCAAAAGATATTCTCTCTTCCCTTCAGATTCCTTATTCCTCTATACTTTTTCTTTCATCTCTCTTCTATCTCTGCTTGTATCTTTCTTCTCTCCTATTTTTTATTTTCTATCTCTGTATCTGTCTCCCCTCCCCCTCTCTTTTTCCTTTATTTATCTTCTATCTCTGTATCTATTTTTCTCTCTCTTTTTTCATTTCTCTAGATCTGTCTGCATTATTTTATCTCTGACGTAATCTGTAACCACTCTGCACTACACCCCTGCCTTATTACCTTTACTTTCGGCCTGACTGAGGAATAACTCCGGCTTAGAAATTGCACCTTGGGTTACTCTTCACGGCTTACTCAGTGTTGTGTCTGTAAACTCAATTCTAGGCCAGATGGTTTTCTTCACTATTCGTAAGCCTACAGTTGAATGATAGGTGTTTCCCCCGCCAGCCCTCACGCGCATAATGACTACAGAAGTAAATCAATTTAATAAACAACATCCATAATCTCAGGTCTGCCAGGTCGTTGGAGGGCGGGGGGGGGGAATAACTTCCTAAGTCTCACTATTGAATTATAGGTGGCTTAGTTCCATCCCCCCCCCCACACACACACCTAATGGTATTGCAAGAGAGATAAAGGAAGATCATGGGCTATTAGTTAATCATTTAATTAGAACAAATTGTCACATCGCTTGAACATGACCGAAACTTACGTTCAAAATTATAAGGCACAAAGGATATACGATAAACACTACGAATTTCACTCTATAATACAGCGCTTATAGAGGTAAAATGGCAAGTTAATGGAAGTAGAGAAATAGCTGTCAAGTCTTCTTGCAAAGTCAAGTTCTAAGTATAAAATAACAAGTTAATGGACATACAGAAATAGGTGTCAAGTCTCCATGCAAAGACAATTCTAAACATAAAATAACAAGTTTACTTCGTGATACTGCATAAGACCAGGAGTGTCAATATTCACAGATAATGTTACAACTAACTTGGAATCTGTATGTTGTATGTACCAGCCCCACAATCCAAGCAAACAGGCAATACTCAAGGCATACAGATCACGACAATCTCAACAAACAGGCAATACTCAAGGCATACAGATCTCGACAATCTCAACAAACAGGCAATACTCAAGGCATACAGATCACGACAATCTCAACAAACAGGCAATACTCAAGGCATACAGATCTCGACAATCTCAACAAGCAGGCAATACTCAAGGCATACAGATCACGACAATCTCAATAACTATAACTAAGAGAACACACCAAAAGAAGGCTCTTCTTATTCACACTTGAGATTCTCAACTATTAACAATATTGTTTCTGACGAGTGTCTGTATCAAGAGACATATGATAATGTGGTCATCAAACTTGACCAGTACAAAGGTCGAAACCTTGCTAGCTGTACAAGTAACTCTTCCTTTTACAACTATCAGTCATAATCCTGTAGCAGGTGGAGACTACTGCTACGTGAAGGTCAAACATAATCACCTCTCACAAAGAGCATTAATATAAACACACTGACAAACATATGGACTATAGTGTTGGCACTTGGTAGCACTTGGATAGCAGCAGAATTCAGACCAGCTCAAAAACAACCAGAATTCTTCTGTCCCTGAATCAAGCACAGAACAGTATAGCAAGTACTTTTCCAAGAATATCCAACAAGTTTCACAGTTCAAACATTATGTCTGGAATTCTTTGACAGTGATTTGCCTACCATTAAGACTGAGGAATTTCATTCCAAACGTTTGGGATATATGTGCGTGTGTGTGTGTGTGTGTGTGTGTTTGTATGTGTGCATTTAACCAGGTCTGGTGATTAAAGGTTGCATATCGGCAGACGTGGAAGTTCTCTAGACTATACCACTTGTCGCAAGCTTCCAAAGCCTCGATCTTTGATGATATCTGACAGAGGATTCTGGCTATCAGATTACCATTTGGCTTCCTCCTCACTCGCCCCAGAGAAATCATGTCCAGGTATACCTATATATAGCTCTGTGCACGTCTGGCATCCAGCGTAGTTCAGCTTTAGTGTCGCTAGGCCGAGAGGTCGAGTCAGATATTCCATATAATGCTCCCAACTCCTTGTATTGCTCCCAACTCCATATAGTACTCCAACTTCATATAGTACTCCCAAATTTATATAGTGCTCCCAACTCCATATAGTACTCCCAAAGTTATATACATTATACTAAATACAGACAATTCCAATATACATTTTATCAATTGAACTAAACTAGTCATCAATCAAGCACTAGATTTAAAGCAAAATCCGGAGAAATAAACTCTGCCAGCAAAACTCTTCTGAGGTCATACGTCATCGAGTCAGTGATAAATGATTGGTCGGAACAGAAAACAAATGAAGTATTTAAGCCCCACGTGCGTCGTCCACCACCACCGCGCGAAAGCGGCGGAAGCCGGAAGCGTCCCCTGCATTCAATCAAATCCACCACCACCACCACCACCACCACCGTCACTCAAGCGGACGAGTTCGGCTCCAGTGTACAAATGAGAGGGTTTGGGGGGACGGATTTGCAAGAGACTGGAGGATAAAGGCCACAGAGAAGACTGTTAACTGACTCTTTGTCAGCATGCAGCCTGTAGGTTTGTTTCCAGCCTGACCCGGCGCAGAAGATGGAATTATCTACTATAAGCTGACAGCGTCCTTCCCTGCAGTCCACTTCCTGAAGACGGGCGACTTATGAGCGTCAAGGGTCGGCCAAGTGGGACACAGAGTGTGAATCGTTTTTCTGTCGCATTGGCTGCAAATCCTTTTCGTGCCTGCGTGTGGTCCGTAGGGATTCCGCGAGTGTCCATTTAGGTTTGACTTTGCCTTGCGTAAACCTTTCCTCTTCTGCCAGGCTTAGCACACAGAAATGCTTTCGCCATTTCCAAAGTAAATGTCTGGCAATCTGTTGTGATTATGTTTTTTTTAAAAAAAATGAAACACAGTAAAAAAGTAAAAGTCTATATTTGTCGCCCGCAGATCGGCAAATCGGCAAGACACATTAGTAGCGTGTGAATACATATATTAATCAGTGATCACGTGATTACAGATGGGTGGTAGAGATGGATGCGGTTGGATGATCGATGAATGATAGCTAGATGGATGGATTGGAGAGAAGTGATCAAGTATTAGAGGTACTAGAATGAAAAACGGTTGAATTAACAAATGATTCAAATCAAGTAAGCACACTTGAAGAAATCAAGTAACAGAATCGAACCCTAATGAAAGGTTGTACTAGGCAGTTAATGATAAAATACAACATTCAAGTTCTTTAAGTGCATGCCGTGGCTAATGATAAAATACAGCATTCAAGTTCTTTAAGTGCATGCCGTGGCTAATGATAAAATACAGCATTCAAGTTCTTTAAGTGCATGCCTTGGCATGTGAAGATGTGGAGAGTCGGAAATGAAGGAAGTGTGTCCGATGGGTTTTATTCCCAAGCTTCAGGCGTTTCTTTATTTAGATTTACAACGATCAGAATTGGAAATTATATGAAAGTGTGGGCGTATGTGTGGGTTGGGTGGGGGGTGGGGGGGTGGGGTAAATAAGAAACCGTAGTCGTATTGGAGGAAAAAGCCTCTCCTACACAATAAATCATACAAGTATGTAAACCAGATCACTCGATGAATAAAAAGAAAACAATGGGGTGAAAAGTGGGATTTTTACGTTCAGGCGCAATTGCCACACAATCAGAAGCTGGCACACACAAACCACACATTCACACACTGACGCACACTTGCAGCACATTTACACACTGATGCGCACTTACAAAGCATTCACACACTGACGCACACTTACAAAGCATTCACACAATAACGCGCACATGCAACACATTCACACACTGACGCACACTTACAACGCATTTACACACTGACGCACACTTGCAGCACATTCACACAAAAACACGTTTGAAAACATTCACACACTCTTAGCACGCTTTACACTGGATCGTGTGGCAAAAAATTAATCACGGTTTTGCCCACTTTAACAGAGAGTCAATATGTGCACGACGTGGAGAGGCTGCTATTTTTTTTTTTAAAGGAATGATTTTTTTTTCCCCCCTCTCTCTCTCTCTCCAGTCCCGACATTCAGTTACGCTCAACTTTGCCAACTACCTGTCAGAGTGCGCCGACTGCAGCTCGGAAGATGCAGGTTATTTCTTTTTTCCTATTTATTTTCTCCTCCTCAATTCATCTTGCAGTATTCCTGGTAAACTAACATTGACGATAGCTATCCGAACACTTCAAACCTAACTAAGCGTTCTCGCGTATGGTAGCCGTAGCGTTAAGGTGCCCGAGAAAGGGCGATAAAAAACAATTTGTGTCAAAAGAAGGGGAGGCGATCGGATGCCGCGCTCTGTAATGAGATAAGAATGGAGCAAGTAAAGCACGCTTTGCGTCGGATCCGATCATGAGCGGTAAAGTTATCCCGCACCACGCTGCGTTCAGCACAGTGCCGCACGTAAGACCAGCCCGAAACACTGAACGCTCATCAAGTTAGGAATACACACTCTCAAGAACACAATTAGGAGCAAGCGTTCGAACGTAAACCGTCCAAAGCAAGATATGAAACAAACCGGATCAAATCATAGCAATCGTTCCAAACAAATCCGTACTAACCAAAATAAACACTGAAAACAATCCAGATTGAAACAAAGCAATCGTTCCAAACAAATCCGTACTAACCAAAATAAACACTGAAAACAATCCAGATTGAAACAAAGCAATCGTTCCAAACAAATCCGTACTAACCAAAATAAACACTGAAAACAATCCAGATTGAAACAAAGCAATCGTTCCAAACAAATCCGTACTAACCAAAATAAACACTGAAAATAATCCAGATTGAAACAAAACAAACGTTCGTAACACTCCTGATCTAAGGAATCATTCAAAACAAACAAAAATAGTCAAAACATGCCAAAATGAAATAAAACAAACTTTCAAACATACTGGTCAAGGCTTGATTTATTCTTAAACGGTGAAACAAACCGGATAAAAATATGCCGAATATTCAAAACACAACGGTTCAAAATAACAAAGCAAAACAATAAACAACACGTTTATGAAACCTTTCAAAACACACATAATCAAAAACAAGCTTTCATAACCAAGTTTCAAAACATACCTGATCAAAACAAGCCCCCGATTAAAGCAAACTGGTTCAGATTAAAACAAACCGGATTAAAACAAACCAGATTAAAATCACTCAAACGCACAAACTTCAAATCAAATCCATTCAAAACAAAACAAACGTTTGAAACGAACTCATAAAACTATAGGATAAAAATAAGCTCCAACGAGATAAAAAGAATTCATTATGCACATGCAGGAAAGCAATGCTTGATGAGCATACAGCCTTCTGGCCAAAGAGCGAAGAGGCTATGTTAGACTTAAGCAGTATTGGTTACACTTTTATCGAATAAGGTGAATAAAATGCGTGCTCATGCATAACATATTCTTAATATAAACCCGCCCATCCTGCAACTGAGTTCTGCTGACTGCTCGTGCTCTACAGACAGAATGCAGTCTGTTGCTGTGGTGCTCATTAGGTGTGCATTTCACTTTCACTGAGACGGTGTTTAGCAAGCGTCTGTCTGCTGCTGCATTGTTCTGGTGTGTGAAGAATTTGCCGTGCACCTGGTGAACGGTGCGTGAATCTATGACGCCAACGTCCCTTAGTTATCGGTAAGAAGTCGTGACGAGCATTGAAAGAGAAGTCTATCACTGTCGCAATGAAGCCCAAATTAATGATTGCTCATGCTTATAGACTGCTATAGAAGAAATATTGTTCTTCAGCTGATTCCTGGTCTGAAGGTATATCTGTCTTGTGATCCACGGACTACAATGTCTGGTGCACCTATTTGGCACTGAGTTGAAAGACAACCGCAACGTGACGTCACACACTGTCAAGGGTTGCCATGCACAGTTGCCATTTTTCAGAAACTCTAGTCAAGTGTGCACTCTCCAAAATAAACTGCTCACTTGAATATGAACTCTATTAGAATAATCGGGCATGACAGGACAGCCGAACTCATTGAATGTTTTGAGATTCAGAAATTGATTTTCTTTCTTTCTTATTATTGTTATTAAATTCTACCTTTCTTATTTTCACCTACATTTGCATAATTTGTTGTGAATGATTACCGGGACGCTTGTATGGGGCCGGAGTGGTATGGGGGCAGAGCCGGAAGAATTAATAATATAATTGTAACCGAAAAAGGGGGAAGATAACGTTACCGGCTAAGGCACGTCAGCTGATTTATCTGTTGGCATATCATTTGAATAATAGCCCGAATATCTGGCATATTAGCGGAAGGATAAGTCCGGCCGTCCGGCAATCGCTAGTATCGGAAGCGAAATAATAATCTAATATTGATACTTAAGAGTCTGATATAGCGGCAAGGTCATTAAATATAACTGGACACGTGACAATGACCTTAACGTATTATAATATTGGAAATGTGTTGTGACCGTGAATACGAACTAAACGTGTTATAACATTGGAAATGTTTTGTGACTGAACACGACCCTTAAATATAATACTGGAAACGTCTTGTGACTGAACACGACCCTTAAATATAATACTGGAAACGTCTTGTGACTGAACACGACCTTAACATATAATACTGGAAATATTTTGTGACTGAACAAGACCCTTAAATATAATACTGGAAACGTCTTGTGACTGAACACGACCCTAACATATAATACTGGAAATGTTTTGTGACTGTGATTCTAAGAAACTTCTTGTGGATGAGATAACCCGAGCCCACAAATAGCTGGGAAATCAATTCACGACATTGCCCTAAACAATTTGTTTTTTAAAATAGAGCCATGTGGAAGTTCGCAAACAACCAATGCTAAGTGCATTACAAGTATGTCTGAAAAGTTTGCTGCAAAGCCCCCTGTGCGTGAAATTCCCAAAGTCCTTGTCATACGCATGTCCAGAGCAAAGTTGCCAACCACTGCAGAAAATGCCCCTCCATGGCATCATACAACCGCTACACCAAAGACCGCAATCTGAAAATAAAAATAAGAAAGAAAGAAAAAAAGCGAAAGAAAGGAAAAGCGCCACTGATCTGTGTAAAATCGATAGCCCCTTAATTACACCAGTCTCGCTTTACTCATATTTTTTAATCTCTGTTCTTTGTCTGAAAGTACGGTAAGAGGCAGAGACGAGCGTGGGCGGAAACAATTCTGACTCACATGAACGGAAGTCTGTTTCCTTGGTAACTATGATCATGCTGCCATTACAATAAATAAAATGTTCGTACTCATTCATGCGAATATCACCAGAATTTAGTCCGCATTCTCTTTTTTCTCCAGCATTTTTTTTTTTTTTTTTAGTCAGACGAAATTCCAAACAATCCGCCTCAAGAGTATAATTAAGTAAATCAGGTACGTAACTATGGGCCTCAAAAGAGCGCCGACAGAATCTGGCCTCATTGCAATTTGACTGCAGCACGCATGAATATACTGAAACGAATGTTTACGACACGCATGTTTACTTCCTCATGTTGCCGAGTTTTACACCAGTACATTTCATATCCACTTGGTTGTAATTAAAGAGAAATGGTTCCATATCTTTGGCTTTCCCCTATTCTACGTTTCTACGACTTCAACTTTACACAGAGTTGTATTTAATCTGATTTCAGATTGTTTAAATAAAACCGTTTGGACTAATATTCTGCTAAAGTGGGGCCATGTTGGAAGTTTCTTGTAACTGAATTGTAACTAACTAAAAATTATGTAAATAATAATACTAGAAATTCTATGTATCTCGGAAAGTGGGAGGCAGAGGACTCAAGAAAATCAAAGATGCTATAGACAAAGAAACGTGGAAAAATGCAACGAAACAAACATTAACGTATAGTTAGAGCCAAAAGCTTATACATGGCCAGAATGTGCGACAAGCTGTGGAAACATCAACAAAATAATCAGCATGCGGATGATTGGAGAGGCAGATTTGAAACCAAAAACAGAAGCACTCATAACAGTTGTGCACGGCCAAGTACTAAACACAAAATAACACAAAACAAAAGTCATGAAAATCTCAAATGTTTCCAAATGCAGACTCCGCATACACAAATGGATGAAACAGAAGAACAGATACTGTCTGGGAGTCAATTTCTGGCTGGAAAAGAATACACCCAAAGACGACGAAGTGGCAAAAATCCTACATAGAAATTACATGAGAGATATGGAGTAAAATCGTAAGAAAGAGCGTAGATGCCACAAACGGAAGCAGTCACTTAAACAGAAGTCAAAATACTATGGAACTTCTGTGAGATAAGAACATAATCGAGCGGTTCCTGCGCGAAGACCAGACATTATAATTCTCAGTAAGTCTAATAAAAAAAAGCAGCAATCATCGATGTAGCGGTTCCAAGTAATAGAAATTATAACAACAAAAGAAAGAAAAAATAAATACCAGGATCTTACATTAGAAATCCAGACACTATGGAATGTAATCGCAGAAGGAATACATGTATTGATAGGAGCCTTGGGGAACATAACACGTGAGTTGGAAGACTGTTTAAATAAACTCCCTGGAAACCACAGACTCGCTTTACTACTAAAAGCAGCGATGCTCGGAAGTGCCCACATCCTCGGTAAAACTTGGATCTCCCAGAATCTTAATAAGATTCCGGAGACGTTGGTTCACAACCGACAGTCAACAGAAACCTGAAAAGGATGACAATAATTATTTGTAGTAGTAGTGGCAAATGCAACAGTAGTAGTAGTACAGTATCATTAGTACAAATTTTAATTATTTGGGGGCTGTTATCAATAGTATTATTATTGTCGCTGTTGCTCTTGGTGGAGGTGATGGTGAGGGTGGAGGCATTACATTTTTTTTTCTCGTCTGCAGCTCAAGTGCTTAAGAATTTAATTTATTTTAATTTAATTTAATTTAATTTAAATCTAATATGCATAGGAATTGTAGGAAGGTCAGATGTTTGCAAGGATAATTTCTTTTACGAAATGGGAACTTGAAGAAATGTTTGCTTCCAGACAGGTTAAGAAAAAACTTCATTTCACCTGTAGAAGTCGAGACAGTGTTAGTTATACACTTGTAACAACACATGTTGCTGTTTTCTTCTGGATAGCATATTTCACTTGTTGATAGTTGAATCATTTTACACTGAGAAATGCAGCCCTCTAAATTTCGAGCTTTTATGTGGTCTCCTAGCACTCGCTCCTGTAAGCATTCATTTCAAAAGCTAAGTATTCCCATGCTCCGATAAACATCCATTTCAAAAGCTAATTATTTCCATACTCCGGTAAACAACCATTCCAAAAGCTAAGTATTTTCACCTCCGGTAAACAACCATTCCAAAAGCTAAATATTTCCATGTTCCGGTCAACATCCTTTTCAAAACTCGGCTTTCAAGAACAGACACAAAGAGCAATTAATCCAGTCCTCACACAGACAAAACTATGCTTTCAATAACTGACACAAAGAACAATTAATCTATTCCTCACACCAGACTAAACTCGGCTTTCAAGAACAGACACAAAGAACAATTAATCTATTCCTCACACAGACAAAACTCGGCTTTCAAGAACAGACACAAAGAACAATTAATCCAGTCCTCACACAGACAAAACTCGGCTTTCAAGAACAGACACAAAGAACAATTAATCCAGTCCTCACACAGACAAAACTCGGCTTTCAAGAACAGACACAAAGAACAATTAATCCAGTCCTCGCACAGACAAAACTCGGCTTTCAAGAACAGACACAAAGAACAATTAATCCAGTCCTCACGCAGACAAAACTCGGCTCAATAAAAAATCGTCTCCCAAGCAGAGTGGCATTACGTAGCATCCATAAAGCATGACGTTTGTTTCCCAGAGGTCGCTAAAATACAGCGTGGACATATAGCGACAAGAAACGTGTGCAGAAGAGCCCTCTTGACGGGAAAGTCTTTTAGTAAATTATTTAACCGGGCATCAAGTGTCTCTTCTCAATGCTGCAGTTCCGCTCCGTTCTGTTCAGGCAGCAGAGACATCATTCTCCCGCCTACACTAGACTGCCAACTTACCCGAACAGAATGCTTTTAAGACACATCTCGAACTTTGCATCGCGTTAACTGAAGCATCTGACCTCCTCTCTCCACGAATAGGGTTTGCTTCCTTTGGACCGAGTAAATGCAGGCAACTGCATATTTGATATTCTCTTCCGGAAAAACGCTCAATACGCGAAATGAAGGTGAAAATGAAAGTTATTAACAGAGTTTATAAGGTGTCGTTATAGTTTGTGAATATCGAGTCACAATTTGCTCCATGTTGATTTTGAGCTGAGCAACGAGGGCGACGCCTGGAATGTTGCAGTTATTTTACGACGGCCAGCATCTGTCCAATACGAAATGAGTAATAAATCCCACGGACCGTTATGATCTCCATGTACACTTTAAAATAATAATTTTCATATTTCATCGTGCTCCTGCTGAATACAGAGATTTTTGTATATTTTACGACGGGCGTACGAAGCACGTTTGTGTGCCATGTGATAATGCTCATGCACACTGCCTCTTAAAATGTTACCGCGTTTTCTTGATACAATTGTTCACAATTGCTATGCCACGTTCGTGAAGAGAGCGAGCTCGGTCCCTGGGTCATTTTGTACGGAGGATAGTATATCTATAGCATTTTGTTTCTTTATTAAAAGAAAGTTGTAAGATGGTGTATATCTATAACATTTTGTTTCTTTATTAGAAGAAAGTTGTAGGATAGTGTATATTTACAGCATTTTGTTTCTTTATTAAAAGAAAGTTGTAGGATATAGTATATCTATAGCATTTTGTTTCTTTATTAAAAGAAAGTTGTAGGATAGTGTATATTTACAGCATTTTGTTTCTTTATTAAAAGAAAATTGTAGGATAGTGTATATTTATAGAATTTGTTTCTTTATTAAAAGAAAGTTGTAGGATAGTGTATATTTATAGAATTTGTTTCTTTATTAAAAGAAAGTTGTAGGATAGTGTATATTTATAGAATTTGTTTCTTTATTAAAAGAAAGTTGTAGGATAGTGTATATTTATAGAATTTGTTTCTTTATTAAAAGAAAGTTATAGGATAGTATATCTATAGCATTTTGTTTCTTTATTAAAAGAAAGTTGTAGGATAGTGTATATTTACAGCATTTTATTTCTTTATTAAAAGAAAAATGTTTTAGGGAAGTGTATATCTGGAATACAATGAGTTACGTTTTCGTACAAAAACAGACCTACACATATAATTTTGAAAAGAATATCTAAAAGGTTTTCTACAGCACTTCACTGCAGTCTACAAAGTTAGCAACCTGTGCGCTGTTCTCTGACGTTTACAGATCACAAAGACTAATTATGCTGTTTATTGTGTTAAGTGTATTTTGCTTTTGGCTAAGATTAGAGTGAGGTTAGTCATGTTGTAGTCATATTGTAGCCTGAATGTTGCGTTGCCTGCGACTTTCGTGGTGGCATTATGTACTTCTTCAATCAAATCTTGAAATCCGTTGGATAGAGTTTGCTAACTAAACTAATATCTGCTGCCATCGAAAAACAAATACAGACGTCAGGCAGTCAGATATACAAACGGACAACACAAATAGAAAACCAGAAAGGGAGACAATAAAATTAACTGCTGCTAATGTGCAGACATTGACGACTATAAACACCACCGTCCATTATGTTTAGTACTAACATTAAGGTACTGAGGCTTTACCAAGCATGGTTTAGTCAACACCGGTCAAGTACTACCAATGAGTGCTCTATTGAGAGTGCAATGTTTCTGGTTTTGACGAATAATATTTCTCCAGTGGAAAATATTCACTTAATAATATACTGGCGGTGAGCTGTGCATTTGGTTATCACTCTTCCTCGCCATTGCTTCCTGATGTTTGATTCTGGAACCCGCACACCGTAATGTGGTTTGCCAAAATCATCGTGAAAATCTGAGATATTCATGTGTCTTTTTCTTCTTTCTAATCTCCGACTAAGCCTTTTCGTATAATTTGATTTGCATTTGCTATTATTGTTTGTTTGCTTGCTACATTTTTCTTCTCTCTCACATTTCCCTCGATGAATACTGATGTGGTTATATTATATCGACGTGGGTATATTATACTGAGGTGGCTATATTATACTGAGGTGATTGTGTTATACTGAGGTGGCTATATTATACTGACAAAGCTATATTACACTGAGGTGGCTATATTATACTGACTAGGCTATATTATACTGAGGTGGCTATATTACACTGAGATGGCTATATTATACTGAGGTGGTTATATTATACTGAGGTGATTATCTTATACTGAGGTGATTATATTTTACTGACGTGGCTATATTATACTGAGGTGGTTATATTATACTGAGGTGGCTGACGGTAATTTCCTAATGCTTTACTAAAATGACTGTACATACCAAGGTGGCTTAATGTACACACGTGACTCGATATACATAGACGGCAGGCGTTACAGAGTGGCGTTAAGCAAAGAAAAAAATGTTAATGCTGAAGTGAATATCATTAAACGGATGACTTTCAATTAAGAAAAAGTTACTGTTAATTCAGGTGTGACTTTCAATTAAGAAAAAGTTACTGTTAATACAGGTGTGACTTTCAATACAGAGAAAACCGTCTATTTATGGTCACTAACAATACACTAGTGAATGTCAATAAAGAAGTGACTGTCAGTTCAGAGGTGACAATACACTGGAGTCTGTTCAGAGGTGACTTAATACACAGATGACTGTCAATGCAGAGGTGATCTCAACTCTTCCCTGCCAATGCAGACATAGCAATAAATACAAAACTAAAAAGAATATATAAGTAAATATGAATACAGAGGTGACTCAACACACAGCTGACACTACAGAGGTGGTTATAAATACATGAATGACTAACAATATAAAAGTAACTTTCTTTATGACTGACAAATGAAGACTAATTATTATTACGTACTTAACATTCAACTTCTGTAACCCTAAACAAAGACATGGAATAAAGATGTAAGACCCGTCACCACATTGCAATGCTCATTCGATGTAAAACTGAACAAAACCTAATGTTAATATTGTTCATTCGATGTAAAACTGAACAAAACCTAATGTTAATGTTTCACATTCCCAGTCTGAATGAAAACTGTACATGCTAAATCAAACTTACTTCAGTCATGAGAAATGCTTTATAACATCTATTGCATACGTGTACTGGCACTGCAGATATTCGTGATAATTTCTGGTGACCAATCAGTTTAGAATGTACATGATTATCTAACACTATTTCCACACTCGTCCTCCTAATGTATACAATGCTTGTAGTACCCAACGTATATACTTCTGGTGTAAAGAGATAACCACAATGCTTGTAGTACCCATCGTACACACTTCTGGTATAAAGAGATAACCACAATGTTTGTAGTACCCATCGTACCCACTTCTGGTGTAAAGAGATAACCACAATGTTTGTAGTACCCATCGTACACACTTCTGGTATAAAGAGATAACCACAATGTTTGTAGTACCCATCGTACACACTTCTGGTATAAAGAGATAACCACAAGGCAAATTAAATTAAGTCTAAGAGGACACTCGTCTTGCGATGGGCTATTTGAGGCTTAGAGTTAATTTACTGATGAGGTCTCCCTCCTGAGTGCTTTTAAATTTATGCTGCTGAAACAATTATTTAAGTGCACAATGGCTGACATAAATTAAAACCGTTTGCAAAAGCGATCTGTACAGCTATCGTGTCACTACATCTCAGACAATGAAAACTGTTGGCAAGTTGTAGCTGTATTTACAGTTTCTATAGTATTTATCAAAATTCTTATTCCTACTTAATGAGTCCAGACCTAAATTGTTCATATCTGATTTCGGGTAGGAATCAGACCATTTATCCTGCAAAGGTAGTATCAGTAATTTACTCTGATGCAAATGTCTGGTAACGGAGTACAATGATTGTTTTAGATTTCTTAAGTTACGCATGTTGATCTCAATTTAGATACTAAATTGTTGTCTCACCCTCAAAGCAAATGCGTTCGATATATCAAAAACACGTGTCTCAAATAGCAAATAACATTCCATTTTTATCATAACATATATTTCTTAGGGAAAATACAGCAGTGTGTCTGCTAAACACTGTCACAAACAAACTTAATACAAAGTCTAAATTTAGCAAAACAAATACATTATGCAAATTTATACTGAACTAAGATTTTCCTTTGTGGTGATTTCTCAGTGGGGGGGAAAATATCAACAGTGTCAAATACTTCAACGATATACGCTTAGCTTGTCAGATTTTGAAAGTCTTCCTGATTAGAAATCTATAATTGAATTCTTTATCAAGAAGTCAGCTTTTGAAAATCTTCATGATTAGAAATCTATAATTGAATTCTTTATCAAGAAGTCAGCTTTGCGGCAAATCGACACCAGTCACTCAACAATGTAGTGAAAGTATGTCTTATAGGCTCAGCTTAATGAAAATATGACTGTAATCTTATATATTATACACAGGTGACTGTTACTTACTTACATTATTTATTGCTTACTAAAATGACTGGACATACCGCGGTGACTGTAAGTGAATACTCGATATACATAGATGACAGTCAGTACTGCTTAATGATTACATTGTGGTGTCTATTGCATTCGGCTTAATAGTACGGTTGTGATGTCTATTGCACTCGGCTTAGTAGTACGGTTGTGGTGTCTATTGCATTCGGCTTAATAGTACGGTTGTGATGTCTATTGCACTCGGCTTAGTAGTACGGTTGTGATGTCTATTGTACTCGGCTTAGTAGTACGGTTGTGATGTCTATTGCACTCGTTTCGGCTTAGTAGTACGGTTGTGATGTCTATTGTACTCGGCTTAGTAGTACGGTTGTGATGTCTATTGCACTCGTTTCGGCTTAGTAGTACGGTTGTGATGTCTATTGCACTCGACTTAGTAGTACGGTTGTGATGTCTATTGCACTCGGCTTAGTAGTACGGTTGTGATGTCTATTGTACTCGTTTCGGCTTAGTAATACGGTTGTGATGTCTATTGCACTCGGCTTAGTAGTACGGTTGTGATGTCTATTGTACTCGTTTCGGCTTAGTAGTACGGTTGTGATGTCTATTGCACTCGTTTCGGCTTAGTAATACGGTTGTGATGTCTATTGCACTCGGCTTAGTAGTACGGTTGTAGTGCCATACGTACGCGTCTTGTTGGAAAACTGTCGGTGTATTAAGGAGTTCTATTTAATGTCCTTGCGCACTTAACATAAGCAGACGTGTCACACGCTAAGTCTGCCGTAAAAGTAAAATTCACTCTGCTGCGTCAAGAGATGGGCTATCAAGTTTCACAAGGAACTAACGATTTCTTGGAAATGAAATTGCTCTCTCAGTGAAAGATTATGAGAGAGAAGCAAAGCTGAAGACATCGTTCTTTTTTCGGTGGCATGAAAGCACTTCATAGCACTATGAATGTCGTGAATTTCTAGAATAAATTAAATAAAGAAGAAATGGACGTGAATTTCTACAATAAATGAAATTTAAAAAATGGACGTGAATTTCTACAATAAATGAAATAAAGAAAAAAATGGACGTGAATTTCTACAATAAATGAAATAAAGAAGAAAATGGACGTGTATTTCTACAATAAATGAAATAAAGAAGAAAATG
The DNA here is from genome assembly GCA_028829895.1 of Sinotaia quadrata. Classification (NCBI taxonomy): domain Eukaryota; kingdom Metazoa; phylum Mollusca; class Gastropoda; order Architaenioglossa; family Viviparidae; genus Sinotaia; species Sinotaia quadrata. The sequence continues at coordinate 133,608,698 of CM054180.1, read as the reverse complement.
ACGTAGGTAGAATCATCAATGACTAATAAGCGACACTACTGATGATAAGTGGAAAATACTTGAGGATGATTGATGGACAAAATCGTGAGTGAATAATAGTGGGCAATGCTGAATAATGACTGGTGAGCAGTGTGCATATTGACTGGTGGGCAACGCTGAATAATGACTGGTGGGCAATGTGAATATTGACTGGTGGGCAACGCTGAATAATGACTGGTGGGCAGCGCTGAATAATGACTGGTGGGCAATGCTGAATAATGACTGGTGGGCATTGCTGAATAATGACTCGTGGGCAATACTGAATAATGATATTTAGGTAATGCTGAATAATGACTGGTGGGCAATGTGAATAATGATTGGTAGGCAATGCTGAATAATGTCTGGTGGGTAGTGTGAATATTGACTGGTGGGCAATGTGAATAAGGACTAGTGGGCAATGCTGAATAATGATTGGTAGGCAATGCTGAATACTGAGTGGTGGGCAATACTGGCTGATGGCTTATGGGCAATATTAGACAAGTAACTACAAATGACCTCTGTATTTAATAAAGTAATTTCAACGTAAACGCATGTACTTTCTCACCAACATAATGATGTCCGGTTTCATTACAAGGCACTCAGCAGTGCTATTACTGAAGAAGTGTAGTGAGACCACAGTAGTTTAATATTATCTCTCTCTTTCTCTCCATCCATCCATCCATCCATCCATCCATCCATCTATCTATCTATCTATCTATATATCTATCTATCTATCTATTTATCTATCTGTCTATCTATCTATCTATCTATTTATCTATCTATCTGTCTGTCTATCTAACTATCTATCTATCTATCTATCTATCTATGCATACACAGAAACACACGCGCGCGCATGTACACAGCAATGCCATTCCTGATTTGAGGTGACACTCGCGACTGTTTGATATTTTTCCTTCTTCTTTCTCTCTGTTCGTCTCCTCTCATACCCTCCCTCCTCTCTCTGTCTCTCACAGATGCACACACAGTCTTACATGCATGTACACAGACAAACCTTACACGCATGCACCTCACACAGATGCACACATATAAATATAGGATACCCATTTTGAGCAGAATGTGATTAAAGTTGATTGTATGAACAAGTTTTACACACATACAAAAATGTTAATAATATTACAAATTAATAATTGACTCAAACTGTCGTCAGATTTTGCCTCGTCAGAGATGTCTCATTTGTTAATGAACACCTTTTCAGTTGGATGTGAGATTGATTTTATTAAGACAGATGTCTCATATGACCAACAGACAGTAAACAAAATTAATTTTTAGTTAAATTTAGCATATGAATATAAACGGTTTGCATGGTTTTAAAACATTTTATAAATGCAAGAAACGAAACAAAACAAAAGTCTATGGCTGTGGTATTCAGGAATAACATTGATAGAGAGTATTAGGAACGTGTGCTGATGATACACAAGTCCTCTGTAATAAGAAAATAAATGTTATGTGCCAAGACGCGTGATTTTGAATAACAGGAAAATAGCTATCTTTAATGCCAAAACTGCGTGTTTTTGTATAACAGGAAAATAGCTATCTTTAATGCCAAAACTGCGTGTTTTTGTATAACAGGAAAATAGCTATCTTTTAATGCCAAAACTGCGTGTTTTTGTGTAACAGGAAAATAGCTATCTTTAATGCCAAAACTGCGTGTTTTGCGTAACAGGAAAATAGCTATCTTTAATGCCAAAACTAAGTGTCCCTTGTTGTGTTTTATGCCAAAGCACGTGACTTGTGTAACAAGTAAAGAGTTATGTTTTATACCAAAATACGTGACTTCTGTAACAAGAACATGTCTTTTATACCAGAATACGTGACTTCTGTAACATGTAAATAGCTTTGTTTTGTACCAAAATACGTAACTTCTGTAACAAAGTAAATAGCTTTGTTTTGTACCAAAATACCAGGAGATTTAATGTAAACAAACTCTTCTATAAAAGATATTTTCTTGAAATATCAGAAACCTAATGACAGAACATGATATATTTGTGCTAAAATAATAGAATATATGACAGAAAGTGATATATGTGTGCTAAAATAACAGGATGTGACAAAATGTGATATATTTGAGCTACAATAAAAAGAGAGTATCACAGAATATTATAGATAGATTTGTGCCACAATAACAGAATGTGTGACAGTGTGATAGATAGATATGTGTTAACATTACAGGGATGTGACCCAGAACTTCAGAGGTTTGCGAAAATGACAGTGGCGTGTGGAAAATCGAAAAAAAGAAAAATATTCATTCTGCTCAGATCCACGTTTCACAGTTTTTGTTTAACCTGAACGTTTAGGCAAATTTTTAATTTACGCTTATGAGTTTTGTTTAAACTGAACGTTTTAGCAAATTTTTAATGTACGCTTATTACTTCTGCTTATTTGAGAAAGTATTAATTGTTAAATGTGTAACCCCTCCAAAATTCATATCTAGTTATATTCACGACTGACGTCACAAATCATCTTGTGTGTTCAGAAGACTGATAGATGATTGATCTAGTTTTTGACCAAACCTATTTCTGAGTACCATCTCCTGTGGTACAAAGAAGGGTTAAGAGCGATGCTGTCACAGACACAAGATCAGCTAGTCACAGACATAAGCCAGCTAGTCACAGACATAAAGCCAGCTAATCAAAGTCAATCAATCAGACAGACTACCAGGCAATCAATTAGGCAAAGACAATAGGCCAGCTTGTCATACACACCAAGTTAGCTATTTACAGACACAAAGCCAGATCACAGGCTCTAGGCCAGATAGTCTTAGTCGATCTATGAGATAGTCTACCAGGCAATCAATTAGGCAATCTGTCGGTCAATCAGTCAGACAATCCTGCAACCAATCAAGTAATCATTCATGCAATCATTATATTAATCAATCTGTCAGTCAGCCAGACAGTTCAGCTATACTGCGTATTTTTTCAAAGAAGGCAACCATCGTTAGGAAAAAAGGGTTAACAGACATCGATCAATCATTCACACGTTGGTGTACATTTCTTGTCTCCAGTCGGAACACGGTTGCTATGAGACTGAGTGACGCTGCGGTTATATAGAAGGTCCCATCATGCATTTGTTTGAAATTCTAAAAATATCCGCCATACTGGTTTATCCCCCACACCACTCCAACCCTCACTTCTGTGATTACCACATTAATTAAAGTTAAATGATTATAAAGGTTTCACACCTCACTTCTGTGATTATCACATTAATTAAAGTTAAATGATTATAAAGTTTTCTCACGAATTGCAATTTGAAAGATTTTAATATTAAATTTCTTACTCATCTGGAGATGTCATGCTGCCAGTAAAGAGAATAGCACAACGTAATTGAGAATGTAATTGTTTCAGTCAATGGCTATGACTTAAACAGCACAACGTAATTGACAAAGTAATTGTTTCAACCACTGGCTATGACTTACGTTTAAGTGTACTGAAGTATCTTTAAGGCACACCTTTGAAAAGACACATCTTTTAAGAATTTGAAGAATGCTAGGCAATAATTACATCATTATTATACCACATAATATTTATAAGCGGGGTACGGAGGGGGGAGGGCATGCAATGACTTCTTTTATCGCAATGGTAACTTAATTTGTTATTATATCTTTTTTATCGAGACATTTATGTACATATTAATAAATTGCTCAACAGCAGTAAACTACATAGTCTTGCGTCTAAACAGGATCCCCAAGCCGAACTCTGGAACTTTCAGCCTGGTAGGTGGTATGCCTTGCGTGCGGTTAAAATTCCTTCTAACCAATTCTTTCCAAGAAAAATCATTAGCGCGGAGGGTAGGGGTGGGGGGGTGGGATCGAGACAACGTGTACGTGGACTGAATTCTCGTTTGTCTAAATTTTGACGAAGTAAAAAGAATGTTGCAGTCAATAAGAACAGAAAAACAATTTGCACGAAAATTGCAATCAATAGAAAGAGCAACACATTTTGCACGAACATCACTACTGTCGATGTTTCAAGTTTTATCCTGTTGACCTTTGAACCCACCCAATTCACCCTCAAAGCGAACCTGAAATGTATCCATCCGCTGTCATCAGATGTGTCCAAGGCTGCTTATTTAAGAATAGTTTTAGTGTCTGCACGCATGAATTCCTAGTCAGAAGTTTATTTGTTTATTTATTTTGTTTGGCTGTTTTCTTTTTTACTACACTGACGGACTCTCCAAATAATGTAGCCTGAGTGTACAAGTGTTATGTAACCACATTGCATTATGGGAAAATGTGCGCTTACAACCTGACATCTGGCTATTAATCTTTCAGCCATTGTGTCCGAAAGTGAAGGCAAAGATTGAAGTGGAAATCATCAGCTTCCCTTCCCCCCACCCCACCCACTTCCTTCTGCGTTGCTTATTTTCGGCCGTAATTAATGTCCTTGATCTTTATATTGCGCTTACCGTCTCCAGCTGAACTTCCTGTCCTTGAGATAACTTTAGCGGTGAACTAAAAACAGATCGATAAATAAATACAGGCTTGTCCTCAGTTACATTCACTCATGCCTAGGCAAGTGTAGATAGCCAACAGTAATACGTACTTAGATTTATTTATAGTCACTCCAGCACTGGAAACATTTATTACGTAGCAAGAGAGCCAAATGGTTGCATTAGATTTATTTATTGTCACTCCAGCACTGGAAACATTTATTACGTAGCAAGAGAGCCAAATGGTTGCATTGAAGTCATTAAGCAAAATGTGAAGCAAGTTGATTGATATAGGACAAGAATTTAACACATTATTGCTATAACAAGTTAAATAATATAATGAAAGTTTGTGAATGTAGAAGAAACGGAACTTATCAAAATAATTTACAGGTTAAACGATAAAACAAACGCTTTCTCACACAACTTAGAAGGATAATCTAAAATTGTAACATTGAACACTATCAAGTACGTGCTCGCAATTTACAAAGGTGTACAACTAAGCAGCACAGTATGTTTACGATAGCATTGCAAAACAATAAATGTACATTATCTTTCAAAGCACTAGCTGCGTTTGTCCTCCTAAAACGATGAAAATAAATATTATAAACAAAAGAGATATCTGAATCTACTCAAGTTCTGTACGTGTGGGGCCACATGGATTCTAATTACTAATTCTGCAATGTTGGAACATTCCAATTCTGTCGCAATGTCAGGCAGAGTGAAACCAGTAGAGTTGTCCGTCCACCAAGCGTTCAGCTACTTACTACGCTCATCTGGTGCTGAGGGCTTTTTCAGAAGAGATGGAGAGAGAACACATCGAGGAAAGTGGAAATCAGGACGTGGAGAGGTGGACTCACCTGCTTTAAAAAAAAAAACAAAAAAAAACTCTCTTTAGTTTTTTGTTGCTCCTACTGTTGCTATGTGCTTAACATCACAGTTCACTTATGTGTAGTTTTTTTCATTCAAAAAACACACATAGAGCAGTACATAAATCTTTACTCACATTTAAAGGCTTGTCTCGTGACTCATGTTTAGTCTTTGGGCTCGTATTTATGGTTTTCAAACATCTCAACAACTTGGCTGTTGCATAAAGATCTTTATTCATATCTCGAACTCTTATCATATAGCCATCTCTACGTGCTTGAATGCGTACTTCAATGTGAGGTCTCAGTATATACAAATATGGGGCTCTTTTATTTCCTCATAATGTTGTTCTGCAGTTTACCAAAGAAATAGACTAAGTGAATACCTAAACAAGGGGAACTACACTTGAGAGTTACAGGCAAGCACCAGTCATAGATAGATACACAGACAGACAGACAGACGGACGGATGGATAGATGGATGGATGGATGGATGGATTGGCGGGCGGGCGGAAGGACGGACGGACAGAGAGACAGACAGATGAAAAAAGACAGATAGATAGATAGATAGATAGACGGACAGACAGACAGACAGATAGAGAGATGGTATTTATTTACAAACATAAATAAAACAATACTTTATGTACATCTACTTTATTTAAATGCATAAATGTGACCTGTCACCACAAAAAGATACTTAAGTCGCGCAAGGCTAAGCCGAGAAAAACGGCAAAAACGAAGGTGGGGGTCTACATGGGTGAAATTGAGATTTTCATTTTAGCGTGTTCCCAAACCATCGAACAACAAATTACTAGCGTGTTTTTCCTTAATTCGAACTAGAAATAGCTTTATTATTATTTTTTTGTGACCTACTGTCTAACTTCGAAGGAAAAATATGGCCCAAAAGTGCTATAATCTGATGATCGTAGACGGTAGTATCCCTGGCTGAACCTCATCATGTTGTATATCAGAATGCTCAGGAAAAAGCCTATTTTTATGCTGACGACACTGGTTATTAATAACGTGTAATCAGAATGTTTTATAAGGCTGTGCTTGGCGTAAACAAAGTGAAAAGCGTCAGCCAATCCGCAGACAGTTTATCAAAGCTTACTATAAGTTACCAAGCATGCTCTCATAAAAAGACGGTCGCGATTGGTTGAAACGCACACAAGGGGAGACAGTTTCGTCCTGTAATGCGTAATGCAAACATGGAGAAACGAATCGCTAATTTGTTGAATTCATGTAAAGAAAGCAACATCTTAGAAAAAGAAAGCATTCAGATTAAAGATTTGATATCTGATTATTTTGCTAATGAGGATGTAGCTGATGGATTTTCTTCTGAAAGTGACACGGACAGCGAATCGCGTGATCGAACAACGAAAAAGACGAAGCAGACGACAGCTGACGATAACTGACTGTACACTGAAGTGAAAGGGGTGCTATAATTACTGGATTATTTAAACGATACTTTTTTTAAGAATGTGAAAGTAATGCAGCTTTAATCTGTGATTTATTTAGTGGAGCTAGTATCAGATTTAGAAAGAGGTATCAATTCAATATTATGCCTTAATTTTAGAATATTCTGTGAGCCACAATAATCATTCTCGCATACAGAAATTCTAATCGTTATGGCTTAAAAAGACTGTTGTCTGTAAATGATGTAACAATATATTTGTTGTTTATAGTTATTACAGTGTTAGCTATTGTGTCTTCTTCAACTCTAATTGCAAATGAAGCAGATTAATATATGGTTGCTAAGGAAAAACCTCTCAGAAATGTGTTCCATCTTTGAGGCCGATTTTCTCAAAATGGCCGTCCGGACAGTAGTGCACTTCAAACAAACATAACTTTTCCATATTTTGTCCTACACTCTTTATTTTTATATCAACAGAAAGCCCTTTCAATTTTCTTTCTATTGATATATATATCTCAATACCCCCAAAATCCGACTTAAGTATCTTTTTGTGGTGACAGGTCACAAATTTGCTACAGACACTTTATGTTTAATCTTGGAAAAGCAAAACGTTTGCGGGTTTTCGAGAGAACACACCCATCACAGCCATCGCTTTATAAAATAAAATTACTTTTAGCAGCATGTATCCCCAAACGCCATTATTTATCATTTACCAAATGTAGTCCTCAGGTCAGTTCTATACCACAGTTGTGAAGTCTAGGGCTATTGACTATCCATGTCGTCAATGACGTATTGTAGGTGAAAACGAAATACCTCAGTTGTGAAGTCCAGGGCTACTGACTAGCCATGGCATCAATGACGTATTGTAGTGAAAACGAAATAGCAGAACACAAAACTAAGCATTTCCTCTTAAATTGTCACTAATTGGTTAAAATTTTAAACCTTCATTTCCGCTGACTCTATCTAGCTGATATTACGCGAGCTAGCTGAAGCAATTTGATTTCAATTTACTTCTTTTTTTACTTTTAACACGTTCTGCATCTGAACGCAACTTGAGTTGGTAGGGGGTGGGGATTGAGTAGGGTGGGTGGGTGTTCAGTTTTACCGGCATGTGCTTTTATTTTGTTCACCTTTCATTCAAAACTGTTTTGAATCCGTATCAAAACGCCACGTCAGCAAATGGAAATAACAGGCTGCTTTTTGTTCTTATCGTTTAGAGCAAGCTCCAGCAATGTATTAATCTTAATTATGTTAATTTGTACACTTCATCTGTTCCTTTTCTTAGCTCTGGCCTGGAATGCAAAGTGGTTTTCGTACGAACAATCTGAACAACTGTCTCCCTTCATCGTTGAAAAAAAATGTAGAAACATAAACACATGTTTGCGCATGCGCAGACCGCTAAAATGTCTCATTCCGATGCATGTCAAGCCGACGGCTGCTTCTAAACTGGCTTCCAGCGAGTCCCTAGTGGTCACGTGATTTGCAGAATCTTGTCATGCATCCGTAAAGGGAGAGCACTCCACGTGTCTGCATATGAAAAAAAATTTAAACAGCTCAAATCAAGTAGTTCCTTGACAGAAGTAATCCGTTTTCTGCTTGGGCGCACAAGAAAATGTGCCCAGCAAATAAAACTGTCATTAGGCCTATTACAATGCATTGCACACGGCTTGTTGGTTTCACCTTTCGAGGGAATTCTAGCGTGTGATGACTCAGTCGATGGCATTGCTAGATAGAATTAATTACAGAAGAGAAAAAGAAATAAACGAAATAAACATCAAATAACATCATCTGGTCTTTTACCTCGCTCTCCCCACCCTATCCTACCTCCCCCAAAATAACATTTTACCAGTTTCCATTATAATTTATCCTTCTCTCTCTCTCTCTCTCTCTCTCTCTCTCTCTCTCTCTCTCTCTCTCTCTCTCTCTCTCTCTCTCTTGCATTCTCTTGCATTTTTCAGCTCTAGCACTTTTTAAGTGTGTAGATTTTCTTAAATTCTTTCGTAGACATAATACGTGTTGTGATAATATCGCATGGACTTAACAAGTTATCATTGTGAGAGCGTGGTGATAATATCACATGGACTTAACAAGTTATCATTGTGAGAGCGTGGTGATAATATCACATGGACTTAACAAGTTATCATTGTGAGAGCGTGGTGATAATATCACATGGACTTAACAAGTTATCATTACGATAGTGTATGTGCTGCAGTATTGAAGAGACGTGCGGGCCCGTTAATAAAACGTCAACATCATCACTATCATCTCCATGATACCGAGTCGGCTGATCGATCATCTGATTGTCCGAAAGGACTACATGAGCGAGCGCTCGCTCGATTGACTGATGGATGGATGGATGGATGGATGGATGGATGTTTATCCATAGGGTGGAATAGTGCCGTCTTCATAATGCCTGCCGTTCTTGAGCGCTCTTGAATTTTGTGCTTCTGGTCGAAGAGAATTATACTGAAAACTTTTCATCATCTATTATCATCCCTTACGGTCAATGAACGAGAATGTCGCTGTTGGTTTTATTTATTTCCACCACATTTGTCCTTGAACGAAAATCATTGTCAACTGCGTTTTCTTGACAGCAGCAATGGCCAGCGTTTGGTGTCTTAAGTGGAAAAACGTAAAAGAGCCACAACTCTTCCTGCAGGAATTGACAGTGCCCATAAATCAGCATAAAAGGAATTGACAGTACCTATAAATCATACTGCAGGAACTGACAGTACTCATAAATCTTACTCCAAGAATTGATAGTACTCATAAATCAACATAAAAGAAATTGACAGTACTTATAAATCATACTGCAGGAATAGACAGTACGCTTAAATCTTACTGCAAAAATTGACAGTACCCATAAATCTTACTGTAGGAATTGATAGTACCCAAAAATCAACACAACAAGTATTGACAGTACCCATAAATCTTACTGCAGGAATTGGTAGTACTCATAAATCTTACTGCATGAATTGACAGTACCCATAAATCTTACTGCATGAATTGACGGTACCCATAAATCTTACTGCAGGAATTGACAGTACCCATAAATCTTAATGCAGAAATTTACAATACCCATAGATCAGGGATGCACAAACCGCGGCCCGAGACAAGGCTCTGTGCAGCCCCCGTAGGACTTTATTTCATTATTTGTGTTGTGTTGTTTTTTTCTACTGGGCCATCCATGCGCAATCTGACTTGCGGCCTTCCACGCACTATCAATTGGAAATTTGGCCCTCTTACCTAAAAGGTTTGTGCACCCCTGACATAGATCAACACAACACAACGGTAATTAATAGAAAGTATAACTGTCTACTGTAGCAAGCGTCAGTAACCATAGCTCAATACTGGAGTAATTAATAGTAACCATAACTCTATACTGCAGCAAGTCAGAGTAACAATATATCTGAAGTAGAGTACTTTACAGTATCCATATATTTATAGTGGAACAATTTTACAGACCAATAATCTGTATACAAGCAAAGCACAGTTTCCATATATCTGTATTTGAAGCAATTACAACAACTTTTACGTGATCAGCGAGGTCACGTGTCCTAGTTTACAGCCAATAGCTAGTGTCTACTTATTCGTAACTTGAAACGTACGGTAACTATATTTTCAGACATAATTTTATATCTCGGTCATCTGCAAATTGATTGTTGATAAATATCACAACACGTCCTTCTTCTTACAACAGCTGTTCGGATCGTGGAACAGTAAATTCAGTGCACAAAAGCTATGAAACTCTGCATACTTTTATCAATAATATTTTGAACACTCTAAGAATATCTTGCAGGCGTAGTTATTGATGCTGATGGCTGAGCGTGAATAGGAGAGATCGTGTACAAGTAGCGTTTTGTCTTCCTGATTGCTCTGCTTAGTGCTGATTGAAGTAATAAGTTTTGTCAGTTTTTAGATTACAGAAAATAACTAGCTTTCCCCGTTTTTTCTGAAATTCTGTGATTCATTTCAAATCCGTTCGTTTATTATCATCAGCAAGAATAGCAATGTCGCCTGTGTCGATGTTATTGTCGATGTTGTTGAAGGTGTACATTTCCTCACCATTGTTTACGTTTGTATGTCGTTTCGACAATACATTTGTGTATTATTATATACGCTTAGTATTATATGTTGTGCATTATATAGCATATTTCTTGTTGTCTTCGTTCATATGGAATCATCTTTGTGAATTGCTGATGTATCCTTAGTGTTCTTATTTTTTGAGCAGTCTGCATGTATATTTCTTTTGTGTAGTGTATAAGTATTGTAAAGCGTTTGACGTATATCTGAAAGTATGTGCTCTATAAATTTATCAACATCTTCATCTTATGTCATCGTTGTCTTAAGTCATCATCGTCATCGTCGTCTAAAGTTAACTATTATTATCTTATTTTATCATCAATTCAAGTCGTCATGATATCATATTATATCATCATTGTTTTGTGCCAGCAATATCTTATCATAGTCAAGGAGATGTCGTCATGTCATCACTTCCGCCAATGCCAAAACCATCCCCATCTTCATCACTATCATCGCCTTTAGTATAAGTTTTAATTGTTTGCTTGTTTTACTTTGACTTGCTTATTTAGAGGTATATGTACTTGTTGTAAACTTTTGATTTTCCACCTCTCGAGATTTACTATTCTGGGGTGAGTTGGATGACGTAGTGAGGATCTGGGGTTAGATAAGAGAATTTGGTTCTGTTCTGGATACGAGAATTTAGGGTTGCCTACCAGAATTTATGGCTGGATACAATAATATGGAGTTTGACATGAGAATCTGGGTTAACTGTGGCACAGTAGGGTAAGATAAGAGTTTCCAGTTAACATTTATGTACGGTTTTGCAGCGGCAGTGGTCGAGGGACGGGGAGGGGGGTCAGGGTCAACGTTTTCATTGCGATTTCATCTGCCGAACGACCGCATAAGGTTCTCTTTAATACTCCATTGCTAAAGGATGTAAGATAGGACCCACGAGCAGAGAGTTAGTAGTGCTAAATGACACTCCTAACTTTAGTTCATCCGACCTTTGACTCCTGACTGTTTCAAAACAAGCTAGTGTGGCACTTATTGCTCTTGGAGAAAATCTTCTCGAACTGGAAAAGTATTATTTTCAAACTCATTTTAAAGTTTATTTGAAATGAATATATTCATTTCGTCTTGACATGCCGTGCATGAGCTTTGCCATTCTCACACACACACACACACACACACACACACACACACACACACACACACACACACACACACACACACACACACACACACACACACACAAAACGCAATCCAAGACTACGGTAATTCACTAACAGAGTGAGTATCGAGCTATCAGACTCCGTGGGGACAGTTCAGGGGAGAGACAACATGCAATGGAAAAGGGAGGGAATTTGATGACATCATTTCGGGGTAGGCATGTGGGAGCAGAACTCGTGAGAGGAGTGCAGTGTTTGAGTTGGAGAGAGAGAGAGAGAGAGAGAGAGAGAGAGAGAGAGAGAGAGAGAGAGAGAGAGAAGAGCATGACACAATTACGAATGATATCGCAGGCCATATTTCTTTCCGTTTATGTGATTTTCTAGTGGTTGTGTAGGTCACTTATTTCGTCAGCATACGGAAAATTGGCCGTTTTGTTTGTTGCAGTTGCTTTTATTCCGATCAAAGTACCAATAGAATGTTACCTCATTTTTTAAATATTTTTTTTTGCTCGGTTTTGATTGTATATAGTCTTTCCATCTGTCCATCCATTTCTTTTTCCCTTACTTTATTCTCGCCTTTTTCTACTTTCACTTCATTCAACCTTTCTTTATCGATTTTTTCTTTCTCCCATCCTCTTCCATTCTTTTCGTTTCTCTCTTCCACCTAATCCCCGCACCACCACCACCACCGTCACCACCCATTCTTCTTCTCTCCCTTTTCTCACAACCATCCTCAATTTCTGCTTTCCTCTAATTCTTTCTATATCCAAATCCTCTTTGTGCCCTATTTTTCTCTACCCTCTCTCCCTTTGATCCCTTTCTCTCTCTTTTTTTTCTTCACTGTTCTTCCCTCTGTTAATTTCTTACCTGTCCCATTCTACTTTTCGTTTTCAATTGTGTCTCCTTTTGTTGTCTCACTCTTCTATTTGATTTCTCTTTGCTCTTCACTTATTCCAAACACTGACACTTCACTGTGATCACAAAAATCCAAATAAGTTAGAGTGCGATACAAATTTTGATTTACCACATTCTACATTTAAGTAACTAAATGTCACATTTGGCAAGTCCATGTGGACTGTGGTCCGTCCTATTGCCAGTTATCAACCTTTGCTAGCTAAGGCTTTCAAGATTTAGTCTGCTGTAAGTAAATTTTAGATTTGTCACGTTAATTTAACAAATATAAAAGTTTTTACTAATCCAATATCTCTGGCAAGGTTAACATTATGTCACATACTGGTCTGGAGTGTAGCAGAACTAAGCCAGGCAGGAATCAAAATCTGTATACTTTTGTGTAAGAGTGTAGCAGTGGAAAGCTCTCCAGCTCCAAAGCGACAGTAACACATTTACACTCTCGCATTAAGTGATATGCGCTTTTAATACTGTACTCTTTTGCTAAACTGCGCAGTGACCAAAGCCTTGGGGACATCACTCTCTCACTACATAACTCAGCGGCTGACGAAATAAACACACCCAGCAAAAAACATCATAGCTTAACATGATGTATGAAAAGTAAAAATGATGAAGAAATTTCGCATAAAATAAAGTAGGCGAACAGGAAATGCTTTTTCACGTAGAGTAAATGGTTTTAATTTCCACTATAGACAAATATAACGCATTTCATTCTTTCACGCAGATTAAATGGTGTTAATCACCACTATAGATAAATATAATGCATTTCATTCTTTCACGCAGAGAAAATGGTTTTAATTTCCACTATAGACAAATATAACGCATTTCATTCTTTCTCAAGAAACAATAAAATTACTGCTCAGGGCACTCACAAGCTCAAGGTATTCCACCATCTTCTGTGAACTGGCACATGCTGATGATTCACGATTTATAAGGATTCCAGGAAGATTTCAAGAAAAAATCTCACAATTTCCAGCTTCACAGAACATGACTAAACAAATAGCGTAGACGTGTAACAATGATTAACTGCCGTGTTTACATCTTACCAGCGCATCCAGCAATGCCAAGAATGGATCAAGTTCAAGCTACCTGATACGGCTATAGCGTAAATTAAGTGCAATAAGGCCAAGTCTCGTGGTACAGCACCACATTTTGGTGACCGCTCATTGGTGAGGACAAGACTGGGGATGGGGAAACCTCCAATCGCCATTATTACCTATATATCTTGCTTGGGGGAAAAAGAAAATTTCTCGCTTTACATTTTTTGTTTATTTCAGTTATCTCTGCTGACCATAGTGTGTTAATCGGGTAGTGCAAGTGACATACATACCGTTGTTCACACAGACACACCTCACTGACTCGCATGACTGATTCTAGCCACATTCTAAACATGACGTCAGAGAACAAAGTAATAACACTATTCATTTCACTGAAATTGTACAATTCTGCGGTGTGATTGTTCTAAAGAATTTGCATGGTAAACGGGTAACCTTGCATGGACTGATTTTAATCAGGACTGTCAAGAGTTCGTACCGCTATTTCCCCTGGCTATGGCGCACAGTTTGATCTACTGGTGAATTATGAGTGTGCAGCACCTATGACCTCCCTGGCTGTCATTGGCTCGTGATGGCTGCTTGTCAAGGGACTTATCCCATTTGTAGAGCCTGAAATTCAGGGAAATGCCGAGTGTTTCATCCGTGTTTAAATCCTGCCGCGTCCATGTCAAAGGAATTCCCAACGAACAACTAAAAGTTATTTAAAAATAAATTAAAATGAAACAAAATCGGAAAATAAAAAGGGAAGTTCCAAAACTGTTGTTGCTTTATGTCCTCAGACAGGGGGTTTGTGGGATTTTTTTTTTTAGTAATGGTCTTGAATACCGTCGTAAATAATATGCTGTTAGTAAGTATTAAGTCAGCACTTTTTTCAAACAGCAAACTTTGAAAGGAGACAGGCACCTGGGGAAATCTTGCAGATGTCTTACTGCACGTGATATGTGAAATGTGTTTAAATGTGTCAACCATTTGCGGCGCATTGATACGGAACACTATGCCAGTCATTAATGCAAGAATTCAGTCGTGTGACTAAATAAAGTTTGAATCCAATTGGTCTTCATTTTAATTGCCTATTAAGTACCATGCCAGACCTCTGATCTGTACACGTGTCTAATGGAGGTACAATCAGGTCATTGACCCATGGGAGTACCAATACCAGTAAATGATTTGCAAACTACGTCATCTTGCAGAAACAGGAATGGTTAATGAGCCATTAAAGTCTGAACCAGAAGTGGGTTTTGAGCCAAGAAGTGTTGTGAATCGTAAGTTTCTTGTGAATCATTAGTTATCTGTGAGCAATATAGTGCTTTGTGAGTTATAGTTACGAATATTTAGGTGAACCGAGACTGGTTTGTGAGTTATAGTTTCTTTATTACCAATATTTTGGTGAACCGAGACTGGTTTGTGAGCTATTAAGTGGTGTATGATCCGTGGGTTATTGCAATTCATTAGTTTCTTGTTTACCATGGATCTCATTTTAGCCAAGAGTGGTTTGTGAGTCATTAGTGACATAAATGTGGTTTGTGAGTCATTAGTGACAAGAGTCCTGATTGGTTTGAAAATCATGAGTATATTGCCGGTTAAGGATGGTATGTGAGATAAGAGTGGTTTTCAGTCAGGAGCGTCTTGTCAGCTAGGGGAGGTACGTGATGCAAGAGTGGTTTGTCATTCAAAGGTGTCTTGTCACTTATGAGGGGTATGTGAGACAAGAGTGGTTTGTCATTCAAAGGTGTCTTGTCACTTATGAGGGGTATATGAGAAGAGTGGTTTGTTAATCATTAGTAACTTCTGAATCCTGACTGGTTTGTGAGTCAGGAGTGTCTTGTCAGCTAGGAGTGGTAAAAAAGTGTGAAGAAAGGTTTTCGAATTAGAGTGATGTACGAATCAGTGGTTCGTAAATTGGAAGTGGCAGAAAATCTGATCCCTTCACTGCTATGCGACATCCTGAAAATGCACATAAAGTAGGGGAGGTACAAAGGGAGTGAGTGGCACAGTCATTTAAACGTCATCATGCAAACACGAAATGAGGGCGAGAGTGTTCACCTCCCCACTGATCTAAATTGACGGAAGCACGCGAGCCTAAGGGGCTGAGAGAGAGCGTTATGCGCGTATTATAATATCGTCTTTAATTTTAAATAATTTTCTTCAATCGTGCATTTTTTATTACATTCATGTAATACATTTCTCGGTATCTTATAACATGTTTGATTATTGCTGCATGTTATATTTACATAAATAGTAGATAACTCGTAAAACTTGTTTTCACAACCAGTGAGTATTTAAAACAAGCACGCACACACACACACACACACACACACACACACACACACACACACACGCACGCACGCACGCACACACACACACACTAACACACACACACACACACACACACACACACACACACACACACACACACACACACACACACTAAACACAGTGACGATTGCGATTATCAAATTCAAAGTATTAAATGCAATAAATACTTTCCACAATATTTTAATATCAGGTAATGGGTTGTTTTAATGAAAGTAAAAGCTTAATTAAGATGATCCAGATATTTCGGGTTGACTGTAAAGCCGAGTAATAGTGACGTAGATATTTTGGGTTGACTGTAAAAACCGAGTAATGGTGACGTAGATATTTTGGGTTGACTGTAAAACCGAGTAATGGTGACGTATATATTTTGGGTTGACTGTAAAAGCTGAGTAATGCTGATGTAGATATTTTGGGTTGACTAAAAAAGCCCAGTAATAGTGACGTAATTATTTTGGATTGTCTATAAAAGCCCAATAATGGTGACGTATACATTATGGTTTGACTGTAAAGTCGAATAACGGCAAGATGGTGCTTTGGATTGATTTTGAAGGGCAAATATATCTCATTTATTTACTTTGGTTTGACTGCATAGGCCATAGAAGGATGACTTATACTTCGGTTTGGGGGTAAAGGTCGAATAGATATGACGTAGATTATTTTGGTTAGTGCAAAAACCGAGAAAATGCGACGTAGACATTTGAATCTGACTGCAAAAGTCAAATAAAGGGACGCTATTTCGGTTTGACAGTAAAAGCTGAGTAGTTACCTTGGTTTGAATAAAGGCCAAAATGAAAGAGTGACTTTTACCTACCAGGAATACGAATGTACACATTGCGCCTAGCGCTTCCAAATGCGCACGTGATAGGTAAATTTGTATGTAAGAATACAGGAGAGCTAAATATAGAAAACAGTGCCAAAATTATTAAGCAGTGTGGTATACAATCCCGCGTGTTGGTTTGTAGGCCAAGTCAGTGTCTACTTTATGACAGGAAAAATGACTTGGTATACAAATTATGACAATGTCCAAGTCTCTTTCTCGCTCTCTCTCTCTCTCTCTCTCTCTCTCTCTCTCTCACACACACACACACACACACACAAACGAACGCATGCACAAACACACCTACCTTATCCCTCTGTTTTAAAATGTAAGAAATACGTGTTGGAAACAAATTATATCTTTTCTCCCTCTAAAATGCTTCTCTTCTTCTGTAGAGTTATCATGTGCTCTCTCTCTCTCTCTCTGATCTTTGGCACTCCCTCTCTTTCACTCGCTCACTCTGTATTAACAACAATTACTACTCTCTTTCTCTCTCTCTCTGTACTGAGCAACTGCTACTTTCTCTCTTTCTCTGTGCACTCGCAGCTCGCGACTGTCGTGAGGGGCGAGGTCGCCGATGTCCAGCAGGACAAGGTCGTTGCAACAGGCATTGCGGCAAGCAATTCTATTTCAATTTTAAATCTTAAATTGTGTAAAGCTTTCCAAATGATTTCATTTCAAGGGTAATAAAGAAGCAGATTTTTTTTTTTTTTTTAAGTCTTGAAAAATAATTATTTCTTTCGGAAATTAAAACCTTTGAACTTAGAATGAATTTATTATATTCTCTCCCTTGAAAAGGGACTGTGTGCAATCGCTCCCTTTTAATCTTAGTTACTGAGAAAGTCTTTGAGTAGCGAGTCAAAGAATTTCTCCCTAATTTGACCTTAGAACTACAAACGACAGGCACGAACGTAATTTGTGAGTGAGGGGGGAAATAAGTCATGGATGCATAATAAGTGATTGATGTAGCATATTTGATCACAGAAGTATGAAAATGTAATTTATAGCGAAGCATTTCTTTTCTTTTCTTTCTATTCCTTTCTTCTTCCTGCAATCTTCCCCATATTTTAGAACTAGTGTTTTTATTATCATATTTTAGTACTAGCACTAGTGTTCTTATTATCATATTTTAGTAGGCCTACTAGTAATATTCTTATTATCATATTTTAGTACTAGTAATATTCTTATTATCGTATTTTAGTACTAGTAATATTCTTATTATCATATTTTAGTACAAGTAATATTCTTATTATCATATTTTAGTACTAGTAATATTCTTATTATCATATTTTAGTACTAGTACTAGTGTTATTATTATCGTATTTTAGTACTAGCACTAGTATTGTTATTATAATTTTGGAACTGTACCTCATCTATTACCTCTTCCACAGCATTCAGCCTACTTCACATACTTTGTTGCAACATCAATTTAACATTTATAATACAACGTTAAACCTACCGTAACACTTAGAATACAACGTTAAACCTACCGTAACACTTAGAATACAACGTTAAACCTACCGTAACAGTTATAATGCAAATTTAGCCTATTGTTGAAGCCATGTCACTTCCGCGCAAATGAGTTAAGCAATGATACCACAACATACATTAAGTTTGCATTTTTACCTCAGCATTGGTTATTGTAAGAGCATTTCACTTTCCATACTCTTAGGTAGTATAGCTAGTGTTTCCTGACAGGGAAGATAAACGCTGTTACGTTCACATCCAGAGCGAATGTGTATGGACTATGCACTACTGTAGAGTATCTGCTGAGATCATGACGCGTTATTACTGAGTACGTTTCGCCTTAATACTGAGTGGGTGGCGTGCTGCCACTATGAACATGACGTTATTACTAATGAATTCTCGACCTGTTACTAATTGCTGACAGTCTGATTATTTTAATCTACCAACCCCTTTTGCAGGATTATTTTAAGCGAAGATTTTGGGTTCACTGATCCTTTTCATCAGCAGCCAATTTTTTAAATATTATCCCTTCTCTAACTTTAGGCTTCTTTGGTCCCAGGTGTTTGACCTTGACCGTAGTTCAATGTGTACTGCACGGTTCATACGACCAAATGTTTAGTACAGCCTTACAAACGTAAGGTCAAGGACGAGTAAATATATGGTGCAGACTAACAATTGTAAGACAGGCGAGAAAATATATTGCACAGACAAGCAAATTTAAGGTACTGACGAGAAAATATATGGCAGAGACTAACAAATGCAATGTATAGAGTAATAAATGTAGAGTACACAGACCAATAATATATAAGTCGTATGGTACAGACTAACAAAAGTAAAGATAATGACTAATTAATGTATGGTACAGACTAACAAAAGACAAGATACTGACTATTAATATATGGTACAGACTAACAAAAAAAACAAGATACTGACTAATTAATATATGGTACCTTTGGGTAAATGTAAAGTCCATACTAATATATATAAGGTATAAATTAACAAATAAATGTCGCACATTATTAAATCTAACCTTTAAATTGTATTCTAAATACTGGCATTTCAGCATTTTCTCAGATTTCTAATTTAAATGAATATTTTAACATTTCCTGCATTTAATACGTTCTATTAATTTCACTAATCCGATTAGCATTATAATCATTCCTGTAACTGACCCCGCAAAATATATTCACTTATACCGTGCAGCGCAGACTTCAGTCGTCGAATGTCCCCGCCAAGCCGACGTAGGCAACCGGAAGTGCCCTAAACGTTGTGACAACAACG
Source organism: Sinotaia quadrata (assembly GCA_028829895.1). Lineage (NCBI taxonomy): Eukaryota > Metazoa > Mollusca > Gastropoda > Architaenioglossa > Viviparidae > Sinotaia > Sinotaia quadrata. The sequence continues at coordinate 133,588,921 of CM054180.1, read as the reverse complement.
CTGACTGCAAGTCAAAGAAAAAGACGTGTGATTGTGATGGCGTGTGTGGACGCATCTGCGTTAACCCCAGTGAGTTTATGGACATTATATTCCATTTACTGATTAACCACCTAATGACTAGTCTAAATCAAGGTAAAAGTCTCAAGCAGTTTCTTTACTTCTGAGCTTTGGTTGCCATTTAAACATTTAAAATTAAGGGGATTTTTGACTAATAATTTGAATAATTTGATTGCCAAATCTAACAGATTAAAGTTTAATAAAACTATTAGACAGTATCATTTAACTACTTTATTACTATTGCTATTGTTATTTTTATTTTTATTTATTTATTAACCATTCATCTTTGAAACACGACTTCTATAAAAGGACTCAGATCTTGAATTTTGGATAATTACCACACATATACGATTAATCCAAGACAGCGGATCTTTTAAGTACAAAATCAGTTAATTAACAGCTGAATGAATAAAACATACTTTTCCTGTAAATAAATAATAATTATATGGTATTGATGAAGACAATACAGTTATTTGTTGTTTAGTGGGAAGTTGCTGTAGTCAGCCATCTTGGTTCCTAATGCTAATGAGTTAGCCTGTCTCTGGCTCAGGAGTTGAAATGTCTGTGGCTAATGACTTAAATGATCTCTAATTCTGGATTTGAGCTAACGATATCTGGATTATAAACCAGTTTTGACTAGATGCCTGTCCGTTCTTGTTGCGGTATTCCGTCAGATGGTTCATGATTAGAGCGTGCACTTCTAATTTAATTCTAACTTTCGTTTGATGCCAGTCTGTTGAAACCTGTTTCCAGATTTGCGCTGCACGCCAGTTCCAACACACTTTCCAAATGGCAAAGTGGACATTTTTCCTTACAACCGTTTTGGTGCGTTAGCGCAATATTCCTGTAATGAGGGATACACGTTAGTCGGCCTTGCTGCGCGAGTGTGTCAAGGTGACGAGACTTGGAATGGGGACGAGCCTCGCTGTGAGCTCAACCACAGGGTTCTGGGTAAGTCTCTCTCTCAACTTCCTCTGCCTCGCCATGAACTAAACCACAGTGTTCTAGATAAGTCTCTCAACCTCCTCTGCCTCGCTGTGAACTAAACCACGAGGTTCTGGGTAAGTCTCCCTCTGAACTTCCTCTGCCTCATTGTGAACTCAACCACAGGATTCTGGGTAAGTCTCTCTCTCAACTTCCTCTGCCTCGCTCTGAACTAAACCACGAGGTTTTGGGTAAGTCTCCCTCTCAACTTCCTCTGCCTCATTGTGAACTCAACCACAGGATTCTGGGTAAGTCTCTCAACTTCCTCTGCCTCGCTGGCAGCTCAGTCACCGAACTCTGGGTTAAATCTGGGTCATGTTCCTCTATCTTACTATAATAAGGTGAACGTATACCATAACTTCTTTGAGAACAAGGTCACCTTCATCCCCAACAATCTTTACCTGTTTGTGTAAATTCTTTTGCGTCGTATTGAACTTTACTTCTGCTAATATGAATTCACTTGAATAATCCTATTCGTTTTGTCCCGTTACATCTGCTATCTCTCTTATGTCAAATCAGAAATGACCCTGTTACACGAAACTGAATTATTTTATTAGATAATAGAAAACTAGGACTTAATTACACCAAACTGAATTTACGAGGATCACGCTAATTTAATCTTAACCCAACAACTGAATTACTTGCTATACGTCGCATTCATTTACTTTACTTTCTATACATTCAATTAATAATTTAATAATAAGTGCATGTCATTGAACAATTTAAAATCACACTCAAGTAATAATATTACAGATAGATAGATAGATAGATAGATAGATAGATAGATAGATAGATAGATAGATAGATAGATAGATAGATAGATAGATAGATAGATAGATAGATAGATAGATAGATAGATAGATAGATAGATAGATAGATAGATAGATAGATAGATAGATAGATAGATAGATAGATAGATGGATGGATGGACGGACAGACGGACGGACAGACAGAGAGACAGACAGACAGACAGATAGATAGATAGATAGATGGATGGATGGATGGACGGACGGACGGACAGATAGATAGATAGATAGATAGATAGATAGATAGATAGATAGATAGATAGATAGATAGATAGATAGATAGATAGATAGATAGATAGATAGATAGATAGATAGATAGATAGGATTTATATCATTAAGCTTAAGCATTACCACTTTCGGTCATTACTTTTATCGTACTGCTTCCCTCCGTTAAAATGAATTAGCCAATCGAATTCTGTCAGGAGAAAGAAACCATGAGTGCAAGAGTCCTCCAATCGTTCACAACGCACACCACACAGGAGCTGTGGGGCAGACATCATTCCAGCTTGGCACCAACCTCCGCTACCAATGCGACCCGGGTCATGTGCCCCGCAAGGACAGTGTAGACAGGGCGTGGTGTGTCGGTGGTGGTATCTGGGTTGGTCCCAACATGACCTGCATCAGTAAGTACAATGAGTTTTGAAAGTTCTCTAATTGTCTCTTTTTGTTTGTTTCCTCGTTAAGTGGAACTGTTTGTCTGTTTTACCGCAGGAATTTGTTAATGAATGAATTTGTTAGTTATTTTGTATGCGTTGACCTTGTTTGTTTCTATCTATCTATCTATCTATCTATCTATCTATCTATCTATCTATCTATCTATCTATCTATCTATCTATCTATCTATCTATCTATCTATCTATCTATCTATCTATCTATCTACCTACCTATCTATCTACCTACCTATCTATCTATCTATCTATCTATCTCTGTGTGTGTGTGTGTGTATGTGTCTGTTTGCATTTCCATCCTTCTACCTATATCAGCCGTGAAACGTAAATGCAAATAATGCTTAAAATCAATTAATATTTTTTAATGGATTGCAGTCATATAGTTTTATAGAATGCTATACTTTTTCATTCATGACGTCATACACGAAACAAAAATGGGAAGCTCCGTTCTGAAACTAGCCCCATTTCAATATTTAACATGTATTAAACTAGCACCATTTCAGAATACGACAAACTAGCCCCATTTCAATATTTAACATGTATTAAACTAGCACCATTTCAGTTTACGACAAACTAGCCCCATTTCAATATTTAACATGTATTAAACTAGCCCCATTTCAATATTTAACATGTATTAAACGAGTCCCATTTCATTATGTAACATGTAGTATACTAACCTCAAATCTTTATATAATGTGTATTAAGCTAACCCCGTTTCAGTATGTTACATTTATTATACTAGCCCCATTTTATTATCTAACATTTACTAAATTATTCCCATTTCCATACATAATATGTATTAAATTATTCACATTTTGTTTCGTAACATTTATTGAACTAGCCCCATTTCATTATATAGCATGCATTAAACTAGCCTTTTTTATGATATAACAATAATGAAACTCACCCCATTCTTTATATAGCATGCATTAAACTAGCCTTTTTTATGATATAACAATAATGAAACTCACCCCATTCTTTATATAACATGCATTAAACTAGCCCCATTTTATTATATAACATAATATTAAACTAGCTCCATTTTATTATATAGCATAATATTAAACTAGCCCCATTTCATTATATAACATAATATTAAACTAGCCCCATTTTATTATATAATATAATATTAAACTAGCCCAATTTTATTATATAACATAATATTAAACTAGCCCAATTTCATTATGTGGCATATATTAAACTAACTCCTTTTTATGGTATAACATTTATTAATAAAACGTACACATTTTTATAGCCTTTAATTAAGCACACATGCTTGTTGTGAATCTGTCGTAATTACATTCTGTGGATTAAATCAAATCATTTTAATCAGGAAGACTTGATTTCTTTTGTGGTTTTGTAATTTATCTTTATATATTTTAAAAAAATATTGTAAAATGAGTCGCTTCCTGTCAATGCATTATATAAACTATTTACTGACCTACATCAAAGTACATGTGACCCACATTGGATCCTTACCTTGAATTTAAAACAAAAACAATTATGCCTTTAAATATAGTACTGAAAATATTTTTGTATTTTATGTGCAATGTTCTAGAACAGTAAAAATGCTTTTAAAAAATGTTTTGTATTCTAATTTTATTTTTCTAAAAGTAGCTCGAAATGTTTGTTTCGTTGGCACACATTCAATTTCTATTTTTTCGCCAAACTGTTCCTTTTGAAGAGAGAACAAATTCGGACTTATGACATTTGTTGCAATCAATGTGTTTACTCCCATGTGGCTGTGGATTATACCTCCGCTGAGGTATATAGCCTTTGCGCATGCGTACTGGAGCGAAAGTGGTCGCTCGCGCTGAGCATCGCTGGCTATCGGTGATTACAAGCGTCTAAATTCAATCTTCTGTCCTTTTAATTAAATGGTGTACGCTTGTGTACTGATTCCAATGTGGCAGATCTCCGCATTTACACCATTGTCCCCCGCCCCCCTGTAGCGTGAGCCTGAGCCACTAGTTGTCGGGAAAATGTTTGTCATTCTCGCCATGCAACTGACGCTCTAAGGGCTTCCTGGAAAGCCTGTGATCGATAATAAAAGACATTCGCTCTATATATAGTATATAGTTGTCTCCATTGTAGGCGTGTAGGATAGCATGAGGATGAACGTGTCTGTGTGAGTGTGTTTCTTGTGAACATTGTTCAAAGTGATGTATCTGTTACTTTCACTTCTTGACACTGATGCTGTTGTCGCTTTCTTACTACTTCCGGTCCCATAGCCAATATCGCACTCTGGCATCAGAGACTGTTGGAAAGGTAGTGGGAGAAATACAATGGACAAAAACTGGTCTCACCTAGAATCATCTTATGCAAAAAAAAATATTTAAATGTTTGTAGACTATTTACTGCTTACTGTTAACAAACAGTGAAAAGAATGTGATTAAACCTTAGAAAGATATTTGATGAAAAGTGCAGCCACATACATTTCCTAAGCAACGAAAGGGCTGAACCTTAAAGACAAAAGATGGAAAATGGCGCAGGCGAGTGTCTGTGTCCGAAAGCAGCAAAGAATTTCCGTCGGATCACCTTTGAGAACGAACAAGTTGTTGCTGCTGTTATAAAAATACCCATCGTGCCAGGTAAACACAAACAAAAAGCAATAGGAAAACAATCTTCTGAGTTTACAGTCATAGGGTTTGACGTTTCCTGTTTAAAATTAACCCTTTCTTCTCTGAGAGGACTTCAAGAAGTCAGCACTAATGTATTAGGATTGACGTCAACACTAACGTATTAGGTTCAGTAAGATGGTGACAACACTAATGTTCTGGGTTCAGAAGATGACAGTACTAACTATATTCAGGTCAATGCAAATGACCCTGGCAATAATTATATTGAGTTCAGTACAGATGACGTCAGTATAACTGTATTGAGTTCATTACATTTTTCTCATTTCTCAACCCTTTCTTCTCTGAGAGGACTTCAAGAAGTCAGCACTAATGTATTAGGATTGACGTCAACACTAACGTATTAGGTTCAGTAAGATGGTGACAACACTAATGTTCTGGGTTCAGAAGATGACAGTACTAACTATATTCAGGTCAATGCAAATGACCTTGGCAATAATTATATTGAGTTCAGTACAGATGACGTCAGTATAACTGTATTGAGTTCATTACATTTTTCTCATTTCTCTATATAACGTGTTCAGAAGAGATGCCGCCAATAGACATTATATCAAATGTAATGCATGAGATAGCACTGGCTATCGGAGTCAGTACAAAAAGATCTCCAGGTTTTCCCGTCTCCTTCTTGCGTTTCACATGTCAAGTCTTGCACTTTCATTCTTTGGTATGCCCTACTGTCTGACAAGTCACTTTTTTTCTCATTACAGGTTCCACACCACCAGCTGGCTGTGAGCAGCCCCCACCCATCCCTAACGGTTACAGTGAGGTAATTAACAGTGGCACAATGGGGACACATGTGCAGTACAGGTGTGAGAGTGGATTCTACCTCGTGGGAGACAAGCACCGTAATTGCATGAAAGACGGCAACTGGGATGGGAAAGAACCGAACTGTACGGCAGGTATTTTTCTGGTTGTTCTTGGCGTCATTTGGATGATTTTCAGATTGGCGCAGCTGCAGTTGTCAGCTTGATGTGCTTCATTGATTCTGCTGCATGAGGGATTTTTTCAGTTTGGTGTTGAAAGTGGGTGATTTTTCTTTTAATGTGGTGCCATTTCAATGATCTTCAGCTTGATGTTCCTTGAGTGATTTTCACTTCTGTGGCCTTGAGTTATGGTACTCGCATAAGCGTGCGGTGTATCACCATTGTTGGAAGTAGACGGGGGGGGGGGGGGAATTGTTTGTCTTAATTACGTAGATGGCAAGAAACTTTTATTACATGAGACTGTTCCATCAGAAATTCTGCACTGTAGTTCCAGGATGGCTAGTGAAGGCAAACCGTTATGCATATTTAGTTCATAGTTAGCAACTTACGGCATTTACAAAGTTTAGTACAGGACTGACTGGTTAGATCACCCACAGCATGTAAGTTCAGATGAAGGATGGCTGGTTAGATCAACCACAATATGTAAGCTCAGATGAGGATGGCTGGTTAGGGCATGTATTATACAGGTTTAAATCAGGGATGGCTTGTTACAATATACAGGCTTACATCAGGGCGAAATTAATTAGATTATGCACTATACAGGCATTCATCAGGGCAACATTAATTAGATTATGTACTATACAGGTTTACATCAGGGCGAAATTAATTAGATTATGTACTATACAGGTTTACATCAGGGCGAAATTAATTAGATTATGTACTATACAGGTTTACATCAGGGCGAAATTAATTAGATTATGTACTATACAGGCTTACATCAGGGCGAAATTAATTAGATTATGTACTATACAGGCTTACATCAGGGCGAAATTAATTAGATTATGCACTATACAGGCTTACATCAGGGCGAAAATAATTAGATTATGTACTATACAGGTTTACATCAGGGCGAAATATTATATTATGCAGGTTGAGCTCAAGACTGGTTGGTTAGAGCAAACGTTATTCTGGTTTGCTTAATGGATGACTGGTTAGAACAGAAAGCCTAATGTATTTATCTTGTCCTGGAAAAATCTATTTCGGTTAGCCAGTCATACGGTGACCTTGTGAAGTCAGGCAGGTTGATATCTTAAGCCAGAAGACCGACTGGTGCATTAAGAGGTTTATTTGATTTAACAGCTGTACTTGCTGGTTGGTGAAAAACAAGTGAAAAAAAAACAAAAATAAGAGAGACTTTTATTTCATCACAGAAGCAAAGATATACATCTGTCGAATACAATAGTTGGTAAAATTATCACAATCAAACTAAAGTTTACATTTTGAAAAAGGAGATGTATTTGCTGTCCTTGGTTTTGAAATTCAAAGTACAGTCAGCTATAACGCCATTATTTTATTATTTTCTGACCATATAAAAGATGGCCGATTTCTTTTCACCAGCATACGAAAGCTCTGCTTGTGTGTGTGTGTGTGTGTGTGTGTGTGTGTGTGTGTGTGTGTATGTGTGTGTGTGTGAGGGAGAGAGAGAGAGAGAGTTTGTGTGTGCATGTGTGTGTGCCTTGTGCCCATCTATTTATCTATCGATCTTTCTTTCTTATTAACTATATGTCTGTCATTCTAGGTTTATCTGTCTAAAGGTCTATCAATACTTTTACGTCTCTCACTCTGTCTGTCTATTAGTGTATTTAAATATATGTATCTTCATATATATGTCTATGTGTCCGTCTGTCTGTCTAAAAGTTTATATCTGTCTGTCTGTTTAGAAGTTTGTCGTGTCTGTCTAAAAGTTCATTATGTCTGTCTATCTGTCTAAAAGTTTAATTACAATTCCCTCTCATCCATTTTTTTCTTTCCATCCCCCCATTTTTGTCTCCCTCCCTCCCCTTCCTTCTCTCCCACACTCTCCTTCTTTCCCTCCTCTTATTCTCTTTCCTCTCTTGTCTCCTGAATTATAAGCATATCTATCTGCAATTCATTATCCACCGTCAACACTAATCAATGCCTTTACGCCATTTTGTGAAGTGTTCTTCCAGTTGCATGAAAATATCCCCAATTGCTGTACGCACTCTTGAAAGGTACTGATTACAACTCTTGTCTTGTCACCCCCAGTGGCCTGCGGTCCTCCCCCGCATGTAGAACACGCAGAAAACGATGGCCCTCATGGTATTTACCGCTTTGTAACGGGTACCCAGATAATCTACACGTGCCAGTTCGGGTACTATCGTGAGGGCGGTCAACGCGCCATATGTAGCGGACCAAACGGCACCTGGATCGGACCGTCAATGTCCTGCAAAGGTCAGCAAAACTTTGTACGTGTATGTGTATGGGTGTGAGTGTGGGTGGGTGTGTTGCTCTACCCGTTATTCATGTGCATGCATTTTCATAAACTAACGTCTTAATCAAGTGACATAATCGTCCAAAAAGCACATAATATATATTTTTAATCAAGTAGCAACACCTGATAGAAATGTACTCTTACAGATTTGTATTTATACTTCCTGGTCAATATATTTTCAGCGCTTCTTATTACATGATTTTCTTTTTATTGTAATAAAATGTCATGTCCCTAAGACACGGTTCTGATCATTTCCCGTGTTTTTGTTCTTGCTCGCACTTTCATGCTTTCTTCCCTGGCACGAATCAGCTCGAGATTGTGGCGCGCCGGGTGAAATCAACAACGGGTGGCGTGATCCTGGGTATCGTTTTACGTACCCAACCCGAGTCACGTACCATTGTAATGAGGGGTACGAGCTAAGGGGGCGTGGCTACAGGGAGTGCCTAGCGAACGGCGAGTGGTCCGGCGTGTTGCCTGATTGTGAACGTATGTACATTTTATTTTTAATTTTTAGCCACTTATATCTGACCTTTACGATATATATTTTTTTTACATTATCTCCCTTTATAACTATTGGTACTCGCGGGTCATTTTTCATTCACCAATCCTTTATTGTGGAAACGATCAAAACATATTAAGCTGTGCCTGATTGATATTAATAATATTGCATACGCAGACAATTGTCCAGATATAAAATAACGAGTGCATGGGCATACACAATGCCATACTATGACTAGCTGCCAGACTGCCACACAAGAATAATGTAGGAAGATCAAACTTTCTTAGACTACCTAAATTTTTTATCTGTAGTTGGCATGCAATTCAAGGTGCTGATACCACAGAGCCAATGCGCCTTTTGCTGCTGGTTGGAAAAAGATTGGATGAAAACAATGACATAAGCTATCTAAAAATGTCATTATGAAAACACAATCATGATTATTTATTTAGATAAAAATTCGGACACTTTAGTAATGCTGAATCAAATGAAACTGCTAGGAATTGGCAGTTGATGGGTTAAATATAAATACATGTTATACAGATACGATTTCCTTAAATTGAGAGAATGCCTTTCAAATAAATAAAACTAGTTTAATGACATTTGGAAAACAAATAGCAATATAGTTAATTTAATTAACATTTACAATTATACAGTTTGACGATACGATCAAATAAACTTCTATTTTAATGAAATGATCCGTTTAACGATTTCATTTGAAAAACATACAAACAAACTTGAGGTTCAAATAAAAGTGCAGTTTAGTAGTACGAACCGAATAAAACTATAGGCAGTTGAATGATTTAGGTTGTTTTTTTAAAATACTGACGATATAAATGATATGATCGATTACAAATGCAGACCATTTAACAATATGATCCAAGTAAAAATGCCAACTACTGTACAAGTTTAAAAATCTGATAGCTTAATCATATGGTCCTAATAAAAGTGGAGACAGTTTAATAATATGATCCAAATTAAAATGCAGACTGTTGTAATACTATCCCAATGCAAATGCCCACAGTTAAAAGACACACTACAAGTACTAATACAATTTAACGGTACTAATACTTCAGTGATATGATCCAAGTGGAATTGCAGGCAATTTTAACAGTACGGTGCTTACGAAAATGCAGACACAATACTGACGTGTTTTCTGACACCCTCCTTTCATTTCGCTGCAGCCATTCATTGCATAGAGTTGCGTCCTCCTCTCCACGGCACTATGATTGGTTCCGGCACTACCTACGGCTCAGTCATCCGATTTGTCTGCAACGACGGGTTCAAAGTGGTGGGATCAGCTGAGCGCACTTGTCAAGCTGACCGAACGTGGAGCGGCCAGGATGCCTTCTGTGAAGGTGAATTGGACAGAACCGTTCCAGTGACTGAGTTCGTTTGGTTCTGGAGAAAGGCTGAGTTGCTTGATTGTTAATTGATGTTTTTATATGAAGAACGCCTTTGCTAGATATCATTATTATTATCTATCATTTAATAATGCATAACTAAATATATGTTGTTGGAATCTTAATTCATATATTAATAATAAATCCCAGTAAGACGTCCAACTTCCACTTGGCAGATCACCTGGCACTGCAGAACTCACATTTCGATAGATGTTCTACAGACACATAATTTCTTCCGCAGGTGGAGCTCCTTACTGATGAGTAATTAGATCCATCTTTTAATTTATTTTAACGAGTCCCCATCCACCCACTAATGCTCCAGACATAATTATAATAATATGTGTAAGAAGGACAAATGAAAGCAACAAAAAATATATTAAATCAACAATCCAAAATTACAAACTACTACAGTTGAAAAACAGACACTTATACTACGACTGACGATAAATGCTAAGATAATGTCCACCAATTATTCAGTCTGTATCTCTGGCAATAAAATGACCTAAATAATAATGAATGCTAGATTTATTAGTCTATTTCTCATCACAAAATCAGAGCAGGGGTAAAAAACAAACAAAAAATGGTCAATTTTATTGTCCTTTTTATGACGTACGTTGTGGTTGGCTGTTTTCACAAATATGTCACAGCTGAATCTGCCTCCTGTTTGATAATGAGTCTAAAGAACCCCTCAGGCATACTACCCAAACTGTTCCAAGAATTCTGCATGAAATTTCTTAAGACCAAAGACAGACCCAAATGTTGTCACATGGTTCTTGAACAGAGATCCACCCTAACCAATTTCCAGCAAACACAACAACTAGTGTTGGCTACATGAACTGATGTAGGTCAAGTAGACCGCCACAGATCACTGCAGTCTGAAGTGGATAACGAAAAAAGGGCACACTCTTCTCCGGAAAAAGTTAAATCAAGTGACAACAATAAGATTTAGGTATGAAATGTTTCTACACTTCATATCTCTCTACAAGCATTCATACATTCCAGTAATAAAGTTCATTAACCCCATACATAGGCGGGCTTAAGATATAATAAAATTCCCCTTAATATTTCCACTAGGAACAATGACAGATGATCAATAATGCAATATACAGAGACTCTCTAATTACAAGTCATGAAAAAATAGTTCAAAATGAAAACATCTCTAAATTGAACTGCAAACCTATCAAACCATTATAAATACATGAAATCATCTATGAGTCTAACAACAAACAGTAGTTTTAAATGCACAAACAATATTTTAAAGTCCACTCTTTCTTTATCAGTCAGAATACTCATCAGTAAGCTAACAGTCAGCCTTAAGACCGGACTTGATGGCAGCAAAAGTCAGAGTGATAAGAGACAACAAAATTTCCGAACAGGCCACTTCCTGCTTGACTCCTATTGGTTAGATTTGTTATTGGCCAGTACCATGACCATTGGTCGGTTATAACCGGCTAGCTTCTTAGAAATGGTTAGCATCACCGAGTGTGTTGTTCATTACTACCAAGCTCAGCAACTTGGTTTGCTCACTTCACTGAAAGTTTGGTTATTGAAGACACAAGACACGACACTAGTGCCTGTGAGTCCTAATATCGCTTAAAGAAGACTGGTTTGCTCACTTCAATGAAAGTTTGGTTATTGAAGACACAAGACACGACACTAGTGCCTGTGAGACTTAATATCGCTTCAGGAGACCGGTTAGCTCTGGTATCTTTTGAATTATGTCTTCCTCACTTATTGTCCTTGACCTGCAGTGCACAAGGTCTTCATTTCGTTGAGGGGGTTAACGAAGTCAACACATTACTTTGCTTGACAGGGATGCTATTTCAAGTAATGATTAATTTGACAGCCATGATGAGTTCATGGCAATTTAAGACAGTAATTAATTTGATGATTACTTTTTTTAGTTGAGAGTAATTTGAGACGGATATTAATTACGTTAGAATGAGTACGTTTTGATCCACAATTGCTCAGCAGCATGTTGATTGATTGGGGTTGCAGACGAACTGTATTTAACATGACAATTATGTTTGGTTAATAAATAATTAACATGTTAATTTTGTTCGGTTGTGTTGAATTTAAGTCAATAGATGACGCCATACTTAAAATGATTTCAATGAAACTGGAGTGAATAATGTCATATGCTGGTGTTTACATTAGTAAATTCATGTATGTATATTTTCTGAAGTGTGAGATGAACACATTGATTTGTGGGATTTGTAGGAATCATGTATGCATGTTTTCTGAAGTGTGAGATGAACACATTGATTTGTGGGAATTTTGTAGAGATTCACATGATGCGTCTGGATGAACGACAGCATATTAACCGTTAGAGGAAAACAGCAAAAAAAAATGTATTTGGAAGTGCTTCACACTAATCTAGTAACAGTAGGGAGACGCCTTTTAAATATATTACTGTTCATTTGGCCTATGTGTATTTAGTGCAGCGATATATAGTTTTAAACAAAATGGTGTGTGTGTGTGTGTGTGTGTGTGTGTGTGTGTGTGTGTGTGTGTGTGTGTGTGTGTGTGTGTGTGTGTGTGTGTGTGTGTGGTGGGTGTGGGTGTGGGTGTGGGTGTGAGGGGAGAACATAGCATTGGCACTAATCCGTAAATCATTTCTCTGTCTTGTTAAACACTGGCTCTTTGCCTCATGCTGCCAATGCAGAAATCAATTGCGGGGTGCCTGGGCCGATTTGGAACGGGTACTTGGATGGTCATCGTACGACAGTAGGCGCTGTGTATTTTTACAGGTAAATATTTTAGTCCCGTACTTTTGCACTGTGTCTTAGTATTTGTGTCTCTACTACAGCTGTCACTACACCATCGCTGCTAAATTTACTATCCTAAAATTCCCCTTGTAATGTTACTACTATTACTATTGCCGTCATTTACTATCCTAAAATTCCCCTTGTAATGTTACTACTATTATTATTGCCGTCATTTACTATCCTAAAATTCCCCTTGTAATGTTACTACTATTATTATTGCCGTCATTTACTATCCTAAAATTCCCCTTGTAATGTTACTACTATTATTATTGCCGTCATTTACTATCCTAAAATTCCCCTTGTAATGTTACTACTATTATTATTGCCGTCATTTACTATCCTAAAATTCCCCTTGTACTGTTACTACTATTATTATTGCCGTCATTTACTATCCTAAAAATCCCCTTGTAATGTTACTACTATTATTATTGCCGTCATTTACTATCCTAAAATTCCCCTTGTAATGTTACTACTATTATTATTGCCGTCATTTACTATCCTAAATTTCCCCTTGTAATATTACTACTATTATTATTGCCGTCATTTACTATCATGCACTGTTGTTCATCTTTCACTCGTACTTTTCTAATTATTAAAACATCAACTCTTCTTTCGCCTGCGACGTGCACTTTAGATTTTCCAAACTTTGCATTCAGTATTCGAGCTGTTCTTACTGCCACTATAGGACTACTACTGTGTTCTACTCTCAGCTTCTATTAATACCACTATTGTTTCTTCTACTCCAATTATATTTAAGTCTAGTTTATATTTTGTATTTTTGTATTTATACCTATTGTTAGTTCAACTGTTGTGAATTTCTTTGGGTGGAAGAGATATACTATAAGTTAGAAAGTTTTTTTTTTTTTTTTAAATGACGTTTCCAGACTTGAGTTCTATGCCTGTATTCCAGGTGCAACATTCGAACGAAATTCCATGGCGAGTCGTTCTCAACACAGTGCCTTGAGAATGGCCAGTGGTCCTATCCACCTCCTCTGTGCATGGGTCAGTCAGCGGGCATTGAGTTTTTCTTTCTTTCTCAGATGTTTATTCAGTGTGTTAAGCAAAATGAAGATTATATTTGTGATTTAAAATGTAATACTTGTAAGAAAATCTTTTAATCTTGTTTTGATATTTTGAAAGCTTTAATGTGTATGTGTGTTTCTGAGATTGTGTGTATGTGTGTGTAACTGTTCATTACTGAGTGTGTGTATGTGCGTGCTTGCAAACGGTTAGTGGAAGGGCTAGACGTTGCTAATCAGGTTAGCACACTACTCATTTCTTTAGTACCCTCCCCCCCCCCCACTGGTAGGCCTATAAAACTCACACACGTACACGTAAGCACGCATTCTCATAATACACGTATACACGCATGTGCTGACATACCAGATACACAAGTCTTTGCATTTCATTTCAAAGTTGCATTCAAAGAAAACAGAAAGTGTTACTTCATTGCACCAATTGGATTGAGGACTACGGTGAACACGAAATTAAATCCTTGCCATTTCGAGGTTGATGAGTTAGGATGTCATATGTTCATTTATAACTGTAATCTCAGACATGGTTTTGAAGAATAAAGATAAGCTATTTCAGAAATGACCCAGATTTGGTGTTTGCAGCTGTTGTTTTATTCTAGAAATGTATGTATTTATTGGGTCTGGTTCGTATGTTTTCATAACCAGGTCAGTGTCAAGTTCCGGCCATCATGAACGGAACAATAGAAAACGGTCGTGAGGGTGTGTGGGTTGATACGGGTACTGCCATCACCCCTCGGTGTCTGAATGGACTTGTCTTAAACGACACGATAGATGTCGTGTGCAACAATGGCTCATGGAATATCATTCCTCGCTGTGTTCCTTGTACGTATAAACTTTGATTCTGCTCTTCCCTTTATCTGAATAAGGAATCTCTCTTGTCCATTGACTTCTGAGTGAGTGAGTGAGTGAGTGAGTGAGTGAGTGAGTGAGTGAGTGAGTGAGTGAGTGGGTGAGTGAGTGAGTGAGTGAGTGGGTGAGTGAGTGAGTGAGTGAGTGACCATTTGTAGAGTTTCTTGTGAGTTAGGAACATGTTTGCATCACTCGCCATTTCTATGGCGATAAGATGAATTTGTCTCTTTTGAAAGTAACCTGAATCATTCTTTGTGATGGTGTAACTTTGTCAGTAGTGTCCCCTATGAAAGTAACCTGAATCACCCTTTGTGATGATGTAACTTTATCAGTAGTGTCCCATGTGAACGTAACCTGCATCATCCCTTGTGATAATGTCACTGTTTCAGTAATGATCAATGTGAAATTAACCTTTTCTATACGGGTTCTTGTGATATTGTAATCTTACATACTGCTTCACTTTGCGAATAAGTAACTTTGCCTTTAGTGTCACTTAACAGGAGCGACCTTGTGAATATGTAACCTTAGCTGTAGTATTCCCCGTGAATGCGCAACAATATCAGTTACGTACCTTGTAAATATGCAACCTTAGCTGTAGTATGCCTTGTAAATGCGCAACATTATCAGTTACGTCCCTTGTAAGTATGCAACCCTAACTGTAGCAAAGTACGAGCAAAATCAAACAGACCAGTGCAGAGTATGGGAGTAGAAAGCCGAGGTGGCTCAAGTCGCCCACACTCCTTTGTACTTCATAATTATTTATTCTCGCGAGTAAACAGTTTACTCCTTTGTGATAAACCTAATGTTTCGGTTAATTCGTTCCTAATGACTTGAACTCGCTTCCGTTTCAGCTCCATGCAACGCGCCCCCGCCCCCTATCGAGAAAGGTCACCGAGTATTTTTCAGCGTTCGTCATGGAGAGAAGGCGCGTTACTTTTGCTTTGAAGGCTACAAACTGGCCAATGGAACTCAGTACCTCACATGCCAGTACGGGAAATGGAAGGGGCCAACCCCGACTTGCGTGGACAGTGAGTATCCGCAACTTTCCCGAAATTACTTAAAATAGATACCAAGGTCGGTGATATTTGTAAACCCTCAAGGATTTCTGTGGTCAGCTTCCGGTGCTGTGAATTTATTGTTGCGCAAGTATATTCTTTTTGAACCGTACGTAGGAAGTTAAGTCTTTATTAGATTCTCAAATATAAATGGATACGTGGGATGTGAGGATAGATTGTCGAAAGATATGTTAAGGAAACGATCTTATGGATTAGAATTGCCATATCCGTCAGCTAATGACACAAACACACACACACACACACACACACACACACACACACACACACACATACACACACACATACACACACATACACACACACACATACACACACATACACACACATACACACACACACACACACACACACACACACACACACACGCACACACACATACACAAATCTACCTGGTATGCTTGTACAGGTATTTGCAGCAGACTACATTGACGCTGGATACCCCACCAGCAGTTCACACTTTTTAACTGTCTGTCTTTCATAACCAAGATAGAACTCTGGCATAACGTTGTCCTTGGTAGGTATTTTTTATCATTGAAATGGAAAGCGTACAATAACAGTGGTGGACTTTCAGCCCCCCCCCCAAAAAAAAAAAAAAAAAAAAAAAACCAACATACAACTACTGTCTCTTGAGATCTGGATCCGATGTCATTTGATAAACAGAGAAGGGTACATCACATTGACAGTGACAACATTAGATTTAATAATGTTCAAAACTTGATTAATTTATGTCTCTTATCATTTTCTCTAGCTCAATGTACATCCACGCACTGTACAATGCGTTCAAATGCTTGTATTCATGGGTTAAAGGTTAAATATCAATATTATATGCGAGTGATTTGTTGCAAGATTATAACATGAGCAATGAAAACCGGACGTTATGACAGTTATGGCAGCGTGAATGCTATTCGTTCAGGTGAAATCATGGTAGGAGTGCGTGTTCACATGGTCATATGACCAACTCCACACAGTGGTATACAAATCCCTTAAAGATACTTTTGTATCTCTCTCTCGACCTCACTTTTTATTGTATAATGTTTTAATTTTTATCAGCAATTGTTCTTTCCTTCAGTCCATCTTCCTGTTTGTCCGTCTAATTTGATCATTTATATGTCAATATAACTGCGTGCTTTCTTTGTTTTGCAAGTGGCATCATTATCATTGACGCCCATCGTCGTCGTCGTCGTCAGTGAAGCCGTCGTCAGATTTATTCCAGATATTATGCAAGACTTACCCTGAAGCTGTTTTCCTTAATTTGCACAAAGCGTAGTGTGTGTCACCAAGCAGTAATTAATCAATATACACTAGGCTGTGATTTTCAAATAATATACTTTTAAATTACGCTTTTGCGAACTTTGAATTTCCGATTTAACGAACATTTGCAAGCCAGAGAAATCTTTTGCCGCGTAAGGACTCGAACCCAAAGCAGCTTCTTGCCATGTTAGAATCCAAAGCCAAAGCAATCACCAGACATGTCAATTCCCAGTACCAGATCAATCGTATTCTGAGGAAGATCCAAAAGTCAAAATAATTACATATCATGTAAGGACCATGCTATCAAGCATTATGTATATACTCAGAGTATTCTCATGCCATGGAATGTCTCAAGTAAAAACAGTCATATACCATGTAAAGACCAGAGGAATAGCGTACCATATAAATATACAGAGCAAGAACATGACATATGAGACCCAAAGCAAAATATATGCCCTGTGATGCTTCAGAGCTGTTACATGTCTTAATGAGACCCAAAGCAATTATGTGTTTTATGAGGACCTAAAACAATAATATGCCTGATGATGACCCAGAACAATGACATGCTTTAAGATGACACAGGGCAATAATGTACCATATGAAGATCTATAAAAAATGAAGACTAAGAATTAGAACTTGCCAGGCGGGTGATGACCCTAGAACCAAGAACAATAAATGGTCGTAAAGGATTCAAAACAACAAAAGTGTATCTAAAAATCTAGAGCAAAACCTTGTGTTGTGAGAACCCAAAACTATATGTTGTGAGAACCCAACACTATGTATTGTGAGAACCCAAAACCATGTGTTGTGAGAACACAAAACTCTGTAAAAATCCACAGCAATGATGTGCTTTAAAGACTCATAATATTAACATGTCGTATAAGGACTCAGAACTGTAATATCTATGTGAGGACCCAGAGAGATGACATGCCATATAAGGACTCAGAACTGTAATATCCATGTGAGGACCCAAGAGATAGCATGTCGTTTGAGAACCCAAATTAATAACATGAAAGGACCACAGCAATAACGTGCCGTTTGAAGATCCGGAGAATGTTGAGACTAACTTGTGCATCTCGGGGAATGACCAATGAGGCTGCTGCACGTTATGATTAACAAATAATCATTGTTTGGAATGCCAGGGTTTTAGCAAGACAACCAACAGCTTGCTTCTGTCTGGGATCCATCCGACTTAGGAACAAATCGAACTTTAAGCCCTGATTCTCTTCTTACGTTTATTTTTAGTTTTGGCTTTTCAAAGTTTTAAAGTAAGCTGGCGTAATGCTTTATCGAGATGTATATCCACACACGAGTACAGTAGCCTAATATTTTTGGTTAAATTTTACAGCATTGCTGTATTCTTCTATCATCACTTTTTTAAAACATGTATTTGATCATATTTCTTCTTCTTTGCTTCCTGCAGACTTCTGTCCAAATCCTGGTGAGATTGTGAACGGCAAAGTGTACAAAAAAGGTAGCAAGGGCAAATTTGTCTTCCGCGACTTCATCTACACCATAAAGCATGGTGACCGCCTGGAATACGAATGCGACCGCAACTACAACCTAGTGGGGCCGGCGGGGGCTGCCTGCGTCAACGGTCGCTGGAGTCCTGAAGAAAAACCTCGCTGCGAGCTGTCCCGTCATCCTCTCTTCCACAAAATCTTTAAACCAGCTGAAGAATTGCAAGCGTTCACGTACCGCCGATGAGTAGCATACACACACACACACACACACACACACACACACACACACACACACACACACACACACACACACACACACCAAACACACACACACACACACACACACACACACACCAAACACACACACTACACTCATACAATTTAAAGGCAGCGACCTTCCCTAATGTGTATTTCTATTTTTAAATGACGTTTTATTTGAATATTGATGTTTAATTTAATTAATTGCGTGCCAGGCGCTTAAATGAAATGTTTGCCTTTTAAACAAGGGAAATAACCTCGCATAAACTTCCCGCATTTGTGGTACAATGAATCCGAAGGGCAGATATGATGTAAATAGAGATGTATAGTACAATGCCTGGAAGCTTCAACATTACTGTGCACTTTGCCTAGGTGTAGTTTTGCCTAGTATTTAGAACCTTCGTTGTGACGTCATCGTATCTGTATATTGATGTAGTCGTCTGACAGCACTTAAAGGTGCAATGGTTCTCCTGTTTCTCTACACTGCACTACAACATAACGACTAAAATGATTGTTTGATGATGGAAATAATATAACAAAACCTTGAAAAGTAAACACTTTTTGCCCAAAAATTGCCACTGTCTGAGATCTGAAAAAAAAAAACATGCAGAAGTAAATCGCACTGTTGTCAGAATAAATAATATGCACAGAGAATATTATTCTACGTCCGTATGACATCACAAATTCAGAAAGAGGCTGAAGTTATTTATAGCACTGTCAACCATGTCGGCTTTACGTTACAAAAAAAAAAAAAGTAAACGTTTGCCGAAAAAGCTTCTCATGGAATTGACTGATGGATGTTGGGCAAGGAAAAATCTTAAGAAGAATGGGTAGCAAAATAGTAGATAATGAATAGCTATAAAATGGTCAACACTCCGGTTTATGTGTGCAACTTGCCGACTTTGTATCAGAAGTAAAATATGACCAATAGTTCATCAGCTGCTCTGAAATTACACACAACATTACATATATTTTCAAAAGGGTTTCATTTAAGTACACACAACATTACATATATCCTCAAAAGGGATACACTTAAGTACACACAACATTACATATATTCTCAAAAAGGATACATTTAAGTACACACAACATTACATATATTCTCAAAAGGGATACATTTAAGTACGCACAACATTACATATATTCTCAAAAGGGATACATTTAAGTGCACACGTTACATATATTCTCAAAAGGGTTTCATTTAAGTACACACAACAATACATATATTCTCGAAAGGGATACATTTAAGTACGCACAACATTACATATATTCTCAAAAGGGATACATTTAAGTACATTAAGCTACACCACTGGTTCTTAACCTTTTTGGCTCCATGCACCATTTCCACCATATGTACGAACGCCATTTTCTCCAACCCTTTTCAAGATTGTCTGACTAAAAATGTGTATTCCAAATATATGCAGTTTGAATTTGTGGTCACAATTCCACTCTTGAAATCCTAAAATTCTCCCCTGGTTGAGAACCCCTGAGCTATATTATCTACGAGTAAAGCGCACAATCAAAAGGCTATACAAACACTAATGCCTATTAGTAAATACAAGTAAATTGTCTGACGTGAATGAGGGGTGGTGGAAGAGTAATTTTGCAAATCAGTTGCATATGTTTAAAAATTGTTTTTAACAAATATGTTTTTAATTTATCTTATTTCATAGACACGGGACGATAACAGTATGTTCCTGTGTCTTTGGATTTACTAGAGGAAAAGGTAAACTTTCTATGAGCTGTGTACGACCAAAACAACCTTTGACCCTATCTTACGACAAAGTCCGAGTAGGGGTTCGCAAATTATTAACGCCAGTCCCAAAGGTCGACTGCTAGTTCTTTTGCCGCAAAAAAACCGATTTCGATAAATTTCAAATAATTAATTACGTGAAGAGGGTATAAGTGAAAAGTAATTAGTGTTCTGTTTAAATCAGTTAATACAGTTTTTATCTTAATATTCGATTCTTCGTGGAGGAGCCAAAGTGCCTTTAAGGCGTGAGTTTTGAAGCTAACGTTCCTTAATAATAGTCACGTGATTACTATTAGACTCTTGACAGTAGAGCATACTCCACAAGAAAGCAGAAAGGCAGTAAAGTAACTCTTGACTTTTCTCGTGTACATTGTTGTGTTTATATCACTTATATGGTACAGGTGTAAATACATGAAGAAATAGCTTTCATGGATTTAATTTAAGAGCTATATTTCAATCGTACCATAATACAAAAATACCCTCAAAATATATTTAATATAATTTATCTCAACTGGACTGGTTCTTTATATAGATCGCTTCTAATAGGTCCGGCTTACTTGCTGCTCTCAAATCTGATTGGACGATTCTGAGGGCAGGAAACAAATATCCCACAATGACTTGAGTCTGTGGTAATGTCTGGTAAATAAATATATATATATATAAAATTGAATTTATATATGATGGAGTTTCTTTCTTTTTTTAAGTTTCCCAAATTTAAGCGCCGGAGTTTTGACCAATCCTGTGTGTCTAGATACTTTCAAAATCTCCTTCTCCATGGATACTGTTGGTTGAAAATGAAAGAGGTGATTGCATTCTGTCATACATTACCCAGCTATCGCCTCATCTT
Organism: Sinotaia quadrata; assembly: GCA_028829895.1. Lineage (NCBI taxonomy): Eukaryota > Metazoa > Mollusca > Gastropoda > Architaenioglossa > Viviparidae > Sinotaia > Sinotaia quadrata. The sequence goes on along the minus strand of CM054180.1, from coordinate 133,567,356 downwards.
CCTCTTGTAAACTTTTCATAGGAACTACTAATTTATTTATTGATTTCATTTGCACTGTATCTCAACTAAGCAGATAATATATAGTAACCAGTGTTGTTGGATTTTTTTTTTTTTTTTTTTTTTACATTTACTAATCACTCAGCTGTGTAGATGTCCATATAGAATCTGACAACAGCCGCAATTAATTTCTGTCTAAAAATTACTGCACTGACATGGCAGTGGTTTGGGTCATTTCTGACGACACAGATATTCCAAACCCGAGACAAAATGAAATAGAAATAAAAATATTTTTTAAAACAAAATCCTCGTCTGGTGTGCAAGCAGGGTCATATAGGATGTCGGATGACGATTTACAGCGATGCCGTCAACCTAGTTCCGCGCAATGTAAACAGTTGTAACCTTGGCCTTCTCTCACCTTGACATCCTGACCCGTCTTTCCTCCATTGACCATTATCCGGCAACAAATCGAAATGTTTAGAGTAAAAGTATTCATACAAACAAACCAAAATAAAATATGAGTACAGAAAACTATGAATGTTAATCTATAGTGCCGGGGTCAAATTGTTTTATACGACCTTGCACTGCGCACGTCATCCTAATCAAAACACGTGTATTCACATACTGTCTGAAAACTAGAGCCTAGTGGTGTCTCCACTGCGTGAACTTTGACCGTAATGTACTTCTTTGTGCTACACACGGCGTAGCGAAAGAGCGAGCGAAGTTACAGTGTAGCGAGAGAGAGCAAGCGAAGGTGCAAGTGACTTATAAACGATCTTACTGTGACTTTAAAATAACATATCTACGCACTTATTCAGATGGTAGAGTTGCCTTTCTGCCTTCCGAACTAATTCGACTGGTTAAAAATTACCTCCCTTTATATTGTATTACCAGTACTGACAAGGAAGTTAAAGTGACTATTTGCTTACTTTTGCACCAAACAGGACTGATGATACAAATTAAACAATGTACTATATATGTGTGCTTTCCACACTCGCGCATAGAACAATATGTTACTTGCAAAATAACTTTAGAAATCGACATGTACACACATCCACATTATTGTATCTTAACAGAATATGGTTGTGAAGAATGTAATTAGAATTGGAAAGTCAATTAAAGTATGCATTTCTATTGGTTATTCGTATTTTTATGTCAGAGAAATGTTCTGATAGTTTCTAGTAGAAACAGTGTTCATTTTTTGACTGTTTATTTTTGTACTTTTTTTATAAAGCAAAGTGCTTACTGAGTGATGGACCTTGGTGTTGTATTCTTGCCAGTTTTGGACAACTTTTGAGTGTGTTGGAAAGTACAACACAATGCACATATATATATATATATATATATATACACCTCACAGAGCATGACATCTAGTACTATCTGTCTGGACCACGTAATAAAATAGACAGCCAATAGACACATTTCCAAATAGGTCACGAAGGTCTCTTCTCGCCTCAAACAGCCAAAGCACGATAGTCAAATTTTAAAGGAACACTGATAAACTAACAACAACAACAACAAATTGAAGAAGCGTTTGAACATAGAGTTGAGGGTAGATGTATGTTACCTTTTGCATATATTTATTTATTTTTTAGGTGCAAGTGATTTCCAAGTTTGTAAATTTTACAGTATTTATCATTGATCAATTTAAAATATCTTCCATGTCAACCTATCAATCTACAATGCTCACTCTTCTTCTTTGTAATATCAATGAAATTATTATCAAAGCATTTCAAACAAAACACTAGTTGAAAGTTAATGAATGTTTATATCATGGATATATTGTTGAAATACAGACTGAAATATTAACACATATACACACACATTGGGAAGTGATAAAGAAAAAAAACGAAGACAAGTGTAATGATCATTATTTATTTGTATGATTGGTTAACCCCTAATATCAGTACAGTTACAGATAAGTCAGAGAAAACATGTTACAGCACAAAGCTGGTACCCATGTACTTTGTAAAAGTCAGAAATGTAATTTTTAATTAATCATGCATAACTGACAGTGATTTTTCACAAAATACATGCCCTAAAACAAAATTCACATTTGCATTTCACTCAGTTTTTTTCCTCCCCCCATCCCCAAACTAATTTCCCATCTTGCCAGTCCAAATGAAGCTTTGGTGGTGTCAGTACAAATCTATAAACACTCAAACCAAATATGACTCCTTAAATGAAAATGTAAAAATAATAATAAAACTTTTAAAAGAAAATTAATAATTTTCTTACAAGTCACCTGCTAATTCAACTAACTGCACAAAGGCTTCAACTACTCTATACACATTTTCTTTTAACAATGAAAATGTGTTGAGTGTACGCTAGCAGCCTTGGCACAAATAACACACAAACTACCTGTAACCATGACAACAAGAGTATTAAAAGAAATTTCAAGTGTAAAAATCAAGCACATCCCTTGATACAGAATAGTCACTTAATGGATTGACAAAACACCATTCCCCCAAATGTGCTAGAACCTTATAAAGTGTCTTTATCACAATGTTCTAATAACAAAAAGTATACCAAGCCCACTTTTAAATAATGAAGGGTATTTTGAAAACGGAGAGGGAGGTTGAAAGAGGAAAGTGTAAAAGAAAGAAAATGGCAGCATTTGACTCACTACACAACTGAAAAAGATGATTGAAAAAAAAAAAAATATATATGTATAAGGTGGATGGGGGTAACAATGTAAACGAGAGAAACCCCTGCTGCTCCAAAACTAACACTGCTGGTGAAAAGTTCCCCAACCCCAATGAACAATCAAAGAGAATGATAGTTACCAAAACTAGTGGAGTTTTTTTCTTTATTAAATGTTCTCTAATAACCATTAAAAGTCACATATGGTAATTTTAAGTAGCCATACCTAACAGCATTCAGACAATTCAAAGGCAAGCTTCTGAACTTTGTGTTCTTCAACAAAGAATGACAGATTTGATGGGCATATATAAAGAAAAAAATAAACATAAAGTGCCTATCTGCCTATATTTAGTACAATTCAGTGAACAATAATACCATCACAAGGCAGAAAGAGATAAGCATGGAATTGGAACTGCTAGTCTTTAGTCTCTGTTGCCATTGTTAAATGTGGGTATATACAAAACTGTAAACATCCACAAAGGCTTCACACAATAACCAAAGGCCTTCACAAAATAAAGCTAAGTTTGCAACTAAAGAACCGTAACCACGCTTACAATGCATAGCTGCCCTAATGAAGTCACACCAAAACCTGACTGCATAATAAAATTTAGCAATGTCACAAAGCAAATCAGCAATTATTTTTGGTATGGCTAAAGAAAAAGAAAATTAAAAAGTTCTGATACATTACATTCTTCCTTATTCATTTTATGACCTAACAGAACTACACTTGTTTAAAGCACAGAAAAGTATGCAAGCCTAAGAAATTGACAAGGTATACACTGAATCTGTATGATATTCAACCCACTAAATAAAACCTCTCTGCTTTTTACCCAACCAATTCGCAAACAATGTGAGGTAGATGTGGTCAACAAATTTCTCACAATGATGATAATGGGATTCTAAAGCTATTGGAAAACTCTAAACTGACAAGGAAAACTCTAAACAGACATTACCTTCGGGGAAAAAAAAAGATAAAACTAAAACTGGACAAAAGCTACAAGATCACTAACCCTACTTGAAAGATGATAGTGCCAGGCAGGCAAAATACACTCTAGTAATCTAGATGGAAAGAGTAAAACACTTTCAATTCTATAACTACTCAAAATGACTATCAAGAGATGGTGCCTTGGGTTCTAATTGAAGAGATCACAGAAGGGCAAGTTCTGCAAAATATCACCTGCTTTTACTTCACGTTCTGTTGCTCTTCAACTACATATTGCTGTTTCAACATATACTGTAAAGAAATGTAATTTATATTAACAACAACAAAAAGTGCACTCATGTCCACTGAATAAAGTTAATGACAGTTATTTCAAATCTAACAGTTAAAGAAGCCATTTATAACAGTTAAACCAAAAACATTCAATGTTCACAAAAATGAAAATCATCTTTAAAAGAAATAAACCATATTATAAAACAACAAAAAATATTGAACAGATGAATAAAACTATGATTAACATGATTTCTAAATAATCCAGTTGTAAATGAAACTCAAATGACAAGTCTTTTACATGAAGACCACAAATACAATAGCAGAAGCTAACACACAGATAACAGCTGAGCCATTTTAAACCAACTTGAATAGATTAGTTCGCAGGTTGACACTTTCTGTGCTAATCCTTTAAATGATCGTGCCGAGGTCAATCTGTTAATTTTGCACAAGTAACACTTCAACTGTGTGCATAGCAAACAATTTGACAGAACTCAGAAACACATCATGTGCTACAAAATATTTTTTTTTAAATTCTGAAATTTAATACAATTAAAAAATACCTAAATTATACAGAAATATTTATGACAGTAAGGCAAATGAGTAAATATTGGCTTCTTAACAATGTACAACTTGCTTTTAAAATATGACATTTTGCACATTTTAAAAATAAAATATTGAAATAAAAGAGAAGTGTTTCTTTGCTCAGCAGTAAATTTGACTACAAGCATTAAAAAGTTTATATTTAATGTTTACAAGATGTCATAAAACAAAGAGTAAATTTTATTACAAATAGCAACTAAAATATAAAATGTCAAAAAAACAACCTAAAAAACAATTACATGTACCACCCTTCAAAACCTTATTTAAAGAGAGAAAGAATTACCTGCATGAGTAAATTTAAAGAAGCATCATCAAAAGAAATAGATTTTTATAAAATGGAATTCAGATCAACAAATTAAAAGTAGCTCCTATTTTATTTATTTATTGTGAGTGTGTGTGTGTAATCATTGAATAAAGAATCCTTAACACACTTATCACTAAACAAAAAAGTCATCATTAATTCTATTCTAGATGTAAAAAATTTTATATGTTCAATAAATAATGTAAAATTGGTTTCTAAGTAGATTTTCCATTCCTGGTCCTTCTACAGTGATCGATTTCCTCCAAACTGAAATTAAAGTGGAACCTCTAATGAGTAGTGTAAATATGTATATTTGCCATTGCTAAATAGTAGTTTTTTTTCTAATTAACTAAAGAAAAAAAAAACACATTTCTTTAAGTGTTGAGAGGGCAATTATCCCACCTAAAAATACTGCATGAAAACTTTACATGCATTTGCGTGTGTGTGTTGTGTGGAAAGGGAGAAATAATTTTACCCTTTGAACCAATTTACTTGAATATTTTTTTCATACAAAATTTGTTTATGCTAAAAAAAACAAAAAAAAACAAACAAACATAGCAATTAAGATCTGCATGTCTGAATTGCATAAACGATAACTTTAGTCTGCTTAAAATATTCACTTATAACCAAAGTGTCTCAAGTTATGATGACCACTTCTTAATGTGTCACATTTATAATCAAAATAAATCCAACAATGAGGTTAAACACAACTACTCCATGTATTTAATGGTCATGCTATTTTCTTGAAGAGTTTTTCTAAGGCTCGAAGCAGAAAATCATCAAATCTTTATTTTAAAAGAGCAAAATGAAAAAATAGAAATGTCCCTAACAGGAGTATTTAAACCTTAATAAGATTTTCAATAAACAGATGTCATAATTGTACCAAGTTTTTTAACAGATGTCTTTAATGATGCCAAATTAAAATTACTTTAAAAAAAAAAAATCCACTGATTATTAAAAATAAAGTAACAAAAGGTGGGTTTTTTTGTTTTTTGTTTTGGGGGGTTAATGTACAGCAGTCCACCTGTGTATTTGTCTATCAACATAGTGTTGGCACTGAGCAGAAACAAATGCTAACTGTGAGCATTTGAATTTAGAAAATTTATGTGTTAATGAAAAGCACTTTGAAATAAAAATTTCTCATCTTTGCCTTGTTTCCCTCAAAATGCAAACACTAAGACAAACCATGGCAGAAGGCAATGTGGTTATTATCTCCAGTGAATATTTGACTTAAAATTGCTGTGAGAAACAAAGACCTGAACAAAAGCATGTATCTGTAATGACAGAAAGCTCTCAGGAACAGGCAGAAGACGCCAAAACACTGTAAAATGCCACACATTCCCATTCAGAGTGGACACACAGATACCACAAAATAAATCACACATTAAGGGCAAGTACACAGATCAATAATGTGTTGTCAAAAGATAGGACAGATGGCTGTGTTACCTAACAAATTTCAAAACTTGGGAGTGGGTGCAAAGTTTTAAAAGGAATGCCAGAAAGATAAAGGATTCATAAAACCCTTGAAGACGTGTGAAGAATTCCCACTGTAGATCACAGTTCTAAATTCATCATTATGTAAGATCATTGTATATGAAACTACAACATTCATTTTAAAGATTATTTTACCTGAAGTACACGTAAAATGCGCTTTTAAAGTCTAATGCAGTGTCAGATACATAGTTACCTATGTAAAATATATCTAAATAATTGCTCTCATTCCTAAATGTTGCTACCCACCAAACTTTGTATAATGGCAAATTAAGCAATCAAACAATGTTAATCTTTCAAAAAAGCTGTTGAATTAAAGTTCTTCCATCTTTAGTGGTCACTTAATGTGAAATTAAGAGTTTAGTGAAACGATGAAATATTAGCTAGGGTTCTCATAAATGATTTGGTTATATTATCTGCAATATAAACAGTGTGTTTTATGCATTTATATATATGTGAGTTTTAATTTATTGGGTCATAAAAATCCACTATATAAGCAATTAACGATATCAAATGTTTAAAAGTTCTCATGGCTCTTCAAATTACCAGTTACAACACTGGTAATGAAGAGGCACTCACCCTTATGGAAGCTAGGACTGTTCAAAGTTGTTGCCCTTTGTTGCACTGTACAAATATTCTGATATCTTCTTTACTTAGCAATGAATATAAGGTTTATCACCTCTTCAGTGTCAAAAGGGAAAACAAAAATACCATTCAAAGTCTGCTAAAAAAACCCTCAAAGGTACATTTTTTTTAATAAGTGAACTTTAGAAGATTCATAAAGGTACATTTTTTTTATGTGAACTATAGAAGATTCATAAAGGTACATTTTTTTTATGTGAACTATAGAAGATTCATAAAGGTACATTTTTTTTATGTGAACTATAGAAGATTCATAAAGGAAATCAAAGAAATGGTAATGAAGCATAAACACACACTATGGCATTTTACCTTTAATATATTATAAAAAGAATTTTTTTTAAAAGTTTAATTAAGTTCTCACATTTCTGGAAACTTTTTATGTTCATTCAATTTATGCTGCTGCTAAGTAATTTCTTGTTCAGAGACAGTTAGTAGAAGTTTATGTGATACATGGCTTTATTTATATGGCATAGAGGTGAAAGCATGAACTGCAGATTTTATACACTGATTGAGTGAAACTCTTGATAGATTTAGGATTTATATGCTGATTGGATGAAACTTTTGACAGAAACAAAATTTATACACAGACTGGGTTTCTTGAGAGTTACAGAAATTATAAAGCCCAACAATTTAACTGTCAACAAAACTTAAAGAATTTATACAAGCTGATCCAGTGAAACTACTAACATACACGACAAGAATTTTTAAAACATGTTGAACACTTGAAAATAGTTTAAATAAAATCAGGATGGGTAGATAAGAAAATGAATTTAAATAAACAACAAAAAATCGACATCAACAGTGGTAATGTCCAGTAAGATCAAGAAAGTTCCTTCAAAAACAAATAAATGAATAAACACACACACACATTTAACCTAAGTTTGTACCACACACTAAAATAAAAATGGCCAACCTATCCTGGTTCTCCAAGGCTTAACTACAAAAATGTAATTTGTGCGTAGGCATGTGTACTCATACATACATACACATATCCTGCTGAGCTTAAAAACACTCTACATAACCAAACATGTTCAAAGACAAAACCTGACAGAAAAAGATTTTTTTTTTTTAAAAATAAACAATAAAACAAGTACTCTCTACCATAATGGCTAAGCCATGCCTGAAAAACAGGGTCTTTGTAAAATGTGATGCTGATGCAGTACACTGGAATATTCTAACTCCTGTGTGCGTGAGTTCCCATTTCAGCCATGTCAAGAATATCTATGCCAAAAGGTTACATACAACCTGTGCCCCTAAACTGACCCTAACTAGGAGTCCATATTTATCTGGAACCTCGATCAATGTTTCTTTCTACTGACTGTCAAGAAAACATACACAACTCAGATCCACTATGGTAGTCCTTGCCAGGAGTCCACATAATTTGGGAGTACTCCTCATTAAATGCTCCTTGTTTCTTTTATCATTTCATTCTTACATGATAAGTGTGAAACCAAAATGCATGCCTTCAGTCCACTATTTTTTTTTTGCTGAAGCCATTGAAAGTGTTGATCTGTGTATCCCAGGTATTAAGTGGTTGTGTGTGTTCCCTTTCCTAAAAGGAAGTGAATCAACCAAACGAAACTTTATATAAATGTCAAATCAAGCAAATTAAATTTTATGTAAAGGTTCAGTATTCATGTAACTGGATGCTAATTTTAAAAAAGTGTGCAATTGATACTGTATGATTTTTGCATTTTTGCAAATGAAAGTTTCAAAATATTAATTAAGTTACAAACATTAGGTGAATTGCACTTTAAAATCAAAATAAACAGTTCAGATGTTTCATTCTTGCTTCTGAGGTACTGAATTAATGGATTCAATTCAGAAGACGTTTCAAAATTAACATTATGTAAATTATGGCTACATGCATTCCCACCTACCACCACACTAAAATAGAAATGGACAACCAATCCTGGTTCTCCAAGGCTGAACTACACAATGTAATTTGTGCGTAGGAATGTGTACTTATATAGACATACACATATACTGCTCAGCTTAAAATCACCGCATATAAACGAACATGTTCAAAGACAAAGATTTTTTTAAAACTTTTAAGCATTATTTATATGAGCATACTAATTATTTTATAATAATGAAGCATTCACATTTAAATTCTAGGGACATTATTCCTTCTTAATCATTAGCATGGACATACCCATTTTGAAGATACCACTGCAGAAAATAGTATCATTTTCAGCATGGATTTTCCAGTCCCAATTAGGCTTGGATAACACAGATGGATTTTCACTTACAAATTAAGAACAGTTCAAATTCTGTCACAAACTGTACATTTCATCAATTTCCATTTAGCAATGCACTCCTGAAAGTTACTCTTACAAACGTTTCTCACAAAATTTCACTTCACAATTTCCTGCTGAAAAATGCCATCATAAGCTAAATGTTTTTCTCGATTTCCACCTAAAAATCTGCATTCCAAAAAAAAATAAGTTACAAACTGTGTGCATCATCATTTTCCATCCAACAATATGCTACCTGAAAAATGCCATGAACTGCTTGATTCTGTCCACAGACAGGACATAAAATTTGTGACATGCTACCTATGTACAGATATTTTGATATATACATGCAAACTTGCTGAAATTGTTAAAAGTGAAAAATAAACTAAAGTAATATTATAAAGTCCAAAACTGCATTTATTTTTTTTTTAAGTTTTATTGTTTCATATACATTATTCATTTTCAATTAAACACACACTCACACACTATATTTAAAAAAGCATTAACAATTTACCAAATTTAAATTTTAACCCAAGCAACTAATTTCACGTGAATATTTGTTGAGGAAAATGTACAGGTCTTAACTGCAAACATAATCTGTATAGTCACTTTGTAGACAAAACTTTAAAAAAAAAAAATCAAACAAAATAACTTACACTAATTCAACAGACATGTTAAGCTAGGCTTCAGTTTAAAGTAAAACCATGAGACAAACATTTAAGCCCTCCCACTCAAAAATAAGAAAGAAAAAAAAAAATATATATATATATGTTGCTATTATCTTAGAATATGTACATAAAATATTTCTAAAATTACTAATGCAGTAAGTATTCTGCATATTCAAGTCAAATGTTTTTTTCTCATGAAAACTTGAAAAGTGTTTTCTGCTGTACCAATGGTGACATCTTTGTGTGTATATGACTTCTCTAGGTGAAAACGACTTCTCTGTTTATGTGTACATGATCCTCTGTGTATTTGTGTGTGTGTTTGCATGTCTGTGTACACGAACATCTTTATATGTATGTTACTTCTCGATGTGTAAGTAACAACTTACATTAAATGAACACGTCCCAACAGAAAGATATTTATTGCAAACTTTGGAGGCTTAGATGGAAAGCTTTCTAAAACATATATAACTGAAAACACATGAACTGTCATCTCATGCAGTCAATACAGAAACAAGAGAGAGCAAGAGCACTCAAAGTACTTGATATTCTAGTTTCTTTCTAAACTCTTTCAAACACGTATTTATTATAGTCCAGTCTAAGATATCACCACCCACCAATCACTCTAATAAAACAAGGCCAAACTAACTGATGCCTACATCCATGGTTGGTCTAAAGGCCTAATGAATGTAATCGTTAAGTCAATGAAATTTTTAAGTGGTGGGAGATGGATTTTCTAGCATTTCCATAAGAAAAGTATCAATAGGTGTGTCTCCAATGAGCTTGAAGAAGAACAGATGTTCCAAACACTTCAAGCCAATAGACCGAAGTGCAGGCAGCCGAAGAAGTAGTTTAGCAAAGCGCCCTGGTTCATCAGGGTAGCGAGATTTGCAGTACTCCTCTAAAGATGCATACACCTTTTCTCGAAGTTGTTCCACTTCTTGGACAGCTGTTATTCCCTTTGCATCTGGAAATGTAAACAGAGACTAATGTTAAAGATAACCATTAAAAGGACCACACCTATAAATGTGAACAGGAAAATGTGAAGGATATCTATTAATTGAAAGGACCACTATTGTAAATGTGAACAGGAAAATGTGAAGGATATCTATTAATTGAAAGGACCACACCTATAAATGTGAAAGAGAGACAAATGTGAAAGACTTCAATTAAAAATTGACATCCGTTCCTGCACAGATTCATCAATTGCATATTTCTGCCGTTCAAAAAGTTATTTTACTACAAAAACTGTTAAATTAAAAAAATTTTTAAAATATTAAAATATCATCTGTAACACAGCCTTCGTTGACATTTATGGCTCATTTTCTGGGGAAGTGTAGCACAAAGAGTGGGTCCATTTGAAATGTGTTTTCTTAAAAATAAAGCATTGAAATATCATGTGTTTATATTTTATGTTCAGAATTGATGTGTGAGAGATACATAAGATAGTAGAATAATTATGTGTTTATTTATTTTGTAATTATTTGTAACACAAGGTCACTTTGAACTGAAAAATGGCACCTCCTTTTCTTACACGAATACATATAGCCACTTCCTTTAATTTTCATTGTTTTAAATAATCCAACAAAGTTTTCTTAAAAGTGATAATATATTAAAGCAATATTCAGTATTCCTTTTATCTGCAAACAGTCAAGTTTGTGAAGAAATAACATTTTTTAAAAGGCAGATTATTTGTAATGCTTAATTTCTATATAAATTGGATCCAAAATTTTTATTCTTTTAACAAACCAGGATATGTCAGATGAACTCACCATGTGGATCTAATTTGTTTGTTTTTTTACGGAGATATTCATATGCTAATGTTTTTCAAATTTATTTGTAATATTCAGAAATATTCAGCTTGAGGAAACAAATTTGACTTCAATTGTTGTTATCATGTTGCAACAGAACTAACAAATTTGGAAATACAAAATACTTGGTGTGATGAGTTTAAGCACCAAATAGGAAAAATAAAGTCAAAAGGTTAATCCCAAAAAATGCAAAAGAGAAAAAAATGATAGAAACAGCAAGACAAGTTCTAGAGAGTGTTGTAAAAAATAATGAGTGAAATTAAAATGGCTTCTAAATGTCTATTTTGCTAGTCAACTATCTCTTCTCTAGCTTTTTTTAAGTCTAGGATTCCAGATTTAGGTTCCTAAGCTCAACAAAATCAACAATTGTCTTCCACAATTACTAATTTCAACATTATGACAATTAGTTTAACAATTTTGAACAAATTTGAGCTCATTGCCGGACAGAGCCAAACAACTTTATGTGACACAAAGCCACCTTAGTTATTGGTTATGATTATTTTTTATTTAAAATCATCCATAACTAATTACAAGTGATGAGAATCTTAATTTAAGTTATTAATAATTCTCCAGAAGAACCACTCACCTCTCTCACTTGGCAGATAAGAGGGCACTGTAAATGTTTTCTCTCTTCCACAACATTAAGGACAAACATTTACCATCACACAATATTTCCATATGTGAAAATATTTTGGTTTGGTGGAAAACTTCTTACCAAAAAAGCAGATAAATCTGTTTTATAATCTATATTTAGACATCCCCCAACTATCGCTCCAACATATGGTTATCAATATGTGTAAGGTCAATAAATTTATTAAAACAACAATCAAACATACAACATATGAATATAATCAGAAGAGCATTGACATTTACATCACTTCACAACAATGTTCACTTAACGCTAGACAATCATTATATATATAATCAAGTTCATAGGCATAATACATCACAGAAATGAGAGTGGAATTTTAGAGAAATAATTATAGTCAACGTACATAACCTTTTCAATAATAGCCGCTGTCACTAGCAAATGTTCACAATCACACAGTTTGCAGCAAGATACTGTCTTTCTTATTTCGATGACGGTCCAATGTAACCATTCTCAGCTATTATACAACTGTTCCAGAATCTTTGATGCACTCACAAAGCACACCATGGAGAATCATCCAGAACTTTGCATGCACTATCAAAAGCTAATCATAAGGAATGTTCTTGAATCTTCGTGTGTGCTCCTCAACACATCATGAGGAATGTTCAAAATAATCTTCGTGAATTCTTGAAACCAAACTTGCCTCAATTTTTGCTATATTGGCTTTCAAACAGAATTCACATGGATCAACTTTCAGTTACTGATTAAGTTCGACGACAACGCTGGATTCACATACCAACATGAACCAGTAGAGTACAGTAGTCACTGTAGTGTGTATTATCTTATTCATTACGTGAAATGAATATCACAGAAATAAAATTATCTTTATTCAAAGTTTACAATGTGATGATGTTAAATATTGTGCCAGTACTTTTATCTAATTCATGTACAGCACTGTGGTAAAAATGAGGTTTTCTTTCCATATTTCATGTACGTGTAAAGCCCTGATTAATAAAAATAAAGTTTACATGCATTTTTTCAGTGGTTAAATACCATGCCAAAATCTTTCAGAATAAAATGTTTTGCTCATTATTTTTGTGTAAATTGTAATAGCATGTACTTAATATCTGTGTATGTAGAATGCATATATATATATACCAAGCATACATTTTGAAGATTTTAAGTATGTAAGTTTGTATTACAGTTTTAAATACTGAAACAAATGAAAATGTCATATAAAACTTGTCTGTTGTTTAGTTAAATGGATAAATACAATGCTGATCAATTTAATCATGACTGTATTAAGTATATTTCCAGGAATGTCACAATTTATCTATTTTCATTTTGCACCATAAATAAAAATTTTCAATAAAATAAAAAAATATAATTTAATAAATAACCAATACAAACTCTTTCACATTTATAGAGTATAGCTTGCTTATCAATTTGACATGTGAACCATCTCAACATGAGGTATAATTTCAGAGGTAAGACAGCTGGTATTTGACAGTTTCTGTGTAACACTTGGTTGTTTTATTTTGTTAAAGTTTGTTGATAAAGTCATTTTCAGTTTCCAATACTTTCCCCAATTTTCTTGCAATTCTTTCAAAAACAAAACAACAACAAAAATAGGCAAAAGTTACATGACAAATGATTTAATTATATGCATTATGTATGTATTTTGTTCATCAGCTGCATAAGCAATGCCATTAATATTCCCATTTACTGCATTTTGCAAGCAATTTTATGAAATAAAAGTATAATCTCCTTTCCACTTTATAATAAACTGAAATTTCAATTTTCCAATATGCTTGCTTTTTATTGCTGTCTATAATGATGTTTCAAAAGAATTTTTTTAAAGAAAGTAAATGAAAAATAAATTAATATTTCTCTTTCATGTTCATATATAATATACAAGTCGAATGTATATTAAAAAAAAAAAAGCCCAATAATTACAATCATTCCAACTCAAAGTAAAATCAGTAATTTTCTATACACATCTTTTAAGACATATGAATAAAATGTTAAATTTGACCGTATATTAGTACATATTTGACAATATAGGTACTAGCTTAAAGGATTACACTTTTGCATTGCTTAAAAACTTCAAATCTACACTGATCAATCTTAACAGGATCCATATGCTTCAAATATTTAAATTCTGTTTCAGCATGAATATAAATAAATATTTTTTTACAATTCAAACAAAAGTGATTTATTTTTTAAAAAGGGTTCAAAAACTGTGTTATATATCTATTTAAAATTGTTTTACCCATTAAACTACTAATTGTGAGTAATATTTAATTAAAGATCCATCCATCATTTAATCTCACCAAGTTTATCACATCAATCAAACTACTTCCTTATGTATGCAAAAAACAATCAATCTAGCTTTTCTTTAGAAAGGTGATATTTATATTAACTAATGGTTGTTAGTCATCAATCTAAAAAGTTGGATATTATCTATCCAGCAGGGTTTTCAGTAAATAAAAACAGTGACCCATACAAAATACAAATAAATAAAAGTGTTGTCTATCCAAAAAGCATTAACACTGAAAATTTTTATTTAAAAAAGAATAAAAATTTACATTCAGTTTTGTCAGGATCCTGAATACCAAACAGCCAGTTATGTTGCAGATATCAATGATGACAGTTGCACTCTAATTAGACAATTACCTCCCTTGATCTGGAAGCAGTTAAGCTGGATCTGTATTCTTTTTTTTATAGAAAAGGGTATTCAAAAAGATCTATTGAAAAAATCCTGAGCAGAGTCATCTCAAACAATTTTTATCCTTTAATTAACTGCAGGGAAGCTAGCACCCAAAGAGAAACAACAGCGGCTGCAGTTGAATGAATTAATTTTTTGCAGTAGAGTGCTACACAAAATCTCCAAAGTTTCAAACCATCAGTAAAGAATAAATCCTGAAAACATTTTTGAATTCAGAAAATACACATTTTGTAATACCCAAACATACTCAAAAGTTTGGAATTCCAAAAAAGATGATAGAGAAATGTTTTCAAAAACACGTATTGATTATTACCCAAAATATATTCTTGTGAAGGTTTCATTTTCCAAAGTAGTAAACCGTTACATAAATAGGTCTGGGTGAGGAATGTAGATAATAGATAATAAAAGTTCTTCTGATTTTTTCTATCAGAAAGTTCAAGGACATTAGAGACCATTTGTTGTTGCACAGGCAAAACACTTCTTCAGTTCTGTGAATTTCCGAATTATATGCAATGTGTATGAGACAAAATATTTTATATATTCATTAGGAAGTATTTTCATTCCAAAAAGTGTTAGCCTAAAATTGACATACACCAGAACTAAAAAATTCCACATAGTTACTAGACAATCCATATGTGCATATTTCAAACTTTGGTGAGACAAACATTTGTCGTACTAATAACTTGGGATAATTAAAACGATAGATCGAAGGAAAATATTTGCTGTACTAACCTGGGTTAAACAAAACAATTGACCGAAGGCACCCAATCTCTGTTTTATCCATTTTCATTTCTCTCATTTTAGCCACAAGCTCTGTCAACACCCGGTCAAAAATAGTACCAACTCCTGCTTGATGTGCACTGCTACGGTGAACATGCAGTCCAGTTGCCAGAAGGATGCCATCTTTCACAGCGATGGACCGGTGTGAGAAACCACCAATAAGAAGTTCATTCCAGCCTAAAGAAATAGAAAGATTGTGCTCTGAGTTTTAATAGAAAAGAAAACCAAATGTTGAGTGTATTTGCTCATTAATAAATTATTACAATTTGAAAGTTTTAACAAAAACCATCTTTATAGTAAGCACCTATATTATCAGCATTTGTTAACCTGAAAAAGTACATTAGATTATTCACTAGTAATGAGTAAAATCTAAAATCTTATCCTTAACTCTTAACATTACCTCTTACCAGATGCGTATAATTTTGAATTTTATGTTGGCGGTTATTGTAAGAGTATATAAATGCACAGAATGTAAATTTTTCAACAAATTATTACGTTAATCACATGTGAGTCAGAAAATTAAATATAATATAGTAGAGTAATGGACGATATAAGAGACAACTATGGTCACTGTCATGCAGTAATAATATTAAAATTTGCTAACCTTTGAACAAAGAACAAATTTTGTGAAGCATAGCATACATAGGAACCAGTGAGTAAAATTACTCTTATTTATTGTAGTTATGAACATTTTTAATTTATTATGAAATCAGTACACAAAATAATTCTTTACTTTAGATTCGTTTACATTTTAAAAAATTGTTCAATGAACATATTCCAATATTCAATAATGCAACAAAACAAACTGCTCAAATATTTTATCTCAAAAGAAATTTTCAAACCCCAAAGCATTTAAACATAAATGTGAGATTCCCCATTTTCAACACATTTTGATTCACAATGTGCTTCAAACAAATAGAACAATCAGAAATAACATAATAAAATATTATCCTAAATAAAACATTATATTAAAGGAAATCAAATCTGAAGGTTACAAGGTTGAAAACTCCACGGTTATCATACAGACATACAATCTTCAGAGATTATAATTACCTCATATTTTCTGATAAATTCAGAAGGTCCAAAACTGCCATTGTCTTGACAATGCATTGATTCCTCACCTTACAGGTGTCTATTTCTTTGCTTACTTTTATAAATTCTTCTAATTCCTAATTTGGTTTAGTACATATTTTTCTCTATGACAGAGTTGATAAGCAGCCACTATTTTTCAAACTGAAGATGAAAAATTCTTTCTGAAGTGACTGAACAAAAAAGTCAAGAAGGCTACTATTGTTAAGAAGTCCTATTCTGGAATTGAAAAAAATTGTGCTATATATTAGCTATATAGATTCCAAACATTCTCTGTGCTCCAAACTGGAATTCTCAGTATCTGGCTTTGAATGACATACCAGACACAGCCAAAGTGAATGCCAAAATATCAAAAACTGAATGAGGATTTGCAAATGTTTTCACAGAATTTTATTCAAAAGAAACATGATTCTGCAAATTGAGGCAAAGGGAAAAGGGTGAGATATTTATTTTAAAATTAACAGTTAAGGACTTCTCAAGGACTAAATAAAATTCAAGTACCTATCAAGATAGTTCTCATTTCTGAAGAACTTTTCAAGGTTGCTAATAACCCTGGCTTAGTCATGAAAGGATCCAACCTGATGGTACTAAAAGTGTTCAGATAAATGAAATGCAGACCGTCAGAGCAAAAAATACCAAGAAACAGGTCCAAGTGCTTTATCAGTATGAATTGATACTGAATGTGCTTTCCACTACAACATCCCACAAGAGTCAGACACAAAACGTGCACTACACAACAGCCCACATGAGTCAGACACAAAACTTGCACTTCACAACACACGAGTCAGACACAAAACCTGCACTACACAACATGCAATGTCAAAATGTTTGCCCTTTATTGTGTGCAATGAAATGATTTTTTTTAACCTAAAGTATGTTTGACTATACTCTCAACTTTCTGTATGTCTTACTGCATTTTTAACCTATTAAATAAAGAAGTGATGTAGTTTACCTGTCCCCCAAACATCAAATTGATGGGATTTACCTGCTCGAAGAAGTATAACTTGATCTTCAAGAGGCAGTTCTGTAAAGTGAGGGATTCGTTTGGCCCATTCCACAAGCGTAAATAGTTGTTTATCAGCAGCTTGGCAGATATTTGTCACTGGATCTTTCTAGAAAAAATAAGCAAAACATATGAAAACATGAAAATCACAGCACAAAAATTAAAACTGAAAGTGTACATGCATATGTTTCACAATGTCTCACAATACATGTACCTGAGTATTTGAATTAATACAAAAGTACATTGGTACTTGTGTGTTGATCATATTTAAAACCACTGAATTACATAACAAACTGATCACAGACAAATAAACAAAAGGCAAAATGTGATAACTAAAATTACATCTTAAAAGTTCAGCTCCAGGTATTTTTATGAAGAAATTGGAAAAAAAAACCTGAATGCTTTTAGTTTTATTATATTTCCCTTAAAATTGTTTTTCTTCCAATGAAGATTAAATTTAATATATGGGCAATACAAGAAAATATTTTCACCATGTTTTCAAAATAGCTATAAATGGAAAAATCCAAAAAAAAAAAAAAAAATGTGATGTGATATACAGAGACAAATAAACAATCTTACACGTTCTGACTGCCATGATAAAAAATTGGCCACAAGCTGGCCTAAGAGCAGAAATCACCACTGTGGCTGTTTATGGTATATTTCAGTGCAAGGGAACTATCTTCCAAAGAAACTAATGCAGTATGGATGCTTCCCTGGCTCGAAAGGGTTGGGAAACCCGTTGAATCCCCTTCATGATAGGGATTGGGGCTTGAAATTGTTCCCCACGAACGAGGAATTCCCAGTAAGCACAAATAGTTAGGCTATCCATACATTTTTAAGCCCATAAGCCTGGGATGGCCAACCTAGTAAGGTCATAGCAAAATGTTTGAGTCTATGGACTAAATGATTACAGGTCACACTTCATTACAGGTAAGTCCAAAAAGGTGTGTATTTCTCCTGTGTAGTGGAAACAAACTTCCGAGTAAGGAATTTAGCAATCTTCAGTTATCTTCAGAGCATGACTTTTAGTTGGAATGAAATGATACCAACTGCTTCTGTAAATGTAAAACATCAGGCTGAAGGTAAGAAGTGTAAAAACAAGATCACAGTTGTAGCTACAGTTTGCCACTAATTTTAAGCCATGATAGAAGGTAAGAAGAGTAAAAACAAGATCACAGTTGTAGTTACAGTTTGCCACTAATTTTAAGCCATGATAGAAGGTAAGTTGTATGAAACAAATTCATAATTACAGTTTGCCAATAAGCATGAAAGTGTGTTGCTCATTTGAAGCAATGACAGAAGGTAATTTGTACAAAAAAGAATTTCATGACGTTTCACAGGCAGGGAGAAGTCTGTACAGTGACCAAGTGGATCACATGTAATATGAGTTTGGGCGAAAACAGCACTCAAATGATTTATAAACAATATGTAACCAATTGTCTCTGATTAAAACAGGAGATGCACAGATTATGATTTAAATCTGGTGAACTTAGAAAATTAATTCACCTGTCAATAAAAGAAGGATAATTTTATGTTCTAACATACTTACATAAACTCTTGCCAGTCTAGCAGAGCTGAGATATTAAAAATAATACAATAGTATACTCAATGAATGGTAAATATATTCAAGGTGGAGGATGAAGGGAAAGGGAAAAATTATTCTGCTAGGCTTTAAAGATCTCAAATTAATAATCATGCATATACCTGAGTGTCAATGAAAGTCTCCATCTTTGGTTCGACAGCAAGTTCAGCCTCTAGGATCTGCTCAACTGGCATGTCGCTGTTTGCACCTGAAGTACTCTCCACTTCCCCATCACCTTTTTCCTTGACACGTTGCCGCTCTTCTTGTACAGCTGGGCCAGACAAACATGCTAAACATCAGTTTGGAAATCGCTTCGTCCATACTGCTCCCAGCAGAATCGAAACGCTTCCACAGGGAAAGATTTTTAAGACATGCACCAGCTTTTCAACCATTGATAACATGGAGTCTGGTCAATATGGCTTGCATTATGTTTCTATTAAGTGCTAATAAAAATGCTAAGTAAATCAGTATTTGAGGGAACTTATGTCCAGCCAGGTATCAGTCAAACCTGCCCCAGCGAAATAATAAAAATGTAAAGAGATTTACTGAGCATTGTGGCATTTGTTTAAGCATGCTCCCTATAAATATTTTTTCTTAAATTTATTTTCATGCAATTTATGTGTAGAAACTGTTGTTATTTGAGGAAATGTGTTTATGTTTTTATGATTTATGGTTTTCTTGCATCAACACTAACCATGATAATCTTCATGTCAAATGTCTAGGAAAATAAAGCTGCCCAGCCATAATGTCCATCACACTCAACGCTGTCCAGCCATAATGTCCAAGAAACTCAAAGCTGCCCAGCTATAATGTCCAAGAAACTCAAAGCTGTCCAGCCATAATGTCCAAGACACTCAAAGTTGTCCCATCATGATGCCCAGAAAACTCAAAGCCCTACAGTCATAATATCCAGAAGTTCAAAGTCATCTAGTTCTAATGTCCAGGAAAGTTAAAGCTGCCCTAAGGTCCAGGAAATTCAAAGCTCCCCAGTCATAATAAACCATATATAGTGGAATATATACACAAATAAACCACAATATAGTGGAAACTTTATTATATTAAAATATAGCTCTCTCTGAAATGAATTGTTAAATTTCAGATTAAGAAAAAAATATATATGACAAAATATGAGGTGTGACTAACAGTAATAAGTTCCTAGACTGCTATCATAACACTCACAATGAATGCCACTCACCCACCCGCACAAAGCTACACTTTATTATCATACAAACATTTGTTGTCATTTCCTTGTGCAGCGATATACTTAGTAGAGTCAGTGTTCACTATGAATCTGGAGGGGATGTAGCGAGTTTTACCAGAGTGCAACATTGGCTAAGAAAATCACGTCCACTTAAACAAATCATGGAAATACTAATAATGTTAGAATAGCAAATAAAAAGCACACTGCATTTTTAAGTCCTGTGAAGAAATTTACTGAAAAATAAAAACATCTATGTACTTTTATTATTTTTACACTTATTAAAATTACGGATTTCATTTTTAATAAAATAAAGTTAAATGTTCAAGTACCAAAAAACTGCAATTGGGAATAATTTTATTATTTTTTTAATTGTTATTTCTTTTCACTTGTTTTTAAGATAAGATTAATAATGCCATTCAGTTTACAATTACAGTTGATTCATGAAAAGAAATTGTATAGTATGCTACTCCTTTATAAATTTAAAAGTTAGCTGGAAGTATAAATTTGTTCTATACTGTAATATAGCCCACAACTTTCCCAATTTTACTTAAAATATATCATAATATGTCAAGGTTGGTGATACTTGTAAATCTGCAAGGTTTTCATTGCCAACTTCCAGCTTTGTGAATTCATTACTGAGAAAGTACATTTGCTTTAAGAGGTTCATTTGAAGCTAGTCATTTTTAGAATCTTCACAAAACATGGATAGTTTGAAAGTAAGAAAGCATCATCAGAAAGTTATGATAAGGAGATAATCAAATGGTTTAGAATTGCCACATCTATCAGCAGGTGACTTTCTTTTTCCATACATGACTGTTGTGCTTTTAAAGTTTTATGTGTTAATAATAATGTGTATCTGCAGCAGACTACATTGTCACTGAACTCCGCACTAGCAAATGATGCTTTCTAATTGTCTTTCTTTCATATTTCATAACCAAGATATGACTCTGGTATAGTGTTGTCAACAGAAATTAAAGTGCATACATAAACACTCTGTGGAGGATTTTTCAGCTACAAAGTAGACAACTAATATCTATTGAGGTCTAGCCTTAATGGCATTCAATAAAAGTGAAGGGGTGTATCATACTGTCCCATTTTGGAAAATGTTCAAAACAATACTGATTTAATGCCTCTTTGAATTTTCTCCAGTTGCATGTACATCCACATGCTGCTTCTATTCAAGTTTATAGCTCCAAAATACAAAATTAAATGTGTTATTCATTGTAAGATTATAACTTGAGCAATGAAAACTGGATGTTGACTACAAAAGTAATTTTTATAATAGTTATGGCAACCTGCATGCTATCTGACCTACTTGTTCAGGAAAACAATGGATAATTGCATTATAATCAATGTGGGTGGGTTGGGGTGTGGGGTGTGTGAATTTTGCTTAAATAGCATAAAAGTATGAATTTCTACCATTAATAATGTTTAAAAAAAAAAAAAAAATCAAATATAGCAAATTCTCACAAAAACACACATTTGCCTAACTGGTAATCATAGTATTGTTCAATCACTCAAACTACTGCAGAACTCTGTATAAACTAAATGTTTATGCATTGTTCCAACCATTTAACACTAATATTTCTCCCATTTTAAAAATAAAAAATTACTATAACTGCTGCTGCTACCACCCTGTCAGCTTCAGTAGCACGCAAAGCACAGTCACAGATGTGATGCTTGGTTACTACACATTCGCTATTCAATAAAGGTATTCCAGAAACTTAATTGTCAAACTTCAGGCTGTCTCATTATTGCAAAATACTTTACATTAAAAACAATATAATTCATCTGGTGCAACACAAAAATCTGTAAGCAGTCAAAACTATACAGATATTATTATGGAATAAATTAAAAAAGAGAAGTGGGTTGAAAAACTTATTGTAACATTCCTAATAGAGCACCTAAATTAATGGGTCCTTGGTTTATCAAGTTTGCCACTTTAACCAATGTACAAGGTAAAAAGTACCCTCTTTTTTTAACCATTGTAATAACAACTTAAATAAGTGGAAAAAAGTACCCAGTATAAATAATTCATGATTTTATATTTAACTGCAGAAGAAATGAACATATTTTTTCTAAATAAATTTTTGTATGTTTCTTATCCATCCTTGCTCTCTTGGCAACTTCTGAATCATTTGCCTCTTACACACAAACTGTTCATGACTTTTCTTATGATGAGCAGACAATTTTATAGAACTAAATATAGTCAAAACAAAAAGAAATATATAATCAATGAAATACGCATCTCAAGACATTCACAAATGTAAATGGTCAAAGTTGTAGATAACAATTTGAAATATGTCGGATTAGAAACACACTCCAAACTTACATTTAGCCAATTGCTTCAATGATAATGATGTTTCAAACAACAATCTGTAGCAACAAATATTCTTAGGCAATGGCTTCTTAGACTCCTAAATTCTATGACTACTTATCCACTTTAATCCTATTACAGTGCATCACTTTAATCCTACCACAGTGTATCACTTTAATCCTATTACAGTGTATCACTTTAATCCTACCAGTGTTATCACTTTAATCCTATTAGAGTGTATCACTTTAATCCTATTACAGTGTATCACTTTAATCCTATTACAGTGTATCATTTTAATCATTTTACAGTGTATCATTTTAATCATTTTACAGTGTATCATTTAAATCATCTCTTACTTTTGTAGCAGCACTGTAGAAACACTTCAACCCTACTGCAGAACATGTTAATTTGCTCTTAATTGAAAAACATTTTTAAAATAGCAAATAAAGATGCAAAGATAAGACCCCCTACACCAAGGCCCTGTTCTAGAAAATCCAATCAGCCAAGGAGAAAACATTTAAATGTTAAAGATATAATCTATCTTCTGCATATCAATTTCAAAATTTTGCTAACATGACTATGACAGTATGAGCCATCAAAATTCAAATGTAGCAGAAATCAGTTTAAGAAATATGCTGTGCCATGAGCAATTCAATCTTAAAGATTTTTGTTGATAATGCTTAATTCTTACCCCCTTTTACTGGAACAATAATGCTTGCTTAATGTATGATGTGTGCTGTTGTAAACTATAACAAAAAATGTTTTCTGGTAATGGAAGGAAACAAAAAAGGTGATTTGATTGGACTGGACTGGATTGATATGATTTGATTTTAATATAGCAGCTGACAAGCATAGGCAAGTTTGACTTCAACAAAAATAATTGTACAATGTACAATTTACACATATTTAGCATATACTTTTTAAAAATTAAAAAAAGACAATAACCTGTAAAACTACTGATAAGAACAAATTTTAACTGTATTAAAAAAATAATGATTAATTAAAAATATTAATGAGCATTATGTCGTTTATTCAACCATAATTAATTACAATTTTTAGAAATGTACAATCATAGGTAAATTAAAACTTACTTCCACAAACAAATATTGTAATTCAAATTAATAATGTTTAATATACAGCAAAAGCTTAAATATGCAACAATTCTACAAAATGAAAATCTCTCTTAAGCAGACTTTCAAACAAATAAACAAAATTAACATTGCAGGTAAACCACTTTAGTCATATTCATGTGACCTAATATTTAGTTTTAAGCATTTTTGTTTTATTTGTGCCCCAAACTTGAAAGTATGATACCTGATGGCAGGTTGTGAATTCCTGTGTTTTCAATCTCTAAGTTGTTAGCCATGCTATACAGACAACCAGCTAAGTAATCTTGTTTCGACATTATAACAGCATACATGAAAACATATCCAGTTCATTAGCGAAGTGACATTATTCATGCATCAAACATTTATAATGTGAAATTTCTCCCAATCCAAACCCATTTCTCCCGCCCAATATAGTTCAGATAATAATGATTCACTGTATTAATCACACAGAAACACTCATCCAAGCACAGAGGATAGGAAACCTTTTACTGTATTTTAAACACACACACATCCTTGTGAATTACTAATTTATACAACTATTAATTACCTCCCCCTCAAAAAATGTACGATAAACTGTTAGTGTTACATCAATTCTTAAAGACCAAGCAAATAACATTCTAAATCAGGCATAACATTAAAACTCTATAGTCTATATAAACTAGATATAAACATTTTTCAAATGTTTACATCAAGTTGAAGAAGGAGCTTGCAGAAATGTAATCTGAGTGCTAAAACTGTAAAAGTCAAACAAATACTTAAGGTTCAGGTTACAAATTCTTAGAACATTATATAATGTTAAATGAAAATCAATTATGAAATTTCTTTTTTTAAAAATAACAAATCTAAGATTTCATAAATGAAATGGTTTCTATAACTGACTAAATTACATTACTAAAATTTTGACAAAGAAATAAAAGAGAAGGAACATCCTTCTAATATTTTATTTTTTATTTTTTAGGAGTTTAATACCAGTTCAAGTTCAGTTCTGAGAATAAAATATTTATGTTTATATTATTATTACTTATATTAATGAAGAAATTAATTTAACAAATCCATACTTTGGCAATGATACCTAACATGAAAATTTTGGAATTGGACACAGATTTATTAATATGGGCTCAATAAAAAACAAACAAGAACAGTAATCAAATTTTAACTGCAGGAGAAATTAAGAAGAGTAAAAATAACTTGAAATTTAAACACTTTAACTGCTGATGGCAACTTTACGAACTGCTCACCTTCACGTTTCATGCCCTGCTGTAGGCATTTCATATAGCGACAGTACTGACATCGATTGCGTTGTCGTTTATCAATCATGCAGTTTTTATCGTCTCGGCATGCATATGTCAGGTCCTTCCTTACAGTTCTTTTAAAGAACCCTTTGCATCCCTCGCAACTAAAACCCAGGAAAAAAATCAAATAATCAAATGATAATAATCTTCTTCAGGACCAGTCTGATATCATGTTATACGTGCTAAAATGGAAGTAGACTAAATTATTAGTACATTAATAACTGAACTGATTTATAAAACTTTATCACTGATTAATCAAGAGCTGATTTTAAAAAAATAAATATGGAAAGAATCTCTGTTGACACGGAAGGGGAGTTCAAATAATTAATTAAATTATTAAATGAATCTGGATGAAAGAGAGAGCTATCACTAACTCAGTAACTGTGTACAAAAAAAAAAATATATATATATATATATATATATTTGTAAGCACTGCTGCCAAAAGCAAATTAACAGTTGAATATATTAAGTTTTGGTCTTAACTTTAACTCTTTCTCTGACAGTCAGTATCTACAGAGCAGTTTTCTCAATGACGCTCATTTAGATCAAAACAGCTTCTTATTGATCAGTCAATTTGCTTAGAATTGACACCCTACAGATGGTGGGGTTTTATGAAATGAGAGCAAAAATAAATTTCCCACAAAATGATTTTATCATTCAAAAATCTATTATAAATTTATACTATTAGTATTAAAAAAATATCATGGTTCAATTAAATAGTTAGAAAACCAATGATAATTTTTTAAATCTAAAATTGGATAAGAAGTAATAATTTTTTTTTAAAGTAAAAATTGAATAAAAATTATTAAAATATTTGGAAACTTTGGTACTCACCCCCAAAATGGTGGAGATTCATTTCTTTGATGATGGAACTAATTAATAATTAACTTCGTACATTCAAGAACAAACATACATACAAATAGAACACAAGCAATCTAGAGTAGAGGGGCATGGCTGTTACATATACTTTTATCATATACTTACACTAGTTAATTTGGATCTAGGCTATAAATAAATAAATAGATGTTTGTACTCTCTAATCATTGCATTTGACTACTTACAGTTACACTGCTGTAAATGTCATTGCTGTAATGCTGTAAAAAAAAAACAACCCCAAATGCATGTAAAACAAACAAAACACCTTTACTTTGTTTAAGGGGTATGTGGGACTGATTTAGTGTACTAACACTTTACAATTTATTGGTGGTATGGGGCATGACATTCTTTGCATAAATTAATATTACACTGAGCACAACCAAAAATCATATCTTGTAGACTTGCTGTTTGAGATGATGACAGCAGCAGTTTCTCTTAGGCATCTTGATGCTGACGTAACAGCACATTTTCACCATCGCAGGACAGTGCTCTTACAACTTCAGGATGTTGTCATTTTCTGGCACTGAGTTGAGTGGCAAGTTCACGACGAAAATTAAGACGAGAAAAACGTTTGCATCGGTGGACTGCAGTTGAAGTCTGATCATAAAGTATAAAAGCATTTGTGTTAGCAAAATTTACTAGAAACCAAATAATGCATTTCCAGGCCTTCTTGGATTCCATCCAGTCATGCTTCATTCTCTTCTGGTCATGAATGCCCGTCCCATTCATGTAAACATTGTAATTTGTAGTCAAAGAGAGCTTGCAGCTGAAGAACAGACTGATGAGTACCAGTGATATGTTGATAAGCTTGAGGTTGGGTCACTGAAGTTTGACAGAATGGCCACTTGTTTTTTTTTTTCCTTATCCTGTCACATCATTGTAGTCAGATTACTGTTTCCCTTCCTCAGAATTTTGCTTTCACCTTGTAGATTTGGCACCCTTTTCAGCTCTTGTGGAAAACTTTTCTCTGCCATGTTATAGTTCCACAGGCATACAACCTTCTCTCGAGTAAATCTTTCATAAATTTGGGAAATGTAAAAAAAATAGTTGAAAAAAAATAACTCTTGTGCGTGAAGTCAAAATCTGCCAACATCTTTGTGACAACATAATGACCAAGTCCATTATGTATTGGCTGGGGATTTTCATGGCCAAGGTAAATTTCAAACTTGCACAAATATAGAGTTTCACTGTTGCAGAGCATCCACACTTTGATACCATGCTTGACTATTTTTGATGGCATGTACTATAGAAAATCAAGACACCTGGTAAAAGAAAATGATACGTCTATTGCCAAATGACACCCAGGTATGAATATAGCAGCAAATGTAATTGAAAGTAGATGCCAGTAACCATCTACTATCACTTTATACATTATAAGTGGTGAAAGTTCAGATCTCCTCTGGTTGACTCTATCCGCCTGTCACTGGCATGAAGGTATGAAGTCAGGCTGGTAAAACAATTTCTGGCAAAGATCGATTTTATTCCAACATTGCTGATAAAAGGATCTGAAAACCAGTAAAGATCAGTCTCTGGTAACTGAGACAGGTCCATCAAAATATTGCATGCAATATATGCTTTCAATTCTGCTAAGGTTGTACGCTTAAAGTTTGCACATGTACAGGTACCTTGTCGAAATACAGCACATCTATTGGTGTTACAGACAATGTCTACCAAGAGCACTTCAGGAAATAACAAAGAAAAACAATCCAATGTTGCTGCAGTTATAAAATCATATCCATCTGGAAACAGCTCCTTTACTGGTTAATTAAAATCACTGACAATAAATGGTGTGTGAAAATGTGCAGTCCATTTGTTGTCAGTTTGAATTGGCAGGTCCGGATCTACTTCTAGGTCAGTCTAACTGGCTACTATCACTGTCCTGATTAAAAACAATATTGCTTTCAATCTCACTACCATTTGTATTCAAATCATGATCTGCCTGCATCTGAAACCCATAAAATGATCTTCCTCACTGGGTTAAAGAAAAATTGACGGAACTGAACACTCAACATCACTTGACTCAGAATTGCTATGACGTGTCTGCCATTCCTGCTCAATGCTTAGTAGAATAGTACAAATGAGGCCAGAATGGTTTAAAAACTTTTTTTTTTTTTTAAAATAAGCAATGCTGGTTGATGTCATAAACTGATTTGAAAATGAATGAAGTTCCAATCTGCTTCACAATAAGCCTCAATTTGGTGTTACATTAAAAAAAAATCTGCTTTTAAACAAAGATGTGCTTAGAGGTGCTTATGTCATAGAGTTGTGTAGAAAAGGGCACTATGTAATCTACAGAGTAGTGCAGGAAAATGTGTTTATGTAATCCACAGTGCAGTGAGGAAAAGTGTGCTTCCATCATGGAATGGGTCAACTCTGAATGATGTTTGAGACTACATAGTCAGAGAACATTTTATTACAAGTACTAGTGACACTTTTCTCCTTAAATTTACAACAGTTAACCCTTTCCTATAACTTTTTCTGAAAATAAAAGCATTAACTGCAAACATGTAACTCATTTTATAAAAAGTAATTTTGAATAATGGCTTTACAGTAATTTTTATTAAAGTCTGATTGTTACCAAGTTGATAAATGTATATTAAGGGAGAAAAGGTTAAAAATGTTGACTGGTCTTCCATAGTCTATTAATCTTTCAAATGTGTCATCTTGTTTTTTGGGAAACAAAATCATACTCCTAATCTATTCACATTTTATTAGCATTTTTAATAAATTACAGCGGGTCCTCTGCTTATGCTAGTTTTAAGTGAATTCAAATGTACACAACCTAACATTTGGTATTTTTATTTCACTTGAGTGCCAAACTCAAGTCTTTGTGGTCTGAGAGTGTGAATGAGATGTCAATGTGCATTCCTTTCATCTCAGTCATGCTGTACATATGAACCAAGAGTTTATGTACTTCAACACTATAATATGTGTCCACATACATATGCATTTACTTCAGTGGAAAAATTATGTTCCATGTACACACTGAACAGAGAGAGAACTCACTGTATATCTAAATATCACATATTTTCTCACTTGTACATATCTTTATACTTTTTAATCAATACTCCCACACGTTTTCATAAATATTCCACATTTCTCTCACCTGTACACCCCATAATGTTTTCCTGATGCCCTGTCCCCACAGATTGCACATATGTGCTTGTTATGTAGAGTTGAATGAGGCATGCCTGGTGAAGAAGATCCAGTGGGACTCAAACACATCATCGGTGGTGAACCCATTGAGGATGTTGGGGATGGCATGCTGGCTGATGACAAAGGTCCACCTGGTGATGGCTGTGTTGATGTGGGCATTCCAGACATTGGCCCACCAGGACCAAACCCATAATAGCCTCCATGTGTGGAGGTAGGGGAGTTGAGAGTGGATAAATCTGGCTTGATGTCCGGAGGATGGCCCATGCCTCCCATTCCTGGGTGGCCCATGTGCATGCCCCCTGGGCCATGTCCATTAGATTCTAAGGTATCTGGAAATGAAACAAAAGCCAAAGCTTTAGTCCTCAACTGTGTATTCCTGTACCACTATCAGACAAACTACAATATAGGCTTACATTTCTACTTCCCCTTTCAAGTGCTAATGATAATTTAATTCAGGGAACATGCCTTAGAGATTAAGTGCAAAGACAGTTTTCCTGGTGAGGGACTAGACATGCAAAACATCTGAATTTTTTTATATGCAGTGCTCTCTGTTCTAGCCTGGAAACATTATCAAATACAAATCCACAAGACTATCTCATTTCCTAACATTAAATTAATAACAACCAATTTTAAAAAGTACTTATATAAACTATTTTATTAAACTCGGGGAGATCTGGATGACTGCAATACTTAGATAATGCCTTGAAAAAAAAAGTTGCAAAGTCTGAGCTAACCTCACCCATACCCAATTATTGTACTTTTGGAGGTTTCATGTTTCATCATCAATATGGGTTTATACAAAGTGGCATCACTACATTAGAAACCTGTTTAGTGTTTTCAAATCAGATATTACTAGATCATCTCACTGTTATTGATTGATACAACTCAAAGTTTTATATAAAATAATTCATTACTATATTCACATCACTTGCTTCAGAAAGCATAACCAACCACCAGGACATCCCACACCTTATGCAGTAAAGATATTAAAAAATCATATAAATCAATGTTTATATTCTTTCTTTTTTTAATAATCAGTAGAGGCCAGTCAAGACAGTCAGTACTACTACTAGTCTCCTCTCATGTTGAAACATGAATCAAAGAGATTCAAACTCATATTTCATTTTTTTAAATATATATTATCAATGCAGGCCACTCACAAGAATGCTTGTTACAATTTTCATTTGGTTTATCAGTTCATGCCTTTTCCTTCAGCTTACAAAATGAACGAGAGATTTTATAAGTCTACCTTAAACTGAGCTAACAGCAATGCCAGAGGTACAATGAGGCAAGCAAGCGCCAGGTAGGTGGAGTTTTTCAAAGGTCACTTGGTCAGGCATGCAATTTAAACAGGCTGTGAATACTACCTTGGGGCTCAGAAGCGGGGAGCCCACAGAATGAACTTCTCTTGACCACCAGTTATGGGTTTACAGGGATCAAAAGCTTTACATGTCATGGTTAAAATGTGTACCAAAGTGTGTTGGCTTTGCTGTGTATTGATCCACACTGCTTGGAAATCTGCCAGCCCATTCCTTTAGATTCTGGATTGTTTTTGTGCTTGCTTATTTGCAGCTCCATTTTTTCTTCCTTTAACTGCTGTGGTGCTAGTGCTTTGTACTACTATTTTGTCCAAGCCCCTTTTACTGCTAATTCTAGTGCTACATACACCATACATAGGGTGTTCAAAGAGAAAAGCAACACATGTTTAGTAGTAAATTTATGTTTAATAGTACAGTTTAAAATTTGTTGAATTTGTTAGCCCGCATGCTGTGCACAAAATGCATTCAATAAATCATGTTATCCAACATTTTATTTGATATTTCAATAATAATATGTGTAATTTCATTATATGCATACATGATATATGAGTTCCATTTCTTTCTTAATACCCTGTGCTAATGATTCATCCTTCTCTCTTTTACTGTTTTAGTTTTTATTCTAATAGTTCTAGTCTTTCTCGATAGTGTTAGTGCAATGTACTACTGCTTAGTCTTTTTCTGTTAAAGTGTTAGTGCAATGTACTACTGCTTTGTCTTTTTCTGTTAAAGTGTTAGTGCAATGTACTACTGCTTTGTCTTTTTCTGTTAAAGTGTTAGTGCAATGTACTACTGCTTTGTCTTTTTCTGTTAAAGTGTTAGTGCAATGTACTACTGCTTTGTCTTTTCCTGTTAAAGTGTTAGTGCAATTTACTACTGCTTTGTCTTTTCCAGCTAGTTCTCTGTACCACTGCTAATGCTATGTACCAATACTGTGTTCATTCCCATCTTTTACTGCTAGTGCAATGTACTATTGCCTTCTCAATGTTCCCTTTTTTATTGCTGCTTTGCTTTTGTCACTTGTACTATTCGTGCTACTAGTGCTATGTGCATGTCCTTGTATTGCAACTATGTACTTATTAAAAAGTGTCATATACTACTGATGTGTCCTTGCCCCTTTCACAGCTAATACAATGCATTACTGCTTGGTCCAATACTCACAAACACTAGTGTGTTACTGTATGTATTGAAATTGTTCAGCCATGATTTTGTAAATAGTTTCATGTATATGACACATACATGAGATAAGTGGTGTGTGTGAGGTTTGGTATGTGTGCTGTGTCTGTTTTTGTTGACCATGGTATTCTGTTTACATTTGGCCACAGCTTACTACTGAGTGTATATAAAGTGCACATAAAACCTAAGCACAAGTAACATAATTAGTTAACAGTTCTAATTTGAAGTCTCATCTTGTCAGTGTTTAAATAAGAAATTGTGTACACAGCCCGAAATGTAAAAGTAAGAGTGTTAAACCACTAAATGTAGATGGATGCAATATAGTATAAATAAGAAATTGTTTACACAGCCCAAAATGTAAAAGTAAGAGTGTTGAACCATTAAATGAAGATGGATGTAATATAGTATAGATAATTCAAAAATTATTCATGAAACTAGTGACAATACTGATCACTGAATTGTATCTGTTTATACACATGCAAGTATGTCAATCCTTGTTTCTTCATCTAACTGTAATTAATTGATACAATATTATCTAAAACCAAATTTGATAAAGTGAACATTTCTTTTGTCAGAGGTCTGTAACTGGTTTAAATTAGTTTGCCAAAACTTCAGTAAAATGTGTATCACAATGTAATCTGAAAATGTGTATGCATATGTGTATGTATCACTATCAGTCTACTGCTAAATGTGTTATGTGAAAATGTGTGTTGGGCATCACATATATCAAGTTTATTGCTTATGAAAATATGTGTTTGGTAATTCAACATATATCAATATACCAAGTCTATACCTTATATTATAAATACCATTTATTCTTCCTTTCCTTTCTATTGTGTGTGTATGCTAATTTCAGGGCTGTGGAGTGCAGCCAAAGGTTACAAAGCAGCAAAGAATTTTGTGTCATTATCATTTCCTGACATTTACAAGGAACAAGTTCCTTTACTCTTACTAGTCTTAGCTCCAGTTGCACACAATCTAATTTGCCTGGAAGGCTGGCAGATACTTGAAAGCTTCAGTTTAGTTTTTGTAGGGGGAAAGGAAGTCCACAAATCTGTTTTTTGCATCAAATATACAATGTATTCATGGAACAAAATTTAATTTTATGTTAGGAAGTGAAACTTCAAATTATACATTTATAAAACATAAAGCTTACCCATGTTTATGTGTACTTTATGTTTTGCTTTCTATGATTTTAATGTTGAAAAGCAGTAGCTTTATACATATTTTGCACCTCAGCATTCGCTCATCCATCCTATTCCTAGCCTTCAAATATATTTTAAATACAAATTACAATATCTCATCCATCCTAGCCTTCAAATATATTTTAAATACAAATTACAATATGAATATGACATTTTTTTTCCTGGTCTTAACAGTCTTAAAAATAAAACTTGGGTAATCATTAATTATAGAGCAATGTACTCATTATAAAGGTACAAGCTATTTCTAAATACAAAATAATTCTTCATATCCTTGGTGAAAATAATTATCATGGTGTAGGTCAGTGTGCAACTGTAAGTTCATGTTGACTTACATGCTTACTAGTTTCTTCCTAGAGAAGTGATAAGGCACTTTGTTTTTTATAATTTTGTTTGTTGCAACTTAAGACAAACAGATAATGATCACATTCAAGTTCAAGGGCACTCTCAAGATGAAGCTTTTCTAATACTAGGTCTAGTGTGTTTCACTCTTAGTCCTAGTAACAGTTTTATATACTTTTAAGAAATTAGATCTGCTTGTGCATATTTGTAAGCGTAACTGGTAGTGGTAACTTAAAAGTTATAAACTTCACATATAATTTTGTAATGTTTTCATGCAACTTTGTATACGTACTTTTTAATATTTTGTATTCACAAAGATGACCTTTTACCTCTTACTGTCTTATTGATGCAACAAGGATGCAAGTAATTGGGATGAAAAATGATTTAATTTGCTCTGTACCCTGCAGTTAGGATGATAGGTGGTGTGGAGTTCACATTTCAATACATGATTATATATAATTAAAAACATAATGTTTCTTACTTTTAAAGATCAAATTATAGGAATTTAGGTAAACCCTGAAGTTGAGGTTGTGTTTATATACATATACTGATATAGCAAATTTCAAAGTCATACAACACAGTCTCACTCTCAATAGATATTTTAATAAAACAACTGAGAGAGATTTTTGCAAGATTTGAATGTGGATCCCCATTTTATATAGAACAAAGCAAGTATGGCATGTAATATGTATGTTTTCTGCATTGTATTTGTAATTTGTAGAACAGATTATGTTCTGAAAATATCTGACACCATGTGAAATGGCAATGATAAGAGTAGATGGTGGTGGTGGGGTTGTTAAATTAAGAAATATTTTCATTATTTATTATAAATGTAAAACTGTATATTAGGATAAGTATAGATATAATTTGTATAACACCCACATAAATGGTGTTGATGAAAAAGCATACACATCAATTTTAAAATAAGAAAAAGTTACCATTCAGTGCTCCATGCAGTTATATTTATAAAGAATGATACACATGCACCACTGATGATATAGTAATCTTGTCTTTCAATCAATGCACCATACACTTGTACTAAATAATCATATGCATAAATTGTATAGCAATCTTGTTTTTCAATCAATACTCCATACAGTTATACTTATAAAGAATCATACGTATAAATCATATAGCAATCTTGTCTTT
Source organism: Sinotaia quadrata (assembly GCA_028829895.1). NCBI lineage: Eukaryota > Metazoa > Mollusca > Gastropoda > Architaenioglossa > Viviparidae > Sinotaia > Sinotaia quadrata. The sequence continues at coordinate 133,532,849 of CM054180.1, read as the reverse complement.
CGAGTTTCAATCAATCAGCAATGATCCATACAGTTATACTTAAAAAGAATCACATGCATGCACCATACAGTGATGTTGTCTATCATTTATCAAAGGAGATATATCTGATTTTGCGTTCATCTATTAATATTATAACTTTAATATTAACACATACATAAAATTAACACATCTATGAGTTTCAAGCTTCTTAAATTGTGCCAAAATATGTGAAAAGGCTTAAATTACATTTAAAGTTGGTATATACTTTTATATATATATATATCATTGTGTGTGTGTGTGTGTGTGTGTGTGTGGTATTATTAATTATGGATTCCTCTTTACAGAATACATAATTGATAAATCACAACTCAAATCTCTGAAATTTTGTTTAAGCTCCTATTCCTAGCAGTCCACATAACCTTATAATTTATATTTAGGAGACATCATGTCAAATCAATTTTAGTAATATGCTATTTATTCAATAATATTAATAAATAATATTTGCTCCATTCAATCTTGATTAATAAAATTAACCATTTCTATTGATTCTTTGTTTCTGTCTTCTGTATTTGTTTAATAAATTTAGTAGATTAACTCCTTTCCTTTCTTAAATTCTGTCATTCTATTATTAATATTATTCAACACTAAAGAGATTTAAAACATAGTTTCAAATTAATCTAAATCCCAGTTAATTAATGAAGACTAAAAAAGACACTTCAAAATTTACTTTAAAAATCTAAAAATTCAAATTATTACTGAAGCTTCACTTCTTTTTTTTTGTATCCAGAAGTAAAAATCATTATCATCAAACTCAAAGGAGTTGCCTCAAATTATTTGCTTCAGTTGCTCTTTTCTTAATTTATAAGACTTCAGTATGAACTAAAGAAATATTAAGCAGCTTAGATAAAATATCCCAAAGTTGTAATTAAATTAAAGAACAAAGCACAGTTTCAAAGGATGGCAAGAAACATCAATTTTCTATAGTTAGTGTGTCAGAATGGTTGGGAGCTGGAGATAAAATAAAATAAACTTTTCTTATCAGAAGCAAAATTAATTAATTATTTATATCAATATATGCTCATTCTCTGGTCAAGCGTACCAATTTGTGATATGAAGTGCAAAAAAATAAAGTGCATTAAACCTAATTATTTTACATGTTAAAGTCTACAACAGGGCATAATGCTCACGTACAAACATAAAAACTGATGTTATAGGAGTTTGAAATACGTAAAAAGCATGTTTCTGTTGAAATCTTAGAAAGTAAGGTTGGGATGCATTTTATCAGAAATCTTTTTAAAATAAGCAATGAATTATAATTATCTCATTACAAGGAATGTATTTTCTTTATTAACCTAAATTATTAACTTTATCTGGACACATATCTATTTTAAAAAAAAAAAAGGGAAGTAGAAAACTATAGTTTCTTCCTGTGAAAATCTCATTTGGTTTCCAATGTTCCAAATTATCAACCATAAAAGAAGCTCTATTTTTTCTCAACTATACATAAAATGGGCTAAGCTTTATTGCTGCAAAGATAATATATTAAGTAATGAACAAAGCATCTAATTATGTTTTCTAAAATATAATCAAGATGTTTATATTCTTGTATGTAATTCACAGGTTTTTTAACCCTTACTAGTTCATCTATGCGAAACTTTATAATATATATATATATATATATATATATATATATATATGCAAAAGAAACCACATAGATATGTACATAAATAGGAAAACTATTTAAGATGTTAATCAATTTAAACGAAATATATTGAGATTAACAGAAATCTTAGCTGTTTTGAAATCTCAATGATTCCGAACATTTTCCCGCTATTGCTGTCGTCGCAACAAGATCTTAATGCAAACGAAAGTTATTTGTGAATGCATTAATTTCTTTGTCCTGCGTTAAAGTGGAAATGAAGGCAAATTAGGTTTTTTAATAGCTAAATATTATTTATAAATACAATGCATAAATTTGAAAAAAAAACAACATTAGCATATGAATATTTTGATTGCACCGATTGTTTAAATAGCACATGTCGGTGTTCAGTAAAGCAATAACAGTTTAGGATCCAATTTACGTTGAAAGGAAGCATGACTAAAAAATGTGTCTTTCTAAAATATAATTTCTTCACAAAATTCACCGTTTCAAGACAAATGGACTATTGAATGTTGCTTTAATGTATTATCACTTCTATAAGTTCTAAGAAAACCCTATCACAGTATCAGTAAGTTTGTTGGATTATTTATAACAATGAAAATTAAAGAAAATGGATATATGAATGAATTACAAAAAGAGGTGCCATTTTTCAGATCTAAACAAATATGTATTACTATTAGTAGTATTAGTCTACTCTATTACAATAATAAATAAAAAATTTAAAAAATTCACTCAACTATCTTATGTATCTCTCACATTAATTCTGAACATTTAGAATATAAATACATATTTTAATGCTTTTATTTTTAAGAAAACAAATTTGAAATGGACCAACCCATTGTGGTACACTTCCCAGAGAATGAGCTAAATTTAAGAAAATTAGTGTACCTGAATATTGTCATTATTGTGTCTGTACTGGCATTTCCATATCTCCAGAAAAGTGTTCATTCCATTCTCCAACCCCAAAATTTAAGTCAAGTGAATAGCAATACAGTGGAATCCGCTTAATTGGACCACTGGGGCAGCTTCCTGTTTGGGGCAAACCGTAAAGAATAGAAATCGAAAAAAAGGAGTAAAATTTGCTTCGATTATTTGGGCAAAATGATGCATAATTGGGGTAGTGACAGCTAGATGGCACACTTGTGTGTGATTTTTAAAGTTTCTATTCTATAACATCTTGTTCATTTTCTAGAATGAATAGTTGGAATTCTTGATCAAATGTCATTGCCAATTCATTCAGTAATGAACACACATGCACTTGTGGCATGACAGCCAATACTGCAGTGACATGGCAGCCATTACTGATTTCATTGCTGAGTAATCACTGTTTCTATCAGTAACACACTTTTACATGTAAAATTTCAAATCCCTGCCAAGACGGCCACAGAAAGATTTGACAATAACAAACAAAATTGCCTTACTTGACCCAATCAAAAGCCTGCTGCCTAACAAGTGTCATTGCTGACTGGTGGAGACCACTGGAAATGTGGAATGACAAAATCCACAATCACTTGCCTGATACAGCGGCAAGATAAACTAAGAGAGGAATGGGCATTACAATTTACATGTACTTGAAGGAAAACAGGGAACATCCCTAAAAGTTAGTAAAACGGAAATGTGAAGGCAGGGATCCAGCAGGTGAAGAGTCTCAATCAATGGTTCTCTATTGTAATTGGATGAGGTGTGTTTATCAGTGGTCCAATGCTGAAAAATAAGGCAGAAGTGAAGTTAGCTAAAAACCTAGGTCACAATGATTTCAAAGCAACAGATGGTTGGATCTCTCGATGGAAAATGTAGGCATAATTCCATAATATTAAATTCAAGAAAGCACAAGGCAACAAGGACAGTGATGATGCTATAAGTGCTGAACAATGGAAATCCATAAAACTGCTCAACTTGCTTCAGAAATTTTGTCCAGATGACATCTACAATGCTGACGAAACAGGCTTGTTTTATGCAACACCAGATGGTTCCCTGACCTACAAACACATAACACTGCAGGATCAAAGAAAGCAATGGATCCTGTAAACGTGTTATGCTGTTCAAATATGACTGGAACTGATAAACGGAAGCTGTTAGTTACTGGGAAAAGCGCTAAGCTTTGATGCATTAAGGGGCTCAGAATAGACAATTTATTAATACAAGTTCTGTATCATACTAGCAGAAATGTATGGATGACTTCTAAAATTTTTAAACAATGGTTAATGAGTTGGGACAAGGAGCTAGTCAAGAAAAATTCTGCTGCTTCTTGACACCTCTGCAGCAAACCCTCATTTAGATTGTCTGAAAAAACATCCATCTGGAATTTCTACCTCCCCTACATCCTAGGTGCAGCCAATGGACTTGGAAATCATAAAAAACTTGAAGACTTTGTATTGTGGAAAGTTGGTAAAGTATATTTTTAAGCAATTGATGAAATTCTACTAACATCATCTTTAACAGCCAAGGAAATCAGTGCAAGCAATACACTTTGCTGCTGATGGTGAGAAATAAGCATCAAGACCATTCAGAACTGCTTTACTCACTGTGGCTTTAAACACCCAGGGTTGAATATGGCAGATAATAAATTTGATAGCAAAAATGACATCATTTTTGGAAGTACAGCATGTAACAAACAACAAAGACTGAGAGAGTTTGCATGCATTAAACAATAATCTTCAATGCTACAATGAAAATGAAGACTGTGAGGGTGAAATTGTTGAACAAATTGCAGCAAAACACCAATAGACATCAGAAGACTAGGTTAAGTGATGATGAAGATAACAAACCAGAGCCTCAGGATGCCAGTATAATTATTGCTGAATTACGTCTCTACTTCATGCAGGAAGGCAATGAAGGCAGCCCTATATTTACACTAGATACCTGCGCTGATTTCATTCAGTTATGGTCTTTCAGGAGAATATGACATGGTACTCTCAATAAATTCCTCCAACATCATTAACTGTTAAGTACATGCATTTGACGCATACATTCACTGAAACTGTTCTTAAGTGTAATCATTTTTTCTGAACTGTACCATTAGTTTCCAGAATTAATATACAATATCACAGTATTATGTTGCTCAGTAAACAGTAGTTTGTCTTTTTGTTTTATAGTAACCTTTTTCATAAGAATCATATATGTATACATGTACTTCTTTTTAGTTACTCATATAATCAGGGCAGCTGCTTAATTGGGCCAAAATGCTTTGGTCCCAATGTGGTCCAATTAAGCGGATTCCACTGTATATGGCAACACGCTCTTATAATTATAAGGATAATAGTATTAAAGAATTTAAGTAATTAGTGGTTATCTTAAATAAGCTTATATTACAGTATATTCCTTTCTGTCTCAAAGTGCTATGTTAACATTAGCGTGTTCATTTTGTGCGATAATACTTTAAACATATTGAGATTCAAAATATGCTGGTGATCAGTATTTATTTATGGCCATGAATTTATTATGTATGATTTAAGAAGTAATTGATCAGAACCTATTTATGATAAATATTTATATAAACTATAAAGCAACATACTACGATTACTAGTAAGTAGTATTTAGTAATATATTATCTGAAAAAATCAAAAACATAGTAAATAAGCCAAGTATTAGAACACTAGAACTGTTCAAATAGTTATTAAACAAATAATCAGTTATTGACTTATAAGTTATATCCCACTCGTGATTTAATTTGACTAGCATTTACAATCAATACTATTAATTTTAATAAACAACTCATCTAATGTAAAAATTATTATTCCACAAGAAATATGCAAGACTGCTAAATTTTAAACTGTACTACATCTCTCACTATAGTATAATAGTTTTAATACTGATTAAAATAAATGCTAATAAAGTAATATCATATAAAAAGTGTTCAATCATGATATAATATCACACTTGCTCTTTCAGTTTTGTAAATAAAGAGTTTCAGTTTACTATAAATTAAAGCTATGAAACAGAGAAATAATTGGTTAACAATATCAATTATTAGTGGTGACTACTGGATATTTCATTATTTGCCCACAGCTTTGTTCATGTAAATCACTAAATGGCAGTTGTCAGAAGTAGTACTTCTTTATAATCTCCAGATATAAGAACCATGAGCCACATAAGTTGGTTTCTCTTTGCATTTGCTAGTATGAATTAAGGTCTGATGTTTTCTGGGAAGGCATTGCAAAAAAAAAAAAAAAAAAAAAAAAAAAAAAAAAGCTAACCACAGAACATAATGCAATCCACCAAAATAAATATTTACCACAGCCTAAAACTCCAGTAGTATAACTTTACATGCAGACATCCCACACACACTTGCAAAAAGTCTAAAATGCCTTCCCTCACTCATTTTCCAGAACTATACAGCCTAATGCAAAAGACCAAAATCCAAACTAAAATATTTACTAGTAAATATCCATAAAGTAAAATACAATCTGACTCTTAGTAAAACACGAAAATTTGTGTAGTGTTAGGGCTACTTGTGAACTCCGTTATGTGAGGTGTGATTTTATATAGCCTATCTCGATTCTAGTCTACTATGGAGAAAGGTATTCAGCAGAAAAAGTATGAAGGAAATATATCCAGTACTTGTTTTCTTAAGCCTGCACAAACCCACAACCAAAACAATTTTATTATATGTAATATACAGATTACAACTTTTCAAGGAAGTAAAACAGTAAGTTTGATATTTCAATGGCATTTTTTTTCCATATAATAATTACAGGAAGCTCTTCAGGCCTAGGCAGATTTTGCATTTGAGAGGGGTGGTTTGGAGGGAGGAGATAGAGATAGGGTGGTTGGGCCTGATGGCCAAGTCAACTTTTGTTGTTACAGACAACCCTCAAAATTGTCATTTGCAGGCTCAGAAAATAACAGGTAGGCTATCATAAGGCAATATTTTTTTTCACAAAAGATAGCAATTTACTATCTACTTTTTAAGAAAATAATTTAATTACTGGTAATCAATTTGACTAGCATTTCAGGTTAGATGTGAGTCATTTCTGCCAGAAACATAAAATTAGAATAACACTTAACAGTAATAAAGTACTTATATGTCTTGAATTTCAGGAGGCATATTCTGCGCATACTCACCTCTTTCAAAGTATTGTCAACTGCATCTGCACGAAATAACTCAGCAATATTCAAATTCAGAAGTAGGGGTGTAGAGTCAGAGTCGTGGAGTCAAGAGTTGGAGTAGGTAAAAATGTCCTGACTCCAAATTTTACAAGACTGAAGGCTAAGGCAGTTTACATTGGAACATACGGGGGTGAAAAAAAAGAAGTGACATCTCAAGATAGTTGTTTATTATTAATTTAGTATATTTTAATTTAAGCAATGGGAGTAAAAAGTATTTTGTGAAGATAGGGAAATAGTGAGCCAAATTAAAAGTCTTTTGCTATATAAATTCAAAAAGAAGATGAGACAATAGCCGGGTCACTACATGACAGAATTCAATCACTTCATTAATAGTAAACAGATGAAGATTTTGAAAAATATATAATTATATATAAATATATATTATATAATTATATAAAAATATCTAATCTACTTTACCCTTTAGACATACATACATACATACCAATGGCGGTACTTAAATTTGAAAAAATTCACAGAGAAAGTCCATCATGTCTAACTAAATTCAAAATAATTGTTTACCAAGCATAGAGAAATTGAAAAATCTGATCATACTTCTGAACCAGTTCAATTTAGATAAATATTATCATATAAATGTACTCTGAAGTTTTTCATATTTATATTGTACGATTGAAAAATAGTTCAAAATGAAATCTATAAAATTAAAAGCCAATTCTTCATTTATACACCTATGTATAATCAATTATCATAAACATAACTCCATATTATAAGTATAAAATTTTATGCCATATTACTAATAAACTACAGTCAGAGTCAGAAATCTTTTCACCGACATCACAATCCTGATCAAAAAGGTTGACTGTGTCAGCAGCAAGTGCCCATCCATGATAGACATCACATGGCCAACTAAGGTATCATGTATTGTGTGTTTGTTTCTGCAGATTTTGCTTTAGGTTTATTCTTTTTCATTTTGTTATTTGTTTAAATCTTCAGTGTCTTTTATTTGTCACCCACTTGATTTTTATAGCTAATTCAAAATCTAAATAATTAAAACCTTCGATATAATAAATCATTAAATGATAAGAAAGCAGTCAAATATATTTTAATATACTTTTCTTAAAAAAAAAAAAAAAAACGAAAAAAAAACACCTAAAATAAAGTGATAATGAAACAATTGCATGGAAACAATCACTCTGTCCAGCACATCACAGCAAATCAGTGAATCTGTAGGAGCAGACCAATCTATTGTCACTGGGAATGGGATGCAAATTAACAAAACAAGGTGGCAGTAGTTGGTTTATACTTTTATAGCCTACATAAGATGTTTTCTTAAAAACTACAATTATTAGGTTTATGAAAAAGAAGTATTAAAACTGAAGTATTTCTTATTATTACAACAAAGACAATATATACTAATATAGTCACTTCGTTTTGCTGACCCTAATATTGTATTCAATGTTAACAATTGTCTCTCCCCACTCCACCCCTTGTTGGCATTCTTTCACCAGAATGTTGCCATAACAATCTGGGAGTTACTTCAATACTTGTGCCTACAATTTTCAAGGTTAGACTTATAGAAGGAAATTTTTGAAGCACAGAACTTAGAAGGCATCTATTGATCTAAGCTGAACATATTGCTGTGTGTGTTTGTTCTCTCTTCTAATAGCTGTCATATTGCTGTTTTAGTTTCTTTTGTCTGATTGATTGCTTGGCTGGTGGTGGTTTCTGTGATACTTTCAAAAAGTTCTGACTTTTGTACTTTTACTTTTGTTTTACTTAATTTAATTTATTTTTATTATTACAGCTTGAGATTGAATTAGTCTGTCAGGTGTTTTCTATACACTCCCGTGCACATGTATCTTTCTTTGTTATTTAATAATTTATTTATTTACTTTTTAATTTTTGTAATTTTTCTGGGGATTTGACATTTTAGGTTTATATTTGTGTTTCCTTTAATGTTCATTGTGTTAATATATTATTTATATTTTATATTATATTATATATTTTTATTAGTTAGTTTTTGTATTTAGGTGGACATGGCATTTCTGCGAGAAAATTTTTTTTTATATATATACACATATACAGTACAGCATGTCAACTATGCATACATACAGATGTAGAATAGAGCTGTAATGTGTTTCTGAGGCCAAGTGAGGCTATGGTACAACCTTTCTTTAAAAATCGTGTTGTCCTGTTCCTATCACTTATCAGTTATCAGTATTACTCTTTGAATTATCAAAATATTAGTTATTACTATTTACTATTTTTTTAATACTAACTAGTGATAGTATTAAAATGTGCTAGAGTTATCTGGGTGCATTAAATGATCTAATACAACTTTCAAAATGATCCCAAGAATATGTGTTTTGAAATACATTGTAATTGAATAATTCATTATCTAAGAAAGTTGAAATAATTGAATAATTCATTATCTAAGAAAGTTTTTGTCCATTTAAATTATATAATATATTATTACTGAACTCCTTAAGCATCACCCACAAGTAAGTGTCCAGCACAAGTACTGTCCATAATAAGAACAGTGGGTTAATTCATCCCAAGCATGAGGAAAAAATGTGCTTAATTTAATTGGGATGGCTACTTGACTCATAGTCATAACAAATCTTAGCTAAAGTGGGTGCAATTGATCAGATTAAGTTTCATAAAACTGAAATGAAGATAGTAACCACTTGTCATAAAGTAGAGAATATTAATTTTATTATGCTTATTTTTATCCAGTCTTCTTTCAGTCACTATTTTTTGGTACTATATGATTGATATATAATTATTAGGTACACTGTTGTACTATTAATACTTATAATACTGTAAAATTGCTTATATAACACCACAATTTTTATAAGAAAATTGAGTTATATTACAGTAAAAATATTAATATTGTAATAAATTTTGCATGTTGATCCACCTTTGTTATATAAAAGTTTAAAACAGGCTTTAGAATTTCAGTTTGCTCCACCTCACTTTAAATACTAAACTTGTTTATATTCTTCACTGGGTTTTTTTAGCTCTACTACAATTGCATTAATTCAATAGGCCTAATTGAGGTTATTTCTATCGAACTCAATAAGTCAAGACATAGAGTGACAGACAAACAGAAAATTTCTTCTATATGTTAAGTAACATTTATCTTAGATTTTAACTGTTATGTACTGTTTATAATGTTAAGTACCAGCAGATGTTTAAATTAAAGGTAAGTCTGACATTTTCTTTACTATCTGCAGTCTACAAAATACATTAAATTCCAAAACATTTGTATTACACTCTTTTCTTTTCACAAATATAATGGCTTTAAAGAAAACAATATTATTATTTTATTAACACAAATTATAAAAAAAAATTGTTTCATCAAGTCCTTTTGGCTATACTAAGCATAACGTAAATTAGCATCGGAGAAAGCTTATGAAAACAGAGAAGATCTAAGAGTAAGACTAAGAGAAAGGTTAAGATCAATGAACCCCACCCAAACCATCAGACCTGTATGATATGAAATCAATGGAAATATTGCAACAAAAAGTACAGTTATAATAACAGGTAGCAAGAAATAGCTTCAGCATAACTTTTGGTAAAGGTATTTGAGCTGACCCAAACAAAATTAAAATTGTAGGCCTATATGCCTAGTTAATACGGTTACCGGTAGTTAGGGCTTATAGATGCAAGCATTCAAACGCTTTTTCTTTTAAAAGACAATAAGCAATAACCACATTAATTTGTAAATTATTTAGAGACAGTTGAAATAAAACATAAAACAGGACAAAGATAGTGAACGGCTTATGTTTAACTTAGCATGCAGTAGGCCAAATTTAAACCTGACACACCATTTCGGTAGGTGACAGATGCACCTGATGCATTTAGGTGACTAATTTACTAGGCCTAATTATTAATAACTGAACCATGCAGATTTTAATAATCGCTAATTAGCATATACTTTTTCAATAATTCCCTTAAAAATATGCACTTTCTTGCTATCTAATAGACCATTCCGACATTCCATCATAGTTCATACGCGATCATCGAGTGCGAGATTAGGCCTATAGTTTGTTTAGCAACAATCCAATTTCAAACTCAATCAAAGTACATTGCACTTTTCAAACGATTCCTATCTACTCCGAACACTGTCGTATTTCTGTTTTGTATTGGGGGGGGGGTGATCAGCACAACCCAGGCAGTGTTGACAAATCTAGGTATCAAATTCGCAGCAAGAGTTTAACACGCAAACTGTAGGAAGAGAGCATTTTGGTGTTTCGGTGTTTTCATGATGGCGGAACTGTGACCGAGATAAAAACCATTTGGAGGCTCTTAACTCTCGCATAGTTCACGTGTCGAAACGAAGATAAAAAAATCTGCTTTAAAACTTACCCATATCTGAACGATCCATACTTTAGGAGGTTCCAAAGAACGTCCAAAGCGGACAATTCTTGCGAAACACCCGTTCGATTTATTTAGCGGCCCTCTCTGCGGCATACAGCCTGACACACTAGTCAACCTGGCCTCCCAGAATGCACCGCGGCCGATTCACTGGCGAGCTTGAAGCCTAAATGGTGCCGTTATATGCCACATAACTGGTGAATTTAATCATTTTGTGAATATGCCTTTATTAAGGATTTTAGCCAAAAGTCGAACTATCGTCAGTACGGCTCTTTAACAACACACAATTATATGTATGAAAAGATGGTTCGTTGAGGAAAAAGGGTTAGTGTGTTTTGAGGTCAAGGGTTCAAGGTTTTGCAAGTGACAAAGATGTAGCTAACGTTTGTGGAGTCACAACGACCTGAGGGAATGCTACTACAAACCAGGCATTACGTAGAAATCACTCTCTAGACGACGAAACGGGACCATCTTTTTGGCGCCAAAAGTCGGGGAGCCCTATTATTCAGTTGTAAAAATTACACTCTCGACCTCTCGCGCAGCTAACCAGTAATTCCTGAAATAAAAGGCCCAGTACATAGCATAGTATTAGCTATTGCTTAGCTGTGGTGCAGCTTTCTTCAAAGACATTGTTAAACTTTGAAAGCAATTTAAAATCAGCTGAACTGTGACTCACTTTGAATACATTAAATAAAAGTGGAAGTTATAATTCGAAAAATTTCTTATTTTATCATAAATTAAATTTAAAAGGAGATTGAAACAATGTATGGTAGTAATAAAATCTTACCCACTCAACTATTTCTTCATGGATACATCTAGGCCTATCTGTCCCTAACAGGTGTATGCTCTGTCCTAAATAAATGCTACCTTTTAGCAGAAAAACGTGTAATTCCTGTCTCTTGGTTCCTTTTCTGTAACAAATTTTTGAATCAGTTCTGCTGTATCTGCTGAAAATCAGAAATGCAAGTGCACAATATGCCACAAAAGCACTGTAATGATTCAATAGTTTTTAATTACTATATAATTTATACTCCAAACATGACTTTTATATACTACATGTTTTTTTTCTAATGGTGTGCTTATCCTCATCACACTTTGTGATTAACTTAAGAAAATTGTGAATTGTTATTGTATCTTTGTCCATATAACAATAAGCACATCACACACAATTAAATCAATGAAAGCAGTTATTGGCTAACAGCTATATCATTAATTTCTATAAGAAAAAATTTGATTGAAAACTTATTTTAATAAGAAGATTGAAAACTATGAGTTATTCTTTTTAATAACAATAATAGTTACAAGAGCAGTAATCAGTATATACTAGAGGCCTGTAAGCCATGCTTGATCATGCTCACTATCAGTTATTTCCCCATATTCATTGTGCTGACATTGTGAAAGTATGTTACTTCTAAAAAAATAAAATAAAACTAAAGAATGTTCATTTATATAGCTTAATATTGCAACATTGTGTAAGTGTTTGCAAGACTAATGAGAGTTACAAACTCCCAATTCATTTTTCTTGTGAGGATTAAATATATCAGGACAAAGGTAATTTTAGTTCCATAAAAAAGAGTTATATTTTCAAATATGTGATTATAGCACTAAAAAATATAAGTATCAAACTAATGAAATGTTTACCATTTAATATTTTCTATAAGCATGCTGATAGTGGACTTTTGACCATGTAGATTAGCACTTTACTCACTAATGGATGAGTAACATGCAATCCCATCTTATGTGAAGCTTACAATCCAATACACAAAACTATTTTTAAAGAGCAGTTTGTACAGTCAGGGAGCCAGTGTAAGCTCAGTTTAAGTAGTGCAAAGTGCCTAAGGGTATACACAATTCATTGTAATTCATAACATTGTGAACAACCCAACATATCCCAATGTAAACTTTTCTTAATTAATGCAATAAGTCTAAACTTGACACATCAATACAATGCTCATCATAATTTAGAAAAATGTCAGCAATCAAATGGATAAACTAGTGCAGAAGGCATTTGCATGTGTGTAGTAAAGAGAAAGTGTATGAAGATTGCCTGTTGTAAATTACAAAGAACACTACTGGTTTTAGTCACTAGCAGTATGATACATATCTCTATCCAATTTATAAACTCACCAGAGATATGTGTATATATAAAATGTGGTTGTTTAGGTATCCAACTTTTTAAAGAGTGGATAAAAGAATGAGAGTAACAAACTTTTTATCAGTTGTCTAATAAAAAAAATATTCTCTAGTTCAGAAAGTACTTTTTTTAAATATAAGAATAAGTTAACATGCAAAATCAAAAAAGGTTATGGCTAGCAGAAGCTAGAGATTAGTGAACTTTTGCCCCCTCTTACAAGACATTATATATGTAACAGAGCATAAGGATAATGTGATATAGGAATCCAACACTGTAAGAAATGAGGTGCCAACAATTATTGTATTACTGTGAAAATTAAAAGGAGAGAATGGGACTTATAAGCAAGCTCTTTAAGTCATTCATAGCATTGGTAATTACCAATCTCACCTCCCATTTCCTCTAATCTCCCCAGCTCAATTTCAAGTCACCTACCATTAGCAGGTTCAAGAAGCATAAATGAAGTCAGGTATGGCAGACAGTCATATCTGTAGCAATTTATACATATAGTATCATTTCCTTTCCCCAGCTAAATTAAAAACTGTCCAAATGATCCAATCTCTCTTTATATTTTTATTTCTTGATCACCCTTGAACTGTGAATTCCCTATATAAGGATGGAGTTTTATTTTTCAGTGTAACTGTCTGAAATTTATTTTGTTAAAGTTTTTTGGCCATAACCTGATATTGCTGTACAAATTCTTATCTGTAATGTCATTTCAAGGAACACACACACATTATTTTTTTAGGAGGGAACCATATCAACAGATGGAATAAATGTTTCAAAATCTCATATTAATTCCAATTAAAAGATTCAGTAACTTAAATACAATGAGAAAATTAAAATAAAATATCTATATACAACACTAACAATAAATTACAAAGGTTTTGCATTAAAAGAGATAGTCTTGAGCCACAAAGCTCAACACGATATGCACACAACTGCAGCTGGGACAGAGCAGCAGGCAGTGATGGTGTTGATAAGGGTCATATGTAGGATGTATGTAAGTGATAACAGGAGAAGAGAATGAGGAGAGAACAATCTAAAATATTCTGTAAGTGAAATCAATAACAGTCAAACAAAAGCCCAAGTTATATATTTCTTCTCTTTTCTTCTTTTTCGGTTTTGTTGTTGTTGTTTTTTGAGCAGTTCATCCAATTTGCTTTATGTTGGTGCATGCAGTCATGCAATACTGCAGGTTGTCTTGTTCACCAACTAAAATAAAAAGGACTAATAACTTCAGTAAAGATTTGTGAAATGCAGTTGATTGAACAAAGTCTCAGGAAGAACATTTTCAGAAATCACAACATAATGTTATAACCCACCTTATTTGGTCTCATAAATCAAAGGTTCAAATGATTTGCCAAGAATCTGATTTTAGTGACAGATATAAGTTATAAGCAGCAAGTAATTGGTGGTGGTGGTGGGTGTGTGATGGGTGCCATGATGTTTCCACCAACAATATACCTTTACTACAAGTCCATGTTACCAAAGTCATAAGGACAAAAGAGAGATAATCAAATTCGATCTTGTTGCTGGTGGTCGCTGAAATGATAACAAGAAGTGGACTGGACAAATTAACAATGCTTAATCTATATTTGACTAGTGAGTTTTACATTTCTCTATTGTCTGAAGTATATTTTCAGGGAACTTGGGTGTCATTTTCTATGTAACAAGAAATAAACTGCAATAGAATGCTCAGCATCACTTCGAAAGAACAGTGTGGCAGAGTAAATTTGCCTATCCCTATTTCTAAACTTAATTATTATATAAATTGTTAAATGTCAAAGTGACCCAACCATGCATACTGCTTGTGCTGATATTTTTAAGTGTCAAAGTTGGAAGTAAACAACTACATAAAGAATGTGCTAGGCTTGCATTTGTAATCTAAACTGGTTTTTAGGTGAATTATTAGTTTTTATTATCCAATGGTTAAAAATTACAACAATACCAGCCAATGGGCTGAGATCAAAAGTTTGCCTGCTGTAAAGATTTATATTGTCTAATCACTTTGAATTTGGAGTGGCATAGTCCGGTCATGAAAGGTAGCCATTAGCTTAATGGTGAGTTAATTGACTTATTGAGAGAGAATGGACTTAGAAATATTTTATATATTTTGCTATTGATATGTTATACATGTGTTTTATGTAGAGATGTGTTATACAAGGAGACTATTATTTCTATACAAATTGTGAACTATGAATTGTGTATGTAGTATGATAAACACTTGACACTGTTTCTAGTGAACCTGTTCAAAACTATTATGTTGTATTTATTATGCTGTGTGCCTGTATCATGCTAATAAATATTGTTGCAGGAAACTGCAAGTTGAGACTTGAATGTAAGAAAGAATGGAGTTAGAGATGAATAAACTGGAAACTTAGCATTTGTTCCCTGATTATATTTTACAGGGAAGAAGCAATCTTTGTTTTACCTGAATTTCCCAGTTTACCAGTTTATAAGCCACTACAACTGTAACAGATTTGAGAAGTTTCAACCCCCAGTGTGTAAATGTAAGGTACACGGCAATATGTTGATGTATGGTGGCAAGTTATGCTGACTACATTGTGGAATTTCTGGTACAAGGAAGTTACTGGAAATTGCTACAATTGTTGTTCAGCTTAAGAGAACTAATAAGGTGGAATGCCCATATTAGCCTCGAGAGTATAGCTGCTCATCAGTGTACTACAACAGGCAAGAGAAACATGTGAAACCCCTTGTGATAATAAACTTGTATCTTTGTTACAAAGCACATAAACAAATATTATGGCTTTGTCTAGACAATGTTACATACAAACTATTTAATTATCACTATAATCTCTATAACTCCATTTCTGCTCTCTGATAAGAACTATCCTGTGATTTATATTGACACTAATCTGTTGAATCATGTGTTAGGATATAAGACTGTAAAAATATTGAAATTATTTTAATGTGGTTCATGGAAACATTAATGTCAAGTAATCTTCTCATTGTATATTTGATTTGTCAATTTAATAAATTTACTGACCTTCTTACACATATTGATAACAATGTGTTGGAAAGATAGTGGGTAGATGGGGAGCTCAATAAATAGAGATTAAAAGATGGATTTATCTTTTCCTTTGGCAAGAAGTTTCCATCTACAAAAATATTGAGTATCATTCAATAAATGTTTCTCTTTAATGTTGTGGAAGAGAGAAAATGTTTATAGTGTCTGCAAATCCATCAAGTGAGAGAGACAAGTGTTGAATTATAAAGAATTATTAATAGAATAAATTAAGATTCTCATCACTTGTAATTAGTTATTAATGATTAAATAATAATAATAATAATAATCATAACCATTAACTAGGTGGTGTTAGTGTCACACAGAAGAATTATAGCTAATGAAACAAATGATAAAACATCCAATCAGAAGCTAACCATATAGTCAATAAATCGTCTAAACAAAAGGCAACCATACAGCCAATCAAACAACCGATCAGCCAGCAAATCAAAATCAAATTTTCTGTTATGATCTTTGATTTATTATTTTCATTGAATAATGATGGCTAGGTACGTTCCAGAGACCTAAACTCAGTTCAACTCGCTTGTTTCAAATAATAAAACGATTGTTTTAAAATTCTAATCAACTTTTCTTAATTAAATGATTTTTCTATAAATTCAAAGCAAACACAAAGCAACTTATAAAAATAGACGATTAATAAATAAGAGGGGAAAACACTTGTAAGCAGTTCTGGATTTTCTGTAGTAAATGTCCATATCTTCATCAGTAGTAGAAATGGTAAGCAATACAGTGATTGTGGTACCATTATTAACACTTCTAACAATTGTTTCTGTCTGTTGATCGCAATTTTGGTCTCAGATACCATGACTTTGCAGCTGCTCACTAGAAGTGGGTCAATCCTGTCATTGTCTGGCAGTTTATGCAGATAACTTTCTAGTTGTGATGCTGCTTCCACGTGTCTCATGTAGCTAGCTCCGGGCGTTACTTTTGCTCTTACATTCCACAGTTTCTTAACTTCTAATCTGAGATCCTGGCATTTTGCAACCTTTACCCTTTCTTATTCTGTCATTTGATACAGCAATGTCAACGATTATTGCTGCCCATCTTGGTTTGTTTTTGTTCACATCTTCAATGCATTACTGCCTTCATGCAAGGACTACACAATCTATACGTATCTCAGTCTTAGACAATTTTAACTTTGTCTGTTTCAGTGACTATTTCTGACTGGTACATCATGATTCTTTCCGGAGTTTTGATAGTACTGTTTCCAAAGAGATTTCTATAAATAATATTTCCCTCCTCCTGCTATATGCTCCGCAATGTTCCGGCTTTTAAAAATTAAAAGAAAAATCAAAAGCAGATATTCAAATAGTTTTCCATTATCTCATCATGCTGTTGCACAATCGGCATTTACACTCCTTTTGTGTTCTTGTTTTGCGTGATGTACGCTTGAACATGTGCAACAAGAATAAAAGCTTTTGTCTCGGTTTTTATACGCACACCCTTCTCTCTCCCTTTCTCAGCTACATGGTTTTAAGGCTTTTGTTATCTTACTGCTTTTATGCACATATTGATCAGAGAGAGAGAGAGAATTTTTTTTTTTATTCATTTGTTGGCTGACGTATGTTTCGCCTTCTTCCTCCGTGTTTCATTGCTTTCTGCAACCCATTGCTTCACTTCTTCTTTCATTAGCTTATTCTGTTTTTGGGGGGACATATTATACAAACCTATTATTATTATTATTATTATTTGTAGGTGTTGCTGATGATGATAATGATTCTCATTACGCTTTTACAATTCGGTTAACTGATCGTGAAGTTTGGTCCAGGAATCCTATCAGGATTCTGGAAGATCCAAGGTTTTGCTGTTGACGTTGGGCACTTCCAAGGAGTGTTGTTTTTAGCATTGGGTCAAGTCTGTGGTTTTCTGGCAGAATATTCAGATTACTTTCAAGATCGTTTGTTCATATGATCTGTTTCCCAGAGTTCCTGTTATTACTGGTATAACCTCTGCTTTTACATTCCATAATCTCGGGATTTTTAGTCTGAGATCCTGCTATCTTTTCTCTCTCTTTTATTTTATTACGATGCTGTTACTTTTTACAGCAACATCGATAGTTGCTGCCGTCCTGTTGAACTTGTTGATATCTATAATGTTCGTTTTTAGACCGGAAATACGGGACTTGTTCTTATTTCGAAATCCCAAAGTTTGAACAATTAACTTCCTTGGTTCCGATGACTACTTTTGGTTGACTCTCGTACTCTTAGCTCATGTGATTTTCTCTACATCACGGCTCTTATCTAATCGCATGGGTGCTGCACGTGCCCACCAACATGTTGTGTGAAGGGAAACTAACCAAACAAACTAATTTCTAGCCATTTCAATAGCTCAGTGCTAAAGCCATCGTCGCGTTGTTCATCCATCACCACCCCACCCTAGTTTCCTCGGTTGTAATTATAGCTCAAAGTGTGGTTATGTACGGCGCACAAATGTCACATATTGCACTGTAGAGCTAGATTATTGTTTTCCAAGAGATCACTAGCATGTGCAAGGACCCATCTTTGGTAGTGTGTACCATATGTATGTCAGAGATCCACATGGCATGCACGTGATTGAATAAAACTCATAGACTGGACACAGGAGATCCGCAAAAGACCAATAATCCCAGTACTCAATAGGTCAATGACACTTATCGCAGATAGGTCAAGGACCCATACAGATGCAAAACACACACACACACACACACACACACACACACACACACACACACAGAGACGAAGTTAATTAATCATTCGCTTTGTAAGGTGTTTGCCCAACACAAAATGTGGTCTAAAGAGTCCAAAAGTTAAGAGCACGCATACACAGACTGCCTAAATGATTTTTAAGACAAAATCTAGTGCATACTGTATACAGTAAATTTGTTCTTCATGTAAAGCACAGAAATCGATGACTCATTTCAGTAAACTATGAATATAGATCGATGACAATAGTACAACGCAATTGCGGTGTCACTGTGTGACACAACGCCACCCTAGTTAATGGTTATAATTATTATTATTAATCATCCATAACTAATTACAAGTGATGTGAATCTTAATTCATGTTATTAATAATTCTCCAGAAGACACCACTCGTTTCTCTCATTTGGCAGATATTGGGTGCTGTAAACGTTTTATCTCTTCAACAACTTTAAAGACAAATATCCATTGTCACACAATATTTCCGTAGATGGAAAACTTCTTACCAAAGAGAAGATATATCATCTTTAATCTATATTTACCGAGCCCCCATCCACCCACTATATCTCCAATATATGGTTATTAATATATGTAAGAAGATCAATAAATATAACAATAAATTAATCAACAATCAAATATACATATAGCAAATACAATGGAAAGATTTCTTGACATCAATATTTCCATGAACCATATTCAAATAGTTTCAATGTTTATACAGTCTTATATCCTAACACAAAATTCAACAGATTACTGTCAATATAAATCACAGGATAGTGATTTAGATTCAGAGAGCAGAAATGGAGTTATAGGGAGATAATCCATAATAGTGTGTACATAACCTTACCTAGGGGATGTCGCAATATTCTTTCGAAAGCTTTCATAACAAAGTCACAAGGTTATTGTCACAACAGAATTGTCAGTCTCACAGGTCTTCTAGCAGGCTGTAGAATGTTCCATCAGCCACTGTTCTCTAGAGACTAGTCAGGATGCTCCTTCACTGTATTGGTACCTTCAAGCAGAACAACAAAATAGCAATTTCCAGCAGCTTTCTACCAGAAATTGCATGATGTAGTTGACCATACTTTGCCACTATACATCAACACTGTGCAGTGTATCCTTACACTTACACACTGGGGTAGAGACTTCTCGAATCTTCTATGGTCATAGGGGTTTATAAATCAGTAAATCGGGAGATCTAGTAAATTAAAAGTCTGCATCTTCCATTTTAAAATATAATCAGGGAACAAATGCTAATTTTCCAGTTTATTCATCCATAACTCCATTCTTTCTTACATTCAAGTCTCATCTTACAAAATTCCTGTAACAATATTTATTAGCCCGACACACACACACACACACACACACACACACACACACACACACACACACACACACACACACACACACACGCACGCACGCACGCACACACACGCGCGCGCACATACACACACACACACACACACACACACACACACACACACACAGCATAATAAATGCAACATAAAAATTTTATGAATGTGTTCACTAGAAACAATGTCAAGTGTTTAGCATACTGCATGCAAGAATCATAGTTCACAATTTGTAGAAATAATAGTCTCCTCACAAAATACATTTCTACGTAAAACGCAAGAATAGCACATCAATAGGAACATGCATGAAATATTTATAAGTCCATACTTTCCCAATCAGTCAGTTAATTCACCAATAAGCTAATGGCTACCTTTCATGACTGGATATCTTTCTTCCACACCAAATTCAAAGTGATTAGAAATTACAATCCTTTTCAACGGGTAAACTTTAGATCTCAGCTGGTCTCATTCTTGTAAATCTTAACCATTGGATTATACAAACTATTCATTCACCTAAAACTGGTTTAGATTAGATCAGCAACTTTCTAGCATATTCTTCACCTGAGTTGTTTACTCCAAAAATATCATCATAAGCAGTGTCTAAGGTCGGGTCACGTTAGCATTGGCAACAAAGATATAATTATTAGGTACAGAAATAGGGATAGGCAAATGTACTCAGCCACACACTGATTAAAAGGCAGGTAAACAACATGCATCACAAGGCACACTCCCTTCATAATAATCATATTAATAAACGAAACGATTTCTCGTTTCAATTTTAGATTAAAAATATAAATGCTTATGATTACTGACCAATAAATGTTTTAAAATAATTCTGGCCAGTAATTTTGTGACCGATAAATTTTATTTTTTATGCAAAAAGTTCAACTTCTGGTTGGCAAAACCTGAACATTGGTTGGATTGTCTTTGTCGAAATCAATTAAACCACTCGGGGGAGGGATGGGGGATGCCATATTACTAAGCTTCTGAGATAATTAGTAAATGTATCTCTGAAGTAATGAAAATGAATATGTAGCATGGCTCAAAGATGCTTTTTTTTAAAAAAAAATATAATTATATATTTTTTTTTCTCTATATGCACAAGGCCATGTGCGGGTTATCAGGTCAGGAAGCAAGTGGTGCGAAGAAAAAGAAGTAACACTTGATGCACACTTCAGGAGTGGAAGAGGAAAACAAGGCCGACCGAGCATATCAAAACAGCCGTTTGTGCTCATAATTTACTGGTGCACGTGTAACGTACGGATGAATAACAAGTTATAGCGAATCACGCTGGTTTTCTCAAACACAGCAGCTTTATCAAATAAAAGACTGAGGTAGGTGGGTGTGTGGGTGAACGGGTGCATGGGACTGAGTTCTAAATCATGTGCTCGAAAAAAGAAAAGAAAAGAAAAGGAAAGGACTTGTGCATTTTTTATACTTTTACACACGTCCGGGTCTTAAATATCAGTGAGAAGCTGGGCCAGAGTTGATTAAAGGGTAGATCACACCGAAACCAGTACACGTACTGAAGTGCGGCGATTTCCTTGTTGAAGATGATGTTGCGCGTGTGCATTTATTGGCACGCAGACGAAAGGACTGTCCTTTAAAATTAAAGTGATACTGGCTAGTTAACGAACAACGAAAATGTCGACAAACCACCCAAATTTATGTCATTCTTACTTTAATCTGGACCCAGTTCAGGATCTGTTGCTCAAAAAAGAATTTAAAAATAAATGTAAACATAATTCTTTAGTAAATATTAATTTTCAATAATGAACAAAAATAAATACACTTTTTAAGCATTTCGGGGAACCTCGGTGGCAATGAGGTTAAGGCATTATAGATTCAAAAAATAGATGACGGCCTTTTTTCGCTACTGCAATTTTTCTTGATTGACCCTCAGCATCAGCTTAGTGGCCATAACTACAAATTTCTCTGACCCTGAGTTATTATAGATTACTATAAAATTTTAACTTTGATTTAAAAAATAAATTAAAAGCAGAATTTGGAATTGGATATGAAACTCAGTAAAACTGCCATTTTAATGCAGTAATGTTTCAATCTTTGCCGCTAACAGCACTGACTGGTATTTTTTTTTCTTTCTTCTTCCCTTCTACAATCAATTCTCTTTGACAGGGCAACGAGCGGTTAGAAGCGAGGGTTACTGTAGTGCTGCCACTCGCACCTGTTTTTTCACCTCCCATTTCCCCAGTCTCAAGACCGCGCACTTGTCATGTTATCTCCATCAAGTCCAGTCACTCTTGCCAAAAGACGAGTCCTGTCGCTCTTACTAAAAGACATTGTCCAGCTACTCTTGCCGGAAGATGAGTCCTGTCATTCTCCTGAAAAAGTCCAGTCTCTCATACTGAACCACCAGCCCAGTCACTTTTACTGAAAGATACTCTGATGTCAAACTTCTTTCACAAGCATTTTTTACTGACCACGTGCTGTTTACCAGCTGCTGTCTTTTTTTTGCTAATGTATATATTCTTTTGTTAAATTTTGTTGTTCTTTATTTTTTCAAACTGACAATAGTATTGAGTGTATAAGTTAGTGTTAGGCAGAACTTAAAGTGTTTACAGAAACGTAAGTAAATACACACAATAAATGTTTACAAATGTTATGGTCCTGTTATGGATATGTAGGACAGTGTATCAATATGCATTTATTACGTTAGTTATACAATTCACTACATCAGTAAGTCATTCAGTAAATATTGCAATATTTTACCTTTTTTTAAAGAAAGAAGAATAACTTTTTATAATAGCATATCCCAGTATAAATTCAACAATTTTATTGTATATCTTAAGCCTGTAGCCTGTGCATATTAATTAATTAATCAGCAAATATAGGTAAAATAATAAGCGATCAACAGTTCCACAATCAGTCAACCATACACTTAAACTACAATCGACAAGAATGCTGATTTTAATCCATACACTTAAACTACATCGAAAATAATACTGATTTTAATCCATATACATAAATTACATGACAATAATGATGATTTTAATCCATACACTTAAATTACGTCGACAATAATGATGATTTTAATCCATACACTTAAACTACGTCGACAACAATGATGATTTTAATCCATACACAAACTACATCGACAATAATGGTGATTTTAATGCATACATTTAAACTACATCGACAATAATGGTGATTTTAATGCGTACATTTAAACTACATCGACAATAATGGTGATTTTAATGCGTACATTTAAACTACATCGACAATAGTGATGATTATAATGTATGAGCATGTTCGTGAGTATGGACAAGTGCATTTATTAGTGTGTATGTGTGAATATGCTTGTGCGGTACGTACGTATGCTTATGTATAAATGGAAGGGGAGAAAGAATAAGCAAGACAAAACGGATGGGGTGGACTATGGAGAGATAGTTAAAAGGGGGGATGGAGAACAAATAAATTAGTCGAATATTTAAAGTGTACGACAGTTTGCTATTTAATTTAATCAGTCACGTGAATTGCAAAGAACAACAGCGCTTGTGTGCAACCTTCCACCCCACCCCCAACCACTAATCTATTATTTTCATTAAAAATAACTCACACAATCAAAAGGAATTGTAACGGGTCAATTTTTTCCCCATGACAACCCAAATGACAAGGTTTCCCATTATGTTTATTGCTTTCTGATGATGGGCTGCCATGGAGAAACGTAAGGGTGTTTTATTATTTTTTTTAAAAAAAAGAAACCCTCTCATCATTCACTCTATTTTGGGCCGCAGTTTTTGCTGTCTTGGGTGGTGGGTGGATAATGAGGAGATCACACAACGACTCGATAAATAACGCTCGCCTAGAAAGGTCGGTTGACTAGTGCAACCTATGTAAATATTACACCCGGACTCTGTACACACTCTAGTTTTGTTTCAGTGCCATTATATTTATATTTAAAAGCAACAACAAAATCCAGACTCCATATGTGGCGTCCTCAGTAGTCTTGTCTGATTGTCGAGCATTTTGACGCCATCTTCGGGCAACTTGTGACCCAGCTAGTTTGCAGACACGATCGATCGAGCTGACCTAGTTTTCTGGTACTTTAGATTTTAGATAGAGGGTCTGAGGTCGACTGCCCTTGTCAGTTCAACTCAGCCCACCATTTGCGGATGCAGTGACTTAGCTTCCCGACCTGCTAGCAGACTTCGTCAAGCTGGAAAAGAGGTGGACGATATTTCAGTGGTCCAACATCTAGATTTGAAAAGTACTAAGTGGTTTGCAAGTGAATT
Organism: Sinotaia quadrata; assembly: GCA_028829895.1. Taxonomy (NCBI): domain Eukaryota; kingdom Metazoa; phylum Mollusca; class Gastropoda; order Architaenioglossa; family Viviparidae; genus Sinotaia; species Sinotaia quadrata. The sequence continues at coordinate 133,508,300 of CM054180.1, read as the reverse complement.
ATTTTTTTTCTTTTCTCTCGACAAGCCCCAGCTAGATGCTCAATGCAACAAAAAACAATGACCATGGATTTAAATTTAAAAAATAAATGTTTATCTAACATAAACTGGTATTTCACATGAGTTGCGATTTAATCACTAAAATAGGTATAACCGGGGATTCACACACCACAGAGAAAATGCACAGAGAAACACACTCATAAGATCAAAGCTACTGATACTACTTGAACAGCTCGAACGAGTGTCATCACTTATTTGCTTAACATTTCAGGAGGTGGAGTGGTTTGTGCGGTGATCGCACTTGCCCACACCACCCTGCACAGTCTCAACATGCTCTGGTTGGTTATAAATATCACATAGCCTATCTAAACCCGAGGTAAGGGTAGATTCAGTCAACTGGACAGCTCAACCTGGCGTTCAAGCTAACCAAATGTGTACCAGGGGTAGATCTCGCAAGTGAAAGCACAAACAGGATCTGGTTCTGAGAAGTCATTTATTAATAAAGTATTAATAATTTCAACTTCTAGCACAAGTCTAAATTATTAATAGTTCTGTGGCACATCAACACCCTAGTTATTGGTTATGATTATTATTACTCATCCATAACTAATTACAAGTAATGAGAATCTTAATTTAGGTTATTAATAACTTTCCAGAAGACACCACTAGTCTTTCTCACTTAGCGGATATGCAGGTGCTATAAACGTTTTCTCTCTTTCACAAGATAAACATTTACTATCACACAATATTTCCATAGGTGGAAACTTCTTATCAAAGGATAAGATAAATCCATCTTTAATCTATATTTAGCGAGCCCCCATCCATCCACTATCTCTCCAACATATGGTTATCAATATGTGTAAGAAGGTCTATAAATGTATTAAATCAACAATCAAATATGCATATAACAAATGCAAAGAAAAGATTATTTGACATCCATTCAAATAATTTCAATGCCTATACAGTCGTATATCCTAACACATAACTCAACAGATTAATATCAATATAAATCACAGGATAATCCTTATCAGAGTACAGAAATGGAGTTACAGAGAGATAAGTGACAATAGTTTGTACATAACCTTGTCTAGATGCTGTTGCAAAAGTCTTCCACATGCTTTTATAGCAATGTGACAAGTTATATTGTTCACCATAGAATAGTCGATTCTTCACATATTTCTCTAAAGCTGTAGAATACTCTATGAGCCACTGTTCTCTCAAGACTAATCTGGGCATTCCTTCACCGTATTAGCTCCCTCAAGCAGAACAACAATATAGCAATTTCAGTGACTTCTTTATACCAGAAATTCTATGATGTAGTCAAGCATTCCTTGCTGCCCATACATTAATAGACTGCAGTGTATCCTTATACTTACACATTGGGGGTAAAGACTTCTTGAATCTACTATGGTCATAGTGGTTTATAAATCAATAAATTGGGAAATTCCAGAGATTCTAGAATTATAAAATGCTGTTTCTTCCTTGTAAAATACAATCAGGATAACAAATGCTAAGTTTTCCAGTTTATTCATCTCTAACTCCATTCTTTTTATGTTCAAGTCTCAACTAACATGCATTCGGTATAATAAATACAATATAATAGTTTATTTAGTTCACTATAAACTATGGCATGTTTTTTATTAAATTTTATTAAATTCATTTTTACCTTGTTAATCAATTATTGTAGTTGGTTATTTATGCAAATAGACCGATAGGATTGGCTGGGGGCGAATGAGTCGAGAAAAAGGAGATTGAATGCATAATTAACTATAATTGTTTAACGTTTCCCAGTCCGTTCTTTGTACACAAGTTTGCCTTATTAATTAATGGCTTAAACTACAAGCGTTAAATTTGATCAGACTGAAGGGTGAATTTGAGCAGCCAGTCTGTTTCCAGAATAGGAGGAACTAATTTTAATAAACATAAATTCTACATTCTGAAATAGGGTCTATAAATAAACACTGGACACGTAACACTAAGTTAAATTAAAATTTCAAAAGATAGCAACATACTGCACAGTAATTCTTTATTCTGAACATGCCAACAAGCGACCTCTACATAAATAGATACTTACAGAGAAACTGGATTATAATATTATGTATATTAGTTTTAATTCATGGCTATGTTCGATACTATTTTCGCCCGGTCTCGTCCAGATCTGACCGATGTATTTCATGCCTTAACATTCTCTTTTCATACGTGCACAGAGATTTTGGTGATGTAACTGCTTGTGTGTGGGTGTGCGGGGTGGGATCACCACCCTCCACCTTATAAAACGACTGATTTAATTATATTTACTTGCTTTTCAGTCCTGAAATGCTATATAAAATCATTGAACATGCGTCGGGAACCTGGATCACTGTCTGCCACTGTGTCATAGTCGACTTAGTAAAGGGGTCAGAAGTCAATATCTCTCGGCAGCAGGTTTATTTCGAGCTCTGGTTAAAGCACTCCACATGGTCTCGGTCTAGTTTACATCTCGAATGTTTTCGCTCAGCACATAACATCGTATTGAACTGAGTGGAATGAGCCTAGGAAACTTTTGGGAAAACAAAGACCAGAAGGGCAAGTTATACGTATTCCCAGCAATGAGGTGGGGGGGGGGGGATGTCTAGGTTTGTTGCATTGGCCGCTGTGGCGGGAATCTTCGCTAGCAGATCGATAGGCTGTTGGGTACGGGACCTCTTTCTATCGATTCGTCAATTGTGTATAATCTCAGTTGAGATCGAGGGCTTATTTGTCTTTAACTCTCAACAGTTCACGTTATAATATCAGTAAAATGCAGCTCAGTGAATACAGCTGCCTTCTCACGCGTGCATTTAATAACACTGAACAGTGCAATAAACCTTAACTGCGCGGTGATTTTCTGCATGTTTCAAAATAAAAAAAAGGAAACAACAACAACAAAATTAAATCTATAAAGCCATTATCGACGCAAAGAAATGATTATCATTGAGTGCATTGGGTTGTGTGAGGGGACATATTATTTAAAACTAAATTACACAGACACAAACACACATTCACATGAATGTAAACACTTATAAGCGTTTGTATGTAGAGGAAGATATTGCGTACTGAAGAAAAATATTACTTAATATTTCTTCCTAACCATTCTCAATGGTCAGCAGAAATAACTGTAAGAAATAAAATTACTGCCTTACTGTGGACCTTTAATTTGTGAATGTATAACTGATCAATGCGAGTCACAATGTAGAGCATGTAAAGTATATAATGACGTCACGGCTATTGAAACTAAGCACGCTTAAGAGTGATGTCATCAGCATGAACCAAAGCTAAGTTTACTTTTTCGTCTTAGTTTCTTTTTTCTCCTACTTTTTTTTTCTTTAGGCACTAAGGTAAATAAAAATAAAAAAAACGGCCAGTTTTCATTTCTTTAATCATACAGACTAGCGTTTTAGTTTTAGTGATGAAGGTAATATATGTCGCATTAAGGTTTGCCATTAGTAGGGGCAGACTTGATTCATGAATAAACATATATAGAAGTCCATAATAGTCTTTCTTTTTCTTTTTTCTACTTTTTCTCTCTTTTTCTTTTAATTCACTGAAATTTATACTGTCATTCCTTAAACTGATTGTTAATAAAACACAAATACAAAACCCCTTGAACAAAGAAAACAAACGAGATACAAAATACATACATTAAATAAAATTTTAAAATAAAAATTTCATAAAGCAAGGACACCACCTCCCTCCTCCGCCATTCTTAATATACTTTCTTTAAAAATAAAACTTGTTGCTCAGCATGCGGGAAACCTTCGCTGTAAAAGACCGGATGTTAATTAAGGAATTTTAAAATAAGTTTCGAATAAATAAAATGCAGCATAACTGATTACAAAATTTTAAAAAACAACAACCAAGAGTAGTATATCTTTCTTCTAACATTTTAATTCATAAAGTGCTGTTGTTTGGGGTGTATAGAGGTGCGGACAGGCAGGGACGTGGGGTGTTTTATATTGAAAGAAGTGCGTGTTAAATATTAACAGCAAGATGTAAGCCACTAGAGTGCGTAGTTGTCTGCTCCTTGACGCATCGGAGAAAAGACGTGAGATTAAGTAACAGCACTCTATTATTTAAAAAAGTAATAAATACAATGATATATATAACTACTTTTAAGTGCATTACAAATGACAGCAAATGACGTAAACTTTTCAGTCTCACCAATAAATCCACCTACACCGTGCATTAAAATAAATAAAAGCAAAGTATAAACATCATCATGCATACATTGTCGTACATGCGTGTGTTGTTCTGCTCGTCAATCTCAAAGATACTAAAGCAGACGTACGAGTCAGTAGTATGGAGAAAACGGAATTCGTTTTAATTTCTTAAACAAACAAACAAAAACCAACAACGTCATCAACAACAAAATCAATGCGAAAATTACTAAACAAGCAGAAACAGCAATAAAATAATTCAAACACCACCAACAAAAATTTCAAACAATAAAACTATTTATTACTACACTTCACAAGTAGCACAGCTACTTATAGATAACTTTTACCTCCAGCTCTATTTTTACTTCACACTTCTACTGACTTTATTACTTCTACTTCCAGCTCTCCTATTACTACACACTTCTACTGCTTTTACTACTACTTCTAGCTCTACTGTCAGTGCACACTTCTACTGCTATTATAACTCTTTCAATTGCTATTCTTACTATGCACTTCTTCTACTTCCAGCGTTACTGTTACTACACACTTCTACTGCTATTACTACTACTTCAGTGTTTCTGTTTCTATGCTCTTCTACTGCTAGTACTTCTATTGTACTTCTGCTTTGTAATAATGTTATCCAGATAAAATTTCACACCTAAGTTCTGATTTGATTAAGCCAACAACATTTTATTTGAGTGAGCACATTAATGTGGAAATTAGTTTATTACAATGACATTGGGAAGTGTAACTTAACAACATTATGTTTAAGGGAGTTCGTAAATTAATGTGGAAATTAGTTTATTACAGATAAACTGGGTAGTGTGACCTGCAACTTTCTTATCTCAGTGAGTTCGCGCATTAATGCGGACACTAGTTAATAATACGAGACAGAAGTATAACTTGCAACAGTTAGCACTTACTTGAGTGTTGGGACCTGCGTTTCATTTCATTGAGGCATTTGTTGCATAGAGATTTGGGTTGAATACAGAAGTAGGATTCATAGAGATTTGGGTGGAATACAGAACTAGAATCCATAGAGATTTGGGTTGGATACAGAACTGGAATGCATAGAGATTTGGGTTGTAAAGAGATACGAGTTGTGTAACGATTTAGGTTGCATAAAATTTCGATTGCTCAGTGGCTGGACTGCAAGTGGAATGGATTTCATAGGAAAATAGGTAGAGATCTGAATTACCAAGTGACCTGAGTAACATAAAGATTTCTGTTGTGATTAGATAAAAAAAAAATGAAAATTAATATTTAAATGTATTTTTACAAATTCTGTGCAGGCAGTTAATTGCAGAAACCATAACATTATTCCGCTTAAATATATTAGCACACAACAACAGTGTCCGTAATATCAATTTTTATTAATTTGTTACTTCCTGTTTTAACAAATCTTTAATTGCCTGACGATGATTGCTTATGAAGATGGCAGCTTCCGGCCTGAGGCCGTTTTGCTGCCTGCCACAAGGTGTAATACTATTGAAGGGTTGTTGGTGAAGAGGGACAGCGTGGAATGGAGGGTTGCTGATAGAAAAGTTGAAAGTGTGATGATGAGGATGTAGGTCGGTCGGTCCGTAACATTCGCGTTTTTGCATTGCCTGGTCGGTAGAGGTCTGTTGTAATCCGGGCTTCCATGGATTATTGCGAGGATGGTTAGATGGTGCTGGTAATTTTATTTTATGGTGTGTTTTTACAGTTGGCGTTGTTGTCTTTCTGGTTGTTGTCGCTGTCCCCAGTGTCTTCTGTTCGGGTGTGTATAGACAGAAACTGAAGGCCAGTAAAGGAAGTAAAGAATCAGTGGGATCATGTCCGCAGTGAGGTGATTTAAAAATCCCCACTGTGGATATTGTGGTCGTCTGTTTCCTGTCGCTGTCGTTGTTGCTGTTGTTGGTGGTGGTAGGAGTTGTTTTTCCTTTCTTTTTCCTTATCGGTCTGTCTGTTGTTGACCTGCAGTTTCCTGTATATTTTTTCGAGCTCGCCTAATGTGATGAAGAGATCTTTGCCTATTTTTCTTATTCTCTTTTTGGAGTTTCCTCCGCATCTGATGTTGTAGGCTCCGACAAAAGAGAGTGTGTGTGGAGCGGGGGGAGATTCAAGCATCTTTGTGAATTTTTCTATATCGGAGTGGAGTTCTGTAATTCCTTACTTGATTTAAATCTTGAAGGGATAACGAACTAGTGATAATAGTCTGATCTAAATTTAGCAACGAATCATTTTTTAAAAAGTCTTACTTTCATATTCAAGATATCTGTTAACATTTTTTTAAAAAATCATGTGATTGCATAAGAATGGAAATCATCCTTGGACGGGGAATGGGGAGGGGGGCTACCTATGTGAACATCTTATTGACTTTTTGTGTGTGAATTATTGAAATAAATTTCATTGTAAAGGAGTGGGTCAGGAAGATGGTCGCTGAAAGTAAATAATAAGTGTAAGAAACTACTGATGAAGTTATCTCTCAATCAAAAATTAGTTTTGATGGAAAACTGTCATTGTGAATGTTTGTAGAGACTGCCCTCATACATATAAATTCTCTCTCTCTCTCTCTCTCTCTCTCTCTCTCTCTCTCTCTCTCTCTCTCTCTCTCTCTCTCTCTCTCCCCTCTCTCTCATACACATATAATCTCTTTCATACATAAATTCTCTAGCTCACACACGCACATACAATTTTTCTCTCTCACACAAACACATATACGAAAACATACCGTAACAATAAATTATCTCTTTCACACACGTAAACAAATTCTCTCTCGCACAAACATACGTATACTTTTTTCTCCCCACAGGCAATCCTCTCTCAGACAAACATATTTCTCTCTCACACACATAATACAAACTCTTCTTCACACTTACAGACGCTCACACACATAATACAAACTCTTCTTCACACTTACAGACGCTCACACACATTTTCTTATACACATATTCTACCTCTCTCACACACAAACATAAACTCTCACAATTCTCTCTCTCTCTCTCTCTCTCTCTCTCTCTCTCTCTCTCTCTCTCTCTCTCACACACACACACACACACACATACACACACATTACTTCTGAATATACAAACAGACATATTTCAAAAGACAAATAAAAATGGAATAAAGAGAATAGTTATGTAATTGGGTTTAGTGGTTCATCGGATTGGTTGTTAGTGGTGGAGTTTGTTTGAGACTTAATGCCCTGGACAGTAATGGAGGGATTACCTCCCATTACCCATAATCTGGAGTCCCGACTGTGGACTGTTCAGTTTTGAAGCCAACACCATTATCACCACTACATAAAAAGGAGGCATATCAGATTCCTCTGATTGGAAGTAGTGGTTACATTAGCTTTCTTCCTCTCTGCGTGTGTTCTTAGGACCTTCTCAGCTCGAAAGAGCTCGGACATGGTTCCCTTAAAGACATCTTTCTAGATCTGTGATTCCCCTCACTATATAACATATCCGAGAGTGAATCTTTTCGGAAGTACTCACCACTATCTTCTATGATGGAGAATATGCGCCTATGTGTCAGATGTGGGACTTTGGCCGAATGGTCACCAACCATAAAATCCAGCTTACAAGTTCTGACAAAGGCAACAACAACTGCTGAAAGACAAACCCAAATAACAAATACAAGGATTTGGGAAAAAGAAATGAACACCCAAACAACAAATACAAGGATTTGCGAAAAAGAAATGAACACCCAAACAACAAATACAAGGATTTGCGAAAAAGAAATGAACACCCAAACAACAAATACAAGGATTTGCGAAAAAGAAATAAACACCCAAACAACAAATACAAGGATTTGCGAAAAAGAAATGAACACCCAAACAACAAATACAAGGATTTGCGAAAAAGAAATGAACACGCATAGTTTGGGAGATCCCACCGAAAAGCAAAGCCACCTCGTCGCAGACAACAAACAAAACTGTTAATGAAGTCTTCTCACAGACAACAAACAAAACTGTTAATGAAGCCTTCTCACAGACAACAAACAAAACTGTTAATGAAGTCTTCTCACAGACAACAAACAAAACTGTTAATGAAGTCTTCTCACAGACAACAAACAAAACTGTTAATGAAGCCTTCTCACAGACAACAAACAAAACTGTTAATGAAGTCTTCTCACAGACAACAAACAAAACTGTTAATGAAGTCTTCTCACAGACAACAAACAAAACTGTTAATGAAGTCTTCTCACAGACAACAAACAAAACTGTTAATGAAGCCTTCTCACAGACAACAAACAAAACTGTTAATGAAGTCTTCTCACAGACAACAAACAAAACTGTTAATGAAGCCTTCTCACAGACAACAAACAAAACTGTTAATGAAGCCTTCTCACAGACAACAAACAAAACTGTTAATGAAGCCTTCTCACAGACAACAAACAAAACTGTTAATGAAGCCTTCTCACAGACAACAAACAAAACTGTTAATGAAGCCTTCTCACAGACAACAAACAAAACTGTTAATGAAGCCTTCTCACAGACAACAAACAAAACTGTTAATGAAGCCTTCTCACAGACAACAAACAAAACTGTTAATGAAGCCTTCTCACAGACAACAAACAAAACTGTTAATGAAGCCTTCTCACAGACAACAAACAAAACTGTTAATGAAGCCTTCTCACAGACAACAAACAAAACTGTTAATGAAGCCTTCTCACAGACAACAAACAAAACTGTTAATGAAGCCTTCTCACAGACAACAAACAAAACTGTTAATGAAGCCTTCTCACAGACAACAAACAAAACTGTTAATGAAGCCTTCTCACAGACAACAAACAAAACTGTTAATGAAGCCTTCTCACAGACAACAAACAAAACTGTTAATGAAGCCTTCTCACAGACAACAAACAAAACTGTTAATGAAGCCTTCTCACAGACAACAAACAAAACTGTTAATGAAGCCTTCTCACAGACAACAAACAAAACTGTTAATGAAGCCTTCTCACAGACAACAAACAAAACTGTTAATGAAGCCTTCTCACAGACAACAAACAAAACTGTTAATGAAGTCTTCTCACAGACAACAAACAAAACTGTTAATGAAGTCTTCTCACAGACAACAAACAAAACTGTTAATGAAGTCTTCTCACAGACAACAAACAAAACTGTTAATGAAGCCTTCTCACAGACAACAAACAAAACTGTTAATGAAGTCTTCTCACAGACAACAAACAAAACTGTTAATGAAGCCTTCTCACAGACAACAAACAAAACTGTTAATGAAGCCTTCTCACAGACAACAAACAAAACTGTTAATGAAGCCTTCTCACAGACAACAAACAAAACTGTTAATGAAGCCTTCTCACAGACAACAAACAAAACTGTTAATGAAGCCTTCTCACAGACAACAAACAAAACTGTTAATGAAGCCTTCTCACAGACAACAAACAAAACTGTTAATGAAGCCTTCTCACAGACAACAAACAAAACTGTTAATGAAGCCTTCTCACAGACAACAAACAAAACTGTTAATGAAGCCTTCTCACAGACAACAAACAAAACTGTTAATGAAGTCTTCTCACAGACAACAAACAAAACTGTTAATGAAGCCTTCTCACAGACAACAAACAAAACTGTTAATGAAGTCTTCTCACAGACAACAAACAAAACTGTTAATGAAGTCTTCTCACAGACAACAAACAAAACTGTTAATGAAGTCTTCTCACAGACAACAAACAAAACTGTTAATGAAGTCTTCTCACAGACAACAAACTAAACTGTTAATGAAGTCTTCTCACAGACAACAAACAAAACTGTTAATGAAGTCTTCTCACAGACAACAAACAAAACTGTTAATGAAGTCTTCTCACAGACAACAAACAAAACTGTTAATGAAGCCTTCTCACAGACAACAAACAAAACTGTTAATGAAGCCTTCTCACAGACAACAAACAAAACTGTTAATGAAGCCTTCTCACAGACAACAAACAAAACTGTTAATGAAGCCTTCTCACAGACAACAAACAAAACTGTTAATGAAGCCTTCTCACAGACAACAAACAAAACTGTTAATGAAGTCTTCTCACAGACAACAAACAAAACTGTTAATGAAGCCTTCTCACAGACAACAAACAAAACTGTTAATGAAGCCTTCTCACAGACAACAAACAAAACTGTTAATGAAGCCTTCTCACAGACAACAAACAAAACTGTTAATGAAGCCTTCTCACAGACAACAAACAAAACTGTTAATGAAGTCTTCTCACAGACAACAAACAAAACTGTTAATGAAGTCTTCTCACAGACAACAAACAAAACTGTTAATGAAGCCTTCTCACAGACAACAAACAAAACTGTTAATGAAGCCTTCTCACAGACAACAAACAAAACTGTTAATGAAGCCTTCTCACAGACAACAAACAAAACTGTTAATGAAGCCTTCTCACAGACAACAAACAAAACTGTTAATGAAGCCTTCTCACAGACAACAAACAAAACTGTTAATGAAGCCTTCTCACAGACAACAAACAAAACTGTTAATGAAGCCTTCTCACAGACAACAAACAAAACTGTTAATGAAGCCTTCTCACAGACAACAAACAAAACTGTTAATGAAGCCTTCTCACAGACAACAAACAAAACTGTTAATGAAGCCTTCTCACAGACAACAAACAAAACTGTTAATGAAGCCTTCTCACAGACAGCAAACAAAACTGTTAATGAAGCCTTCTCACAGACAACAAACAAAACTGTTAATGAAGCCTTCTCACAGACAACAAACAAAACTGTTAATGAAGCCTTCTCACAGACAACAAACAAAACTGTTAATGAAGCCTTCTCACAGACAACAAACAAAACTGTTAATGAAGCCTTCTCACAGACAGCAAACAAAACTGTTAATGAAGCCTTCTCACAGACAACAAACAAAACTGTTAATGAAGCCTTCTCACAGACAACAAACAAAACTGTTAATGAAGCCTTCTCACAGACAACAAACAAAACTGTTAATGAAGCCTTCTCACAGACAACAACAACTGTGACAGAGGAAAAGAAATCCAAACTAACATCTGTGACTGAGGAAAAAAATTCAGGCAACAACCAAGATGAAAAAGGAAGAAAAGAAGAAAAGAGAACAGAAAATAGTCAACGCTCAGTCGAAAAGAAAAAGAAGACGAAGGAAAAAATCAAACAGACTGAACCAGACAGTATTAAGAAAGCCGACATAATGACTGAAATCGAGATCGCCCTCGATCAATACGCAAGGGTACTTGGCCCTTGGTAGAACCATGTACAACAACGATGACTACAACACCAAGAACAACAACAACTTGATTTGATTGAGTGTAGGGGGGCGCTTCCGGCTTCCGCCGCTTTCGCGCTGGTACAACAACAACAAAGTCACTACCAGAAGAAAAATCATCAGACACGATAGCCCAACTAAAGGAAGAGAAACAGACGGCCTCTACACATCAGGCGAGACACGAGTCAACAACAACAATCCAAGAAAACACAAGGAAAAACAGCACCTACCACCACCACCAGTAAAACGACAACGGCAGCACAGAGAAAAGCAGTATTTGCAGTGGGGATTTATTAACCACCCCATTCCAGACATGATCAAGCTACCATCTGTGCTGGCTGTCAGCTCCCTTCTACTCTTATCCCAAAGGACACCGAAAACTGCGACGAGAAAAAGGGGGTTGGATACTGGAGAAAAACAGAAGTTTCCCTATTTTTTTAATTTCTTTATTCCGCCACCTCTTCAGTTTCCTCCATATATTAAGATATGAACAATCAACATCACTAAAAACTTGTTTGGAGCCTGCATGCTGTTCACTTCACCAAGCATCGAGAGTTACTTCCCGCTCAACATTGACTTAGAGCAACTCGGCTGTTTGTTATCACGCCCAAGACACACCTATTACCTTCAGAATTATATCGTCAACCTGTCCATAACTGTACTGTACAGTGAAATACAAAAAGCCTGAAACACCTATACCACCATCACCATAAAAAATTCCCCAACACTGTATTATCTGAAAATCTACAATTTAATGACATCAGTATTGGCTCAGTGCGTAGACACCATCACCGTATTGCGACGTGCTCCAAGACTACAGCAGCTGTACGGACCGTTCAGTCATTAAATCATTAAATTTGCGGAACCTGATCTAGGTCTGAAAGTGAAAAGTCTTTCTGCCTTTCATTTACAACAACTCTACAATCAGAATGGAGTACTGTACAATACAATTACCATACTAATGATGTAGTAAAACATTGTGCAATTAGTTTTATATAATGAAGTGGTAAAACATTGTACAATTATTTTTATAATGATGGTGTAAAACATTATGCAGTTACTTTTAGTGATGATGGAGTAAATTATTATACATGTATTTAGGGGAGATGAGGAAAACATTATACAATTACTTTACTAGTGATGGAGTAAAACATGCAATTATTGTTCTGATGATGGAGTAAAACATTATACAGTTATTTTATTGATGGAACAATGTATCACACAGTTAATTTATTGACGTACAAATATGGTATAAAGTTACGTATGCTATACTCAGTCACATTATTATGTCACTGATAGAGTAACACAGCATACAATTTGTTTACTGATAATAGTAAATTTAAACATGTATCTGTATTTTGTCTTTTATTCGAAATATTTCAATCACCCATTCTTGCCACAGATAAAGATCCCCCCCCCATTCACCCATCCCACAAACATACATACACAAACACACTTTTAACGGGCGCGGCAGACATACGTGTATTTATTTCTTTTACCGTACGTTATTCAAACCATAAATTAAGCAGTGTGTTTTTTTGTTGGCTCGGTGATTTTGTTTTTGTATGCGTCTGTTCGTTAAAGGGAAACATAAGTGGAAATTTTATTGCTGCATCAGTGCCATCAAGATTCTGAAAAATTGTCGTCAATGTTTAACATTGCTCGATAAACTGAAGACATACATACACTTACATATGCATTCATATATACACAAGAACCTACATTTGATGACCTAGATAAACAGACACCACACAAAAGAATGTTATACGTAGTGCCTATAATTTGTATTTCGTAAAGGTTCATCGTAAGTCATGCTAACTGCAATCTTCTTTTATAATATTTTAAATAAAAATAAATAAGAAACCAATTCGACTTCGCAAATATCGCTCGAGGCGGCTTAGACGAAGAAGAAATCGATAAAATGGCTAAATAATAAAAATTATAAGAATTCTCCATTTCTTATCATCAGCACAAGGAAAATCGAAGTTGCAAATCCCACTACAAAATTATTCAGGTTTTTTATTTATTACCTTTTTCGTTTCATGAATGTGATTTCCACAGCAAAACTTATTTTATGAGTTTTCTTAAATTATTATTTCTGTTTCTTTTTATTTATTTCACAGAAAATGCACGCTGAATTTCAAATCGCAGTTAATGCCGGAAAGAAATTATTTAAATTTACTGAGAAAATTCGATTTTTATGCTGACAATAACTAACACTTTCAAGACAGCAGTTAAAGACAAAATGCAACAACGAATATACAGCACATGAGCTACAACGACTGACTGCACAAACACTAACATTTTCTCAAATGTAACAAATGAGTTGCAGAATACACTTTATTATTCAAATCATTACAATAAAAGTGACATATGTCGCTGAAAGCAAACTACAACCAAATTATAATTATAGTCATGTGTCTGTGCGCGCGCTTGCGGGTAAGTGTGTGTAAGTGTGTGTGTGTGTGTGTGTGTGTGTGTGTGTGTGTGTGTGTGTGTGTGTGTGACGTGTACTTGTTATAAATGACACCATAAATGCAAGTATTGACAAAACAATCAATCATTTACTAGTATAAATTAATATCATTCATATGCACATTACATAAATGTCACACTTATCCTGCTTGATATAACCATAGAGGAATGAATACCACTTAATACTGGTAAAAATAATGTATATGTTTGATTAAATGTAACATACATGCATAGACAGACAGACAGACAGACAGACAGACAGAGACATACACATACATACATACGTAGATAGATAGATAGATAGATAGATAGATAGATAGATAGATAGATAGATAGATAGATAGATAGACAGATACTGGAATAAATGTCGCACCATAGAAAAACAGCGTCTGCCACTCTATAAAGTACGTCAGAGATGAAGCCCAGCAAAGTATGCACAAACCACTTCCGCACGGTGCCCTTTGCATTAATGTATGCCATTATTTGTCTCTTTAACCCTTATTTGTGTCTTTAACCATTATTTGTCTCTTTAACCCTTATTTGTCTCTTTAACCCTTATTTGTGTCTTTAACCCTTATTTGTGTCTTTAACCATTATTTGTCTCTTTAACCATTATTTGTGTCTTTAACCATTATTTGTCTCTTTAACCCTTATTAATTTGTGTCTTTAATCCTTATTTGTGTCTTTAACCATTATTTGTCTCTTTAACCATTATTTGTGTCTTTAACCATTATTTGTCTCTTTAACCCTTATTTGTGTCTTTAACCCTTATTTGTGTCTTTAACCATTATTTGTCTCTTTAACCATTATTTGTGTCTTTAACCATTATTTGTCTCTTTAACCCTTATTTGTGTCTTTAACCCTCAGCCAGTGTAGAGGAAATTTTATATATATAATGATACGATTTTCTCATAAGAGTTAAAAGAATAATATCATTAAATTATTAGTAGGTTATTGTTTCTCGACCGCTTCTACAGGTTAATTATAGAGCATTTCATAGGTAGCAAGCATGCGTGTCGAAAATAAATTGCTAAGCTAATGCATACAACAAATCAATATAGCTGATCTGAATATGATAAGGATTTGTTTCACTTTAGCAATTTTACTTACTAGGCAGAGGTCGCTCAAACCACCATAAATAAATGATCGCGCGCGCGCACACACACACACACACACACATACACACACACACACACACACACACACACACACACACACACACACACACACATTTCTTTGTAAAGCGAACTGAAATATAAATCGTCTTTTCATACCAGCAGCAATCTGATTTCCGTTATGATAAAAACGAAAATGGAAAAGCTTAGCGATTCTGACCAAAGGAAGTGAAATTAAGGAAAAATCTACATTATGAAATGTTTGCGACTGAAAATTAATTTAATAAAATGAGTCAGTGTAGTCTTAAATGAGTCACTTGAGCAAATGTCTGATATAAACAATAGTTTCGCCTAAGATCATTACAGAGACCACAACTATGCATATACTGTTAAGAGTTACCATCCCCCAATAATTATAGGAAAAGACTCTTTAAAGTTACCACGCACATACATGAGTCATATTGCAATTCCCAAAGTGATGTATGTAAATGTCTTGTCACGAGTATACAATATCCTGCAATAAATACAATATAAATAATAACTTCACCTATAGACTTATAGTGACTGCAATGTTCTAGCTGGTCAAGCATTAGACTGACTCCCGATGTATGACGAATGGAAAGAGAAACTGTGTGTTTACCACTCTCTTGCCATTTGCAGCCTACAACACATCTTCTGTTTTTTTAGGATCAAATTCGTTAATATTAGTTCATAAAACTGAAACCAGACGTGAAATATAGTTACCTACTTATTTATTCCCCCACTTCTCTTTTCCTGCCATTCCTCCCTCACCTTACGTTTAGTGTCACTACAGCAGCCACTGTGCACACGTGACTAAACAGTGCGGTTACACCCTTTCGACGCGAGCCATCTGGTGACAATACTCCCATCTCACGGGCATTTACTGTCAACAATTGTATTTGAGTGTCAGCGCTGTGACGAGAAATGATCTATAAAGTCGTTCCCTTGCGTACACATACATTTATTTGTTCGTTGATTTGTGGGATTCAGACTCAGCTGGTGGACCATACTTTACCGATCCCAGACAGCGTCCTAGGATCAGAGTAGCTGGTTATTTATGTGTGTTGGCTGTTAAAGGGGTTTAATTTGCAGAATTGTGAGCTTCAGTAATTTATGCGACTAAAATACTAACAATAAGTACTGGAGGGAGTGGGTAGGCCGATTATACATCACTCAACAAGTTGTTTTTTTTTTATTAAATGTTTGTGTTGTTGGTTTTATCCCTCACAACTTGCCACAAATTTGTACTCCCGTCTAGAAGTACGACAATTTGCAATTTGCAATTTCCCAATCCCATTTGAACGAATTAAAATAATGATGTACACGTTTATATTGATTAGTATATTAAATAGAAATCGTTATAATTAGAACACTGTATACACAGAATGGGTTAAATAGAGGCCTAAATGTATCTCTCCGTAATAAAAATGTGTACTGTAACGATTGTTACATTTGGGGTTTGTATATGGCCCTGATATAGTATTAATTATAGTATTAATTATCGAGATCTTGATTTTTTAAAGTTTAATGTCAATACAAATTACAGCTGCATGGCTTAACCTACTTCTCCTAAGTTGCAATAATCTACTGGGGAAAATCGTCAGTTCTAAAGTTAAGTTTTAGTTCGCTTATAGTTTGATTACACCCAAAAGGTTCTCTTAAATATCCACTCACACTTCTCGTGATTTAAAAAATTACTCATTCACACTTTTAAAATAGCGCCTGCAAGCACACGATCCTCGTGACCTCTGCCCTCACCTCTCCTATTTTTGGTTCTCTCTGCGGCACTTTGATAAAAAATAATACCTTACTTCCTAGCCAACAATTAACAACGACGCTCACTCACAATGATACCTGTCAGAAGAATAAGTAAAGAAAATATAAATTTCCTTAGCATAAGCGGTGATTCGTCTTTATAAAGGATGTCAATCAATCCTTAACAACGGTTGACAGGAAACCAATGCCCATTCCAGCCCAGTAAAAGGCGAGTCAAATTGTGTTATGTCCTACAAACGACTTAAGGTACACGATAAAATATGTTTATTGACAATTAAATGAAAATAATATTAGCCTAAGTTATTATTATTATTTTTTTTTTTACAGATTAAGATTGCACTTTCCCAACATTAAAAAAATATGAATACCATGCAAAAGTATTGCTTACCATGCAAAAGTATTGCTTAACAAGCATTTCGTTGAGGTGTTTAACATAACTCTCACCTTTTGTAGTTCAAGAGTGGTGGTTGTGGTGGTGTTAGCACAAGGGGGGAGGGGGTAGTCAAATAAATATCCTAATTACTTATGTTTGCAAGCAATGCAAAATCAACAAAATCGAATTTTAATTGCAAATAATGTTATATCACAAATTTCTTGAATCGTCTCCATTCCCTTTGTTATAAAATTACACACACACACACCTCCACGCATACAATCAATATAATTCCCCCTCTTGATTGTATAAATTTATTGTCTGGATAACCGCCAATTGGTCGAACAGCGAAAGCAAGTGGACATGAAAAAATTCTAAGTGACTTAAAATTAGGGCTGCCCATTTTAACGATTAATCTTCCGATTAATCGCTAAGAAATTTTAGCGACTAATTTATTTCACGACGATTAAATTTCAACTAATTTTTTCCTTACTAACTGAAGCAATGCCGATAATTACTTGCACCGGAAGTTTGTATTTGTTATTATTTTTTACTGCCCAAATGGCCGATTCTAAGATGAAAGATTATAAAAAGTAAAAGTAAATTGCGTGACCATTTTGGTTTTAAAGTAGACGATAACAACAAAGTTATTAATGGGGAGAAAGTGTACGTTTTAGTTGTTTTTAATTTATTAATTAATCGTTAACTGTTGTTAGATTAATCGTCAAAGAAATCACTAATCGTTAACAGCCCTACTTAAAATTCATTACAAATACGTTGGCACACACTGGCACACACTGACACACACTGGCACACGTTGCAAATCACGAATCTCAGCGACACTGCGGAAATGCCATCAAGTCCGAACCGACCACACGCTCTGACCCTCTCGGCTCACCCGAATCAATTTTGCATCGGGGCGTCACACATTTTGGGTCGACGTTTTAGCAACCCACCACCACCCCAATTCCAGTCGTCATTTTCAGTCAGAACAATTTCAAACACCATATCAATAATATGAAGTCATCAAGCTCCATTAATGCATTCCCCACCCCAGCCCGAAATAATAATAATAAAATAAAATTGCTTTAAAAAGTGTTCTCCAAAGCAACCTAACCTTCGAAAACACTCACCGAGTTTTGAAATATTTAATTTTAAAGAAGAAAAATAATTCCTTAGTGCAGTTTTAATCCTCCTAGTGTGTGTCTACAATTTCCATGCATACAAGAAAATCAATACAAATTCATTTCTTTTATTCTCTTATCTGAGCTAAAAAAACCAAAACGGCTTCATACTTCGCACAAGTCGATTATATAAATTAGCACGATATATTTAGCGCAACCTTGAACTTTCTAAGAACAAATTAAAAATGTTTGTGTCTAGACACGCATCCTTTCGAAAACAAGTTAACCAGTCATTATTATACGAGTTTGACTTGTGTCATACAACCGGGCAGGCTTTATCATGGCACGAACGAAAACGCGAGCTGACCAGTCGAAAAGCTGAATTCAAAAATAAATGTATAACACTTGCAAAGTCGAAAAGCTGACAATGATCGAACAGCGAGAGTCGGATTAGCAGCAGTATGAAATGTTAGAAGAATTCAGTGTTTAATGCTTGATTACTTGCATGAACTGGACAGCAAGAAAATAAAACTTGATATTTAGCAGTGTCCCAACCTATAAACCGTTTCATTTTACACCAGCTTTGTTTCGTTGCTACTGAAATAACAATACAGCAAAACTTGTTTTCTGGCTTGTAGAGCCTAAATAATGACTTATTAACAATACAGTAAAACTTGTTTTCTGGCTTGTAGAGCCTAAATAATGACTTATTAACAATACAGCAAAACTTGTTTTCTGGCTTGTAGAGCCTATTTTATTATCAATACAGGAAAACTTGTTTTATTGCTTGTAGAGCCTAAATAATGACTTAGTAACGCTATGCCCTTTAGACATTGCAAGCCAAGGAATGAATGCATTTAAACGGGAGCGACTTTTCACTCAAACGAACAAACCGAACCAAATTATGAACACATTAACCATTAGCACCTCTCTCTCTCTTTCACTCACTCTCTCTCACTCTCTCTCTCTCACTCTCTCACTCAATTTAATATTTTCAGTCGGTAGAGCGTTTCTTTCAATGGCACACCGTTCAGTGACTTATTTTGTGCATCCATTCCCTCTTTCGACGATTTGTTTGAGTGACAAGTCATACAGAATTTAAAAAGTGGTACTACAAAACAATATTTTAAATCGAAATACCTATAAAGATTCACTGGAATTGGGATGGAGGTGGGGTGGGATGGTGAAAAAACGGTAATTTTTTTTGGTCACTAACGAGAAAATAAAATAGTTAAAAACATTTATTTTGTGACGTCAAACATGGCCAGAACCCGTTATCGTTTATTTTAAGAAACTCTTCTGTAAACAGAATACCCTAGGGCCTAGGTCCTTCACGTCACCTAAATCGGATGTCAGCTTAACGTTTCACTTCACATATATCGAAAACCAGCTAGGTGCTTGACGTCACATAAATCAGATACAAGCTAGGTGCTTGACGTCACATAAATCAGATACAAGCTTGGTGCTTAACGTCACATAAATACAAGCTAGGTGCTTGACGTCACATAAATACAAGCTAGGTGCTTGACGTCACATAAATACAAGCTAGGTGCTTGACGTCACATAAATACAAGCTAGGTGCTTGACATCAAATACACTGAATATCAGCTAGATACTTCACGTTACATAAATCGAATACTAGCTGGGTAATCGACGTCACGTGAATCAGATACTATCTAAGTTCTTCACGTCGAATTCATGAAGGGCAAAGTTGTTACTTTTGCTCACTCACTCACTCAAACATTCACACACAACACACACACACACACACACACACACACACACACACACACACACACCACCCCCCCACACACACACACACACTTACAGAGTATAGCTGTATTAAACAGACATTAGGTACACCAGCTACTCTATAAATTTCTATTATCAAAAATACGAGAACATTTCAAAAGGCATCATATCAGCTTAGCGTTGTTACACGTGAGCAATTTTCAAAAGCGAGTGAATGAAAAAAGCAAACAAAAACATTGTGTGTTATTTAATGATAAGGTTTTGGGAACGGAAACAACAGTTCTTATGTTGGAGTTGCAATCATATTTATTTATAAGTATGCATGCTCAGAAGAGACATGCACGCACGTAAGAGGGGTAATTATATATTAGTCAAACAGCAGTTGTTTCCCTTCGACAAGCATTAGCTCGACTGCGGGACTCCTGGTATATAGATTATAGTGTATTCGAAACAGTACTGCACCTGCGCCGAGCTTCTGGTCCTTTATAAAAAGTACAAAGTAATCAATAAATAATTAAAATTCAGTCTGAATACCTCTTAGTGTTCTTAAGAGTTCCCAAACGAGCAAGGCTCACTTAGGTCGTAATTTCAATGAGATTTCGCTTTCACTTAGGCAGTAATTTCAAAATGATAATTCACGTTGATTTAGGCTCTAAGTTCAGATTGATAATTCACCTAGTTAATATTTCAATGACAGTTCGCGTTCACCCAGGCAGTAATTGCAGAGTGATAATTCAATTACAAATGCAGAATGGATCTAAAATATATTCCTTGTATAGCTTCGGGGTTTTATTTTTTTTACTTACTCATTTTGACGGTACCTTTAGCTAATCGAGAATTGAAAATTTTACTTGGATAAGCGATCGACAATTCCACCAGATGCACAAATCTTGGTGACTTAAACAGATATAGGAATAAGAGGA
Organism: Sinotaia quadrata; assembly: GCA_028829895.1. Classification (NCBI taxonomy): domain Eukaryota; kingdom Metazoa; phylum Mollusca; class Gastropoda; order Architaenioglossa; family Viviparidae; genus Sinotaia; species Sinotaia quadrata. The sequence goes on along the minus strand of CM054180.1, from coordinate 133,487,328 downwards.
TTGGCTTTGTGTCAGACAATGTTACAAATGATTGACACAAATGTGACTCCTCTGTCTAATTGATACATAAATAACTTGTACATCGCTGACCGAAATATCAGTTTGGTACATCAGCAACTGTTAATGTGACTGATTTGTCTAGCTGATACATGAATAACTTGTAGGCTACATAGCTGACCGAAATGTCAGGTTGACTAATTAACAACTGTAAATGTGACTGATTTGCATAGTTGATACATGAATAACTTGTACATCGCTGACCGAAATCTGAGGATGGTACATCAGCATCTGTTAATGTGACTGAATGAGATGTCTAATCGATAAGTCAATAATTTGTATATCGTTATATTAGGTGATACATCAATAATTGGTATATCTCTGAGTGAGACGTCTGGCCGAGACATCAATATGTGGTATATATCTGAGATATCTGGTTGAGACATCAGTGAGAATCTGAAAGGATTGCTTGTCAAATTATTTACACACATGGCATTATTCGCTCGCATACATTCAAACACACACTCGCGCGCACATGCGCACAAACGCACGCAAGCACGAACGCAAGCATGAACGAACGAACGCACGCACGCACGCACGCACACACACACACACACACACACACACACACACACACACACACACACACGCGGCACTAATCTTATCATTGATGGGAACTGAAGGGATTGTAAAGGTACAACACTTGTGTCTTAGTTTAAGGTCGCATATGTGTAAACAGTTTCTGTATTTCTCAATACGTCAATAACAGTAGGGAACAAAGCATGGTCAAGGTTGCAGCTGCTGCTGATGGTAATGGCAATGTCTGTTAGCATGTACCCTGCTTGTGTTAATATGTCTGTTAGCATGTATCCTGCTTGTGTTAATAGTCTGTGAGTGTGCGCGCGCGTCTGAGCATCGACAGGCTTGTAACTGCCTGTGCACATATTTATAGCGCTATGTGTTAACGATTATGGAAAGGAGTGAAAATGGCCATGGTCACCTGATAAAGTCATTGAATTAAGGTAGCAAAATAGCCTAAAAGACACCAAACATCAAATTTGACTATCTATCTATCTATCTATCTATCTATCTATCTATCTATCTATCTATCTATCTATCATTATATTTACCCCTCTAAATTCCTACTAACCTACTGGCTATCTACCGGTGTGTGTATGTGATGATGATGAGGAGGAGGAGGAGGAGAGGGATGCAGATGCAATTTTAAAGTGTTTTTATTTGCACAAGTGTCATTTAAAATATTTTAATTATGAAACATCTTCGAAGAATCACCCTAACCATACAAGCCGCGTTGAATAGATTCGTTCCAAGTGGAGAGATTTACTTCCAGTCCGAGAACAGCTAATTACGACTTTTGAAGTTGTCACCCTAAAAGTCTGGCGTTCGGCCTCTGAGTGCGGCACGATTATACATCACCAATTGGCGCAAATATGGGAAAGAAAAAAAACAAACGGAATGGGCCAACCGGCGTTTTGGAAGCTACAAGGGAAAACCTCTCAAGAAAATAAATCGTCTGCAAGGGCCGGTAAATCTCGCACTCCTGAAAGTCTACGGATAGCACGTTTGACAAGAGTGGCGATGATTGCCGAAGTGAGACTGAGTCGGCTTGGAAGTGAGACGGAACGCCAAACGACGTTAAATGCACTCAGACACACCGTTCGCAGTTATTACGACCATTTTAACCAACCATTCGACAGTGAGTGATCGTTTCGTACAAAAGTTAACGACAAATTATATCACGTTTCAAGCCATCATCACAGCACTACAACTATTTTCATGCCAAGTCTCCACCGCAGCCTGCAGCTTCACCCCACTCTCGATTAATACATCCACTGAACAAGGGAAGGAAACTACGCATTACTCGCATTGAAACTGGCAAGAATTACTTCCCGTTGATCTCTTCTCCATCCCTTACCCCAAATCCCCACCATCTCCACCACCACACACACACCAATGTTTTCTGTTATAATAATAATACACATTAGGATGAGCAGAAGCAGAATGTACAAAAGAGCTTTGTGTAAACTGAGGACATGTCAAACTGTAAAAAGTTGGAAATGATAACTGATCATCAAGAGAATAAGAAGTACAAAGAACAAAAAACATGAAACATTATTTATATTTTGGGGAAATATTCAATACTCTTTACACCGGAGAAATTAAAATATATAAAGCACTAGCAGATGCACATATGTACAAGCACACACATATACACACATGCACGTACACAATTATACGCATGGATGCACGCACACACACACACACACATACGCGCAAGCACACGATATACAGCAGTGAAACTATTAGTAGGACATTTGCAGAACTTTACATGGGAAGAATAATTCAGTTCTGCAAAAGATGATCTGAGAAGTCACAGATTCAAAGTCAACAGGACAAAACTAACACAATGATGTCACGTGTCTTTCAAGAAGACCCAGTGAGGTATTTCTTTTATTTCTTTCTATCCGTTAGCTTGAAACCCCACTCCACAAGGAAAGGTACTGCTAGCCCTTGATAAGATTTATAACTGTTGTCATCCAAAAAGTCATCCAAGTTACGTGACATAATAACTCCACTCCACTGTCATCATTATGTAGCTTTTTTTTTTTTTAAATAAACCCCAAATCCTAAATGTATAATGAATAAAATAATACATAAATGGCAAACGAAGTTTAACATCAGATAAATTGTTTCAAACCTCATCCATTCAGAATGCGTAAGTATATCGCCAGTGGTTTTCTTTTGCAAAGGGGGTGTTGGATATGGTAGTGGTGGTGGTGGAGGGGCTGGGGGAGGCATTACGATGGCGCTGGTGCTGATGACCGGAGTAAAAAGCAAAAAACAAGGGAAGGCACTCACCTGAAACATCAAACAAAATAACAAAAATACGATTTTACTAACTGTAAACAACGGTAAAATTGAAACAATAAATATAAGAAAATTAATAATACTTAGTACAATATATATTTTTAAAAATAATTTCTTCCCCATGCAAAACAACATCAAAAATCTTACAGCTGTTTTATATCATTTTTCTTTAATGAACAGTCAACTGAAACAGTTACAAAAACAAATCATGCAAAAACCAGTCATCGAAAATTTCGAGATGTAGTTATCCCATCTCGAAATTTTCGATGACTGGTTTTTGCATGATTTGTTTTTGATCAATCTTTAGTTATGATCAATCTTCTATTTGTTAGAAGTGATGTTTACACTAAAAACAATCCTTTCTGCATGATTTCTTTTTAATGTCTTACTTAAGATTGATATTAACAACCCTGAATAACCAATTATTAAGTGGCGAAAACACTTAAATTTATTTCATAATCTTCTAGCCCGATTCCAAATTGCTCCTGAAGAAAGCTCGAATGGCCATTTAATGGAGTTTACTCTGAAATAGTCTTTCATTATTTTGAGTCGGATTCAATATTCATAAATTTCAGTCTGGCTGCTCATTATGCTGAAAAAAAACAGTATTTACTTGCAGTACTGCAAGTGACCTTGGCACACAGCGTCTTGTGACTGTATAAGCTTTGCAGGCACAGCGTCATGTGACTATATAAGCTTTGCAGGCACAACGTCATGTGACTATATAAGCTTTGCAGGCACAACGTCATGTGACTATATAAGCTTTGCTCACAGCGTCATGTGACTATATAAGCTTTGCTCACAGCGTCATGTGACTATATAAGCTTTGCAGGCACAGCGTCATGTGACTATATAAGCTTTGCTCACAGCGTCATGTGACTATATAAGCTTTGTTCACAGCGTCATGTGACTATATAAGCTTTGCTCACATCATCACATACTGAGCTTGGTACAGGGTGACGTATAAGGCAGTGGTGTAGGGTAAATATAAGCTTTGCATGCGGCGTTAATTAGCTTTGTTTTTGCATGCAGCACCATGTCACCTAGGCTTTGCTCATAGCGTTTATGCACAGAGCGACGGGTAACTTAGTTTTGCACGCAGCACCATTTAATTAGTATAGGCTTTGCACACAGTTTTGCTCCCCATCTTTGCACGCAGCATTTAATTAGTATAGGCTTTGCACACAGTTTTGCTCCCCATCTTTGCACGCAGCTTAATTTCTCGAACCTTTGCACATATGCTGAAACAGCCTCGACGTTGTTAACGGTCAACGTGTGAACGTGTAACAATGACCATACACTTACTGGGTATGTGGTGAACACAAATGATACGTTTCTATAGAAACCACACTGATCTTTGCAACGACGGCGACTGGACGGTTGAGGGCCGGGGGATAACGACCGACCAACTAAAGCATGTTTAACGAGACGCGAACCGCTTCACTGAAAACCGGTGAACTGCTAAAGGTCGCACTGAGTGACCTGGAGCAGAAAGCCCCAACTGTAATCATTTTCTTGCTTAGGTTAAAGGTTACGAACGGGTGGTTAACGGTTGCAGGTACCATCTTACAATTCACGTGTAAATAATGATGAAAGAAAAAGATATCCTGGTATACATTTATTTCTTGTGATATCTTTGTGAAATAAATGTGAAATGAATGTGAAATGAACTACAATTCATAAACATTCTTCACGGGTTCGATCGGTTCCGAATGGTACGACCGCTCGCTCAATAAGAATGCGATGCAGTTAACTTTTTTTTAAAAATCACATTTTAATTAATATCTTCAATTACTTAAACGTGGTAAGAATGAAGAATTTCGTTCCATTATTACTGGAGGCAGTTTTCCACACACGAAACAGCGCACGTGTTCGCCCGCGTTTTTGGAAACAAACAGCGCCGAACGCACACAAAGACCGCGAAATGGCGTGAATAGCGGTCACCGAAACATCGCGTCAGTTAGGACCGTAAGGCAGTTAGTGTACTCTTTGACACCCGTGTCATTAAGTGCGAGCTTCTGCTTCGAAATTGGTAGGCTGATTTCAAAGCTGTAACTGCGACAATCGTGTCACTAAACGCGTGCTCACACGGATATACATATATATTTTGAGAGATAAATAGAGGAATAACCAAAGCATATTAAATATAAAACATCAAAATAAATAAAATGTATAGAACCAGGCCCCGTAAAGAACAAATGTTAGGACCTCAAATAAGTAATGTTGTAAGACGTAATCAGAAAAGCAAAAACAAAGATAAACGTTCATTACCCAGAGTTTTATTTAACCCAAAATGTACAAGAAGTGGGAAGGAAGGGTCAGAGAAAACAAAACGGAAAGAAAGCACTGATTTATTTAGACTGTATATGCGACAGTTATTATTTAAAATGTCATTCGCTGCACTGAAATAAGAAACCATGGAATCTTAGGACATCAAATAAATTGACTAGTAAAGCAAGGGGGCAGAGATTCTGTTTTTCAATACAAATGGCTTAATGCTGGAAAATCAAATGGTTCAAATAAGCATCTTAATGCAGAATTAAATTACTGATAGAAAATAACAGAAGAGGAAAAAACCGAATATGACAGAAGTAAAAGATTAAATTTCCCAAACTGGACAAGGAAAGTGGGGAGAAATTATCTACAGGCACGGAAGGATATTTCAATACTAATTAAGAATTAAATAAAAACATAGATAAGTTGAAATAAAAAACCCAAAAATATTACAATGCGTACGAAAAAAGGATGCATTACATAGAAGAAAAAGTGAAGAGAGATAAATCTTACTAATTTTGCGCAATAACTATCATAAACAACAGTATAAACAGCAGTATATCTTATTTTAATATCAGTATTATCAAGAAACTTCATTTCAAATAATTTTAAATCACTTAAATTTTTTGTTCGAAGTTTGTAACAATTATTTAAGCAATCACTTCATAAGTTTTTCAAACGTGTAATACATATTTCAGGAAACACCTAATTTTTACAAATATACAGCAATTATATAAGAAATCACTTCATTTTTTATTCCCAAACATGCAGCAATTATTTAAGGAATCACTTCATTTTTTTATTCCCAAACATGCAGCAATTATTTAAGGAATCACTTCATTTTTATTCCCAAACAATCAGCAGTTATTTAATGAATCACTTCATTTTTTCCCAAAATGTGTAACAAATAATTAATGAAATTTAACAAACTGTGTGCGTAAAGAACCCAATCCTTTAAGCAGGAATGTAAAAATTTACCTTTGGTATTTAAAAGATGTTAACACTTGCACACTCGCACACAAGACATGCAAACGCCTACGCAGAAACGAATATCTTGATTTTATGTATTGTTATAACCTTAAAAGAAATTAATTCCCTCACCACATCAAAAGTAATATTTGATCGGTCAAGTCAGACTCAAGCTGTTTCATTAACAATCTTTACACACCTGAACGGTGCCCTGACCATTAAGAATCGTTTTGCATCTAACACCAAACTAAGCCCGAGATGAAATAACAATAATATTTGAAGTTAGAAAGGAAGGAAGGCTTGAAAGAAGGAAGGTTTGACGGAAGGAAAGAAGGATTGAAGGAAGAAAGGAAGGCTTGAAGGAAGAGAGGACGAAAGGTCACCATAGCTATTTATTGATTCTAGATGGATTTGTAAGAATCGAGATGTTTAGATATAATATTTTTTAAAAAACTGGTTTGCCTATAATACTTAAAGAACCTTAACTGGTACGTCACATGCGGATATTTAGATGTTTCATGATTATTTCCCTGTGAAAGAACATCACATCATTTCTTCACACTCTCCACCTCTTTAAAAGAAAAGTCTTTCCCTGTTTGGGAAACCAGATCCTTTTCTTCAATCTCTATATCTCTTTAAAAGAAATACATTCTCTGTGCAGGAATGTCAAATCCTTTCTCCACACACTACATCTCTGTAAAAGAAAATTCTTTCCCTGTGTAGGAATCACAAATCCTCCGAGATCAATCTCTATATAACGTGAAAAGAAAATTGTTTCACTCCTAATCACTTTTTCAACTCTCTCTATCTTTTCACGGAAAATATAACGTCAGAGAGCAAGAGGCGTTCTTTTCAGCTGAATGACATTTTATTTTCATAAAGACAAACTGCAATCGCTCGTCATTATTTGTCTTGTTATATTGAGGACTTTCCATCTCGCATATCGGCTCCCGTGACATCTGTTTCGTCACTGATTTGTCTTTTTTTTCTGCCTAACGTCCATTACCTATACTATACGTTTTCGCGGACGAGGAGATTCTTAAGACTTTCCACAAAGTGGGGTGTGTCCAGCTCCCGTGATATGCAGACTACTTGAAGGCGTCAAACAAGTGATAAAACCTCTAAAGAAAAAGATTTCCCTAGGGGTAATACTTTATTTCTAATTGTTATAATGAAAGATGGGAGACAAAACATCATCATTTCATTTCCACACAGACTTACTCTCTATGCTCTATGGCTAGTTAAATAATGGAATTATTCTGTGTAAGCGAATGACATGGTACGGACGCTGAAGGTGCGATAAATTTGGCAAGTTAGTGAAAGATAGGAATAATTCTAGAGAGGTTATACTAACATGCCCCCAAATAGTATGACAGTTAACCCACGGGGACCGAAAGATAACTTAAAGGAAACAAGCTCACAACTAGGACTGGAAAACCAAACCACGAAAATTCGATGTTAGTGACTGTTAGTTGCAATTGTTACTGTTGAAGTTCCACAATAAATTAAAGTTGAAATGACAAGGATCATTCCAAGCCAAAGAAAATCTAAATAAACAAAATTACTGAATGAAGCTGGAATGCACAGAAAGGGTGTTTCACATAAACCGTTAAAGAAATACACTGACCGAGAAATGAACTGATGATGAGTCGCTTGTTGCAACTGCAGTCTCTTAGGAAGAAAACCTAGGTGTCAGTGTTGCTAACACTGTGCCAATCTGTTCACTTAGAAGTCAGGAAATTATCAATGATGTACAAGTGAACAGTGAACTAACTTCTGATCAAAAGAAAGAAGTATGCAAAGTGTAGACCATGTATTGCTAATTGTTTGAGAGGCAAACTAAGACTGACAAACCGCTGAATTTTCTGCTAAGCTGACTGATAGTAAATCTATAAACCATACCCATTACAACATACCAAGGTAGATGTAGTTAAAGCCGAAATTCAGCCTGTCAGAACTTGACATCATAGAAAATGATGACAGTGCGAATACTTCTCCTATTGTTCTTGTTAAGGAAAGGAATCAGACTTTTAAGTTTGTCTGTTATTATCGACGAATTAATATTAATCAAGCGACGGTTTTTCAGACAGAAACAACGCCAGACACCGACAAAAGTTGTGCAAGTTTAATTAAGGCAAACTACTTTCAAAAATTTGATTGTGTTTGTGTGTGGGGGGGAGGGGGGGCAGATAGGAATGAAAGAGACTGATCAATGTATAATTGCATTCACTACTATTTGTGGTAATTAATTATCAGTAGAAGTTGATGCTCTTTATGGCGTTCAACCACTGCTTTTTATCCCAAAAAGTATGCACACTCTCTTGGACCGAATATAGAGTGTAGGAGTAAAATAAAACTTTATGGACATCCTTATTCTCGCCACTGATATTTGTGAGGAATATCGCAAATTGTTTAAATATGTGCTAGCTACAGTTTAAAAGGCTTACTGCTATATCCACAGGGACATGGAGATCTTCGATAAATTGCTCCTGGAAATGCCAAGATGTCCAGTTAAAGATCACGGAAAGACCCCGAAAAATCAAAACCATACCTCGGAAGGTTTCAGAACTTTCAAGGTATTTTTTTAAAATTCACGATTTGTATCCAATTTCAGTGCTAGAGCCAGTCCACTGACAGAGCTGACAAGAAACATCATGTCTGTTTGCACAGAAGCTTGTTAAATGCATTTGAGGCACTGAAAGACATACTGACCTCTGAACAAAAATTCAAACTCCATGACTTGAACAAAGAATTAACACTCTGAATAGATTACAGTGATGAAGTGTGTTGTGCTGCTCCAGGATCAAAATAGGATGAAATATCCAATTGCCTATGTATGTCACAAACGTTTGAAAGCAGAAGTAAAGTATTCTGCTAGTCACAAGGAATGTTTCATTATTATGAGGGGTCATACAAAGTTTGAGCAATAAATTTATTATGGAAGGAATCTTAATATTGAAAGTACCCTTAGCCTTTGACATTTCGGTAAGGCCAAGCATAGAAAAAGCAGAGTCATTCGGTGGTTAATGTTCTTGATGCCACACAAAGCTAACACGCAGTGTCTAAAATGAAGTTTGGATGTTGGGACAGACTGTCAGTCGAAGCCATTGTTTGGAAGATTAGAAATAATTGCCAAGCGTTTTTCCGACTGTATATATATCCAAAATGCTAAGCTTGTGATTTGAGCAAACTATCCACAAAGTAAACTTTTAAATCCGGGGGTAGTTGGGTGGGGGAACTGCAGTGTGAAACCTTTTGTAAACACTTGCAGGTGTAAATTTGCTGCATTGCTTTTCATCAATATATTTTAGTAACAAGTACTAGATATTTATTTACTTTGACTGAAATTATAACAAATAACCTCGGATATTAAAGCACGAGGGCTGGGCATACAAATTACTGAAGACGAATTGTATTCTCTTCAAATTATTTACAAAACCCTTCACGAACGTCACAAAGTGTCACGCCATGCCACAGGCAGACTAGAACGTAGATCAAAAGATTACATCGCAGACAATGTCACATTACAGGAATAAAAGGTAAATAATAGTTATCTTTCCTAAAGCAGACACAAAAAGAGACAAATGTCGAAATGCTATAATGAAAACTTATTTGTATAAATATAATTTTCCAAACAGTTTTTATTAAATTCTTCCTGTAATTCATCCTAGGTATCAGATGGTTACACCATGATGTACTTTGCAATAATCAACAATGCAAACAAACTAATAAAAACAGAGACCTTTATAAGGTTCATCTGACAAGCTCACATATACGTACCCATGGGCATATATGCATATTTAGTTATTCGATTGTCCGACAATCAACTAAGCCGTTCTATTTCAGAGGATGTTGTTGATGCTTTGTAAAGGATAGATATAATTTTGGGTTTAGCTATCTTCAAGTCAAATCAAGTTTAATTGTTTGGATCAAATTCTTTTTGTGTCAAGTTCATTATATTGCAAACGATACGAACTCAATAACCCAGTTCCATGCAGTTTAACTGTGGCGCAAGACTGTTTATGTGTATGATCAGTGTGTGTGTGTGTGTGTGTGTGTGTGTGTGTGTGTGTGTGTGTGTGTGTGTGTGTGTGTGTGTGTGTGTGTGTGTGTGTGTGTGTATATACATGTGTGGTGTACACGTGTATGTGTGTTTGCATATAATTTTAAACCTATCTGGTATGACTACTGTAAATAGTAACAATGTAAGATAAAATAATTATGTATATTTTAATCATTTAAAGTTTTAAATCATCAACTTTAAATCATTTAATATTTTAATTATGTATATTTTTTTTTTCAGTTAGTGAACTTTGTCACTAAGAGAGTGTCTCTAACAGGTTTACAGCCAATTAATTGTGGCAATATTGTTAATTGCAGGGTCTCGTTCTTAATATGTTTGGTTGAAGTTGTTGTGGTACCACATGGTCTTGGGACTTCACTGGTCCAGCCAAGTCTAAGCTCTTAGTTTTGGGCAAGCGGGAGAGAAATCGTGACATCAATCACTCGCCGCGCACTCTGGAAAGAATGTCAACAAGCAGTGCAATCTGATATGTGATACCCCTGAACTTTGGTGTCACTCAGTGTGTATTCTAATTATTTAAGTATTTCAAGAGACTGTTGCATCAAGAGACTAAAATCTGAAGATGAATGATAACACTTTTTTTTTTTTTTTTTTTTTTTTTTTAGAAAGATAGATATTAAGGCAGGCTTGATCTCTGAGATAGCTAGATTAATTATTCAAAATCGCAATCGATGGGAGTATGCTTGTTATCTGTTTTCTTTAATAAATTCTTTAATTAATTTTTTAAAAAAAATATAATATTAATATGCTTGTTATCTATTTTCTTTAATAAATCCTTTATTAATTTTTCACTCATCTTCGTGTCATTCCTTATCAACTTCAATTTATGCAAAATTCATCTTATAATTCATGAATGTATTGTCTCTGTTTTGTTCCATGTATTGGTGAGGAATACTCACGGGGGTGGGGGTCACAGTAAAAATGTAAAAATTATTTATAAAATAGAACTACTTGAAGAAAGACTGATATTTAGAAAGTATGAAATCATATAAAATAAATATTGTGGATGAAAATATGACATTTAAAAATATGTACTTAAACCATAACATAGATTTAGCGGAAGGAAATATGACATAAAAATATATAAAAGTGATAAACTAAGGTTAGTTGAGAGAAATGTATTAAAATTATTAGAAATAATGGAAGGAAGCTTGCCATGGGTAAATAAGAGCGTAAACTAGATCTTTCTACAAAACAATATATGAAAGAAGTATAACGAGAACACATCAAAGGATGTTATAAAGAATAGTGGTAAAGATCGCTTGGACGCCAGTCTAAAGAAATAAAAATAAATATTATTTATTGCACTGAAAAAAGTACGCACAGAATTTGAAAAGCTGGAAAGATGCAGAAGAAAGTTGCTCAGAAAGAAGTGTACGAAACATAGACAACAAATGAAACATACAATAAGTATGAAAATTCTAGAAACAGAACAGTTATGAAAATTCTAGAAACAGAACAGTTATGAAAATTCTAGAAACAGAACAGTTATGAAAATTCTAGAAACAGAACAGTTATGAAAATTCTAGAAACAAAACAGTTATGAAAAGTGTTCATTGGAACAATGGGAAGGAAAATGAAAAACTTACAAAAAAATGTTTCATTCAAAATTGGAAGAAGCAAACAAACTAAAATTAGCATTACATGACGGACAAATGAAAATACGACAAATATAAATCTGTCTTTAAAAAAAAATGAAAGAATTAAAACTAGGAAGAACATTTTTTTTTAAATCGAGAAGTGGAGTATATGGTAAAACATGACAAACACACACACAAACACACATTTACACACCACCACCACTACCATCAGCAGTGGTATACATAACCATCCGTATGCACGCCTGCTTCACGTGTGAAACGGGCAACTGAAAAACTAAACAAAAAAAATTAGATGTAAGATTGAAGAACGTAGTAGCAGAATGTGGTAATTGGGATATATTATTAAAAACAAAAACGTCATTTTGGTCAAAAGAGTGGGTTCAGAGAAATACTTCCCTCCTCAGAAATGAATTGTTTATATATTAAAAGACATTAATATACAATTTAAAGTGAACAACAACAAATGACATGTCAACATGCCACTAAATACACCTGAAAACACTACAGAATTTCGTCAATGAAGCTCAAATCCGTTAAAATAAAAGCAAGTGTTTGAGACTTACGAAGTGAAACTCGACCCCAGTATGGTACTAAAGGTATTCAGTGTCGACTTATTTATCAGTTACATAAATCTTAATTAGCACCACGTTCCCCCCCCCCCCCCCCCAAAAAAAAAAAAAAAAAAAAGGTGGCAGCCCGAAGAAAAATCTGCATAATAAGATATCCGATTGCCGCCATCTTCCATCTTACAAGCAGTCTTGACGTTACTGCTACCCCTTCTGGCTCCTCCCTAAGAGCAAAATATATATTCTGTCCAACATTCCTTTCCTTTCTCTAACCTAGCTAGAACCAATGGGAAAATGTTGTTTATGATGACAGGAAAATTATTACTATACTTCCTGCTTCCTATTTTTAATTTTTAATTTTTTTTTTTGTATGTGTGTGTGTGCACACCTCAACCCGTTTTTATCCAATCAGCAGTTAGCTGCCACCTTCACTGTTGATTTACATTACACTACAGAAGCAGGAGGCAAGTAAACATCCAATCAGCACACAGCTTGTAATCGAAAACAATCGAAGAGTGACGGAAACTAACGAAGACAAATGACTAGAATTCGGAGAAGCCTACACGACAGAAATTTCTCTACGTCATTCGGTAAAGCGATACTTATTTCAGAAACCGCAAAAACCGTGGAAACAAGTCTGAGACAACTGGAGAGAGAAAGGGTCAGGCGAGGGAGTAGGAACCGCGAACAAACCACATTAAGGAATACGGGCCAAGGATGTAAAATTCTAAAGACAACGGAGGCAAGAGGATCAACAGTGAAGCCAATATACAACAGCAAGCGATAATACTCATCAATTTTTTTTAAAAACACAAAACTTCTGATTCCTTTACTACTGCAAGAAATATTTTATTGAAATTATATGTCTAAAAAATTCAAAAGAAAAGAAAAAGAAAAAGTATTAAACAAGTAAACTGAAGCGGCTATTTCAAACTAATAAAGCAATTATCTTACGCAAAGAAGTCTATTTTTACGTCATTAATAAAGCAATTAACTTACGCAAAGAAGTCTATTTTACGTCATTAATAATGCAATTAACTTACGCAAAGAAGTCTAATTTTACGTCATTAATAAAGACATTAACCTACGCAAAGAAGTCTATATTTACGTCATTAATAAAGCAATTAACTTACGCAAAGAAGTATATTTTTACGTCATTAATAAAGCAATTAACTTAGGCAAAGAAGTCTATTTTACGTCATTAATAAAGCAATTAACGCAAAGAAGTCTATTTTTACGTCATCAATTAGCAAGAAATTCGATACAAATTTATCAGTTGTAATGACTGATGACAATTATGTCAAAAGCGAGTTAGTATTTATATGGAAGTTTAAAATTCATTGTGCATTTGTGTATGTTTGTGTGCGTGTGTGAGAAATGCGTAGTTGGTACATGATATTTACGACGGACAGATATATAATCCGCTGAACTATAGAATGTTACAATAAGAGTATTTTATATTTAATTGATATTGTCTCATAAACAATTACTTGGAAAATATCATATTAAAAGTATCCTCTGTAGCAAACAAAGAGCTACAAAAATTGTTGTAGCACAAGAAAATTGAGGGCTCCAAATAGAAAAGATAATTGTCATCTTTAAGTGAAATGATGGCAGATGTGCGTTATTCCATTGTTAGAATGAGACATTCCAACCAGATATAAATGTTTATATAATTCCAGTCCAGGAATGAGATTTTTAAGTCAGCCATAAATGCTTGCATAATTCCAGCCTAGACTGATTTATCTGTCTTGAGCACTAATGTCGGTCTGGTCATGGTGTCATTCTTCAGGAGACTGTGTAGTTGTTGCAAGTGTCAAAACAGTTCTCTCTGTCAGTTATACCCGCTATGGATGACCTATGACAGTTTTTACCAGGACGAATTGATAACGAATGAAATAATACCCGCTGAAATTAAAGAATGTACGTATTTCGTACTGAGTAGTTTTCATATACCCCACTTTTTTTTTCTACCTGAATTTCTGCGTTTCTACGCCCATGGTAGTTTTAAAGCGAGACTAATCTGTCTCTTTAAAAACACAAACATCACCCACTTGGCATCGTGGTGAACGCGATTAATGTGTCGTTCACAAGGCAAAAATGTGAAATGCTTAGGTAACAACACCAAGTAAGTTTGCGACTGTCATGCGCTAGGAAAACACTACTGATTCAATAAATACACCGACGAACCTTCTCTTAATAAAAACAAGTAGAGAGATGCCAATTGTTTGAATGTAGGTAAAGCAAACAACATAGCGAAGTGTTCTGTTGTTGTTTAAAAGAAATGAAGCGGACAGTCACATCAAATTGAAAGAATTTGGGCAACAAAAGCAGATGGTGACTTAAGAAAGCTAGCGGTTGTGAATAATACAGTCTAATGGGGTGGATCTTTCAAAGAATCGTGAGAAAAAATGTGTTGGTCCTGTTGTGGTACGCTGGACAGAGTTAACTCTTCGTGGTAAAACTAGTTCCATGCAGCTTGTTATATGCCAGCACGTGAGAGGCTTGTTTTAAAATTACAGACATTTCACTTAATCGTAAATCCTATCAATATTTAACAAATCTGCAATGATTGCACACTATGTAAATACAGGAAGTTTGTGGAGAGAAAGAAAAAGAAGTTTAATAAAGCTCGGAATTGAGGTGGTTAACAAACCTCTCACTGCACTGTAAGACTGGGTTGATAAATGACGTCACAGTTTTCTAGACTGGATTGGAATTTAAAGAAAATTAATTTATCTCTTGAGCTATTTCGTTTTTACCACCAGTCACAGGTTTAAGGATGCTTTAATATAGTAAAACCCCTATAACATATGCAGTTTTAGTTAATTGTTACTATGATCTCAAACTGCCAGAATCACATTTGTTAAATGATTGGTGCATACATTATCTTTAAATATGTGCTGATTTTAAAAGTAGACGCAGGAACATGCTGGGAGGTTTTGTAGATGGAAATTTTAAAGCTGGAAGGTCAAAAGATATAGGATGATGATTTTTGATGAAGTAGATGTTTGAATGTGTTGGCACCATTTTAATATTAAGAAAAAAACAATCCAAAATGAAAGAAAACGAAAAGAAATACATCATTCAGAAATGGCGGCAGACAGTCGGACACGACCAATAAAAAAATGGAGTACAAAAACCGATGAGTATTTTTTTTAAATACAGCACAAATATCAAACAGGAACACACAAACGCACGCACATACTCACATATAAACATACATACTTAAACACGTGTCAATAGTTCAAAAGAATAAACAATACATATAATACAAGAAACAACACGAATTATAATTATTATCAAATTTACATACATACCAACACACTAATAAACACAAAAGTACTTGCATAAAGTCCAGCGACAGAGTATATGATCAGACATCATAATATTTAAACCCTGATAAGCACCAAATGAAGATAAATATATCTTCCGTACCAAATCTGCTAAAGCTGAAAAACAAGACGATGGAATTGAAATATCTTGTACAAACACTGGAACAACATAAAATAAATTTTGAGAAAAATCACTCTCTAAACCCTCACACACACACACACACACACACACACACACACACACACACACACACACACACACACACACACACACACTCACACACACTCACACACACACACACACACACACAAACGCAATCTAACAGGATATCAACAAGATAAAATTGAACGGATAGAAAGAAAGGAAAGGAAAGTAATTTGTAGGATTATTTTTGCATTCAGCAATTTATTTCTCTGCCTAAGACCTTCCCTTCATAAAGCCTCGGACTACAGCTAAGAATATTTCCTGAGAAAACAGTTAACCGATTACACTTTTCAGCGACAGTGTGAGAACTCGCAGCTTACGGCTTTTAGTATAATTATTTCTAACAAAAGATTTTAAATAAACCTGAGATTTGTGTTTTGTTGTTTTACAAAAAAAAAAGGAAAATAAATAAATTAATTAAATTCGACGAAAGGAGATGTCCATTAGTGGGAGATTTTCTAACTTCCGTTCGGATCAAGAGATTGATAGAAAATTCAGGCTGTTCGATAGCATTTGTGCGATAGATGCCACGCATTGTTGTTCTGAGGGATACTAGTCATTACAATCGCGAGGGATATTAGATAATACTACAGTGAGGGATACTAGTCATTACAATCTCAAGGGATACTAGATACTACAGTGAGGGATACTAGTCATTACAATCTCAAGAGACACTAGATAATACTACAGTGAGGGATACTAGTTATTTCAATCGCGAGGGATATTAGATAATACTACAGTGAGGGATACTAGTCATTTCAATCGCGAGGGATATTAGATAATACTACAGTGAGGGATACTAGTCATTACAATCTCAAGGGATACTAGATACTACAGTGAGGGATACTAGTCATTATAATCGCGAGGGATATTAGATAATACTACAATGAGGGATACTAATCATTACAATCGCGAGGGATATTAGATAATACTACAGTGAGGGATACTAGTCATTACAATCGCGAGGGATATTAGATAATACTACAGTGAGGGATACTAGTCATGACAATCTCAAGGGATACTAGATAATACTACAGTGAGGGATACTAGTCATTTCAATCGCGAGGGATAATAGATAATACTACAGTGAGGGATACTAGTCATTATAATCTCAAGGGATAGTAGATAATATTACATTGAAGGATATTAGTCATTACAATCACGAAGGATACTAGTTAATACTATTGTGAGGGATAGTAGAAAACGGGCGAGAGATACTAGATAATAGTATAGTGATAGACAACAGGCATTACAATCGCAAGGGATATTATTTAATATTACAGTGATTAATTCTAGTCATTACAATAGTGAAGGATGTTAGTTGGTGCTACATTGAGGGTATACTAGTCATTATAATCGCGAGGGATACTAAATACTATTTTGAGGGATACTAGTCACACAATCGCGAGTTATACTAAATACTATTATGAGGGATACTATCCATCATAATCGCGAGTAGTGCTAGTTAATATTACAGTGATGGATACTAGTTGTTACTAAATTGAGAAATACTCAACGATGCTGTCCAAAAGGGTACTAGAGCTGTTATAGTGAGGAAATCTACGGTTTGAAGTTCTAATGTATACTAACCGTTAACGTCGAGTGGATTCCGGTAAAAGTTATTAATATCGTGAAATATACTAGCGATTATACATTGTTCGTATACTAGGTATTAATAGTGTATCTTGAGGAATATAAACTTTTAGTATCAAAAGGATGCTAAGTGTTATTATGAAAGTTACAAGGAATTACTTTCCTGCTTGATTCAAGGAGTTATCGTGAAGGCTTGGTGAAATTTTCGGGTGGGTGGGTGGGTGGGTAGGTATTATTTTTATGAAGGAAACGTTGTGTTACTATCGAAATAGCCACTAAAATAGCCACTAATCATTATTATCGTGAGAGACGATACGTTAATGGGTCGTGTGGGATAATAGGTATGAATATAATGAGGAACAATAGGCATTAATATTGTAAGGAATATTAAGCGTTGCTATTTGTGATGGATACTAGTCATCACTTTCATGAGGGATATTATCTTTACTATACTGAGGGATGCTAAGTATTACTGTAGTGAGGAATACTATCTATAATATCGAGCTGGTTACTAAGTGTTATTTTTACTATACTGAGGGATACTAAGCATTACTGTAGTGAGGAATACTATCTATAATATCGAGCTGGTTACTAAGTGTTATTTTTACTATACTGAGGGATACTAAGCATTACTGTAGTGAGGAATACTATCTATAATATCGAGCTGGTTACTAAGTGTTATTTTTCAGAATTGTTTTTCTTAAATGGAAAATGAATTGTGCACATTGTGTAAGATTTTGAACTCAATTTTTGTGTTGGCTGAATGGTTACACAAAGACTTGAGCACAACCTTAATTTGGTTTATTCTATATACTGATCTGAACCTGACTTTAGCTGGAAATGCTGTAAGCGCAGGCTTGAATCATATGCAATTCTAGATTCGCTATATACACAGACATTAATACTTGTCAGAATATGATATACGGAGCATGAAAAACAGTTCATATATAGTCACGCTGGCTATTCCAAGTTATATGTCACATTCTTGTCAATGAAGATTACTGATGACCATAGCATCTTTTGGAATTGTAGAATAAGACTTGTCTCAAGCAAGAGAGAGAGAAAAGATTCCAGATGTGATCATTAATGGATTTATATCTGAAGCAGCTTGGATGACGGTCAATTCAAGATTGTTGATATTACATCATTTTGTGACGTTCGCAAACACGCACAATGATTGAGTAAATACAGTAAGTGCGCGTTGTTGACGTAAAGTAAACTTACTTTGTTTTGTTTTTTTGTTTCCTTTGCACATTATTTTTCTTTGTTCACGATCAACTCGTTGATGCTTTTAACTTTCATAAAATACGAAAACGTCTGATTACTTTTTCAGCTGAAGAAACACGGATCCACAACGTGAACATGACGATCATAACAATTAGAAAGAAAAATGAAAAGAAAAAATAGTTCTGTCTTCAAGTAAACGAAGTTAAAAACACGACACGTATCTAACTCCAGTCCCATTTGTCGCGACACGGTGCCCTGGGAAATACGCCGCAATGGCAAAACCATATTCCAGTTGACTCATTGGTGCATGCAAGGATCTATTAAAAAAAAAAAAAAAACATCCAAACTAAACATACGCACACATTTACACCTACATACCTGACATTCCACACATATTCCAAATAAACAACGCAGTGCACGGATCTCACCATAAAGTCGATTCGTTCAAATTTGCGCGCAAGCAGGTACCAGTGATGCACGAGTTATGCAGACCTTTTATCAGGGTGGTCCTGCACCGTTCTTCACAGGGTTATCTTTCCTAGTTTTCTGTTCGTCAAAATCATAGTACATGATTGCATTCTGCGCAATGCTGGCCATTAAAAAAAAATGATGCAAGTAAGACTCGGAGGAGGGTGTAGATATTCCCGGGGCACCCGTTGGCGATCGACCACGTGCAAGCAGTGAGGGGATGTGAAACATTTTAATACAGCGGGAATGTTCGCAACGTTATCTCCATGCGATGACTTCGGATTAATGTAAAACAACTTGGAATAAAGTAGTTAATGGCTGTTAATTTGATGATATTGATTAACATTCTATATTAGCTAATTAATATGAAGCGCAATTATTATGCTTAACTAAACTTGTATATATATATATATATATATATATATTTCACATAAATTTATTTAGTATTCAGTAGTATTACCTTACAACCAATAACGATTTGTGTCATTTTCTTACTCTTTGCGTACCTGTTTTGGACAATTTAAGAATAACTCACACATATAACATTTTTTTCTAGTTCCTCCTACCTCCCTCCCTCCCTCGCTCACTCACCCACACATATTTAATTATAATTATAATCATTCGTACAAAAACATGTGGACCATGTTAAAACTAAATTCTGTCATTTATGTTCATCTAAAATAATTTAGCGAATTACTTTTACCGACAATAAACTAAGTCTAGCGATTTATATTACTGACAACAAACTATTAACAACAACTACAGCTATAATAAAATTTACTGCTACATCTGAAACTTACAACGACCCTACTCCCTTCAGACCGCAGTGTATCGCTGTCTTCCTGGAGTTAATTCTTTGAAAATAGAAATTGCTTCTGCCAGCATCAATTAAAATGTTTAAGCACGACTCTTTAAATTGGATATGGTCGTGGCTGATGGTTTCAACCTTGGCTGAGTGTTGAGAGGAGGAGAGGCGCATGCGCCAAGCCAACCAGCCAATAGGCAAAGTGAGTTTTGCGAACGTTTACACTGTTAAAGAGACATAAATCTGCTCTTCAGAGAACGCCTCTGTCTTCTTCTTTACTGCTCTTTTTGAATCTATGACATCACGCAGCGAGTTTTCCGCTCTTGAAAATATTATTTGCCTCCCCTTCACTCACTTTTCTAGTCGCCCATTCCACAAGGTGCAAACTGCTAGAGAACCGCGGAAGGAAAAGGAATATGTTGGATAGCTTAGTGATAAATAAAATCTGTTTTTTGACAGCCCGGTCTTGATTTAGTAAAGGAGAGAGTTGTAACCAGCTTGCTGCCACAGCCATCAAGAATCTGCCGCTAGGATCATGCGGGCTGGAGAAAGGTACTGGTAGTTGGGGAGCACTGGGTGAACTAACAGTGCTAGTGGTTCATTGAGGGCAACCATCTTCGGTTAACCACAGCTTGCAAACTAGCGACTGTGAGAGTGAGGAACGGGGGGGGGGGGAGATACATTTCAGTGATGATCGACAGCTAGCTGGAGGAGGTTTTGGGTCAGTACTGTCAAACATTATATAGCGTTAATGAGGAGTTAGTGTATGCATATGGTAGTAATCATTTCAACGACGTCTCAAACTTTAGAGAAAATGTACGCATAATTCGCAATTCCTACTAATAATGAGACTGATATTACATAATAAAAATACGCACAATTCTCAATTCGCAGTAAGGAAATGCACAATTCTCAATTCCTACTAATAATGAGACTTATATTACAGTACAGAAACACGCACAATTCTCAATTCCTACTAATAATGAGAGTGATATTACATATAGTAACACACACACACACAGTTCTTATTTCGTTTCTAAAAGCGAGACTACAAATGTAGTATAATAAAGGTACAATTCTTCGAAATTGAGACAGAGACTGGTATTACATATATAGTATCAAACACGTCTTAAATAATTATTGACGACAGGGTCATGATGTCAAATGTACACTTTTTCAAAGGGTTCCTGGAGGTGGTCATTTGTCAGGACGGAAGAGTAACAATCGTAACATTTCAGCGTTACTGATATTTTTACAAGCAATGCGGATAGCCTCCCATCTTAAAGTTTTACACGCAGGATAGTATCTCTGTAACTAGCGTAAGATTACGGATTACAGAGCTGTCCTATAAAAGCCATTATAGATATAAAATGTCATCCATGAATTAAACCATCACCAGAGAAAAGAGGATGGTGTATTTATCTCTAAACTAGGACGAACGAAATAACATTTGGGAAGTTGTCTTCGTGTTTAATAAAGTTACTTCTGTAAGAGAATACCATAAATAACACACTAAACAACATTTTCGCAAACAAAAAGCAGTTTCAAATTATTTCCAATATTGTCTATAATTGTGTTCATGGTTCCCATTAGAAACGGAAACTAATCAGCACATAATTAATTACATGCATAGCAATAACCCACAGAAAGCAACTCAGAAATAGTCCTATTGCGTAAGTGGATGCTTTGAGCAAACAACGCAAAGGTTACAAATAGCAGTAATAGCTATCAAATGAAAATAAAAATATTAACCCATGACCACCCATGTCACATCTACAGCACTAGCCCCTATTAACCCTAGACCACCCATTAAGAAATGTCACATCTACAGCACTAGCCCCTATACCGGACACTAAACCTAGGACAGGAAATAATCCTAAAAAATCAAAGCATCAGTAAATGGTGCATATATTTAAAATGACTATTTTAGGATCTTTAAAAGTGAAATTAGATTTTAGAAAAGGAGAATGGTACTTTTTTTTTTATATACGATTCTGACTTTGTTCGTATAATTTCTGATTTTACGACCTAACTGGAAAATATTTTGTTCAGTGGACTGATTTTAAATTGTAAACCAACACTGGACATGTACATTTTAAATGTATCGAAGCGAAACAAAAACTAAATCAAGATGCTTAATATCCGCTCCAAGTGAATATTTTTTTTGAACAAAATCTTGGAATACACAAACACACGTAGATCTGCCACTTTAAGTACGAGCAATCTGTGCTACCAGTTATACTTAATGGCTATTTTATTACAGCTCTGGAGTTTCACTTTGAAAGACTCTTTACTAAGAGTTCGAAGCAATACAAGCACTAAAATCTAATGAAAAGATTATCTACGATCTCAAAGCCCAGCAGTCTGTTATCGCCCCTTGCTGAAAACGATAACGCTAAATTCTTCCATTTCCACTACCACCACCCACCACCACCCCATACTAGCTATGCAATTAGGTAGGTAAATCATTCTTTTTTCAATGTGACTTATTCAAAATCTATAAATAAACATAAAGAATGTATTATCTTTTAAAATTTCCTTTCATTTTGTCATTTAAAATGTATATTTGATTTTAGTTATTATATTTTACTTTCAGTAAAGAAAATGAATTAGCAGAGAAGTAAGTCTCAACGATGGAACGTACCCTGTTACAGAACTCTAAAATATGACGTAATACTGTACCGATGCCAACCCTAATGGTTACGCCTAAATGAGAGAAGGGTGAAGAACATACATAGTTCGTAATGCTAATGAAATATGCAAAACTATCTGTGATGTGAAAAATATGCTTTTCGTTTTGCATTACGCTCAGTTATTTAAAAACACGAGACACAGCATTATCTACTTCACATCAATCTACACAATACATGCGGAATGGACACCGCATTAGGCCGGACTTTGTCATAACGGTTTAAATTTGAGCAAGTGCGATCCAGCTTCAATTGGACCGATCAGCTTTTTGAGAAATGTAGTTGACATCGCTTACCTAGGCACTACCCAAGTTAGGCTAGCGCCAATTTGCAATGGGTGAATGCTTGACTGGATTTTTACCAGTAAAGTTGCATTGAACAGGGGTAAACCAACAATAGGTTCATACTGCATTGTCCAACATTTTACTGCTTACTTTAAATATATATTAGATTAGGTCCATACTGCATTGTCTAACATTTTACTGCTTACTTTAAATATATATAATATATTAGATTAGGTCCATATTGCACTATCAAATAGCTCACTGCTTACTTTAAATATATATTAGACTAGGTCCATACTGTATTGTCTAACATTTTACTGCTTACTTTAAATATATATTAGACTAGGTCCATACTGTATTGTCTAACATTTTACTGCTTACTTTAAGTATATATTAGACTAGGTCCATACTGCATTGTCCAACAGTTTACTGCTTACTTTGGCTATGTTAAATATAGGGTCATACTGCATTGTCAAACAGTTCACTGCTTACTTTGGCTATGTTAAATATAAGTCCATACAGTACTGTCAAACAGTTCATTGCTTACATTAGTTTCGTTAGATTAGACCCAAAGCTTTTCTTACCTCCATTAGATATCGGTCCAAACCGCACTGTTAAAAGAGTATACTAAGTTGGGAATTACCAACGCTAAAGAAAAAGTGAAGAGAAAACTAAGTCAACCTGCATAATTAGAAATGTGTTCTAACTTTATAGAATAAATTTCAAAATCATAGTACAAATGCACACACTGATATACGCAAATGCACGAGTTGATTTCCGCAATATTTTCTACGTCACCGACGTACGTAAACGAGTCTGACGTCGACACAAAAGGTCGCGAACTAGTATATAATACTGAGTGTATGACGTACATAAACGAGACTGACGTCGACACAAAAGGTCGCGAACTAGTATATAATACTGAGTGTATGACGTACATAAACGAGTCTGACGTCAACACAAAAGGTCGCGAAACCAGTATATTATACTGAGTGTATGACGTACATAAACGAGTCTGACGTCAACACAAAAGGTCGCGAAACCAGTATATTATACTGAGTGTATGACGTACACAAACGAGGTCTGACGTCGACAAAAGGCCGATAAACCAGTGTATTATAATGTGTGTATGACGTACATAAACGAGTCTGACGTCAACACAAAAGGTCGCGAAACCAGTGCTTTATACTGTGTGTATGACATGCAGACAAAACTTGGTCTTTAAGTTCCCGATCATTTTTAACTTTAGATAAACTTTGCAATTGAAAACAAAAGCCCGTAGGATAGTTACAAATGTATGTCCGACGATACCGACCGCTTCGTCAGTTTGATGACACAAGAGAGCAAACTCTGAACTCGAAATCGGATAGGTGCAAGCAAAAATGCGCATTTGACATCAGGCATTAGATTCTTTTGGCGATGCTTTGAATAAAAATAGAATGTAATTAAGTATTCTTGATAAGCTTTGGTCATAAATGAGAACAAAATTATCCTCATTGTGTAAACTCAGGCGTGTCAAAAATAACGTAAAGTGGCTCTGGCGGACGAGTTGAGCGTGTGTCCATACTTGTTCGTGCGCTGTGGAGTGGGTGGTTAGGTTTGTGGTTAGAACTGACACTTTTAAGGTGCAATAAATAGCTTACATTCCCGTCAGCTGTAGGGTATTTCAAAGTAAGTTATAATCTCTTTTAAAAGCGCTAGTAAAAATAGAAAAATAAAACTATCGCGCCATGTAAAGCTATCGTGCCGTATACAGATATCGCTGAATGAAGAAAGTGTGCTGAAAAAAAGTATTTGCACTGTACAGATATCGTGTTGAACACATAGACTGTTATGTATCAAACGCATGTAAAGGAAAGTAAGAAAAAAATAAACTCCTTCTACATACGCGCGCATACAAACACAGGCACACGCACACAGAATTAATGCAGAGTTTGTTAATATTTAGAAATAAAATACGTACAAAATAAATGAATTCCTTGTCAAGCTATTGAAATATGATCTGTTGTCATGCCATGCCAAGCGATTGTCATAATGTCTGTTATAGTGTCATGCCACGTGATTATCGTATAATCTGATTTCCATGTCAATTGGTTTCATGGCTCTTTTCCAAGTCACGTGATTGTCATATAATCTGATTTCCATGTCAATTGGTTTCAAGGCTCTTTTCCAAGTCACGTGATTGTCATATAATCTGATTTCCATGTCAATTGGTTTCATGGCTCTTTTCCAAGTCATGTGATTGTCATATAATCTGATTTCCATGTCAATTGGTTTCATGGCTCTTTTCCAAGTCACGTGATTGTCATATAATCTGATTTCCATGTCAAGTGATTTTATGACTGTTTTCCAAGTCACGTGATTACTGAATAATTTGAATTCCACATCAAGTGATTAACATATGATCTGTTGCAATGCACTGACGTGATTGATCTGAGTTATTGCAATGGCATGCCAAGTGTTTAGCAAACGATTTGTTTCAGTGCCATGACAGGTGGTTACAGAGTGAGCTGTAGTGCCTTGAAAAGTAGTTATTAAGTGAGTTTTGGTAGTGCAATGCCATGTAATTACCACAGTCTGTATCCTATGCCAAGCGTTTACCGTGTGATCTGTATCCTATGCCAAGTGGTTACCGTGTGACCTCTATCTTATACAAAGTGGTTACCATGTGATCTGCATACTATGCAAAGTGGTTACCGTATGATCTGTAACCCATGCCAAGTGAAAGAGATAATATCATTTGAGGGGTGGGAGATAAAAAAATTATTACAACCCACACACAAAAAAATTTCACATGCAAAATATTTCAACTTCTGATGACTATAACAACACGTGACAAAAGACAAAAATTAAATCCATCTAATAATAATAATAACAAAATATAATTAATGCTGATTATAATGACGATGAAAATTTAAAAAAGAATTAATCGTCTTTTATTTCTCTCATAAAATGAATAATATAAATAAATTTAACACAGTAATTATTTTTTGTTGCTGCTGCGACTTTACTTCAATTAATAACTGAGTAAATTTGGCTTTGGATGATATAAAGTAATAAATATTTTTAAAAAATAAATATCCAAAATTAAATAAGTAAAATAAAATAACTAATTCAGTGGGAGAAATCTTAAT
Organism: Sinotaia quadrata; assembly: GCA_028829895.1. Classification (NCBI taxonomy): domain Eukaryota; kingdom Metazoa; phylum Mollusca; class Gastropoda; order Architaenioglossa; family Viviparidae; genus Sinotaia; species Sinotaia quadrata. The sequence goes on along the minus strand of CM054180.1, from coordinate 133,461,207 downwards.
CATATTTGAAATATTAATTTTATCAAATTAAAAACTTTCATTTATTTAAAAATATTATGATAATAACAATAAATTTGAAAATGTTTTTTTTTTTTTAGTTTGGAGCATAAACTATGTGTTAGAATCTAAGGCTTAATTATGTACGGTCGTTAAAACTGCGAGATTTAATCTTCCTCCATAAATTGAATAATTTTAAAATTATTTAAACTGATTATACAAATTAAACTATAGTACAGTGAAAACACTTGCTTTGCTCTTAATGAACAGTGCTATTGCTTTATATAACACGTTGATGTGTTGTACCCTTCTCCTAGGAGTATACCCAGTATCTCTACAGTTAAGCTATTTCAGCTGGCTAATTAATTCGAGTAGATGCCAATTACAGAGCCTATTACGAACATTAATTATAATGAATGGTAATTCGCGTAGAAGTTGCAATTAGCTTTTCTGCTCTCTGACTAATTTTGCTTTTATTAAGCACCAGAGCCACAACACTTCGACAAGCTGCAAATAATGTACAATGTAGAAAGAATGGTAAATACTTTTAATGAAACAATCCATTTCAAATTATTAAGTCATAAGCCTGGCAGCAGAGATATATACTCTTAAGTGCAGTACTGTTTCTGAATCTTAACCATATACATGACCCACACACTTAATTCAGTCTCCTTTAGTAAATTTGCAAATTAATTATTGAAGAATATAATTTGAACTACTGATTGAGTCAATCCGTTACACAAATAACTGAAGGGAGAGGGGTGGTTATGGTTTCTTTACAGACACGTTCAAACATGTTCTCAGGGTATTTACTTGTTACACATTTTTATATTTATCAAACATATATAAGGAGATTACACACACACACACAAATGTGATAAGTTTCAGTTAACGTAACCTGGTCAGAGTTGAATTTTATTTGGCACAGTCATCCCTGGATTGCTTCCCTTGAAACGGTCTTTGATTGGCTGCTCTCAACTGGAAACATCTGACCTATTTATTTTGAATACTTAGTTTCCATCATTTTAACAATGTGGTTCTGCTAGTAGCACTAAAGAGTACTGGAATGTCCAAATTTGTGTTCATTTGTGTTCCTCCTAGAGGAATTAACTATCTATAAAATTCAATCGATCAAACCATTCCTGGCATGAAGATAAAGAATCTACATAATGGGTTACATCAGGTCAGCAACGAGAGAGAGAGAGAGAGAGAGAGAGAGAGAGAGAGAGAGAGAGAGAGAGAGAGAGAGAGTTGGTATTTTTGCAATATTCTACCAGTGGACTTAATTTTCAATTGATTTTTAAAAAAATCCAACTCACTTCTAACTAACTCAAGAAAATTTCATCAAAGTTTTTTAGTTACAAAAAGTCCAATGTCAAGTTAATCATAAACTTATTCCTAAATAAATCATGAAAACAACCATTATAATTTTCGTCATGACCATAACTTCACCTTAGTGTAAAAACGCAAATCCACAAATAACCATACATTTAATCAAATAAATAGTGTAATTATCTCTAGGGCTGTCATACTTTTTTAAAAGGTGCCTGGGTACCCGCTTGAAAAATTAGCATTATCTCCATCACATCTCGTGATCTCTACACAAAGCTACTTAACCATTAAGCATGTGCTCTATTTCACACAGTAGCTAATGATATGCATCTAGTGGCTTACTATTTATTGTGATCTTTATATGTACAACAAAAATTTTAATTTTAATATGATCAATCATTACATAAACTAAAGTAAACTAAAACTAAATAAAATGTCAACAACAATAACGTATTTAAAAATAGGGCATCAAGTTCAATCACCCTTCGCCAACAGAATTTCATTGCACAGATTGCATTTCGTCACTATCCAATCGCTTAGCGTGACACCACACAGACGAAGTCTTACCCATATTAAAAATATTACAATGTTATTATTTAATTTATTGATGTTAAAATACTGACAAGTCTTTTTAACAGGCTACACATGTTAAGGAACACAGGAAAGGGCGCGAGCTACGGTGATCCATGTCGTCCATTATTAGATCTAGGTACAGCGGCTGCCACCAGTGACAGTTCTCTCATCTATCGCGTGATTGGCTTGCCTCTGTCGGTTTCCCTTGCACCCCCCTCTGCATTACCCATTTCTGTGCCAATAGCCACGTTATCAAAGGTACCCGTTCACAATTTTACTACCCGGGTATTAGCACTTGACACCACTAATGATCATTGTAATATTTAACTTAACTAATATTTAATTTAACTCATAAATATTAATTTAAAATGAGAAAGGCCTGTAGGATAAAAAAATAATCAATAAATTGTGTAACGATCTCCATAATCGTTGAAATATTTAATGTAGCTCATTCCTACCAAATGAAGTTAAAATTTGGGTGGCGGGCTGCAGGCTAAGTAATCGGAAACGACGCATCAAGTGGTGGTCGTAGTAAAATCATATCTATAACTTAATCAGGATAGGCATTGCAAAATCGTAGTTCGGCCGGGTATAATCTAATGTTCAACACTATAATTACATACTTCTTCTATACAATTTCACCAAAGAAATAATTTGACTTTATTTTTTGTCACCAAGAAATACCCTTTTTTCCAGATTAATCATCTAAAACCAAGTATAATACGACTTTTACCAAGAAAAAATTCCCTTCAAATAATTCATGTAAAGCCACTACAAGATTTGCACCAAGAAACATAAATTTCACGAATGAAGATGTGCACGTCCATTACATTTTCTTGTTGTTATTACATTGCGATTAAACCCGGTTCCTGATTCATAGTGAGCGAAATATCCACACATATAGCGATTCAAAACGTGACTTCGCTATAATAATTTGGATGTTCATCTGCCATCTATTAGTAAAAGGCGTGAAATAATATGGCGCGCCTAAATTCTTTACATCATTGCTTAGGACGAGTTAAAACCTTTGGTAACCTACTGATGTAATGACAAGAATTTTGTCCAGTGGTAAGGAAGAAATAAAATGAACGAACGAAAATGAGCAATTAAAACAAGTGTTACATGAGGCATATTCGCAACAAATTTCATTTGAAAGTTTTCCTGACTGCCCCTACAATATCCCAAATCAGTTAGACGTGAAACATGAAATATTTACTGCTTTAGAGGATTCTGCTGCTCTCCTTCTGTTTAGTCTCCAGTGGAAACTTGTTCGTTGATGTCGCGGGCAACAACACTCATGGAGAGGCCAAACGGTTCGGCTGTACAGCAGTCTCAAACAGAGAGGCTTCCTGCCTGGAATTCATTGACAGTTTGGTGCCGCTACGACTGCACACCGTGGCGTTCACCTTCCTCGAATTTCATGTGCGGATTCATTTCCGTTTTTTGTTGGACCTCTCACAGCTAGCCCTCTCATCGACAGCCATCGTCGTCAACGCGTATAACATTAACCACCAGCGTGGCCATAAGGCGCATCCAAAATGAAGGCATTCCCCGATAGCTTTGCTAGTTATTAGACTAAGAGACGTCCTATGCCAAGATCTATGCTAAAAGGGCTGAAGAGCTGATAATCGACAAAGTTGTTTTCAGAAATGACCAGACTCACAATCCTGAAGACTTTGAGGAACTGGGTGGGCGGGGAAACTTGAGTAATTTAAAGTACTGAGTAGGTTTTATTAATTGTTCCTATAAACCGCAGTTTGTCAGTTATTAGTTACAGTCGACCTTGTGAAACTAATTACATACACACACACACACACACACACACACACACACACACACACACACACACACACACACACACACACACACACACACAAGTAACGATAAAACTGAAAGAACACAAATATGTGCGCACTCACAAAAGCAGTGATCGAAACGTTAATAAGACAGTCAGACATAAAAGACAGACAGATAGATAGACAAACAGATAGATAGATAGATAGATAGATAGATAGATAGATAGATAGATAGATAGATAGATAGATAGATACTGCTCAAAACCTGTCTAAGCCTATTATTTAAAAAATTCGTTATTGTAATATTTTGTAATATATTTCTAGCTCTAACCATGTAAGAAATATTTGCATACATTCATCATCGTCATCATCGTCATTCTCGTCATCCACACAGATGTTTAATCGCAGTCTTTCTTTTGTGTTATATATAAAGTAACAACAATAACATTCAACTGGTTTAAATGTATGTTACTTCGCTATGTATATTGCATGTTAAAGGCTTTTGCTTATAACGATAATCATGAAAAAGGCAACGAGAACTACTGTGTTGGTGATGAAAATTATGCTTTGTTAATAATGATTATTTGGGGGATATTTAAGTTACACATTTTAATAAATACCATTAAAACTCTCCGAACCATTTTAGTTTAATTACATTTTTTAATGAAGGTTTTATATGAATCCGAATATCGAATCGCTGACTTGATTCCATATTCTGAGAGCGATGATGGAATAAAGTCTGAGTTTAATACTCACATTTCCGACGATTGTAATCGCTATGTTGCAATCGGAAAGGTATTGTACTTGCAGACTGAAAAAAAGGCGAACTCAAACGCCCAGCTTTGGACGTTTTAGATATTAATACATAAATAACAGACACATTTTTTTGGAAATTTAAAAGTAACGCACAAGCCTAGTTCGCGTCTTCTGAAGAAAACAAGTGAACAATTCACAAAACTAAATTTTATCAAAGCACATTTAAACAACAATAACTGTTCTATGAATTATTTATTCTCAATGTATTTTAATAAAAGTGAATCGGCCCTGATTATTGTCAGCAAAAGTTTGAACATTTACGTCATTTTGTTCTTGCCTCTTCTAGCATAAAGCTGCAGCCAAGCGATGAAGAAATTAATTATTTAATTATATGCTTGCAAGAAGAAAAGAGCAAGCAAATAGCTAATTCCAGTTATAAATAAACCGACAAACGTGTTTTTTTTCCATTCTTGACATACCTTACTATTTCAAAATCATTTCGCGCGGGCGTTTGGGATGTTAGAAAGAAAGGCATTTAGAGGGAGATACAGACGTGTGTGTGTGTGTGTGTGCGAACTTGGATGGATGCATACATGCAATACTTGTAAAATATGCATATATTACATACATATCTAGAAATGTCTTAAAATAATACGGTTATCACTTAACACAATAAGGTTATTAAATTAAATATAACAAAATACAAAAGTATTTAGCAGACATCTTCAATGAAAGCTATTTATTTGAAAATAAGAAAAAATGGTTTATAAAATCAATAGATAATAGCTCTCAATATTAATGTTATTAAAAATACTCTTGCAATAATGAATGTGAAAAGTAGAACTAATATTTAAAAAAAATCTTTAATAATAAATAAACATACTCTCGCAATAATGAATGTGAAAAGTAGAACTAATATTTAAAAAAATCTTTAATAATAATAAAAATACGACAAGACACTAAATCAAAAGCAAATGAAGTTAATAAATATTAGATGGGAAAAATGATAAACAAAAAACAATAAAATACATTTAAAAAAAACACACACTAAAAAAAGAACGCAGTGAAAATTTGCACGAAATAAATAAATGCTACAAAATCGCGTTAAGCAGAGAAAATGTTCTTATGCACGACAAAAGTGTAATACATAAATAATCAAAGAAATGCAGAAACATACAGAAAAATAATGCCAAAAGCAAAGTGATTATAATTATTCGGACACTGGACACGATTGACAGAGACGATATAAACTCTGCGATCATACATAGATTTACAATGACTGAATGCACGATGTACATGATAATTTGATTTTACGACAAGGTAAAGCGAAATGAAAAAAAGACGATCCACATTCGGCCTAAACTGAGCACTGACCAACTGTCAAAATCGCACTGCAGCACCGGGAATTATAATTAATAAAAAATAAAAATCTTTGACGGCTCATGGTGTGACGGTGCCAAGAGAAGGCACCATAAACGAGACAATGCACTCTAGAAATTAAATTATGGTGCGAAGAAACTGGAAATCCTGTCTCGCTGTCATTTGAAGAATGCATTAACACAAGAACATTCTCGTACTTAAATACCCATAAACAAAACCGTTTCTACGGAATTCTCTGCCTTAGTACCTCTTAGAGGAAAAACTATCTCACGCGATAGCAAAATATGTGCATATATTATTTAAATCTAATTAGCTTTCCTGACGAAATAATAAAAAAATAGATATAAAAGCAGCCATTTTGTTATCTAAATACGTTTTGCATGAATGCATACAAAAACATATGATTATAGTAGAAAAACAAAGTATCCAGAACAGGGGGGGGGGGGGAAGTAATTCACATGATCAAAAATTTTTCGAAAAAAAGAAACACCAAGTCATATCCAGCAACTCATGATCATAAAGAAAATGAATTATGTAACAGAAAAATAGCAAAAGGAAAAAATCCTGAAATATATAGAGACAAAAATAACAAATATTATCAAAAGAGAATGCACCCACATTTCAACAGGTCTGCAGAAGAAATAATATTCATTACAGACTAAAAGAATATAATAAATACCATCAGAGATATACATCATAAATAAAACTACACAAAATTAAATTTAAAAAAATATATAAACGATAACAAATATGCAATTACGCAGGATTAAATAACTACAAACCACGATTTTATTAGAAAATATTAAGGCAACAGTTGGGTAGTAGTAAAATGAACACTATTATGTTTTATTGCAAAAGACTACAAACGAAAGTTTTATCCGTACGCGGTTATAAAAACAGTTCAGAGTAATGCTCAATATACTTACATTTTCGCAGGTATAGGTAGTTATAACAATAGCATTTTATAACATATATATATAAGAGCATACTGTACCATTCTCTTATAATTCATGTACAACTTTACAACTCACACGAAACCATAAGTATACTCATTATTTATTAATTCATTTCAACAGTGTTTGCCTACAATAGAACAAGATGGCATGTGCGAAACCATACTGTATTTGTCCCTGAGCCCATTAATAAGAGAAAGAATTTAAATGAGAGCGAAATCAGCAATCGATTACACACAGATGATTGGTTCAAGAATTATTAACCAGTTTCAACTCGCTGATGATATACTATTTCGACGTAACTGCTCTATGATCAACCACACAAAGAATTTTCTACTTCGACGTAACTGCTCTATGATCAACCACACAAAGAAGTTTTCTACTTCGACGTTACTGCTCTATGATCACTAACACAAAGAATTTTTCTACAAGAACAAAGATCGCCGTATCAACCACGAATAACTTTTCATCAACAAAGAAGAGTTGTGTTTACAACACAAACGAGCTTACATGTTGAACAACGAAGAGTGGTGTTTACAACACAAACGAGTTTACAAGATGAACAACGAAGAGTGGTGTTTACAACACAAAAATTGATTTGCTTGACACACAAAAAAAATGACGATTAAATCAATTTTAAACCAGTTAAAATCAATGGCAAGAAGAGCTGTTTTAATAAAAAAATAAATTTATATCATCAATGAAAAGTGTTGTTTTAAACACAAATTTATATGAACATTGATTAATGGTATGTAAACACATACGCTTTATATTAACATAAACAAATTTGCAAGAACACTGATTAATGCTATTTAAAAATCAAATTTACAAACCAAAACACATTTCTATGTACGCTGATTGATGCTATTTAAACAAAAACAAATTTATATGAACGCCGATTGATGCTATATAAACACAAGCAGATTTATATGAACGCTGATTGATGCTATTTAAACACAAACAGATTTATATGAACGCTGATTGATGCTATTTAAACACAAACACATTTATATGAACGCTGACTGATGCTATTTAAACACAAACAAATTTATATGAACGCTGATGATGCTATCTAAACACAAACACATTTATATGAACGCTGATTGATGCTATATAAACACAAACACATTTATATGAACGATGACTGATGCTATTTAAACACAAACAAATTTGACTGAGCACTGATTAGTGAGTGTTGTTTAAACACAAACAAATTTAAACGAACACTGATTAGATCTACTTAAGCACAAAAGTGTACAGCAACAAAGGAGAGTGCTGTTTTACAACGAAAAATATTTACAGTTTACATCGGCAATGTAAAGTGCTGTTTTAAACATAAAATTTGCATCAACAGTTAAATGTATTGTTTTAAACACAAAATTCACATCAACAACCAAAACTATTATTTGAAATACAAAAGAATACCTCAACAATCAAAAATCTTGTTTTAAACACAAATAAGTTTAGACCAACAATGAAAAGTTTTTGTTTTAAACGCAAAGAAGTTTACATCAGCAACGATAACAACAACAACAAAACTTTGGCCAGTTTCGTGCACATTACCCGACTAGATTAAAACGTCCTTAAATTAATAGGTGGTTAATTTTATTTCAAGTTATACATTTTGGAAACGCAAACATTTTCTTATACCATTCATGCAAGACGTATATCTGATAAAGACGACACATATGACAATTTTTACTTTGACCGAACTTAAAATATTATTATCATAGTAATCATTACTATCTACATCCAAAAGCCATATTAAAAACAATTAGTGCATTTTTAACAGTATACTGTGCATACTTAGTAACTACAAACGATAGCCTTAAATAGGTAAACTGTTAACGAATATTGCATTTCAATTGTGTCTTTTTACATACTAAAGCAATTAAATAGTATTTTTTTTAAAAACTAGCGAAAAAAAAATTAATGGCTTAATGCACTTGAATTGTGAGGATAAGCAAAATTTCCTTGTATAGAAGTGAAAGAAGTAAGTTGTGAAAGTAAAGAAATGCAAATGAATTTAACTGCAAATACAGAAGAAAGAAGGTGCAAAAGAAATGTAAGAGACGGAGGAACTACCAGTTAAATTACTTATAAGGAAGAAAAACAAATGACTGCAATGTAGACCTACATTAAAAACGGGAGATAACATTATTTTAAAAAAATATAATGATAGAAAAAAATAAGTATTATTAAAAACAAATTTGGAAAGATTGGAGAGTGAGTAAAGTAAGTGAAAGTAAGTAAAGTAAGTGAAAGTAAGGAAATAAAATAAAGTAAATGAAAGTAAGGAAATAAAATAAAGTAAATGAAAGTAAGTAAAGTAACTAAGTAAAGTGTAAGTGAAAGTAAATAAAGTAAGTGAAAGTAAGTAACTAAGTAAGTGAAAGCAAGTAAAGTAAGCGAAAGTAAGTAAAGTAACTAAGTAAGTGAAAGCAAGTGAAAGTAAGTAAAGTAACTTAGTAAAGTAAGTGAAAGTAAAGTAAAGTAAGTGAAAGTAAGTAAAATAACTGAAATAAATAAAGTAAGTAAAAGTAAGTAAAGTAAGTAAAGTAAGTTAAGTAAGTAAGTGAAAGTAAGTAAAGTAAGTGAAAGTAAGTTCAATAAAGAACAGTTCAGTAAAGAAGGCCACAGTAAGCTTGGATGAGATGGAAAGAACAAGTAACTCGAGGAATGATCTTTCAAAATTATACCTATATTCTTATTTGTATTCAAGAAAAGTAAGAATAATTACTGATATGGGTAAAATTAATGGACAGTAAATACAGTAACTTACTGGAAGTAAATAATATCAACAGTCAGTATAACAAGTGACTTCTTGTAACAGACAGTATAACAAGTGACTTTATGTAACAGTCAGTATAACAAGTGACTTTATGTAGCAGTCAGTGTAACAAGTGACTTTATGTAACAGTCAATATAACAAGTGACTTTATGTAAAACAATTACGTTAACTCGACATAAACCGACATGTTTTGAAGAAATAATAATAATTACAGTAAGTAAAGGGTCTGAAATAAAATACGCTAATAAAGTTCACAAAATTGCTTTAAATTAAATACGGAGAAAGCAAACAAACAACAATAACAGACAAATCTCTGGCAGTAAGCAAAATACTCTTGTGGAAGTAAAGTGTGTACATATTAAGTGTCTTATAGTAATATAATGCATATAAAATAATTGATATAAATAAAAAACATAATATCTATGTATAAAAACAAATAAATAGCTTTAAGAAATAATTGATTTTATGTAAAATAGGTAAAAATATTCAAAACAAACATTGGACAGTATTACATTTCAAACACACACACACACACACACACACACACACGCACGCACGCACTAATGCACACAGAAACACACAAGGGGTTGGGGGCGGTTGGCGTTTTGATATTGAGCAGTCCATCTAGTGTAGTCGAGACTTTAGAATATAGTGAAGAGAATTAAGACCCGTCCAGAGATGTCCAGGGTCAAGGCCCCCGCCAGCTCTGGAGAGGAAGAAAGCTAACGGAACCACCACCACCACCACCTTTACATCCTATTAGAAGATAATTGTGTATCGACACCTACATGAAAATAAAATACTAACACCTGCAAGACGTCAGTGATGCTATGTCAAAATCATTAATTAATTATGCATCTCGCGTTCCTCTTCCTCCTCCCCCCCCTCCATATCTCCGCAAAATTCAAATTTGTAAAACATTAACAGTCACTGAATACATAATAAATAATAAGGAATGAATAAATAATTGCTTTTATTCTTACGAGCGATTAGAAATAGTGTACTTGTTTACACTAAACACTCAAGCAGACTTATTTGCTGAAGCCAATATTAATTTACGTATTTTTCATTAGAGAGATTTACTGTGGCCGTTGCCAAACTCGATAAAGAAATCTAAAGTCGCTGGAAATCTACTTTCACTATAATTGTAAAAGACAAAGACTTATTTAAGCTCTTCACTACAATTGTAAAAGACAGAGACTTGTTTAAGCTCTTCACTACAATTGTAAAAGACAAAACTTGTTTAAGCTCTTCACTACAATTGTAAAAGACAGAGACTTATTTAATCTCTTCACTACAATTGTAAAAGACAAAACTTGTTTAAGCTCTTCACTACAATTGTAAAAGACAGAGACTTGTTTAAGCTCTTCACTACAATTGTAAAAGACAGAGACTTATTTAAGCTCTTCACTACAATTGTAAAAGACAAAACTTGTTTAAGCTCTTCACTACAATTGTAAAAGACAGAGACTTGTTTAAGCTCTTCACTACAATTGTAAAAGACAAAGACTTGTTAAAGCTCTTCACTACAATTGTAAAAAACAAAGACTTATTTAAGCTCTTCACTTTTCAATTGAAACACGATGTCCCCTTCCACTCTGACTGAAAGAGCAAATAACTCTGACTGTAAGTAAATAATTGCATGGGTAAAGATAAATAACCGCATAGAAAGAAAAATGGCTGCCCAAGAGTAAATAACTAAATTAACGTTAAGCCCTAGTATTGAATGATGCAGCCGGCAAAATTAGATTATTTAATTCCACTGATTTTCGCTTCCAGACTTTGACTACGGGGTGCAAGCCGCAGTGAAACTCGCGATTAATTTATCATTTATAAATGGCGGTGAGGAATGTGCTCATCACCAGTTAAGTGCTCGTCATTAAATGGACACGCTTTGTGTGTTTCATTTGGTGTCTGCGGGACAAGAATCATCACATCAAAAAAATCCATCAAACGGAACAAATGCAGAAAAGCACATAGGTACACTTCACTGACATGTATGTTTTATATATGAACACATTCCTTATTATATTTGCATGGCTTTGGTTCTATGCGTCAGTTACGGAGAGTCGGGTTCATTGGAACTGTTCTTATGCCAATAGATTAGACTGGACTGGACTGGATTGGAAATGCGTCAGCGTGAAAACAGAAGGGGGGTGGAGTGATGAAAACATTGCTAATTATACCGTCGAAATCCATCAATGACGAAGGAAACGTAAAACTAGTTTGAGGAAAATATATCCCGAGTATTTGTATGTAGGGTGTGTGTGTGTGTGTGTGTGTGTGTGTGCGCGCGCGCGCGTCTGCATGCTTAAATATGTGTTTACGTGTGTGTTTGTGTGTGTGTGTGTGTGTGTGTGTGTGTGTGTGTATGTGTAAGTAGGTGTATATGAATATGTGTTTGTGTAAGTGTGTCTAAGAAAGAGAGAGAAAGAGAGAAAGAGAGAGAGAGAGAATATGCGCTCTTGTTTAAATGAGAGAGAGGGAGACAGGAAGTCACTTCTGACACATCTCAAAGCACGCGTCTAGTCAATGATAGTCTTGTATCAAATTTGTAACACAAAAACTACTGTTTTCAAGCAAAGTCGCAATCGTACAGTGAAAATTTGCGATTTGATGTGGTGTCATTTTCGCGAAATCGGTGCAAGCCGGAAGTGCTCCCCAAATTCCAGACAATGAAGTTAATCTAACGCTGCAGTTACATAACGGTCAGTAACTGCGAAAGCAAAGTTTGTGCGGCAATTATAAGTAATATATAAACAATCGTTTATCACTGCGTGTGTGGGCAATATGAAAGGATGCTTTAATTCAAAGTCATTATATGGCGTGCATATCAAGACAAACAAACAGCCAAGCTTATTTCTAGCTTGCTCGTAATATAATATACATTTTATACTGGGTACGTCAAAGGAAGGCAGTAAAGCAATGTTAATTATTTCACTACTCGATAATGGAAAAATGTATAAAGGAAAATCGTTCACATCAAGTTGCTACTCGATAATGGAAAAATGTATAAAGGAAAATCGTTCACATCAAGTTGCTACTCGATAATGGAAAAATGTATAAAGGAAAATCGTTCACATCAAGTCGCTACTCGAAAACGGAAAAATGTATAAAGGAAAATCGTTCACATCAAGTCGCTACTCGAAAACGGAAAAATGTATAAAGGAAAATCGTTCACATCAAGTCGCTACTCGAAAATGGAAAAATGTATAAAGGAAAATCGTTCACATCAAGTCGCTACTCGAAAATGGAAAAATGTATAAAGGAAAATCGTTCAAATCAAGTCGCTACTCGAAAATGGAAAAATGTATAAAGGAAAATCGTTCACATCAAGTCGCTACTCGAAAATGGAAAAATGTATAAAGGAAAATCGTTCACATCAAGTCGCTACTCGAAAATGGAAAAATGTATAAAGGAAAATCGTTCACATCAAGTCGCTACTCGAAAATGGAAAAATGTATAAAGGAAAATCGTTCACATCAAGTCGCTACTCGAAAATGGAAAAATGTATAAAGGAAAATCGTTCACATCAAGTCGCTACTCGAAAATGGAAAAATGTATAAAGGAAAATCATTCACATCAAGTCGCTACTCGAAAATGGAAAAATGTATAAAGGAAAATCGTTCACATCAAGTCGCTACTCGAAAATGGAAAAATGTATAAAGGAAAATCGTTCACATCAAGTCGCTACTCGAAAATGGAAAAATGTATAAAGGAAAATCGTTCACATCAAGTCGCTACTCGAAAATGGAAAAATGTATAAAGGAAAATCGTTCACATCAAGTTGCACGAAAAAGACTACGATTTCACTCCATTTGTGATACATGCATACAGGAAACGCAACAATTATGTGGTCCATGTTAATGACATTAATAATTCAGGTTAGGATTAGACTATTTTATGATAAATTTCTGATTCAGTTATATACATATGTAAATGCACACATAAAAGTTAATTTTCACAGCTCAATCAAGCACAAGTCGAAAACAATTCTCAAGCCCGGACTGTAATACTAAGTTAAATCACCGGTGGCAATTCAACCATTTTAAAAAATAAAAATAGTACTGTTAACTACAATGCTCAATGCCCTAAATAAACTTAATCTTCTGTTTTTCTTATTTGCATTTACTTGTCCTTATTGAAGCAGACATTCACCCCACCATTAGATTAAATAAATACGGAAGTTAAAAATACGATATGCAGAGATAAAAGAGTCACTGAATCATTTGTTCACAAAACAAAGTAAGAAACGGCGAAAATAACAAACATTGTATAACAATAAATAAACAACCCACTGTACATACATGAAACAAACATCAAGCATGCTTCTCTTCCCATAAGGGGCGCGGATCACAGCAAAGGCTTTATAATACAGGCATCCACAAGATTTTAATTCTTGTTCTGATGTACATTAATGAAAAATCACTCCAGTGTACTAATTTACGCGTACACTCAGATAATGTCACCAATTAAGCATTCTCTCGATAAGATTTACTGAAAGAAAATTGAAGTATTTGAAAATCATTAAGTGAATACATTTCCATAATGATTAGAAATAAAGTAGAATGAATTTGACAGGAAAAAAAATGAAAAAGGATAGACAGAAAGTAATTGAAACAAGAAAGAAAAATTAATAAACGACTGACTTATATTAGAGAAAAAAAAGAAGAAAAATAAAGTTTAGAATTAAACGTGGAGGAGAAAGAAAGAAAGAAAGAAATACCCTATAGGGTGTAAATAAATTAATAAATTAATCATAATTAGGCAAGAAAGAATGGAAATTGCGAAATATGTAAACTAGAAGGAAAAAGAAGAAAGAAAAACAAAAATGAAAGTATGTTATTAAACAGTAGGCCTATATTTAATATGACGATCTCAAATAGGAGACTACCATATACCAGGTAAAATTTGATGTTGTGAGGAATAAAGATAAATCAGCAAACCTTCAATGTTTCAAAGGTATTATTAATTCAAACCCAACTCCACAAATCAACATTGAATATAAGTGGCTGACCATTTTTTTAATATGAAAATATGAACCTATTTAATAAAACTGCATCCACTTATTTGTCTTTTATGAATTAAAAATATAAACAAGTTAAAATAAAATAATACAGTTCAACAGTTCTGTTCACTATAGACAAAATGAAACACATATTATGCTGAAAGAAACAAAAATACTATTATTATAACCACTCTGTCATTATGAGAGTAATTCGTAGTGTAGTCATGGTAGTAATATTCAGATTGGGAAATTACAACGCGTTGCCCTAAATATAAGCAGATTACATTAGTTTTACCTATAACGATTTCGATTTTGACAACCAACTACAGCAAACATAAACAACAAAACTGAACTAAATAAGCTACATGTGGGAGGGGGGGGGGAGAGAAAAGTGCTTTAAAATTCTCTTTTTAGCGACGGGCAGTCTTAAGGAACAGTTGCGCCAACCGCAATTTTCCTCGCAACCACGGTTGGTTTCACACGTTAGTCGTAACGAGGAGGAGCTTCGGTTGAAACCAGAAATGGCAACCGCACCATGGATGTCACGTGACTTGCTGAACCGTAATACATCAAGGTGTCTGTGCACATGCACCGCTGGAGATCTCAGTACGTCCCCGAAATGCTGCATTTGGTCCCGCGCTTCGCGGGCCCTCGCAGGAAGTTGTGGATCGCGTGACTATAAAGTCAAGTATCAAGGCGTTATCTCGCGAGATAGACGGGACTTAAAGCACACCTGTTTACTGCATGACAGCGGAAACTGACAAAATTAATAAATATATATATTAAATTCTGTTAAATTAATGTTGCATTTCAATCACTTAAAGTAGTATGCACGTGTGTTTACCAAAGACGAGTGAGAAAGGGGGCGGGGGGATGATATATAGAGAGAGATGGAGAGAGCAATGAACTGTTCAAAACTGAATGACTTGGTACAAATAATGCTTGCCTATGCAGTACAAAAGTGAGATTGATTCTGAAACGAAAACTGCAATATTCATAAAATGTTTTAGTTATAGAGGAATTACAAAGTGTTACAGAGAAATACTAATACATGTGCAGTCCTACCAGTTATAAAGACAACCTAAAAGAATAAAATTAATAAACAAAATGACAAAAACCACACGCACGCACGTACGCACACACACGCACGCACACACACACACACACACACACACACACACACACACACACACACACACACACACACACACACACTATATTCTCATATTATTTGCTGATCTTCTACAGCCACCAAAAACAATATAACCGGTAAGACTCCTTTTATGGCCATCTAACATATAAAAACGACAAACATATAAAAACGTAAGTCTTCTTAACCACTTCTTGTAGACCAATGGCAATACATTTGTTAACATGGTCAAGATCAAAGTCCTTTATATGGTATTCATTGCGCTGTGTATCTTTCGGCTGATTCAAAAGGTCTCTAGAAGAAGCACTGTCTTGTTGGCTATCACTAATTTCGCCTAAAACCGACTTAATATCTGTATACCTGTATTCAGCAACACAGTGGGTTAGGAGTTAGGGTTAGGGTTAGAGGTTAGGGGCTGTGGGGTAAGGGTAGGTTTAGGGGTTAGGGGTAGGGTGGGGTTAGGGTTAATTTTAATATGTTTATACTTATAGTTAAAGAAAAAAAGTAAAGTGAAACGTCGCTGCGGCGCCACGCTTGTTAGAGTGGGCTTATTGGTTCTAAGTTTGCTTCACATCTGATTGGTTAGAAAATGGGCAAACCAGTAATCTTGTCTGGTGTAAATTTTAAATGGTCAGAAGAAAAAGGGTCTACTGTTAGTCTTCTCTGGGTGGCGATAAAACAAAACCGCTATTATCAACTTCGTTTATATAACGTACCTATGATTTCGAAAGCAAATTATATTTTCGGAACTAGATTTCGTCAGATGATTTCTTGGCTTCCTATACCTACTGTTACAAAGAAAACGGTAAATTATATTTTCTGATAGCGCTATATCGGTGCTCTCTCAGAAATGCCAGTCAAATTAACTTTATTCATATATTTGTTGCGTCTAAGTTTTCTCTATGCCTTAGTCTTGACTAAACATATATTTATAGGTTAGTTTCGTCTTATTCCTTTAGTCTTAGTCTTGACTAGGTATACATTGTAGATTAATTTTTATTTTATTCACTTAGTTATAGCTTTGACTAGACATTTATTTAAGGGTTAGTTTTCACCTGATTCGTTTAGCCGTGGGCTTTACCTGCATTCGGGGGTGGGGGGGTAAGACCTAGTTATTAATTATTACGTTTTTAGCCTAGACAGTTCCTGAGGCGTCATCTCTGTTGTGCGTCCTTATATCTGTTTATGAATTGCGTGCGCATGGCTGATAAACGGAGTTAGTTTCCAGTAAGCAGGTAATGGATTAATCAACCAACACTGAATGATTTTCGTCTTTCTCTCTTCCTGCACTCATAGTTACAATACGCCATACCATACAAGCCAAAACAGTGTCAAAAGTACGTAGCAAAAGGATATTCTTAAATTCTTAATGTATGTGAAAATATTAATTTCCACGTGTACTAGACTACTCGAAAGAAGTGCGTTTCTTAATGTACCTGGCAAAATCTGTTTACTCAGTGATCTTGGAAAGTTAGTTACCTCTACATTTTCATGAGAGAAAAAATAGTATCTTCCTTAAAGTATCGAGCTAAAAAGTGTCTTTATTAAAGATTGTGGCCAAAACGTATTTCTGGATTGTCTAGTAAGTATCTTTCTATAATGTATCTGGCAAAAACGGATTTATTTAATGACCTTAGCAAAAGTATCTTTCTAGACTATCTTCAAAAAGCACTTGATACCCAGAGTGGAATATGCTGTCGACAGTTAATGAACCCTTATGGGAGATGTGTTTCTGCGACAGGAATTCTCGAGTGAATAATTGAATCTAGCATAATATGAACAAATGTGTACTGATAATCACATACACGCACATGCACACACACGCATTCGCGCACACTAACATGCACACACAAACACGTCTGCATAACACATGCACCCACACGCGCAAACACACACATTATTTTACTGAAAGGAATATTACTGCACTGTTCTGTCGTTTACTACACAAGACTTTTGTTTTGCATATAAATTTGTCGACATTTTTCTCTATATCTTTAATATATTTAGAAGCAGACATTCAGACACCCGCTGTTTTAAGTGTTCTGTCGACGTGCCAGATAATTAAATGCACCTTCAACATGTTTATCAGAAGAGTTTTTCACACTTCTTGATCTTGAATAAAAATAGATCGATGTTCCTTTTGGGGCATCTTTTATTGTCTTTCCTGGCAGCTTGTCTTTTTAAAGTTGAAAACGCGTGCAACATATTGGTGCTTCTGTTTTTATTCTGATGTGATTTCAATTATGACGTTTATCGAATAATCATCGTCTGTGTTGCCTTTTTATTATTATTTTAGCACATGCCCACCAGCAAATCGGATTACAAATTCAATCATTCAATTCTTTCATTCTGCACCAACTTGCTTCAGAAAGATACGTGCAAAAGTGCGCGTAAAGGCAAATGATAGGCTTTTGTGTAAGTTATTAAAGTACTGAAAAATTGCAATCATTAGCAGGCTGTCCTCTCTCTTGCACAGATTGAAAAAAGCACTGATGGGCTGTTATTCTAATGAAGCTAACTTGAGCAACCTCTTTTGCTGTGGTCATTCTCTTTACTCAGAATAATGATTACAACTTCAGTACTTCTTCATACCAGGAATTTCGCATGTAGTCAGCATATCTTGCCACCATACATCAAAAGGAGTGTAGCATATTCCTTTACACTTACACACACCATGGCAGATGATTCCCGCATCTCCCCAGTCATATCGGTTTACAATCAGTGAACCAGAAGATTCAAATAACACTTGAAAGGATGCTTACTCACAGCAAAATATAATCAAGGAGCAAACCTAAGTTTCCAATATATCACTTTATAATTTCATTCATTTTTATATTCCACTCTCAACTTACAGTTTCCTGCAACGGTATTTATTAGCCTGATACACGCACACAACATAATAAATACAGCATATCAAAACAATGTCAAGTATCTAGCACACTGCATATGAGTAGCTTAGTTCAAACATTTGTAGAAATAATAGTCTACTCACATAAAACACCTTATTAAAACACAAGTATAACATAGCAAAAGCAAAAGTACATGAAATATTTCTAAGTCCATTCTTTCTCAATCAGTAACTTACCATCAAGCTTTGATTCAATTCAATTTTTGCTGTTAGTCTCTGTCGCTCTGGCACTCTTTCTTTTAATCCCTCTATGTTAGATTTCTTTTCTCTTGTGTCTTAAACAATTCTATGCTTGTCTTTCTCTTTCCTTCTCTTTGGCTGTGCCCAGCAGTCCTCGTCATTCTCTCTGTGTGTGTGCGTGTATGTGTGTATATATATTATGTTTGTCTGTCATTCTCTCTCTGTATGTGTGTGTGCGTGTATGTGTGTATATATTACGCTTGTCTGTTAATTCTCTCTTCCATCTCTCTCTTCTTTCTCTCTCACCTGTTCTCTTTCTCTCAGCTCTCTGTAGACATTTCTTCTTATTCTCTATTTAATGTCAAGCAGGATCCCCTAATTCATTCTCTTTATTGCCTAATTCCTTCTCTTTATTGTACAATTCCTTCTCTTTATTGTATAATTCATTCTCTTTATTGCCTAATTCCTTCTCTTAATTGCCTAATTCCTTCTCTTAATTGCCTAATTCCTTCTCTTAATTGCACAATTCCTTCTCTTTATTGCACAATTCCTTCTCTACCTCTGTCCTTAACCTACACAAACACACACTCACTGTAATCATCAAAATATTAAAAATTGTACGGTTTCTCTTCTTTATCTTTTCAAGGGGCACAATACATAATCAAATAATGTGCAGAGAGTTCAATGTGATTATTAGTTCAAGTTCGTTCATTTTCGTTTCGAGAAATCTACTTACAACTTTTGCAAGACTTTAAAATAAAATATACTAAATAAGAAATTGAAACAGTCGACCCTTCTTTCATTCCCCCATTCCTCCATAACAAAGAATAAGTAACCGATTGTCCGCAGACACCTGAGAAATATTTTCATTCAACAAATGCGTTCCGTATGTGCATAATCGATTGCGTGGTTTTCGCATTGTAGGGGTTATCACAACTGACGTCAGGATACGCGGCATACTAAGACGACTAAATGACTTAAGACATTTGCTGCTTACCTTCACCTTGACACTTACTCTCCAACCTTACGAACCCTTATTTCTAAGAGCCCCCTATTTTCGTTTCTTGTAAAAGAGTGCGTAGCTCTCAATGTTAACAAAAATGCATTCCGCAAACAAGATATTCTACTTGCCCTGTAAACATGTGTTCTTAATACAGAACAGAAAGTGATGGGTTTTCGGGTGAAAGCAGCGAGCAGTTTAATCGTATGGCGTTCAAGTGACATTTGTTGTAAAAGAATCAGTTAAAACCTCCCGAGAAAAAACGCAGGAAAAAATACGGAAGTAGTTGTGGCGAATTAAAACGCCTAACATTTAACCTAATCCAATAAAAATCGCACCTGATAGAGGAGGTTCTTGCAGGAAACGGAAATGGCGAGCTTTAAATGCGCACCCAGGAGACGCCTGGATATCTCAAGAAGCACATTAATGTCTTGCTCAACTAATTAGCCATGTAAGAGATATAAACACACTCGCATATACACACTATCGCGCATACGCACAGACACACATACACACCCTATCGTACATGTATACACAACTGCACATTGACACATAAACACAATCTAATGTTCTTGAAGCAATAAAAGAATCCAAAGATTTGGAGCTGCTTTCCGAAAGGAAAGAGCTAATGTTTCCAGCGTCATGGTGACAACATGAATTGTAATATTCTATTTAAATTTTAAGCAAAGAATACTTCTTTTTCTTCTAAAACTGATGTTAGTAAACTAAGGAGGCTTACTAGTTGGACATAAAGTCATGTAACACTGAATATATACATTTTCGCTGAAGAATGATGAAAATAGCTATAGTAGAAAATAACTTCTCATTTATATAAAATGTACATTAAAGCCAGTGAAATACATCTTCACTAAAATTCATAAAAAGGAGAAGTCAGGACAGTGATACGAATATCGGTTTACAAGACGTTACTTCAATGTAACATACTTATAACTTCTTTACCAAAGTAAAGGATTTCAATACAAATATTAATATAGTTTTTTTCAAGATATTACTTAAGTGTAATATACTAATATCGTTTTCACCAAAAGGATTTCAATGCATATATTAATATCGGTTTACAAAAATTTAGTTCGATGTAACATACTAATCACGTCTTTACCACAGGAAAGGATTTCAATACATATATTAATATCGGTTTACAAAAATTTACTTCGATGTAACATACTAATCATGTCTTTACCACAGGAAAGGATTGCAATACATATACTAAACTTGATCTTAAAAAACGGAGAGGATTTCAATTGTAATCTTCTTGAAAAAGTCTGACAATAATTAACATCTTTAAAATCTTTAAAGCGAGGAGAGAGTTATTTTAATATTGATATGAATGCCATCTTCCACAAGAAAACAAGGACGATATTGCAAGCCTACATTCATATTAAACCGGAAAACGCTAGCGTAATGTCATGTGAACCTGGCCTTGACCGAATACACTTGGAATGCGAGTAAATGCGGACGATGAACAGACAAGAGTATAATTATGTGGATAAACTCTCAGCGTTCAGTTGCTTGACAGGATCCGTTCATTTGGAATTTGTTGTCTCTCGGGCTGTGAAACGAGACAAGCGTCAGTTTGAAAGAGTGCTCTGAAGGCAAATCCGTTTCATCAGGTGTAACACTCTTTCTTCTGTGTTATTGTTTGTTCAAATTGTACATTTATTAAAATTAATGTTATTTACTTCGTTTATACGGTTATTTGCTATATATTGTCCATATGGATTCATCATTTGTTTTTCTTTTTTTATATTATCTTTAGTTCGTGTAAAGGCACAAGAACTCTCGCGTATGTTGTCTTCTCCTGTGACATAGACTAAATTGATAGTTTTATGAAATATGAAATGAAAAGTGATACTATATCTTGGTAACTGACCTCTTCTACCCATAGGCCTAAATAATTACCGCTTTCTGAGATGTGACACAACATTTATATAAATAAATCACAGGAACGTCTCTCCGTAAATAATCTGTAGAGAGCATCAATGCTCGTTAGTATAACATAATAAACTGAGGAAAATGAGTGGAACTATTTATAACACTTTCAACCAATGTTTCCTAAGGTGGGCTGCGCGGGCCCACAGTTCATTAGGAATTGCCGCGCAGCAGTTTCAAACTTCCGCACACAAGTATTGGTAGAAAGCACAAACAACCGCCAGTTCCGACAACACACAGGAAGAAAATATGAGAGGAAACCTTGCTTTGAACAATAGTGACCGAAGTGAAGAAATAACCAAATCGAGGTCGAAGGTGCCGGCTGACAGATAATTAACGAGCTAAAAAATGAAAAACAGGTACAAAAATACTGGATTAAGAATAAATAAACATAATGGAAATGCAAAATGCCGTTTTAAAGTTATTAATAATACGATTTATACTTCTGCAAAAGAATCACACACACACACACACACACACACACACACACACACACACACACACACAACTATTTGAGTCATAATTTAGTCCGTACTTTTGATACGTCTGTAACACACACACAATTGTGAAGTTCACGTACAGTGTGCTATACTGTACAAAGAGGAATACAGTAAAAGTAGAGTGTGCTATACTAACTATCTATGAACAAAGAGGAATGCATTACAAGTAAAGTGTGCTTTGCCATTTATGAATAAAGAGGAATTCAGTACAAGTACGGTGGGCTATACTAACTATTTATGAACAAAGAGGAAGGCAGTACAAGTACAGTGTGCCATACTATCTATGAACAAAGAGGAATGCAGTACAAATACGGTGGGCTATACTATCAATGAACAAAGAGGAATGCACTACAAGCACAGTATGTTATACTGTCCATGAACAAAGTGGAATGCACTACAAGCACAATATGTTATACTGCCCATTAACAAAGAGGAATGCACTACAAGCACAGTATGTTATACTGCCCATTAACAAAGAGGAATGCAGTACACACACAATGTTATACTGTCCATGAACAAAGAGGAATGCAGTACACACACAATGTTATACTGTCCATGAACAAAGAGGAATGCAGTACACACACAATGTTATACTGTCCATGAACAAAGAGGAATGCAGTACACACACAATGTTATACTGTCCATGAACAAAGAGGAATGCAGTACACACACAATGTTATACTGTCCATGAACAAAGAGGAATGCAGTACACACACAATGTTATACTGTCCATGAACAAAGAGGAATGCAGTACACACACAATGTTATACTGTCCATGAACAAAGAGGAATGCAGTACAGGCACAGTATGTTATACTGTCCATTAACAAAGAGGAATGCACTACAAGCACAGTATGTTATACTGTCCATGAAGAAAGAGGAATGCACTACAAGCACAATATGTTATACTGTCCATGAACAAAGAGGAATGCAGTACAGGCACAGTATGAGCAAAACGCGCAATCGAAAGAACAACATTACAATCAAGGGTTAGTAAATTAATTGTCTTGAGTGATGGAGGGGAGGGGGTAATGCTTGGAAATCCATTTAACAAGTTTAAAATTATGTGCGTGGCACAAACTTTCTAAAATTTGTCCTCATAGGCTTAGAGCGATTCCATTATTTTTTCATGAAAGATAAGATAATTTCTCGTAGAAATAAATGTAAACTTACCATAAACTGTGTACGGAGGAAATAACCTTTAACCCAATCTGTACAGAAAAAGTCCGACCTGGCATTCGGAAAATACTAATGTCAGCCACCTATGTCGTTTGCTAGTTATGTTTTCGCTGTAAACTACTCCGATAAATTACAAGCAATTACACACAATAGTTAGGTTATAAGTAACTGGAGTACTGTTTATCAATTAATACTCTTTTTTTTAAAATTCAGTGATTCGTGGGAGAGCCATTGTGCCTTTGAATAGTTTGTAAGAAGACCTTGTGGAGCTTTGGTGACATAACTCGAAAGCACGTGGAGGCATTCTTTATTAATAGTTAAATCCTTGTAAATTATATCTGATTACAAACAGGTAATGATTAGTCATAAGTTTGGAACATGAATAGGAATTATGAATGAGCAGGGACAAACTATACAAGATGATATAACAACCCAAATTGGAATAAATATGTTATATGATAAATTTAACAATAAATTATGAGCGTAAACAAATTATGAAAAAAATATGAAATATGAGTTAAGTACAAAGTACGATTAGACACAGAATATGAACTCCATGGGCAACCGAATGAATAGTTAATAAATGTGTCATGTCAAAGGAAATAAGTAGAGATATGCCTTCACGAGACCAATATCATCAACAAAAGTATCTTCAACTGGGGCGTAAAACTCTCTGTAAATTAGGTCTTCTTTAACGGCCATAATCAGACCACAAGTTGCTGCAAATGCATTAAAAAGGAACTTCTCTCCCAGATAAAAGGAATGCCAATATCACACTTGCTGACCTCTGAATAGCCAGTTAGACAGGTCAGGCGCCAAGCCACGGCCAGGCGATAGGCAAGATAAAATGCAGGTCCCTGTCGTGCTATGAAATCTGTTAGCATTTGATATGGGGAGTGCTGCTCACACAGTGCGCGCGCGTTTGTGTGTGTGTGTGTGAGTGTGATTGTGCGTGCGTGTTTGCGCTCACTCATTTGTATGTATGTATAGGATCCTCATTTCTAATGAATTAAAATGTATTACAATTTTATATGGAGAAATTGTTTATAGCCATATACAGTGTTAGGCAAACACTGAACACGACGATGAGTGTTACAGGTGGAAATTGTTATATTAAAACAGACACTATCATTAACCGGTCTATGAACTGGTAAGCGACTTAGAGTGAAATTGTACACGTATTTCAAATAGCTCACACTGACAGAACTCACTAAGGAAACTTTATACATGTATTTCAAATAGCTCACAGGACTCACTAAGGAAACTTTATACACGTATTTCAAATAGCTCACACTGACAGGACTCACTAAGGAAACTTTATACACGTATTTCAAATAGCTCACAATGACAGAACTCAATAAGGAAACTTTATACATGTATTTCAAACAGCTCACACTGACAGAACTCTTTATACATGTATTTCAACACTGACAAAACTCACTAAGGAAACGTTATGCATGTATTTCAACACTGAGGATAACTCACTAAAGAAACTTTATACACGTATTTCAAATAGCTCACAATGATAAAATTCACTAAGGAAACTTTACACCACTATTCCATCACAAATCCTCTAGTACCTTGAAAAAAACATTATCAGACTTGAAAACAACAACATAAATCCTAAAGCACACAACAACAAAATTAAATACTTTAACAAATTTAATAGGTTAGTAAAATACCGAATGACAAAAACTAATTTATATGACAATATGTCATAAGTATATGTTATCAGAAATAGATTTATAAAAAGCCAGATAAAATGTCCAAATTTAAACGAAGTTTATTTCGAGTGAAAACAATATATTTTCAAACAGCAAGAAAAACAGTTCTCGAGGTGGGGGTGGGGTGGTTGTTAGAGGGACATCTATATGTAATATTGGCATGCCAATAATATGTTGTCTACCACACATGCAGAGAGTTGTGAAACAGTTTTGACAAGTATCATAGTGAACACATTCTCTAACTGTACATTACAATTACAAATAAAATAATAAGCAAAGGACACCTATCGTGAACACTAGAGCTGTTGCGAATGAATACACACACGGTGTCCCACGGTCTCCACGAGAAGAAAGTGCGCAGACAGTGAAATTGACAGTAAATTGGACGAATTCTACCTTTTGAAAGACACACTGTACTGAATCTACAAGGAAAGGATGGAGTGGAAAGGTTGTGTAGGAATACGTTTTCTCTGTCTGACAACTTATAACCTAATGAAAGTCCAGGCGATGCGCATCTCAGGTAATCTTCAACATTGGTCTGGAAGATTTTACTGCACTTCTTTCAAATCCCGATAACACTATCGGCATTTTACGATACATTGTGGGCATCAGTACGTGCATAATATACTGTTTATTCTCTCTGTTAATCTCCAGACAAAGATTAGCCCTGGAGATATAAGCCTGACAGACTGGCAGATATGTATTTGCGTGCGTGCGTGCGTGCGTGTGTGTGTGAAGGGTGCTCAGATGATTTCTGCGCGCATGATCACAGACTAATGCCAGCAGCAAACTATTCCTACGAAAGTTTTTCTAATCAAGGGAGAAAATTGAAATTTGTGTCGAGTGATTCCAAATAAAAGAAAGATAATGAATCTTCTACGCATGCGCATATAATCAAAGAAAATGAAAGTTTTTACCAGGCATTCAACAATCATATTTCACATGGCTCATTTGGTTAGACCCATCGTTGAAAATAATTTGCATTTATAAATGGGTTTGATGCCATTCTCAAGAGCCCAACAAGCTGCAATTTAGCATGCTTGATGTTAGCCCAATGCCAAAATAATATTTAAAACACAAAATGATTATATCCTTTTCTTAGTTTCTCAAAGTAAACACTTGTTTTAGAGAGAGGGTTGTTTGACGCAATGGATAGATAGATAGATAGATAGATAGATAGATAGATAGATAGATAGATAGATAGATAGATAGATAGATAGATAGATAGATAGATAGATAGATATGTAGTAGGTATGTAGACAGACAGACAGACAGGATGATCAATAGTAAAGAGGTGTGAAATATTCAAGTCCATTCCTTCTTTATCAGTCGGTTAACTTGCCGTAAGCTAACGATCGCCTTTATGGCCGGACTTTAATTATGTTCAAATTTAAAGTGATTATAATAGATATTTCTTCAACAAAGAAACTTTCGGTCCATCCCCATTAGATGAAATGTTATAAGCAAGTGTAAGAATATTTGTCAGAAAAACTACTCACCCAGTCGGAACTGGTTTGGATTGCATCAGCAGTTTTTTAGCATATTCTCAAGTTGTTTAATCCATCTCTGACACTTTAAAAAATACCATCATAAGGAATGCCCAAGGTAGGATCACTTTGACAATTTTACGATTTATATAACAAGTTTTAAAATAGGAATAGTCAAATTTACTCTGCCACACTACGGCTTGTGCCACTTGTGGGTTTTGCATTTCGTGGAATCCACTATATTGAAAGAACGAGAAATAAGAATGTAGATGGCAAATGTTATATGGGTGTCCCAAGTGTATTTGTTGCATTATATACTATCTACATAAGGTATTCATTTAACCGCTTACTGTTTAATCAACAAAACATGTGTCAATATATTTGTTTAGCCACATACCATAGATATTTTTCACTGTCTATTTATTTCTGAAACATGAAACAATTTTTGCAAAGACGACATTTAATATATTTAAATAATAAGGCAATATATTGCGGGAAAAGGATTATCGAACTGCTATTATGAAATTGTTTATAATGATATTGCTGTAAAGTGAGTACCAGTTAGAATTATACGCCTCCATGAAATTATAATGATGAAAATGCAATGGCCAGTGAAATTATCAATCTACTGGAAGTATTTACCATGGATTGTCAATCCGTTCGTGAAAGATAACAGCGAGATACAAAGAATTATGGGTTCCGCGTGATGATGTTTGACATCAGTATCAAACGGTGGCTGGTGAAAGCTATGTGAAGCTGATTTAACGTGCCACAGGTAGGCTGCCATGTTACTGGTTGAAAAGCTCGATTCGTGACAGACAATGATAATTAACACATCTTGATCTCAGATAAATACGCATCTAATGACCAACCGCAAGTGTCCGCGAAAACACACTCTTTTGTCAAGTGAGGTAACATAATTACATTGTCCGCTGTCAGTCATGATACACGCCCATCCGGACTATTTTATCCAGCTTGTATTTACTTGTCATTCAGTGGACTTATCAGGTCTGTCATAAGACATATTAGGTCTGTCAGTGGACTTGTCAGGATTGACATTATACTTGTCAGGTCTGTCAGTGGATTGGTCAGGCTTGTCAGTGAACTTATCAGGACTGTCAGTGGACTTACGATCAGACAAGATACGAACACACTCCGTGTAAAGTCCAACCAAACCCCCAAACGATTAATGCACAGATGTTATTCAGTATATATAGCTTAAATGACACACATACATAACTGTCAATGAGCAATGCTATATATATATATCAAACACTGATGCTTTTATAAAACACAAAGCAATTATAATAATTCTGATTACAAATACATTTCTACCGAATAATTTGTATATTTGGTAAAACACAGTATTAAGATATTTTGTATTATTTAAAAATACAGAAACAGAAGAGGTGTAAAATTTGTAATAAGCAATACTGAAAAGAACAACAATCAATTACTACTGGCAAATGTGGAATGGTATTCAATGTAAATGACAACAGTCATTTGTACTTGCAAATGATACAACAAATGATAAAATATCACTTTGATCATATGAGTAATATTATCACCAACACCACGAATAATGAATGACACGTGGATACTGTCTCAAATAACTGCAAACCCCATGAGATGTACAGACAAGTAAAACTGCTGAAATAAATATAAAATGAACTTGAACTGAACTGACAGGTGATACAGATAATTTGAACACATGTAATATTAGGCGTAGTGGCAAGTTAAACAGATGACATGTGTATAACATACAGTGGACTTAGGACAAATTAAACATATAATATACATTACAGTAACATTAGGAATAGTGACAAGTGAAACGCTTCAAATGATTATACGCGACAATTGACAATATTATTGAGTGATTACAAGTGATAAGTGAAATGATTGGTAAGTGCTTACAAGTGACAAGTGAAATGATTAGTAAGTGCTTACAAGTGAGAAGTGAAATGATTAGTAAGTGCATACAAGTGAGAAGTGAAATGAATAGTTAGTGATTACAAATGACAAGTGCAATGAATAGTAAGTGAGTACAAGTAACATAGGCAGAGTGACAAGATACACTTGAAATGGTTGCGCACGGCAAGCAGTATAGATGACATGTTTATTATTATGTATCGTGACAAATAATGCAAGTGAAAAGAGTTAACTGATTAGAAATAATGACAGGTGATACTGCTGACATCATTGCAATTAACATTAGATGTAACGACAAGTAATTCATTACAATGAACGTTAGATGCATCGACACCACTTATTATAATTACATTAAATGTAACGACAAGTAATTCATTATAACTGACATTAGATATCACGACAAGTAATTAATTATAATTAACATTAGATATAACGACAAGTAATTCATTATAATCAACATTATATGTAACGGCAAATAATCCATTATAATTAATATTAGATGTAACAACAAGTAATTCATTATAATTAACATTAGATGTAACAACAAGTAATTCATTATAATTAACATTAGATGTAACAACAAGTAATTCATTATAATTAACATTAGATGTAACAACAAGTAATTCATTATAATTAACATTAGATGTAACAACAATTAATTGTAATGAACATTCGAAGTAATGACAAGTAACATAAGTTCCATACAAGACTACTATTAGATACGTAATGTAGAGAACATGGTTCTATGCAGGGTTATTATTGGACCTTCATGCCATGTCATGCCAGGCATAGGGCCAAATTGAAACAAATACTAATGATAAAATACTAATACTTTCAAGGATATAGTAATAACTGTAGTTTCTTAACAAAACTTGTTTAAATATAAGACATTTTCGTATTAGATGGAGAAATCCTCATTTTTAAATAATAATTAGAATATTACTAAAAAGAAAAAAACGACCTATAGAGTTCAAACATCTTGACTCAGTATTACAAACAGGCAACATATAGGAACTACACAAATATCACATACGCATACGTATATTCATACCCACCCACCCCATATATATGTATGTGCACTCGACAAAATCAAATGACAATTTTTTTTAATTTTTAATTTTTGGATATATGCAGTATGCATCTACACGTGAGCGTACTCCCCCCCCACACCCCCCCCCTTCCTCCTTCAAGAACACGTGAGTAAATATAAATAATGGCTGCATACTTCTTTTTATGCATTCGTCTTTATTTATCAGTTCTGTTTATCTGTTCCTAGCCGACATTTTGTAAGATACTCTCCGAAGTGTCTCAGTAAACACGTCACTCCAGCTTTCTGACTTTCTCCTGTATCTGCAATATTAATCTAAGCATATCGGATTGCTAGCATTGAAATTGTCGCTCCGACATCTCATGCATTTCTTTTTTATGATAACCAACCATGAAGTAAAATCAGCAGGACGGTACACTCCAATAAGCAGACTACAAAGGGAAGACACTCCAACAAAAAGATTATTCAGTGCAGATGACACAACGCAGTACTCTCACACATACACTCCCCCCTCACATCTAGAAACTTAAAACAATAAGCACCCTACATATAAATAGGTCTTTCAGTACAATAAGCACACTTGCATAAACCTTTCAGTCCATGCAACACACTCGTTTAAATAGTACAGTTTACTGAATATATTCCTGTAGCTCGCTCAGCTCTCTGAAAGCATTCAGATATGTCTTTTCAGTTCACTTCACTGCTAGGAAAGAATTTAGATATGTCTTTTCAGTTCACTGCAATGCTAGGGAAGAATTTAGATATGTTTTTCAGTTCACTGCAACGCTAGGGAAGAATTTAGATGTCTCTCAGATAGCTAAACACATTTAGATCAACATCTCATTCCAGTGAAACAGTCATATATGGGTCTCTTAACTCATTGAAAACATTACGATAAATCTCCTATCTTACCAAAACATTTAGACATCTTTCAGCTCACTGATCACATTCAGAGAAATCTTGGTGCAGTGAACTTATTCATAAAGTATGCTCAACACACTTTCAGACGAAAACTCACAGGAATTCTTTAAGGTGAAAATCATTGACGGAAACACACACACACACACACACACACACACACACACACACACACACACACACACACATAAACACACACACACAAATACACACACACACACACACACACGGTGTAGTATACGTGTATGGATGAGTGTAAGCTTGCAAGTATCAACACAAACGAGAAACTTTTCAAATGAAGTTCGTAGTAACGTACAGAAATCAGATGAGTAATTACACTAAGGAAAGGGAAAGAATCTATTCAGCAAAACACGCATGTCTGACGGACAAATCAATGTAAACTGCTCGAAGACAATACTAGCAGCTGAAAACTCATTAAACTCTTTCGAGAAAATACTTATAAAGGATACATCATTTACGCAATCTATTCCACGAAAATGTTCACAAATGGAAATCTCGCGTATACAGTCTGCACCAAGGAATCACTGATAGAAGCTGTGAGCTATTAAAATACTCATAAAGGGAATCTCGCGTATACAATCTGCACCAAGGAATCACTAATAGAAGCTGTGAGCTATTAAAATACTCATAAAGGGAATCTCGCGTATACAATCTGCACCAAGGAATCACTAATAGAAGCTGTGAGCTATTAAAATACTCATAAAGGGAATCTCGCGTATACAATCTGCACCAAGGAATCACTAATAGAAGCTGTGAGCTATTAAAATACTCATAAAGGGATACTTGTTTACGCAAGATACTTCGAGAGCACATTTATTAAAACTGCTTTGAGAGGTGAACATTTTTGATATAATACTTAAAGAAACTTAACTTTCAAGTAAGATATCCACAGTGTGTAAGCATCTCTAGCTTGGTGCTCAGACATGATAAACACTTTTTTTTTTTTGTAAATTAATCAAACTGAGTAAAATTTTACGGAAGAATTAGAGGGTAAATATTTAATAAAATTAAAGAGGCAAACACATGTAAAACAAGACATAGTAAACACTCTTATTAAGCCACTCAAGTATTGTAGATGTATACAGATAAGAAATTCAGTCAGGGTAACTTCTTTATGTAATATAGGCAGGGAAAGTATTTAGTAAAATAGAGAAATTTAAATACTTTCAGTATGATACTAAGCGACGGTAAACACTTTAGTAAGATACGGCAAACTGCAAATTCAATATTCATATAAGATGAAGACAGAGGCAGAACGCTCTTAGTAAACTACTCACAGAGAGAGAGAGAGAGAGAGAGAGAGAGAGAGAGAGAGAGAGAGAGAGAGAGAGAGAGAGAGAGAGAGAGAGAGAGAGAGAGAGAGAGAGAGAGAGAGTAAAATATGTTTATATAAATAATCAGTGACGAATCTCCGCGGAAAGAAAGATATTCAGAGAAGGAAGAAATATTTCTTGAGACTCCGGCAACAGGCTGTAATATGCTCAGAGTGACGAGACATATTTAAGTATGGCCCAGAGAGACGGGACATGTTTAAGTATGGCCCAGAGAGAGGAGACATGCTTAAGTATGGCTCAGATTGACGAGACATATTTAAGTATGGCCAAGAGAGTCGAGATATGTTTAAGTGTGGACCCAGAAAGACGAGACATATTCAAGCATGGAACCAGACGGATGAGACATATTAAAGTATGGACCCAGAGAGACGAGACCTGTTTAAGTATGGAATCGGAGAGACAAGACATATTTAAGTTTGGACCCTGAGAGACGAAACATATTTAGTAAAATATTTCAAAAATGAGTGAGAAAAGTATTAAAACACTAAAACTTAAAAATACCTTTCTTAAGATGCCTAGAGAAGGTAGACATAAAATACTGCTATCTTACGGCGAGGAAACAGGAATAAAAAGGGAAGCACACTTATTTAAAATACTGAGGTCAGTAAAATACTGAGGTCAGTAAAATACTGAGGTCAGTAAAATATACATAGTAAGAGAAGTACGTGCAAAGGTACAGACAAACGGCATGTACACTTATCCTGGCACAGAGGGGAGTAATATACACATCGATTCACACAGAGAGGAAACAATACAATAAGATTCACACAGAGAGGAAACAATACAATAAGATTCACACAGAGAGGAAACAATACAATAAGATTCACACAAAGTGAAAACAATTCAATAAGATTCACAGAGAAAGGAAAACACGACGGGTCATTTACATAGAGAAGGAAACCCTTATAAATAAAATGGAGAACTCTATTAAGAACATATTAAGAGCAGGAAAAACATATCTCTTAACGGCTTCAAATTAGCAATAACACACTTTCGGAAGACCCTTATTGGGAAGAAACACATTTATACGATAATCAACGATGTGACAAATATTTAGAAAGATAATTATTGAAGAAAAATAAATTATTGATACAATCAGAAGATAGAAATAATTAATAATAATATACTGAGACAGGAAAAGCACATTAATTAAGTTAGACAGCCAATACATTTAGTAATAAAATCAGACAGGAGAAACACATTTATTAAGTTACTTAAACAGCAAACACTATTAGTGATACAGTAGAAACATATTTATTAAGTTAGTTAGACAGCAAACACATTTATTAAGTTACTTAAACAGCAAACACTATTAGTGATACAGTAAAAACATATTTATTAAGTTAGTTAGACAGCAAACACATTTAGTAATACACTCTGACAGGAGAAACATATTTATTAAGTTAGGTAGACAGCAAACACATTTAGTAATACACTCTGACAGGAGAAACACATGTATTAAGCTAGGTAGACAGCCGACACATTTAGTAATACACTCTGACAGGAGAAACATATTTATTAAGTTAGGTAGACAGCAAACACATTTAGTAATACACTCAGACAGGAGAAACTTGTTTCCAGGGCAAGAAAACAAATTTATGAAGTTATCAGGGATAGGGGTCAGTGGTGCAGGCGAAACATCTGTAGTCAGATGCCCACATATGAAAAGCATGTATAAAAATATTCAGAGATGGAACACATCTATTAAGATACTCAGTGAGGGAATATATCTATTATAGTACTCTGATATAGGACACATCTATCACAATAACATGAAATGAGCACATCTTATAAAATACCCTGAGATAGAATCTGGTTAATATACTGCACATCTATTAAAATACCCAGGGATGTGCACATCTATAAAATACTCTGAGATGGAACACATCTGAAAATAGCCTGAAAAGGGACAATTCTGTTTCAATACCCTGAGATGGAACATACTTTGAAAAATATCTTGACAAGTAACACTTCTATTACAATACCCTGAGATGGATCACATCCATTAAAATACCCTGAGATGGAACACATCTGATAATAGTCTGAAAAGGGACACTTTCTGTTTCAATACCCTGAGATGGAACACTTCTATTAAAATAACCAGAGAT
Organism: Sinotaia quadrata; assembly: GCA_028829895.1. Classification (NCBI taxonomy): domain Eukaryota; kingdom Metazoa; phylum Mollusca; class Gastropoda; order Architaenioglossa; family Viviparidae; genus Sinotaia; species Sinotaia quadrata. The sequence continues at coordinate 133,427,186 of CM054180.1, read as the reverse complement.
GGAACAGATCTACCAAAATACCATGAAAAAGAAAACTTCTATTACAATCCCCTCAGATGGAACACGCCTATTAAAATACTCGCAGATAGAAAACATATATTACAATACTCTGAGATGGAACACATCTATTGAAATACCCTGAGAAGGAACACTTCTATTACAGTACCCAATGAGAGAACACATCTAGTAAAATACCCTGAGATGGAACACATCCATTAAAATACCCTGAGATGGAACACATCCATTAAAATACCTTGAGATGGAACACATCCATTAAAATACCCTGAGATGGAACACATCCATTAAAATACCCTGAGATAGAAAACATCCGTTAAAATATCCTGAGATGGAACTCATATATGACAATACCATGAGATGGAACACACCTATTAAAATAACCGCAGATATAACACATCTATTACGATACCATCAGATGGAACGCATCTTTTAAAATACCGGCAGATAAAACACATCTTTTAAAATACCCATAGGATGGGAACACATCTATCACAATACCTTTTATTACAATACTCTCAGATGGAGCACACCTATTCAAATACCCTTGAATGGAACAGATCTATTAAAATACCCTGAGATGGAACAGATCTATTAAAATATCCTGAGATGGAACAGATCTTTTAAAATACTCTGAGATGGAGTACATCCATTAAAATACTCTGAGATGGAACACTTCTATTACAATACCCTCAGATGGAACATATTGCAATACCTTCAGATGGAACACATCTATCACAATACGCTGAGATGGAACACTTCTATCACAATACCCTCATATGGAACGCATGTCTGCAGATGCGCATTATTTCTACTATTTGTACCTTAATCCAGGTCTCATATAATTTCATTATTAATTTTAATGTGTTAAAAATAGATGGCCAAATTATGCACATTAATGATATATTTAATAACTTCATTTTTCTCTTTCAACCTTGGCGTTATCTTTCCTGAAGTAAGTATTAACACCGCGTTTGGGCCAGCGCGCTAGCAGGAATACAGAAGACAATGGGGCTTTAAAAAGAGAGGCTGCCTCCCAGTTCTCGGCGCTCACCCGATCCCTACCCACCCCGCTCTCCCCCACCCTAAAGCAAATAGAACAAAGCGGTACAGTGAGAAAATGTGTATTACAAGGATTGTTTTTAACAATCACAAGCATTAGATTCGTTCAAGCGGCGATAATTGGAAGACGTAGAAATAGCCCCAATATCAGTGCAAGAAACACTACCGACTTAGCCCGTCTTCAGCCTGGTCGGGTAACAAGAGCGAAAGAGCATAGCATAGCATACTAGGTTAAGCTTATACTGCACTCTGCGTACTCGGGGCATTTGTTTCAACACGGCTTATAATTTATCTATCTATAGTGTTTCTGTAGATTTTTTCCCCCTTGTTGTTGATTTTGTATGGTGGGCTATTCACAAATGATGACTTGAAAAATTTGAAGCTTTGATCTATCTCTCCATTTGCCCAATTTTATTTATAATCCACCAATATATTTAAATGTATTTATCTATACATATACATATTTAACAATAATCTGTCTATTTATACTTTGTCCGTCTATCAAAAAAAGTAGTGACTTGCCCCATGACGTCACTCCAAAGAGTACGTTACAGACCAGTGGAGGGCACAATGCTCTTTGTTCTCTCCGAGCTGACTTCTGACAGTGCCCAGTTAAATTTACAGCTTATGCCAATTAACAGTTAATAATGGCGCCCTTGTTACCGTTATTGTACAAATAAATAACAGTTCTCCCACTAATCCTTTTAATAGTGTTCCCATTAATGTTCCTTGTTGTCTTCCCACTCCACCACGTCTCTCTCAAGCAGTATTTGTTTCCGCGTTTCTTATATTAATCTGCTCTGCTTATATATTTATTGAAACCCTTTTGTTTAAAAAAAAAAAAAAAGAAGAATTCTTACATGGGTCGCACACCAGCTCATATCTTCGTTCTTTTTGTCCCTGATGAAAGTTCTTCGTTTAAAATTAAATCGTTGTTATCTTTCATAAAGCCGATGTTATAAATTTATATTTTCAAAATTAATTACGTGTCTCAAAAATTAAAACGACTCTCTGGAGGCGACACTGACATAAATATGAAAGAAATTAACAGTAACAGTTCCTAACAGTCCTTGTAAAAATAGTCATTCCTTATTTAGCTATCATCTGATAACACGCAATTGTTCAGTATCCTACATGAATTTCAATATTAAGACTGGTTTGTGGCACCTTTGATTCTGTGCGCGTCATAAAACAATATTTCTGTATATTATTCAAATATAAGTAAAATATTTGGAGCAGTACTCAAATTAAAACAATACTCCTGCAGGATTATTCAAATATATGTCCATCAAAGGAATCGTTCCCAAATTGAAACAATACTCCTGTAGGATTATTCAAATAATGTAACATCTCAGGAGCAGTTCTCAATTTAAAACAATACTCCTGTAGGAATATTGAAATATATGTAACATCTCAGGAGCTGTTCTCAAATTAAAACAATATCCTTGATGATGAGTTTATATGAATTTTTGCTTGCAGCGTTTTTAAATGACGGCAATAGCCTCAAGAATAATTATTTGTTCTAGAATGACTTTTAAACAGTACCAGCGTACATACAACGAAAACTAATGTACAAGTATCATGTGTACACAGCTATTAAACAATGATACTGACCTTGCAGAATATATGAGCTCCAGTATCATCCTTGTGCAACATTCAAAGAATGGCACTGCTCGTGTAGAATATGCAGGCATTAGTCGTCCCGTGCCAAGAGAGAATATCCGCTACATGTTATTATTGCAGAATAGTCAGAGCAATGACTTCCGCATATAAGATTTCCACAGTGGCACTGTTTTGCAGAATAGTCATAGCATTGACTTCCGCGTATAAGATTTCCACAGTGGCACTGTTTTGCAGAATAGTCAAAGCAATGACTTCCGCGTATAAGATTTCCACAATGCAGAATAACGAAGCGAAAGAAAAATTAAATGTGAACCGTTCTATGGCCTAGTGGCACTGACTGTAAACGGAATATTTGAAAGCAAAATTCTTCGGCAATTCTGACGGCTTTGCTCGACTATAAATGTATCGTGCAACATTTAGTCCATGAAACGTTGTCTTCTAGCGACAAACAGAAATTAACTATTTGGTATACTTAGTGTCGACCTCGGCTTTATAAATATTACATGATTATAATTATAACCCCACCCCACCAGACCACCCCCTAAAACAGTGTCAATGAGAGACTTCCACTTTGTGTCCATTTTCATATATTACTGTTCCATCCAACAACCCCCAATTCCCATCCTACCCCAGTGCAAGTATGATATGGTATCACGCGCATATCTGAGTGACGAACAAAGCATTTCTGACGTACAATATTACGTCACAATCAAAGTCTAGTGGACAAGAAATCCCTCCGTTTTTAGCGCGACTGGATTTCTGTAAACTTCAGAGGTGGCATGTTGCACCTGGGATTTAGAGTTCAAAGTTACATTGACCAAAGGACCGGAAGGCCACTAAAGTTACCACAGTCTAAATTTAAAATGTTTCTTTAATCTTAGAATAAATGTGAACTGAAATGGGTTATATTTGCGCAGTTTACTGTTAATTTTCGATTTCATTACCGTAACAATATAAATGAAAAATGTTAATAATATATTAAGAAAAGAAATTATAGAAAATAAAGATTAAAAATTGGCCATAATTCTAGAATGTATAAAACATTAATCTTGTTTTTAGTGGACAGAGTGTGATAATGTTGTGTAAACAATTTGCAAGACGCTAACCAAGACGCCATCCAACACTTCCCACATTTAAAAATAACATACTGATATATTTGATAAATATCTGAACAATAATAAGTAGAGAGGCACCAACGTATTTTCTTTCCTTTCTAAGGGGAGACAAACATTGTATGACGAAGTTATTATTTCGGTTTTCATTCCAAACAAGGGAAAAACTTTGTTTACACAGAGGACATGTATATATCAAGTCCTGAAGAACCAAAGGAAAGTTTAAAACGATTATCGGATAGAGAAAGCACATCAAAATTAGCCAAATCGTTTTTTTTTTCCAAAAATAATATTGGAAGAATTTACATATATAACTTTCTATTTCAAGTAACAAACGTTTACTCTTCAAACACAGTTTTGCAGTAAATCCTAAAAGTTAAAGAAAAACAATATATATTCTAAGTACAGCAAAATATTTATTTTAAAGTTACACAATAAAATATGCATAATATATTTTTGTCCACCTCTAACAGTAAACTTCACCGCTGCACCACTTAAGAAAAAATATTCTGTTCTGTAACCATGACTAACACTTTACTTATAGAGATATGATATGCAAAGACACACACACAGCACAACAAGAATAAAAAATTCGGAGCTTTGACTCGAAAACCCACATCAATGACATTTTCAGCGCAAGAGTGCAAGCCCACGCACACGCTTCATGCACTTATGTCAGCGAGGAAAGTAATGACAACTGACGTGGTGAGTGAAGTCGGTGAGCTTTCATTTAGCTTCATACTCCGCCAGTAGGAAAGTACTATACTCCACTGAAAATCTCAAGATGTAACTCCGAGGCCTAGTCCGCTAGGTCAGGTTAACTTAGTGCATGGAAAGGTAAGACAAGGGGGCAAGGCAATGCTTTGGGAGGGGGAGAAAACTGCGAGAAAAGGGCATGGGCGGTGGCTGAAAGGAAAACTATTTTAAAAAAGGGGGAGGGGAGGAGAGGTGTGGGAGTGGGGGAGGGTTATAACTTGCGTGTGTGTGCGGTGGTAGCGGGGAGAGTAGCAATCGCCAAAATGCCAACTAGCAGTGCAAAGGGAGGTAAGCAAGACTGTCATGGGCTGACTGATGAGTGCGCACTGAAACCAATGCGAATTAGGGGAGAAAAAGAAAGAGGGCGGCTTTAAACTGAACACGTTATGACTTACGTCTATAAGGCCCGTTATTATCCCCTCCCCGTTTCCTGACATCTCTCACTGTCTACACACACGGCTGAGCATGCTTGTAAATAATTAAGTTTAAGAAACAAACTCGACATCTTTAATTTTTATGTTGCACAGTTTTGTTTTGCTGTAACTTAACTGCTAGTATAATAATGATGAGAAAATAAATGATGAGAGTCGATATCTTGTGGCCGACGATACAGTACTAATAATTGTTTCCAAACATTCACAGCTGACTTTATGACATTGCGAATAGCATATTGATAAGAGAAAAGTGTACGCTAAAAGCAAAGGTGGACAAGAGAAACAATTTTCTCTACTAAATTCTAAGCTCCCTGTTCCGCAAATCAATGTACACATAGCACGCATACATACACATACACACACACACACACACACACACATACATATACACACATATACACACACATACACACACACACACAGATGCACACACGCGTTCCGTCAAATAAGTCCTTTTCCGAAACTGATGCCGAAATAGACCCCCCAAAAATATAAGTGAGTATTATTTGATAAAAACTGAATTATGACACATTCCTGCCAAGCTAGAGATGTTCCGCTACCATTTTATTTGATGAGAATAATTTCACGTAATATATAATCTACACAGAAGGCTGGATTTCGAAGAAGAAGCAGAAGAAAAAAATAAGTCATGTTACTAAGAATAGCATTTTTCACCAAAGCAAGGGGGGGAGGGGTCCTTTAAGGCTCTTATTTTTGTCTTTCTTTGAAAAATAAGTTTTGAAAGTGTGTTGTAAAATTTAAGTAGTTTGTTCCTCTTCTTCCTGCACGTCCAGGTAGAATGACGAATCAGTGAGCGTCTTACCTGCACTTTCACTGATAATGGCTCGAAGGCTGTTAGCATGAACAGATCGTTAATAGTGGAGCTTTTCTCTCAGTGAACGTTTGCACACGGGCATATTAGAAATGTAATTTTATAATCAAACTCACGATAATATCAACGAACAATTTCTGTTCACCAAAAAATATACGGTCGGACAGACAGACAGACAGATAGATAGATAGATAGATAGATAGATAGATAGATAGATAGATAGATAGATAGATAGATAGATAGATAGATAGGGCTGTCCATAAAAATATCTCTCAAGAGCGTGAGATAGGTCAAAATATTTCGACATCATGATTTTCAGACAAATAAATTCTGTTGTTTTGTTGTTGGTGTTGGTATTGAAGTTGTTCATGGCCTTTATAGTTTTGTATTGTGAACAACACATCTGTCAACAATATTCATCTTTTTCAAAACTACACAGAGGAAATCCTACCTGATCATCATGACCAACAGTAACAAAAAAAATGCATCTTAGTCATGCAAACTCTAAATGGATTTTCCAAGAAAATTTATTTTACAATATTATAATTATTATATTCTATTCAAATATGCATTTGTTAATATTACTTTCCATTATGTCATTTAGTATTGTTTTCACTAACGTATATATTACGCTGTAATCGCCTGTGTCAAACAAATCACTTCGCTTTGCGACTAAAAGCAGATGAGACACACTTCTTCACCTTAAACTATTGCTGCCGGACAAGTCTTTAGATCAGATTTACTGGACATGTCTTCAGGTTACAATTAGCGGACATGTCTTCAGGTTACAATTACCGGACAAGTATTCTGTTTACAATTACCGGACAAGTCTTCAGATTATAGTTACCGGACAAGTCTTTATATTAGAGTTACCGGACATGTCTTCAGGTTACAATTACCGGCCAAGTTTTCAGACTACAATTCACGTTCAAGATTGCAGATTAAATTAACCGGACAAGTCTTCAGCTTACAGTTACTGGACAAGTCTTCAGGTTACAATTACCGGACAAGTTTTCAGATTAAAGTTACTGGACAACTCTTCAGTTTACGTTACCGGACATATATTTAGGTTATAATTACCGAACAAGTTTTCAGATTAAAGTTACCGGACAAGTTTTCAGGTTACAGTTACCGGACAAGCTTCAGATTACAGTTAGCGGACAAGTATTCGGACACATTGAGATGGGCATGTAAACTGTTCCTCAAAATGACGCGCTTTGTTAATATTTCCTACATACCTACTATGGTCTAACCTCATCAATTCAGAATCTTCGTAACGCATTTTTTATTTTTACAGCAAAAGAGTCTTATAAATATATTCATTCAGATAAAAGGAAGCCTTTAAGAATCTAAAGGGGAGGAATGTTTTATGTACTTGATTTATTGAAAGCTTGAAATAACAGTAGAAGGAAATATAATGAAGTCCTTGCAGGTTATTTGTACATGAGTATGGACCAGAGAGCTAGACACGTAATATTTAATAAGTATATAAAGAAAAACAATAACAATTTTAATAGCAATTCAAATATTGTATACCTACCTAAATACGTAATACGTTACCTACTTATTTTTAACAACGTATGCACTGTTGATTTACTCCATATTAACATAAATAATTATGCTATCTAAATCTAGGACTATTAACATAAATTAATTGTGCTTATCCAAATCTAGGACTGTTGATTTACTCCTTATTAACATAATTAATTGTGCTTATCTAAATCTAGGACTGTTGTTTTACTCCTTATTAACATAATTAATTGTACTAATCTAAATCTTAGATTGTTGATTTACTCCTTATTAACATAATTAATTGTGTTTTTCTAAATCTGTGTCCTTTTTATGATTTATTTTGTCACGATTACATAATTACTGTTTTCGCACACTGCAGTTGTTAATTTACTTACTTTGTTTGTATAGCCTTTAGCCATTAGATATTTAAATATAATGTCAGACTTGGATGATTTCAATAATTTAACTTACTCTTCAATGTTTTACTTATAATGTTAGTATTGTAAGTTTACCACAAAAACCCACCTGGGATATGAGACATTTTAATCGTACATGTTGAAATGTTGCAGAATTTTCATTTTCAATCTAAGTTGTTGTTTTCCGCACCTCAGCATTTCTTTTGCACACATTTTCAACTAAAATAAGTTTATTTAACTTAAACTAAGTTTATTTAGACCAAACTAGCTATACGCTGGAAATTCAAACATCCTGATAGGACTATAATGTCTTACACAAGACGTTATGACGTCAGAGATCACCGAGATGGCAAATTTACAGACAATTTATATGAACTCCAAGTCTCACCGTACGCCCTCAGGCCTCCGCAAATAACATCCACTAAGAAGAGAAATATTTTAATTCACCTGATTCTGAGTAATAAGCAACATGCCGTTATTATATGTGCCAGGTGTCTTAAACTAAGACATGCTATTTTCATCCACCACACGCATTCACTCATTTACAACATATTCATCTCTCTATTCATCTACCTATCTTTCGTCTTCCACTTTCTCTCTATCCCTGATTTTTTCTCTCCGTAGTATTTTTCATCCCCAGCCACTTTCTCCCTATCTATCTTTAACTCTTTCATTTTCTGTCTGTCTCTCTTTCTTTTATTTCTCTCTTCCCCTGTCTCTCGTTCTCTCTCTTTCCCTCTCTATGTCTCTCATTTTCTTTTTCACCACACCTCCTCCTCATGTTATCTCCTCTTATTTTCCAACTGTCAGGCAAGCCAAAGAAATAAATGCAAGTAAACAAAATTTACTGCTACGTATACAAATATATTAAAAAGTAAATATTTTTTTCAGTTTTCTTTCGGCAACGATTTAGAAAATTAATTAAAAATGAATGTTTTCATTGTGTCTCTTGTCGGTGTCTTCTGGTTTTGATACAGACAGGATAAGCACTAACTTGTGAACAATTTTTAAAAAAAATAATTTCTTCATGTAATTCTTGGCAAGCATAAAAATTGCTGACGTGTGTGTGAGAGAAAGTAAGGAAGATATCAACTGTAATGGCGGTGGGCCTAAGGAATGCTTTACGGAAAAGAGTGTATTCTCTTTTGCTTCCAAATGTTTCAGAATTTATTTATCTATAATTGTAAATACTCGCACGTGGTTGTAATCACAAATGCATAAGCTATTTGCTTCGAATATATTTCTGTTTTATAAAAGTATTTGCATGGGAAAATAGAACAGAGAGAGAGACAGAGACAGAGACAGACAGACAGAGGGCGAGAGACTGAAACTTTTAAAAGTCACTTGTTGCCGCGAAAACGAAAGGAACAAGTAGAAAATACTAGTTTCTACGATAAATTTCTTTCAAAATCTATTGGAACAATTGAATAAGCAATCTGTGGGAACAGACCAGTGCCCAGTTCCTTGTGAAAATTTCAAGGTATAGAATAACAGAAGCTCTTTCGTATGTCTCTAAGTGTGTAAGCGTGGACGTGCACATCTACTTGAACTACGTTACTTACAGGCAGCCAGGCAAAGACATTCAGCACACACACACACACACACACACACACACACACACACACACACACACACACACACACACACACACACTCACAAACACACATACACAAAATCTTTCCCAGAATCAAAGACCAACGAGGTCAGGTTAAGGGGTCACCTGGTGCGAACTCGAGAACAGTTCTGAACTCGCTTAGCTGGGCCTGCTACTTCACCACTGATGAGCTAAAAATAGGTATGGGTAACGTTCTGACAGTTTTCCTCTTGGCGCTAAAGCTAATCAGCAAAAGTATGTTTGTGGCTTGGAGGAGTTGTGTAAAAAGAACTGATACCTTCAAACAGTGCTTTCAGCTTTAAAAAGTAGCCCCCAGCCCTCCCCTTTACAAAACCAACTCTTTTATTAAAAAAATATGTACAGTTGAATGATAGCGGGGAGTAGGGGGGTGGAGTGGGATTTCTGGACTACAACTACACACACGTTCATGTTATACTTATAGTTATGGGCTTAAGAACATGTATAAAATCTTTTAACAGTCAGATGTGAGTGTAGCAAAATATACGTTATTCAAAGCGGGAAACCTGTGTCCGTAAATAGTTTACTGCAATAAGGAAATTAGTAATTAAATCTATCAATTGAACATTTATTCAATCAAAATAATCAATAAACATTCAAGTATGTTATTACATTAAGAAGCCAGTCAAAATCTTTTAAAATAACAAACATCAAAACATAAAAAAAACATCAGTCAGCCATAAGCAAAGACACAAAGAAATTATTCTGTTAAGAATGCAATGAATCATTTAAAGCATCAAACAACTAAGACATAAGTAATCAACTAAAACCGAATCTGTTAAATCAGTCAGACATTTGCCAATTATTACAAAGTTGTTCAGCTGCTTCAGGATCTTAGTGAAATATCCTAATAAAAGTACAAGTACCTTCTTAATAAAGTGAACGGTTTTTACAGTATTCTTCCAAATTTTTGTTTCCGAATCGGGGAAAGTACGCCAATCATTTCGTTGGAATGTATGACATAGTTAGTATTTCATTAAATATTAAACTGAAAGCCATGCCTTGATTTCATTCGAGCTGAAATAAGTTATCTGAGATTTCAATCAAAGTTATTGGACTTGTATGCTACTGTTTCCAACGACATTATTTAAAATAATGCACAGCGAATTGTGGGATTTATTCTGTTTGGAATTTTGAACAAACATTGTGGAAGTTTAAAATGTATCTGCAGTTAGTGAAGCTTCCACTCCCCCGGCCGTGCGCATATACACACACACACACTTTCAAGAAGTCAGTAAGCAGAAATACTGCATCTCGAATAATAAGTGAAGTGGTGAAGACAGGAGAACACAGGGTAATGTGAGATATAAATGATGATCAGGTGCATTGCCTTTCAATGACGCAAACTTTCAGCTCTTTTTGCGAGAAAAAAAAATAGACCCATTCATTTCTAAACTTATAGAAACATTTGCGTTTTCAAAATTGCTATTACTTGTATTCTCTGCAGGTAGGTTATTGGCATATTTCATGCATACTCGAACTTCATTGGCACGCGAAAAGTTTTGTATTCTATAAATAACTAGTCATACACGAGTTAATATTTGTTTAACAGTTGGAACCGTTTGTCTACTTATATCACCTATTTTAGTAGCATTGTACAAGTCTCTCGACTACAACTATATTGATGTTATTAGTTACATAAAGTTTTGTAACTTGTGGACAGTAACAGAAAGACTGATTCCGTTGGTAGCACGCGAGCTTTGGTCCCCTACAAACAAGAGAAAATAACAACGCCTTCTCCCTTCTCCTCATCTTTTCTTTCCTGTTAACCAAACACAGGTTTAGCTAGTTTCTAATGTATCTTCAGACTTCATGTTTCAACTTCAGTTTTCATAAATGATCGTCAAACTTCATATTTCAATTGGACATTCAGCTGTCATGTTGGATCTTCAGAATTTATAGACCATCAGATTGTACCTCCAAACTTCATGCTTCAATAGGATCAGTCTTCATAATGAACCTTCAGACTTCATGTTTCAAATGGACCTTCAGTTTTCATAATGGATCTTCAGAATTTATGTTTCAATTGGACTTTTAGTTTTATAATGGATCTTCAGACCTCTTTTTTCAATTGGACCTTCGATTTTCATAAGATATCTTCAGATTTCATGTTCAACTGTACCTCCAGTTTTCATAATGGATCATCCAACTTCATTTTTCAATTGGAACTTCTGTTTTCCTAATGGATCTTCAGACTACACGTTTCAATTGGACCATCCGGTTTTTTTTTCATAATGGTTCTTTAGAACTCCTTGCAAGAAAACAAGTCACTCAGCTTTGCTCAAGGCTATTCTCAAGTGCTTCTTGTTGTCTTTTTGGAAATAATACATGAAACTAATGGCACTGCAGAAATCCTACGCGCACTCCATCCTGTTCCTTAGTATGTAATAGCAGCCCCACCCCCACCCCCTCTATATCTCTCCTCTTGCCTTCTTAAGATGAGGACGTGTCCAGATCTGCTGTATTAATCAAATATTGGATCAATGTTTCATCTATGTCAGAGCTGCTTGGCGAATAGTTATTCCGTCGTTATAAACGACAGTTCAGTGTGTTAAGAAAATATCACTTTTCATACAAGATGAAAGAACACTTTATAATCGGCGTCAGCAGAACTGAACACGACTTTAATAACAGCAAATGAAAAAGCACTGTTGGCTGTGTCTGTAGATAATCAATTCCTAGTCTATTTTGACAGAAGACCCTGTTGTGTTTCAAAACACAGTCTCTTACTGGGTTTATTGAATCTTTGTGACTTTATATATTTTACTGACATTATCTTAGCAATTTGTGTTGTCTACATTGCTGCATCGTTGTTGTTCTTAAAATCTATATCCAGTATGTTTGCACATATTATTGTGAGAGAACATGGTGGCTGCAGAGTAGAGCTTTAGACTCGCATGCAGAAGGTCTTGGATTTCAGCCCAATCTTGCCCACAAAGAAGCTTCTCTACTGATCTATATCCACTTATCACATAGACCTAGCTCATGTATGCTGAGATTAATGACCATGATTGTAAACGAATAGTAGTAGTAGTAGTAGTAGTAGGGGTGGGAGTGGTGGTGGTAGTAGTAGTTGTATAGTAATAGTGTTTAATGTATACCTCTGTTTAGGTCTATTTTCTATATTGAGCATGTGTGCCATCAGTATGTCTATGTTCATTTATTTCGAATATTGTAAACTTTCTGTCTTTCTAAGAATATATGACGTAATTTATATAAGTGGTACATTAACTTACATTAACTGAAACAGGTTTTTTTAACAACTGAAATAACTGAATTCTCTGATTCTGAGAATCTACCAAAGTCCACCTGTCAAGAAATTCTGAATATTTGTGCAATTGGTTCTTTATTCATTTAGTATACCCATTAGTTTTTAATTCGTCTCTGTGAAACTACATTTTGTGTAACCGTGCACATACAGGTGAGCTACTTTAATCTTCACACCTGTGCACTTCTGTTATGCAATTCTGAGAATTTGTACAAATCCTTTGTATATAACCCGGATTTGTCGAACGCCTGCTTTAATCGAATAATATTCCTTCGTCCAAAAGAACACATTAACAAAACATGCGTTAAAAAAAATACCCGGTTTTACCGAACACATTTTTAGCGCTTGCCCATCTAACGTCTATTGGGAGAGCGACTGTATTCTTTAGTCTAAATGATACTCAGGCTTCCGTGAGATTTCAGCGTTAGAAGCAGATATAAAATAAATGCGAATTATAATAGCATGATCACCTCCCAACCAATCGGAATGCAAAGTTTTAAATAGCTTGTTAATGGGTTTCATTCCAGGCACCGGCGTACTGTGTTCTCTCCTGTGTAATTGCTTAGCAATTTTCTTTTATTCAAGTTTTAAACTGTTTCTTGAAGACCACAGAAAATACAAATTGAATCTGAAAAATTGTTTCAGACTTTTTTGACAAAAAAATTGTTAAAGCGCTAAAAGAAGTGCACATCAGATATGTATGCCTAAAAGAATACTTAGTGGCTGAAACAAAAAGTCAATTAATGGGTGGTTTTCTGTATTAATAATAAAGTGCCTGGACAACACAAAATTGTCCCATTGCTAAAAGCAGCCATCCTCGGAAGTTCACAAATCCTCCGTAAAACTTTGGATCTACCAGAATCTTGGTAAAATTCCGAGATCTTGGTTCATAACTGACAGTCAAGAGAATTTGTGGGAAAAGGAATAATAATAATAATAATAATAACAACAACAGCAACAACTAGGGTGGCGTTTAATTATACACATCGCCCCCATTAAGGCTTTATTTTTTTCATGCACGTTAAAACATTATTGTACCTGTTTTAAAACTGCAATACACATTATATACAGAAGATGCATATAGTCACATTGCACTTATATTGCATGTGTTAGCGGCAGAGTGGTTTGAAATTTTTATTCATGTATTTTCAGTTGGAGACCTTACTACAAATATTTGCTTAAGTGTGTGTAAATACTTCATTTGCCCCTGTGTTTTGTAAACGCACGTCTTGATTTTGAGAAATAGTAGAAACTGCATCTAATTATCCTTAATTTTGAGTAGATGCGAAAATGCTTAAAGTCTTTTAGTTTAATGTTAAAATACTTTATTAACTTTATATAAAAATAAGTGTTAGGAGTTAATCCGTATACAATAATTTTGAGTAAATGAATGAAGACATGTGCTTCTTGTGTGAACAGTTGATGAAACACACTGTGTTTCTTAATTATTAGTAATTGTTAAATACTAGTATTTGATTTGAATAGTTGTTTGAGTACATTCTATTTTTAGTTGCGAGTAACGACGTAAATACTAGTATTTCATTTGAATAGTTGTTTGAGTACATTCTATTTTTAGTTGCGAGTAACGACCTAAATACTAGTATTTCATTTGAATAGTTGTTTGAGTACATTCTATTTTTAGTTGCGAGTAACTACGTAAATACTAGTATTTCATTTGGTTGAGTTCATTCTAATTTTAGTCGTGAGTAACTACGGAAATACTAGTACTTTATTTGAAGAGTTGTTTGAGTACATTCTATTTTTAGCTGTGAGTAAGAAAGTAAATAAAAGTATTTCATTTGAATAGTTGTTTGAGTACATTCTATTCTAGTTCTGAGTAACTACGTAAATACTAGTATTTCATTTGGTTGAGTACATTCTATTTTTAGTTGTGAGTAACTACGGAAATACTAGTATTTCATTGGGTTGAGTACATTCTATTTTTAGTTGCGAGTAACTACGGAAAAACTAGTACTTTATTTGAAGAGTTGTTTGAGTACATTCTATTTTTAGCTGTGAGTAAGAAAGTAAATAAAAGTATTTCATTTGACTAGTTGTTGAAGTATATCCGTGTCTTTCTGAATTACAATTATTTCACTTGAGTACTTGTTTAAATACTTTGTATTGTTTCCTTGTGAGTAGGAATATCAATATGGTTCTCTTGTGACCATTTGTTAAGACAATTAATACAGTCGTATTTCTTGAGTGTTAAATGCTGCATAAATATAAATGTTCAATAGTTTTGATGATTGAATTTTATTCTAGCGCACAACTTCAAACATGTAACGTTATTATTCTAACGTTTCATTCATTTAAGGTAGCTGCTTTTCTTATACCCGCATGGCGTATTTTCTTTTTACAGGTGCTCAAATACGCGTGATCCTTAAATTTATCCAGCTATAAATACATTGGTATTCGTTAATCTGTGCAATTGCTTAAACACATCAGTACGCACTAAGTTGATTTGCTATATAAATACATCTGTTTGTTATAATGTTAGTATTTGCTGAAGTACAGCTGAATTATATATTTGAGTAATCGTATAAATGCATCTGTATACTTAAACCGAGTAGTTTTAATAGTAAAGCTGTGTTCGTTAATTTAAGTGGTTGTAGAAGTACATCTGTTTACCTAATCGAGCAGTTCTCGAAATGTATATGTGTTCATAATGTGAGTAGTTGTAGAAATGTATATGTGTTCATAATTTGAGTAGTTGTAGAAATGTATATGTGTTCATAATTTGAGTAGTTGTAGAAATGTATACGTGTTCATAATTTGAGTAGTTGTAGAAATGTATACGTGTTCATAATTTGAGTAGTTGTAGAAATGTTCCTCCATGTTCTAGAAAAACATCTGTATTCCTGAATTTAAAAATATTTTAGAAATATTTCAGGTTTTTTAAAAATCTGGATAGCTTTAAAACATCTGTATTGCACGACATGAACACTTGGAAACCACATCTGAACTTATTAATATGAGGGTTTGTAAAGAAAATCGTTTTTTTTTTATTAATCTGAACAGATATGGAAACATCTGTACTCCTTAATGCTGCTGTAACATAACAGTATCCTTTGAGTTGTAAACTCTTTTGTTCAGAAGTCATTGAAATATATCAGCGTTCCTTAATTTTTAATCGTTGTATAATACATAAGTATTCATTAATTTGAGAAGTGACATTACTGCAAAATATCTGTGCTCATTTATTTAAGTATAGTTATATAAATTGATCTGCTTTCCTTCATTTCAACATTTATAGAAATACATTTATATGTATAAATTTAAATAGTTGTAATTTTGTATAAGGAGTCCTTAACTTCTAGTTGAAAAACAAATCTGAACCCTTTAGATTGACAAGTCAATATTAAAATAATATATATAAAATATATTCTTTAACTGGAGTATTTTTGAGTATTTGTCGAAACGTAACTTCAACTTTTAATTTGAGCAAGTGTACAAATACGCGGCTATTCCTTAATATAAATAGTTGCTGAAATACCCCTGCACACTTACTCCTTGTATCCTGTTTATATATTTGCCTCCCTGTAGCACACCATCTTTATTCCTTTATTTGAGTAGCTGTGGACACACATCTATAAAGTTTAATTTGAACAGCTGTCACAATATAAATCTGTTCCTATTTTGCAGACAAAGAAATACAACATTATTCCTTTATTTGAGTTGCTCTGGATACACATCTATAAAGTTTAATTTGAACAGCTGTCACAATATAAACCTGTTCCTAATTTGCTGAGACAAAGAAATACAACATTATTCCTTTATTTTGAAACACAACCTAATTTGAGTAGTTGTAGAAACACACCTGTATTTAACTAAAATGGTTGTCAAGACACACCCTAATTTGAGTAGTTATAGAAACATATCTGTATATTTACATTTCTTAATAAATAGTTGTATAAATAGGACAGTGTTTCTTCATTTGAGTACTTCTAGAAGAAGCACATCTTTATTCTTTATTGGAATCTTCGTAGAAATGTATCCTTAGTCCCCACTTATTTAGTAGCTCTGGAAATCACTGCACGTACACACACGCATCAGTACTCCATAATGTGAGTAGTTGAAAAACTAACTTTAGGAATGTTCTTAGCTATGCGTCCAATTGTGTTCATAGTCCCCCACCCCCACCCCCTATCAACCTCCCGCATTTCAGTGATTCTATCTATTGCAATTAGAAATAAATATATGATCATAAGCCTCGTTCAACAAGCGTGGTCTGGTAACGCCTGTATCATTAATAGATAAATCATATCATTCATTACATAATCTGCATTTAAAAAAAAAAGTATAATTATTATATTTATCGACGCAGTTCCTATACAACGCTGGCACTTAGTGACCTCTTTAAAGTCGAAACAGATCTCGATGTTAACGTCATACATAAAGGAACTTTAGGTCATCCGGTTGCTTATTTTTTCTTTCAATTAATTTCTAAAGAATTCAACTAATATTATTCACAAGGAATTTGTTCAAAAAAATAGTACGCTTTATTGATAAATTATGACTAAAGCACATATTAGAAAAAATGAACAGTGATCCTTTTGTAAAATTCTATAATAATATTAATCACACAATACACACACACACACACACACACACACACACACACACACACACACACACACACACATACCTACATAAATATGTGTGTATATATATCTATTGCGGGTGTACAAACATACATTCTATACAAGAAGCTATTTTCCAAGTCTTACTAAGAAATGTGAGCATTGTATGCAAGTCTTACTAAGAAATGTGAGCATTGTATGCAAGTCTTACTAAGAAATGTGAGCATTGTATGCAAGTCTTACTAAGAAATGTGAGCATTGTATGCAAGTCTTACTCAGAAATGTGAGCATTGTATGAACTCAGTTTTTAAGTCTTACTAAGAAATGTGAGCATTGTATGCAAGTCTTACTCAGAAATGTGAGCATTGTATGCAAGTCTTACTCAGAAATGTGAGCATTGTATGCAAGTCTTACTCAGAAATGTGAGCATTGTATGCAAGTCTTACTCAGAAATGTGAGCATTGTATGCAAGTCTTACTCAGAAATGTGAGCATTGTATGCAAGTCTTACTCAGAAATGTGAGCATTGTATGCAAGTCTTACTCAGAAATGTGAGCATTGTATGCAAGTCTTACTCAGAAATGTGAGCATTGTATGCAAGTCTTACTCAGAAATGTGAGCATTGTATGCAAGTCTTACTAAGAAATGTGAGCATTGTATGCAAGTCTTACTAAGAAATGTGAGCATTGTATGCAAGTCTTACTCAGAAATGTGAGCATTGTATGCAAGTCTTACTCAGAAATGTGAGCATTGTATGCAAGTCTTACTCAGAAATGTGAGCATTGTATGCAAGTCTTACTAAGAAATGTGAGCATTGTATGAACTCATACTAAGAAATGTGAGCATTGTATGTAAGTCTTACTCAGAAATGTGAGCATTGTATGAACTCAGTTTTTAAGTCTTACAAAGAAATGTGAGCATTGTATGCAAGTCTTACTAAGAAATGTGAGCATTGTATGAACTCATACTAAGAAATGTGAGCATTGTATGCAAGTCTTACTCAGAAATGTGAGCACTGTATGAACTCAGTTTAAAATAAATGATGGTAAGAAGTATCGCGCGCCGAAAAATAAAACAAAGGGACCTAACTCATAGTGGAGCTCATATAGTGATCTCTGAAACAACTGCCGATCTATAGGTATGTATTTAAATCACGAACTTTAATTTTTTTTTGTTCTCTCACAAACTTACTCAGAAATCAAGCGCTTGTGTTTGTTTTTTTAAATTGAAAACAAAACAACTTATTTTCTTTGCTCTCTATGAAAGGCAGATGTCTATTGTACAAAACATGTACTGCTATCTTTGCGATCATTCTTATGCTGCTTAGTCAGCGGCACGTGTCAAAAGCACATGGCCAGTTGTCGTCCCTGAAATTCACGATCAAAAGGTGCGTTACTCTATGGAAAACCACAAACAGGAATTAACGCTGCTTGGCAAAACGTGCCTGCGCTAATTTACGGATGTCGTGAATGAAAAGGGATCGAATCACCATTGAGGACGAAAACTGATTGAGCTTGCTATTTACATTCTGTCCGGAGGACGGAAGAATCCCTGAATATTTTTTTAAAAATTTTTTATAAAATACAACGACAATTTAATTTCAGTTTTTGTTTACGAAAAATAAAATGTAATTCTAAAAAATGTATACCAAAATGCATGTCGTAAGACACTTAGTCACAGACACACTGTCAGTATACAGAAAGCGTGCCTAACAAAAGCAACGTTAATAAATTAAATAAAACATGTACACAAACAAACAAACGCGAAATACGTAAATAAACACTTTCAATACACGCATGCGCAAGGCTAGAACCGGTCGCTAGTGATAAAATCATACATACATATCATACATAACTAAAATAAATAATCACAGATTATCAGTCATTAGTTGCACACATAGATACAACACGTACTAATAACAAACAATCAATACAGGTAACCTACACACACTCAAAAACACGCCGTACAGACATAATACACAGAGCTACACACATCGTTTACAACAAATGTACAAATTCAAGGAAACGCCTTGTACTGTTGCTACATACTTCCGCACACTCTGAACTCAAAACTACACACAGCGAACCCTAGGTGCACACAGCTACACACACCGTACGATAATGACTCACAGCTACACACACCGTACGATAATGACTCACAGCTACACACACCGTACGATAATGACACACAGCTACACACACCGTACGATAATGACTCACAGCTACACACACCGTACGATAATGACACACAGCTACACACACCGTACGATAATGACTCACAGCTACACACACCGTACGATAATGACTCACAGCTACACACACCGTACGATAATGACTCACAGCTACGCACACCATATGTTAACAACTCACAGCTATGCACATCGTACATTAACAACTCACAGCTATGCACGTCGTACAATAACAACTCACAGCTATGCACATCGTACATTAACAACTCACAGCTATGCACATCGTACATTAACAACTCACAGCTATGCACATCGTACATTAACAACTCACAGCTATGCACATCGTACATTAACAACTCACAGCTATGCATATCATACACTGCTTATTCACACATAACTAGCGCACAGTTACATAACTGAACACTACTGACACAATAATATCTATGACCGTACACTGCTGACACATAAATATACGTGGCCTGTTCACTGCTGGTACACATGCTCACAACACATCGTACACTTCTGGCACACATTCTACAACACATCGTACACTACAGCACACACGCAGGCACAAGACATTGTACACTAAATACCTACATGATTTAATATGTACCTTACATATAGCTCATATACACCAGCACACAACTCGCACATAGTCACAGAAACCAAGTTCACTACCATATAGTCAGACAAAACCGTACACTAAGGGCACTCCCATGGTTACAGACACAGATGACGACGACTGGCAAACACGTAGTTACAAACACGATTCATTACTGACACACGTAGTTACAAACACGATTCATTACTGACACACGTAGTTACAAACACGATTCATTACTGACACACGTAGTTACAGACACACCGATAACTCGGTGCACTTGTAACTCGGTACAAAACCGGTAAAGCAGAAACTGCAGCACCTATTGTGTTATCTTGTTAAATGTGATTTTTTTTAAAAAGTCAAATCATCAAAGAAGCCTTTTATCACTTCAAATATTTATTTCTCTCTATGAAAAAAGCAAAAACAATGCTAAGGCATTCAAATATTCTATTTAAGCCACTGCAACACGCAAACAATCAACCTGGTAGCTAGATGAACTGGGGTGGGTAATTTTCTAGTCCCATTGCCTATGAGTATAAAAATCTGTAGTTAAGGACAGCAAGTGCAATCACACACGCACGCACGCACACACACACACACACACACACACACACAACCGTTGGGAGGAATAAACTGAAGAGCAACATTCACCGCTGATTCGGAACACTAACTGATCAAACTAACTTTGAGGCCAGTTCCGCCGGCCACACTGAATCAGTAAAGAAACCGAATGTAACAATAGGAAACAACATTGCCTATGTCCCCACATGTCCGGTGTAGACTCAAGTGTAATTTTACACAGCTGTGCTGTGTTGAACGCACTCTGTACTGATGCATGAGAAAACTGTACGTGCGAAATGATATCAACAATGAAACCCTTTTCCGTGCGGTCGGCTTGCCTGCATGTCAGTTGAAAGATGACAGAAAAATAGGGGACTGTACTCATGCAACGCCCTCTTATTTTCCTCCACCCTCCTTCACCGAATAAATCCACCCCCTCCGTCCGCCCCAATCCCACCTTCTTCTATAAATTTCCACAAACCGTTTTGCACTATTGTTAACAATGATCAAAAGAGTTTGCATCGCTGAAACCATTCTTAGAGAAAAAAACGTTCACCAGTCCACGTACGGACTAATCAAAGAGAATATTCTCTGACAGTTTAACAAGAGAGACACGTGAAGTTTACACACAGATGTACTGCTGACTCATCACTATTCACAGTTAACCATGAGGGATTGTAAAATACGTGATTTGTTTACATAAGATATACAGTCAACAGTTTAAATTATAAAAGCATATACAGACAGTTTGCGACCAAACACACAATGGCGGCTGTTTAAAATTAAGAAAGAAAATACTGGCAATTTGCGTTACAAAACGCACAACGTTGGCCGTTAACAATTACGAAAGAACATCGGTCAGTTTGCATTAGAAAACACAATACTGACAATTTATAGTGGAAAGCAGAAATCTGGTATCTTAAAATTACAATAGAAAATACTGACAATTTACATTACAAAACACAATACTGACAATTTATAGTGGAAAGCAGAAATCTGGTATCTTAAAATTACAATAGAAAATACTGACAATTTACATTACAAAACACAATGCTGACAATTTACATTACAAAACACAATCCTGAAAATTAGCATTGCAAAACGCAATGCTGAAACACAATGCTGTCAGCTTACTATTGAGTGCTGGCGTATAGAAGACAATTATAATTAATTATCAATAAAACAATTAAGTTCAAGAACACCAATGACGTATGCATGTCGTCATCCTGAGGAACAAAACACGATAGAGAAACATTTCTAACAATTGTGCTTAAACACCTAGCCAGCTCACCTCATCAACATTCTTCCCTCTTATCCTTCTCCTCGCATCTTAAAGACCCTTCAACTTTAACCTTTTCATCAAAACAAAACTCTCCCTAGGTGCTCTGCACCCTTCTGCGAAATCGTACGAGTTGAAAGCGGTAGGAAAATTCAAAATCAATAAATTATAGGCAAACTGAGAGTATAGAGTAGAATATTTTCATAAAGAAGCGGACTATTACATTTAAAAGAAAGAAGTTCATGTATTGGCATTTTATACAACTATGAGAAACTATTGGTATTTTACTATTTTTGTCAGTAGAATACACAACCGACGCAGTACAACTGACAGTTAAACTGCTTTTACTGATGGTTCACTTCTATTTACGCTGCGCTAGTAAAACACTCTATTCTACTATTACGGACACTCGAGAAAATTTAATAATGGTAACTGATTGTCACATATGACATAATGTATCATTTCATACATCGTCTTCTTACACAATCTAATTTGTTCTACTGTCACTATTTTTAAGGACGCAGTGTTTTATGATGCAGCTTACTCACTATTACTATTATTAGAGACATACATTCGCAATACTGCTACTACAGATATTAATGATGTTGCTTCTACAGATGTACATTAATACTACTGCTACTATAGACATAACATTAATACTACTGTTACTTTAGACATAACATTAATACTACTGTTACTTTAGACATAACATTAATACTACTGTTACTTTAGACATGCAATAATACCACTCTTACTATAGACATAGCATTAATACTACTGTTACTTTAGACATGCAATAATACCACTGCTGTTGCAGACATATGTTAATACTATTGCTACTACAGACTTAATACTTCTGCTACTAAATATATTAATACTACGTATGATGGTATTTTTTTGTAAGTGTCATCTTTGAGCAGGTTATGTGTATTTGGGTTTAACTATTTCTCTAAAACTCCACTCTCACTTCCATGATGACATCCATGAACTTGATTATACATTTATGTTATTGACTGTTAAAGTATATCCTAGGATAAATTGAATGATTGTCCAGCGTTACTCAAACAATGTTGTGAAGTAATGTAAATGTCAATGCTCTTTGATTATATTCATATGTTATATATTTGATTGTTGAATTAATACATTTATTGTTAAATTTATTGCCCCTCTTACACATACAACCATAAGTTGAAAAGACAGTTGATGGATGGGGACTCGCTATATATAGATTAAAGACGTATTTGTCTACTCCTTTGGTAAGTTTTCCACCTACAGAAATATTGTGTGATGGTAAATGTGTGTCTTTGATGTTGTGGAAGAGAGAAAACATTTGCAGCGTCCGCATATCCGCCAAGTGAGAGAGACGAGTGGTGTCTTCTGAAGAATTATTAATAACATAGATTAAGATTCTCATCACTTGTAATTAGCTATGGATGATTAATTAATAATATTAATCATAACAATTAACTAGGTGGCGTTGGCGTCACACATTAATACTAGTGCGATTACTATACAACAAGAAAATAAATCAGCTTTCTTAGCCTTTTTACCCTAGGGGAACCCTTGAAATAATTTTCAGGTCGCATAAAAGTTATTACACTTATGATATTTATTTTTCAGTCACGAATTCTCGGTGAATCCGTCTGAGGTTGAGAAAATTGAGATAAACGTTCTGACTCTGTTTACACAACTTATACTGAAAGGGTGCACAGTACTGGCGCAAAATTACTACTGTTACACTTAGTACTATTATTATATGAAGTTCCGATTAAGATTGAATAATACATATAGTTCACAGCACTACGACCCAATTTACCCTACTATTACTGGCAATCTATTCCTGCCACAGGCGACACAATCAACACGATTACGAACGAACCATTTTTCTTCTACTACTGAAGTAACCTACCATACTACTACCAGCACAGTTTACATTGCTACCACTAATTCAATCTAACCTACCATACTACTTCCAGCACAGTTTACATTGCTACCACTAATTCAATCTAACCTACCACTCAAAGAAGATCAACACCAATACTACTTATTCAATATAACTTGATTTCCAGACAGGGTCAAATCAATTACTATTAAGGACAAATTACTATAAAGAGGGAGACTAATTTTAATTTAGTCTAACCCACCACACTGACAGGGACAATACAAATAGTTCTAATTTAGTCAAACTACCCCACTGAAAGGGTCAACTACTTCTAATTTAGTCTAACCTACCCCACCGACAAGGTCAGTACAACTACTTCTAATTTAGTTTAACCTACCCCACCGACAAAATCAGTACAATTACTTCTAATTTAGTTTAACCTACCACACCGACATGGTCAATACAGCTTCATTTTAATTTAATCCTGCCTGCCTTTATAACAGTGTCATATCAACTACTATTCTTTCGATCTAATTACACTTCTAACAGAATCAAATCAATTGCCACTAATTCAAACCAGTTTACCCTTCTGACATGATCCACACAACAACTATTAATTCAATCTATCCTTCTGACAGGTTCAAACCAACTGCCATTAATTACCAACCTACCGCTATGACAGGGTCAACACGACTACCACCAAAGATGGCCTTTCTACTATAACTACGAATAAAACTGACTCTACCTATCAACACCATTTTACATTACCTACAATTTACTACTACTACTACTACACTTTGCACTGTTACTGTTTATACAATTTATTGCAAAGTAAACCTGTTAGCGTATTACCACTTTCCTCTGTCTATGTGTTCACCTGTCATCAAATGTAAAGGTCTGCGAACGATAATTAGCCCAACATCGTGACATCAACTCACCATCTGCTCTAACTACCCTACGACTACAGTTGTATATATGAATGACCCTTCTGCACAAGCAAGTTAAATGTTGCAGCATTCTTAAATCCATCATAACAACCTTTACAGACAATCGTGGATATCTCGTCTAATAATATTGATTAAAAGGCCTTGTAATAATCATTATATTAAAAACATATTGCCACCTTTATCTCAACATTCATTCTGCACTCTCCTCAACCACCCTTAGGAGAGACTTCTTTCTATACATTCTCTATATTTAATTATTATTACACTCACATTCTTTTTACTTGACACAAGTCATAAAATAGTCTATATTACAAACATCTCTCCACACATTCTTATACACGCAGAACAATCATTATAATAAGTTAAATTATACATAGTTTCATAACATTGGTTGTTAAAGGCTTCATTCTATATAATCAGAATGACCTTTTTTTTAATAAAAAAACCTGCGTAGTCCTATTTCTATATTCTATATAATGCAGTCCCGTAACTGATTATTACAGCAAACACTCTAAAGAATCTGTCTCTAGGCTACAACAATCAGTATTACAACCTATACCTGTATAGTTCTACAGCAACCAGTTTTACAACTTAACAATGTTAACACAATCACTCTTACAATCAAGCAACAAACATAACTACACCATAGACTACCTCTTCCTTCTCTCAACAAGCATAACTACACCATAGACTATTTCTTCCTTCTCTCAACAAACATAACTACACCAAGACTACCTCTTCCTTCTCTCAATTGCACATAAACATATATGCTCACGCACACACTCTGTTATAAAAGCACGTGCGTGCGTGCGTGCGTTTGTGTGTGTGTGTATGTGTGTGTGTGTGTGTGTGCTTCGTAGAGAAACAGAAAGAAAGAGAGGATAAGAATTTATGTATGCGTGCAAAGAGCAAATTTACGCTAGGGTTTTAACTGTCTTCGGTATTTGCAGATTCTCATACATCCACTATATACCTGTCCGTTTTGGCTTCAGGTGATAAAATGCAGATGCTGCCGAGTGATTTATAATTACTGTAATGAGGGCTGAGGATAACTCCGCATAGCCATAAACAAAACATGACAATCACAGCAAACTAGAAGACGATTTCAGGAGAAAGAAAAAAAAGGCAAACAAAACAGGAAGTAACCATGAGAAGACCAACTAACAAAACAAAATAAGCAAACAAAAGCTAAAGAAAGAACAATGAAGAGCAAAGAAATGAATAAGGAAAGTATGTTGTTTTAAACCAAACAAATAAACAATCAAGCAAGAATGAAAGATACGAAACAGAAACAAGAGCACCTCTTTGTCTTTTATGATACATTTAACTTTTAGGACAACCTCATTCTAGGTCTCATAAATATTACACATTCTAGGTCTCATAAATAATACACATTCTAGGTCTCATAAATAATACACATAGGCATAGCGAGGGACTTAAAATTTCTAAAAGTACGAATTATCAATATTTATAAAACTACGCTCTCCAGTTCAACTGCTCAAACACTCCTGGAAATTCTCCACACAGCAACAAACAAACAAAAATACTGAATTGTAAAGAAAGAGTTGTATTGTAATTTAGGAAACTACTGTGCCTATTTAAGTCAATCTCGAAGGCATTCAACCATAGTCATATTTTCAGGCAGTAAATATGCTCCTATTTTGCTAATGATATAACCTGGTGAACAGGAACAGGCGTTCACATTGAACAGACGTCGCTAGCGTGGTTGAGCGAAAGTAGTCCAAAGCACGAAATGACGAAAATTCGGTTTCCAGCAAGCGAGAGAGTATTTTGCTTTTGTGTCTGGTTTTCCTCCATGTACGGAGAGAATTATGTTCCAGCCAAGCAAGTCTGTGTGCGTTGTTCATGGTCTGAAAATTCCGATTTTGTATCTGTCAAGATACATTGTCATTTCTGTAAATGGTATACCTACTGGAGCATAGTCGAAAATTTAATTGAACAAAAATATATTTCAATCGATTAAAATTGATAGCGATTAATCGATATATAATACATACTTATTAGCTTTTTAACTAATACGATTATAAATATCCATGCATAGATACAAACTGACACATGAATAATAAACATATAAATTTCCTTTATTCGTTCCTTGTTGTGTTGTTATATAAAGTTGTTCTTTAAAAAATATATACATTATACGCATACGCAACGCAGAGATTTAAAAAAAAATAATTGTCACTCTGCGTTGCTTATTGTACTTTGTTCCCGAGACAGAACTCGTGTGTGGCATTTTATTGCACGCATCATTTCCAGTTTAAAGGTTGGATTGTGTAAACTCTCCTGAATTTACGTTCTATTTCATTACAACTCAGAGACACGTGATTGCAAGTACGAACTTGTGCAGAGCAATGGTTATCTCATCAGTGCTTTGCCAATGTTGTTTTTCTTAAATTCACTGCTGATGGATGAATATGTGCACGGATGGTTGGATGGAATAGGTGGGTGGATGGACGGGTGAAGGGGGTCATAGAGAGGTAGACGGACGGACAGACCGACAAATAGATAGATAGGTAGGTAGGTAGGCAGGCAGGCAGGCAGATAGATAGATAGATAGATAGATAGATAGATAGATAGATAGATAGATAGATAGATAGATAGATAGATAGATAGATAGATAGATTAACCATATAATGTACCAGTACCCCTACCATTTAGTATATACGTACCATTAACCAGCGAATAAGATACAGATCTGGGGTCTAAAGTCATTTAATGTCTAAATGAAACAAACTGACCATCATACACACATTAAGAGGTTGTATAAATATTTTATCGCTCTATGATTATTGCATAGTGTCTAAGTGAATGTCTTTTATTGAAATAACCCTTCTTTTTCAAACGTTATATTTAATATTTAATTTTAAACCACACACTGTCAAAATTGATTTAAGGTTTGTCATCTGGCTAGACCTCTCTCTCTCTCTCTCTCTCTCTCTCTCTCTCTCTCTCTCTCTCTCTCTCTCTTGTCTCCATCACTGTGCCACCTCTGCTATTCCCTACCACATCTCTTTCTCCTTCCCACCCTTTCTCTGTAGATTTCCTCATATTGTCCCCCTACACACACTCCTATGGCCCCATCGCGTTCATAATTCCTTGCACAATACTTTTAAAATATTTTGAGAAAAATGAAACATAACAATAAAACAAGACAGTGTAACGGGGAAAAGAATTAGCGGATGGTTTAAACACGTTCCTAAACGTCACAGCGTACACAAACCAAACACTAAAACCCGTTTCAATTGCAAAAGAATTTCAAAATTCACAAAACACCTGGGCTCGCTTGAATGGACTTGAATGGAAAAAACATCGTAAAGTAAACATATGTGAGCGTGTATGTATGAGATTGTGCAAACGTATGTGTACGGGTATGTGTTCATGCGTATGCTGATGTGGTGTGTATATGGGGGTTGGTGGATGGGTGGGTGCGACTTATGTGCCTGTGCGCATACTTATGAATTCAAAGGTCACAAGCCTCGAGAGAACATTCATTCATATAAATAAAATAATTTAACAAAGAAAGATTTTCAAAACATCCACTTTTACAGAAAAATGTAATTGACAGTTTTCAAAATGGTGTGTGTGTGTGTGTGTGTGTGTGTGTGTGTGTGTGTGTGTGTGTGTGTGTGTGTGTGTAGAATGTATTTGAAGAGAGGGATTAGACATTTTTAAAGTAAATATTCAGATGATGTATCATAATGTGAAGTGTTTTGACGGACATTAAGCTAAATGAGAGTTTTTAATTGATTTTCCGTTAAGTCATCGTGATTTATGTGCCACGTACAGCATGACGGTTTGAAGCTAACATAAGACGTTAGACATTGAATTGCCTTGCAGAGGGCTGTTATAGGTGAGTTTATGGAAATTACTTTTTGGACAGAACTCTGTATTTTATGTGACTTTTCTCTCAAGTGGTCGTTCTGAGAGATGGAGCTAGTGGCAGTGGGCGTTACAATACTAATAGTGGTGGTGGGAGATAAGAAGGGGAGAATTATTCCTCCACAGATATAAAAAAAATTAAAGAGATATTGTGTCTCGAAAGTACAGTGAAAAAATCCATCTCCTGAAGTTGGTCGATCTATGCGCACGTGGATTTATTCTTGGAACACTAAAATCTTTTAAGAAGTGAAGAACTTGGTCACTAATATATTTACACTGTTCTTCACAGTGTATGTTGTTCAACTGATATTTTCTTGAAGGAGTATAGATGTAAGAGGTTAGATCTTAAGCGACGGCACACTCTGAGACTAAATAATTTACGTCAATTAGGACGTCATAGCGTTTTATCGTGTTCAACAAGTTGACGGTTTCCAAGACACCGCCCGCCCAAATGATGAGTTTTGCTACTGGCTGCTAACTAGCTACTCACAGTTAATGAATCTTGTTTTTAGATTACTGTTAAGTGATTGTGTGAAAAATGGTTGTGACAAGTGTCGTTATTCACGTATTTAATGCATTAATTGACTCTTGTTACAACAATGCTTACGTCTTTTCTTAAGGATAAGTGTGTGCTGTTGTGTTTTAGGCGGAATGCTGTGTGTTAGAGGACAAGATATTTCCACGGACACATGTAATTAGCAGCCCTTCAAATGTCTTCAACTAATTAAAATTATATCCTTAAAGTATTATACGAAATGGACATTTTATTTACCCGTAGCATTAAGAAGGAAGACTTGAAACACAAGACAAAACACGCGCAGTTAAGCACGTGCGAGTAACGGGAAGACTCGACATAGACAAGATATATCTGATGAAAGAAACTGAATCAGAATTAGACCAGACATTTCATGACTAGAGTGGAAAAGATATTCGTGGAAGAGGTGAGACATGACAGGTCTTCTAGACAACATAAAGAGAAGATGATACACTGCATGACAATAAACTATAAGACAATCCAAAACAGAGAAGGTCAACAAGACAACACGTGACAAGACCCGTAATTAGACATGGTATACAAGGCAATACTGCACTGAATCTAGAATTATTTAAAATCTGATAAAAAGACAATAAAATAAAGCACAAGACAACGACAAGTGACGACAAGACAGGAGTATGATAATATATATATAATTAGACATAATAGACAAGACAGCACAGATAAGACATTATTGCACACAAAACAATCCACGTAAAAGACACTCGAGAGCTTTTTATCCATGGCACTATTATCTCCCCCTTCCAGATCATAAATCTCTCTTTGACGCTTCAGCCATTTTTATTAAATCAACGAATGGTGGAAGCGGATGTGAAACTCAAGCAAAACAACACAAGATATAATAACACAAGTCAACCCCCCCCCCCAACAAATTATGACTACACTAAAAATAAAAAATAAAATTAAGTATAATTACACACGGGAAGATAAAATTAGTAAAGTATACATAAGAAGACAATATAAGGCATGATAAATCCATATTAATGATCATTCCTTGCCTTATTCAATCAACATTGATAGGGATGGTGGAGGAGGAGGGTGAAAGTAAAGTCAAATATTCCACCGGCCAAAGAAAGTGCAGGTGATGACCAAAAAGACGCCAATCTTAAACAGGTGGATATGGACTGTAATACAGATTTCTCCCTTTCATTGTGCAGGAGCCAGTGAATCACTAAACTGCGTACACTGGGTGGGGGTGGTTGCAAACAAAATGGCTGCTATCTATTGGCAGACGAGTGTGACGACAACTGTGTGACCCGCTTCTTTAGGTGAATAAGACGTAGTGATTATCTACCAAAGACTCTTTTGACACACAATGGCTCGGCCATTAATATTCAGTTCTTTGGGACCGACACATAATGGGTGTGTCTATGAGGACACAATTATCTAGTCTTTAAGACTAGCCATGACGTCGCTGTGAGGTTACACATAAGGAGTGTTTAGGACTGACAGACTCAGGCCTGACTATAGAGCACAAAATGCTGTTTTACATACTGGAAAGCAATGATATGACCATTAAGACATACTAGATACAGTGTTCATAACTTGCACACAATGGCATGGCTATGAGGACACACTAACTTAGTGTTTATGAAGCGAACACAATAGCATGGCTATGAAGATATTTAGATACAGTGTTTAGTACTGGAACACTATAGCAAGGCCACAATGCACAGAGGTTTGTTTAGGACTGGAGCACTATAGCAAGGCCACAATGCACAGAGGTTTATTTAGGACTGGAACACTATAGCAAGGCCACAATGCACAGAGATTTGTTTAGTACTGGAACGCTATAGCAAGGCCACAATGCACAGAGGTTTGTTTTGGACTGGAACACTATAGCAAGGCCACAATGCACAGATATTTGTTTAGTACTGGAACACTATAGCAAGGCCACAATGCACAGAGGTTTGTTTTGGACTGGAACACTATAGCAAGGCCACAATGCACAGATATTTGTTTAGTACTGGAACACTATAGCAAGGCCACAATGCACAGAGGTTTGTTTAGTACTGGAACACTATAGCAAGGCCACAATGCACAAAGGTTTGTTTAGGACCTACAGAACCATATGGACATAGACGCATGTTTGGGTCTGCAACAGAAGTGTTGCTGACTCGATATCAATGGATGGATTGGGGATGTTAACGTCTGCTTTCGACCTTCGTTGATTGCGCGCATGTCTATGACAAACCCACATGGTCTCTACTATATGCGCAAGGACACATCGACACGTGTTCTTTAGGACACACGAATATGGCCTGAAGGACGAATACACACAGTTCGCATCACACACACACACACACACACACACACACACACACACACACACACACACACACACATGCACACACACACACACACAATGTCAAACAAGAACACGGTCTGTATGACACGTGGATGTAGGCGTCACTTGTTTGTGAACAAAAGGTTTTCTTTATAGTGCACTGACGTTTACTGCCATTCTTTCCACTAACACTCCAACGGAATGCTCACTGCACCCATTTGAGCTGGTGAATATTAGCCGCAAATATTTGACTGATGATTATAAGAGATAATGTTTAAACTGGTGAATATTAATTAACCTCAAATGTTCGAATCTTAGACTAGAAGCATGCAGATCAGAACACAAGCAGACGAGTGAGGAGATGTGGGTATTTCTTTGTCTCAGACAGCTATCTGCCTGAGTATGTAATTAGCTGGATAATTAGCTCTCTAAAAGGATGTGTAGAATATTTCTGACATGACCGTTATTAGCATATTACGAACTCGGCGAAAGGTGAAAAATATAGCTGCATTTGCTTGGTATCTGTGGTGGAGTAAATTTGCCTATCCGTATTTCTAGACTTAATTATCAGATAAATTGTTAAATTGTCGAAGTGACCCGGCCTTGGGCACTCATGATGGTATTCTAGTAAGTGTCAGAGTTAGAGTAAATAACTCGAATATGCTAGTAATTGCTGATGCAATCAAACCTGTTCCAACTAGATGAGTAGATTTTATTTTTTAATGGTTAAGATTTACGAGAACGAGACCAGCCAGTGGGCTGACATCAAAATTTTACCTGCTGTAGAAAATTCTATTGTCTAAACACTTGAATTTGGAGTGACAAGCAAGTGACGTCATCAAAGGCAGAAATTAGCTTAATGGTGATTTAACTGAGTGATTGAGAATTGACTTAAACTATTTCATGCATTTTGTTATTTATATGTTACACTTGTGTTTACTTAGAGATGTGTTCTGTGACTATACAATTATTTTTACAAATTGTGAACTAAGATGCTCATGTGTGGTACGCAAAACACTTGACATTGTTTCTAGTAAAACTGTTCATAAACTATTATACTGTATTTATTATGTTGTGTGCATGTATCAGGCTAATAAATACTGTTGCAGGAAACTGTAAGATGAGTCTTGAATGTAAGAAAGAATAGAATTAAAAATGAATAAACTGGAAACTTAGCATTTTTCAGGGAAAAGCAGCCTTTCCTTGTTTAATCCGAATCTCCTGGTTTACTGATTATAAACCACTATGAGTGTGGTAGACGTAATAAGTATCTACTGCACTACAATGTATACATGTAAAGAATACACTGCACTCATTTGATGTATGGTGACAAAGTGTGCCGTCTACATCAATCAATTTCTGGTCAAGGAAGTTAGTGGAAATTGCTACAATTGTTGTTCTGCTTGAGGGAGTTAATAGGTGAAGAAACGCCCAGGTTAGCCTTGTTTGGTTAGCAGCTAATCAGTGCTCTACAGTTGACACCATGAGAAGGGAAGTATGTGGAGGTGACAGTAAAAATATAAACAATAAACATGTGGCTTTGTAACCAAAAGTGCGTGAAAAAACAACAGCAACTTCGCCTATACAAGGTTACATAGAAACTATTATTGCTTCTCTCAAATAACTCCATTTCTCCTCTCCGATAAGAACTATCCTGTGATTTGTATTAACACTAATCTATTGAATTGTGTGTTAGGATATAAGACTCTATAGATATTAAAATTAGAACACGGTTTTCTGGAAATATTTATGTCAAGTAAGCTTCATCATTGTATTTGTTATATGCATATTTGATTGTTGATTTAATAAATTTATTGTTAAATTTATTGACCTTCTTACACATATTGATAACATTGAGTTGGAGAAGAAAATGGGTGGACGGGGGATCGCTAAATATAGATTAAAAGACGCATTTAGCTTCTTCTTTAGTAAGAAGTTTTCCACTACGGAAATATTGTGATGGTAAATGTTTGTCTTTAATGTTGTGGAAGAGATAAAACTTTTACAGCACCCGCATATCTAATAAGCGAGCGAGAGAGACGAGTGTTCTGGAGAATTATTAATAATTAAGATTCTCATCACATGTAATTAGTTATGGATGCTCAGTTATGCTCAATTATTTTCTTTTTTTTTATATATTTCAGTGTCTTCTGTTTTTATTTTGGTTCTTTACTTTCGCGTTTTCCTTACTCCTCTATCACAGTTTCTTTACGTTTTATACTTCAGTTTTATCCAAAGTTTATGTATAAATTTATACTTGAGTTTTATCCAAAGTTTATGTATAAATTTACGTTTTATACTTTACGTATAAATTTATACTTGAGTTTTATCCAAATTTTATGTATAAATTTATACTTTAGTTTAATCCAAAGTTTATGTATAAATTTACGTTTTATACTTTAGTTTATCCAAAGTTTATTTACTTTTTATACTTTAGTTTATCCAAAGTTTATGTATACATTTACGTTTTATACTTTAGCTTATCCAAAGTTTATTTATGTTTTATACTTTAGTTTATCCAAAGTTTATATATAAATTTAGGTTTTATACTTTAGTTTATCCAAAGTTTATATATAAATTTAGGTTTTATACTTTAGTTTATCCAAAGTTTATATATAAATTTAGGTTTTATACTTTAGTTTATCCAAAGTTTATATATAAATTTAGGTTTTATACTTTAGTTTATCCAAAGTTTATGTATAAATTTATGTTCCCATTTCTCGTTTTATTTAAAAAATAACGTACTTAATCGAATTCAAATTCTCCTCTGTTTACCTGTTCACTTCCAATTTTTTCAACGTATCAACTTTTTTTCATTTTCAACTAAATGTATTTCTTCATAAACTTTCTCTTTGAAAATGGCCAATTAGCGTTGTCTAGCAATGCTGTGAAGGGCAAATGGGTTCCAATCCTCACTGAGCAAAGAAACAATTAAGATTAAACTGTTTTGAAAGACATACTTCTTTCAGACAAATGCAAACTGTCATGCTGTTTCTTTACGCTTGACTAAATAAAAAGAATATAGATTTATTTCACACAGAATGTATCCGTCATGACGTTTCAGGAACAAGGTGAACGCTCATATCAAAACATTAAAATTAAACCAGGTAGAAAAAATAGTAGTCGTAATTAGAAATATATTTAGTAAAAATAATTCTTATAATATTCGACAATTTAACTAAAACGCAACACAAAACAGTTATTTTAAATTGTTTCCTTGAAATTAATGATAGATTTCGACAATTAAAACAGAATAAGATATTTGCAGTCTTGTGCTATTTTCAAAATCCATTTCTCGTTTATAATTTAATATGTGAAGGCAATTCTAAGGAACATTTCTTCACTTTGGTATGCTGTAAGAAAATCTTTAAGATGTGTTCATTAGTAAGAATAAGCGTATAGAACAAAAGATCTTTAACAGCTATTTTATTTTTAAAATACAGGCGCTAAAATTTAAATCGGCAAGCCCTATAAATCATACAAAATGTCAAAGAAAAAAATGAATATCTAAATAAAGTATTTAGTGTGACAGTCAGATTTGTAACACGATAAAATGTAAGCATACTACAAAAACAAAGTACTGTAAGATTTATTTATGCTATTTTATTTGGCAGGTTCTGAAACAACCCCCCCCCAAAAAAAAAGCCGTTAGTATGGGCGGGGCGTTGGTGTGTGTGTGTGGGGGGGAGGATGTTAGGGGTGTGGGGGGGTGCGTGAACATACGCTAAAACATTTAAAACTTCTTTTCCAAAGAAGTATTTTGCATGTGATCAGCATATAATAATAATACGTTCTATATTTTCCTCTTGAAACCATACATAGTTTCTTCTTCTTTTCTTTTCTATCAGGCTACACGGAATCTCCCACGAAACACGGACACTACACTCACTGACTGTTTGGACAGATGGCTGACATAAGTTGT
Source organism: Sinotaia quadrata (assembly GCA_028829895.1). Lineage (NCBI taxonomy): Eukaryota > Metazoa > Mollusca > Gastropoda > Architaenioglossa > Viviparidae > Sinotaia > Sinotaia quadrata. The sequence continues at coordinate 133,391,815 of CM054180.1, read as the reverse complement.
GGGGTGCTTTCAGTACAAACTTATCGTCACACTATAGGCTGTTTCCGGAAAATGTTTCTTTTTGATTCATGGCGACTGTGTGCAGATGTTTTGTACAGTCTGTAGTTAAAGCAGTCGACATCGGGTTGTTTATGGTTAAAACAGCCAACTTCGGGCAGCTTCGGATGAAGCTACCGACTCCGGGCAAGTTGCAATTAAAATATTCACATAAGGAAGTTTCGTATTTAAATAAAGCATAATTGCATAATTGCATTTGGTGAAATGTATCTTTACGACCGTCATATTTTCACCTCAGAAATAATCGATAACACTTGACAGCAGATTTATTTCGATATCAATGTTTGTGGGTTGTTTTGCTTGTTTCACTTGATGATTTAAGTTTTGCTTAGTTTCTTTGTCATGTTTGCTTGCGTAGTGTTAGACTGTAAATGCCTGTGCGTAGAACTGACTGGGACCTTGTCATGCTGACATCATAATGGTATCCTTAGGTGGGAGGGGTTCTGGAGGAGATCGGCATATGCCCGAAGAAGAAAAATTGATGTAGACAAAGAGAAAATGAGAGGGCGAAGGAACAAGAGAGAGAGAAGGATGGTGGTGGTGGTGGTGATGACTGAAAGTAGGTTAGAAGTGTAGTTGGAAAAATACTGTTCTAAATGTGGGTTGAGAAGGCTGAAGGTGGACTGGGGAAGACAATTTGTATAAACAATCGTCACACACACACACACATACGCACGCACGCACGCACACACACACACACACACACACACACACACACACACACACACTCACGATCGTACATACTTTAAATATTTAACTTGCATTAGACTGACCTATTCTAGTTAAGTGTACTGAATGACTATTAGGATCACAAAAAGCTGTTGATCTGCACACAGATCCCTGTGTTTTTGCGGCGTGGGCTTCACAAGCAGGCATCCCATGGGTGATTGGAAGCGCCATTATCGACAGAAATCTGTTCCCGCCATTGTGCAAACGTATGCTGCGTTAAACAGATCTAAAGATCCCCCCTCCCCGTATTTTCCACTCTGTTGCCTTAAGCTCTAGGAGAACAGACTTATGAAAAATTTGTTAGTCAAAGGCAGAGGTAAAAGGGGGTGATTTATAGCTAGAGAGAGTGCGAAAAGGGGGTGATTATTCAAGCAAACGAGAGTGGTTTGAGCGAAAGGGAATGCGAAAAGGGGGTGATTATTCAGCAAAAGAGAGTGGTTTGAGCGAAAGAAAGTGAATAGGCCTGAAAGTATTAATTTTATGATTGGAGGAAAATATTGACTGCAAAACATAATCGCTCTTTAATGTGGATCTGGAGATTACCCAGTCGTTTAGGTAGCTCTACTCTTTAAAATTATATGTCGTCATTGATTAATCAACGGATTTAACCATTTTAAATAGTGTATAATACCGTGCTTTTTTCAAAGAATTTAAATTAAAATAATAAATTATCAAAGGTACAATAGAAGTCGTGCATTATACAAACAGTGATTATAATCTTAAAATAATAATCTCATATTAATAATCCACGGTCTATGAAATGCAAGGACAGAAGTAATACAATACTAACAATAGCGCTGGGAAACAGCATCTAAACTTGAAATTACACCTGCCCATTGCATAAGGCATCACCCTTTGGGAATGCCCACATCTTCCTTAAAACTTAGATCTTGTACGACCATGGTAAGATTACGAGAATCTCAAATCGTAAATGATGATGATGATGTTAATAGTAGTAGTAGTAGTAGTAGTATATTTTACCAACGATTTATTCCGCTATGTTCTCTAAGCGTTTTTTACAAAACGAGGAATAGCTCAACAGTCCTCGGGACTGAAGAGGATTAATCGGGTGGACGAGAGATTTTGTGACTAAAAGAAAGTTTGAAACACCTTGACATAATGCCTTGAGAAGCCAACTTCTAGACCACAGCGACCACCCAATTCCTAAAAACTGCAAGTCAGAAAATTCCAATCGGTTAGTCTGCAATTTGTGCTGAGAACACATGCACAGTGGAATCGATCCAATGGAGTCTGACCAGAAAGCCATATTAGATAGAAATAAAAATAATGGCACTACAATTGTCAAAAGCCTATTATTGCGACACGATCATCATCATCATCATCATCATCATCATCATCATCATCGTCATCTAGGCTCTAAGCACTGTACAATAACAGAACATGCACATGTCAAGGTCCTTAAACAAATTATCACTTTTAATTTTAAAAGCAAAAGATAGAATAACAAAATGAAAATGAATCCACCTATTAAATTACTATATGTAAACTAATGAATGTATTCATTAAAATGAATTAATTATGTACTGGTTTTTTTTTAAAAAAACGGAGACAATTAATACACGATTCTCAGGTTTCTAATGTTCCACTCTTGAAAATGTCCATCGCAAACACAATGTATCCTTAGGTAACTAAGTACTATAGCACACAAATGCAATGTGTATAAAGTTGTTTATATACTTTTTACACACACATGCCAAGCTAAATAACTACAGACCTTTACATTTTGTGACGCTAACGTCACCTAGTTAATGATTATAATTATTACCATTAATTAATCATCCATAACAAATAACACATGACGAGAATCATAATTTATTATATTAATAATTCTCCAGAAGACACCACTCGTCTGTCTAACTTGGCGGATATGGGGCACTGTAAATGTTTTTTCTCTTCCACAACCTTAAAGACGAACTTTTACTGTCACATAATATTTCCGTAGGTGGAAATCCTCTTTATAAAGGAGAAGACAAATCCGTCCTTAATCTGTGTTTATCCCGAGCCCCAATCCACCCACTGTCTTTGCAATATATGGTTATCAATAGCATCGATATTTCCTGAATGCATCTTTTGATTATATGTTCATTTATGAGTGCCATGAATCCTTAAGGACAACCGCATATCTAAACTCTAAACTGCATTCTGGAACAATATTTGATTTAATCAGTTTTACACGTGTGTGTGTGTGTGTGTGTGTGTGTGTGTGTGTGTGTGTGTGTGTGTGTGTATTCTTTTTCAGCAATGTCTATGTGGCAATGACGAGAAATTTGTTAAAGGGTTTATTAAGTTGTAAAATGATATAATTTTAAGCACTATTTTTCTTCACATAACTGTAAAATCGTGATGTTGGATAAAAGAAACTCAATTTCTGAGTAATGCATTTCATTATTTACGTGCAAGTGAACTGTGAAGAGTAGATAGGAGATATTAATTGTGAATTTACAATGATAAATTACTTGTGAGGTATTTGGAAATATTGATATATTTATTGTCTCAGGATGGCAAATAAGGGAATTGTGAATCATAACATATGGAGGATCTCTATTTTGGTGATGTCTAGTATGCTAATGTTCATAAATTTTACGCAAACAATGCTATATAAATTTTATCGAGATTATTATTTGAGTTTGATCATGACATTGCAAGAACTGTTTTATGAATTTTCGCTATCGCCTCAGCATATACTTATTAGACATCTAGATGTGCTGGACTACATTTTGTCGAGCTGGATTTGGGTTATGACCTGCAGGAGGCATAATTCATCTGATCCATGTGAGGAACTGTGGAACAGTTCACTACCAGAGCCATTTGTAATTCACGCCAGTGAAAGAGAACTTGTCATGGAACAAGGTGAGGACAAACTTCTAATTGCTTCCAGTCTAGGGAATTGAACCAGAAGTTTGTAACATCACATGGTTACGCCAGTGCCGTACCTACCACTGCCACCAATGTTTAAGAGTTAGGTTAGTTCTCTGGCCTTTGTATTGATAACGATCACTGTGACTCAAGCCATCGTTAATTGGGGAACGAACTGATATAGGAATCATAGCGCATGTTTTCTTTTCTTAATTTTGCTGCAATCACTTAAATTGTTTCCTATTTATTCAATTGTTATTATCTTCACTCTATCTTAATTATCGCTTTAGAGGACTGGTAATTGGGATCAGCTGGAGGCGAGACGCAAATTTGATGAATGAGGTATAATTAATTAAGAGGTGAGAGCAATACGATGCCGATCGTACAGGCAACTTTAAGTAGGAGCTTGTCGCAATATTAAGATGAATACCCTTCATAAGGAGTTATTGCATCCGATGTTAATATAGTGTTTGGAAGAGTAGACTAGGCCATTGGGATGTCAGTAGTGTTAATTAATATTTATTTTAATAACTAATGCTCTCTTATATAACCCCAGACTTAACAATATATATGGAGAGAGAGAGAGAGAGAGAGAAAGAGAGAGAGAGAGAGCACGGACAGTGTTCGGTACGTTGGAAACAATGCACACGAGAGCCTTTTACGATACAGTGAACAGATACAAGCAGAAACATTATTACTGTATCACCTTTACATGAACACGTACCTTTTCTGTATATTCATTTGAAATCTTTATCTGTAAACGTATACTTTCTGTAAACTAATTTGTAATCTTTATCTGTAAACTGCATATTTTCTGTAAATTCATTTGTAATCTTTCTCTGTAATCTGTATACATTCTGTAAATTCATTTATAATATTTCTCTGTAAACTGTATACTTCCTGTAAACTCATTTGAAATCTTTCTCTGTAAACTGTATACTCTCGTTAAACTAATTTGTAATCTTTCTCTGTAAACCGTATACTTTCTGTAAATTCATTTGTAATCTTTCTCTGTAAACTGTATACTTTCTGTAAATTCATTTTGTAATCTTTCTCTGTAAACTGTATACTTCCTGTAAATTTATTTGTAATCTTTCTCTGTAAACTGTATACTTTCTGTAAATTCATTTTGTAATATTTCTCTGTAAACTGTATACTTCCTGTAAATTCATTCGTAATCTTTCTCTGTAAACTATATACTTTCTGAAAACTCATTTGTAATCTTTCTCTGTAAACTGTATAGGGCCTACTTTCTGTAAATTCATTTGTAATCTTTCTCTGTAAACTTTCTGTAAATTCATTTGTAATCTTTCTCTGTAAATTGTATACTCTCTGTAAACTCATTTGTAATCTTTCCCTGTAAACTGTATACTTTCTGTAAACTCATGTATAAGCAGTCTATAAAGTTATGTGCAAGAAGTCTATAAACTATATTACTATAAACTCATTTGTAAACAGCGTTTGTCACGGATATTTCCTTGCATACTAACGTGTTCATTCAAATCATATGCTTGCGTCTACAATTCACAAAACTCTCAAGCATAAACACGCATATACAATCAACACAACAACCACAGCAAATACACGAGTACTTCACCACCATTTAAATATCAACGTCATCAATTCATTTAGCGGCGTACATTTAGTCAGCACCAAGTCACCATTCCCTTCACAAATTGCACTGACGAAAGCAACATAAACTCTAGTGAAAAAGGAAAAGATTTTTTATAATTTTACAAAGGCTATAACAAAACCAACAACAAAGACTCTACTTGAACGACATTTACTTCAAAGAGGGGGAATAGTTGGTTCGTGAGAAGAATCCATTGTATTTGCAGCTTTCCGACTTTCAGTTTCGTTTCAGTTTCAATTTCCCGTGTCTTTTTCTGAAGAAAGCACTTTGAAATCGATAATACGAAACGTATGGTCATATTAAATCATCTAATTCTTCATTATCTATCTATCTATCTATCTATCTGTTTGTTTGCTCACCTACCTACATATCTGTCTATCAGTCTGTCTGCCTATCTGTCTGTCTATGTATCCGTACATCATTTTTTTTCTTATTTATCTTGTTGTGCTTATTTATCTGCCTATGATTCGTTTTGTATAAATGCCTCTTCTACTAAGTGATAATGGTTTATTGGAACAGCTATCTGACAACATAATTTTAATTTTAAATACTTAAATTCGGTATTGTATAAGCACCTTACTCTTTTTTATTAAATAAAAGGAAGGAAAGTAGGCAAAATAAAGAAAACTTTTGAAACTTCACTGAACGTGCATCATAATGATATCAAGCCATTATTACATTATCCTCTACAGTTACAATATCCTCCAGAAATCATAATCTTATAGAAATGCTTTATCCTCTGAAAATATACTATCTAGTTTAAAATACTCAGTACTTTAGTATTGAAATGCAATATTCTTTAGAATGTCTTCTCGAAATACGCTATCCTCTATAAATGCATGGCCCTCTGGTCTAGAAATATATTTTTCGTCTAGAAAAACAGTATCCTATAAAATACACTACCCTCTAAAAATTCACTGTCTTCTGGTCTAGAAATACTCTCTTCTGGAGAAATACACTGTCCTACAGAGCTACAGAGATATAGTGTTCTCTCACCTAGAAATACGAAATCATGCCAAAATAACTGTCCTCTAGAAACAGACTATCCTCTAGAAATGCAATGCCCTTATCGTCTAGAAATACACTATCCTCTCTATAAATACAATGTCCATTTAGTAAGGAAATATGCTATCCTCTAGAAATACAATGTCCATTTTGTCACGAAATATGTTATCCTCTAAAAATACAATGTTCATTTTGCCTAGAAATGCATTATCCTATAGCAATGCGTTATCCTCGAGAAATACGCTATCCTCTAGAAAACAAAACACCACCTGAGAGAGGAAAATAGGAAAAGTGTCGAATATTTATGAACGAGTATTAAGACAAAAAAGAGTTGACCAAAGAAAATATCTACAAATGTGCATATACCCAAATTTCTAATTTTTTAAACAGATGATCATATAATTTTTTAATTACCACGAAATCTAGGCCTACATAAATCTATACCATAAACCACTAAGATCTCTGCAAAAAGATTGACATTTGACTGTTTTGTCCCCTTTTGTGATCTTTCTATCACTTTCTTGTCGTATGAATACCCTAAAGAAGGGTGGATAAAAAGAGATTATCACTGACTTTAGTCATGGGCGCACTCAGTGACAGATCTAATCAAGAATGTCAACACTTGGTACGCCGAGCAACCCTCGGCAGCAACTCTCGGCCTGGATGCCGACTTCCCTGCTCCCCTCAGTATGACTAGGAACTGAAACTATTTCACAAGCAATGCTCTGAATGTTAAAGACGCGTGCACCTGACAGTACCCACGGCTCACCAAAACCGCAAATCAGGCGCGTGTCACCGTGCCACTCATCGTGAAGTCTGAACACTCTGGACTCAAAATAGAGCGGTCCAAATCTGCCAAGCCGTTGAGCAATCGCAGTATACGCAAACAAAGTGTACTCCCTGAACTTCACGGTCTATATACTCCAATAAAGGAAGCAAGGGCACTAGCTGCCACGATAGTTCAGGTGAGGACAAATTCCGACTGGTAGTCTTATCTGGGAAGAACTATACGCAGGTGGTTAGTACTGGCTTCGGGAGAGTTTTAGAAATTGAAGCTCCCTCCCTCACCCCAACGCCAAACCTAAGAGAAAGAGTTCCTTTTATAACTGCCTTGACACTACCACCCGGCAATTAAAAATAAGAAAATTAACATATTTTGCTTGAATTGAGCATCCGTCTAAAAATTAAAATTTAACCTTAAGTCAACATTGGGCTTTTCATAAAAGGAAAACGTGAGTACAGTGCGCATCAATACTAAGAATTTTTTAAAATAAATAAATTATTTCAATAAAACTAATTGCGTTGTTCTTTTTGAAGTTTAAAAGTATTACTATTATGATATTTTTTCGTCAATTAAAAAAAAATCAATTGAACTAATTTCTTGGCAATGTGCATCAGCGTTAAATATATTTTGTGAGTCAGTGACGTAATAATAAGATTGCAAGCAGTTTCCCACTAATGAAAGAACTTATGGGTGGAACATATACCCACAATTCGTGACTATGCCCGTGAATGGGGTTGGGGAGAATAAAACAAACAGCAAGTCGTGGAAGATGCATGCATAGTCTGAATTTTACAAATTCGTCCTCGCAAAGCTAATAGTTCAATGTTATAACTATAACTGAAGACAGCGATGACGGATAATTACATTTGCTTAAAAATTATCGGGGACACTGTCATGCTTCTCTCTGCAAATAGGGCCAAAAGGATATACTAATACAAACTCTAGTCTTAGAAAGAGACCTTATTCACCTGGGTTCCCCATATATTGTGAAACAAGTAAAACTACGAAAGATAATTCTCCTGCTCCAGTGCATGACTCATTCATACTCACATTCGGCTAGCACCGTTTTGAGAAGCACCACTTTAAGCCTAATCGTTGTTCCTAAAAATAATTTCTACACCTGAAATTATTTAATTTCACAGGTAAAGATTCCGCAAAATAAGGTTTTAGAAAATGTAGTTTCAGGCCTACATCTGTTTCAGATTTAGAACTCAAGAAAGATGAAATCGCTAGCTAAAATCGTAGCGAAAACGATTTTAGTATTTCAGAACTTAATTGAACGGAAATAAGTTTTGGATTTTAAATCTTACACCGCAAAGAGTTCAAGTCAAGATCTCGTTGAAGATTTTTGTTTCATTTTTAAAGTCAATCTATAGACTATAAAATTAAACATATCACTATTCTGCAATAGGTTATTATTTTTCATGAATGTATTCGTAAGGTTCCGTCTGTTTAAATCACAATTTTGTTATTTCTTTTTAAATTGTAATTTCTAAGTTTAGAACCTGTACTGAACGTTCAGTTAGATTTAGTTACGTGATAAAAGGTTAAGTGTATGCAAAATCAATAGTTTTGCCATTAACATCAGCATACATTTTAGTTAACTTTTTAATTTTTTTTTTACTTTTAAATATATTTTTTAAAAGTAATTGGCATAAAATAGTTTACGAATGTGCTAGCCTTGAAAACAACTATTTCACCCACATTCCTAAGTTATACTCTTATTATAGGCAGACACACAACGCTTTGAATCGAGTTAAATTAGCATACTCGATTAATGACTTGATCCTATAAATTAGCGTACTCGATTAATGACTTGATCCTATAAATTAGCATACTCGATTAATGACTTGATCCTATAAATTAGCATACTCGATTAATGACTTGATCCTATAAATTAGCATACTCAATTAATGACTTGATCCTATAAATTAGCATACTCGATTAATGACTTGATCCTAAAACCTAGCATACCGAAATAGTTCAAACTATGCAAATTGCAGAATGGATTAATATCATGGCCAATATCTTGACCTTAAAAATGAACACACTATTTTCTTTGCTTTATGACTAAAGAAACTTAGCAAACTGTATTAGTGATGTCATTCTATAAAACTGACTTCTTGGATTAAAAATGCATTATCAATATGATCCTGGGAAAATATCTTGGGCTAATATAATTAGCATACTAGATTAGTGTCATGACCATATAAAATGTCTTCACCCCCACAAAATTAGCATATTTTATTAAATTCTTCATCTATACAGTTAGCTTCGAGGATTTGAGTCTTTACCCAATAAATTAATAATAGAAAACTAGCGCTGAGTTGTAAAAATAAGAAAATTGAATCAATATAATTAGCTTAGTTAATCCAATATTGCCTCCATTAAATTAACATAACATAATATTAGCACGGTGGTCAAAGTGGTATGACTATTACATTTTAAAAGTGGATTATTTCCTTATTAAATTAATATTCTGGACAGGAGTAATGTTAGAAAAAGTCCTAGCAAGCTGTGGTACCTACAGTTGTTTTGTTTTTTTAAAAATATAAGTCTTCTTTCATTGTTATTTCAAATTAAACTTCCTTTACATTCTTTGCACTGTTGTTTCTAATTAAACTTTCTCTACACCCTGAAATTCTATAATTTACTTCTAAGTTATAATTTGTGCTTAACATTATGCAATACACTGTTGGGGGGTTTCTGTGTCAGAAAAAACTTACTGGTAGAACGCAATGTGGTTGGCATATTTGCAACAATGTTACCGGATCTCTAACATTCTCCAAATGCAAGTTCATTGTTAAGGGTAGTACGGACACTGCGATTACACTTTCATGAAGGCATGTATCTAAGCAGATGTTATCACGTGACATTAACACAAGTGCGCAAACTGGACTTGCTCTGCCCTGTAGTGGCAGTCCGTGACAGTGCTCACAGTTCAAGATGGTCATCCAGGGTAGGTAAGCAAAGGTTAAGAAGTCTTGGCTTAGCAAACTGCATTCCTGGAAGTTTAAAAACTGTCTTCTTTCAGTGTTATTTCCTTCCTCGGAGTAGTACACGGAGCGCGCGTGCAGATAGACAGATAGATAGATAGATAGATGTGCGATGTGTGTGTGTGTGTGTGTGTGTGTGTGTGTGTGTGTGTGTGTGTGTGTGTGTGTGTGTGTGTGTGACTATAAATAAGAGGTCTGATATAAACTATACCTGAAGTGTCTTGGATAAAATCATTTGAAGATAAAGGCGACATGTATCATTTTCCAAAAAATAAAGATGACATATCCTATTATACAAAAATGGCAACCCAAACTATTTACAAAATGTAAGCTACACCTAGATAATTTTACATAGTTTTTGTATCATATTACTTTACTGTATTGTACTGTTCACCAGTTTCCTTTATTTGAGTTTTCAAATAACTTTACAGAAACATTAATTATTCGGTTACATTATTACTCTTAAAACTTTAATTGAATGAGGTGTGTGTATGTATTAAAGTGCTCATTTACAAGCATTTATATATTATGCCATGTCAATTTTCCAACGGTGTGCATGGCTGTAATATGGGCTAGGAGGGGGAATTTGTGGAGGGGCTGGTAGAGCAGTGTATGTATCAGAGCCAGATCCGGTCCATAACTTAATCCTTGTTAGCTACATTAAGTTATTTTATATTTGAAGAAATTACGTAAGCGTGTTCCGTCCGTTCTTAATTCTTGTCTGTGTAGCGGGCTTTTTTAATTATTTTTTTTTTCAATCAGGGATCAAAATTCTCCAAGTGACAATCTTGTAATTTATACAAAGCTAAACTGAGTGTAATGTGTAATTTAGCAGTCCTGTAAGGTTACTTTTAAATAAAATGTTCCATGGACTTTGACGGGTAGGCAAATACATATTCCTATAGATCAGTGGTTCTTAACCATTTTTAAGTCATGGACCCCTTCGAAAATCTGGTGAAAGCTATGCCCCGGCCCTATCCCTAGAAAAAATGCACATATGCAGAATATAAAAATATAGTGCATATTTGACTTTCACGGACCCCTAAATCCCATCCATGGACCCCTTCGGAAGGAGTGGGGGGAGCCGTCGACCCCAGGTTAAGAAACCCTCCTATAGATGTAAGCACAAACATTTATTAATAACGATATATTTATTAATATTATAATTATTATCAAACCAATTATTAAACCATAAAGTGAGTAAAGTTATGCATAGTTTAATTTATATATAAATATTTTTTTGGGGTGGGTGGGCGGGAATTTCTACCAACACGAATAAAATATTCAATCAAGTTCATTACAAGAGAAAAAGTATTGAAGAACAGCTCAACTGATTCATTTATACAGCAATGGAAAAATAAACACACTTAAAAAATTAAAGAAACAGGATTTTAAAATGTTATGTATTGAGAAATGGACAGAGAGAAAGAGAGTCAGAGAGAGTCAGAGAGAGAGAAATAGAGAGAGACAATGAGGTAGAGCGACAGAGAAGTAGAGAGAGAGAGACAAGGAGGTAGAGAGACAGAGAGACAGGCAAATTCAAATATAATGTTGAGATTCACACTGGAATGAGACAGACATGAAATCAATAGATGACGGCAACAAACCAAAATATAACAAAATATTGTGAATATAGCATACTTGCACACACCCCAAACATACAACATCCCAATATTAGAAAAAGATAAAAGCTCGCCAAATTTGTAGCAACTTCCTTCTAGAGTAAATTATGTTATCATACATCTGCAAAAATGATATATGAAAGTAAAACTGGTTAAATAGTATAGGAAATGGGAGAAAGAAAATGTGTAGATTTGTTTTTAAATTCAAGGACACAATAATATATAAATGTATGTTGTTGTGATTCTTAGGAAATAATTTAAACTTTATTTTAAAAAGTTCTAATAGGATACTAGAAATTCTGAGATTAGATATATTACAAATATATAGGGCCCATTACAAAAAAATTAATACATTTTTAAAAAAAGATCTGTTATAAGACAGTTAAAGGCAGGAAGAAAACACAATTATACCCACCCTTCATTAACACCAAGTAACCCCTCCCCTCCCCACACTCACACATGCGAGCGCACACAAAAATAACGACAAAAAAATATATCCTTAAACTAAGCAAACCTGATGCTGAAATTATAATGAAATGTTAAAATTATGATTACTGAACATGCTTTGTAAATTAAAATAAACGCTATATTTTTAATTCAAATTTTATTTTTAAAAAAATATTGAAGACAATTATATGCTCAAACATCAGTTCACTGCGCGACATAGCTACTAAGTGCATAATTCAACTGTAGGGTCCTTAATTTCTTTAATTAAACAATGAACATAGCGACATCGGCTGTAAGACCAACAACCGTAACCTCTCACTTCAAAAATATAGAGAGACTTTTTAATCACGTCATTGACTTTTTGCGGATATCCATCAAGCTTTCTTTCCACCACACCTCAAATGTAACCAAGTACATTGTTTATAATGGCATAATTAGAAAATAATGGCGTGGACGAAATAGTGTCTAGTTTGAAAATAGCATACAAACAACCACAGTCGGTTATAATTTAAAAAATAAAATAACCGCTCGCTTACAAAGCCACAGACAACCCGTTGAGAGGAATTGCTGTTCTACGACGACATGGGTTATTATAAAGCCAAACTCACACCAACAGTTAGATCAGCGTACGCATCAACACACATACATACAGACATGCACATACATTAGGACTCACGCACGCATTCAGGCACACACACACACACACTCAGGCACCACAAGCACACACACAAACATACAGACATACGTTAACATATACATTCAAGTACACATAAACATAAGCACTTACACACACACACACACACACACACACACACACACACACACACACACACACACACACACACACACACACACACACACACAAGCATTCAATTGTACGCACATTAACAGATACACATAAACACATACGAACATACAAATACGCATAAACACACATACGAACATACAAATGCACATAAATATACATACAAACATACAAATGCACATAAACATTCATACGAACATAAAAATAAGCATAACATACATACAAATACACATAAACACACATACAAATACAAATATACATAAACACGCGTACTAACATACAAATGTACATAAACACACATACAAACACACAAATATGCATACGCGCGCATTTAATCCGATACTGTAGTCCGTGCAGTGTCTTCCCGCTGTTAACATCAATGGGCTCCTCTCTACACGGAAAAGTCTACTTTTTTAAAAAGCGAACATTATGAAATTAATCTGATTGTAAGGAAACTAATGTACAAAGTCGTTAAAAGTGTTCTTCCGTCTCCGTAACCCCTCCACCCTACTTTTCATTTAAAAGAAATGAAAATAAACCTAACAAATGTTTGATGATATATTTCCGTGTGGATTCGGCCTACGCTGTCTTAAAGAAAATTTAACTGCAAGTGTAGCGATCGGGATGAATAATCTACTGGCATTAATTTACCGCAACTAATCAATGATTATTTTTTTTGTAATGAGATCAACAGAAGAAGATAAGGAGGTACACAAAGAGAAACAATTACTTGATTAATTTTTCTCAAAATAAAATATGCCAAACATCTGTCGAATTGTTTTGAAATGCTACTACTATTACAATTGCTACCATTTGTGCTTCTACTGATGTAACTACTAAATGTTATCAATTTAAGAAGTAACAAAACATTCTGCATGTTACTGGTATCTACATAATACAACGAGGACTCATATTTTTCCTTGAATAAATAAATTTTTAAAAAACAACAACAACTATGCTTTACAGCCAAAAAGATGTCCAACAATTATGGCAACGGTCAGGATATCAAGAGTGGAGTTCTATAGACATGCCTTACTAATTAAGTACCAGGCCCGGGCATTCATTTTGGCCTTGACCTGATGAGTACATCTAATTGTTTCCGCTGTTTTGGTCTAACTTTTTTCTTTTACTTGATTTTTTCTTCACTTTCTGGTCTGTTTCTTGTCAAGGAAGAGTGATACGTATTCACAGAATCAGAAAAACATATTCACATAGTCAGAAAATAAATGCACACATTCACAAAAGCATGTGTACACATTCATATAAATATTCACACATTCACGAAAACACGCTCACACGTTCACAACCACATATATACAGTTTCAAAAACATTCGCACATTCAAAAAACATATCTACCCATTCACAAAAACATATACATTTACAAAAAATATTTACATTCACAAAACATATGTACACATTCACAAAAACGTTCACACATTCATGAAAACAAGATCACACGTTCACGACAACATATATACATATTTACATTAAAAAAATCACACATTCACCAAAACATGTAAACACATTCATAAAATCAATCAAACTCGTTCAATCGATTTCCTTCAGTCATACACACATACTCAAATACCGTAAACACTGTCACCATACCGCCATCAGAATAATCAGGTTATGAAAAAGAAAACTCGAAAAAACATCTAGCTAGACAAATATTGAAGCAGATAAAAGACATACAAACAGACACACAGACTCACATCCACATATATAAAAACATTTGGACATAGAAAATTTACTTGCCTGATATATTATAAATGTTTATAATATAAAAGTCTTGATAGTTTTACTCTCTTGCCACATGTTACATAACCAATGGGGATGTTATAGGTACACAACCAGTGCGAGAATAATATATATCTATAATGTACCAGCGGTAGTATATTATATTAAAAGCGGACATATACTTTTTCAATTTTGTATCTTTACTCTTTTATACGATACACATGTTACATAAATGAATTTAATAGCAAGAATAGGCTTAAATATTTTCTTATATAAAATATAAAACAAACTGCAATGTTAATTGTTATAAAATGTTGTCTTTGATTGAATACCCTCGTATTGAGGCAGAAAATATAGTGTAAAATACTATTGCGTAGTCTTACTTGGACTGTAAACAATTATTTCTATGTTTTTTTTAATTAAAATATTATATTATACACACACTTTGCGCAGCGGGTTTTGCAATTTTAGTAGAGTATTCTGAGTTGACTGAATCCAAAAATGACTACAGTCTCCACTTCTATAAATTCACTCACTTCTCAAAGTGAATATAAATAAATATGTAAATTTTATTTCAAGAACTAACAATTAAGCCTGCATACACCCAAAGACTAATTATTGTTCTAAATTAATCGCTATCACGTTTGCAAGCACACACACACACAAACCACACAAACAAACGCACAATCGTAGCAAATATTTTAATAAAACACACTGTTTCATTTTTATTTTTTACTTCTGTGTATTGTGTTGGGTCTACATATAGATAAACATTACTCATCAAACTGTTAAAGCCTGAAAAAAAGCACCAATTGTTCAACAGTCGTTAAAGTTACCTTTGAAATCAACTAATACGAGGCCTGCTATTAAGAGCGGCAAATTGACATTTACTCATATTCGTGCTCATTAAGGCCTCTCTGTGTCCGATAATGTAAACAAAACATTGTTCAGGAATAGTGAGGTCCTTATGAATAAATTAACTATCGCTCTTTCAAGAAGATGAACACTAATTACGAGCAATAATAGACGACAAAAAAAAGCGAGAGGACAGCTATCTAGGAAAATAGGATTAAAAAAAATATTTAAAGTCAGACCTGTTGGACATTGAAAAATAAATATTACTAACGAAATAAGACCGCTTACCTGTAATACTGGGTATATAGAGTCCGTTTAAGGTACTCTCTGTCTGCCGGGGTGTATAATTCGCGACCATCGTGTCCGGGCGACTGGAGGCCGGAGCAGACGACAATCTGGGGCCCCCAGACCTGGCGGAGTATGAATAATCCGTCGTCAAGTTTATAAACAAACACACATTAAAAAATATATATATTCTTCAAGCGTAACGGAATAACATTCATCCAACGCAAACAATTGTCTTCACTCCGCGTCGGGCATGAGTCTCTAGATAATCTACGGAGGGAGCGAGCAAGCGTTTGCTTTCACTGTATACTAGAGCTGTGTGATTAGACCACCATTTAGCGGCATAGCGCTGCAGAGTTGCCTTTCTTGAAAATCGTGAGGGTGACTCGGTGCACGCTTTCGGCTCGCGCTATTTGGCCCCTCGCGCGCGCTCGACTTTACCGACGTGTTGTGCTTGTACCGCCCATGCGTAGCAAATGTAGAATTAGATTTGACAGGGGAGGAAGAATGGGGTGGGGGGTAAAGAGACAGTCTTGGGAGGTGACCACAAAAAGAGGAGGTGCACGCTGAGAGTTTTTAACAGCAGAACGGCTTGAGGTCGAGGAACATGACAGTTCGACAACTACAACACATACTACAACTGCCAGTTTGCGTTTGCACATCGGGTGACCCCTCGACCACCGAGCGCACAACATAGGCGTCCTTTATCAATGGACATAACCAACCACATGACTAAGTCAAGCACACACAACTTGCACCTCCTCCCTGTTCTAGTTTCCAAAGTCAATGGATCTATCAGTGAAGAAGCAACAGGGAGTACGAGGTTATGTCTGTATCACGTGACAGAATGACGCACAATCATGTCGGTGAAAAAGGGGAGGGTAAGATAGGGAGATGAGAGATTATTAGAGTGAGGAGATTCTGTTTAAGCACGAGGACGAAAGCCGTTAAATAAGTGCACATCGTAACTTTGACTAAAGCTAATCACTCACCAACACGCACATACACATAACCTCAAGCACAAGCGCGCGCACTGGAGACGATTAAAGAAAAACGAAGTTCATGAGAGGAATAGGTGGAAGAAAGAGACAGTAAAATTCTTCACGAAAAGTAGGCCTATTAAATGTTTGTTTCGCTACGCAATACAACATTCTTGGAAAAGTTATATATGCCATATGTCGGGCCACTTGGGCATTATAATTATTACTTTAGATCTAGTATCCGATAATTAATGTTTAAAACTGTATAGACGCTACCAAGGTTATAGGCTAAATTTGTTTCTAAACTTGAATTGGCCAGCTACGAATGTAGATATTATTTCACATAGTTTTAAGCGTCATAAATGGACATGATTATAATTTAAACTATAGAAAGTCTACACACACGTGGATATAGACAAGGGTTAATATTCTAGACGCAGTAATTCTGCATACAGTTCAATACTATAAGACATCCCAACTCCAACAGTAGTTTCCGCGGTAGCTACACGGTAGGACGGACTGGCAAGCGTAATTTCGCGAGCATTTTGTGAGTTTATTTTTATGTGAAAGTTGACGTGTATTACTATGCGCGCTTATTTGAGTGTTTATTTTCGTGTTCTCTGCTTTTAGTGCGTGGTTTGGGGTAGCATTGCACGTGGTGTTGGGGTAGCATTCCACGTGGTGTTGGGGTAGCATTGCACGTGGTGTTGGGTAGCATTGCACGTGGTGTTGGGTAGCATTGCACGTGGTGTTGGGTAGCATTGCACGTGGTATTCTGTGGCTGTTTGCAAATTATGTGCTTTCTATAGTTTCTGTATTATTGATATGTTCATTATACTTTTTGTTTCAGTCTGAAGCCTTTTGCTATTTTGTGCGCGTTGAATAGGGTTTTAGTTATTGCTTGTGAGTGTTGTGAAAGATTACACTTACATTGCCTGCAAGTGTGTGTGTGTGTGTGTGTGTGTGTGTGTGTGTGTGTGTGTGTGTGTGTGTGTGTGTGTGTGTGTAATAAAGTGTCGCATTCTTATATCACAGGTCCACGTAGTATACAGTACACACACTCATACAAGACAAACACAAACGAACAGGCGTTAAAGGTCAATTAGTGCAAGACTCACAAGTAAACTTGAAATTGTTGTAGCTACTGATTAAGTAAACGTAATTAAGGGAGTTAACTATTAAATATGACGTATTCGATTTCGTGAAATAGTAGATTGAACGTCTGATTACGTCACTTAAGAGGTTGCAATATATTCAGTCTGTGACGATTAAAAGCAACCATTTGTAAATAATAATTCAAGACAAATTTTATTCTTCGATATAAAAATTACACTCTTGTAAAGAGCGCTGCTAAGCAATTTATGGCGACAATACTATATCTAGAAAAGATAAACGTAACGAAAACTTATCTCTTATTCATTTAGATCGTTGAACATTTAACAATTTAGTGTGACGCGTTTCTATAGGCAACTAGCCGATAGAAACTGACTGGAAATGCTCCAATAATATGTGACAGAGTGAATTAAGGAGCAGGGATATTCTTTTTACAGGGAAAATTACACATGCACGCTATACCAACGGGTTTTTTTAGCACAAGTTCCACTAAAACCCAGTGTAATACAGATCATATCCAGCACAAATTCCACTAAAACCCAGTGTAATACAGGTGATATGTATCCATAAAACATTTTACTAAAATCCAGTGTAATATAGGCGATATGTATCCATAAAACATTTTACTAAAATCCAGTGTAATATAGGCGACATAACTAGCGCGAATTCCATTAAACCCAGCGTAATACATACGATATTTCTAGAATAAATTCCGTAGCAAACCAACATATTAGAGCCATCTAGCGCAAATTCCATTAAAATCCAAACTATGAATTTAATAAATACAAACTCACACAAATATTTATGTACAAAAACACATCATTTTAGCAGGCAATATTCGTTGTATAGGTAAAACATATGTTACATGAATGAACAGTTCAACGAAATGTCACCTACATTGTCTTATTTGTAGGCCATAATTCGATCATTGGACATTTTATTATGCGTAGAACCAAGATTTGAACGACTCGTGATAATTACTATACAGACAGACTTCTGCCCCTTAGCACTGGCAATGAAATTCAAATACATGAAAAAAAAAACACCTCTGAAACACTAAGCAAACATATCAAGAACTAATTATTAATTCAGGTACTCGTACACGGTTATAAACAAAGTACAGTTGTACGGCGTGACTCGTAAAGCATAGCTGTACGTTGTTGTTTGTAAAGAACAGGTCTGTAATTTCTCATATGTATAACACTATGGTATGTAAAGCTCAGCCTTATACTTTCTCCTAAGTAGTACTCTGTTATATGTAAAACACAGTTTTATACTCTCTCATAAGTATAACACTATTGTTTGTAAAGCACAGTTTTATATTATCTCGTAAATACTACTCTATTATATGTAAACACAGTTTTATACTCTCTCCTCAAAAGTACATGGCTGCGCACCTTCATAAATAATCAACCTTTCGCCATCGTAATTAACACACATACACCATCACATATAAATAACAGGTTTACACCATCATATATAATTAAATTACAGGTTTACACCATCGTATTTAAAGCTAAGCTGTATCACATCATAAATAAACCGTAACTAAACATCCATACAACATGTATTGAGATTACAGCTTTGCACCATGATATATAAGACACAACTCTGCCTCATCATAAGCAAAACAGCTCTATATCATCGTACCAAAGACACTCTCAGCTTTAACCTACCAAACGTTCAGCGTTATGTACAATATATGTACAATGTTGATATATATATCTATGTACACTATCATGCATTAGAAACAGCAGTACATCGTATTTTACGATTATACCCAATCATATGTTAAACACAGTTTTTCGTAATCATATTTAAATTACAGCTCTACCTCCTCATATGTTAAACACACCTGTACATCACCCATCATATTTAAATTACAATTTTATTTAATCATACTTTAAACACACTTGTGCACCACCCATCATATTTAAATTACAGTTATACTCTATCAAACGTTAAACAAACCTATACATCACCCATCATATTTAAATTAGTTTTACTCTATCATTCGTTAAAGACCCCTATACATCACCCATCATATTTAAATTAGTTTTACTCTATCACACGTTAAAGACATTTGTTCATCATCGTATTTACGCAAAACTTTGCACCGTCATTGGCACAAACAACTGCATCCCATTCTCAGTATAAAACAATATCGTATTTTAAATTTAATCTTTGAATCGAATTAGAATGACACAGCTGCGCACCATCTTAAGTATAAAAGTACAGATATACACTAGTATAAAACAAAATCATCGAACATGTACATCATTTTTAGTACAACATAACTCTAAGTCATACACAACAGCGCATGTAAAATTTAAACGTATAATATATTAAGTTCGACGTAGTTGTATACCATTATCAGTGAGTCATAACTGTACTCCGTAAATAAAGCTCAAGTTTACCTCATCCCACGTAAGAGACAGCTGTGTTCCATCACGAATAAAACACTTGTGTAAATCGTCAAAAATAACGTACAACCTCATATGTTAATATAAATAAACATGTGTATATTATTAAAAATAAAGCACAAATATATGTTATCATAGATAAACAATAGTTGTGCACTTTATAAATAAAGCCACATCACAGCGTTTTACACAATAAACAAACCGCAACTATATGTTATCATAGGTAAACAACAGTTGTGCTCTTCATAATTAAAGCACATCACAGCGTTATACACAATAAGTAAAACACAACTGTATACCATAATACTGAAAAGAAAACAGTTTACTGAATATACAACACGCTTCAAAAGACAGCTTTATTACTCTTCATAATTAAAGCACAACTATATAACATAGTGTGAAAAACATATACGCCACAATAAGCAAAACACAGCTTTATTATACATCATAATTAAAGCACAACTATATAACATAGTGTGAAAAACATGTACGCAACAATAAGCGAAACACATCTTTGTAAATCATTCATACAACACAACACTATAGCGCAATACGGAAAACAGTTGCACACCTTTATAAATAAAACACAATGCAACTGCATGCATCATAAATAAAGCACAACCGCATAATATGGAGAACAATCACACAGTTGTCCCCCCTCATAACTAAAACACAGCTGTACCATCACGAGTAAAGCACATATGCTCTCCAACGGCAAATTGTCTACAATTAAAGGATTTAGGTTCAAGACTCCTTTTTCTTTTTTAACTCTTCAAAAGATTGTTTTTTGTCTTTCGTTAAAAAAAAGAAAGAAAGAATAGACAACGTGGCTTTTGTGCAGTGGCGAGTTCTGTCGTGTCAGGCTGTCACCTACCTTCAGCTAGCCAAATTGTCTGCACTTTGTGGAGGATAAAGCTGGAAACGTACCAGCAAATATCCTCAATCCCTGTAACGTTTGTGAGTTAATCTAGAAAATAAATCATTTGTGAAGAAATAAAAGAAATTCCTACATGCAAATTACGAAAGTTAAAAAAAAAAGTAGGAAGGAACAGAAAAGGTAAGAACACATGACAGAATGGCGGGAAAATCAACAAAGAAAATTTCCCTATTTACTGAAAAGAAGAAAATAGAAATAGAAGAATATAAAAAGAAAAATAACTAGACCAATATTTTCCTCTTTCTTTGCTTACTTTTATAACGTTTCTTTGTTGGAAAGAATTTATATTACAGTATTTTTTCCTGTGTATGCTAGTGTGGACGAATATAGAGATAGGAACCTTGGGGAACATAAAATCTGAGTTGGAAGGCTAACTGATTCTACTATCTGGAAACCAAAGACTTGTCCAAATTTATATAAAAAAAACAATTCTTCGGAAGTGCCCCACCCTCCATCAAACCTTGGATTCTAAGATTCCAAGACCGTGTTTCCTAACCGATAGTCAACAGAAGTCAAGAAAAAAGGCTGAATAAGAGTAAGAATAATGCGAGTGCATAGATGAAACAATAGGAGTACTTTTCATACTTCCGAGATGGAACAGAATGCATCATGCAAATTAGCAATGTGGCAAATATCCTACACTAAAATACGTGTGAGAACTACAGTATGCAACAGAATACATCATGCAAATTTGCAATGTGGCAAATATCCTACACAATAATACGTGTGAGAACTACAGTGTGCAACAATCATAAGCAACCACTGTATAAGAAGAAGTTGAAGTACTGCGCAACATCAGAACAAGGACAGACCGCATACAAATTATTGCTCGAAGACCGGATTGCCTGTAGCTGCCGACAGGTCCAACAGTACAGCAAACAATCATCGAAAGATAAAAGCAAATATTTTAGAAAAGATATATATATGTGTGTGTGCGTGTGTGAGTGTGTGTGTGCGTGCGTGCGTGCGTGCGTGCGTGTGTGTGTGTGTGTGTGTGTGTGTACGGTCACACACAAGGTTCTGTGGAACTGTCTCTAGTGTTGCTTTGTAGCTTGATGCTCGACAAATTCAACAACCAAGCCAATGTCTCAGTTAAAGTGCCAATCTGCCAGTGAAATACACAGAGGGTAAGAAATCATCCTCATGTGTTCTTCGACAGAAATCTCTCACTTACATGGTCATCATACATTTAAAGATCAAAAGCAAAGTATAGCAATAAAAAAATAGTGTGTGTGTGTGTGTGTGTGTGTGTGTGTGTGTGTGTGTGTGTGTGTGTGTGTGTTACCTAAATAGACTACCAGGAAAACAAAGACTTGTCCTATTGCTAAAGGCAACGGTCCAATTCTATTAAAAAACCCAACACATGCCTGTTAATAGAAATAGTAAGAAGAGTAATTAATGATGATAATGATAATCAGTGAACAATCTTTTGTAATAGAAGATATCTCTGCTGCAAAATACTCTCCTAACATGCTTAGATTTACAAGATATCAACGTCATAGAGAAAGATATCCAGAAATGTAAAAAAAAACATCCTGAAATCCTAAAGAGACACCAAAAATTCACAAGGACAGACATAAGGAAATCACAAAGACAGCTATCAGGAAATCACTAAGACAAACACAAAAATGTCACAAGAACATACATGAAGAAAAATTAAAGGAAGCTGTCACCCAGACAACCTCCCCTCTTCTCACAAGTCCCAATGAAGCTCTATTTGAACTCAAGACCTGCCCTGCTGGAAGACTTGACAAACCACTACAAGCTATACTTGACATACCAGATATCTTGACAACCAAGAGGGAAAACATGAGAGAGAAAAAAGCATGACTGATTTTAAAAAAGACCTCCCACGACAAAAAAAAAACAAATGGGCCACCTACCAGAGAACAGCTGTGTAATCGCATATTAATCAACCATTTATGGAAATACTATCTGATAATATAGCAGAGTAGATAATTTAATGAGTCATGTCGCCTTAAAACAAATCAGCTGCTGACAATGAACGGAAAAATGCTAGACTAGGTACGAAAACGTAACTTGCAATTGGTAAAACTGCGTTGCTACTAATATCCAGAACAAATCTAGCAATACCACATGTTGACTTCCAAAAGGCATGTGGCTTAGTTTCACATATTAGTGATGATGAAGTTGGGGAGATGTTAAAAAAAAAACTGATCCAAGTAACAATAACAAGCTTCAAAGCCACTACGATATGCAATGAAAAAGAAATTGCGGACATATTAGTAATATGCTGATTTTTTCCAGCTGTATCCTATCACTAAAAATATTCATTGCCTAAAATCCTTTGTCATTTTATAAAATACAAACAGAATTAGGCATAACTATATATGAATAATCTTTAGTTGCATGGTACATGTGGGTATATTATATAATTATTATCAATTTCTATCAACAACAAAGTGAGGATTTTCAGTGAGGACATTCGAAATTGCAAAGTGGAGAAGACTATCATCTGGATAGGAAAAGTAGGAAAGAGGACATGCAGCCTGAAATTAGGAACAAAAGCAATGTTTGAATGGAGAAAGTATTTATTTTCCAAGAACACTTCAATGCCAAGAAAATATACAATCCAGATTTAAGACCAAGTCTATAACAAAAATGAAATGATTAATGCATGTGTCATGTATGTTTTCACCAAAATGTTTGGTACAGTAGAACTGACAGCAAACGTCCGCAATGAACCAGACAGAAAGAAGACGACTTTTTAATGCCTAAGTCCTGCTCCTCGAAAAACTGAAGACAAACTTTAAGTATCTCTGATACTTGTAGGCAGACGATTGAGGAAAAGTAAGGATGTTATTCAAGGAATGGTCATAGATATTCCATAATAATGATGTAAACAATACTACTACTACTAATAATAATAGTCTCGGAACAAGATGGCGACAAGTGAGGTCCATATAGAGATCGTGCGCGTAAATGAAGTGAAAAGTAACTTGGTATGCTGGATGAAGATGCTTAGAGTTAAAAGTGAATAATAATGGTTCAATTATAATTCGTTTTTATAATGTGGGTCTTTTCCTGTGCAAAGACCAGACATGAATGAACAAATGTATAGACAGTCCTCACGATGCAAAGCCTGCCCCTTCTTATAATGAAGATAGTCTCTACTGGAGCGTGAAGGTCAACAAAGACATGTACATGGAGTTCGTTACCCCATCTGCTGTTTAAAACCAGGTACTAGAGACAGACACTGTCTCACCCCATTTTGTCACAGTAGCAGTGACAGAAGAACCTGGCACACCTGGCATAGACCCAGATTACCCACGTGTCTAACGAGACCTTCCACGACATATGCATCAATGCAGAACTCATGACGAACAGACAATGCCAGGAAGTCGAAAAAGTGTTATGTGACTTGCAAGATGTATAGATAAACAAATCAGAACGCACAGAACTAGAAGAGTTCTATGTAACACTACTGGATTTGAACCCCAAATGGTGTAAACACTATACCTTGCCACACACCACCATCATAGCCATTGAAACCAAAGTTCAAGAAATGTTGCATGATGGCACAATCAAACCATCCGACTCTCTGTATGCAGTGTCGATCGTACTAGTTCCAAAAATAAAGATGCACAACACAGGTACTGTATAGAGTACCGTAGGCTGAAAGTGATCATGCAGTATCATGCCGAGACACTGCCTACACACAAATATATTTATTCACATCTAACTCATGCTTGGTATCTCATCCATATTGATTTAATGAAAGGTTATTACCTTATTGGGGTACATGAAGTTGATGGAGGAAAATTTAAGATTTCAAATATGTCTACTACTTTGCTTTTTAAAAAAAAAAGCCCAAACAATTTATTATGTTCTGCATATTTAGAAAAATGTACAATAACAACACTTATAAAATACGGTTTGAACATATAATTCACCAAAAAAACTAAAAATACATTCTTGATTTTATTCTATTTATGTAACACTTCAAAGTAATTTGCACAAACTGGAATTATATATTCATAGTTATTAATCAACTTAATTTAAATATTTATGAACGTATTTGAATACTGGAACAATTATTTCATTTTTAAGTTGCCCTGAGATGGCTCATTGTTTCATTTCAGAAAATAATTCAGTAGGCTAAGGATGATAACGAAATTTTTCTCCTTAATATATATCTCAGGTAATTCAGTCATTTTGACTACAGTTCAGTAGAAATATTTCTTATTTTGAGCGGCAGTGTCTGAAATTAATCCCCAATGCGATCATAATGTCACCCAGATGTTAACTTTTTGTAACTCCCTTTCGATATAATTAATTATTTGATTTGAAGCTAAATGCTTTGAATGTTTGCACTCTGTACAAGAATCATATGCATTATTTTCTAAGGAATAAGTTAACCCGACACACATATGAGAGGAATCTACATAATAATTGTATGCCGTCATCTTGATATTTCTATTTAATTGAGTTCGTCGTTACCATTCTATTTTAGTTTTAAAGTATTGTATTAATTCTATTGAAACTTCGTATTGAATTGCCACATTGGAATTATTTTTAATGCATACCATATATATTCTATTGAAATTAATTAACCTAATATATTTTCGTACATAGCTAGCTCTGTACGAATAGCTAATATTATATTATCATCAGTGTTAGTATGATTTTATTAAAGGGTGTCCTGTCATGTCAACTAATGTCTTATCACATATCCTTTCAAATCACTCCTGCTGAGTAATCTTGTATGTTAACCAATAGTTATAATGTAAATCATTGTACCTGAGAGAGAGAGAGAGAGAGAGAGAGAGAGAGAGAGAGAGAGAGAGAGAGAGAGAGAGAGAGAGAGAGAGAGAGAGAGAGCTGTAAAATATTGTTACTAGAATGAACTTACAGTAAAAGTTACCCCCTTTATCTTCAGATGGCATCATACGACAGTTGTGACAACTGCTATACAGCTGTACACCAACATATGCGCCAAGGACACGATCCCTGGGCCTGTACCAGTGCCAAAGACTACCTACGCCCATTGTGTTTGCTGTACCCAAGTCCAGCCCTTCAAACGCGGACTGAAGGGGAGGGCTGACCTTTAATGAACGACAGAGATACGTCAACAACTTTGCTGCTCTCACTGACGTCATTAACATTCATGTTAATATTGACCTTTCCAGAGTTACATGCGAGAAGACAACAACTCTGATCATGTCGATAATTAGTAGAAAAATAACTTTATAACATCATAATTATAGTACCAATCATAATGTTACTTATAGCTAATGTTTATTTATTAATTAATAATTTGACACTAGAAAACCACAGAGTAGCTTATTTTATTCACATCTTTTATCTTCTAAATAACAAGGATTGTTAGGCGGCTGGGGTAGGTGGGTTAGAGCTATTAGACTATTGTATAACTTTGCGATTATTCAGGACTGGCTGCTCCGATCATGGAGCGATCTGCATCATTAAGCGATCACTGGAGTTCAGTGTTTTATGCTGATCGTCAATAATGTTTCTTTCAGCAAATGTGTTTGCCAAATGTTTGTTTGCCAAATGTTTCAGTAATGTTTTCTACTAAACAGTCCATAGTAGTTTAGGCTATTCAGTCAGCTACAGCGACATCTTCTGATCCATACACCGCAAAAGCGGGTTTTTTCTGCCAGACGTTTGTGGTACAGATCGTCCTACCTTGCTGTTCCTTTCTAACGGGTTTGCTTCCCACTACACCACTACTGGGGTTTTAGAAATACGCTCGTTAGTGTTTCCTCTTTGTAAATTCTAAAACTAGCATTTCAGGATTAAATGTTACCTTACTCTCCTCTGGAACTAAAATGACTTGAGTTCACAATATTTGACAGTTCTTAATTAGCACCTTGTAAAGACTTCACTGAACATTCAAACTTCCTTTTAATATGAAATTTCATTAATAAGTACAGGCGAATTGATATCATCGTTCTCACACCTAAAGTAGTGTTGTTACCTGTCATTCTAAAAGGAAAAAATCCAAGCTCTATAACAAGTTCCTGTTTGCCATCTACTAAAACTATCCTTCCGGTGACATCCAAACCCCCACCCCCGCCAAACACACACATACATACCAGACACCGCATCATTATTTATCGATACTAAATAGTTATCTACATACAGATAATCATTATAAACCATGTAAAGGAGGTTATAATAAGCAACACTAAAATTGTCAGGCTTTGTAGCTATTCATTTCTGAACCTTTTGTCTTCTAAGCACAATTATGTTCGTGGTGAATTATGGTAAGAGAAACAGGTCTAAACACCCGTTTCTAAAATATCCTTGGCATTTTGTCGTTGTTGTTGATGACTGATTCGTCTGAGTTTCTGTATTTGCGACTCTCGGAGTGGCTTGGCAGTTCCAGAACTGGGAGGAATGCAGTTTAGCATTTAAACCAAATCACAAACAAGAAGTATTTAGTTGATGGTGAGAGTGGAAAGAAGACCCTATGTAATTTGTTTCTTTTCGAATGGAAAAGAGAGAGAGAGAGTGGAAGTGAGAGGAGAGAGTGGGGAGAGAGGGAGAAGAGAGGGAGAGAGGGAGAAGAGAGGGAGAGAGAGGGGAGAGACAGAGAGAAGGGAGAGAGGGAGAGGGAGAGAGAGAATCGGAAGGATGAACGAAATAAATTAAAATCGGCATAATAACTAGCATTGTTGAAATTGAAACGACACAAATGTTTGACAAAGACATGCAGGATACATATGTCAAACGACACACATGTTTGACCAAGACAGGCAGGACACATATGTCAAAAGACACAAATATTTCACCAAGACAGGCAGGATACATATGTTAAAAGACATATATTTCACCAAGACAGGAAGGATATTGGTACATGTGCCAAACGACACAAATTGCTTGCATACTAGATGCAGCGATACAATTTTAGAAGCTGGTATTATGGCTCAGTCCCAAGCAATCAGTGCTTTCCCAACAGTGTTTGCTTCATTTGTTTCTTTTTTTAAGTGCCATGACCCCAGCTATAAGTAAAGCAATATTTCTTTGTTTAGATAAAACGGAATTTTCCAGGGGAAAAAATGTTATAATGACAGTCATTTCTCAAAACCTGCAAGTATACACACGCTCATCCTAACTCTTGTCTGGCGAACACATAACTGGTGGGCATTAACTTCAGAACATTACAAATGCATGTGACATTGACACGTGCCAACAGTGAACTAATTTGTGTACGGAACCTCTAGAAAGACTCGCTGTAAGAAGTACGCCCCTTCATGTTCATTTAGACGCAGGCACCATTATTGCCGAGAAAAAAGTGGTTTTAAAAAAAAATATTAATGAGAAAATAAATTAGATTATTTGGTCACAATTCTCTCGTAAAAGATAGATAGATAGATTAAAATGAAAAGGAGTTGTTTCGTTCATTTCTTCAAACACATGAAACTCAGTCCTTTATTTCTTATGTAGTTCCCGTTAAACAAATATTGGTTTAGCAGTGGATTGTTTTCACATGAACTGTTTTCCTACCAGAAGCTGTTAAATTGGTCAGATTAATAGCAAAATATTGCCATCTGGTGTCCTGCCATGCTTCTGATTTCGCTTTCACACTTCCATTACACTTCCACTCTACTCTCTCTTCTTGTTTTACTGAAAAGCGAAAAAGAAGTTCCACGTGGTTGCGTATTTTACAAAAATAAATGAAATGTGATGCTTATTATTGATAAACATTTAATGAATAATCGTACGATTTAAAAAAAAAAAAAACAAACTATGTTTAGGTTTTATGACAGGCCTTGCTGATTGACGTACAAGGCAGGCTTGAAGGAGGGTGTGGTTGTTTATTATTGTATGTGATGATAAGCGCTGTTTGGGTGTGACAAAGAGTGTGTGAATGAAAAGGCAGTTAGATGGCTGTCTGTGATGATGAGATTTAGAGATGCATTGACTGGTGGTTAAATGGCTCTAGGGGAATAAGACTGACTGAGTGTGATAATGCGATTTAATAGCTGATTGGAATGGTGGCTGTGAGGGGAATGAGAACGTCTGAGTGTGATAATGAGATTTATAGCTGATTATAGTCATGGTTAAATGACTGTAGTTAAATGAGAATGTCTGAGTGTGATAATGAGATTTATAGCTGATTGAATTGGCGGTTAAACGGCTCTAACAAATGAGAATGTCTGAGGAATAAGACTGACTGAGTGTGATAATGCGATTTAATAGCTGATTGGAATGGTGGCTGTTGGGGGAATGAGAATGTCTGAGTGTGATAATGAGATTTATAGCTGATTGGATTGGCGGTTAAATGGCTCTAGGGGGGGAAATGAGTATGAATATTGATGTAAAAGCTATGTATATGCACATGAATGAATACTTGTGCTGGTGTGACAATGTGTAAATGTCTTCTTTGAAAATTTGTTCCTTTGATATATGGGTGAAATATGTGGATAAGAGATATATATATGTGTGAAATATGTGGATAAAAGATATATATATGGGTGAAATATGTGGATAAGAGATATATATATGTGTGAAATATGTGGATAAGAGATATATATGTGTGAAATATGTGGATAAGATATATATATATATGTGTGAAATATGTGGATAAGAGATATATATATGTGTGAAATATGTGGATAAGATATATATATATATACGTGTGAAATATGTGGATAAGATATATATGTATATGTGTGAAATATGTGGATAAGAGATATATATGTGGGTAGTTGTCGAATCTCGTCCCATGTGGTCGTATGTTGTCCAACCGTTGTACTTTCCGCATCTGAACGAGTGTCTTTATGAGAAATCTATCTGATAGAAATTACTTCAAGCACCAGAACTCAGATTATCCCTTTATGATAGAACCTCACTACACTAATCAACAGATAAAATCTGGTCACTTCAGTGTCGTTCTTCAGAATAGAACCTCACTACACTAATCAAAAAATACAATTTGGTCACTTCAGTGTCGTCCTTCAGGGTAGAGCCTCATTAAACTGATAGACAGAGCTTGGTCATCTTTCTGACCATCATTGCAATGATTGTGAGTCACTCGACTTAAGCACGGAAACGTCAGTGACTTTGAACAGTCAATGAATGACGTAAAGCAAATTACCTAGAAATATACAATTTAAATAACGGAAATGAACTTCTTCCGTCAGAAACAAATTCTGTTTTTACTGGCACTATACTATGGCATTGAATCTAAAGGAGATTAATATGAATTATTCTATTCCATTTTTTAATAATACATCTTTCGGACCTTTATGCATCTTACTATGAGCTTCCAAAGTCAGATAGTTCAATGTGGGAGTGTTCATGTGCAGAAATAATTTATGTATGTGTGTATAGTGGTGTGTGTATATGTGTGTGTCTGTGTGTGTGTGTGTGTGTGTGTGTGCGAACTGAAAGGGTAATTATGACTTGCCAATGATCGGGAAAATAGTGCCGGCCTATGTCCATAAATAACTGATTGTCGGAGGAAACTACAGCTCTTCTCCGATCGAGTTTAATTATATTAATTTCAAAATTGACCTAAATAACCCCCTCCCTCTCTCTCGCTCACACGCAACGAATAGCAGTTTGTGGGTAAGATTATGTCTTCTTATTTTCGCTTTGTTCCTTTTTTCTGTAACAGAAATACATAGGAAATGTAATTTAAAATCAAAGAAGAGAATGTGTCATTGCTCTTTGTTCAATGTTACATCTCTTCCTAAAGAAAACTAACTTGGTTAATGTGACGCTACGCCACCCTAGTTAATGGTTATGATTATTATTTAATCATCCGTAACTAATTACAAGTGATGATAATCTTAATTTATATTATTAAATAATTCTCCAGAAGACATCACCCGTCTCTCTCACTTGACAAACATTTACCGTCACACTATATTTCTGTAAGTGGAAAAATAATCCAGTGTGTGAAGATTATTCAGCTTAATGACGAGCAACCCACGATTCTGGCCAATGTCCTAGTCCATCTGCGCTCGAACTGGCACTTCCTAGAAATCATTGCAAGTCCTGGTTTCGGTCTTCGTGAAAGAACTGAGAAAGACACACACACACACACACACACACACACACACACACACACACACACACACACACACACACACACACACATACACACACACACACCAACACACACACACACACACACACACCAACACACACACACACACACACACACACTAAACATCAGCACTGTCCTACGAATACTTACCATTGGTGGATACTATTTCTATTACTGATACTAATATGTGCTTATGTGTTCGTGTGTGTGTTTGCGATGGGTACTTACTTCTGTGTACGAGTTATATGTGCTTTAGAGTAATTTTGTATTTATTTTAGAAAACATATCTTTACAAACCAATACTATTTTGAGATTTAGGTCTAGATGTGCCTAGAGTTGTCTGATGGTTTTTCATCCAACTTTTAGTGATTGACAAATTAGATGTTATAACCTTCAGGGACATACTGCAAGATATACCACTTGATCACATAACCTAACTGTTGTGAATGTATATATCTGTCATTAAAACAAGTGGGTACTTAAATTATTAGCTCAGTTATATGCTCTTAATGTACAAATCTGGGCAGTAGCTTGTGGAGATAAGGTTTAAACATACACAAATGACATGCCCCACTTCACTTGTTTTACAAGCCGAATACTTAGAACACCGATCCACATTAACACGTCAAGCCAGATGTGATAACAGTCAGTTATCACCACAGGGTACAGTTAAATAAATTTACAGTTGTTTTCTTTGGTCATGCTTCTTTAAACACATGGTAAAGGGTGGGGGGAAATTAATCCATAACAAGAGGGGCGGTAATTGAAAACCTAGACCTGCGCAAGTCTGTATGTGCAGTGCAGCTGACGCGCGAGAGAGACAGCTGCTGTGACTGCACGAGGTGGCGTCTCTGTACGTCACGCGCACGAAGCCAGCGACACCATGCTGAAACGTTTGTTTGCTTGCTTGATTCATTTTTTTTTGTGTTTCTTTTCTCAACTCTTCTCATGATTCTACAACGCTGCACGACATAGTTACATCGTACCCTCCACACGATTTCATTCAAACTGACCTTTGACCAAGCATTATCAGTTTAAAATTAAAATTCAAACTTGTGGCCATTCACCTCCGCAATCACTAAGACACAACTCGAGATGGTGTCGTGTCTTTTCTCACCGGACTGTAACAGTAATGACAAACGTAGTTTGTATTCGATATGAAAGGGCTGGAGTACATTTTTTTTACGAGCTGGAAGGCATATTCTGTTTAAGATATTATTCCTTCTTCCTTATTAAAATCCAGAATCCACACATTCAAACACTTACAATCATCACATCCTCAAACACTTACACATTACACCCACCCCACAGTCAACTTGCACCCACCC
Source organism: Sinotaia quadrata (assembly GCA_028829895.1). Classification (NCBI taxonomy): domain Eukaryota; kingdom Metazoa; phylum Mollusca; class Gastropoda; order Architaenioglossa; family Viviparidae; genus Sinotaia; species Sinotaia quadrata. Next base: position 133,359,159 of record CM054180.1, on the reverse strand, counting down.
CACACTCAACACACCCACCTCACCCCATCCTCAAATACTTACAACCATCCCACCACATCCACGAACACTTTACAACCATCCCACCACATCCATGAACAATTTACACCCATCCCACCACATCCACGAACATTTTACACCCGTCCCACCACATCCACGAACACTTTACACCCATCCCACACACACACACACTTTATTCAGTTTCGTTTCATCTCTCAAATCAGTAATTAAATAAACAAATTATGTAAATCAATAACAGTCATTCGTTTTAAAAGCATTCCCTTGTAACTAGATAAGATCATCCGAAAATGTCCTTGATTGCACAGTCACAAGGGATGAGAAGTGGGGGGGGGGGGGCGGTGAAATTGGCCAGAGTGAACTCAAATGTATGACAGAGAAATTATCTTCCTAAGATTTTACCTGTTGCGTTCGTCAGGTTAAAGATGTCATTTATCAAATTGCCTGTGCCACACGTGAAGTTTACGGTGTCATTCATTTACGTTAGCAGTGTTATTGTGAGGAAAACATGACACTCTTGAGATTAACTGAACATAAATCATATTAACTGTTATTCTTTAGTTGGGTGTCACTCCTCACATCCTATACTGCATGCCAGTATTATGCATGATAAAATATTTCCTCACAGCTTTCAGTGTCTTTCGCTGGACTGAGATACACTGAATAAATAATGTGATATATAATCTCTTTCAATCAGGTCAAAGATCTTTTTTCAACAGAATTTACTGTCATCATTAAATTTCATATTGTCATCGAGTGTCTTTGACCAGGTCAAACAGTGCATTCATCAGTCTAATGACGATTTTTGTCAGTGGCATAAGCGAATTTTACCAGGTCTAAAAGTCTCTCTTACCTGGTCAGTGCATATCAAAGTGTAAATCAGTGACTGTCACATGATGGCTTATGTAGCCTACACCTCTCCTCTAAAAGTAGACTACACATAAAACAACTTTCTAGAAAGGCTGACCTTTACCCTCATGCTGGAAGCATACCTGAATGTTCCAGACAACTCACTAAATTAACCAAAGTGCAGCTTAGCCACATGAAAGAATGTACCAGAAACTCACCTGTAAATTGTCAGAAGAATGCAAGCTGACCATTGAGACAACACATATTTTGTTTCCCTGTGTTAACAACGTATATTCATACTACTCACATTATTGCCAGTTATAACACAGCAGGAAATCATCAACTGTATATGCTACTGACAAATATATGTGGTTTTGCTTGCCTAACCAATAGTATATTCTTATTTATCTCTTGACATTAACTATATTTTATATTATATTATATTTCACGTATGATATTTAAATGTATGATGACCATGAAAGTAAGAGTTTTCTGTCAGAGAACACATAAGGATGAATTTTTAGTCATATGTATTTTACTGGCTTATCCTCAGCTAGCTAAGATGTTGATCAATGAATATTGAGTCACAAAACAATACCAGAACAAGACCACTTTATCTTGGATTTTACTTTAACAAGCATTGCACTGCAAAGCAGCACCAGACCAGAATGACCCACATGCTAAGGACTGGTTCAATGGACCATGTGCATCTGCTAAGACATTCACTGGGACCCCCTCCTAAATGACACGTCAGGTGGACCTAAAGTTTTGTATTTATAAAGTCAACAACTGGACAGCTTCAGTCAAGATATGATTTAATTCACTTAAACCTTAATCAAACTACTTTAAGAGATAACTTACAAACATCCAGCGTTCTCTTATAAACTCATGTATAGTTTGCTCGTATGAACGAACCAAATAACTACTACAGTGCCAAAGGACTCAAAACGTACCTTCTCTTGCGACACCACAAGGTCATGATTATAAATTATAACATTTATAAACTCTAACTGTTGAACTATTTCCTAATTGTAACCATACTGTGTCATGTTATTTCTTGTTGAAAACATTATTGTTGATTCACAGACCTCTGTATTAGCGTGAATAACTTATGTATTATATGTTAAGGTCTGTTATATCAAGGGGCTCGAGCTATCTTCTAGACTATCACTCTTCTGTTGTTCATTATATTTATCACTCATCTTTCTAACACAAGTGGCCGGCCAGAAGGTGTGTATTCGGGGGGGGGGGAGATTAGCCTAAGGTTACGGCGGCCTGGGTGTGGAGAATGAACATCTTGCCCGTATCCCAGTAAAACGTCACAGCGACCTTCATCAAAATCAAAGGTGACACTCATCAGGTCAGAAAGTATATTTCTTCAAATTCACTAATATCTTCCATCAGATCAATCAGCGAGTTCTTTCAAGCAATGGCTTTCTTCAGGTCGAGTATAGAGTATTTCAGTGTGTATTTCATCATGTCTAACACAACAGATTTAATTTCTGACATCTAATATTGTCTTCCTTCAGGCAAAACTGTACTGGTATCAGATCTAAAACTGTCTTTTGTCAAGTCTAAAGCGTCGTTCATCATCTCATACACACTTCCCCAGATCAAAAGTGTCTTTCATCAGGTTTAGATCTAACTGTGCACTTCATGACACCTAAAGCAAATCTTGCATCAGTTCAAAGATTGCACGCCATCAAGTCTAAAATATTTTTCATCAAGTTGAATAGTACATTTCATCATACATTTCATCAGGTCAAAGCGTCCTTTAAATAGGTCAAACAACACATTTAATCATGTCAGCCAGCGCTTTCCATCAGTTTGTATATATTTTCATCATGTCTAAAGTGCCTTGACCTCAGCACATAGGATAACACGGGCTGAAAGTTAGAACAAACACATTTGACACAAGCCAACATTACAATATCGGTTTGAATGGACCCAACCGTGCAGTATCCGGTATTTTACATAAAGGCAGATAACTCTTGAAAGGCTAGATTTCTCTGTAAAACACGCACAAGTGAATTTTCAAGTAAACAGCATGGGCAGTAATCAATCATACACTGAAAACACATGCCATGGAGTCAAGAAGTAATGCAAATAATTTAATGACAAGCATGCATTTCGCCAGCAACAATGGAGCGTTTATTCTACATTCATTTTAAGTTTCTAAAAGACCTTTTGTGAAGCGTTTATTTTAAGAAATGACATCACAGTGCGTGTTTTACTTGCATACAGGAGATCGTCAACGAGCTCGGATCAACGTTCGCTATGTCCTGTTATCCGTGTCAGTTGTCCAAACTATATTTTGTTTTAAGAGCTGTCACGTAACTAGCCTTTCTCAAATTCGACGTTATGTGTGACAACACGAGGAGGACAACGAAGAATGTAATTAAAATAGCTATACATACAAAAAAAGTAACAAACACATTTTTCCAATGAAACAATGCATAATTATGCACACACAAAGACGCACACATACAAATGCACACACGCACTTTCGCGTGCACACACGCAATCACACAAACCACCAAAGGGTGTATTAGCTTAAGACCAATACTAAGATTAATACTACGAAATCATTCTTCCACGCATCACTGGTATTCTCTTGACTTAACTAGTATCTCTTTTCTTTCTGGTCGACCATTTTATCTTCTGGAAAAACTTTTGAAATGCTCGCGGGCTTAAAACACAAAGAAATTATCGTGCCTCCCCACCCCTCTTCAAGACTCCACTAGCGAAGTCTTCACAGCTGTAAGATTTTATGAATTTTATGATTTTATTAATATGAAATACATTTTCATGGAAATGTCTTCTACCTTTAAACATGTAATTGCACAACATATTAGTTAACAACATGAGTAAATACGTGTGTATGTATATATTATTCCAAAGGGCAATGCAAATGACATGCTCAATCAGCGAAATTGGACTTTTTTTTACATTTAAAACTCTCTATTGACCTGGTTTCAAGAGACAAAACTCCTCCTTTTATATCACTGAACTGAGAGAGTTTCCCTTCTTACAAACTTTGGACTAAGAACACGAATAAATTTCGCTTACCACCGAGTTACACTAGAACACGCACCGAAATAGTGTTTCAGCATGAAAATAGGACACTACCTTTCTGATCAATTACTGTCGAATTTAGAATAGCAGGATAGTTTCAATCATTCTTATATCCCCTTACCACCACTACCACTATGCATCGCCTTCATTACAATGTAGGTCCATACTGAAGCCATTAACATTAGCACAGTTTTGGCCAGTTTAGAATGTGAATAAAAAGTATTATTGTACATATTACAGCAGCACTATCATAATAATAATATTATGCATTGTCCCATTGTATTTTAGTCCATACATGCGCATGTATTTTCTACTCCACAAACCTGAAAGAATGTGCCCCAAATTCATATAAACATGAACCTGATTTATCAACACTACTCTCTAATTGTTCAGCAGCAATTCCTGACGTCATAAATACTTCTCTTTCTACTAGCACTTTCCGTCATTTTTTGTGTGACAGCTATTGTCAAACCCTTCTAGAGGAGTCCCAGCCTTGATCATAATGGCTTCGACAAACTTTCGCGCATTCTTAAATTTGTCATTTATGCCAACAGTCCTAGAAAAAGAATGTTGTTTTGTCTGAATACCATCTCACATAAAACTTTCATATCTTTCAAGTAATTTTCAGTCAGCTTATCTCCCTTATCTCATACCTAAAACTATCTTGTTAAAAGATTTGTGACCTTTCTGTTTTGGCTGATACAAAGATTTCAGCTTTTACACTTTTCGAATTTATTCATAGCTTTTGACCATGATTTATTGCTGTTTCGTCTCCAGATGTTTTTGTACTAATTTGGTTTATATTATATTTGTCTGAAAGAAAACGAATCATGTCAGTAGCTGGTTAATATTCCATCCCAGAAAATCTTCATATCGGTGTCCCAATGACTATATTTGTGGACCATTTATGCTTCTTTCATATACACAACCCCTATCGGCTGCCATAAGTCACCATCCTTCACCATCAGTTTTCTATCATTTGTACATCATGATATTCAAATGTGTAAATAGAGTTGCAAAATGAAAACGCTTCACCATTCAAAGTGTAGAGAAACGTGCGGGTCTCATTCTCATCTGGGATAAAGAGATTCGTTAGAAATGAAGCCAAATTGTTGTTCTTGAATGGGATTTCTAATTCTCACATCTGCCAGTATCAACGAATATCCATGACATTTTCATTAAATTTAGTCACCCATTAAGAAATTTAGAAGTCATTTTTAAACAGTTCTCTCTCTCTCTCTCTCTCTCTCTCTCTCTCTCTCTCTCTCTCTCTCTCTCTCTCTCTCTCTCTCTCTCTCTCTCACTATACAAACAGATCAATAACTGATGAGCAAGAGCTCCTTGGGAAACAAATTTGCAGTATTTGACAGTTTCTCAGTTCATGCTACAAATTAATTCCCCCACCCCCCACCCCATACACCCACTAGTACTCACTTGACTTAACTAGTATCTATTTTCTCTCCGGTCGGCCATTTTATCTTCTGAAAAACTTACGAAACACTCGCACGCTTAGAACACAAAGAATTGATCGTACCTTGTCACCTCTCTTCAAGACTCCACTAGCAACCTCTTCACAGCTATATGCAGCACAAGATCTAATGTCATTGTTATCTTTGTTATGTACCAACGTCTGTTTGCTGCCTATCTACTCAAACTCATGAACAGTCCATCTAGATATCTGCGCTTACCTTCAGATCGCAAATTTTCAACACTAAACAACAAAGTATCAGTCCTGTGGTCAACGTGAATTTGACTTTCAGGATCCCCCTGATCACAAAATTTCAACAATTCCACAGCAAATGCATACGTTTTGTGGTCAACGTGAACTTCACTTTCAGGATCATCACACCTGGATTATGGTGTCATTTAGGACAAGGTACAAAGAGAATGTGGTCTGGTTTTCAAGAAGGCGTTTAGGAAGATACATCTTTCTCTTCACCAAGAATACCAATGCCTCGTAGCGCCATTGCGCACACTTTGCATTTTGTAGCTCCATTGTAATTATGTTTGGTATTTGTAAACACAAGTATTTGCTTTATGTTTGGTATTTGTAAACACAAGTATTTGCTTTATGTTTGGTATTTGTAAACACAAGTATTTGTTTTATGTTTGGTATTTGTAAACACACACATTTGTTTTATGTTTTCATTGAGCATGTGGATTCTTTATTTTATTTGACAAGCTTGCATTTAGTTTCTTTGGTTTGTTTGAACACTTTGCATGAAGATTTTTATTGTATTTTTGATGTGTAAACTTTGTAGTATGTTTAATGTCTTTATAAAGATCAGAGCTCTGTCAAGTTATCATCATCATCATTGGTTCTTCCAAAGGTTTCTTTTTTGTTTGGTTAGTTGTGTGTGAATTTTAGATTCTGAATCATAACAGAAGTCTGGGCGATCCATGGTTTTGCGAAAGGTTTGGAAGCTTCAGAGGAGCATTGCTTTTAGTTGTGAATCTGGTCTGTCATTTCCTGGATGCTTCAACTTCAGAAAATCTTGAAGGTCTACGATATGCTCCTCATTGATCCAGTTACTCCTCTTGCTGCTGGTAAAACGCCTGCTCATACATTTCATAGTGTTCATGTTTTTAATTTGATAAATTAATTTTAATCTATTCCATCTCCTTTGCTGCTGTGCTCTTGTCATGTCGACGATTTTGTTTGCTGGACTTACAGGCTACTACAATGTTCCTCTTATTGTATGGACTTGTGCGATATTGTCTGATTTATTATTCGTATGGACTTGAGCGATATGGTCTGATTTATTATGCGTATGGACTTGTGTGATATTGTCTGATTTATTATTCATATAGTCTTCTTCTTCCATTTCATTGTGCCGTTCATTGTATTATGTTCCGTCTACAAAATAATATTCGTACAGTAGGTGTCGTGTTGTTTTCATCCATGCTCTTGTAGAGTAAGCATTTTGGGACATTTTGAGACCTTTGTGCTTTTGACAACGTGAGACCTTCGTGCTGATTGCAGGATCTAGAACAACAGATGAGTGCTTTTGACCTTTGTGCTGATTGCAGGATCTAGAACAACAGATGAGTGCTTTTGTCGCGGCTTGTAAACATCTCTCACTCTCTGTCATTTGTATGGCAACTGCCTTGAACATCTTTCATCAATCTTGTGTAGCATGGATGGGGCTCCAGTTGTTTGCTGATAACTGTTTTGTTGTCGTCCTTGTTTCTGTATATGATACAATGCGCTGCACTTTAGTGTTTCTATCAATGACTCATCTTTGCTATTACAGTGGATGCATTATACACGACCTATGACCTTACTGACTGCAGCCTTCGTTAATTTATTTGTAATTTAAAGGTTCCAATTTCTATTTTTCAAGATGCAAGTGCGCTCTAGGACACTGAGATCACCTACAGTTCATAGAGATTCCGTTGACTCGTAACCTTATTTAATTTATAAGGAGCACTTCCGGCCTTGGCTGATTTCGCGCGACTCGTAACCTCTAAGACTCTATTCAACTTTGAGACACTATCTTTTGTGCCAGAACCCAAGTGAACTGCACATGCGATGAACTGTAGCGGACGCATCCATATATAGAGCTAGCCAATCAGTGCACAATTCTCAGATAAGTTAGGTCTAAATGTCAGTAACCTAAGAACTCTGATTCACACAGAAGACAGTTAATTATCTCATGATTAATCTAGTACCGTTTTCTCTAAAAGGCAACCTTTTATTCAGTTTCCCAATTATATTTTCATATCACTAATGCAACACATTAAAACCATATCCTTAACTATATTTGGCCGTGTCATTCATTCTCTCCGTAATTGTGAGTAGTGCTGTGTGAACATCAGAGTAAGGGGACATAACTGTGAGGGCTCGAAAATGGGCCATTCTCGTCTTTCCTGTCATTTCAGTTTATTCTCATTGAATCTGATGGTTGGTTGCTCTTGAAGTGTGTGGCACTAAGCTGTAGCCAGAGTTTGGGCAGTCCAGTTTACTCACTAATGCTACAAGTTATCTCACGTATATATTCTATTATAGATTACTCACTAATGCACCACAAAGCATCTCTATACATGAATACATACATTATCAGTAAAATAAATATTTTTTTGCTCTCCCTACAAAAAAAGGGTGAAAAAAACAGTTGATTGCAATTAGACAACAATAGTATACCTCATAGCCTGCAGTTAATAACATATTAACAGTCTCTACAATACAATGATACCTGTCCAAAGAATAAATCAGTATAGATACATTTTCAGAGTATAAGCAGGTAATTTGCATTTTAAACGAGGTGAATCCTTACAATTCCCTTTCGACCATAACTATTACAGCCAGTCAGGGTGAAGATATAATGGTCAAAAGCATTCCACAATAATGGTGACTGAACATGCTCGCTTAATGGAAAAGATTTTTGATGAAATATTATACTGCAAATGTATCAGCATTGAAAGAAAGCCATTTTAAAATGTGTTTTGTATTTAATTAGTATTTTTTTCCAAACAAGCCAAGGAAAATAGTCCTGTCATAATTACTCGAAAGTGCTACATTCCATTCCACTTTCTCTTCCCCTAAATCTTTTAGTCAAAAGTTTTGCTGGAAATATTTGATCAAATAACTTCTGGAATGCATTCAGTCAAATAATGTTATTTGGCAAAAAATGTCTTTCGTCAAATAACCATTATTTATTATTATTTAGCTAAATTTAACAGAATATTTGGTAACTGTCTTATACATTCACATAATTAGTCAAATAAATAGATTTATGAGCCCAACTGCCAAGAATCTAAAACTGTCTATTTGCAACCGAGTGTGGATGAGTTATATACCACTCTATTGATTTAATTAGCTTGCCTAGTGTACTACCAGTCACGTCGATTTGTGACTGTATCATGTCACATCTGCTGGGTGCAATAGTAATGAATGTGGCACACAATACCTACATATATAATTACATTAGCCCACCCATACACGTCATAATGAAAATCAAATGTTAAAAGCTGGACCTCCGCAACATATGACGTCACAAAGTACTTGTCTAATGAATATATTTTGAAGAAATGGAACGTTACAAGTTTGATAGTAATATGTGACATCAAAACAATGTTGTATATGTAAGAAGACGAACTCCCATATCCTATATACCACATTATTAATGAAATCTTAAATAAACCCATGTCTCTAAATTGCTGAATTTACGAATTTTAGTATTTACACTCTTTAAATAAGATTTCATTTCATTATATGTGCAGAAAAATCATGATGATTCCAGTGGCAAAATTATGGTTCCTTGTAGACTGAAAGATTGTATCATATGACTACAATGTACATGTGAGACGAAGATACCATCAAAAGTAGGTCTGGAAACATTACATATGTATCATTTCCCCATATTCTGTTTGAAAGCATTTGTCGTGCCGGATTGCGTGCCCCATGTTTCTTGGAATTACAAATGAACACTTGTCTCTAATGTCTGAATTTAGGCATTTTGTATGTACTCTCCTGTTACCCTATTTTATTATTTAATATATATATATATATGTGTGTGTGTGTGTGTGTGTGTGTGTGTGTGTGTGTGTGTGTGTGTGTGTGTGTGTGTGTGTGTGTGTATGTGTGTGTGTGTGTGTGTGAGTGTGTGTGTGTGAGTGTGTGTGTGAGTGTGTGTGTGTGTGTGTGTGTGTGTGTGTGTGTGTGTGTGTGCGCGTGCGTGCGTGCGTGCGCGCGCGTGCAGAAGGCATGTAGGGACTGATGTCCTAAATTGAGACCTAGTTAGATTCAACATTTTCGAATCAATTTCTCGAATGCTGTGATGATTTCTGAAGAAATAAACACAGGCATATTTTCTAATTTATACAACACATACGAATTTTTGTTCTAATTTCAAAAAGGGTATTTTGTTTTTAAAAAAATCTTTATCTGAAGTATTGCTCTCACAGATGACACTCAGAGCTCTAAGCGTGGGTATGGGAGGTAATCCATAGCTACCAAAGAAATTAATTGTGTACATTAATGCTTATTAAACGTCACAGAGAAGATTATTACCCACAGCCATTAAGCCATAGCTATTAGGATCTGAACGGTACCGGTGATATCCTAGGGAAATAAAACATACAACCCAGGGCTATTAGCAGACAGTAAACTGCCAGAAACATGCACCCAGGGCTATTAGCAGACAGTAAGTTTACAGAAACATACACCCAGGGCTATTAGCAGACAGTAAGTTTACAGAAACATACACCCAGGGCTATTAGCAGACAGTAAGCTTACAGAAACATACAACCCAGGGCTATTAGCAGACAGTAAACTGCCAGAAACATACACCCAGGGCTATTAGCAGACAGTAAGTTTACAGAAACATACACCCAGGGCTATTAGCAGACAGTAAGTTTACAGAAACATACAACCCAGGGCTATTAGCAGACAGTAAGTTTACAGAAACATACAACCCAGGGCTATTAGCAGATAGTAAACTGCCAGAAACATGCACCCAGGGCTATTAGCAGACAGTAAGTTTACAGAAACATACAACCCAGGGCTATTAGCAGACAGTAAGTTTACAGAAACATACAACCCAGGGCTATTAGCAGACAGTAAACTGCCAGAAACATGCAACCCAGGGCTATTAGCAGACAGTAAACTGCCAGAAACATGCACCCAGGGCTATTAGCAGACAGTAAGCTTACAGAAACATACACCCAGGGCTATTAGCAGACAGTAAGTTTACAGAAACATACACCCAGGGCTATTAGCAGACAGTAAGTTTACCATACACCCAGGGCTATTAGCAGACAGTAAGTTTACAGAAACATACACCCAGGGCTATTAGCAGACAGTAAGCTTACAGAAACATACACCCAGGGCTATTAGCTTACAGAAACATGCTGTTCGTAGCTTTCAGTAGAAATGCATTATACCTCTGAGAGAGTGTAAGGGCTGTTTGTAAAAACAAAATATTCTCCCAAAAGTACTACAAAAGCAGTGAAAGAAAAACATCCTTAAGAACAATGAAAAGATTACCCCGAAAACACTGTAAACAGAATTGCTCTCCTATGAAAATGAACATATTTCTATAAAGAGTAATAATCAGCAGTGCTTTCTTAGAGCCATAAGATATCTCAGTAAGGAATGATGATTAACTGTTTTATTTGAGCCATGACATTTCTATTAAAAGTTGTAAAGAGATTTAAACGAGTGTTCTCCCATCAGCATGATAACATTTTAATTACTATCAAGAACTGTAAACAATAGTGATCTCCCATGGCTATAATAAATTACTACTAAAAGCTACCAAATGATAGTAATCTCCCAAAGCCATTGCTCAATTACTATAAATAGCTGTATAAATCATGACCTCCCCAAAGCTATAAAACATTTCTTTAAAGACCTGTAAACGACTGTGATATACTTCCTAGTCAAGCAGAATTGTTAAAAGATAATAAAGACCAGGACATTTCTACCCACAGCATGAAATATCACCCTTTTACATGAGATACTAGGTAATTTATTTCTTCTCCAAAGAGCGTTATGTGGATCTGTTAAAAATATAAACTCCAATAGTACTTAAATATATATCAAAGATATCCTCAGATGTATCATCAAAGGTTCGTTTAATCTCCAAGATTCTGTGATGCTGCATAGAGCTCCAAATCAAATATGATTTCTTCAGATTTAAAACAGCACCCTTCTTGGCGATGAAAAAGAAACAGACAGCTTAATCCCGCAAATGTCAGATACTGAGATGTGAGTCAACAGTATTCCCCCTTCTCTCCACCGTTTGCGCATCATCATTTATCGCTACAGCAGTATAAGATGCCCCACAGCTGCAAACACTGTAACAACAGGATATCACACATATGCAAACAGTTAATGATAGGATATTCCAGAGATGCAAACAGTTAATAATAGGATGTCCCAGACATACAAACAGTTAACAGGATATCCCAGAGATGTAAACCAGCACGACTTTCTAAGGCAGTATAGTAACGGGATATCTCAAGGATGCAAATCAGAATAAAAGCAGGATATCACCACCCAGCAAGTTGTAAAATGAGTAGGACTTCCTAAAACGTATATCCCTGAGCTTGCTAATTAGGTAGACAGTAAGTCTACAAGGGTAGTAACATGATACAGAATGTCATTCAACAAGACCATTAAAACCAATGTAGTAACACGATGTTCAAGAAATATAATTTAGTATAACTTCTTAAATCAGTTTAATAACCAGTATTCCCAGAACTGTAAATCAGCATGACTTCCTAAAACATTTAAATCAGATATTCTCAGAACTATACATCACCATGAGAAAACAGATTCAAATACCCAAGAACTATATATCAAAATGGTTATTTGAAACAACGTAATAATAGGATAGCCCAGATCTATAAATCGCCACAACTCCATATGAAAACAGTGTAACAACAGGATGTCACAGAGCCTTATAAAATCACAGAGCCTAATAAATGCCTGACTCTATAAAGCCAAACAATGATACGACATGCCAAAGTTGTAAATCAGCATCAAAACAACATGATAATAGATATCCCAGAGTTGTACATCAGCGAGTCTCCCTAAAACAACATGATAATAGATATCCCAGAGTTGTACATCAGCGAGTCTCCCTAAAACAACATGATAATAGATATCCCAAAGTTGTACATCAGCGAGTCTCCCTAAAACAACATGATAATAGATATCCCAGTGCGGTAAATCAGTGAGTCTCCCTAAAACATAATATATATATCCCAGTGTTCTAAATCAGTGAGTCTCCCTAAAGCAACATGATAATTGATATCCCACAGTTGTAAATCAGTTTGACTCCCTAAAACATTCTAATATATCCAGAATTGTAAATCAGCATAACTCATAAACATATAATATATCCTAGAACTTAAAACAACATGACTCCCTGAAACATTGCAATATATCCCCAATATATAGAGATGTAAATCATCCTAAACCAATGTAATATCCCAGAACTGTAAATTAGCATGACATCCTACAACAGTTTACGATATCCCAGAGCTGTAAATCAGCACAACTTCCTAAAACAATTAAAAATATCCCAGAAATGTAAATCACCATGACTTCTTAGCAAACAGTAATGACAGAATATCCACAGGGCTGCAAAGAAACGCGAATCTTGAATGCAGTGCTGCATCGCATCTCGTAGTTATAAAGGCACAGTATTCCCCCCAATAGTATACTGTAACAAAACGAAATTGCACCCACAAAATGTCAGATTATACTAGGCATAATTCCCAAAGCTGTAAAGTGACACTTTTAACCTCAAAGCTGTGAGGATTTTAAAAAAATATCTTATAATATAAGGTATCATATCCATGCACTCGTTTTCTTGTACACGGTAGTTGTTTATTTTCTTTGATCGGCTGATAGGGTAGACTTATTGAAAAAGTAATAAGATTGGGAGAATCTGACGATAATAGTGACCACTCGGAGTGTACCAGAAACTGTAGACCCTCGGCCACTCCTCCGAGGTTTTCGAATTGACAGTTACGGATTGCTATCTCCGTGAAACTATATTTTCACGCATTAGATTTGTCTGGTGCATCGAGTGCTGATTGTCTGATATTTTCTTTACATGCTTCCCACTTCATTTTATTTGATATTTTGTTCAAACAATTATAGTTTTCCAAACAAAAGGCAAAAGGCTGTTTATTTGTCTAAAATTAATTTACGAGCTTACGACGTTTTGTTGACACAATGCTAATGATGATGAAAAATTGTACTGTTTATTGTGACGTCAACGTTTATGTATAATTATGTCCTCAGTCGGTCACACCTGATTTGATGCAATGATATCTTAAATGAAACAAATATCTTCATATAACATAGGTTTTGTGACGCTAACGTCTCCTAGTTAATGGTTTTGGTTAATATTGTTATTTAATCGCCCATACTAATTACAAGTGACGAGAATCTTAATTTATGTTATTAATAATTCTCCAGGAGACACCACTCGTCTCTCTCATTTGGCGGATATGAGGGTATTGTAAACATTTCCTCTCTTCCACAATATTAAAGACAAACATTTACCGTCGCACAATATGTCTGTAATTGGAAAACTTCTTACCAAAGGAAAAGACAAATCTGTCTTTTAATATATTTAGCGAGATCATTCACCCACCATATCTCCAACATATGGCTATTAATATGTGTCAGAAGGTCAATAAATTTATTAAACAATAATCAAATATACAACATATGAATATAATCAAAAAAAGCGTTTTCATTGACATTGGTTTAGAACAATGTTCAATTAATGCTGGACAATCATTCAGTTTATACAAGTGTGATGGGGTTTTGGTTGTAGTGTTATGGGTCACCACAGGATGCAAGATAAAAACAATGATGATGGAGGGGACAAAATGTCACATGCTTAATGACAGCCAGAGCAAGATATGACAACACACAACTCCTTGTTTTACAACTTCCATGAGGACTTTATTAATGACAACAAGACACAGCTTCATCGGCCCTCCAAACTATCCTTTCTCTTCTTCTGTATGCATACAATTTCTCTCTCACATACACACACAGAGTCCTAACGTTAAATCCTGAAAGTACTGGCCTCAAAGCAAAGTCCATGTGGCAATTTGCAACGCACAAGGAAAAATATGAACTAATGACAGTTGTGTGCTTTCCTACTTTGGCTTAGATGTAACCTACTCATAAACTACTTAGAGTTATATTATGCTTTTACTATCTAAGAACACTATGCTAAATATTCTTTAAACACAATGCTTTCCTTATGTATAATTTAAAAGATAAATAAATTAAATAACCATATTTGTATGCCATGAAAACACATTTGCACATCAATAAATCCTAAAATAAACAAGGAAAATTTATTTATTTATGTATTTATTTATGTTTGTATGCTAGTTTATATAAATACAAACTACAAAACATTTCCTATCTAAATACATAAATGTCAACTTTAGTTAATAAGTCCCTAAAACATTGTACAACGATTACACAGTTTACTACATTAGCACTGACAACATACAATGCTGCACGATTTAAAACAAAGAGAGAGCTGACCTAAATGTGTCCCTTCAGTGAAACAAAACAAAAGGGCTCTACACACACATTCCACACTGGCATAGACATAAGCAGTCATAAATATTCAAGATTTTGCTTGTCACGCAACCACAGCCACCACTATGATCCCAACATCTTTTTGGTTATACAATCATAATCACCCAACTAAACCCATTGCATGATCTCACACAGACTTAACCACTACGAATACTCAAGACTTGCTTCATCACACGATCATAATCACCAAAATAATCCAAGGTATTATGTCACACAAACATAATCGCTACAGGTAATCATGTTTTGATTGTCACGTGATATTAACACACTACTCACACCTGACTATTCGTCACCACAAATATGAAAGAGTTGACAAAATCTGCGTCCCGAGATCGTATGTAACTATGGAGAACATACGTCATCGTCAATGACGTCAGCTCAAAATCTTGTATTTTTAATGTCCATTCTTGTCTAAATACACTTCCGACGCTCTTAGGCTGCAAAATATGGTGGAAGGCTGCGTGACACATACAAATATCTATAGTGAGCATCCATTTTGCCAGCGGTTATTCAATGCAGTACTTCCATATCGTTTGCTAAGATTCTCTCCCTTTACAACGAGGATGTGCTACAGTTAGAGTCTCTGACAAAATTTAATTAACAAAGTAATATTTTCTATCTTTAAAAATGTTGATGATTGAACAGTGTTTATGAGCTTTGCTTTAACATGGTGCATGTTCGAGCTATCTGAAAATATATTTAAACTGTTCTCCTAAAAGTTCAGAATTCTCTCAGCAAATTATAATACAAATAAAGTGATTTATTTAGTGAAAATAGTTCTTTTCTGTAAAACAAAGGAAATTTTAAAAAAACAAACAAACAAGTTTTCTTGATATTTTCTGAATGTTTTGCTCATTTCGTCAAAGTACATCACGAAAGTAATAAAATGGTTTCTAGAATTGTCTCATGTAATTTTCTGTAAAACATTCTTAATCTTATATTAGCATTTCAAAGCTTTAATTAACTGTATTAATCGCCTCTTCGTCAACAACAATTTTACAATGAACAAATAATGCCCTATCAGCCAGAAGCAAAATTTCCAGGAATGGAGCAGAAAAGTAAGCTTAAGGGCCGGGAGTGAGAGAGTTGGAAGCATAATTATATTTAAACTGAATTATCGACGAGGTCTGAAAATCTAACTTTTGTATATGTCAGCCTTTTAAATAATAAAAATTATGATAATAATATTATATTCCTAATAGCGTGACCATAGCTATTAAACTGGTACATCCTGTCGGCGTTCCTTCCACCTAATTACGTCTCCGACAGCTACCAACGTGTTCCCGCCAAAATATCGCCTTTCCAGTTCATTTCAGTGCACGCTGCGCGCCCGCGCTCTGTGCTGTAAAGCTTCCGCTACGGCTCGCTCTAGCCCGTCAGCAGACACATGCATCTTTCAAGCGCACGCGGGGTGCACGAGGGCGGCGCGTCACTAAGTGCACTCACGTTTTCCCTCCAATGAGAAACATCATGTGACGCGAAAATTGCTTGTGTATGGCGACCTGTACGTGTCAAAGTGTTAGGAAAAAACACAATCTTTATTGGTTCAAGCTCGAGAGGAAAAACGACATGTATTATATTCTAACTGGTTGAGAAATGCTTGCATTGACTGGTGCACTGAAAAAAGATAATGTATCTACCGTTTTTTTTCTCAATCGGTATGCACCTTAAACTTTCTGCTTCAGTCTGGTAGTCAGAACTATCACCTGATCCTGCACGACTCTCTTCTATTAATAAAGAAA
Source organism: Sinotaia quadrata (assembly GCA_028829895.1). NCBI lineage: Eukaryota > Metazoa > Mollusca > Gastropoda > Architaenioglossa > Viviparidae > Sinotaia > Sinotaia quadrata. Next base: position 133,342,389 of record CM054180.1, on the reverse strand, counting down.
AAGTATAACAATGTAACAAATAGAAAATGTCATTAAAACGTTATTTCCTCAACTGTCGGACAGTATAGACCTTAAGTAGGGTTTTGAACATTTCTTTCTTGTTGGTATGGTGCTTCTCTTGTCCTTCAAAAAGACAAACATACATGTACACATATTTGTACGCACGCACACACTCAGACACACACATATACTCAGTGTGAGCGCATACACACATTTGTTGTCGGTTTCTTTTAGATTAGATTTACTTTTGAATTTCAAAGAAATTCTTACTCGAATCATTACTCACGAAATCCTCTAATTCCATGAATCAGAGTTGTGATGAGAAATGGTAAATATGATGCTGGTAACGAGAATTGAAACTTGTCGAGTTGGCGGTGCGAAGTTGTAATCATAAACTGACAACGAGAATTGGTAAGTGTAATAGTTATAACGATAATTGTTAAGTGTAGTGTTGGTTACGAGAATTGGTAAATGTAATAATTATGACGATAATTGTTAAGTGTAGTGTTCGTAACGAGAACTGGTAAATGTAATAATTATAACGATAATTGTTAAGTGTACTGTCGGTAACGAGAACTGGTAAATGCAATAATGGTAACGAGAATGTTGTTAAATGTAATGTTGATAAACAAAACTGATAAATGCAGTGCTTATGTGAGAATACGTAAATATGCATTCAGCCGATCCTTTAATACGTGATATGAATGGCATGTAAGCAATAAGAACAAGTGGATCGAACGGTCTGACATTGTATATATGTACACGCTTTACATATAATAAGTTAATACATACATTATTTTAAGAAATGGATTTGATTTGCAAGTAATTAAAACAGATTAGGTAAATACCTTGACACCTTATTGATTCATTTTAATGTATCCTTCAAGCAATTAAAATGCGTGTTGATTCATTTTAAAGTATCCTTCAAGCAATTAAAATGTGTGTTGATTCATTTTAATGTATCCTTCAAGCAATTAAAATGCGTTTATGTCAAAAAATTCAGACAGCTTCATAAGTCTAACGCCATGCAAGAAATCAAATGACTAAGATGTCAAAACCAGTGCAGATTGCTGGAGACACGTGTAAGTCTATTAAAGAGCTCAGGTTAATATCTTACCAACCCCGAAGCATGATATGTAGGTCATTGCGAATAACCATATAAAGTTAATATCTTTGTGATCACCACAGCATATATGTAGGTCATTGTTATATTAGGCTAAAGTCTTTTCAATCACGGAATCATTATATGTGGGTCGTCGCTAGTAGTCACATGGTGTTAATGTCTCATCAATCCCACAGCCTTAAATGTGGGTCGTTTACAAGTTATAATATTAGGTTAACGTGTTTTAAATCATACGGCAAGAGAAGTAGATCATTGCAAGTAATCACATTAGATTGATTAATGTTCCGTTAATCACGTGACATGGGAGTGTGGCAATGCAGGTAATCGTAATAGGGTAATGTTTTCTTCAGTCATACAGCACCAGATGTAGATCAAGAAATCACATTAAGTTAACGTCTAATTAATCATGCTTCGCAAGATGTAGGTCGTTGTAAATAACGACATTAAGTTATTGTCTAATTAATCACCCTGTACAAGATGTTAAGGTCATTGCCAGTAAATACATTAAGTTAATATCTAATTAATTTCACTGGGCGAGATGTTGGTCATTGCAAGTAACGACATTAAGTTAATGTTAATTAATCACGGGGCGCGAGAAGTAGGTCATTGCCAGTAATCGCATTAGGTTAATGTCCTGAAGCGCCCTTCAGACTTTCAAAGCCCTACAACTATAGTTTACTAAATTTACTTCCAACTTTTCATTGTCACTCTTTGGGGTTTTGCACACTATGGTAAGTCATGATCAAATCTACAGGTTTAGAAAATTTATTTTAATTATTTCCGTTTACCCTATAATGGACTTCAGCTGAACAAACATCCGGTCTGCCTTTCAATGTAACTTTAATGACTGAACTTAACATGCCTGTACCATTTAGCTTTTATAACAGTACATCTTGTATTGTTTGACTTTTATATTGTAATGTTACTGCGCTAAATTAATAGCCCTGTCTCTGGAGAGATTGACAATTATACGAATCTATCAGCAATCAGTGCATGTTCATTCTGTAGAAGAATGTAGGAATCTTTCTGTGTTCATTTTTTGTGTACAAAATTATAGGAATCTGTCACTGCATATTCCTTCTAAAGAAAATATAGGAATGTATGTGTCTATTCATTCCGTGGAAATATATAGGAATCTGTTATTCATATTTATTCTGGAATAAAACGTGGAAATTTGTCACTGTGTATACATTCCGTAGAAGTAAATTGAATATGTTACTGCATATTTATTCTATGCCACAAACAAAAAAAATATATAAATAAAATTTAAGAATCTATCATTGTATTTACCATTCCATTATAACCATATTAGTGTCTGTCATTGCATGTTCATTCTGCAAAATTATTGAAATATGTTAGTGCATATTCATTCTATAAAAAAAAATGGTACAGGAATCTATCACTGCATAATCATTCTTCAGTCAGAAATGTGCTCTTCACATGCCAACTGGTTCAAACTTATCTCCACAAAATGGCGTGGCCCGCAGCTTGATGAAGCAATGCAAGTCTTCGAGGCATTTGTCTTCAGGATGGTTAAGAGCAAGGCGAAAATGCTGGACTCATAGAGTGGCACGTGTCTATGTGCGTCAGAATGACATCATCGTAACGAGTGGGAATTACAGGGATTTATTTCTTCTTAAAAGAAACCGTTCCTTTGTCCAACTGTGCCAGACCTGACGACGTGATGATGAAGAAGAAAGGAGTAGGTTACCACAGCTTCTTCCCAATGGACAGCATCGTACGATTTATGACGAATCTGGTCCGATAATTAAAGTAATTCTCTTTGCGAGTGAAGACTAAAAACATTCGGAAAACAGTACCACCTCACCTTTGCCAAGAAGTTTCATGGAAACGTTTAGGAGAAAATTCATTTAAGTTTGATGACAAAACAACCTCCACTAACTTTTTTAATGCTGTTGTCATTTCTTGACATGAGTCATGGAGGTGTAAGATTGAATTAATGCGGCATTGCAGGACAAGGAAAGAAAGAAAAGTCAATAAAATAAATGGCTATAGAGCTTTTTTTCTAATTTTGAAAGTGACTTTTAAATAAATGACAAAACATAATATTAGTAGGTTTTATGGAAAATATGCCAGTTCAGCCCTTTTACCCACCCAACCACCATTACTACTACGACTTGTAACATCCATCTCCATAATATTACGTCATCTTCTTGTCATATACGTATGCATATTTTTTTTAATTGAGAAAGGTAAATACCAGTGCTATTTGATTACGGTCTTTGAACATTTAGAGCAAATGCATGTTCAATTAATTAATTAAAGAAATCGCTGAACTTTACAGGTATGTTCCAGCTGCAAATGTCAGTTAGAAAGATACGTTTTTTCCCTCTTCGGCAGTGACATCTCTCCTTGCAGAACTACCTCTTGGGCATGCCTAACCTGGTTCTCGATGGATTCCAATACACGTCACCCATTTCAACACAGTCCCATAGAATCTCTAGGGAACCACACAGTCGCAATACACGTCATCCACTGAAGATCAGTCCCACAGACTCTCATGGGAATCACTCATAAGCAGTAAACAAGTATAAAAACGCCCAACAATAATTTGGTCGGCTGATTTATTCCCTGCGGCGCTGATTGTTATAACCTTGACTGTTTCTCCGGGTCTGAATGAACAAACTGGCATGCTGAATTCACGATGGGTTTGAGGGTACCACCGTTTGTCAGGCCGCCAGATCAAATGACAGAAGGGTTTCTACAGATCCCAAAAATAAATTCCAGTCAAGGTGTAAGATGAGTGACAATGGGTCTTGGCTATCCAAAGTATATTTTTTTCCGGAAGTGCGACGAAAATCTTGGGTGCACGTTCTGGCCGCTAGTCAGCTTAGGCGCCCTTCGGTGAGCAGACCGATCTACTCTTTAATTATCGGAGAGCTTAAATTATGACTTTGATGTCTCACTCACTCACTCACTCACTCTCTCTCTCTCTCACGCACACACACACACAGACACATGCATTCCTACTGTCTTCAATCAAATTAATTCACATGAGATCGACAAGCAGAGATGACGTAATACTTGTCCCTCTGACCTAGCGTCTCATTTCGATGAGACAACCGTTCTACGATCTAGCGTTCCTACCGAGGAATGTCTTCAACAACTCGCTGAATAAAGTGGTGTGGTGTGTTGCATTGTTTTCCAGACTCAGATATAACATTTAAATGTACTTTATTTTAAAACTATTTTTCTTCTTATTTGACTAGCAAGAACGTGTACTTTAGTGGAAGGTTGAGGCGTCTTAATTGCGTCAATTCACTCGTCAAAATGATCGTGACGAGGATATATTTAACATTTTATACCACCATGTACAAAAGCAATAGAATAAAAGATACAGATGACTGTAAGAAGCTTCTCAGAACAGCTTGTTAATGACAGTTTATATGTCAGATGACATGAGGTCCAACACGACATTTACCAACTAAAACCGGTTCGTGTCACGTGATTCAAGTCAGTGGATGAGGTAGATGTCAATCAAGTATTGAACAAGAAAAATGTATCTTTAAGAATATTGATCAGCGTCGCGTCTTGCCGGTGCTTAATAAGTTAATGTCATGTCAGTCAGGCAACTGTGATGAGGGAAATGAATTGCTAGTGATTCAAAAGTATAAAAGCCAATGAACTCAGACTAAGTGATGAGTAGTAGTATCATGGCTAGCAAACAATTAAAATAGATTAATGTTATAGCGGTTAGTCGATTAATTTTGATGATGGGCATGCCTGCAGGAAAGATGGATACTTAAACACAATACGTCTCTGACTGCTTGGTGTTTAGCAATACCAGGTCGGGTGAACGAGGTGGTTCCAATCCATTTTGATAGAAAAACATCCTGTTATCGATTGCCCACTTTAAACGTCATGATTACTGCCACAAGACTTCCTTTCTAGATTGTGGCGGAATGGGGTGGGGGAGATATGAAGGAGGGGCATGCTAATATTTTACTATAATCATCGAAGCTATGCTGGAATTCTATTCATTAAAGTTCTGATTGCACTTAATGCTAGGATAATTTGTTATCTTTGTGCAATAATTTGCATACAAGCAAGACTCTGCTTCTATAAGCTGTATTTACAAACGTCGACACAGTGGATACGCTAACCAAAAATGTCGACATTGTGGATATGCTAACCAAACATGTCGACACAGTGGATACGCTAGCCAAACAAGTCGACATGGTAGATATCCTATCCAAACAAATGGACATGTGAGCTTGTACTGATGTTTGCTGCTGCATAAAGCAGCTTTTACAAGTCAACTACTTGTATAATTACTTGTCATTTTAACCTATAAATAATAGTGGTATTACTAAACACATAAAGCGCACAACAACTTATTTATCTCTTTCTAAATAAAAAGGAGACAAAATGTAAACATCTGGTACAAAAATACAGATATGTGTAAGGTAGATAAAAAAAAATACGAGGGCAATCGAAATCCAGGAAAAAGAAACAAGTTTTAGGAATCCAGACAAAATAATACACATTAGGAATCCAGGTAAGAGAATACGTATTAATTTTGGAATCGAGGTAAGTCTACAACTTATGTGGATAATGCTCATTACAGAATAGTGATTAACAGAGAGGGTGGGTGGAAAGAAAACAGTTTCTTATACTTGCACTTGGTGGAAGCGCTTTCTCTGTCGACTTCACATAACACGGAATTGCATTGATATATCATTTCAACTGGCATGTTTACTAAAGAATTTTAGTGACATTAATGGGCTAAACTCTCATTACGATCACAGTCTATGATTACGGTTTAGATTCAGAATCCCTCGAGTGCAAGATGTTCGTTGTTCTGTCCCTGACCTTCAGGCAGTGATGCGAGCTAATCAAATCAGGACGCCAGTTATCCGTGATGCATGTACAAATTTCCTTTCAGTCTCAAACCACTCTGCGAATATCCAATTTTATTTATTGATAAAGACATGAAAATTTGAAAAGGGAATCCTAGTTCTTATCATCTATGTAATCTTTAATTTGGACTTTAAAAATAATCTCAAAGTAACAGAGACATTCTAAGTTTCTAAACGCCACTTCTTAAAATTTGAAACGAATTGTTTGCAGCCTTTATATATTATTTTTTCTTTTTCCTTTGCATTAAATCTTGTATTTCCATTTCGCATTTTACCGCATAAAAATCCAAAAACACGACGGGTCGGAAATGAAGGCTCGGCAATAAATAAAGTAGTGGTCATTATCTCCCCTATACCTACGAAATGGACAAATGCTCTCACTTCCTCCCCATCCTCCCCCCTCCTACACAAACCACCACCACCACCACCACCACCATCTCCGATCCGCTTCTCGACCTCGTCTTGCAGTCGAAATAAATAAATGTGCTTGAGAGGAATCATTTACTAGTTTACATAGCCATGTTTGATTCGACATGTCTTGGGTCACCTAGTGCAAGTATGTCCATCAAAGGAAAGAAATTACTGTCCGGGCTTTTCTGGCAAAATTTTGTTCAAGATTTACGTGTCGATGTCGGCTTCTGGACATAAAACTAACACATGCATTTGGCTCACCGAGACAGATCGAGTTAGTATGGTGCTCACAGAGAAGCAAATGATTAAGTACAGCCATTGAAAATAAGGGAGTTCTTAGCACTGAAGCCTTCTTCTTCAACAGCTCTGATGGTAGAAATAATGATAACACAGAATAGTGAGAGTACTGAGTACGAATATTGTTAGATAAAGTTATATTTGCAGCATATGTCTTACATCAAATAGTCTGTGTAATTTACCACTACCACCAAACCTATGCACTGTGTCTTAGATGAAAGTCTTCGCAATATATCTCTTAGATGAAAGCTTTTGCAATGTATGTCTTAGATGAAAGTCCTTGCACTGTTATCTTTCATTAGATGAAAGTCTTTGCAATGTATGTTTTAGATGAAAGTCTTTGCAATGTATGTCTTAGATAAAAGTCTTTGCAATATATCTCTTAGATGTGTCTTTGCATTGTATCTCTTAGATGTGTCTTTGCAATGTATCTCTTAGCTGGAAGTCTTAACTGTATCTCTTAGATGGGGGGTCTTTGCAATTCATCTGTTAGTTGAAATATTTGCCATATATCTCTTACACGAAAGTCTTTGCACTGAATCTCTTAGATGTGTCTTTGCACTGTATCTCTTAAATGTCTTTGCAATGTATCTCTTAGATGTGTCTTTGCAATGTATCGCTTAGATGAAATCACTGCATTGTATCTCTTAGAATTAGATGTAGATGAAACCGTTTTCGTAATGTATCTGTCGATGAAACTGATTTTGTAATGTATCGTATTTTGTAAACATGTCTTGATTTATTTATTTTTTTATTGATTTTATTTTTTAATTTTTTGGTTGCCATCCTTTTTGGATATCAAGTGTATATATATGCGTGTGTATGTGTGTATGTGCGTGCGTGCGTATGTGTCTACGTGTGTGTATTAAATAGTCATTGTGCACCTCTTTGTCATAATGTGTCTTCTGTGTGCGCGATATTACAAGTCCACCCTTGTTTGTGCTTTATCACTTTTGCGGGTTATATACAATTACAAGCAATTCTCCTCACTGCAGTAATCAGAGGTTTTCTAAAATAACGATTCTCACTGCCTTGTCATAATCTATCCCTTCCTTCGCAATATATTATCTCTGAAAGTTGTTCTCATGACGAGGAAGACTGGCTTCAATGATTACTCTTTCCCATAAAAATTATGATTTACAACGCGAGGTTTTTTGTCTTTCTCCTGTGATTATTTTTTACTTGAAAAATAAACTTGTCGAGAATCGTGCAAGCGTTGCGGGACTTGAGTAAAACCACAATTCGTTGTTTGTTCAAGGTCCTGGTCAGGAGCGATACTTTATCAAGCTTTACGCCATCCAGTTCAGTCAAGTGCAAATGTAAATGTCTTTACTTAATACGCAGTGATACGACTGATAAATGAAGTTCTAAGAATGGACTACGCTTCCCTAAGCTTGACAAATAATTAATTAACGAGTGCTAATAATTAATGTTTGGTTTCGTGAAAAGCAAAAACGTGTCAGTTGGTAAACATTTCATGCAAATTGCCATTCCTGTCAAGTGCTAGAGTGTGGTGTAGAGTCAAGTGTGAGATCTGGCTTTGAACTTTGAATTTTAGAAGTATCTATAATGGTTTATTTCCAAATTCTAGAACGTGGCTTTGAACTTTGAATTTTAGAAGTATCTATAATGGTTTATTTTCAAATTCTAGAACGTGGCTTTGAACTTTGAATTTTAGAAGTATCTATAATGGTTTATTTCCAAATTCTAGAACGTGGCTTTGAACTTTGAATTTTAGAAGTATCTATAATGGTTTATTTCCAAATTCTAGAACGTGGCTTTGAACTTTGAATTTTAGAAGTATCTATAATGGTTTATTTCCAAATTCTAGAACGTGGCTTTGAACTTTGAATTTTAGAAGTATCTATAATGGTTTATTTCCAAATTCTAGAATGTGTCTCTTGGGGTGGATGGGTGTTAAAATAATTACTAAAATATAGTTTTCTTGTGAAGTACTGAAGTGTGGCGTTCTTGTCCAAAAAATGATTGTGCACTTTTATGAAAGGTGTGTGTGTGTGTGTGTGTGCGCGTGTGTGTGTCTCCGTGTCGCGTGTGTGTATGTGTGTATGTGTGTCTCCGTGTCGTATGTGTGTGTGTGTGATTTACGTGCCAAGTGTTTGACTTTCTTTCCAACTGCCAGTGTTTGGCTTTTGTGTCAGGTTTTGGAATGTGACTTGACGTGCTGGTGTAAACATAATAGTGTTCATATCAGTTGCATGCTGTGTTGCTTTCCTTGTAGGTATTTGAATGTCACTTATCAAATGCCAGTGTGTGTGAAGCGATAAAATGTGGATGTCTATGAAATGCCTTTATGTGGCTTTGAAGTCTAAATGATATGTCCGTCTTGTGAACATTTCATCTTACCATGAGGTGGGAAAGGAGCTTCCTGTCAAGTTAGTACAATGAAGTATTTCATGGATACTTTTCAAGTGCTGGATTGGGAGATGTAGATACTCGGCAAGGGATGGAGTATGTTACTGATCGGATATGTTTCATGCGCGCTGGAGTGTGCGTTGTTTAATAGATATGTTTCATGCGCGTTGGAGTGTGCGTTATTTAATAGATATGTTTTAAGCGCTGAAGTGTGAGTTGTTTAAAAGATACTTTTCAAGCGTTACAGAGTGAGTTATGCAATGGATACGTGTCAAGTGTTGGAGCATGGTTCTGACGTCGTGTACTGGAGCATATCTTCGCTGCTGTATAACGAAACCATGACATTGGTGTCAAGTGCTGGAATAGGTGTGACCTCTCTGTCAAGAGCTGCAGCGTTGCTTTCTTATCAAGTGATGGTGTATGCTTGTTCTATCAGTTGTTGGATTGTGATAGTGCCGCTAAGCGGTAGTTGCGACAGTTATATAAAGTGCTGGAGTGTAGCATATCTGCCAAGTATTGGAGTGTGATACTGAAGCATGATTTTGATATGCGATATTTCTACCAAGTGCTTTTGTGTGGCATTGCTCTCTGATGCTGCAATATGATATGTCTACCAAACGCTGGTGTGTGACTTTGCTGTCTGATGCTGAAATATATTTCTATCAAATGCTGGTGTTTGGCATTGCTGTGATGTGCGTTAGCGGATATTTGCATGCATTTCTATTTATATTCTTTTCTCTTTATAACCTTATTATTTATAGACCATACACAATGTTTCATTATTATTTGTTCTGTATAATGGTGTTGTACATTTTCTCTCTTTCTTCAATTTATATATATATATTTGTATTTTGTTTTCGTGTTTAAGTGGTGCTCTTTAGGATGGAGTTAGGGGATGTTAAATGAAACTTTAAGCACGGCCGCCATTGAGCCAAGGAAGAAAAGATCTGCTTTTAAGGTTTCACTCATGCGTTAGCGATCCTGCCTCAGTTTCGACAATTATTTGACAAAAATTAATTACTCGCAGACCTATTCATTGTAACTCTGCCTGCTACATTTCTGCTACAGATGAATATGTCAAATTGATTTAATAAAATTTCGACACTAAACCATAAACATACAAAATCGCTTTTTTGAAGGTTTCTACTTTTCTCTCATTTCCATTTTGTTAAAGCTACAATGGTGTTAACTTCGGTAAAGTTGCAACTTGAAGACTGCCTACCAGTCGTATTTATTTACCCGATGTTCAAGTTGACGAAATCATCTCTGCTGCGTCTCAAGACAAGGATCCATTGACAAACGTTCAGTTACATTTACTATCTCCGTCCACGTGCAAAATAACAAACAAAGAAAAGAAAAAGGCGCTGAATACGATTGAGACTAAATGTCATAATTACCAATCCATTCATTCAGAATTGACAAGATGTGAGTGCAAACGACCTTAACCCCATTCACCTTTCACCGGTCCCACTTTGCCAGTTAGAGTCGCTCCCATGCAGTGCCGTAAGGGAAAGATAGCCACGTCTGGCAAAAAAAAAAAATAATTCTTTGTAAAGGCTGGCACTTTGGGACGTGCAAAGGGCCGGGGCGGAGATGTCAGAGGCGTCGTGTTAAGCGTCGTGGGAGCTGTTAAAGCGACGAGGGACACGTCGGCCACAGACACTAGTGCCGAAAGGTTTATGGCCGCTAGATGGCGCGTGACATTGGATTAGTGCTGCAACTATTATTTTAGTATGTTTGCCGTTTCGCTAGACGGCACTAGACATTGGAACTAGTGCTGTAACGATGCTGCTTGAATGTTTGCCGTGTCGCTAGACGGCACTAGACATTGGAACTAGTGCTGTAACGATGCTGCTTGAATGTTTGCCGTGTCGCTAGGCGGCACTAGACATTGGAACTAGTGCTGTAACGATGCTGCTTGAATGTTTGCCGTGTCGCTAGATGGCACATGAAATAGGAGATAATGATGTCTGATGTTCCAGGGATATTTATTTTTTCGCTAGACTTATCCTTATATGGGTGCTAGTACTGTTGGATGTCCCTAGAATGTTGACCGTGTTTGCTGGATGGCACATGAAATAATAGCAATGGTAGTACATTGATATCAAAAGGTTTATGTCATTGTATCACTAGATGACGCATGAGGCTGAAGCAATGGATCTATATTCTCTCCTTAGGTTTACCTTGTCGATGGGTGACTAGCGAATGATGAGTTATTGTTGTATGTTGCTGTCAGAACACGTTTACTGCATCACTAGATGCTACTCACAGTTGGAAGTATAATTTCTCGTTACTGCATCACTAGATGCTACTCACAGTTGGAAGTATAATTTCTCGTTACTGCCAGAAGGTATGATGTAGTCGATAGTAGGTGCATGAAAAAGGGAGACCATTGCTCTTCATTGGTGGCAGAATTTTAGGTTTACTATGACAGTTTTTGGCGCATGAAATGGGAGTAACTGCTGTTCTTTGCAGGCAGAAGATTTACCCTCTCTCTCTCGTGCGTAAATAGAAGCGATTGCTGTTTGCTGACCATCCGATAAAAACGGTTGCTTTTCGATTTTGTCAGAAAATGTACAGCTACAATTTCTAGCGAATGATTTAGGATCGATTGGTATCTATTTCCTGTCAAAGGTTTTGTAATATCATTAATTGAAATAAGAAATTAGAACTCATGCATATCATTGTAATGTCTTTGCTGAACATATGTTTTCAGTGTCAACAATAAACAGATGAAACAATCGCCAATTGCTTTAACTTTTTATCAGTGCCATTAGTTATCATGTAAAAAGGGAGTTTATGAACGTTTATATATTATCTAAAAGGATTACCGCACTATTAGTGGATATGATCTATATAAGCAAATGGTATTTCGTCACTGTCTAGGAATTTAAAGTGCCACTTGTTTTCAAATAAAGCAGGAATAAATTAGCCAATTACTTCAGAATGCTAACTGCGTCATTAGTTAATGCATTAAATTGTGTGCCTGGTGGCATAGTTTACAAGCAATAGATATCACTTGAAAGATAAGCTGTAATTATGAGGTTTACGGTATGATTAATTTCATGTAAAGTCAGCATTTTTCTTTCATGCTGACTGTCAGAGGAGTTCTAGGCAAATTATGCCGATTAACTAAACATTTTTAAAATTAATATTTCTTCTATTATTATGATAAATATGGTACCTTTAGCTAGATTGCGTACCTGTGGTGTAATAGGTGTTTACGACCTATTAAGATGTAGGTCACTCGAAAGGGTGAAGGAGGGGTAAAGAGGGATGGCAGGATGGAAGAAACGCTGGATACGAGACGCCCATATTTAGTCATTCGCGTTCCGTGTCTTGACATGGTAGAATCTGCTACTGACCTAGAGACCATTCATATATATGTACCAATGACCCATGTTTGCAGATGCACATTCATCGCACTCACTTATCCAGGGCTCAATTTCTTGCATTCGTTGATACTGAGCATGAATTATGAGAGTGGTGAATATGACTGACTTCTTGTCAATAAAATATTGTATATATTATTGATAGAATGTTGTGTGAAATATTTATGTGATTTGATAAATGATTGTGTGAACTAATGTATCTCTTCTCACAGAAGTTAAGTGGCGTTAGAGATGACTGCACTTATATAGGAATGTTGAGACGGCATAAACACGTGTATACACCATGCTCATGTGGTTTGCAGCCAGTGTCTGTCTTCTTTATTCAGGCAAGGCCCACGCGTCCCTTCTATAGACACATTACATAACTGTATCCAGAATCTTCGACGCGCTCTCCAAGCACACTGTAGAGAATCGTCCTGAATTTCACATGCTTTATCAAGCACATCAAGAGGAATGTTCTTAAATTTCCGTGTGCATTCACTCAACACGCCACAAGGAACATTCAAAATAATGTTCATGAATTCTCAAGGCCAAGCTCAAGTCACCAATTCTGCCGATTTGGCTCTCAAATAGAATTCACAAAATCAACTTACAGCAACACGCTCTACTGATAAATTGACGACAATGCTGGATTCACACACCACCGTGACCAAGCAGAGTACAGTAGCTACTGTGGATGACGTGACAACAGAAAAAGATATGCTTTCTTATAAGCTAACAATCGCATTTAAGACTGGACTCTAGTTATGTTCAAATTCAAATTGATTGAATAGAGTACGAAGCAAAGTTGTGTGTTCGGATCTTGGAGAGGCCTTCTCATTGTTTCTGTACTATCCAGTGTGTGTGTGTGTGTGTGTGTGTGTGTGTGTGTGTGTGTGTGTGTGTGTGTGTGTGTGTGTGTGTGTGTGTGTGTGTGTGTGTGTGTGTGTGTGTGTGTGTGTGTGTGTGTGTGTGTGTGCGTGCGTGTGTGAGTGTGATGGTGGCAGGCGAGTACATATAGTTTTTGTATACATGTATGGAGTATTCGGGTGTGAGCATGTTTGTCTGTGTGTGTGTGTGTGTGTGTGTGTGTGTGTGTGTGTGTGTGTGTGTGTGTGTGTGTGTAGAAATTCAGAACACTGCATTGAAACTTCGAATGTCCTTCAACTGTATATTACATAATAATTAACTAAACCATAAACTTGATTAACATGAATACAGGGAGTAAGCGCTTAAGGCACTGCTTGTAATCTGACAGTGTATACAATGGATTTGACTACACGCTTAGTGCATACGTTTTACACAATAACTTTGGAACAATCTTAGGCACTGCTTGTAATCTGACAGCGTATACAATGGATTTGACTACACGCTTAGTGCATACGTTTTACACAATAACTTTGGAACAATCTTAGGCACTGCTTGTAATCTGACAGCATATACAATGGATTTGAGTACACGCTTAGTGCATACGTTTTACACAATAACTTTGGAGCAATCTTAGGCTCATTTGCAAAGTCATGATTACACACCAGAGTCAAACAAACAAACACACTGATGAACGCAAGTGGTAGACGTGAGCAGAAAATAGCAGTCACTCTGTGACACAGGATGCGTGTTCCCTGCAAACATGTGGCGATAACACAAGACTGTTGGGTACTCTCTCTCCTAGCTAGAAAAGTAGCTTTCCAATTTCTTCCTTCGTTCGGATGGCTGTTATTTTTTTTTTGGTATACTTGGTCCATTTGTTCTTCAGTGTGTATCTCATTGTTTACATTACTCACAACAGCATTGCTTGCGTCTGCTCTGGATCTTAATCCACCCCTCAGGGAATCTAATGCCACATAGAGCCCCTAACAAGGTCCTCAAGGTTTGCACAGAAACAAAGCGTGTTAATGACTGATACCTTGATTTCTCACTATTTGTGCTGCTAGTGCATTCAGGGCCGATCACCGTTTGGACTCAGCGCTGTTATAAACAAGACAAGAACAGCAGCAAGAATGATGTTGACAGCGACTACGTTGATGATGACAACCTTGTCTCTATCTGCTACTAATATTACTACTATGATGAGTGACTATCATAATGAATACTAGTTTTGCTACCACTACTCCTACTACTAAAACGGCAACGATGATGACGATGGCAACATCATTGGCTATTACTATTTATCACTGATTACTACTAGTACTATTCATTTGAAAACAACAATGACGACTATGATAATAATGACGACCTCGACGACGATGACGGCGGTGATGATTGTGGGCAGGTTTTGTGGTGGTGTCTGTATTTATAGTAATGAGGATAATGATAATTAGGGTCAGTTAAGATCAATTATAGTAAACCTGGCGAATTTTGCGAAACACCTATGGGATCAGTAAGTCTGGGCCACAAGGACAATCAACTGATTTTTAACTGGCAGCATCATCTTCCAGAATGAGACTTCTCTCTTTTTAATTTCTAACCCTTTCGGGCTCCTATAGATTTTAAAGCAAACTCACGTTTTACATGACTTTTAAACCACACAAGGCCTCATTTCAACAATGCTGGAAACAAATTTAATCTAATTCGACGCTTTTTTCCAGTCGGTCCGCCATGCAGCCATCAACCGGTCACTCGGGAATTAGGCGGTACTTTGTGACGTTGCCTCCCTTTGCCCTATGGTTTTAGTTACTTCCCTTTTCTAGTTGGATTGAGCGTGTCATATTCACGATATGTCACCCCAAGTGCAAGCTGGGGTAAGCCAGAAACGAGAAAGCCCACACAGAAAAGCACCAGACATCCTTTAATATAAAAAATACATAATTTTGTGGGGGTAAAGGAAAGGAAGATTTACAAAAAGTAAAGAAAGTAGTAGATGTAGGCAGAGAAAAAGCTTTCGCAAGAAAGTGATGTATTTATTGAATGTCATGGAAGTAAGCCTATTTGGACGTGTTTAGATTCAGTACTCATGCGGTCGCTCTATCGATTATATCAGGGGTACCCTTACCAGAGAGGAGGGTTTTTTTTGTTTTGTTTTGTTTTTTTACGAAAACAATCGGAAGATATGTTTGTCGTTGCAGGTTGATTTTAGACTCCTAATAAATTATTTTTTAAAAATCTAATTTAAAATATGATGAACACTACGTGAACCTTTTAGAAGGACAGTAAGAAAAACAGCGTTTTGTCTTGTGTTCTCTTTAAGAACAATATTCAGACTGTGTTATGTACGTTATGTTTACTTGAGAATTATCCGTACTGTTATGTGTATGTCATGTTAGAAAAACAAATCACAAACTGTGACATGTAGGTTATACTTAGTTTAGAACATTATACAATCTGTGATACGTAGTTTTACTTAGTTTAGAACATTATACAATCTGTGATATGTAGTTTTACTTAGTTTAGAACATTATACAATCTGTGACATGTTTCTTATGTACACTTTAAGAATAATACTCAGATTACGATATGTATATTAGGTTCACTTTAAGAATATTACACTAACTGTGACATGTAAGTTATGCTCACTTTAAAAATAAAATTCAGATTATATGTACGCTAGGTTCACATTAGGAACAATACGCTAAATATGACATGAAAGTTACACTCACTTTAAGACCAATACTCATGACTACACTTACACTTACTTTAAGACCAATACTCATGACTAAACTTACACTTACTTTAAGACCAATACTCATGACTATGAAAGTTACACTCACTTTAAGACCAATACTCATGACTATGAAAGTTACACTCACTTTAAGACCAATACTCATGACTATGAAAGTTACACTCACTTTAAGACCAATACTCATGACTATGAAAGTTACACTCACTTTAAGACCAATACTCATGACTATGTAGTGTACGCACCATTAAAGACAATGCGCAGGCAGCGATATGGCACAGACGCTGTGCCTCAGTGCAGAGTCACTGTATTATCTAAGGTATAAGTGATAATGGACGGTTAGGTGACTGGTTCGATGAAAGGACTTGCTTGCAGTCAAGCATACAGTCAGTTCATGTTGTACTCAGTAGTTTGCAGTCTCAAATATGAGAGAAAACTTCTTAGGTCATAAATGTGGTAGCCTTCACTTGTGATAGTGACATACATTAGAAAAGGGTAATTTTCAAGTGAAGACAACTCTGTCACACTTACTGATAATGATAGTAGAAAAGGGTAATTTTCAAGTGAAGACATCTCTGTCATACTTACTGACTATCCATTTCGTTCAGTTACATCTGTTGTATCATTCTATTCTGGTTTTGTGACGGGTGTAAAAGAAAAAAGAAAACCATTTACAGTCTGAAGAATTAAAAACGCTACTATATATTTATTTTAAAGGCAGTTTACAGTCTGAGATAAATGGTTAGTTGGACATGTTAAGTTCATTTGGAATATTGTATACGATACAAGGTGGTGGTAGTGTTACCGGTAATCTGAAAAGAAATCCATTTATTAGTGAACATTATCTGGAAATTAATCGCTCTTCGATATATTAACCCTCTCCACACTGCTGACAGAGTTTCGTCCTCTTACTTCGAGACTCCGTGTTTGTTCTCTGCGAGTATTTTTTTCTTACAACACATAGCGCGCATTAATCTTTTCTTACAACACATAGCGCGCATTAATCTTTTCTCACAACTCGAATGGCAGTAAGTAATCGTATCGCACTAACGTAGAGAAATCTTTTCTTACAGCACTAGGCCGAAAAATCTTTTCTTACAGCACTAGGCCGAAAAATCTTTTCTCATACCAGTAGACTGAAAAATCTTCCCTTAGAGCACTAGACACAAACAATTTTTCTTACAACATAAGTCAATTATTTTTCTTCAACACTAGACACAAAAAACAACATTAGACACAGTAATCTTTTCTTACAGCACTAGACACAAAAAATCTTTTCTTACAGCAATAGACACAAAAAATATTTTTTTACAGCAATAAACACAAAAAATATTTTCTTACAGCACTAGACACAAAAATTTTCTTATTACAGGACTAGACAAAAAATATTTTCTTACAGCACTAGAAGTAACTAATAGTTCCATTAAGGACAATACAATAGACGTATCTAACAGCTCTAAAACAATGATGAAAAAATAACCAGCAATAGAAGTTATAGTAATGGCAATACTGTAGAAGTATTAAAAGTACAAGTTGTAGTAATGGCAATACTGTAGAAGTATTAAAAGTACAAGTGGTAGTAATGGCAATACTGTAAAAGTATTAAAAGTACAAGTTGTAGTAATGGCAATACTGTAGAAGTATTAAAAGTACAAGTTGTAGTAATGGCAATACTGTAAAAGTATTAAAAGTACAAGTTGTAGTAATGGCAATACTGTAGAAGTATTAAAAGTACAAGTTATAGTAATGGCAATACTGTAGAAGTATTAAAAGTACAAGTTATAGTAATGGCAATACTGTAGAAGTATTAAAAGTACAAGTTGTAGTAATGGCAATACTGTAGAAGTATTAAAAGTACAAGTTGTAGTAATGGCAATACTGTAGAAGTATTAAAAGTACAAGTTATAGTAATGGCAATACTGTAGAAGTATTAAAAGTACAAGTTGTAGTAATGGCAATACTGTAGAAGTATTAAAAGTACAAGTGGTAGTAATAGAAACAATGAAGACAAGTAACAGTTAGAGAAACGTTGTATAACTAAAGAGAAAACTTTATTTCAGAGTGAATGAAGTAAGTTATATCGAACAAATACTGTATAATGTACACATTGCATATGCATATGATAATTATTATAATTAATATAATAGGAATTCTTTATACAAATAATAACTGATTCGTAGCATATATATATTTGATTAAAATGGGTTCTAATTTTTTAATCTGAAACAGTTTATATACCATTAAATCTGTTACTTATATGTAAATGTTAGCTATGTACGTATATCTCAGAAATTATAAGCAAAAAAACCCATTTATAGCTAATAAAGCACTAATAGAAAAGTTTGTAATTTCGACATTTAAAAAATAAAATTATCTATTACAAATTATTTCATTTCGATATCAATCATTTGTATAGTTGATCGTTACGATCTCAATAATACCCGTGGCATAGCAGATACGAACACATTTTATCGACAATACATCTGTTTCTTTTATTATAATGCAACAATGTTGTAAGATGATAATATAGAATGAGATTATAACGATAATGATGTGAAAGAAGTTAATACTTTAAATGTTACAAAAATACACCCATAGAGTACGATTCGTATCGAAAAGTGAACAATGTATGGCAATATATTAGTGTGACTGTATATCCTCGACAAGGAAAGACCACGCTCTTTCGAGTGCAGACGCGAGTTGCATGCCCCTGAAAGGGAAAACTCGCACCGTGGCGTGCTCAGTCCACCAATTTGACAGCTTGCAGACGATAAAAAGGGGAGACAAGTACAGAAGAAATTGCATTCTGGCTCAATGACTGATGAGTTATGAAGCGAATAAAATGGACGAAGGCGCTGTGCGCAGAAAAGAAAAAAAGAATGATCGAAACTAAATAGATTTATGTAATTATTATTAATCGTGTTTTCTGACTTTTATCCGACGAATTTCAAACAAACAAAAATATAAATATCTTCAGACATCACCAGAGTTGTTAGTGACTTTTAGAATTTTAGAAGTAAAAGTTTCAGTACTGCACACAGAGCAGTCTACAGAGGAATAAAAAAATATAATAACCAGATGATAATAAACTAGTAATATTTTATGTAATTGCGAATGCTTAGATCATAGTATATAAAAGTATTAATAGTAAACCAAGGCAAAAAAAGGCAACAACAATAAAAAAGATAGGGGAAAATGACAAATCCAATAAAAAGGAACTAACTACAAATATATCAGTGGCATATCAGAGAGATATATAAATCAAAATATAATGTCAAACAGGCAAATCAAAATATAATGTCAAACAGGCAAATCAAAATGTAATGTCAAACAGGCAAATCAAAATGTAATGTCAAACAGGCAAATCAAACTATATGTCAAACAGGCAAATCAAAATGTAATGTCAAACAGGCAAATCAAAATATAATGTCAAACAGGCAAATCAAAATATAATGTCAAACAGGCAAATCAAAATATAATGTCAAACAGGCAAATCAAAATATAATGTCAAACAGGCAAATGAAGATGCTATGGCAAATCGAGGCACAATCGACGTAGTCCTCTGATGGAACTGACCACTTCATGTTTTCAGTTATTTGTGATGCTAATCTGGGTATTCAGTAATTTATTTGTGAGGCTAATCTGGGTATTCAGTAATTTATTTGTGAGGCTAATCTGGGTATTCAGTAATTTATTTGTGATGCTAATCTGGGTATTCAGTAATTTACTTGTGGTGTGCTCTGTGATTGTTTTGCTGGGAGATGGGCAAGATGTTAATTTTCCACCACCACGAGCGGCATGTGACCTTAGGCTTAATCCCCCAAAGCACACCTTCTTGCTGGCCACATGAGTTGGAAAGAGGGAAGATAGATAATGTAGAATTGAAGAGCGATAGTCTAGAATATGGCTCTGAGCCCCCTGATACTTACTTCCAGATATATTAATTAATTACAGATAATAGATTACAAGACATAGTATGTGAGTCACGCCAAAATGAGTGGTATAAGTGTCAATATTAAAATATAATTAAGAGAATTAATAAGATAGAACAGTGGTTACATATAGTGAATAGTCTGGTGGTTATAATTAGAGTTTATAAATGCATCATCATCATGACCATTTAGGGTAGTAAGAGATAATCTGCTTACACTTCACCACTGTTATACTTGTGTTTCGTTCATATAAGTATCAGTATGACAGAAGCTCTTATAGAAACTCTGAGAGAATTTTGATAGAAGATGTACAGTAAAAACCACTTAAAACTCAGAATTCACCTGACATGGTGTCTAAGGTTCTAGTGGTCATTGCATTGGATGCACACATTAAATCGTGGTCTCTTCTGGCCCATGGGATGTTCTACTCTGGTGTTGCTTCTCGACTCAGCACTCATTGAAAGTCAATGTTGGAATACATGTATTGATCTTCAGTAAAAGTACATAGGCTAAGAATTTGTCCACATATGTTCTCTGACAGAACACTCTTGGGTACTTGGTCATCATATTGTCTAATAACTTGAGTGAAATGCTTAGCTAATCAAATTGTAGTTAAGGCTAGGGACAAATGTGTATATAATATTTAGTTATGCAAACAAAACCACATACCGTCAGCAGTAATAAACACAGAGGATGGTTTCTTGCTGAGTCAGTAACCTGCAACAATGGTAATATGCTTATAGCTTATTAATGCTGGGAGCCAAAGAACATGTTGTCTCTATGGTCAGTTGCATTGGACTGATGAATAACAGGTAGGTTTCTGGTACATTAGTTGCATGTGTTTGAGCTGAGGTCTGAATGGTTCATTCAAAGTGAGTCAGATATTCTGTAGCCTTGGGGTAAGGGCCAATCGTCCTGGAGTTATGTTGATTGTAGCCTCTTTTTAGAGGACAAGTGTGGACTATATAATATCATTATGTGATATGTTCTTTTGTCCTTTAGTTTTACTTTGAAAGTTTTGAACCTTGAAACAAAAGTGTTTGTCTTTTTGTTTCACTAGTCAAATGACATTGTGCCATTATATGCTAAAAAACTTCTCTCATACTGATACAGTGAATACAATTGTGACGACCTAGATAATGGTTATGGTTATTATTGTTAATTAACCACCCATAACTAATTACAAGTGATGAGAATCTTAATTTATTTTATTAATATTTTTCCAGAAGACACCATTCATCCCTCTCAGTTGACATATGTTTAGTTTTCTGTACTGAGTTACTAATGACAGTGTTGAAAATACACGTCTCGTTTTGAGTTCTGATGTACTAATGACAATGTAAAAAAACGCACGTGTCTCGTTTTAATTTCTAATGTACTAATAATGACAATAAAAAAAATGAGCATGTGTGCAGTTTTGAGAGCTGAGTTATTTTTTATGAATGACAACGTTAAATACTGTGGAATGTTTAGTTGTCTGTGATTATGTGTCATTGACAATATTAAAAAAAAAAGGGATGTGTTGAGTTTTGAAAGTTGATGTGTCATTGACAATGTTAAAATATGTGTATCAAGTTTTGATTGCTGATGTGTCATTGATAATGTAAAGATAGGGATGTGTTGAGTTTTGAAAGTTGATGTGTCATTGACAATGTTAAAATATGTGTATCAAGTTTTGATAGCTGATGTGTCATTGATAATGTAAAGATAGGGATGTGTCGAGTTTTGATAGCTGATGTACCATTGACATGCAAAGAAAGATGTGTGTCTAGTTTTGATAGCTGATGTACCATTGACATGCAAAGAAAGATGTGTGTCTAGTTTTGATAGCTGATGTACCATTGACATGCAAAGAAAGATGTGTGTCTAGTTTTGATAGCTGATGTACCATTGACATGTAAAGAAAGATGTGTGTCTAGTTTTGATAGCTGATGTAGTAATGACAGTGCAAAGAAAAAGGGCGTGCTTAAATAATGAGGACTATGTGAAGAAAGGGCACGTGTTATGATGTGTCTGCTGATGTGTTAAAATCGTTGAAAACATAAAAGAAACAAAAAAAAACCCTCCCAGATATACTGTTTTGCGCTGAGTCATCAGGACAATATAATGAAAAGTCGTATCTGAAACATTACAGAAATGACATTGTATTTGTATAAGCTTTGTATAAGTCTCGCTGACAACCATAAAGTTAACTAGCCACATATTCCCGGGTGATAAATAACTAGTCATATATTTTGAAGTTATAAGTAACAAGTCATATACTTCGGAGTGATAAGTAACTAGTCATCTATTTCCGAGTAATAAATAACTAGTATATTCCGAGTGGTAAATATCTAGTCATATAATTCCGAGAGATAAATAACTAGTCATATACTTCCGAGTGATAAATAACTAGTCATGTATTTTGGTAGGCGAGGTGAATCCCATTCGTCCAGAAACTACCCCCTCACACCCCCTCCCCAAGGCTCCGATGATAACTTGTACCTTTAGCGCAGTTATGTCACTGAAAGATAGAAAGGCAAGGCACTTGGGATTTGCAGTTCAAGCGATTACTATCGGCTTAAATAACAAGCCTTAAACTTTCATAGAAATGCTATATTTTATTTTATTTGTTTTTTCTGCATTTGACAATTTGAGGTGAGTTGAGTCCCTTGGCCAGGACGTCTTCTTGACGAAAGATTTACGCTCCATTAGTTCCTCTAACGCTAAGATGGATTTTTCTTCTATTTTCTTCCTGTTTATTATTTCTGAGTGATTCGTTATGTTAACGATTCAAGACAGAATATTTATTTCATTTAAGCCAAATAAATATGGGTAGGAGAATTTTTAGAGAAATAAAAGCATGTCAAATCTAATAAAATAAGGAAAGAAATTTCTTATAAAAGCAAAAATTGACAAATAGGACAAGGATTCAACCTTCTTCTAATTTATGTTACTATTTTTAAAATAATGTATTTTAATGAATTTAGTTGTATTTAATAAACATCATATGTTATTTTATAGAATGTTTTGAATTTATCTAATTATTTTTTATCCCTTTGTTACTCAGTCTTTTTTTCCACCTGACTGTCTCTCCATCTATCAAGCCGTTTGTCTCTCTATATATCAAGTTGTCTGTCTCGTTATAGAAAGATCTATAAATCTTTCTCTCTCTCTACTCTCTCTCTCTCTCTCTCTCTCTCTCTCTCTCTCTCTCTCTCTCTATTTATCATGTTGTCTTTCAAATATATGCATCGGTGCGTTTGTGTGTATGGTGAAAAGCAGAGGGTTTTGTGAGAAAGAACAGTTACTTAAGAAAGGGCATTATATTCTATAATAAAAAGAATAGAACATTATATATATGGAAGTATTCATGGCATTAATGTATGAAAGTGGCAAGGAAGAACATGGTATTGATGTAAGAAACAGGCAGGTTATTATAATAGGAAGAAAAGGGTATTGATGTGGAATCAGGCAGATTATTATGATAGGAAACAAAGGGTACTGATGTAAAAAAAACAACAAACAGGCAGGTTATTATGAAAAGAAGAACATGGTATTGATGAAAGAAACAGTCAGGTTTAATGATAGGAATAACAGGGTATTAATGTAAGACCCAGGCAGGGTATTATGATAAAAAAAAGAGCAGGGTATTATGTTCTACATGTTGAGAGCAAAATGTAAGACAGGGTCCGGGTATTTCGTGTGGAAAATAATCGGAATTAATTACAGAAAAACATTCTATTATGTGTGGGAGAATGGGAAGGGGTTTTTGTAGGAATCAGAAAGGTCGTGATGCCGTGTTGTTTAAGAAAGAGGCAGCATATTAAGTAAGAAAATAAAAACAGATTGTATTTATTGAAAGAGTAAATAGACTGAGAATGAAGTCGATAGTTTATAAAATTACAAAGAAGCAGATGGTTAAAGTTACAGAGAAAGTAAGAATGGTGTTCACTATTTCTTTAATAGGCACAGTTGTAATATTTACAGTGAGCAGTAATTAGGGCTGATTTCAGAAACAGATTGTAATGTTTACACAGTAAAGCAAGAATGAGATCGAATATTTACAGAAATATAAACAGGCTGTAAAAGTTACACAGTAAAGCAAGAATGAAGTCGAATATTTATAGAAATATAAACAGGCTGTAAAAGTTACACAGTAAAGCAAGAATGAAGTCGAATATTTACAGAAATATAAACAGG
The DNA here is from genome assembly GCA_028829895.1 of Sinotaia quadrata. Lineage (NCBI taxonomy): Eukaryota > Metazoa > Mollusca > Gastropoda > Architaenioglossa > Viviparidae > Sinotaia > Sinotaia quadrata. The sequence goes on along the minus strand of CM054180.1, from coordinate 133,318,204 downwards.
CTGTAAAAGTTACACAGAAAGCAGGAATGGGGTCAACTGTTCACATAATTATAAACAGGCTGTAAAAGTTACACAGAAAGCAGGAATGGGGTCAACTGTTCACAGAATTATAAACAGGCTGTAAAAGTTACACAGAAAGCAGGAATGGGGTCAACTGTTCACAGAATTATAAACAAAACGATATTTACTCAGTAAACAAGAAGTGAGGTTGGCCTCTCTCCAGAAAAAAAAAAGAAAAAAGATTGTAATATTTACACAATAAGCAAGCAAGCACGAATAAAGTCGACCCTGGACTGAGAAGGGAACAAAGTGCTTGAGCTAGAAAGTAGAGCAACTGCAAGTAAACAGTGATGCTACTTCAGTCACATGTTTATTTATCTGATTTCAGTTTCTCATTGGTTTCTTTCTTTCTGTGATTTTGTAGACGGCTGCAATCACCGAAATAGAAATGGTATGTTATAGGAGGACGACATATGGTGCCATGGTTCTGGAGAGTGAATGTTTGAGGTGGTGATTTGGGGATGAAATCTGATGACCTATTCCTTCCGATTGCTAAAGGTCGCGAGATGTGTAGCGTGAGCGGATTGTAGCACACGGGGCTCGATTTATCGTCCTAATGACGGACTATTCAATAAGCTACGGCTTTGAACTGGAGAGTGGTTAAGGATCACCGTTGTGGTTATTCACCGTTATTCGAATCGTTACATGACTTCGAGGTACGTTTCCTACCCTGCACCACTGCATGAGCAAATAGGTTTCGAATTCTATATGTGTTTTATTTTACATGCCGTTACATAGAGGTCAAAGAGCACAAGTATGGGAAAGACGAAAACGGAAGATCGATGTGCGCATGAATCCCCGGCTTTACCTCCATTGCTGCGATTAGAACTACTTCATTTGTACTGGTGCATGTCGACATTATGTGCATTTGTAAAAATCCGCATTTCACAGAAGCATTAAAGAGTATTTGTGCAGCTCATTTGGAAAGTTTGAAATCAAATTTTTTTTCACCCCACCCACACTCACAAGCAGTCACAGCATACCACCCTCCTCCCTCCACTCATGGGACAGAATGACCAGAAGACACTTAATGTCAGTCGCAGCGCATTGGAAGACATTTTAATTTTGTGCCAGGAAGTCACATTAATGACTTTCGCTTACATGAAGTGATTCATTTACTGCTTAACAGGAACGCACGAAGACAACGTTACTTCCCTGTGGGAAAACTTCTGTCAGTTGGAGGAGAAACTGTACTCACCCTCCCTGATGGCTAGTTTTGTTGGGTGAATTGTTTGTTTAACGTGAAATTCCTGCAACATATATATATAAAGCTTCAACCAAAAATGCCAATGAGTGTAAATATTAACACTTTCTTCTTCGTCCCGTATCTGTCGTCGGTCTTCAGTTTTCCCTACCCCTCATTCTTTCTCCTTCAGTACTTCGTATCCCTCCTTATTTTATCTCTCTTTCAGTCTCTCTGTTCCTCATTCTTTCTCCATGCATTTAGTTCCTCAGTCGCTCTTCTACTGAATATATGTACGTTAAACTCTTTCCTTCATTCTTTCTATACCTCCCTCGCTCGTTCAGTATTTCTATACCTCCCTCTCTCTCTCTCCTGTATTTCTATACCTCCCTCTCTCTCTCCTGTATCTCTGTACCTCATTTGCTCTCCTGTCATCTCTCTAAACCTCAGTCTAAACCTTCAGACTTTGTATACCTCCCACTCTCTCTCCTGAGGATTTTCTGTACCTCAGAGTCTATGATTCAATCTCTATATACCTCTCTCTCTCCTTCAGTTTCTCTGTACCTCAGCCGACTTCCTCCAGTCACCCTGTATTTCAGTCTCTCCCTCAGTCCCTCTTGTACTTCCATCGCTCATTCTATCTTTCTTTATTCTTCATCTGCTTCTCTCTCTCCTTCAGTATAACTATATCTCTCCCTATATATGTCTTTCTTCGTCAATCTCTAAATGCCTCTATCTCTCTTCTTCATTTTCTCAATATCCCAATCTCTTCTCCCATCTCAGTGTCCTCCATCTCTCTTCTTCAATTTCTCAATATCCCAGTCTCATTTCTCATCTCACTGTCCTCCATCTCTCTTCTTTAGTCACCTATTACCTTCCTCGTTTCCCTTAATCTCTCCGAGGTTATCTCTCTAGCCTGCATCTCCTCATGATCCTTCTCTCTTCCCAGTTCTCTCCCTGTCTTTGTGTTCTATTTCTGCTCTTGTTTTAATTTCTTTATTCTGGAATAAAATTTAGATTCATACTTAAATACCGGCAATGTTTGCCTGCTATGCGTTTACGTGAGAGGAATCTTGTAAATATACCAATATTGATTTGGAATGAAATAGTAGAAGTAAACATATCTACATTGCGAGAGTTCCCAAAATGGAGTTTGAGTGACTAGGTGAATACAAGGGTTATATTTCACTGTGTCTGACAGTTTATTTGCGGTCTTATCTAAAGTAAATTGCAGTTGTGAACCTTGACTGCAGACACGAGTGCTAATCATAGAAACCTAAAACATGGCTGCAATATAACTGCCACTGACTGCAGCAATCAGACGTAACCACAAAGACTTAAATGCAGGACGATTGCCCTGATTGTGAAGTTGGAATAATGACAGCCATCACGCCTAGCATGACTCTTCTCAATGAAGATAGATAAAAGCGATCTTGATGACTGACAAATATCTACATCATGACAGGGAACAGTAACACCCAGGCACACCCAGTCATTTTGAATAGTGAGGAAAGATTGGCCACCGACATTTATCTCGTAACTCACGCTGCGAATATGCCGATGCTTAGCTCATAACCTATGTTTTGCTCGTTGAGCTCGTAAACAAGGCTCAGGTCAAAATCAAAGTTAAACTCGTAAACAAGGCTCAGGTCAAAATCAAAGTTAAACTCGTAAACAAGGCTCAGGTCAAAATCAAAGTTAAACTCGTAAACAAGGCTCGGGTCAAAATCAAAGTTGAACTCGTAAACAAGGCTCAGGTCAAAATCAAAGTTAAACTCGTAAACAAGGCTCAGGTCAGAATCATAAACTCGTAAACAAGGCTCAGGTTAAAATCATAGTTAAACTCGTAAACAAGGCTCAGGTCAAAATCAAAGTTGAACTCGTGAACAGATATTGCTAAAAGCAAGGATTTACTTCCTCAGAATATTTAACTTATTATTATAAGGCTTCATCCCTTGCATCGCACGTCACAAATAGCTCACTTACAACATCGGTCTTATCACGTGCTATGACGTAGGCATCATTATTTTCATCTTCAGCATATGTTATTATAATATTTTATAAACTACAAGCCTAACTTAAAGTAAGTTTTGATCTATAGCAAAGCTGATAACAAGCATTTAACCTTAAAGCTTCGTTCACCCCCAGTGCATGTTGAGAAGAACCTTTTAATTCTCAGTGAAGCACGCAATCAAACGACGTGGCGCCATTGTTTGGTTCTTCATCTCTAGGCTATGCTTGCATCAGTGGTTGTCAAAAGTGTGTTTGTTGCTAGCGTTGTTTTGCCAACAGAAGAACAATTATTTGTCAGCGTGGCTTTTCTGTTGTCATCATGAGCTCTACTATGGCGTTGTTGATTATCGTCATCATTAAGGTCATCATCAATTCCATCACTATTACCATCGTTATCGTCATCAATTGTATTCAGTCTGTATAGTTTTAATTTTCTACACAGATAAAGGAAATGTATTATTCATCCTATCTCGGAATTTTTGTCAGTATTTCTTCTCCATCTCATCAACAACTTACACTCAATATATTCGAACTATATAAACAAAAACAACAAAACATGAATACATTCTCCGTTCCGTTATCGAAGCACCACAGATACCTTTCCCTTTGTGTCGCACAAACACCATGGCTTTATTTCCTTTTGTGTCGCACAAACACCATGGCTTCATTTCCTTTTGTGTCGCACAAACACCATGGCTTCATTTCCTTTGTGTCGCACAAACACCATGGCTTCATTTCCTTTTGTGTCGCACAAACACCATGGCTTCATTTCCTTTTGTGTCGCACAAACACCATGGCTTCATTTCCTTTTGTGTCGCACAAACACCCTGGCTTCATTTCCCTTCGTGTCGCACAAACACCCTGGCTTCATTTCCCTTTGTGTCGCACAAACACCATGTCTTCATTTTTCTTTGTGTCACACAAACACCATGGCTTCATTTCCCTTTGTGTCCAACGAGCAAACACATATGCCATGGATACATGTACCTTTGAGCTGCACAAACACCAAGAGACACACTTTCCTTTGTGTCACATAGACCCACAAACACAGAGATATTAACACCGCGATTTCAGGTCACATCTGTTGATATGCTGTAATTAAAACGCTCTGTTGGTTCAATTTGACAGCTTTATTAAGAAATGCTGTCAGATAACACTTTACTTTTGACAAATAAAAATGTCGGTTATTTCTTAATCGCCCAGAACTTCTATATTCATCAAGAAATTGTAAAGCAATGATTGTTAACAAATATATAATAAAAATCATTGTGTAATGGGGAATGAGCAGTAAGTTATAACTCATATGTTACATTTTGTGTTTCACTGTCTGAGTCTGGCCTCCTTCCCCTCCCCGCTTCAGTCCACTAATGGTCAAAGTTCACACGGTGCAAGGAGTGTATTCATGAAGGTTGATACTATCAGAGTTTTCTCCCGCGTGTCGCAGGCTCTGGTCTAACCTCCCTTTGTTGGGTGTAGTTGCTGACCCCTGGGATAGTTGATTGTACAGCGGGTGCTGCAGACGAGATTTGTCAGACTGGTAAGAAAAAAAAGGAAGAGAGTTCGCACAAGTAATTCTTTCTGGCATCATGATAGACGTTATTACAAAATTGACGCCATACTGGAAACAAAACTCAGTGAGTTCTTGATAAGCTCAAAGCGCCCTTGTTGGTGGAGATTACAGCCAGAAGCTACAGATAACTGACAGATAACTTCAAGCCTCTTGGCAGGAATAATAACGGTCCTGTGGCATCGCCCAGTACCTAATGTTCTGATTATTGCATGTGTCTCTTATTCAAGATATCAATACTACTACAAGTACATTTATTGATTAGTAGTATCTTCTTGTCAGAAGATTATTATTATCATCACCACCATCTTCGCCTTCTTACTAATGTTATTTTCATCGTCGTCATCGTCATCATCTTAGTAGTAGTAGTAGTTCATAGTGATGATGATAGGAAGACAGCAAAACATGTAGATACTAAATTCATTTAAATAGTATAAACCATTTACTGACACTGTAATCTTGAATGTTGTACGCTGCCCATTTACTGACAGACACTGTAATCTTGAATGTTGTACGCTGCCCATTTACTGACAGACACTGTAATCTTGAATGTTGTACGCTGCCCATTTACTGACAGACACTGTAATCTTGAATGTTGTACGCTGCCCATTTACTGACAGACACTGTAATCTTGAATGTTGTACGCTGCCCATTTACTGACAGACACTGTAATCTTGAATGTTGTACGCTGCCCATTTACTGACAGACACTGTAATCTTGAATGTTGTACGCTGCCCATTTACTGACAGACACTGTAATCTTGAATGTTGTACGCTGCACATTTACTGACAGACACTGTAATCTTGAATGTTGTACGCTGCACATTTACTGACAGACACTGTAATCTTGAATGTTGTACGCTGCACATTTACTGACAGACACTGTAATCTTGAATGTTGTACGCTGCCCATTTACTGACAGACACTGTAATCTTGAATGTTGTACGCTGCCCATTTACTGACAGACACTGTAATCTTGAATGTTGTACGCTGCACATTTACTGACAGACACTGTAATCTTGAATGTTGTACGCTGCACATTTACTGACAGACACTGTAATCTTGAATGTTGTACGCTGCACATTTACTGACAGACACTGTAATCTTGAATGTTGTACGCTGCACATCACTGACTAACATGCTCGTTCGTCCTGTAGGTGGCAGAAAATTTCTTTGATTAACTACAAGTTATTCAGAGAGCGATGTACTAAATGGGTGCGCAGATGTTATCACGCTCAAAAATAAATATTTTAAAATTATTCTGTAAACGCTTTGATGGATGTCTGGTGAAAGACATATATCCCTCCCCACTAAAATGTCGGCTAAACTTACAAAATGTAACTGAAGAGAAGGTTGAAGAAAGTTGAGAGACGGTTACAGAATGGAAGGCTAAATGGGAAAAAAAGAGAATCGAACACAATAGAAGAAATTGTGAAATAGCGTAGTAAAGCTTAGAAAGTCGTTATAACTAGGGGGAGGGGGAGATAATGAAGATAGCAGAACAATGTGTCAGTGAAAGAGGACACTGTGAAGGGAGAAAGAGAGAGAGAGACCCACATAGAGAGAAAGGGGAAAATTAAAAGACAATGAAGAGTTTAGAGAAAGAGAACAGGAAACTAAAAAGAAAAGAAATGGGAAAGAGAGAACGACAAGACACAGACAAAGACAGTCACAGAAAGAGAGAGAGGAAGAGAGAGAGAGAGGCCAGAGAAAGGCAGACATACAGACAATCATCCAGCCGGACAAACAAGAAGAGACAATAGCAAAAGACAGAGAGAGAGAGAGAGAGAGAGAGAGAGAGAGAGAGAGAGAGAGAGAGAGAGAGAGAGAGGCCAGAGAAAGGCAGACAGACAGACAATCATCCAGCCGGACAAACAAGAAGAGACAACAGCGAAAGACAGAGAGAGAGAGAGAGAGAGAGAGAGACCACAAAAAGGCAGACACAATCATCCAGCCAGAGACAAACAAGAAGAGACAACAGCGAAAGACAGAGAGAGACCGGAAGCTCAGATAGAGAGGGTGAGGAGGAGAGAGGCTTACAAACAGCCAAAGACAAAATAAGAGACAAATGGGAAGTAATAAAGACAGACAGACATACAAACAGACTGAAACAAACAAGAAAGAAAGCGAGAGAGGTATACATTCAGCTAAGGTCAGGAAAAGAGACAACAGTGAAATACAAGATAGACAGACAGCCTGACAAATGTAAGCAAAGTGACTTGGAGAAGCAGGCAGATAGACAGACAGAAATAAAGAGAAGAGAGCGAGGAATAAAGACGGACAGCGTGAGAGATATATATATATAGAGAGAGAGAGAAAGACAAATGGACAAACTACATGGAGACGGAAAGATGTGGATTGAAAGGAGTAAAAGCAAACGAGGCGACTACAAAAGGTCATGAACCCTGCACTACGTCTTATTTCTGTATGCATTACGCTGTCTTTACTACTTTTATGGCTACACGTACTACAAACTACAACAGCCAGTGTATCTATATACTTGTAGTCACGGCTATATACTACACAGCCATTACATTCATACACAAGTCACAACAACCTGCACACATTCACGAACAAACTCTTCTGACGCGTGTTCATTATAGATATTTGTGGTGTGCAATTTGTTCTCACGCCCACGCCATAGGACACTGGTAAAATAATAGCCATGGGGATTTATTATCGCGTCACTTAAGATCAATTAATATCCCGAAGCGTTTTACAATCGGAGGCACGGCTCCACAGGACCTAGATACTGATTAATTTATAACTGCCGAAAGTCCACTTACGACGTTCGCTGATTTCGCGGACGGCCATCCGAGCTAACGAGCAGATGTATTAGTTGAGTGAATAAGATCGAGATTACGAGATTGATAACGGGAACGAAGTTACGAGATTGTTTACAAGAACGAGGCTACAAATAGTAATGTCCTCCTCTGGTTACTTTCCAGCCTATGCCACTCCATGCACACCCGCCCCACCCTTTCCCCAAACCGTCCAGCGCAAGAGAGCAGTACGGACGTGATGCTCAATTACACTCCAAAACTCATATACGCCACTTTACTGCATGTATCACGCCGCGGGAACATTGCTTCGAAAGCTGCGCTTAGTTTTCATTTTCTTTACCACATGCGGGACATCGAGTGAAAGTTATTTTATTGCGTGTGACTGACTCGGTATTTTGGTCCAGCACCCTCCCTCAGAGATAGAAACACGGACGCTCCTGTCTGTGGATTTGACAAATAAGTTCAAATGTAGTCCAACTGTGCCAGAACGTCAATCTTTATAATTCGAGTAAACTGAAGTATGGTTTTCATTTTCTTATTCCTTACAGAGACAAGAAAGATGGGTATAAGGGTACGTATTTAACCGTCTTGGTCGAAATGCTGTAATCATCGTTTTCTTTCTTGCATTTACCATCATCTCAAAGCGTCATCATTGTGATTATCAACGTCATCACTTTTGCTTCTACCACCATCCCCAGAATCACCCATATTTCATTATCAAGGTCACCACTCGCACTTCTTCTATCAACTCCAGCATCATCTTTGTCATTGACAAGGTTCCCATTCTTATACTTGTCATCACGGCCAGTATCATCATTGTCATTATTAGTAGTTGTCTGTGGATTTGACAAATAAGTTCAAATGTAGTCCAGCTGTGCCAGAACGTCAATCTTTATAATTCGAGTAAACTGAAGTATGGTTTGCATTTTTATTCCTTAAAGAGTTGTCTTTATTACTAGCTTGTGACTTGCAAATTTCAGATTTTGCTCTGCTCACAATTTATCTCTCTCTATGTTACAAACGTACATATACACGCATGCGCGTGTGCACAAACGCAAACACACACATTCATACAAACAAATAAACATATATTGACTATATAATCTCCGGAAGCTGAGGACTTGTGCCATAAACGCATTTTAAGAAGTTTTAGACGTATAATTCGTAGCCTATGTTCGAGTTGTTTTTTCCCGACTTATAGCCTCGTTCTCGTAATCATTCTCGTATCCTATCCCATGGTCCCGTATTTATGGTCTCGTATTCTATCTCTTATGGTCCCGCTCTCGTAACTAAAATAGTACTTGTCAGTCTCCTAATTTCGCATTTGTGATGCTATACTCATAGTCAAACCCGCAGGCTAGAAGTTACCAAACTTGTAACAGTATAGCGTACTTTAACTTCTAGCTTTGTACTGATAGCGAGACTCGTAATTTACTGATAGCGAGACTCGTAATTTACTGAGAGCGAGGCTCGTAATTTACTGATAGCGAGACTCGTAATGTAGGCCTACTGATAGCGAGACTCGTAATTTACTGATAGCGAGACTCGTAATGTACTGATAGTGAGACTCGTAATTTACTGATAGCGAGACTCGTAATGTACTGATAGCAAGACTCGTAATTTCATACTGAGTCGGTGTCACGCATATTACCTCGTACTCGCAGACTGCATTAAAAGAATGGGTATTTTGATTTTTGATTTTTTTTTGTTTTGCGGGGTGTTAGTGCAGTGTTACTAGCAAGTGATTTATATTATTGAAAAGCAATCATACACGATCACACACACACACACACACACACACACACACACACACACACACACACACACACACACACACACATACACATACACACACACATCTCTGTGATCCGAAATGATAGTAAGATATCCTACTCTTCAGGGTGAATGAATTCAGGAACGTATTACATTAATGTTTCAACGAGAATTAAAGTGTAATGCATATTGAGGCTTCACATTCCAAGCGACTGTATGTCGCCATCCGCTTTTAGCTTGGATTTTTTCCCCTAACTTTTCATGTTTTCTCCTCTTCTTTTTGAAATCCTACTATCCGGTGCAATCGAAAAGACAGACAAGATGGGAATGCCACAATAATTCAATGATTGTCGAAGATTCTTCCAGTGAGCGATAGATGGTGGATAATAAAGAAAATTGCGGTAAAATCTCGCGATATTTTCGAGAATTTGACGAGAATTCAGCAGTGCGCGTGTCATAATGACTGTGTCCTTTCATTGTATAATTATCACAAAGTTGTTGTTGTTCAAAGCTTTACCAAACTTGTGAACAGTGATCAAGATGAAGTGTTTGAGAGTTAGTGCTTTGTCTATTGATTTTTTGTGTGCATTTATTAAATATGGAAGATCGAGAAACAAGGAATATAAAGAGCAATGCCAAGACAATTATTTTTATTTTTTAAATTCACAAAAGTAAAATTTTAGTCTCTTGTAAATTATGTTTCTTTAAAATTAAGAGAATGGCTGTTAACTAATGAATGTAGTAGCACCCATGGAACCTTATCTCAGATAAATTCTACATTCTGTCTGCCGTTCAATTATCACCCACCAACAAACCATTGTATCTCTTATTCGGAGTTATTTCCCTTGTCAATTTACTTGAACGTCCTTTCTGCTGTCTTTTTCTCTCTCTCGACTTCTTTCTCTTTCTGAACCACTATTGTCACAATATACATCCGTCCACCGTTGTGAAACTGTACAGCATACTTGTATCCTGCACGTTTTTTCTGTATGCATGGCCTCGATTGGTTACACATTTCTTTCTTGAGTGCCTAGGTGGATGGGAGAAGAGGGATGTTCTTTCACTGAAGTGTTTAATATTGAAGTTCGTGAGGCGGGTGGACGCGAGGCATGGACAATAGCTTTGGATAAAAAGATTCACGGAATCAAACACTTCACATTGGGAGGGGGGCGTGTCAATTACTCAAGGCATCCTTCCCCTAGCTTCAGAGTGGTCATCCAATGAAGATGGTAATGTACTTCTCAAAATCTACTATAAGACAAAATGATAATTTACATCTCAATTCCCACTACTAGATAAACTTGTCTTTTACATTTCGGCCCTACTGGCAGATAAGTTGGTTTCACATTTCACCTCCTACTTGTAAAGAAATTTGTCGTTTACATTACAGCCCTACTACCAGAGAAGATTTGTATCTCAGATCCTACTTTCAGTGAATATAGAGATTTACAGCTCAGTCCCAACTAACAGAGAAATTAGTGATTTACATCTCTCAGTCACAACTATCAGAGAAATTAGTGATTTACATCTCTCAGTCACAACTATCAGAGAAATTAGTGATTTACATCTCTCAGTCACAACTAACAGAGAAGTTAGTGATTTGCATCTGAACCCCAGGTAATGGAGTAAAAATGGTGACATGCATTTTAGACCCTTCATGCGGGGTCGATAGTAATATACATCTCAACGCCTACAAAAGCTAGTGATTTTCATATCAGCCCCTTCTAGCATAGAATCTAGTGACTTCCATATCAGCCCCTTCTAGCATAGAAGCTAGTGACTTCCATATCAGCCCCTTCTAGCATAGAAGCTAGTGATTTACGTATCAGCCCCTTCTAGCATAGAAGCTAGTGATTTACGTCTCAACCCCAAGTAAAGGAGAGAAGCTGTGATTTACATCAGCTCCTACCAGCAGAGAGATTTACACCTCGTCCCTAAACAGCAGAGACGCAGGTGATTTACATGTCAGCCCTACTGGCAGCGAAGTTAGTACCTTTCTCCTTCACTCCCATCCCCTAACCAACAGTAACTTCCGTTTTAGCAAAGTAAATAATTGACATGGAGAGCTAGTGTATTTACAATTGAACCGACCCATAAAACTCGATGAATGTAGTATCTTGTCAATTCAGCGCAAGTCCGCATAGGAATAATTTCAGAACATTACATTGTTGCTTGGTTGGTTGGTTATTTTGGTCAGCTTGATGATATGTGTGCTTGAAATCATATACGTGCGGGTTTTGTGCATTTCGGTATTATCAGAGATACTTGAAATAAAATTGATCTAAATTTAGATCGCCTTTTGTTTGTTTTTTCATTTACGTCTGTTAGAAACTCAGAATATTGTGTGAGCTTTGTTTACAGTACATTTATTATGTAGTTCTTCAAGGCATTGTCACTACGAAACGATCGTATTAATGTAGCAATTTCTATTAATAGAATTAGTACTTATAAGTATTACCGCTTATTTTTATTTTATTTTAGTAACCTTATGCAAATTACAGTTGACCTACATTCAGATGGACCCAAAGACCCAATGAGACAGACACTTTATCCCTCTCAAATCATCATTCAATGAAACTCTTGACTGTATAAACGCAACACAGTTTGCATAATTATTTATATTGCATTTAATTAATTACTTTGAGCCCTACAGCACAATGGATCAAGTGCACTGATAATATTATGCAGCATAAAGTAATACGATAGAATAACGCAAATTATCTTGATGGTATAACACAGCAAAACAATTACTTTGACTTTATGACACATTTGGTCACTTACCTAGTGCACATAACGCAGCAAATAAATTAACTTTATGACACTGTAAGTCAAGTATCTAGACTACATAACTCAGCTAATAAATTAACTTGACTTTATGACACGGTAAGTCAATTATATTATCTAGACCCCACATAACGCAGCAAATAAATTACCTTGACTTTATGACACTGTAAGCCACTTATCTAGATCACATAACGCAGCAGATCAGTTATCTTGCTTTAAAACTCAATAGATCAAATATCGAAACCACATAACACAGCAAATCAAATATCTTGACTATATGACACATTAGATTAATTAACTCAGTTACACATACCACACACAACGCAGCAAATCAATTATCTTAACTTTATGAGACAGAAGGTCAGTTACCTAGAGCAAATCAATTATCGCAAGTATATCTCAATCAGTCAATCAGCAAGTACAGCATAAAGTGAGTCAGGTATGTTGTAACTGTAGACATTCAGTTATTTCTACATTGTAATGCAAAAATGTAATGTAATTATCTAGCCATTGTAATTCAAGAAGTTATTTACCTAGACACTCGAATTCAAGAAGACAATTACCTAGACACTCGAACTCAAGAAGACAATTACCTAGACACTAGCTCAAGAAGGCAATTACCTAAGCACTTTAACTCAAGAAGACAATTATCTAGACACTCTAACTCAAGAAGACAATTACCTAGACACTCTAACTCAAGAAGACAATTACCTAGACACTCTAACTCAAGAAGACAATTACCTAGACACTAGCTCAAGAAGACAATTACCTAAGCACTTTAACTCAAGAAGACAATTACCTAGACACTCTAACTCAAGAAGACAATTACCTAGACACTCTAACTCAAGAAGGCAATTACCTAGACACTAGCTCAAGAAGACAATTACCTAGACACTAGATCAAGAAAGCAATTACCAAGACAGTTGAACTCAACAATGTACTTATTATATTTTGTTTAAATTTAGTATTCAGTGTGCCGTCAACAAAATAATTTGAAACGACAAAAATGTATTGCTCGCGAACATTTTTAATTGCAAAGATCTTCGATACAGAAAGCCGCAAGTCCGACGAAAGCCCTCAATTTCGATTAGAAAGAATTTATTATAAATTCATGAACACTCGTCCTTCTTCTTCTTCTTCCTCCTTCTCTCATCGCATACTCTAGGCAAATGTCTAGTGCTTGTTTATTTGGATGTCATGTGCATGGTGTGGTCTGCTTGTACTGGTTTTCGCGTGACATTTGTGGCGGTGCGTGAGTGCAGAATTTATTTCATGAACGGACCGTTCCTAACACAAAACACACTAACGTATACGCTCACAACAACAACAGACTGAGGACAAAAAATAAAGGGATAAATAAGTTTGAAATTCTACACTAAACAAACTAAATGAGGGCAAAAATTAAGGAGACGAAATAAGTTTGAAATTTTACAATAAACAAACAAAATGAGGGCAAAATTTAAGGAGACGAAATAAGTTTGAAATTCTAAACTAAACAAAGAAAGAATAGGAAAAAAAATAAATTCAATTGCACGTTCATGTTGTGCAAATCCACGTTTATATTGTACAAAATCCTCGTTTATTTTGTGTAAATCCACATTTAATTTGTGCAAATTCACCTACATGTGGCAATCCACACATCCACACATTGTTGGAATCAGAGTCTATTTAACGTTCGCATGGAATGATATAACAAATCTAATTCACTCTGTGTTGCTTCCCTTTCTTCTGACTGATTTCCCGAGATTAATATATAGATCATTCTCGAAGGACTGGGTAGGGGTAGGGCGAGAGGGTAACCCAATCATGGTGACATCACTGCTTACCGACAAAGCGCAAACCTATTACTATCACAGATATGAGCGTGTGCGCGCTCACAAAGAACTCATTTTCACTGAGCACGAGAAGAGGAACCTAGAGATAGTCGCTCCACCCTCAGCTCCGGAAGTCGTCTGGACACATATTGCACAAGTAACTTTTGTGTTTCAAAAAGCAAATCGCAGTGTTGGGTGTCACACCTTCACTCAGTATCTTTATTAATGTGCATTATACATTCCATTTTTGTACTATCTGCTTTCAGTCTTAGTATTCAATTAATGTACATTACATTCAATATTTGTATTGATTTAATGAATATAATTACTTTGTATTAAATTAATGTACTAAATCCACAACTCAAAAAGCCACCCCACCCAATACATCCTACTTTATGCTTATTCCTTAGTGATATCTAAGATATAGGGTATTAAAGGAGTAAGTGTGGCACACGATACCAACATCAATAGTTACAGTCGCAATGACACACACATACATCACCAAAAAACCCTAAATGTTTCACAAAAGAATGCATCAAGATTTAAAATCTCAGCGAATCAAGTGAAGAGGACAGCAAACCCAACGTCTGCAATAGGCCAAAATCAACACCGAACCGTGCTTATATTGCTAAACTAACTGAGACTGGACGATGAATAGAGCAGGCAGAAATTTTATAAGATAAAAAATTTCTTGTAAACTCTGTATTTGTTTTTTTTAAAAAATAAATGGGTCGCTGCGAAAATGTTAAATGGCAAAGTTCAAAGTGACCAATAGTACGTCATGTAAACCATTCGAATACTATTTAACTGAAGAGCGTAATAGACACTTCTGCATTATTATTCAGTTCCTCTTTTTTTAAAAAATAAATAAATTCGTTGATTTAATGTGCAGACTCAATGCCTGCCTACAGGAATGACTAGCTTTGAGGCAGAAAATAAAATATCAAACGTCTGAACGGAGAACACAGAAGACATGCCTAACAGTGACGTCACACGATTGACAAGCTTTAAGGCAGTAAATAAAATATCAAACCTCTGAACGGAGAACATAGAAGGCATGCCTAACCGTGACGTCATAAGACCAGTTCGTGTTCCTTACGCTCAAAACAACAGAGTCCAGCAATGACTTTCAGGAATGCAAAACAAAGAAAAATACTCCTTGAATGAATGAAAACTTCATTATTTATGTCTGTAATCGTTGCTTGTTGTGAACCTGAAGCTCTGTGACCTAGACTAAGTCAAGTAAATCACGCACCGAGTTCTTGTCTTTGCTGATTGGATTCGCTGCCCGGAAATGAGGGCTGCGTAACATTGACTCAAAAGAGATTCGAACTCCATTAACCGCAAACAGGAAACAAAGGAGAGATGCCCAGAGAAAGAGAGAGAGGGACTGATAGATGAAGAAAGGTTTTGATGGATTATATTTCGAATTGACAAATTATCGTATAATGATCAGAGGGACAAACAGACTGGCATAGACCGATATAGAGGAAGATGAATCGATGATACTATAAAAGAAAATTGTGCTACTTAAAAGGAAGATGTTGTGAATAAAGTACCAACAGATGTATGAAACTATACATTTTCAAGGAATAATTTCAAATGTCGACTGTTGCTTTCATGCAATAATTCCAGAGCATTCAGAAAAGTGTTTTCATGATGCCCTTCATATTTCTTTACAATCATTTAAACAATTGCGAGCTCATTTGTTTATGTTGTGTGTATGTATGTGTGTGTGTGTGCGTGCGTGCGTGTTGTCAAGATTAGGGACGATTCCACTGAAAAGAAAATTATTCACTCGTTGTGCATGTTGTCACGTGCTGTTTAGCCTTGTTCTAACGACACTTTTAAAGAATTGAACGCTCATTAAACAGTTTGATACTATTTGTAATCTTTCTCCACGAATGGTTTCCAGAACTGAGAAAAACCACGCAGAGACTGATGGCAGTTATTCTACCACGGCCAAAGGAAAGGTCTGTGTGATCTAGAAATTTACATCGAGGACAAGAAATCACACGTAATGACCCAAATCAATGTTTAATTACTAATGCTTACGAAATGCGTCTAATCGTTCGCTTTGAAAGCGTCCATATTTCCATTTCTTCCGCTGTTCGGCAAAACGGTTCACACAGTACAGCCCGAAATGAAGCACCGAAACCCCCCACACCCTCAACTGTCGAAGCTGGCGCCAGAAATGACGGCGAGCCCTCAGTGCGAACAAGTTTAGCTGTCACTTCCGGCCGGAGCACATCGAACTTCTGGATCGGAGATTTAGCGGATAAGGTCCGATTCGTTCAAATATAATTGTGTGCTTTCTCGTCCATTCAATCTTTTCTTCCTTGCTCTTCAGCAGCTCCACCACCGCTTTTGGATCCTGTCCGCCGACATTAGTCACCAAGTGCGAGCGACAAATTCTGGCAGCCTGGAAGAACTTGACGCAAGCCGAAATGGAAGAAGACAAAAGAGCACCCAGATCTGTTGGCGGCAGCTCGATCCTGGTGCTCTGATCTGCTACTCCTCTGTCCTCCACTATTCTTCTTGAGGTGTGAAGCAGGTTGTTTTATTATTATTATTATTATTATTACTGTTTTTATTGGCAGTGTTTAGGTGTAGCATCTATATATAACACATTCTTGTTTGGCCTTGAACTGTTACGTGTAGAAGGTCTAGATGCCAAGCAAAGATGTAAAAATAAACTCTGGATAATTCTTGCCTCACCAATGTTATGATTCAATTTGATCACTGCAAGGTCAACAACAAAGGCGTGCCGCAAACACGTTATAAAACGTCTGTCTCGTACAATCGAGCATACAGACCCATTCATTCTAACTCATCCTTTTATCATCAACCGAACTTAAACGCTTAATTCTTCATCTTAATTTTCCCCTCATCCTTATCCACAAAATCGACAACACTGATGGCACTGAACTCAAAGCAGGAGAGGAGGGATGGGTGGGAAGACATGCTTTAAGATGTAAAGTTGTAAACGAATGCCGGAAAGAGCAAGTTACGACATGCCGAAAACTGGTCAGTATAAAACATAACTTTGATGTCAAGGGAAAATGTAAGCGTTAGAATGTGTCGCACGGGTCACAGATAGTCGGAATAAGTCTGTTAGCAAATTACGACATGCCGAAAACGTAACTTTGATGCCAAGGGAATAAGTCTGTTAGCAAGTTACGACATGCCGAAAACGTAACTTTGATGCCAAGGGAATAAGTCTGTTAGCAATGAGGCATGCTAATATAGAAATGCAGCGTTTAAAATTGTTTTCTTTATAGAACACTTTCTTAGAAGGTTTTGTCATCTGTTTGTACTTTTCTGCGCTGAAACTCCAAGACTTTAGGTGCGATTGATTCCAAATTCGCGTGATTATATCGCAAGTTCAACTACATTTATTTTGTATATTTATACGCTTGTATATTTGTGCTTCTGTTAAGTATACTTCTGTGACTAAACTCTAAGTCATGCCAATACTTCCAAAGTATTTCGGCTTCTGAGGAGTTTGCTGAATTATTGTTCTAATTAAACCGTGTCTAACTTCAAGTAACGTTTGACGCTAATGATTTACCTCTGGAGAGCTAAGAACGTTGTTCTGTGGTTTCCCTTCACATAGGCCTACTCTGCCAAAATCACAAAATAATTTTCTTTCATAGAAATCCAACAGTAGTAACTACTTTCTTCTAACTGATTGCTATGCCATTGGACAAAGTATTGTTTTGCTTGACCTATTTAAAAAAATTATAGTGTCAGTAATTATTTGAATAATATTGATATCCGTGTAGCATGTTTAATTCGCCCCTATGTAGTTTACCCTCGCTTGTCTCCCCTTCTAGCATACTCGCTCCTTTAAGTATTTAAGTATTTTTAATACTTACTCACCACTTGACCTCTGAATCAGACTTCTGTGACACATTCGGCCCCTTCTATACTTACCCACTGTGTGACCTTCAAACTCAACCTTCTGTGGCATACTCACTTCTATACTTACCTTTGACGTTTTAACCTTCTGTGGAAAGTGCACACTTGTGCAAGTCACTAAGGTTCAGGCAGAAATGGCAGTTAAGAGTTTTGCCTTACGTTAACATGAAGCTTGTCACTGTTGACAGCAAGGTCACACTGTCTCCAAGAGGAATTGTTGACATAATCTCATGATCTTTTAGTTAGAGTAAAAAGGAAAACGACATTTGGGTGTCCAAGCTAGTGGTCATTTACGTCCGAGCACTGTCGGTCTCTTGAAAACCAAGATCAAAAGCGCAAGCAATAGTCACGTGGTCTGCGATATCAAGTAATGTATCTACGACGACTGTGGTGTTATGGTGCGTTACGACTTTTCAAAATAAATAAATCATCTTAGATCAAATAAATTTACTGAATCGCGCACAAATAATTTCCCCATATATTGCTGTTTCTTAACCGTCTAACCTACAATTCCTATCGCCCTCTCTGAGTAGAATTGAAGCGTTATATTCAACTAATCATCGGCAAACAGGAAAGGGTGTTGGTGCTCCGATTTTCAATTTTCTCGCCTGAGTGTCAAGTCGCTGGGTTCTGATATTAAGTGACGGCAGCTTGCGCCTTACGTTTGAAGCCGGGAACCTCCCTGTAAGGAATGCGAATATTATTCCTGCGCGACTGAGCAGAAAGTTTCTAGGCTGAGATATACCTCCGCCGGAGAAAGTAAATCGTTCGCTTCCATCCTGGCAAGTTGTAATTCACACAGGTTCACACAGGCTTGACGCACGCCATCTCTTCTTCTCTGTGCGTGTGATTCTAGCAAAATGCTATAGACAATGCTAAATGCCTCGTGTCTGAATGAAGTCGTGCAGACTGTTCAGGTGTATGATGGGAAAAATAAACAATATTCAAAAGTTGAGCGAAGTCCTGAGTGTGGCTTTCATAGAGCAGCGAGTTATTTGTAATGTATGCTCGCTAGCATTGTGTGTGTGTGTGTGTGTGTGTGTGTGAGTGTGTGTTGTATGTATGTGTGTTTGTGCATGCGTGCGCGCGTGTCTGGTGCGTTTGTGTGTTTTTGAAGGCAAAACAATTATTAGGATTACCGATTTTGTGATTTTATTATTATGTACAGATTCTATATGGTCAAATTATCATCATTTGTAACTGTCATATAGTGGCTTATGTAGCCCACACCCACCCATCCTCTAAAAGTAGACTACATGTACATGTAAACATAACTTCTAGAAAGGCTGACCATTATACCAGGCTGAAAACATACCTGAATGTTCAAGACAACTCTAAAAACTAACCAATCAAAGTGCAGCTCAGCTACGTGAACGAATGTACCAGAAACGCACATGTAAATTGTTAGTCGAATGCAGCTGACCGTCTTGGTAACACATATCTTGGCCCCCCATATTACTAATATTATCTACAGTTATGCACAGAAGGAAATCATCCTCTGTATATATTACTGCCGAAGGTATGTGGTTTTGCTACCTAACTAATATTATGCTTATGTTTATCTCTTGACCTTAACAAAAGTAATATTGTTATATTTCACATATGACATTTACATGTATGATGACCATGTGTGGTGGAGTAAATTTGCCTATCCCTATTTTAAAAAATTAATTGTTATATAAACTATTAAGTTGTTAAAGTGACCCATCTTTGGGCACTCATTGTGATGATGTTTTTGAGTCAGAGTAAACAATTCTGGTGGAGAATATGCTAGAAAATTACTGATGCAATCCAAACCAGTTCCAACCAGATAAGTAATTTTTCTGACTAATAGTAGTCTCACCCTTGTTCATAAAAATTGTATCCAATGGGGATGGACCTAAGTGTATTTGTTTAAGAAGTACTCTTTTTCTATCACTTTGAAATTGAACATAACTAGAGACCAGTCATTAGCTTATAGTAAGTTAACTGACTGATAAAAAAAGAATGGACTTTGAATATTTCATTCATGTTGGCTATTGATCTATGATTTAAATTGGAGAATGCTTATGCAATTGAATCATCATTTCTATGTTCATTAATTTGACTATGTTGTACTTTATACTTGTGAATTTTGTTTGATGCTATTTTTCATATGCTGTGTGTGTTTTGGACTAAAGATATTGTTGCAGGAATTGTACATTGAAAATGTTTGTAAGAGAGAAAGATGTTTAGAGATGAAATATTCCTGAAATTTAGTGCTGTCTTAATTTAACTTATTAAGAGCAGGGCAAGCCCTTTTTCCCTTATCACATAATGCTATAGTGAATAATGTACTCCGCTTGGTCATGTTGGTGTGTGAATCCAGCATTCTTTTCAACTTATCAGTAAAGTATGTTGCTGTAAATTGATTCCTGTGAATTCCATTTGAGTGCCAATACAGCAGAAATTGTGGCTTGAGTTTGGTCTCATGACTGAAAATGTCCTTGACAATTAATGGATTTTATGATTTTCTTTATTTATTTTTCTTCATGAAATTTCAAACTTTTCCCTCTAAATTTGCATAGAGGTTGTTATTTGCTGTGTTAGCAATAGCTCTGGCAAAACAGAAGAGCTGGGAGAGACTGGTCCAGATCAGTTTCAGCTAGTGTTTGATGGGGTAATGGGTGGAGAAAGAACCCCTGTACCATCCTGAGACAATTGGTTGCCAATTGCCAATTTAGTCCAAGTCTCTAGGAACAAAGTGCCATGATGAGACAGATCAAGGGAGAGGACTTTGAGAGTGTCTTCTAATGTAACCAACCGTACACACTCTATGGTTCTGACAAATCTGTCATCATATTCATGAAATTTAATTAATGCTAAAGATTCCTGTACTTAGAGGGGTAATGGGTGGGTGTACCTACTATAATAAATTCAAAACGAATGTGTGACAATTAGATTGTCTACTCATAGAAATATTCTTTTAAATTGTAGTGACCTGAGTCACGATTGGTGTGAAACAACAAGGGACACAACTTGGTGATGGCGTTCAAGGACCCTTCAAACAACAATGATGACAGTTTGGTAATGACAGTGTGGTGATGGCATACGAGAGCTGTCAGACAACAGTGATGACAGATTACTATTGGTGCACAAGGCCCTCGTCATATGATCACTTTAGGGGAACAGACTAACAAAAACATTCACAACAGTATGATCATCACCCACCCTGACTGTAGACAATAATAATGCAAGTTAGCTTCACCTGGGAGGATTTCTAAGGGTGACATGGTCTAATACATATCTTATTATTCCAAAGATTTAGGTAAGATCATAATAAACAATTAAATAATCAGCAATTTAATTCTTCACTAAGCACACGATAATGTATGACTTTCAAATGCTCAAAATTCTGCCCTATCAAAGTTATCTTGACAAATCTATAAAGATTGTAAATCAGGTCAAATTTCCTTTGATTTATGAAGAATCTTTCTTAGGTGTTCATTTTAGATTTATTCTTTAATCATAACGCATTTTATTCATTTTGAAATCATCTGAGCAGCTTGCAAAAAGCATTATGAAATATATTACCCTACACCTTGTTGTCAATGGGATGTACATGAATGCAATATCATGTCGGACACAAACATGTCTGTGCCCCCTTTTGTAACAATGAAAAGCTCCCTGGGCTTTGAGGAGACTCGTATGATTCGTATGTCTTCCTTTTCGATTCATTGGCATTGTCCTGTGTGCATGATTGCTAGTGTCGCCACTTCCAAATCCATAATCTCATGGAGTTATGTAAATTCTCCCGTCTACGTCATAATTGCTCATATCTGCTCATTACGTAATTATACATTGTGAATTCACACAGATTCCTTTAGTGCTGGTCTGTAGAGTTCACATATTATTAATAACACATTGTGTAGTGTGCTGAAGTGTATTATCTGATTATTGTGTTGCTGGGGGCTCAGAGTTGTAAAACTGTTGTCTTTCTTATATTCTATTATATCGTTCGTGGTTATTTTGTGGTCCAAACTTGGAATATGGACTCTGTCTGTAATTTTAGTTTCAATGCTTGGATGGGGTACATTCACACTAACTACCTTTTATAGTGACCACCCACTCCAAAAGACATTACAATAAGAAAGCAGATACGATTTATGAAGAGCAGTCAGGATTTAGAAAAGGGTTTTCTACAGTTGATAGTATCTTTATATTGTTCTCATTGGTTTATGAAGAGCAGTCAGGATTTAGAAAACGGTTTTCTACAGTTGATAGTATCTTTATATTGTTCTCATTGGTTCAAAATCGTTTGCATAAATCTAAGCAGAGACTATTTATTAACTTCATGAATTTAGAAAATCTTAAGTTTAGTAAACAGAAGCGCATTATGGGAGGATTAAGGTCTATGGAGGTATAAGATCTATGGGAGATAGTAAGTTCAGTGGGAGTTGCTAAGGTCAGTGGGAATGCATGGAAAATTGTGGATATTGAATGTAAGGTAAAATATGTGAAGACGTGAGTTAAAGTACAAGGGCTATGGAAATACTACTTTACCTGTCTGCTTGGATTACAGCAGGGTGAATGTTTGAGTCCAATTTCTTCTGTCGTTATTGAGCTAGCAATTGTGATGATAAAGAAAGGAGTTCACTCAGTTGAATTTCTACTTGGGGAAACTGAGTTTTTTCTACTTTTATCTGCAGATGCTTGCCTCTGACTGAGTAATGGGAACTGTGCACAATCTACTAGATAACTTGAGCATTGAGCTTTTTCTACTTCCATCTGCAGGCTCTTGCCTTTAACTGAGTAATGGAAACTGTGCACAATCTACTAGATAACTTGAGCATTGAGCTTTTTCTACTTCCATCTGCAGGCTCTTGCCTTTAACTGAATAATGGAAACTGCACAATCTACTAGATAACTTGAGTATTGAGGCAATAAGGTTGGGGTTGATGGTTAAGCAACAAAAAGAACTGACATTATAATATGAAGGAAGGCAAAAGAAATAAGATCATATAAGACGAAAAAATTACAGTGGTTGGCTCCTAACAGTATTTGGGTTTCTAGCAACTGCAAACGTAAGCCATACACAATCACGTATCGGATTTAATCCCTTTAGCAAATTGCGGCCATGAAAAAAAATCAATTGTAATGGCTGGAAAGTGTTCTCAAAGATATTTGACACTGTTTTTCTTTATGCATCAGAAATTTTGGGGAACTTTAAAGATAGACAGTACCGAGAATGCCCATACTTTTATCATCAAAATGGTTTTTTTAATCTATCAGTAACGGTGCACCTAACATGACCGCATATGACGAATGAAAATGTATAATTTCTTAACGCTTACAAAAGAGAGAAAAAACCTGGTTTTATTATAAAAATGTTATTTACTAGACTTCCAAGACATGTTTAGTGACGGTTTTATATTCTAACATAGTTACACTAGGGAAAAAAGTAACTCTCCTTTGAAATATTAGACGTATCCAGATGTTATATTTTATTTGTTTAATTTTCTGGATTGAACGGCAACTCCATTTCACCATTGATGATGAGAAAACCATATCACTTGGTCATACACTCGACTTTGTAGAGTGCTATTGTCAATCGAGGCATGTGACACAAAGAGGCACACATTGGTTCAAGACACGTAAACAGTTGAGAAACATAACAGGCCGAGACACGTAATCCGAAGACACAACGACTTATGATATATAGCACATGGTTTTATTCTGGACTAATTTTGTTCCTCTAGATCAGTGGTTCTCAACCAATGGGGAAGGGAGTTCCCCCCAGGATTTTAGGTGGGGGATTTAGACCACAGAGTCAAACTGTTGGGATATTGATCTTTCTACAAATTACATTTCTACAGATTGTATATAACCTACAGGACATCAACACACTTTATCATATGTCACAGATTATTAAAAGTAGAAATAAATATTTCACTTTTTATGTGTGGAACTTTAGTCCGTTAAGTAATTAGTTATGAACGTAAGAAAAACAAACTTTTATTCAAGTTGTAAACTCCATCAACATTTTCTATTGCTATTAAATGTGTAAAATCTCCACTATAAAAGTAATCAAAGTAAATGCATATGTACTAATATAGAAAAAATAAAATATGTTGAATTTTAAATACATATTATTTGGAATGCACCTTTGAAGTCAGACATTCTTGGGAACGGAAGAATGATATTCTTACATGTGAAGAAAATGGTGCATGGGGCAAAAAAGATTGAGAACGACTGCTCTAGACCATTACTTTACAAACATAGAGGCGCGCCCCCCGGTTAAGGGTTGAACAGGTAGTCAGTGGCATAAGCATAACATTGAGCTTCAATCCAGGAACCCTGATATACTTCAGTGTCCCTTTCGCATGAGCAAAATTTGTATTATAATTAAACAAAGCCTACCCTGCTTTGTTTTTGTATAATTAAACAAAGCCTACCCTGCTTTGTTTTGTATAATTAAACAAAGCCTACCCTGCTTTGTTTTGTATAATTAAACAAAGCCTACCCTGCTTTGTTTTGTATAATTAAACAAAGCCTACACTGCTTTGTTTTTGTATAATTAAACAAAGCCTACCCTGCTTTGTTTTGTATAATTAAACAAAACCTACACTGCTTTGTTTTGTATTGTCTGCTCGAAAGATGGGTGGTGGTAGCGGGGATGTAGCAATAAATATGTTGTTAGCCACTAGCAAGTGACAATTTATTTAATGAATGGGAGGAGTCTTTAAATTTATTTGTAGAATTTGGAGAATTTCGATATGCAAAGGTTTGCCATGAATTTCTGTTTGCAACACAATCATACTCTTCAACAACTGTCACACGACTTGCGTTCTTACAGTTTTCTTACGTCACCCAGCTGTCCACGTCTGGATGGCTTGAAGGAAATTAGCGCTACCATCCTGTGCATTGAAGTGTGGATTTCTCGTGCTAGGTTATGCGTAAAATGTAACAAGCCCCAGCTGGATTTGAAGCCGTCCCGGTCACTTCAAAGCGAACACCATCATAATACTTGGATTCAAGTTCCATTTCCATTAGTGGAATTCTAATTATTTGTTTTCACTGACAAATATGGGTGTCAAATTCGACAATACTGTATCAATACATCAGCAAGACATTAATAAATGCAGGACAGCACGAATTTAGCTGAAAACAATTGGTCTACTCGCAACTTTCTTTCAGTCGCATTCACACAAACTCTTATGGGTTTGTTATTGCTAACAAGTCTTGATTACAGCAGTTGTCTTCAGTCACATCCACACAAACTCTCACGGGTTTTTTAGTGCTAACAAGTCTTGATTACAGCAGTTGTCTTCAGTCTGTTTCATCTTTTATGCACAGAGGAACTTTTGAGGAGTTCAAAACACAACAGCACGGACCACTCTACCATCCTCTAGGAATCAACACAATTCTTTTTCTCTGCTTCCCAATCTGCCTGCTTGTTCACTAAAGTGACTGACTATTCGTAACACTGCCTGTTCTGCACACTTCTCTACTTCATACACTTGTTGCCTGTACACGAAACTGCCCGGTTATCCATAACACTATAGGTTCTGTACACGCCTTCCCTACTTCCTATACTGAGTGCCTATTCACGAAACTGCCTGGTTATCCATAACACTATAGGTTCTGTACACGCCTTCCCTACTTACTGAGTGCCTGTTCACGAAACTGCCTGGTTATCCATAACACTATAGGTTATGTACATACCTTCTCTACTTCCTTTACTGAGCCTGTTCACTAAATTGCTTGCCTGCTCATCAGACTGTCTGCCTATTCACTACACTGACTGCCTGTTCACTACATTAACTGTGATTCACTACACTGGCTGCTTATGCCACTGACCACCTGTCCACTGTGCTAAAGGCTGCTCACTACACTGACATCCTACTCGCTTTAGATTCAAGTATATGGTCTCCTCACTGTTGTGTTTCACAAATAGATCTTAGAGCCTAAACTTCACCCATGTACACACTTCATTTGCATTCTTCTTATGGCATTCGTGTTCTTTGTGTTGGTTCTGTGCCTCGTGAAATCCACACTACACATCGACATTCCATCTTATATCAAGGGTCTGCCTATCGTGGGGGAAGGTAAAACTCCTTTAAGGACTATGACAGAGTTGCTCCGTAACAAACTTTAAAACCGTTTGCACGATATCTTGTTCAATTTTAAGCTTCAGAATTTAGTCTCATGATCTTCTCTTTTTCCATTTATTTCATATCTGATGACATCCAAGTGTTACAAAGTTATCGCTGTATGATAAAAGTATAGAACGTATCCGGAGTCAGGTCACGCGGTATGGCAGAGATACACACTAAGTCAAGACATGAGGTATGGCAGAGATACACACTAAGTCAAGACATGCGGTATGGTAGAGATACACACTAAGTCAAGACATGCGGCATGGTAGAGATACACACTAAGTCAAGACATGCGGTATGGTAGAGATACACACTAAGTCAAGACATGCGGTATGGTAGAGATACACACTAAGTCAAGACATGCGGTATGGTAGAGATACACACTAAGTCAAGACATGCGGTATGGTAGAGATGCATTGTGATTCTGGTCGCACGTTAATATGGTCCAAATGAGCATTGGTTCGTAACAGGTGGCTTGGTAGAGATACATATTGAGTCAAGTCACTTAGTACGAAAGAGATTAAGTACAACACGTAGACTGTACAAGGAAGGACACGTGAAAGCGTTTCATCCTATCTGTTCTTGTCACACTTTCTGCATCGAGCTGAAAAGGAGGTCGCCATTGGGCAATCACTCATTTCATTATTGATGAGATCGCTTGACGTGGCCATCGGAATGCTGCAAGTTCACCTCAAAGAAAGACTCGCGGAGCTGCGGCTGTCTAAGAAAAACGGCAGACGCGAACTTGTCCTGTTAGTCCATGCAAATAGAAAATGTACGGGAGGTAGGCAGTAAAGGGGGGGTAAAGCAAGATGAACTTCTGAAGGCGTGATAGTTGGGTTTTGACCCATCAGACCCTGAGCTGGAAAGGGTCGCGCTTTATTTCACAATATTTAATTTAAGCTCTTCTTGTCATGGGTTCAAAAAAGCCCTTTCCGCCTAAAATGAAGTTTGTTTTCCCGGGTCTACGAACGTGTTAGGTTTAGAGTGAACAATATTCGGGATATAGATCCAGTGTCTACAAACTACAGAACATACAAGGTAGAACATACTACAGAACATACAAGGTAGAACATACTACAGAACATACAAGGTAGAACATACTATAGAACATACAAGGTAGAACTGAAAGTGATGTCAATGGGAAAAGTACATCTGCTTCGCTACTGATCGACCTAATAAGAGAAACATAAGTTGATGAAGTGCTAAAGAAAACACATTATTTATCTATCTGCTCGGTAGACCTGTAGACCTCCTAAGAGAAACACAAATTGTTCCTCAACTTGCTAATAAGGAATACGTAATGTCAAATGACCCCACAATGACGAGATAATTAGTGGCAATAATGTAAACTACCAAGTAAAATTCCGACCTGCACACAAGAAATGTACATTATCCACAGACCTTCAAAGGTCAAGGTCAATAAATTACACACACAAGTAGAAGCAATGTTTATCCAGAGATCTTCTAAGGGAAAGACAAATAAATTGCTAAATTGGGAGAGATACAAATTATCTACAGAGGGATCTTATGTCCACACAATTAAACTTTATTCCTGTTTAAGAGATACAGACGGCTTTCACACTCACGCTAAGGTTAAACACAAAGTAACCATCTCTCAAGATAATAACAAAAAGGAAACTACATATATAAACAAATCTTGTTTTAAACACAAGTGTTCACAACCTATCATGAAACAAATTTTCCAGCAATCTGATTTTTTTAAAATTAAAAACACAACAAAGCACAACATAATTTTTCTAACGTCCTCCAGTATGTAGCACAAATTGGCCTCTACTTGCTATCGGGAAGCATAAATTAGCAACAGGCCTGCTAAAGTGAGAAAATAATTACCAACCAATCTGCTAAAGTTTAAACAATAATAAAAAATACGACACACTTTCTAATTGTGAAACACAGTTAGCCATCGACGTGCTAAAGTGAAATATAAATTATTCACTGACTTGCTAAGCTGAAATACAGATTAGCTTCCAACAGCAATGTGATACTAAAAGCATCAATACATTTCCATGTAAAATAATAATAAAGTGCATGTGTTCAGAATATATTTTCTTTATTCACCTCCTAAAAATAAAATGAACGTACACTTCTGTATTACTTTCTATCACATTTTCCTTATCCCCTCTCACTGCTGGTAATGCAGACCTTTCAGAATATAGCAAGTGTGTGTGTGTGTGTGTGTGTGTGTGTGTGTGTGTGTGTGTGTGTGTGTGTGTGTGTGTGTGTGTGTGTGTGTGTGTGTGTGTGCTGGATTATGCAGATCTTTCATAATCTGCTTTCTCCTCTCTCAGTGCTGGATATACAAAGACCTTTCAGAATATGCCTTGTCTTCACCTTCTACCTGACCTTCATGACGAAAACCCGCAAGCAATGTTCTGGTGAGTGTGTGCATTGTGTATGTAGATCAGCAAGAGATAGTTGAATGGGTGCATTGGGTATGTAGATCAGCAAGAGATAGGTGAATGGGTGCATTGGGAATGTAGATCAGCAAGAGATGTATGCATTGTGTATGTAGGTCAGCAAGAGATAGTTGAATGGGTGCATTGGGTATGTAGATCAGCAAGAGATAGGTGAATGGGTGCATTGTGTGGTGGAGTAAGTTTGCCTGTCCTTATTTCTAAACTTAATTGTTATATAAATTGTCGATGTGACCCGACCTTGGGCACTGCTTATGATGATATTTTTCGTAAGTGCCAAGAGATGAAGTAAACAACACAAATGGAGAACATGATAGAATTTGCTGATATAATCCAAACCAGTTTCAACTGGATGAGTTTCTTTTCTGACTAATAGTCTGATAGTTGCTCATAACAATTTCATCCAATGGTGATGGACTAAAAATTACTTAGTTGAAGAAGTCCTCTATTCTAATCACTTTGATTTTGATTAAGTCTAGTCATAAAAGTGACAGTTAGCTCATTATAAATTAACTGACGGTTAAATAAATAATGGACTAATATTTCGTACATGCTTGCTATTGATCTATGATTTGAATTGGAAAAAGCTTTATGTAAATTGAGCTATAATTTCTAGGTTCACTAATTTGATTACATTATACATTATACTTGTGAATTTTGATCGATGCTATATTTCTTATGTTGCGTGTGCATCAGGCTAATGAATATTATGGCAGGATTTGTAAGTTGAGAATGTGTGTACAGTGAGGAAAGAGTTTAGAGATGAAATATTTCTAAAATTTAGCATTGCCCTAATTTGATTTTTGCACCTTGTCTTTTTGTTCTTTGATGCTTGATTCGCTTCAGACTTAAGTGTCTACTGTACTCTACCAGATCACGTTGGTGTGTGAATCCAGAGTTGTCATCAAACTTATCAGTAAACGTGTTGCTTTAAGTTGATTTCTGTGAATTCCGTTTTAGAGCCAATACAGTGAAAATTGAGGTTCGAGTTGGTCTTGAGAATTCACAAAGATTATTTGGAACAATCTTTGTGCTGTGTTGAGTAATGCACATAAAGATCACACAAAGTAAATTTGCCCCTCCCTATTTTTTAATTTTAAATTATTTAAGTTGCTAAATTGTCAGAGTGACCCGACCTTGGGCACTCCTTGTGGTGTTATTTTGAAAGTGTCTGAGTTTGAAGTAAACAGCCGATGGGAAGAATAATCTAAATTTGCTGACCTAGTGCAAACAAAGTGAGCAGGTTTTTTTTATATATTATCCAATGATTATGATTCTTGAGAAGAAGACTAGCCAATGGACTGAGTTTAAGGAGTTTACTTGTAGTAGAAAATGTTGCTGTCTATTCACTTTTGAATATAAGACAAAGAGAGGTCCGGCTCTGAAGGCAGTCTTTAGCTTGAGTGGTGAGTTTTTAAAATGACTGATTGAGAGAGAGTGGGCTTAGAAACATTTCATACACTTTTCTGTTGATATGTTATACTTGTGTTATGTAAAGATATACTATGCAAGTTGATTTATTTACTACAAACGTTTGAACAAAGCTGTGCCCATGTGGTGTATTAATATGTGACATTGTTTGATACATTGCATTTATTCTACAATGTATGCATGGGGCTAATAACTACTGCTGCAGGAGATTGTAAGTTTTGAGAAGAGATGTGAAATAGAATGGAGTTGTACTGGGATGAATAAGAAACTTAGGCTTACACCTTGATTGTATGTTGCAATCAGCAAGCAGCCTTCTGATTTCTTCTTTTGACTGTGTTTGAGTCTCAGTCTGAGTGTGAGTTCAACCCAGACCTGTGAGTCTCAAGTGGAGCCTAAAGTTCAATGTTCAAGTTCCTAGCTACCCTTCATTTGTTCACTAATCATCATTTGAGTGACCAGGAAAGTACAGGAAACTTGCAAAGTGTGTTGTAGAGTGTGTAAGCATAAGGGAGTATGCTACAGCCCTACTTTTGATGTACTAAAGCAAATATACTAATTACATCAGTCCAGTGAAGACAACCAATCATTGTGACTGTTCTACTCAAGAAACTGATGGCAAGAGAGTGCCAGTTCGGTTGAGAGTAATGACGCGTCAGTGTTTTCTTGCGTACGAGGGGGGAACATGCTGAGTGTGGACATTTTGACATTGTAACATTTTATACTGTGACATGGTTGAAAAGGCCAGTGAAATGACTGTAGGAGCTGTATTTAACCCATGTTATGTGAAGTTTATAATAACCTCTTTTAATAACTCCATTTCTATTCTCTGATAGGATTAACTGCCGTTTGTATTGACTCTATTGTTGAACTATAAATAACTGTAATTTTATTATTATTATTATAAATATGTGTAGAGAGAGACTGTGAACTATAATTACCCGAACATGGGTTTGTGGAATATTGATGTCAAATTATCTGCTTCATTATAATTGTCGTACATTAATTTTCTTTAAATAAATTTATTGTTTAATTTATTAAACTTCTTATACATATCGATATTGATATTCTTATGTTGGAGAAGAATGGATGGGGGCTCGCTAAATATAGATTAAAGTAGGATTTGTCTTCTCCGTAGTAAGAAGTTCTCCACCCGCATAAAACCTTATGTGACTGTATATGTTGTTTTATGTTGTGGAGCTGTGAAAACGTTTACAATGCCAAAATATCTGCCAAGTGAGAGATGAGTGGTGTCTGTTGGAGGAGCATTAATAAATAAAATTAATATTCTCATCATTTGAAATTAGTTATGAAAGATTAATTAATAATAACCTTCATTAAGTAAGAAGAGAACTTGTCACAAATACTCTGCGTGATATGTTTTTGATAAAGCTTGTGAAGTTCAGTTATCTATAGTATGTATGTGAGATCATCGAAGATTCTGGAACAGTTGTGTAACATGCCTAGTAAGGGTATATGGTAATGTCACCTAATGAACATACTGTGACTTTTTGCAAACCGTGTGAATGAGAACAAGTGCCAGTGACAGCTGGCATCATTGAAAAATCTATAAACATTGACTATAATTATTTCTTTAAAACTTCACACTCTGTGATGATTTATGCCTTTGAACTTGATTTTATATATATGTTTGACTGCAGATGTCTATGCTAGGATAAACTGAATTATTGTCCAGCATTAATTGAACATTGTTGTGAAGTGATGTAATGTAAATGCTCTTTTGATTATATTCATATGCTGTATATTTGATTGTTCAATTGATAAATATATTGTTAAATTTATTGATCTTCTTACAAATATTGATAATCATATGTTGCAGAGATAGTGGGTGGATGCTGTCTCACTAAATATGAATTAATGATGGATTTGTCTTCTCCTGTCTTCCCACCTACGGATATATTGTGTGACAGTAGATGTTTGTCTTTAATGTTGTGGAAGGTAGTTGGGTATATAGATCAGCAAGAGATAGGTGAGTGGGTGCGTTAGGACAGAAAGCGATCAATGGAGACCAGTCTTCCCTTTTGATGGAGGATGATGATATTCATTCTACCATACATGATCCTTCTCACGACGTGAAATCTATGACATTTGGCAAATAGTAATGTCAGTAAAATCCAAATGCAACTCTTACAGCACGGCAATGAAAGAGGACGAAAGACATTTTTGAGAAACTGGACTCGAGATGGTGACGTTCGCACGGCTGTCATAATTCTGTGAGGAAGACCAACTTAGAAGATGAATTAAAATGTTACAGTAAATACTGACTGAAACAGCACTTGAAAGTGAACCCAAACCAGTACAGTTCAGTTACAACATTAACAGAAGATATAATTATAACACTGAAACATTACCCAGAATATATTTAGCTGCATCATTTAAATTTTTTGTAAACGTAAGATTATGAAACTTACATAATGTTTGCATTTGCCCATCACATTTTCAAGTAAGAAGGTATTTACCTTTCCAGAGGAATACGTTGACCATGACAGTCTTACAAATCGCAAAATATGGTTACCTATCACATTTTCAAGTAAGAAAGTATATACCTTTCCAGAGGAATACGTTGACCATGACAGTCTTACAAATCGCAAAATATGGTTACCTATCACATTTTCAAGTAAGAAGGTATTTACCTTTCCAGAGGAAATCGCAAAATATGGTTACCTATCACATTTTCAAGTAAGAAGGTATTTACCTTTCCAGAGGAATGCGTTGACCATGACAGTCTTACAAATCGCAAAATATGGTTATTGAGCAATAAAAACATATTTCATAAATTGCACATCTGCAAATGGTTGGAAATAATTAAATAAACATTGACCTCTTATCTCAATGAAGTAAAAGAAGACTACACAATCAAAGTGATATTTCAGAGTCCAACAGTTTAGAATGGGGGTATCAGTCAACGTAAAATCAGATTTAATATGTGTAACACCTGAATATGCTTGTGAAGCTTCCCCCCTCCTTTTCGTATAGGTAGTTTGAAAAGGAGTGCTGGAATTTACTTCAACCGTAACATATTGCAGAGTAAGGTCTAATCTGAAGAGGATGATTTAGAAACTGTATGAGTAGAAACAAAATTAGACCGAAACAGAACATTGATAGGGTCTGTATGTTGTCATCCACTGTAATTTGAATTGATGGAATCCCTTAAATGCATATATTCAGACAGTTGAAATTACACAAAGTAGATTTAAATACCAGGTGATTATTTTAATCCAATGACTGTAAATCCCCCACGCACGTCTTCTGGGCACCATCGCTTTCAACATAGAGCAGCGCGTACAGGGCGTCCGGAGAAAAGCCGTGTTGACGTGTTAATAATTCACTCAACTGAATAAATTATGTATATGAACGTTCTGACAACAATGTGCAGTGATCAATGTATTATCTCAGTCGATGCCTAATCCTGTTTTAAAAAAGTGAAAGTTTGGGGCCATTTTATTCACGTGTAAAACTTTGGATAAGCAAAAGGTTCGTGAAAAACTTTCCCTCTTCAAATGGGATAAGGTCATTAAAATTGATCTAAATTCCAAGAGTGTCTCCTTGTTTTACTGAGACACTGAGCCCACAGTCTGTCAAAACAATCGCTTACGGCAGAACGATGTCACATGATTAACAAATGAGACACATTCATTGAATAAAACACACTACGAATGGCATTAAATAAGAGGAACAAGTGCAATTTATTATCATTGGAGACAGTTTGGGGTGTCAGGAAAACATATTATATGTAATTCGGAAGATACTAACAGGAAAATTCCATTGCTCAAGTCGATGATAATTTAATCCATGGAAACTCGCTGAATTATTTCTGTCTGTCTGTCAAAGAAAAGGAGTATTTTGCTGGTTAAAATCCCTCCCTCGACTAGTAATGAGGCAGCGTATTTATTCCAAAAGGGGAAGGGGGCTAACACAATGATTTTTCATACAAAAAAAAAAGCCAACTCTTTAAATTCAGTTATTGAATATAACTGCCAGACTCCACCACTGATGTGTAAAATTGTACAATTATCTGTCTGTCTATTGAAGATTATTATGTGTTTCTTACAAAATTGGGTTTCACTGAAGCTGTGGATCCCCGACCACATGGATAATAATGTTTAATAGAAGCGATTGATACCCCTTAAATATCAAAGACTTTTGTTTAGATAATATAATGGAATTACGGAGTTTAGGAACCTGAACACAACATAAAAACTAAGTTTGCAGACCTCATTACGAAGTGGGAAATGGAGGCACTTCATGAGCATTCCGTCGTTTTGTTTAGGGACTAGTGCTTGCTAAATGTTCACCCTACCAAAATAGCTGAGTACTTTTTTTCAATCGCACTAGGTGAACTTAACGCCGGAAGGGCGTTA
The DNA here is from genome assembly GCA_028829895.1 of Sinotaia quadrata. Lineage (NCBI taxonomy): Eukaryota > Metazoa > Mollusca > Gastropoda > Architaenioglossa > Viviparidae > Sinotaia > Sinotaia quadrata. The sequence goes on along the minus strand of CM054180.1, from coordinate 133,283,942 downwards.
GAATAAAGTCGAGATGCTGCGAACACGTGGTACACACATTACGAAATAGAATTAATTAGAAGGAAATCTCTAGTGCACGTGTCTAAGGATTACTCTTGATCTGTGTCAGTCAACGTGCAACTTCGGGTATGCCTGTACTTAAGGGCACGCCCGCACACGCTTACCTTTGTTTTGACACATACCTTACTTCGCTAATCGTATTGTGAAAGAGACACAAAGATTTGTTTAGAGTAAATCAGTTTGTTAGCATTTATTTTGCCGTCACGCATGAGAAAAAGCGTGTCACTGAAAGTACGTATTCATTCATACGCTAGTTTCACTGGTTGTGATTTAGGAAGGAATGTATTCATTCGCGAGCACGGCGTGTATATGTGTGAGTGTGTCTGTGTTTGTGCATATCTGTACACGTGAACAAATGTCAACTGGCCTTTGATAAATTATCAAGATTTTTTTCTTTTTTCTTTTCTTTTTTCTAAATTTAATATAATGTATAGTGCCATTATTTTGTTCATTCTTTATTATTGCTTAATTTAATCAAAGTTTAGTTTTTTTAAAATAAAGTTTACTCTGACCTAATCATAAATATATTTATGGCATGCCCGTTGCGTGCTAAAGAGGCAATAGAAAATTTAAATTTTGTGAGCCTATCGTGGATTGGTCAGAAATCGCACTTGTTTGTACGCAGCGCCGTGCCAAGACCTTGAACTGTGTGTCAGTGAGGTCACGTGCAACTTATTGTTAATCAAGAGCTATTTTCAGAACCTTCAGCCTCCCGCCCCACACCCCTCCCACTCCCAGTAAATCCAGTTGGCCCCTGGCCACGGTTATGTTTAAAATAGTCACAGTTATCATCAGTTTCGAAATGCACCTATTTTTGAATGAAATATGTGACTTTGGCCTAATTAGTGTCAGGCTGTTATATGCAGAAATTATTTCTATAAATAGATTTTGACACTTTCGCTTTTTCTTTTATTCATTTTATAAAGCTATTCACTCTGATTTCTTTAGAGGCTGTCTTGATTCCAGTTAAGTGGATGCAGCCAATGTGGCTACTGAAACTTAGTTCATAAACTTCATAATTTCTATGTCTAACATTTATCCAGAGGAAACACTATTTTACACGCATGTAGTCGCTTGTAGAGTCATAGTTAGTGTTCAGTGATAGATAGGTTATTATTATTTATCGATTTTACTCTTTCGACTCTGTGTGTGTGTGTGTGTGTGTGTGTGTGTGTGTGTGTGTGTGTGTGTGTGTGTGTGTGTGTGTGTGTGTGCATGTACCCTGAGGCTCACATTTTAAACATAGATATGTGATTATAAGTTTATAAACTATGTTATCATACTACTACTGGCTTCTTGTTTGTCTGTTTACATGAGTAGCCTTTTAGTGACATAAAAAAATAAAATACAGCAAAACATATACATGTTAATAATATTTCAATCATGATTGAAGCAAACGAGAAAAAACATCTATAATCACACTCTTTTCGCTTGATAGGCACCCCACCCACCCTCAATAGTTAAGAGTCACAGAGGCAGCATGATGCTCAGAGAAATAAATAAAAGTCTGCTTGTATATAAACACACGATAAAACGTGTTGCCATATCCGTTACATTTTATCTTTATAACACACTCTCTAAGGTAAACAGTTTTTGACTTCACAGATGTTAGCAGAGGACAGAGCAAGCATCATTGTAGACTGAAGGACCTCACCGAATGTCACCGATAACTTGTTACTTCAACACCAGCGATGTGCTAGCGTATTTACAGTATTCAATTGCCCCTGCAACGGTTAGCTACACGTGACATAAAAAAAAATCGAATTTTCAAAGGTCGACCTCTCGGAAAGACGGCCCATTGTTTACTGATGTAATACATGAATAAGTAAACAAGCGAAAACCATATGCACTCAGAGCCATGCCAATGTTGACGTCTTCTCTCACTCAGCCAAAGTCAGCTTAAAATAGATGTCAAGGCTCCAGAGTGACCTTTTCCAAGTGAAAAGTGCTGTGATCCGTTGGACCAATTTAATAATAAATTAAATAAATGACAAAAACGAGTCAGGACAAGGCCCCGATTGATCAGTAAACATGGAAGAGCAATGAAGAACACAAAAATCAAAATACAACAAGACTCAACCAAAAGAAAAGAAATCTCCCACCACCCACCATATATAGCTGGGCCCTGATAAAATTAGTCATCTAAATTAGCACGAATCTGAATAAAATAATTTCGTTTAAACCCGGAAGCTCTGAGACAAACCTTTGCGAGAATTTTGCGCATTGCAAAGTAAACCAATCACGTGATCAACTTGGCGGCGTGCGTATCCAGGATTTTGGCTTTAAACCTAATCGCCCAAAAGTCTTAAACGTTTTCACCATGTGTATCTCTGTGCAGTATTTGCATTGGTCTGCAAAATTAGAGTGGAATTAGACCAAAAAATTAAACAACAAATATGAAAACGACAAAGAAAAATCAGTCAAACTACCCCTTGGTTCTGACTCCATTTGTAACACAAAAAAAAAATAAACTAATGGATGTCATGTACCCGCTTCCTAGGTCAAGGATCAATATTGTTGCCCTGTCGAGCATATGCAAACTTTAAAAAAATATTTTGACAGTGTGGCGCAGAAATTGCAAACTGTAAAAATATTAAATTTGAAATTTTTTAATTTTTCTTTTCTTAATATTTAGAAGAGTTTTCCCATGATAAGAGAATTCTTTCATGAGAAAACAAGTCTTTGAAGTAACTGTCTTAGGCAGCCAGGACAAAAGAACACATGTTTACGTCGGTTAGAAGCGAACTGACTTAACCAGGGTGTGGGGGTGGTGGACACCTAACCAGGGGTAGATAAGCTACCAGAAGCACTCTCGCATCTCTAGGCAGACAATGACGACGATACTTCTAAAGACGGGGAACACTTTGGTCTCACAATAGAGTCGGAGATCCAAAGGCAGACGAACCACTTACAGTCAGGTACACGCAGACGCGTGAGAAGGGAAGACACTTACGATTACGTAACAGAGACGTATGACGTCAGGGAAGAGCGACCAGCGATCTCAGATCGAGCAACTTCTAAGAGCTACACCGCAGGTACTAACAAGCCAGCCTTTCTGCAGACGCACTGAAGCGACACTATAGAACAATAGACCGCATAGAGTAAAGAATCCTCAGGGCAGATTAGTACGAGAAAATCTTGCGATAGTTTAAATAGTCCGTCTCGGGGCTGACAGCTCATTCTGTTACAAACCAAGGAATCTCGTGTTCGCGTCCTTCCACGATTAGAAGCAAGCCAGATTGTCTGAGATGGTAAAAACTTAAGTTTTGTACTTAGATAAATTTTATCTTTTCATTTGCACTTATAGATTTTATTTAATTAATATGGTAAACCTATAACTGTATTTTCTAGCAAGAAGGAAGTAACGTATGTGAAAGGAATTTAAATGAGAACTAATGTTAAACTTGCAGGTTTATTATATTTAAATTCACGAGACTGATGCATGGCAAACAATTACTTGTATATTTACAGCTGAAGGACGCTACGGCGATACTACGGTAAACGCTACAGCAAACGCTACGGCAAAAGCCTACGGTAAACCGCTACCGTGAAGTTACTGGAGTCTACTGACGCTACTGTGACGCACAAGTGGAAGAGGAATCTGAATGAAGGGCGACCGAGAAATTCATCTCTGGCCACAACCGATGTAAACGGGGCGATCAGGACGAAGTTACGAATACTTACCTGTCGAGGGGTGAGCGCACGTGTCAAACCGGAACGACCTGGAGCGTTGAGGTGTTAATCTACGTTGGTTGTCATTTCTGGACTGGAATTTGGTGATAAATTCGGGACACTGTGTGAAATTCGAACTTTCGTGACACTAAGGACCTGTGGTAATTCTGAACTGTTCCAGCAAGCTGTAATTTATGGATATACATACTGGCCGGGAACACGCAAATTATCAGGTGATCTAAATCCTTGTTTTGTCTCGTGAAAACCTGTAAATGTTCTGTGATTTTGTTAATTCTTGTATTGTTCTTCCTGTCTTCTAATACTTATGAATGTTGCTATAATAATCTTTTTTTTCTATAACGTGTTTCTGAAGGGTGAAGGAGAAATTCTAATTTAAATCTCAATTTTCAAATTCTTGTAACCTTAATTTGTCATCCATTTTTCTTTAAATTAAGAATTACTAAAAATATATTTGTTATAAGAGACAGACAGCAGGGAATACTCTTTTCTAAAGTAACATGTTATTTTTCTGTGAGATCTGCGAATCTCGGATTTTGCCTATGTGAAACCTATTTGAAACTTCATAACTTAATTTGTTATCATTCTTTTATATTTTAATAAATTTTGTTAAATTTAATAACTTGCTCACTCAATTACGTAATCTGAGGCAAATGTGTAATAGGGGACAGTGGGGGCTCGTAAAATTGACGTAATATACGTTTTGACAAAGACAGTCGCGACACATTTCTTAGAGCAAGTCTGTCACCTAATTAGGGGAGAAATTGTGAGGGCCTGGTAACGGCTGAGACTGAAGAATAGATTTGTTCAGTTAGGAGTCGGTTATCTGGACGGGTAACACTTGGGGTGGGAGACGTAATTAATGACGTACCCCAGGGCTTGACCTAGTCACTCCCAGACTGCAGAAGACAAAGACCCTGTCGTGGACCTAGTGTATGATTGTAGACGGATTGGAAGTGGAGTGGTAATTAATTCATATTTTAATATCATCTTCATTTAATAATCATTGACACTAGCACATCCATTCACATAACTGGAGTCGTCTGGTAATGTCCTTGGAGTCCATTTCACAGACAGTAATCATAGATGAAGACGTTTGCAGGGCTAAACTATATATTAAAACAAGAAAACCCTTTCTTAAAAGTACTTGTCATTATCCCTATCCATGTCGCTACACCCTTCCTTTGGTGAACTTAAATGTTTTCCCAGGCCTAGGCATGCAAAATTTACAACTGAACTAAAACTAAACTAAATAAATCAACATATCGAACTTTGACCAACCACAGATATATTTTCATAAGGAGTGTGAAGACAACACCAGTTAGTTAATGGATATTATTATTTATTTATTAACCATTCAAAATTATTTACAAGTGATGAGAATCTTAATTTTATTTTATTAATGATTCTCCAGCAGACATTACTTGTCTCTCAAATGTCAGATATGTGGGCACTGCAAAAGTTTTCTCTCACAACATTAAACATAAACGTTCATGGTCACACAATCTTTCTATAGGTGGAAAACGTCTTACTAAAGGAGAAGACAGATCAGTCTTTAATCTATATTTAGCAAATCCCCATCCACCCACTTTCTTCTCTAATATAAAGTTATCAATATGCATTAGATTAGATGGTCAATAAATTTATTAAATCAAGAATCAAATATATATCACAAATACAATGAAATATATTAGGTGGCATGGATATTCCCATGAGCCCACATTCGGATAATTTTATGTTTACACAGTCTATGTCTTTAAAAATACAATTCAACAATAGAGTCAATACAAATTGCAGAATATTATCATCACAGCACAGAAATGGAGTTATTAGAGATAAGCATTAATAATTTTACATAACCATGTTTAAATGGTGTCTCAATAGTCCTTCCACACACTTTTGCAACAAAGACACAAGTTATTGTTCACAGTCATTATCTCAGCTCTATGTGCGTCTCACTCACACATTAAAAATCACAGTTCCTTACTTAGAGTTAAGCTGGGCATTTCTTTTTGCAGTGTTACACTCCTTCAAACAAACAAATAAATGACCAACAACTTCTTTACACTAAAAATTGTTCAGGTAGTCAACATATCTTGCCACCACACATCAGTGGAATGTAATGTATTCTTACACTTAACACACTGTGGCAGATGACTACTGCGTCTCTCCGGTCACAGTGGTTTAAAATCAGTAAGCCAATAGATTCATATAACAAATGAAATGCATGTTTGGTGTCTTAAAAACATAATCAGGGGACAAGCACTACGTTTTTTTCAGTTTATCACTTTATAACTCCATTCTTACTCTCATTCCAATCTCAACTTACTGTTTTCTGCAACGGTATGTATTAGCCCAATACACGCACACAGCATAATAAATACAGCATTTCAAAACAATGGCAAATGTTAGCATGCAACAATCGAGCATCACAGTTCAAACATAATAATCTACTCACATAATACATCTTATTAAAGCACAAGTATAACATATTAATAGTGAAAGTGCATGAAATATTTCTAAGTCCATTCTCACTCAACCAGTCAGTTTAATTCACCATTAAGCTAACGACTGACTTTCATAACTAGACTTCTTTGCCACTTCAAATTCAAAGTTGGTTGGTCAATTAGGGGACGATTCCGGCTTCCGCCGCTTTCGCGTTTGGGGAGGGGGGAGAGGGGGGAGTGCCTTTCTGCTGCGTGCGCCCGTTGCGAAAACATGTCTGGCCGGCAAAGGCGGACTCCAAACTCGGTAATCCGTGGGCTGGAGTTGTGATGGTGGTTGTTGTTGTTCCTGGCGGTGGCGTTGTTGTTGTTGCAGCCATTCCTGATGTAGTAGTGAGGAGGGGGGTGTTTTACAGAGCCCAGGCTAGTAACACACCAGATCTATACCCAGTGTGTATTTGCGCCCGGATTGTTTACCTCCTGACCTCCTCACTGGTGGCGTTGTCGTTCATGTTGCTGTTGTCGTAGCTGTCCCCGGTGTCCGTTGGGATGTCTGAAGACGGGCGCAGTTGGCTTGTACAAATAGTCGAGCAACTGCTGGATCATATCGGCCATTGGATAGTTAGAATATCCCAAAAAGGGGTACTGTTGCTCGTAATACGGCCATTGTTGTTGCTGTTGAGGGCGCTGTTGTTGCTTCCGAATATGTGGTGATGGGCGCCTTTCTTTGGTCCTCTTCTGGTGTTGTTGTTGGTGGTGGTGGTGTGGCTGGTTTTCTGTTGTTGTTGTTGTAGTTGCCGTGTTTGATGTTCGTGATGGCGTCGCTGGTAGAGGTGAGAGGGGTGGTGCCTCTAGCTCCCTTAAAGCCTCATCCAGAATGGTGTCAACTTCCGTATTATTCTGTGTATTGATGGTTGTAGGTTGATTTTCCCTTGCGTGATTAGGTGTCTGAATTTTTTTTCCTCTGTCGCTATTTTTGGCGTCTGTGAAAAGGCCTGCTTTTTGAGTTTACTGTCGTTTATTGTCTGTGTAGAATTGTTTTTTTCTGGAAATTTCCACCTGATTGTTGTCTGGGTTTCTCTATCAGTCTTAGTTATCTCGTTTTCTTCTTCATCATTTTCGTCTTCCTCATCCGTTTCTTCTTCATCTGTTTCTTCTTCCTTCTCGACTGTTTCCCTGTAGTAATCATAAAAATGCCTCATGGCGTCAAAAGGTCTTGGCATTGTATTATGCCATTTAGGGGTTTCAGGTTTCTTTTCTGTGGTAAGTAATATGGACTTTACTAGTTGATTGACTTTGACATCAAGTTCCTTGTTTCCAGAATTAACTTGAAAGTCATGAGTATTGGCTATACGCTCTTCTCTGGTTGATCTAAGTACATATCTTACTGTGAAAAGATTCATGTTGTCTGGTTGATTTAAGTACATATCTTACTGTGAAAAGATTCATGTTGTCTGGTTGATCTAAGTACATATCTAACGTTGAAAAGATTCATGTTGTCTGGTTGATTTTTGTCATTTTCAAACCCTGAGAAGGGCTCGGGAGTAGCGTGTTCCATGGCGCTTTTTGGATCTTGCGTAGCGCTTGGCCATCGTGTGTCTTCGTCGGTGGTCCGATGCGAAGAGGAAAAAAATGAATGAAAATGAAATTCAAAGTGATTAGACAGTAGATTTATATACAGTAAGTAATTTTTTTTATCTCTGCCCATTGGCTGGTCTCATTCTTGTAAATCATAATCATTGGATAAATAAAACTACTCACTGGTTTACATTGCATCAGCAATTCTAGAATATTCTTACCTCGAACGTTTAGTTCAACTCAGACACTTTCAAAAATGACGTCATAAGGAGTTCCCAAGGTTAGAATACTCTGACAATTTAACAGTTTATATAACAATTAAATTTAAAAATAGGGAGAGGCAATTTTACTCCACCACAAGGAATAACTACTACCCTAACACAGATAAAGCAATTAAAACAAAACCACTAACTAGCACTGCTACCATAGTTAGAGGGACAAATACGCCAGGAAAAGGATTTGTATGCCAAAGGTAAACGTCATTTTGATAGACTTGTGAATGGCACATCTGCCAGTTTCGAGAAAACAGTGTCACACCTAGTATGCATCAAGCCTTGAAACTGACAAGCAGAAACTGATTTTAATATAGAAGAGATAATTTAATTTCAAATTGAAAACCCGTCACTTTTGCCTCGCTGGTCAGCACGTGAAAACCTCTCCTCTTTAACTAAAGATATTACTGGCGCCGATGACTTTCACAGAGATTCTTGAGGGCGCTTTGATTTCAAACAGATTTAAATATGGACTTTTTCCAACCAATCAACTAACCAAACAATAAAAACTATTTTTTTAGAATGGCGTTTAATAAGTGTAGTGTCAACTGGCAAACTCAAAAGATAGATAGACAGACAGACAGACAGACAGATAGATAGATAGATAGATAGATAGATAGATAGATAGATAGATAGATAGATAGATAGATAGACAGATATATAGCTAGAGATACATGGCAAGACATATTCACGGACACAACAGCAAACATAACTAAACATATTTATATAAATACAATTAATTAATATACATGAAAATATACTGGCATGCAAACATAATGAATTTATTCAATCTTTCAGATAAATAAATAAATATATATATATATATATACATTCAGTTATATATTCAAGTATCTGATCCGATGATGACATGTCTGGTTGCACATCCATTTGTAGCCTTGTGACATCTTATCCAGTTTACACCAAGTACATAACGTCATATCCACTTTTGTTCTCAAGTATGAGTTCGTGACTCTATAACGTCATATCCACTTTTGAACCCAAGTATGAGTTCGTGACTCTATAACGTCATATCCACTTTTATTCCCAAGTATACATCAGTTCGTGACTCTATAACGTCATATCCACTTTTGTTCCCAAGTATATATCGGTTTGTGACTCTACATCGTGGCAGCACATCTTGTTAATATTCGGGCATATATACTCGCTACATAATATCAGGTTAAACATCGAGATATATCAGTAGCCATGAAGTCATACCTGTTTTACTCCCTTGTCGTAATATCTGGTTTTTAGCTGTGACCACTTAACCATACCTGTACAGTTTTCTATTTAAAATGTTGACTTATTTCATTTGTTTAGTTCAGTGTGGAATTTTCTTGAGCTAAATCATACAATTGTTTTGTTTTGTCATTCGGTCCTTTTCCTGACTACTGTTTGTAAATATTTACTATTATTATTGTCACCATTATCTCCAATGACACGGTCCACCTACTTCTGTATGTTTTAGTTATTTAAATGCATACACACACCGAGATAACGTGGAGAAACAAAGATAGATGTGTTGATCTTCACTCGAGTAAGTATTATAATGTGGAATAACAAAGATAGCTATGTTGGTCTCCACTCGAGTAAGACTTATAACGTGAAGAAAGAAAGATAGCTGTTTTAGTCCTCACTCGGGTAAGTATTATAATGTGGAGAAACAAAAATAGGTGCGTTAGTCTTCACTCGAGTATGTCTTATATTGCAATGTTTCAATTTTTTCTCAGTCAAATTCACTCAAAACTGCAGTTTCTGTTTAAAAAATTGGATTTTTGCACTATGATTTTGCCTACAATGGATCGAATGCCTCTAGGTCTCAACACTTGTATTGTGCGATACCTGTCCATTGCTGTGACTCAACAGTTACTTGTGCGATACCTGCCCATTGCTGTGGCTCAACAGTTACTTGTATTGTGCGATACCTGCCCATTGCTGTGACTCAACAGTTACTTGTATTGTGCGATACCTGCCCATTGCTGTGACTCAACAGTTACTTGTATTGTGCGATACCTGCCCATTGCTGTGACTCAACAGTTACTTGTATTGTGCGATACCTGCCCATTGCTGTGACTCAACAGTTACTTGTATTGTGCGATACCTGTCCATTTCTGTAATTCGATGCTTGATGGGATTGTTAAGTCTTGCAATATCATCTGCGGTTTTCATCTAATGGGTTTGGCAAGCTTATATTTGCATTTGTGAAGAGTTTTACTAGCCAGTGTTGCCGTACAATTTGTGAAGAGTTTTACTAGCCAGTGTTGCCGTACAATTTGTGAAGAGTTTTACTAGCCAGTGTTGCCGTACAATTTGTGAAGAGTTTTACTAGCCAGTGTTGCCGTACAATTTGTGAAGAGTTTTACTAGCCAGTGTTGCCGTACAATTTGTGAAGAGTTTTACTAGCCAGTGTTGCCGTACAATTTGTCAAGAGTTTTACTAGCCAGTGTTGCCGTACAATTTGTGAAGAGTTTTACTAGCCAGTGTTGCCGTACAATTTGTGAAGAGTTTTACTAGCCAGTGTTGCCGTACAATTTGTCAGCATGGCGCTCATCGACAGCAGGTGGCACTATTGATTCGTTCTATGGGAATGGGCAGGTGCAAAATATGCCAATATTATTTTATAATCTGAATATACAATAAACAGAATTACCTACACAAACGATGTTCTGAAAAGTCGAAATTAGAGATATCCACAAAACACATAAAAGCGTTCAGAGGGTACAATAGCATTGTTAAGGTTGTTTGCAATTAGTTCACAGTCCTGCACGCACAGCAAGGTGTGTGTATGTAGTTCGTGACAATTAGCAAAATTATATATATTGTGTGTATGAAGTTCGTGACATTTAATTAGCATTGTTACGGTTGTATACAGCCTTCTGTCTCAATATATCCTCTTATATACCTTTTATTCCATTGAAGAGCACATAAACTCAAGCATTGGTTATTGGAGTCGATCAATGATCTAAACCAGACAGTCGTGACAATGAGCAGACATAAAATTACAATACACAAACCAAACAACTCACGAACATCCCACCCCACCCTCCCTGAATACCAGTGAAAGGAGGAAGGCCTCAAAGGAATCCACCAAAAACTGAAAAAACCACCAAGATGAAAAGTTATACAGCAATTCCTGTGCCACTACTACAACTAATGATCTGAACTACATCCCCACTCAAAAGATTAACAATTGCTGTAGAAAGCGCGATTTTCGGACATCCCCCCTCTTTCCCTCCCTCAAATAGTGGCCACCTCTGTGCTAATTCTTCTAATGCCAAACGCAGTTAAGTATTTGAAACCGTGACCTAGCCCCTCCGTCCACACCCTTCCACCTACCCTTACCGCCAACGCCGCGTGCACATGTGCAATATATATATGCACCCGTCGAGCACTCATGCACATGATTTCTCGAGTTCAAGGGGTGTGGTAGATTGCGTGGTAGGAACAAGCGCTGAGCGCAGACACCGAGGTTTCGCTGAAATGGCCGTGTTTGATCCCCACTCTGGTTAAAAACACGGTTCGTGGTGCTCCTTCATCGCTTCCTAGTCCAGTCGAATGGGACGATAGATGATATTTCGTGTGCTCAGGCCGCCCTCTCTGTAGATCCATTGGCAGTTAAAAGTTGGGGAGAGTCTGATGTAGGCCATTACCCGAGTAACAGGGGTAGTGGAAAAAATCCAAGAAACGCCTACTTAGACTTTCACTCTCCCCAGACGTGGCACCGCAACTCCTACAATTCCTTCTTTGGCACTTGCGCCCGTCCGCGAAATCAGACGAAATATGGAAGCGGATGGTATATAAAAATCAATTCAACAGCGTGCAACCCTTCCCCAATCGTCTCCTTCCATTCCCACCACCAATCCCTACAAAGCTGATGATGTATACTTTATATCTTCTCCGAAGCGCACTAGTACACTCCATTTCCACCCTGTCAAAATACCACCAAAAAAAATTAAAGTCTACTTGTTTGCCCAAGTGCAGAAGCTGGGGCAAAGAGTGTGATCGTTCCATAAGACAGAGCGGAACGAAGTGGTTCAATAGTAATGATTCCACCACCACCACTACTACCACAAAAATACAACGTGCAGCCGACATGCCAGCCAAGGGGACGCCACTCTGTTTTCTTTCTTTTCGCCTGATTGTCGGTGTGACAGCACCAACATCTTCGCATGCACATCTACCGTCCACGAATCCATTACCACCAATAACTCTCTCTTTCTTTCTTTCTCCTCCCCTCCTTAAAGTAAAACTAAAACAGCGACAACAACAACAGCACATACTAAACAAATCATATAAGCATAATAATATTTCTAAATTTATAAATTAAAATAAATATAGTAGACATAATTAAATTGAGGAATGACATTTATGAAATACAGCAAAAAATAAATATTAGAATAAATGAGAAGAATGAGCTGATAAATTATTATGTGTGCATAATTATAAATTATATAAAGAAATGAAAAGGCAACCACAGGTACTACACAACTTTATTTATTTATTTTTTTTTTTAGAACAATCAGAACCAGAACACTGCAAGAAAGTAGAAAATGAAGGGATGTCACCTGAGCGAGACAGGAACAATATATATATATATATATCAATACAGTCTGAGCTACAATCACAGATACTCCAGTAGATAAAGATCAGATCTTAGGCGAAGCAGATGAGGTCTTTAAGCAGTGAGTGATTTCAAAGTTATCTATTTGACATTAACCCGTTAAGTGAGACTGGGACCAATAATCCCCAAAGTCAAACTGGGACGTATGCTACTGGGATCATAAGTACCATAGATGCACATGCTCAGTCTCAGCAATCCTATTCACTAAATATAACCAATCAGAGTGCAGAAACATATGCCTTCACTTCAGCAGCTAATTTGTTACAATTGTTTTGCCTGACATGATTTTTTTTTGCCTGACAGGATTTTTTTTGCCTGACAGGATTTTTTTTTGCCTGACACTGAACGGGTTAAAGACGATACAATTTAAACCGGCTATATATGACAGTCTCTATATTTATTAGAGTTCCTTCAGTGGAACCACAGACACTATACAGCTAGGTCTGATCACTCTCGTAAAGTGATTTGAACCGGTTGTTTCCCCTTCGCATTCTGCTGCCACTAAATACACAACAGTGCAAACAGTGGTGAATATGTACTCAGGTCTTCCGTTCCCGAAAGACTCAGGCGAGTAGTTATTTTCATTTTTATACTCTGAGTGACGTAAACGCTCCATCCATTTGATATTCAAATTACACAACACTTTCAAGAGAACAGAAAGGAAATCTCACAAAATCATAGCGATACAATATAGTAATATACAAAATAGCTAATTAAATGACTAGACAATAAATGAGTCTATAGGAATTTACAAAACGCCTTCAAAAACTAATAGGCAATCAGTCAGTCAATTCAGAAATATACAAAACAGCTAAATAAAAGTAGACAATCAATCAGTCAAAATAGTCATATACACTTCATCTTAATGAATGAATAGGCAAAGAAATAGTAAATACAGCAATACACAATGCAGACACATAAACGAATAAGCAATCAGCCAGTCAGCATACCAATATACTAAATTGCTGAATAAAACTAGTAAGCAATCAGCCAGTCAGCATACCAATATACTAAATTGCTGAATAAAACTAGTAAGCCATCAGTCAGTCAGCATACCAATATACTAAATTGCTGAATAAAACTAGTAAGCCATCAGTCAGTCAGCATACCAATATACTAAATTGCTGAATAAAACTAGTAAGCCATCAGTGAAAATTGCAAAATATGAAATGACTATATGAATGAATAGGCAACCAATCTGTTAATAGGCGATGAACAAGACGAATATAGCTATATAAAAAACAGGCAAATAAATGAATAGACGATGAACAAGTCAAACATAGCTATATAAAAAAACAGGCAAATAAATGAATAGACGATGAATAAGTCAAACATAGCTATATAAAAAACAGGCAAATAAATGAATAGACGATGAACAAGTCAAACATAGCTATATACAAAACAGGCAAATGAATGAATAGGCGATCAACAAGTCAAACATAGCAATATACAAAACAGGCAAACGAATGAATAGGGGATCAACAAGTCAAACATAGCAATATACAAAACAGGCAAATGAATGAATAGGGGATCAACAAGTCAAACATAGCAATATACAAAACAGGCAAATGAATGAATAGGGGATCAACAAGTCAAACATAGCAATATACAAAACAGGCAAATGAATGAATAGGGGATCAACAAGTCAAACATAGCAATATACAAAACAGGCAAATGAATGAATAGGGGATCAACAAGTCAAACATAGCAATATACAAAACAGGCAAATGAATGAATAGGGGATCAACAAGTCAAACATAGCAATATACAAAACAGGCAAATGAATGAATAGGGGATCAACAAGTCAAACATAGCAATATACAAAACAGGCAAATGAATGAATAGACGATGAACAAGTCAAACATAGCTATATACAAAACAGGCAAATAAGCGAATGGCAATCACGTCGCTATGGCAGTAGATAAAACAGGCAACTAAGCAAGTAGGCAATCCAAATCAATCAACATAGCAATTCACCAAATATCTTAATACATTAATATGCAATCAAACAACAAATGCAGCCAGTATTTAAAAAACAAAACACGTTTAAAATGACAAATAGGCAACCAATACGGCAACATAGCAGTAAACAATATACCTAAATAAACAAGAAGTCAAATCAACAAATCAGTAGGGTTATAAACAAAACAGCTAAATAAGCATGTAGGCAATAAATCAGTCAACAGAGAAGTGAAGAAAACAACAAAATAAACGCTTTGGCAATAAATGATAGCCACTTACAGTGTTAACATGTGGCCCACGTCTAGTGAGGCGACAATAGGAAACGAGACAGCATAAAGTATGCAAAAAGAAGTATCTAAATGATGCTGTTCTATTAGCTGTTTGTTTTTCCCCCAGTTAATAAATAGCCCAACTGGTCTGAAACCCGAAATCTGCAGTTTGCAGTGAACGATCGATAGAGATGGGGAAGCAACTCTGCACTTTATAATTACTTAATGACCCAAATCATCGAGAATACAAATGAAGTACAACTCTGGCGATCGCGATTAAAACTAGCGCACCTTCCCGGTCGAGCAAGCTGCCACCCTCCCTCTCCTTCCTTCCCTCTCTTCCTAGTAATTGCTTGCGAGAGCATGGTGTAGATGCAAGCTTAGTCAATAAGCTATCAGGATGATTGAGAAGGAAACATTCTTAATAATAAACCATTTTGCTCAAAAATAAATTAATTAAATCATCCTACCCCATCCACTCCATCCCAGTTTGGAGAAAGTTAAGATGCGGAGGTTTCTAATTTCGAAAGGTCGCTTTAAGCCGCTCTTTAATAGGGTGAACGAGCTTTGTATGTAGTTCTTTCTTTTTATTTATTTATACTTTATTTTAATGAATAGGCAGCATAATAATATTTGAGTCTAAATTAGACGGTACATTGTTGTTTACACTGTGATCCTTCTCTAAGCTTTAGTAAACCGCTCAACCTCTTCTGGCCGAACCTCTTTTAACAAGAGCAGTACAAGTCAGCAGCAGATGCCCAGGATTAACTGGCAGACTTCAATACCATTGCTTCAGACTGTTTTGAGAATTCTCTCTACCATGTTTGTCGGAAACTCAAAAGCTCTTACCTGTTCCGTCGGCTTGTTTTGTCACTTCATTTCGCAAATCTTGGAACCACCTGATGAGAACTTTCTTTTTTTTAAATAAAAAAAAATGGGGTTGGCCTGGGACCATCCGATCATATTCATTTAAAACTTTTTCCTGGAATTATTCGATCAAAGACACCGTTAGATGTTACTGGATTAAGATTTCGTTAATTTTTGTCATGGATCAAGACATAGATAAATGATCGTGGACTGAGATTTCATTAACTGATCGTGGACTGAGATTTCATTAACTGATCGTGGACTGAGATTCCATTAACTGATCGTGGGCTGAGATTTCATTAACTGATCGTGGGCTGAGATTTCATTAACTGATCGTGGGCTGAGATTTCATTAACTGATCGTGGGCTGAGATTTCATTAACTGATCGTGGACTGACATTTCATTAACTGATCGTGGATCAAGACTTAGGTAACTGTTCCTGGGTCCAATAGATCAAGATTTATTTAATAGTTTATGGGAAACTAATACATAGTGAGTATTAGGTCCAATAGATCAAGATTTATCTAATAGTTAATGGGGAAACTAATACTTAGTGAGTATGCATACGTTTCCTGGGATCACTATTATGCATTTAATGATCAGAGGACTCTCTAGATTCTAGAACTATTCTTGGGACCACTTTTTGTTCATAAGACAAGTCTAAGCTAACTGTTCGGGAGATCATTACAAGACCTTGCCACACTCTGTATGGAACTACACAGGAGTGTAATACATAAGACATATACTGTTCACTCGACCGAGCAGGCATTCACGAGATCACTTACGACTAAAGGCCTGCATCCATGGAACTATTTAATGCTGAGTCCACTGTTCATTAAGTCTGTATTGAAGAACCACATGACTAAGGCCTTTCTTTAGTGGATGACTCAGAAATGAGCTCACTGTTCATTGGACCGCATAGAACAAAGGGCAGCAGAAGATTGACTTCACTGTTGATAAGAGCGCGCAGGAGTGAGGTCCCTTGATCAGTGGATTACTGAGGAATGTGTTTACTTTGTGGAACGACAAAGGGGGGGGGGGGGTGCCTTCACCATTCACAGGAACATACAAGACTAAATTAATCATTTATGGGGAACAATTTAGCACAGAGTTCGCCCTTCACGGAACTCCTCATAATACGTTCCCCGTTCTCTGGGATTTCAAGACTGTCCCCTGGGACCACAAGACTGAGTTCACTGGGACTACTTGGCCTCTGACCCTGATTAAAAGTCCACTACACGAAGTCGTCTTGTTTAGTTTTTGTTTCTTTCCCTGTAATTTCTATTTTTCGTTGTTTTTGCTTTTGGTGTGTGTGTGGGTTAGTATTGCTTTTTTTTTTCTGCCCCCAACTGCGCCTGGAAAGCAATCCCTTCTCGACGGGCAGACAGATCCGTATAGGCGATTGAACTTGATTCCTTTCCTTGTTAGATGCACTCTAGCGGCTTGGGTCGCGTGCATTTAATCCTCTTTCACGGGGCCGAGCGTTCACCGCCTTGAAATATTGAACACCGTCGTTTACTCATCGGATAGCTTGTAATTAAGAGTTGCAGGCAGGGTTTAGTGAAAACTTAAAAATAAAATGAAAACAAAAAATAGGAATCTGGAATTGAGTCTACATCCTAAGTTGTGGGTTCGGTTTCGACTGCGAAATTATCGTGTTACGGTGTATGACTGAACATTCAGCTCGCTACTCTATACTTAGTTAAGATCACTGGGCACAGCAAACTGTTGTATGTATCAAAAGAAAAAATATATATACTAAGTGGTGTTACTTAAACAGGAACACAGACGCAATGTGTTTTAATTAAGAAATATTCGATACGACACGCTTCACTTAATCAGGAACACTCGATACAATGCGTTGTACCGAGTTACACAAACGTATTTTACTTAGGAACACTTAACACGATACTCGTTACTTAATTAGGAACACTTGACACGATACTCGTTACTTAATTAGGAACACTTGACACGATACTCGTTACTTAATTAGGAACACTCTGTGCAATGCGTTGTACCTAGTTACACAAACGTATTTTACTTAGGAACATTTGACACGATACTCTTTACTTAATTAGGAACACTCTATGCAATGCGTTGTACCTAGTTATATACAACGTATGTTACTTAGGAACACTTGACACGATACTCTTTACTTAATTAGGAACACTCTATGCAATGCGTTGTACCTAGTTACATACAACGTATTTTACTTTGGAACACTCCACAATACTTCTACTTTATTAAAATTACTCAATGCAACGTTTTCAGTGAGGAAAACTCAACAGCTTATGTGGCGCAATATGTTTTACTAAGGAACTCTCACTGTAACGTCCTACATTCATATTAAATACATAAATACAATACTATCACCACCGTTTACACCCGAGACCCGTATATTTATTTTGCACTAAAAGAACATCTTCTCAAACATTTCTAACCAGAAATGCAATTTAAGAAATCATCTATAACTCTCAATGTTTTAAAAGTTATTACTCTTTCCTCTATTGCACTCATTCAATTTCGGATCATTCCCTTACCTAAAAACGTTTTAAAGTAATATTTTATTTTTACCGTACATCATGCACCATCTCCCCCCCCCAAACCATCCAACGCACCACCACCACCACCACCACTACTCCAGCAAATTGACTATGGCTACAAACGCGTTTTAGCATTCCATACTACAGCAAATTTCTCGTCTTTATTACGATATTGTATGAAAGTGCCCGCTCCAGCTTTCCTTCTCCAAAAAATCTTCTTCAGACTTTCATCAATCACATCGATTGCTTTCACACTTAATGACACACACACACATACACACACACACACACACACACACACACACACACACACACACACACACCACACACACCGTAACGTATTGAACTAAAGACCTGTTTCTTTTCTGATGTATTGGCAGGCATCTTGAACTAAGCTGATGTCGGAGATGGGCGCAAGCGCTAAGGAAGATATTTTTTTCTGAAATTAGATATACAGGGTGGCCCAAAAGTAGGTTTACAGTTATCACGTAGACTATTTATTTGAAATTTAGCACACTTCTTGAACAATTATGTTCGTGTAAAACTGACGGAATAAGGCGTTTGCTGTAACTTAGAGTAACGCGTCCTTAGCACTTTTTGAACATTTTTGTTCCTTCAGTACACTCATGGGAGTATTTCTGATGTGGTAAGTGAATATAATATGCCTTTGGTAAACTTCTATATCAGTTATGTGCCTATAATACACTAACGAAATGTGACCGCATCTTGTATACTTTGAATTTTTATACCACACACACACACACACCAAACAGAAAATAATCCAAAGGTGTGAGATGAGGTAATTTCGCGGAACATTAATTACGTTATCCAGGACCAGCCATTGAAGTGGTCGAGGTGTACTACGACCAATCCTCCCCTCTAGTAAAATTTCATTTAATCCGTTACCAGAAACGAGTAACAAGTGGCAAAAAGCATAAAATAAGCAAAAGCAGAAACCTACGATTCCAGAATTCTCCATGAAGTATTCGGTGTCCCGGAAGCTTGGGTGTGTAGATGAAAGTGAAAGCAATGGACGGTCGTGCAAAGATCAAAAGTGAATTAAAGTTCGGTTAGTGAAACTTTCAGCTCTGCGGTTTACTCTTTGCAGTTGGGGCTGTGAAAGAAGTTTGGTCTCGGAGCACTAGCTGTAAGAAGCTTGTCCTTTTCTGGTGACTCATCATGTCCACTTTTGCATCAGACTTCATCAGGCCGTGTCGATCTTGAGGCATGCTTGTCGCCCCTTTTCAGTCGGAACGGAGCGCTGAATGACAAAGCTCCAGGGAAAAGGATACAAGAAAGAAAACAGGGGAGATAAAAAGACCTAATTACAAGATAGGCAAAAAGAAAATGACACACATATGTGTACACCAAGCTGACAAGCGAAGATAACTGAAAGCAAATGCGAAAGCAAGCAGAATGTTAGTATACCCTCGCGTTGAAGAATGTTGGCGCTTCTGTTGGGTACGGTGCTGTGTGCTAGTTTCAAAGAGATAAGAGGAGGGCGGGTGGGTTCAAAGGGCAAGGTGACAGTTCTAACTAAATCTTTAGCAAAACTCATATACTCTAAGAACAGACTAACACGTTAGAAGCCGTTTCGAAACTGGCAACATCAAAAAATTACATTCGCGCATCCACCTTTACCACCTAACGCACCAATCAGAATCCAAAAACTTTCTCGCGCAAAGGGCCGGTGCATGCCAAGCATCACTCCCTCCTAAATTGCAGCCACCAAACGATAACGCATTAATGGAGCGCAGAATGTTCACACCGAGCGACCTCCGTGCTGAAATGGTAAGCACGCACTGGGCTAGTATAGATAAACATACGTAGCCTTACCATCCATTTTGCTTCTGTGGTATTGTGTACGTGTCAATGTGGGCATGCTTTTGTAGTAAGTAGGAAAGACGCATGTTTGTCATTATAGCATCTTGTAGTCGCGTCTATAGGATCGATTGACCAAGAAATTAATTAGCTGGCTTATATTCGGCCAAAATTGATTTTTGTTTGCAGTGATCATGCTGAGGGAGGGTTGGTGGAGCAGAGGTAAAACACGAGGACCTGTCGCTCAGTAAGGCCGAGGTTCGATGACCTTCAATTACATATATATTGCCACATATATTAAACATACCTATTGGGTAATAACGTCATTGTTAAAAGATAATTCAAACTATTGATTGATTTTAAGTTCCATATGCTGCGCATTATCTTATGACTTATTTAAAGTTCCATAAGCAGTTGACTCTGTTATCTAGTGACTGATTTAAAGTCCCATAAGTAGTGGACTCTATTATCTAGTGACCGATTTAAAGTCCCTTAAGCAGTTGACTCTATTATCTAGTGACTAAATGATTTAAAGTCCCATAAGTAGTAGACTCTATTATCTAGTGACCGATTTAAAGTCCCTTAAGCAGTTGACTCTATTATCTAGTGACTAAATGATTTAAAGTCCCATAAGTAGTAGACTCTATTATCTAGTGAGTAAATGATTTAAGTTCCATATGCACGTCTATGAGTTCACATGTTGTAAAAGCAGACAAAAGGCATTTAAAATATTTGCCGGTACAGGATATATATTTTCTAATGCTTTGTAACCCCAATGAACTACCAAATTATGAACCGATTTTTAAGGGATAATGGGTTTTTAAAATGTCTATTATGTATATATCGGAGGAATTGTGTGACATTTCTTAAGAGCTGGACCTTAGTATCACCTAAAATTGCCCGAAGGTCTTAAACAACTCCCCGTTTTTATAAAATGACGATAGTGGATGTATTGGGTCTTAAAAACAATACGATCGTGGATGGAGCTGTCTGGGTCTTAAAAACAAGATGATCGTGGATGGAGCTGTCTGGGTCTTAAAAACAAGACGATCGTGGATGGAGCTGTCTGGGTCTTAAAAACAAGACGATCGTGGATGGAGCTGTCTGGGTTTTAAAAACAAGACGATCGTGGGCATCCATGGAGTGCCTGCTAACAGCACTTACTAATCAGACCATGCGCGGCACTTTAGTACGAACTTGCTTCTTATTCAAAGGGATGTTGGTTCTGAAGGTCACACACGGAACGAGGTTCATTTGTGAGAAATCAAGAAGGATTAACTTTTTAACTACTAATGGCACAGCTAACCCAAGACATTATGCTGTACAATAGTACCGATCTGTGGATTGGCAAGGAACACTTATGTGCCGTTTTCAAACCCATTCTTGCCACCCAGTCTTCCAGAACTGCAGGCACAATTGTCACAATATGAAATGAACGTCGGAAATCAAATCAGCATTATCCTGCAATTCTCTGACAAGTAGTCGGTGTGGAAAGCATCAGACAATGGAGAAGTTAGGTACGAATAATTGATGTTGGTGGCTGATGGAATTACATTTACATAATCTTCAAGTCCATTGTGCGAGGGCCTTGTTTTAAACCCGCTTTTAACACAACCTTCTAGGCTCCAGAAGCCAATGATTTATTTTTAAACTGCTTCTCTAAAAGTTTTAAAAGTTCCCATCTCCAATCTGAAGACTAGTGCGTGTCCACAGTCAGGTGAGTCTTTTACATCCATAACGATCATCAGCATTCCAAAGAAGTGGTGGCATTTTCATATTTACTTAGGAAAGATATACTAAAATATAAACATAGATATAATCAATTAAAATGTTGCATCCTCCTAGCCGATAAACATGCACTCAAACCAGCTTGGGAACTCTGTGACTTTTAAGACATGAGTTTGAAATAACTCAGTTCTTAAAACAGAATATGCACGGCAAACAACAAAACAAAACAAAATACACCCCCCCCCCTCCTCCCAAAACACACAAAAAAAAGTCCCCAAACAAAACAATGAGTATGGTCGGCCGCTGTTGATATTTGCCGATTACTGCGAAAAGAAAAAAAAATCGGTTTAAATGTTTTTAAATCAATCTGTGCGTTAAACACAATGGTTGATTGATTAAAGTGAACGATCAAGCAAAAGTGTTTCAAATAATCAAAAATGCAACTGCTCGTATAAAAATAAATTAAAACCGAAGGCATGGTGACGTGGAATGAAATTAAACCGTAGTCAGGATTTGTGCTGCTACGTCAACGGCTGTCAGACTGACAGGAGTCGGTGATAGAAACTGGTGAAGGACGAGGTTTGAATTTTAAAAATAAATAAATAAAATAGTAAATATATTATTATTGATGCAGCAATAAATACTTTCATCTGCACAGTCCAACATTTTATTAATACAAGGTCAAAAACGGGAAGTAAATGTCTGCAAGTCCATACAAATTATATAGAACGACATTTAAGAAAACAGACCGGGGTGGAGTGGACGACGAAATAGCTGATAATCAAGTAAACACAGTTAATAACAAACGCATCAGAATGACAAAAATATTAAACAAAAGGAAAATGGGGGAACCAATCCGACCCAGATTTTGTTAACGTATGGGGAGATCATGCCAATAGTGATTTTCTCGAAGCCCTTGATTCATTGTATAATGCTCACTGTAAATATCATGGTGACCTTGAAACCAGTCAATACCCGTAAAGCAAGACTCTATATGCACACTGAAAACATCATGGTGGCCTTGAAACCAGTCAATACCCGTGAAGCAGGAATCCCTGACCAAAGCATCACACTAAAACCGATACCATAATAGAAGCTTTGTGGAGATTTTTTTACCCCCCCCCTCTCCTTTTTATATGTTGATTGACCTACATCTAAACATCTTGAAATAACATAATTGTTCATGCACATACGTAAAAATGATGAATTTCACAGCAAACAATTTCTTGCTACATAAAACAATGGCCTCCTAACATCACTTGAAAAGCACACTGTAAATAGTATTAGCTATTATTAACTAAGTCCACATCAACAGAAGAGTTTATAAAGAAAAACTTCCTTAAAGCATAGCTCTTTTATAAATCTAGTGACACTGTGACAAGAAACAATTTCTAAATCATAGTGGGTCTATAAAACTATGAAAAGAACCATAAAGGAACCCTGTCAACATGTTCCGTTTTTAAGACCTGCGGGAAGGACACGTTTCTGAAGAAACATTTAATAAACTTTGCTCCTATTTAAAATTTAAAGACAATTATAAGAAGGAATGAAAATAATTAATCATAAGTCTTCTATAAAATTAGTGACAGAATTATAAAGGACCATTTCACAAATGACAGAGCCTCTAAGGAACTTTGAGACAGTTTAATATGATAACCTTATACTAATCATACCTCCTTAAAAAATAAATAAATAAAAACAAAACAAAAACCAACAATATTTCTTGAAATAAATGTTTTTACTCATTTATCCTTTCAGTCAGCTCAAAGATAAGGGATTGCTCTGATTAAAGTGCTGAACACTTACTTTAAATCATTACAACTCAGAAAATAATGAAGTTATTCACTGTAGTGTTGTTGGGGTTTTATTGTTATTATTTTGTCATGTTTTCAATTCCATAAAATTATGAAAAAAAAGTGCAGAAAAATAGATTTTTATATTTTGTACAAATCTGCACTGATGAAAAAATTTTATAGAAAGACTGTAAAGAGGCCTGTTCCGGATTCATCATAGAGAGCTTGCAGAACTCGTGGTCCTTGCTAAGAGAAACAAAGGGTAATAAGTCATCAACGAAATGCGGGTTAGAGATGAATGTGAGAACAAAGGGTATAAATATACACTATCACTGGCTGAGATCATGTCTTTGACCTATCACAGTGCTGACAGAAGGGAGAGAGAAGAGTTTGTTTCACATTAACTGAACTTGTGCTAAAAGTCTGCCATGCTATAATAAGTAAAAATAAATCTGCCAGAATAAGTAAAAAACAACAGACAATTATTCAGAAATATTTATTAATCATAATGCAAATTCTATATTGTTCTTTTGTCAAATCATACATTATACACACTCACACCAAATTTATTTCTTATTTATTAATATTATGTCATCTTCATAAACCAACAAATTAGCAATTATACACAGTATAGAACATGTTCAAGGGAAAGTAACTGCAGAAGTATTAAAATCTTATGAAAAAACACACTCTTTGCGTGCACCTAAAAAGTGTAAATTAAAGAACTGTATGTAAATACTTTGAACTGCTGCAAATCTGTAAAATAAATATCTGAGGCAGTTAAATGATAGTTTAAAAAAAGATAAATAAATTCTCGCTACTACAAATGGCAAAGAGTTCTTGCACAACAAAAATGGACGTCATTAACAGCAAGTCACAACTATTCACATTTGTTATTACAATATGTCAACGAAATGAGAGAACAAAACAAAATTACTCAAATTTATTTCATAAAATTAGAAGAGCATATACATGTATGTCAACACTGCACTTTGACCTTTAAAAATATTTTTATCTCACAAAGGTTAAGAAAATCTAGTAATGCTGTACTTAAAATAATATTTCTTTTATAAATAAAAAACCCTAAATATAATAATTTTTAATTTATAGAAAAATGTACTGCATTAAAACATATTTTATTTTTAAATACTGACCATGCTTTAAATGGATCTGGTTGTTAACATTTATGTACTTAAAGCTTGAGGAGAGGCATATGTGTGCACACACACACACACACACACATGCACACACACACACACACACACACACACACACACACACACACACACACACACACACACACACACACACACACACACACACTTTCTCCCTTTCTTTGACAAGATTTAAGTATTTTAGAAATTTTATCATCTTACCAAAAATTCTGGGGAAAAAAATCAGTGTAATAAACAATACAAAAGAATTTCGAAAAGGATTAACAATGTTTCAGTAGAAAATATTGCATTTGTAGTTCAATCCTTGCTAATTTTCAATGCACAAATTAAATACACTTGTACAAGCACTCCATTACACAGCAAGTAAACATATTCTCTTGAGGAGAAGTGAGCACAATCATGCCAACACTCTGAAGACTGTACACAGTACAACAATAGAGTGATACACCTGCTGCCATACAATAGCAAAGATGCACCATTATGTGTCTACAAATGAAAGCACTAAAAACCCAAACCCACCCAACAAGACTAACATAATGTTCAAGCAAAGAACAAAGAACTGGTTGAGGAACTTGAATTCAAATGGCACCCTCTGTAGAAGAATTAAAGATAAGGCCAGCTTGAGCTGGAAACGCAGAAAGAGCCTCATACTAAAGTAGCTGACTAGGAAAACAAGGCCCAGTACCAGAAATGATATACAAGACAGTATCTGTGTAGTGATGTAAAATATTGCACTGATATGGCAACTGAGCAATGTACATTTACTGTGCGACACCTGGAGCCATCTTGAGTGACGTGGTCGATAGTGTACTAGGTAGGACTCAGCGGTCAGGAGACAAGTTGAGTGGGGGCCATGAGTGGTGGGGAATTTTCGGCAAATAGGCAACATCTTTTGGTGTCACCAATAAATGGGCAGCAATTTCTGGCTAATGTCTAAATTCTGTCATAAATTTGTAGACTGTTATTGACAGGCTTCCTGTTATCTCATGCAATAATTCTGCATAGTACTAGATGAGGCAGCAAACAAATATAGAAAACCTGCAATGTACAATTTATGAAATATTAAATTTATTCATTAAAAAAAAAAAAAATTACAAGTTCAGACCCCACTCAAATGTCATTCTGAATATTTTTATCACAACTTTTAATTTCTTTCTAATAAATATATTTAAAAGCAAAAGCAGTTCTGTTCAATTTACAGTTAGGTGGGGAAAAAAATCAGCCATCTTGAGTCTATAAGAAATCATTAGGTAAGGATTTCCTCATAAGCCATTATATATGAACATTTGTAATTGATTAATGTTTTAAAATTACAGTGATAGAAAAAGAACAGCTGAAACAAAATTCTTGTAAGCTCAGAAGCAAAATATTTTTAGATGTGCATCATACATGAAAGGCACACAATGCTTTTTATGTAAACAGGAAGACAGCGATGGTTGTATCCCTTGACCTAAAAAAAGAAAACCAAAAATCTTGTCTAAATTACTTAGCTTTTATTTATAATGTATTAGAATATGCATGTATCCAACCATCCACTCATATGGAAAACAGTCCACATAAATTATACATGTTCTCAACAATTTTATAAAACATGTTATGCATATATTTCTAACAGGCATATTTAGAAATTAAAAAAATGAACTATTTGTTTATTTAAAACCTATGGATGAATGGCTTTGAAATTTTGCAAACTTCTTTTTACATTCATACAAATGTGTGTTGAAACTTTGCAAGCTTTTGTTTACTCTTAATATTATTTTTGGCCCTAACTACTGTAATTAAATACTATGTCATTAGTTCTTCTTGTCATTCTTATAAATACACACAGCCAATATACTATAATAAACTCTTGAGAACTTTTGTACATCAAACCCTTTTCCTTAAGCATGGTATTTTAAAGTTATTTCATGGAAATCCATTTCATTTCTTAAAGTATTATAACTAAGTGAGAATGAAGTGAAAAACCTAAATGAAACACTAATATTTTCTTAATATGACACACATTTATTTATTGATCAGAAACATTCAATATGAAATTAAAGCACAGGAATTACAAGGAAACAATTATTGTAAATGTATTTAGTAAGATGGGTACTCATACATTTAAGGGTCAAATGCAAAATGCAAACATCTGAAGGAGTTGCAGAAAACCAAAGATTAAATCTATTACCTTGTTTAATATGAAGGGTTTCTGAAAAGAACTCCTTGTGTGTACAGCTTGGAAACTAATGGTATATTTCAGTATGCTGCTTGAAGACAAGTAAAAGAACAGTTTGCAGCATTGAGGAACACCCTGAGTAGTATATACAATGGTAATGGAAACCAGCAATGATGCAATTTTTGGAAATTCTGCCAGATCATTACACTAGATGAATGAAAATATATAATAAATTTTCAAAGAAATCTTTTAACATTAGAAACATGCAAGAATCTATAAAAAAAACTATGCTAATAGTAATAAACTCACTCATTAGAGAAAAAAATCAACAAAATAGAAAGAATGTTTTTAAAAACGTGAGGGAACAGCAAACATTTTTGGAGAAACAAGTGAATGTTTTTATTTGTTCTTATTGTTCAAAGACAATAAGAAATCCACTTTACTAGAATTAGATGGGATATATCAGATTTATCTTTCTTAATGTTCATGCTTATCATGAACAGGGAAGCCAACATCACACTTGCTGATCAATTACTGTGCTTGTTCTCTGCAAACAGCAAACAAGTTTCTCAATAATACTTTAATAGTAAATATGTTAATGTGTGCATGTTTTGGGGTGTCTCTGTGTGATTGTGTGCATTTTTTAAGCAATCTTTGGTATTATAATGACATATAAACTTAACTAATAATTAAACATACACGCACAAAATATTGCACAAAGCATATTCTAGTCAGTGTAAAAGTCTTCTATCAGTTCTTACAAAAACTTTCTTTTTTTAGCGTCAAGACATGTTTCTCATATGGCTAGTATTTCAAAACAAAGCGCATTTCTCATATGGCTACTGTTTCAAAACAAAGTGCATTTCTCATATGGCAACTTTTCAAATGAGCTATGCGCACTTCTGTTTTCAGAGTTCATAGGCTTTCAAGAACAGAAATTTGTAAACAGAGAAATAAAAGAACAGCATTCTTTAAAGTCTTGCTGAGATGCACTGGTACAAAGTTCACTTGATGAGAGAAGCTATAAAACACTCAAGTCCTAGAACTAAAAGAGTGTCATCTACAAGTGTAAATTAAGCTGATTCATACAAAGGTATATACAAATCTTGTATAACTATCTGCAAACACTAGTAAAATGGCTTTGTCTCTACCACGGAATGCATATGGAATACAATTTCAGAACTTGACATCCTTTACCTATGCTTGGATTATGTCAAATGTAATTTCATAAGGGTATCACCATAATTTCGCATGCTAAGGTCGGGCTCTGTCATATGGAAGTTCAAAAGGATGTCATTATAATATCAAATATGACACACATTTATTGCTGTGCTTGGGTTCTATCAAATCTGGGTTCACAAGTCACTTCAATTTGACAGGCATTATTAGCTGGGCTTGTTTTCTGTCAAATCTGGGTTAGCAAGGGTGTCATTACAATTTGACATGTTTCAGCTAGGTTTGGTTTCTGTCAAAATTCTGGCTCATAATGATTGGACATCTAGTAGCTAAGCTTATTTTTTGGAATCATGAGAGTGGTATGTCAGTTATTTCTTTACATAAATTGCTTTTGAAGCTAACCAGATTATTCTCTTCTTAAAAGTAATGAAGTATGATGAAATCATCTTGCAAATTAACTTAGAGAAAGATTATTTCATAACTGAAAAAGGTTTATTTCATCATAGAAAATTGGATTGGATATTAGGTATTTCAGAAAGAAAAGAGTTATTTCAGCCTAGAAAATGGTTTATTTCAGATTGGATATTTGGTATTTTAGAAAGAAAAATGTTATTTTAGACTAGAAAATGATTCATTTCAGACTGGATAATTGTTATTTCATAAAGAACAAAATTATTTCAGACTAGAAAATAGTTTATAACATATTGGATAAGTGGCTCTAAAATAAAGTGTTAGCACTTATTAATTCAGTCAAAATCTAAGACTAATCAATCAATCATAATTAACCACTGGAATCAACATATAACTTTATTAGTTAAAAGGTACGATGATTTTCTGCAAGTGCTTTGTAAAGAGATTGCATACAAACTTTTATCAAAACAGAATTAAAACAGTATTTCTGATTTTGCAGGTCAGTGTTCACTAACAGTATAACAATGTGACCTTATAAAACTGATCTGAGTATGCAGGTGTGATTCATATAGAAACTATTTCCGCAGGAATGTGTCGGGGGGGGGGGTTGGGGGTGGGAAGCAGAGGATGACTACAAGGAAAAGCTAACTCAATAATATAAAATATGTATGTTTCACATTAAGGTATAATATGCAGTAATTCGACTAATTTTAGGTCCCAAAGAAAATTCAAACTGAAAAATGTAACTGTAACTTACACACAAAACCACACAAATACAAACAACACATGCACACAAATACCCAATTCTTAAATTTAATAGTGTCACTCTTTTTAAAGTGGATGACTTCACTTCATCTTAACTCTGACAATAATAAATTCATTAACAAAAATTAATTTAAACTAATCAAGTCTGGTCACAGTTAACCCAATACACAGCTGGTCTATAATTATTCATGTCAATCATCACTTAGTAAGACTACTGAGAATCATTTAATTACTTTCTTCATTAGCTTAGTCAGTTAGTGCCAAAACTAATTCAAGCTTCTGAACATTGTGAAGTATAATAAGATTCACTCCTTTGAAAAGAGGAAAATATTTAAATAATTTAAAATTTATTTCCAATACAACTTTAATACTGTTTTAGGAGAAGGTGGGCTGGTTTTCATAAACAAAGGAGTTATGATTTCTAACTTGACTAAGCACAATGTCAATTATATATTACTTCAGTTATTATATTTCTTTTAAGAAGAAATTTTTTATCTTTAAGACTTACTATGTTAGTAGCATGGTAGGCTCTGATTTTAAATCAGTACAAAGAAACCAAATAATGAAATATACAATTTTTTGAAACTTGAAACAATTTTTATTTATATTTAAAACATTTATTATTATTTTTAAAACTATAAATATACTCTAAGCCTATTATTTACTGAATTATATTAAATGATAAAAATATGGAGTGAAATGAATACAGCATTTTATTTTCTTATTAACTTTCAATGTCTTTTTCTCTGTTCATAATAGTTTCTATATACATTTTATGGTTATATTTTGAAAATATTTTTCTCTCAAATTTCAAAATGGACTTTTATAAATTTATAGATCATTTATAAGCATACTAATAAAAAAAAAAAAAAAAGAATTTAGAAGTTGAAACTGCTATTAAACTGTATACTTTACCTTTAAGAAAACACTTCAAATATTTACCTTTAAAAAATTATGTGTGGGTATAATATCTGGTCTATGTGTTAAATAAAGAGTAAGTGCATTTACTATTAGTAATAGTAAGATTTACATGTCTAACTGGGACTGAAATGTTACGAAACAATTTCTGTATTTTAGTCCATTATCATTCCTAATCATCATCCATGAATTTAAATTTGACAAAGAAACAGTTACCCGCCTTCAGGACTGCTTAAACAGAACACACTTTGAATTGTCTACACTCCTTATATTTTCACACTTTGTATTGTCCACATTCCTTACATTTTCACATTTTGTATTGTCTACACTCCTTATATTTTTACACTTTGTATTGTTTACACTCCTTATATTTTCATACTTTGTATTGTTTACACTCCTTATTTTTTCATACTTAATGTTGTTTACACACCTTATATTTTCACATTTTGTATTATCTACACTCCTTATTTTTTCATACTTTGTATTGTTTACACTCCTTATATTTTCATACTTTGTAATGTTTAAACACCTTAAATATGTTCATACTTTGTAAAGTTTACATTCTTTATATTTTCATACTTTGTAATGTTTACACTCCTTATTTTTTCTTACTTTGTAATGTTTACACTCCTTATATTTTCACATTTTAATTATCTACATCCCTTATATTTTCAGTTTGTATTGTCCTTATATTTTCACACTTTGTATTGTCTACACTCCTTAAGTTATATTTTCCACACAACTTGAATTTTCCAGATATGCATGAATTTTAAATTCTGCTAGTATATGCACTGGTGATGTCCATAATATACGCAACACTAATACAAAGGGAATAGGGGGTTGGAAAGTGTGAAATATTGTAACACAATATTTATTTTCTAATCTTTAATTACATGTTTTGCTATATTTTGTCAGCAATTAATATTGAAAGATTTTTGTTTATTTATAAAATTATTCTGCTTGCAATAATTCAATAACAGTTACAACTATCTCTAATAAAATATTTCTTACGAGATTTATGAAATATACATACCTACCTAAAAGGCATTTTAAAAAAACAATAGATAAGCATATCAATTTTATCATTAATTAAGTGGTCTTCTGCTATAACTCAATAGCTAGCATCTCTGTAATCATTTACAGTTGAAAAAAAAGATTAATCAATGTTGTCTATTATTATCATTTTGTGTCAGGCTTTAGCTTTAAATAACTTTTCTATCACCTATTCTTTAAATAAAAAATAGTTGCACTACTAGAAATTAACATAATTTGGCATATCAAGAGAGAAAAATTTAAATGAGTGATGAATTCTTGTAAATGTTATTAAATGTGCTCAACTTATTCAATTGGAAAGTAATTTTAATTTAGTCTGCTTATAAAATATATTTGTATAGGCTATAAAAGTATAACTATACTTTTATAGCCTATACAAATATATTTTAAATTTAATGTAAAATTAAAAAAAAAATGTTAACATTATCATCTTGTATCACTGTTTTCGTTACTTGAGAGTTGGTGATGAAGGGGGGGGGGGTATCGGGAAGGGAGAGGAGTGTGAGATGTGCAAATAACAGACTTTAGAATGGGAGAGGAGAGCAGAATAAGGGGAGAATAAAGGGGTAAAAATGACCCCCCAAAAAAAAACACACACACAAAAACCCATCATAAAAGTAAAGCCCATGTGAGTTTTATAGTCCTATAAAAAATAAAGTTAAAAAATAATCAATAATCCTGAAAATAATAGGCCTAAACAAAAACAAAAAGATAAAACATTTAAAAATAGTTTAAATATTTCACCCACTGACCCAGTGACCACTTTTGTTTACAGAGTGAAGTATTTATAACAAATAATTATGTACAAATAATTATTAATTTAAAAGTGCACTCACTTAAAACTCGTAAATAGATGAATATTAAAGGGCAACAACCAAAACACTGGGTCAAATACAAAAAAAAAAAATTTACTTTTGTTATCAAATTTGAGTAGTCCATATTCATGATTTAGGCTTATTGCTTGATATGACGGCGACATGACTTTCTACATTTTGTTGTTAATACTTATAAATAAATGTGCATTGTAATAGCAATTTTGTACAGGACTATAACACTTAACAGCAAACTGACTTCAACTAGTTCATCTGACTTTGAAAATACTAGGTACACTTTAATATTCGCGGAAGCTCATTGTTATTTCTATTTGAAGATTATTTTAGCTTAATATAATAAACCCAAATGTTCTAAAACAGTTATATACCTTATAAACATGGCGATGAGGACTAGCTTTGATTTCTAAAGATACAAACAGATTCGTTCAATCCTTACTTGCGATTTCGGCTTGCATGTACCGACCAGTTCATGGATTATCGTAAAGAGCAATATATGATTTTAGACAAAGTTTTGCAGATATAACTTAACATAAAGTAATTATACTGCTATGCATTCACTAAATGCATAAGATTTTATAATACAAAAGTAATATCGTTAAATAGCAAATTATATATGTCGTTAAAAAAAAAAAGCGCTAAAGACGGGTCTGAGACAACCAGACAATATGGAGGACGACGTTGACGCTTTCGATGACGAGAAATCGATTGAGCAGACTTTCAAATCTGCTGCAAGTTATTTACGACAAATAGGTAGCAGTTATGATACAGAAAAGTTACTCTACTTTTATGCAAGATTCAAGCAGGTGCTTTATAATCTTTCTTTCATATTTATTTTTCTAATTGATTTCTACCCTCTCTCCATTCTGAGATTCTCACATTTTAATACAGGGGTTTTTGGTGCATCTGCTGTTATTGTTAACTAATTATTTATGCTAGGTTGATATTACAGTTATTTTTAATTTAAATATATAATATGATAATTTTATAATATTAATTAATAACCACGATACTAAATTGCTGAGTAAGTTGACTGATTAATACTAGACATACAGTAGAACTAGAATAATATTTACTATTTATCATCATCCTGTGTTCAACGACTATTGATATTTTTATAGTAAAAGTTTCGTGCCTCTTCATTACTTTTTTATAATAATGTATGACTATGACTATGAGTATGACTATGAGTATGAAGTATGAGTCTGAACATTTATTTCATACAGGGACCTACTTAAACAACTAAAAATATACTGTGTAAGTATCCTATTTGAAACAAACTAGGATACATGATTATTTTACAAGTTTTCAGATTAGTGACACTAAATTAATATTATTTGCACACTGGTCAAGTGTTGGTTTCAGGGCAGATATAATAAAGGAATTACATTGTTATTAGAATAATAGAAATGCTATGATGTTTTGGTATCCTTATTTTCCAAGCCCTCTAGTTTCTCCAGATATATGCACATATCCTCTTTCCTGCAAATAGGCAACAATTGCAAAAGTTCATTATCCCACCGACCTACCCTCTCTTGTCTTATTTCTAGTACTTCTACACATAAACTTCTCTGCTCATTATTTAGATCATTGTCCTAGGACCAGGAACATACACTGTACAGTGTTGTAGAGTTGAATCGAATATTAGCAAAGCAAATTTGAAATGGGGGTTTGCTTTCAAAACCACCTATACATAAGCTATAATTTATGCCATATTAGTCAGCTGATAGACAGATGGAAACTATACACATTAATTCTTCACCTGACAGAATTATAGTACATTAGTAGGTAATGGATTAATATGGAGTTTAATAAATACAGCAGAGGACATTATAAAAATGCATCTGTCATGGTCAGGACCAGATCTAGAAGTAAATAGGCTCAAAACATGCTAGCAACTGCAATACCCAGTTAAAACTACCAAGCCATCACAATGTAATGGGCTGTAATAAGTTGGCAACCACTAGTAAAATCATGCAATAATTTAAACAGTTGTTACTCTGCTAGTACAGTTTAACCATGATTTGTGCAGCAATTTCAACAGCTATTATCTTTTTCAATACCAATACAGTAGTGGTGTTTCTTATGGGGAGGAGGTATGTTTTGTCCTCACTGTCTAAAGTGAAAATCGCTTATAAAATTATAGTCAAAACTATGATTACAAAATTTACATGTATTAGCACAACATCTGTATGATGAAGTATGAAGTGATGAATATTGGCATTTCGTATTTGAACATGTTGCAATGATTAACCTTTCTTTTCCTCTGAAACACTATTGGGACATGATCAGATGTGTTGTCAATCCTAGAGATAATGGAGAGCAAGCTATACACAAAGTGGTTGCTTTGATTCAAATTGATAAGTTGATTTTGAATGTTCATGAAAACATGATCAGTAACTTTTGCTGTAGTCCCAAGATGCTCAGACATTTCTTGGTATTGTCTTATTGTCCATAATATATTGTGATTTTGAGACTAGATTTTCAAATAGCATATCCAGCATGGACTAATTTGGATAAATTCTATTTTTAGAATAGGTATGTTCCCACCTCTCTCTTTTTTTTAATGTATATATGTCTTATTTAATTATAATGACTTATAGTTATATGTGTTGTAGACAGCAGCATGAATATAACCATCAATCAGAGTATCTTGTATCCAGTATCCATAATCTGATGCTCTGTCTCAACTTTGTTAAATAATGGGTCAAACTACATGTATTTCATAGCTTTTGCATTCTTGCATATCTTGTATATATTTTGGTGATTTATGAAACCACAATGATTGTAAAGGTCAAAAGTAATGATATTGGTAATAGTAGTGGTGATATACTGATAGAAGGCTAAAAACACGACAAGCATTAAGCAGTGACATCACTAGGCTAAAATGTGATAAACAATATTGAAAAAAGGTTAGGAGATTGATAAGCAATACTCTAAGAAGGCTAGGAAAGTAATATGCAGTATCATCAGGAGTCTAAAAAAAGAATTACCAATATAGTAAGGAGGCTAGAAAAGTGATAAGCAGTTTAGTAACTTAGTAAGAAAGGGGAAAGGAATATTGTAAGAATTACTAGAAAAGTGAAAAGCAGTATCGTAACAAGGCAAGTAAGTGATTAACAGTATCACCAGAAGGTTAATTTATTATCAGTATCATCCATGACTGAGGAAGTGATAACAGATAAGCAATTTAGCAAGAAGGCTAGAAAAGAGATCAGCAGTATAGTAAGAAGGTTAGTTAAGAAAGTGATAAGCATTATTGTAACAAGGCCAGAAAAGTGAATCATTAGTGTGAAAAGACTGAGAAAGGTTATAAGGTGTATCATAAGAAGGCAAGAGAAGTAATGGGCAGTTTTGTAAGAAGACTAAGAAAGCTATAAGGTGTATAGTAGGAAGGTTAGAAAAGTGATGGGAAATATTGTGAGAAGGCTGGAAGATAAGCAATATCGTAAGACCTCTTAGAAAATGGTAAGCAATATTGTAAGAAGAATTGGAAAGTGATAAGCAGTTTTGCAAGAAAAAATCTGAAAATGGTAAGTAACTTAGTAAGAAACTTAGGTAACTTATAAGTGATCTGCACAGAGCAAAAATGATTACTATGATTAAGAAACTTGATAATCACTAGTGAAATCTCCAGGAAAAATCATAGTTTAATCCTTTACAGGATTTCTATAGTATACTTGTACCAAACCTTTATCAAATATCACATTTGTCAAGCACTGTTTTTTGTACCTACCTAAAGAAGTAGAGACTGCAGTGAAATCATTTTAAAAAGGAAGGCAACATCCCTGCAGAACTAGTCCAAGAAGGGGGAGAAGCCATGATAAGTGCCCTACTAACAATCTGCAATAAGATCTGGCAGACAGAGGAATGGCCAGATGGACTTGGTCACTCATAATAAATCTCCCGAAAAAAAGGCAATTTGCAGCAGTCAGAACTATCGTATGATCAGTCTTATATGCCACCCAAGCAAAGTCATGCTAAAGATTGTATTAAACAGACTGAAGCTCCAGGCAGAGGAAATCATAGCTGAAAAATAGGCAGGCTTCAGACCAGGGCGAAGCACAACTGAACAGATTTTTAACCTGATATTACTATGTGAGAAGTACCTCCAGCACCAACAAGACCTCTATCATGACTTTGAATTTAGATTTTAAGGCGTTTGACAGGGTGTGGCATGCAGCCCTTTGGTCCACCATGAAGCTGCACAGCATCAATGCCAACCTGATCAAAGTCATAGAAAGCCTTTACAGTAAGGCCACCAGCACAGTCTGCTTTAACGGCCAAATAGGAGATTGGTTTAGGACAACAGTGGGAGTCAGACAAGGCTTCTTGCTTTCACCTACTCTCTTCAACATCTTCCTTGAAAGAATCATGACAGATGCTCTGGAAGACCATGACGGAACTGTCAGTCTTGGATGCAGAACAATAACGAACTTATGCTTTGCTGATGACATCGATGGCCTTTCAGGAAATGAGGAGGAGCTAGCTCAGTTGGTGGAAAAACTGGACAGAACAGCTACTGCTTTTGGTATGGAAATCAGTGCAGAGAAGACCAAATTGATGAACCAACAACACCAGTGGCATCAGCACTGACAACATGATTGGTGATCAGAAACTGGAAACAGTTAATAAATTCAAGTACTTATGAGCCATCATGACAGACGATGGATCAAAACCAGAAATAATGTCCAGGATTGTGCTGACACTAACAGCAATGGCAAGGCTGAAGATAGTTTGGAAAGACAGAAACACTTAAATCAGCTCAAAGATCAGACTGATGCGTTCTATGGTTGTATCTGTGTTCTTATATGCTTGAGTCGTGGACCCTCACAGCGGGAACGGAGGATACAAGCTACTGAAATGAGATGCTTTTGAAAATTGCTTGACAAATTGTATAGAGATCATGTCACGAATAATGCAATGGGAAACAGAATTATGCAAGTCATGGGGCCCTATGAAGAGCTATTGGCCATTGTGAAAAAACACAAAATGAAATGGTATGGGCATGTCACACAGTCAACAAGGCTTGCCAAGACAATCATGCAAGGTACTGTGCAAGGAGGGTGAAGGAGAGAAGGCAGAGGAAAAGATGGGAGGATAACATTTTAGAGTAGACAGGATTGAAACTGAGCAATACATAAGGTTATCAGAGAACAGAATGGAATGGAGGAAGCTGGTTGTCAGGTTATCAGTGGTGCCTGAATGGTAGGCAAGACTAAGGGATAGATAAATATATAGATAGATTAAATAATTAATCTGCATAATTTTTAGAACCCTTGTTAAGGAAAGATAGAAAAGTATAAAAAGTAAACTTTCAATATATTTGAATATTTCATTAATTTATTACCTATATTTCTTATTATTTCATTCAGAGATAATAAGAATAATATGTTTGTTAGGTATAGTACCTTTAAAATTGTTAAAAATTATTGTTAAGACCAACAAAAAAGAATATATTGAACTTAAGAATCATGAATTTTATGAACAAAATGACAAAAATCACCCTACTGAGTTGTTTTTTCAACTTTTTAAATGTGAAATGTTTTCTTAGTAGATTGCTTCATGCTTGTAAAAAAAAAACAAAAAAACCCAACATATCTCTACTGTTTTTGACATAGCAGCATTTTTATTTTTAATCCTTTTTATCCTAGCTCTGCTCTATCAATTCATTTCAGAAATTTCTTTTGTTCTTTTTTATTCAGAGTACTGAGGGTCCATGTAGAGCACCTAAACCTGGATTCTTTGATTTCCAAGGAAGACAGAAATGGTACATAATAATATATATAAACATGCTTTAATTAGTCAGGTTTTGTAATTACTACCAACACAGTGCTATACTTGATTAAAGGCACTACCATGAAACAAACATTGATTGTAGCAGCTATTGTGAAAAGAATGTACATATATAAAGATCATTGCTTACTTTGAATAAATAATTATTATTACTGATTATAATCAGTCACCTGTTGCAGAATATTTCTTGATTGTTTGCCCTACATGTGAGGCAGTAAGACACCATTTTCTATGAATTGATCATGTTATCAATGCATAGTTTTAATATTCATTTGCAATACTCACTCTGATGAACAGTTTAATACTTTGGATTGTTCAGTAAGCGTTCTGTTTGAATATATTCTGAAATGAATGACCTATAGGATTAGGAGTGAGTATTATGTATGTAACAAAGAATTTTCAAGCGTATGCACAATGTATCTTCATCAATAGAGTTTAAATACTCTATAAATAAAATTTATAAAAAATAAAATTAGAATGAATTGGAGATTTTTATTATTGCTTTTTAATAATTAAAATTTCTAAACATTTTTTAAAAGGGATGCATCTTGACATTAAACTGACCACTGCCAACAGTACCAAATGTGAATGACTAGCTAAAACAGTAAGCTGTCTCAAAGTAAGTAGCAATTCACAATCCTACATTATATGGACACATTTCTTGTCACAGACTAAGGGCCAACAACACATACTCCTGTGTATTCATGCTTCCCTTCATTGATCTCTGGCCTCATACAGGGAACTGACCTAAGAAAAATGGTGTTCTGTATCTTACTAGAATGAAAGACACCTACCCACCAGACTGATATGCCATAAATTTTACCAGCCCAGCCAGAAAATTGATGGTCATTTTCACCCTGGTGGATGTGTTTACATCCCAGATTAATACAACAGTATATTGAGAATTATTATTGTGGCAAACACAAGGTTAAAATATAATTGAATTGGGGTTGTATTATTCCTAATTCTACTTTATGTACTGTTTTCTTGGGGTTTAGTGTGTGTTGCACTCAAGGATTTGAATTATATTATGGAATAATGTTTCCCACATTTCTTTTTCTTAAAATATTGATCTGTTACACAGCATTGTCTTTAGACTTCTCTGTGTGGCAGGGAGGCTTGGACCAAAATTGGTGACATGAGCAAGGAACAGGCCATGATGGAATACATATCACTTCTTCAGAATCTGGAACCAGATTGGAAAAGTAAAATGTGTGAGGTAAGTTTTAGTAAACTTTAACTGCTCCTTAAGGTTAAGTTTGTGCAGTAATTATTAACTATTTCTTAAGGTAAAGTGTGCAGTAATTATATTAACTGTTACTTAAGGTAAAGTGTGTGCAGTAATTATTAACTGTTTAATAAATTGTATGCAGTTACCTTTAACCGCTTAATAAAGTGCACAAAAATTAACTTTTAACTGTTTCTTAAGGCTTTGTAAACTTAATCTAATAAACTACTGTTTCTTAAAGCATTGTAAACTTAATCTTTCTCATAAGCTACTGTTTCTTAAGGCATTATAAAATTAATCTTTCTCATAAGCTACTGTTTCTTAAGGCATTATAAAATTAATCTTTCTCATAAGCTACAGTTTCTTAAGGCATTATACAATTAATCTTTCTCATAAAGTCATAAGCTACAGTTTCTTAAGGCATTATAAAATTAATCTTTCTCATAAGCCAAGTAAGAATTCACTTTGTCTCTAATGATGATGGTATATAAAGCACAGGTAATTGACATGAGAGTAGAACTCAAAACCAGAGTTTCAACAGTGTTTTAACTATTTAAGTTTTGCAAGCCTGCACCTTAGGTTAGCTGTAGTTCTCTCAGCTTGTTTAAAGTCACCTGATGGGCAAAATGCTTACAGAGAAATCCTTTTTCAAGAATGTATTTTTCATGGCAATGAGTTGAAAATTATTAAATTTTTGTTTAGTTAAGCCTTTTTTTATCGTAAGTCTTTGAGTTTTGGGTGTTCTGTATTGTGATTCTCTTACTGCTTTTCTAGGTTTTATGGGATTTAAAATAAATATTCTGAGTTCAGACATTTATGTCATTGACTTTTCAGGGTGGAGAAGGCGATGACCATAAGACTTTGAAAGATGGCACAAAGCGTGGCATGGGAGTTGCTGTCAGCACAATGATGTGTTCCGATGAACAACTATCTGATCAGCAGAAAACTATCTTCCACTGGTGCCAGGAGGGTAATGTAGACTGTGTCAGAGCCATGCTGGCCTCTGGGGGTCATCAGATTAATCAGCTTGACAGTGAGGTAAATAGATATGATCCTTTGCAACATGTACATTATTAACTCTATTTATTGCCTTAGTGGCAAGAAAGGTAATATATCTTGAGTATCTGTAAATTAATAATAATCAGAATGGACATATGTCAAAAATTACAAATACTAATTTTTCGATCATGTCAGTATAGGCTGCATGGCCCCATTTTTAGTGAAAATGCACCCAACACTTAATAAGTGTAATTTTTTCAAATTATTTTTCTTTCAGACATGGTTTAAATCACATTAAATAAAATACAACATCATGTTGAATAAAGAAATGATCTTTAATTTTAACCAGGTTGCATCAACAAAAAATTGTATTAAGTATCACATTGTGCTACAGAAAATCAACAAATTTGTGCACTAAAACACAACTTACTCCTGCAAAACAGTGACATTGGGACTAGTACTAAAGTGCACATCTTTCATTTTTATCTGTAATAAGAAACTTTATAAAAATGGAGGTGCATGCCCTTCATCCCTCTCATCCCAATATTACCTCATCCCTCCCAAACCTTTTTTGCCTAAGATGTGTAATTATGTTTTCCAAATATTTTCAGACTAATTCAGTACTTGAATGTTTCATTCTCATGCCAGAAATATGCATTTTAATTCTAGCAAATAAGCATTCCTAGGTTTAAAATAAAGTTTGGTGCTAAATGAAATAATTTTACTGAAGTTGTTAAATATTCAGTCACCAACTGTGTACTAATGATTTCCCTATCCTTAAGAAAAATATTTATAAAATAAAATGTGCCATGGATATTCTCAAATAAATAGGTGTATACACAATGAAAAATGATACTCAATTTTTGCATTCATTTCTTTTATGGTATTTATCTGATGTATAAATGATAATACATTTTCAGTATCAATATATTAATACAGAATATGCTATTAAGAGTGCATTACCTAATTCATATAGTATATATTCTATTTTGCTAATTTACATTATTATTTGTGCCCTTTTTTATATTTTATAACAAAAATAGTTTACCTTTCAACCGATAGGAAAGCTATAAATAGGGTGGGCCTGTCAATTGTACAATCACTCATTAATTAGCATTTTACATTTATTGCATCTATTAATGTTGTGTTCGTGGAAAATTGACAGGTATAAATACACATTTGCTAAAATGTATAACGCAGAATTGTTTTGTACTGAGCTTTACTCTAAAGGCTTGGTTCCTCAACTTGACATCACACACATTTTTTTTTCACCATGTTTATAAGTGCATACATACAAAGCACATTTTAAAAATAAAAATATTACATTTGTAAAATTTATATATTTGTTTTAAATTATAATCATTTTGAAATAGATATGAACTTAGTATAACATATATAAAATTTGAAGATGACAGTTTGCTTCCAGAAATATTGAATAACTTAGAGCTGCAGCTAAGCATAATTTATTTCTAGCAACATACTTATTATAGATTATTAATTATTACATTTTCATGGACTTTTCTATTGGCTTTGGGCTGACAGGGTCTTGGTTTGTTGCACTGGGCTAGTGATCGTGGATTGGAGGAGATGGTGTGTATGTTACTAGACAATGGAGTTGATATCAACATTCAGGTGAGTGCTTACATTCTTAAACATCTAGACATCAGAATTGTCACTACTTGTTCAATATGAAAATATAACTGTCAACATTCCTTTAGTACTTTTATGGAGTAAAATTCTTTAAAGCTACACACATTTACATTTTGACCGTTTTAAAATTCTTTTAAGAAAAGCATTCATTTTATATACTGCAAGATATTGTTATGAAGTAAATTCCTTTTCAAACTGCATAAGTTGACATTTTGGCCATATCATAAACAAATGGAGAATAATATTATTTAAAGTAATACAAACTGGTATAAGTGCAATAAACATCAAGATCATTGGTTTCAAACCTTGATGCAGCTCTATATTTTCTAATACAATTGCAAGAACTTGAAGATACACTTTTTTGGTTAACTAACGGAAACACTTGATGCAAAGCCATATGCAAAGCTATATGTCATTTCAAATAAGTAGGCGAATGAATGCTCTTGTCTGTGCAACTTTTAGTGAAAAAATATACATTCAAATGTGGCTACGGCAACAATTTCAATATGAGCAAATGTTTGAATTGATTTCAGAAGCTTTAGTTTTAATGTTCTGATAATGAAAGTGGTACCAGGAAAAAGTTTATGGTTACACCTTTATTTTTTCTTTCTACTTATATAACAGAATGTCATCTGCACATATGAACCAAAAGAAATCCTAATCCAAAAATGAACTTTTCTATCACAACTACATAAAGGCCCCACTTTTAGCAAAAACACAAAATAACGCGTAGTAAATGTAATTATTTTTCTTTCAAACATGGTTAAGTCACATTAAATACACTCCTGTG
This sequence comes from Sinotaia quadrata, assembly GCA_028829895.1. Taxonomy (NCBI): domain Eukaryota; kingdom Metazoa; phylum Mollusca; class Gastropoda; order Architaenioglossa; family Viviparidae; genus Sinotaia; species Sinotaia quadrata. Next base: position 133,241,345 of record CM054180.1, on the reverse strand, counting down.
TTTGATAAGAGATGATCTTTAATTTTGTCCAAGTTATGTCAGCAAATAATAGTAGTATTAAAGTCTATCATATAGTGCACATATTTGTGCACTAAAAAAAATGCAAAAGAGCTACAATGGGACTACCTTAAAGTAGACAGGTTTTTTTAACTGTTTATAGCACAAAACTTATGATAATAATCAGTGATTGTATGTTTTTAGTTCTAAACTAGATATAATATTCATTGTTTCTTTGTAGCACAAAACAGGACATAATAATCATTGTATGTTTGTAGCACAAAACTGGATGTAATAATTCAGTGTGTGTAGCACAAAATTGGACATAATAATCAGTGCTTATGTTTATAGCACAAAATTGGATATAATAAACAGTTTGTGTATGTTTGTAGCACAAAACTACACATAATAAAATACAATTTGTATATGTTTGTAGCACAAAGCTGCACATAATACTACTCCATGTGTGTATGTTTGTAACATAGAACTGGACACAATAATCCATATTTATAGCACAAAATTGGATATAATCCATGGATGTAGTCTATAGCACAAAACTGGATATAATAATCCATGTTTGTAGCAAAACTGGACATAATCAGTGTTTATGCATTTGTAGCACAAAACTGGACACAATAATAATTGTTTGTATATGTTTTTAGCACAAAACTGGACATAACATTGAGTGTTGTTAGTATATACTTTTAGCAGAGGAATAGACATAATAATTTGTGTTTGTTATGGTTTTTAGCACAAAACTGGACATAATAATTGTATTTGAGGTAGTGTGTACATGTTAAGCCAAAATTAGGCATAACAATAGTTGTTTGATAAGATTTTCCTATCACTGCTTTTTTCTTATGGAAAATTTAATTTTGATTTAAGATTTATTTTGAAAAATTCAAACAAATGTAAAAATAATAATCTTAGAATATTATTAACATCAGAATTGACTACTCTTTTAAAGTTATCTCCCTTATTAAAAAGAAAGGGGAAAGATAAAAGAAAATGTGATTGTGAGTACTATTGCATTACAGCAATACTTCTTGTATGTTTCATTGTGTGCTTGCAAACAGAATGTAAAAATAATAATCTAAGAATATTATTATCCACATCAGAATTGACTACTCTTTTAAAGTTATCTCCCTTATTAAAATAAAAAAGGGAAAGATAAAAGAAAATGTGATTGTGTGAACTGTTGCATTACAGCAATACTTCTTGCATGTTTCATTGTGTGCTTGCAAACAGAATATTTCAAAGAAATAAAACAGCTTGTTTTCTATTTTCCTATTGCTGTTGACACATAATTAATTTTATTTTCATTTAAAAATATTTTCTCCCACAGGATTCTGAGGGTCAGACAGCCTTGCATTATGGTGAGTTTTGAAATCATAATTGTAATTATTTTATTGAATAATAATAAGCATTAATTCCAGTAGCTTCTGCACTTGTGTCTGATGAATGACTTGATACTTGCTCTTGTACTTATGACACACTGACACATGCACTATGCTCAAGCTTTACCTGTCTTATTGTGCTTGTATTTTTAACTTTGTCTTGCACAAAAGATTGATGTTATTTTTCACAGATCACATAATAAATTTAGCATTCATTCATAGTATCCTTGCTTTGTTGGATACTCTAGATTAAGAACCAGGCTTGCAGTTCATGTATGTCAAATATGAACATCTCAATCTTGTTTGAGCTGAGTGACATCCAAAGATGCATTATTCTTATTTTAAATTTCATGCTGACACACTTGATTTCTTGTTTCAGAAAGGAGTTAAATTGACCTAAATTAACAGAACATATAGCACATTATCTGCTATGCTGATAATACACAATACACTTTTTTTGTTTGTTTTTTTGGGGGGTCAGCTATGTCATAATGATGTAAATAATAATATACTGTTTTTATATCATCATTGTCACCTTGATACACATAATATTTTTATCTTAGTAATCTAGAAGAACTGTTCTTTTATTAAACCTGTCATAAATTAAAAGCACAGGATTGCATCTAATCACAGCAACCTAGATAAAATATTCTTATAATGTGATCTAAGTGAAATATTCTTATAATGTGATCTAGTTAAAATATTCTTATATTGTGATCTCGTTAAAATATTCTTAAAATATGATCTTGATAAAATATTCTTATAATGTGATCTTGATAAAATATTTTTATAATGTGGTCTAAATAAAATATTCTTCTGGCTTCTAATAATTTTTGTTTTAGTAAGATATAATAGCCTAGATGAACTATTTTATTACATATCTTAATAATACACTTAATATTCTTTCTTCAAATACTTCAGTGACCTAGATAGAATCTGCTTATACCACACAAGTTGCTCTGTTCCTGACCACTGTTCTTGTTTCAGCTATGTCTTGTGGACATGAAAATGTGGTTGAAATCCTTGTATCACACAAAGCTGATGTCACCCTGTGTGACAACGATGGCAACACCCCTGTTGACCTTGCCTGCAATGAAAAGATAAAATCTTTGATTACAGGCAGTAACAGTATTTTGCAAGTATGACAGTGCCAATGCTAGACCAAGCGGAATTTAATATGCTAAAGATCTCCACCCCCTTCTTCCAATACCACAAGCAAGTTGGCAGCATGGAGCACTTGAGCTATGTCCATAGCTGTTATGAATATATCTTTATATCAAGACTTTTTGTTCAGATTGCTCATACTGTCTGTGATTTGGGCACAGGGCACACTTTCCAGATATGAAGGAAACGATTTGTTCAGCGATTCCTTCATTAAATATTTAAGATAGTCAGTTGAACTTGTAAGTAAATCATTGTTAGGTTGTTGTACAGGTGCTTGTGCAAAGTTCTATTATTTCTGGACCATATATGCCACATCTGTTCACTTGTATGTTTTCACAAAACAATACTTTATGTTTGTGGTTTAAATGCATTTATTGACATTAATGGTGATGGTAGTGATGAGATTTTAAATTTTTATAAGTATTAGTCAATTATAAAACATATATTCTAAAAAAATAAATTGTATCTTGAATTATTTCCTCTCTATAACACCTTGCTTATTGCTATGAAGTTAATATCTGAATATGTGAATTATGGGCATTAAAAAATAACAAACTTGTATTCCTTGTTTTCTCCACATTCCTGCTTCTAGACTGTACACCAGTTCCACATTCACCTCAGAAATGTACATTATATTTATTCAAATCTCTTTTTTATACTGAAGTTTCATTTTATATCAAGCAAGATTTTGTTGTCAAAATACATGAATGTTTTTCTGTTAGCCTCTCCAGTTCAAAATAGTCTTGAACATGCCAAATTGCAGTCAGGGAAAGACAAGAACAGTTCTGAACTGAAAAGTAAACTAATTGTTGTTTCTGATTTAACATATTATACAATCAGATCTTGCTTTGTGCTTTGACAGTTTCCTTGCAGTTTTATGCTAGACGAATCTTGTACAAAAATGGGGTCTCCACTTATCTCATATATATTCCAAAGACACAAATTATCTGCACTCTTTGCATTATTTTTGATAATAATCTGAAGAAAACTTTTGACACAACCCAAAAATCTATCCATATAACCTATAAAACCCTAAACCGAATCTCCATATGCTACATTGAATCACAACAATAAAATTTGCCTCCATTTTTGTAAGAATTTTTTTAAATGTATAAATCTGAAACATTTTGGTCTTGTCTTTATTTTGTGAACAGTGCAGTTTATGTTGTTGTATATATATCTGTATATTTCATTTAATTTGAATTAATAAATAAGAATTATTATGTAGCAGTAGTTAATTCTGAATTGTTTGATCATTTTTTACTGATGGGCTGCAAAAAGGGTAAGACAGAATATCTACTAGGCATAAAGATGTGTGATTTTAAATACAATTAAATGTTGATCATATCCTCAGAATTCTACAGTAGCAAAATTAGTAATTATTGCTAGAGAGCATCAGAAATATTGACATCTTCATTCTTGGGTTATTTTTTAAGATGCTACCTCACTGTGTCATGTTTGGTGACAAATTTTATGACTTATATATGGTTAGGCTAATAAAAGATTAAAGTGACTACTTGTGAACAAATTTTCAAAACTTAAACTAATAGTGATTGAGAAATGAACATTGAAATTAAAAATTATATATTTTTTTCACAATTATTTAAATTGAAGGAAATTAAAGAATTAAAAATATTCCTTACCCTTTCAGAATGCAATGATTCTTTATTGATCCTTTTAGATTTTCTCTTTTTTTTTTTTTGAGGGATGGGTTGGGTGGGGAGTGGCAGATTTGTACTATCATCAATCAATGAATGATTGGGGCGTAACCTGAAACCCCTATTTATTTGGAGATAATTTGGGGGTATTTAGGATAAAAAATCCATTTTATTCACAATCATTTTGCCTCTTCATAGGTCTTATTGAAAAGGGTTGTGTGAATAGAGCATCAGGCAAGTAGTTAACACTAGTTTAATCGGTACCCAATAGCTACAGTGCAAGACTTTTGCCCATCATGTCCTTTTTTTTCAGTGAGATGTGTCCATCAGGTCCATGTTTCTTGTATGTACATCAGATCCATATTATACAGTGATGTGAGTCCATCAGGTCCATGTTACATGTATTTCCTTATTATACAGTGATATGGGTCCATCAGGTCAAATATTTTACAGTGAGATGTGTCCAACAGGTCCATGTTTCATATGTATCTATCAGGTCCATATTTTACAGTGAGATTATGTCCATCAAGTTCATATTTCTCTGCAATATATATATTTATCAGGCTCATATTTTTGTCTATCAGGTCCATATTTTATAGTGAGATATGTCCATCTGGTTCATATTTTACAGTGATATGTATCTATAAGATCCATATTTAAATCCATATTTATCAGTTTTGACATGTCCAATTTTGTAATGAGATATATTCTATCAGGTCTTATTTTACAGTGAGATATGTCCACCAAGTCCATATTTTGCAGTGAGATGAAGTTTTTAAAAGCATTTGCATAATTCGTGTGCATTGGAAAGTTAATATTTTTTTCTTTTTATACTTGCTTCACATGTGCCCAAAGAAATTAAGTAAATTTTATTATGAATATCTTTAAACTTTTGTGCAATATTTACAGATCTGCTTCAATGGAATGTAGATGTCTTCGTAAATCTGACATCATCTGTAACCCAGTGTGGTGCATTATTTTGCTTTATGCATGGACAGCAGTTAAAGTACTCTCATCTCGTCATACTATGAGAAATTTGTAACAAATTATGATGGCACATTGTCATTGTTGAAAGAGCACACCATACCTTAAATTGCTACATGCAAATGCTCATGTCAGAATAGAAACTTGGGATCCTTTGAAGATGTGTATTAAATGCCCATTTAATTTTAAGCCTCTATTTAACTCTTTAGTTTATGTAGTCCGATGGTACATTTTTTGACATTTTTCTCCTGTCTTTTCATAGATCTAAGAAAGTTCACTTTGGTTGATCTGTTACTGATTGATCAATTCTGTCAGTACAGTCATTATTTTTCATCGAATATCAGTTGCATATATTTTGCAATTTTCTCTTAACACATTGCTCCTTGTTTATTCTTTTGTTTTCCAGTTTTGGACAATCATGATGATTTTTTAATTTTAATTTTGACTTCTTTTTTTTTTTTATCCTGTCTTTGAGCTTCCAGTCAATAGATCTTATTCTCGCTTTCCATCTTTAATTATCAATTTGTAATTCTCCATTTCTGTGATAAATTGCCTCTTAAGAAAAGATAAATGGTTATTTCTGTATTCAGAATACTGAAAGGATTTAGTAATATTCACGTTTAATTTTATAGCAACTTAACAGTTTTATGTCTTTTGTTAAATCATGGTCTTTGCTCATTAGTTTTTTGTTTGCTTATCATTTATTTGCCTGGTCCTTTACAAGTCCAATCTTTGTGTGTGTGTGTCTGTGTGCGCGTGTGTGCGTGCGTGTGTGTGTGTCATTACCTTTTAAGAGTGTACTGTGTTATACTCACTTCCTTTTGAGTATCTGTTGTTATGACACTGTCAATTTGATGTCACATAATGGCTTATGTAGCCCACACCCATCCCTCCTCTAAAAATAGACTACACATTAACCTACCTTCTAGAAAGGCTAACCCTTATCCTCGGGCTGGAAACGTACCTGAATGTTCCAAACAATGCACTATATTAACCAATTGAAGCACATCTCACCTGTAAATTGTCAGTCAAATGCAGGTGCAGTTGACCATTGAGGCATCATATATTATGGCTCCTGGCCTTAATAAGTTAGAATCACATTACTAACCCTTTTCTCTGGTTATCAACACAGCAGGAAATCATCTTCAATATGTATTACTGACGAAAGTATGTGGTTTTGTTTGCCTAACTAATATTATATTCATATTTATCTCTTGACCTTAACTATATTTTATATTGTTATGTTTTGCTTACAATATTTAAATGTATGATGACTATGTAAGTAAGAGTTTCTGTCAAAGAACACAAGAGGACGATTTCTTAGCCCATGTGTATTTTATTAGCAGATCAGCACTTTATCTGAGACATTGATCGACGAGTGTTGATCTGCAAAACAATGCCAGAACAGAACTACTTTTTCTTGGATGTTGACTTTGATGAGTATTGCACCTCAAAGCAACACCAGAGCAGAATAAACCATGTGCCAAGGATCAATTAAACAGGCCACGTGCGTGTCTGCTAATGACATTTCACTGGAACTTAAAGTTATGTATTTATAAAGTCAACATCCAATGTCACCAACCACACAGCTTCAGTCAAGATACAATCAAATTCACTTGAACCTTAATCAAAGTACTTTTAGAAGTTCACTCAGTGTTCTCTTATAAACTCATTTATAGTTCGCTCATACAAATGAATCAAATAACTACTACAGTGCCATAGGACCAAAATGAACATTCTCACATGGTCGTGATTAGGCACAATAATTATACATATAAACTCTGATTGTAACTGTTAAACTATTTGCTATATGTAACCATGCTGTCTCATTATTTGTTGTTGAATACATTTATTGTTGACACTTAGACACTCATGTTAGAGTGACACTTGTATGTTGTAGTCTGTCACCAGTATTTATTTACTATCCTCACTGTATGCATCAGGGGGCTCGAGCTATCTTCTAGAACTATCACTCTTCTACATTTTCTACCATTCATCTTTCTAAAATGTGTGGTCAACCAGGTGTGTTTTGGGGATTAGCCTAAGATTACGGGCAGCCTGGGGTGGTGGAGAATTAACATCTTGTCCATCTCCCAGCAAAAAGTCACACTTGACTCCAAACTTAGCACTCTTATCATTAATCCTTGGTATTTTTACATCCTTTCAAAATTTGTGCATGGAGTCACTGCATACAGCATACTTAGTGGCCTCAGTTCTTTGTCATATCTTAGTATATAAGTAGACTGGAAAAAATAGTTTTATTTTTTCTTCTCAACTGCCAGCATGACTCACTCATCAGTAACACATTTAGACAAATTTTACTTAAAATAATGAAGTTGTGATTTGGATATGTTCACTCAATATACAGCAAGAATCTTGCTAATTGTATTTTATTTGTTCCCTGATTATAATTTTAAGGGAAGAAGCAGCCTTTTTTGGTTTTACCTGAATCTCCCAGTTTACTGATTTATAAACCACTACAACTGTCTTAGACTCAAAACGTTTTAGCCCCAATATGTAAGCATAAGGATACACTGCAATTGATGTATGGTGGCAAAGTATGCTGACTACATCATGGAATTTCTGGTGCAAGGAAATTACTAGAAATAGCTATTTGTTCTGCTTGAGGGGGCTAATATGGTGGAGCACCCAGATTAGCCTTGAGAGAATAACGGCTCATCAGTGTCCTATAGCGTGCAAGAGAAACATGTGAAGCTGATAATTCCTTTGTGACAATAAACTTGTGTCTTTGTTATAAACTGTGCGAAAGATTCACTATTACGGCTTCGCCTAGACAAGGTTACATACAAACTATTATTACTATAATTTCTATAACTTCATTTCTGTTCTCTGATATGAACTACCCTGTGATTTATATACACAAATCAGTTGAATTATGTGTTAGGGTATAAGACTGTATGAATATTGAAATTATTCGAACATGGTTCGTGGAAGTATTGATGTCCAGTAATCTTTTCATTATATTTGCTATATGTATATATGATTGTTGATTTAATAAATTTATTGTTGAATACATTGACCTTTTTACACATATTGATAACCCTATGCTGGAGAAGAAAGTGGGTGGATGAGGTCTCACTAAATTTAGATTAAAAAATGGATTTATCTTCTCCTTTGGTAAGAAGATACATTGTGTGATGATAAATGTTTGTCTTTAATGTTTTGGAAGAGAGAAAACACTTAGAGTGCCCGCATAACTGCCAAGTGAGAGAGATGAGTGGTATCTTCTGGAGAATTATTAATAACATAATTAAGATTCTCATCATTTGTAATTAGCTATGGATGATTAATAATAACCATTAAGTAAGGTGGCATAATCGTCATACATGGTGTAAAATTTTCCATTGCTGACTCAAATTAATGAGGCAAAAATACAGTTCTTATCATTTGTAATTAGTGTGGATAATTAATTAATCAAAATAACCATTATGTAAGGTGGCGTAGTCTTCAAACATGGTGTAAAATGTTCCATTGCTGACTCAAATTAATGAGGCAAAAATACAGTTCTTTAATATTCTGTCGGCTCAGATTCACACTTTTGTCAGTGTATGATTTAAGTAAAAATATGCACAATTTTGATTATAACTACAATATCTAATTAAACTAACAAAGTATTAAAAAAAATTTTAAAGTAATGTAATGTAGACATAATTATTATGTTGTAAATTACTACATGAAGTAAACCATCGTTCAAAAGATTATTGGTTGCAAATGTGTCTGATTCTCAAAATTTTATGTTAAATTTTTTTATAAATAATTGCCTATGTTGTATTTTTAATCCTACTTCTTTTGTGTTTAGAATGTTTTAATTGCAAAATTGTAGTATTTATTCATGCATATTGAAATATATTTTATTTGACATTTACACAAGAAGATGATAAAAAATTACAATTTAAATGGAGAACAGTAATTATTCATTTTTACACATTTGGCATTTAGTTATTGCTCACTCTAAGGTGTTTACACCATTAGAAATACTTGTAAGATCTTATTTATGATTTGATCCAGCAAGACAGTGCTTCTTTTTAATTACAATTATTGTCATAATTTTCACAAAATGTTGCTTTAAGTTTAAAATAAATATTACAAAGAATAACAAAAGTGTTTAAGAGTTGGTAACTAAGGACATCTTTAGTTCAAATGTACATAAAACGTGAAAAGTTTATATCCAGGTTACTGTGATGATATTGTTTCAAAAATAAAACCAGTGACTCAGAAGTATTTGTCACTTATTATTTCACAGTGCTATGTTTGGTCAGGTGTGAGATTTTTTTCAAAAATAAAACCAGCGACTCAGAAGTATTTGTCACTCATTATTTCACAATGTTATGTTTGGTCGGGTATGAGAGTGGAATTGAGATACTAAGTATTGTTTCTTGGGATTGTGGATTTCAAACTTAAATCCTCTTTATCTTTTTCTAGCTTTTGACAATTTAGACATCTAAATATCACTATCAGAATCACAATTGCATGCTCAAAGAATGTTCTTATCATTAGAGTGAAGTGGGTAGAGATATCACCTGTTTAATTCTCTGAGACATGTTCATATTCAGCTGAGCATGAAAGCATTCTGTTCTATGATCCAGCTAACTGAGTTGAATTTTATTGCTTTCACTAAGCCCCAGCAATCAAGCAATCCTGCGCGATTTAAGATCATGAGTGAACGCTTGCATCATACTGAAAATGAAAATTCCAAAAAGTTTTCTTTGTGACGTCAGTATTCCACTGAATTAAACCGCCAGTAATCTAAAACGTGGGTGACTTGATTGCCAAAGTTCACACATATTCGACTTTGTCAATATTATAAAGTTGCAGGCTCCTACTGTCTACCAAAGAGTGTTTCTATAATTAGTTGATATTGCTCATTGCATTCATTGCCTATTGGGCATGATATAGAGAATATACTTGTCTGGCGATTCCTTTACAATTCTTTTTTCTTTCTTAGTCGATAAGTCTTCTATAAACACGGCTCGACTCCCATCCGGAAGTACAATTCAGATACACATATTTAAGCACATTCGAAAGCATGCATCATACGGAAGGCAAAGAGTTGGAGGTCATCGAGTGCTTTTTGGGTGTTTCGCGTTTCGTTTCCCAAATGCTGAAGTTCGACTGTTTCCGCCTTGAGTGTAACCACGGTGACGCAGACTGTATGTCCCTCTCGCGGTGAATGGAAGCCTGGGTAGGTCGGGAAAGCCTGGCGACAATTTCCTTCAACTTGCGAGGGCCCACCACGGTCCATGTGCCTGGGTAATGCTTTTCCAGCATCGGGTACTGCCAGGAAAAATGCATTTAAAACGCATTACAATTTATTAAGATAATAATGACAAATCGATTTTTTAAAAGTCTAAATGCCATGGTGAAGCGGACAGAGGACGAAAAAGAGGGGGGGGGGGGGAGAGACAGGCCGAAAGAGGGATTGGGGGAGAGAAATCACAGAAGGAGAGAAGAATGGGAGGGGACGAATGCGGGGGGGGGGGGGAGAGAGAGAGAACGGAAGGACAGCTATGAACGGAGGTCAGATGCAGCAAAAGAAACAAGGGGAAATAGAGAGACGCGGGAATAGGATTGAAAACATAAGAGTGAGAGATACGGCGTTGACAGTGGAGGGTGGGATGGGGAGGCGTGAGAAACGTAAACGTGAAGGGATAAATAAACTTTTTTTTTTTGGATGTATGAAAGATCGACACAGGCGTGCGTGTGTGTGTGTGTTGAGGGAAGGAGGTAGACGAAGAGATCTAAGAGACAGAAAAGGAAGAGGTAGCGATAAGAGAAAATAGATCTCAGAAACAGATGGGGGACAAGGAAGTAGAGAAGAGAGGGGGGTGGCAGTGGAGAAAGAGACAGTGAGAGAGGAGACGAATAAATAAAAGAAAAGAAAACTTCAAAGGGAAGAGGAAAACTAGTACGTATTCACAGACCCGATTATGCATGTAGGGCTTTGACGAAAACTCCATCATGTTACGTCGTCTCTCTTCTTCATAGAACTGGCGTTCCCTGGACCACAGCTTGCAGCCGCGCGCAAAGGCCGTGGTGGGTCTAGTCAAATTGCTGCCCCAGAGCACAGTGGACGGCAGGGATCGAGTCTGAAGTAAACGTTGTCTCACTTCATCAATCTTAAGGGCTTCGTCTTCCTTTCCTGACATTTTAACTCTGAGGAGAAGAATAGCGTGTCCATTTTACATAAAATATTAATACTCTATATTTCTTTATAAGCACTCTCTGGCGTTTTCCACTTGTTTATTAATACTATCTGGAAATGGACAACGAACAATAAAGGTTTTGTTTTCACATTATCTTTTCTCTTTGAGGAGAATTAAACACGCAAGGACAGACAATATAACCAATAGAATTTTGTGATATGGATATACTTGTCATACACATTCTCCGACATAATTTATTTTAAAGAGCACATTACCCTCTGAGGCCGCCGTGTATTAAGCATCCGAGACAGAAAGCAGCTGATCCTCAGAGTGTATTTACAGATATAAAAATTGGATGATATGGAAGTTTGATGGTACTAAAAAATGACGATATGATAATATAATGATACGAAACATGATTATACTCTTAGAGCTGCTCAAGTTACTGACATGAAGAGGTTTACGGCTTACTAGCATATTGAGGTGTGAGGCTGTCATGTGTATACGGCTTACTGACATAAAGAGATTTACGGCTTACTGACATAAAAAGGTTAACGACTTACTGATGACATAAAGCGGTATACGGCTTACTGACATTAAGAGGTTTACGGCTTACTGACACTAAGAGGTTTACGGCTTACTGACATTAAGAGGTTTACGGCTTACTGACATTAAGAGGTTTACGGCTTACTGACATTAAGAGATTTACGGCTTACTGACATTAAGAGGTGTGTGGGGATTTTTTCACGGCTTACTGATGTTAAGAGGTTTAAGACTTACTGACATTAACGAATGGTGAGTTCAAGACCATAAGTAGCGATGGTTTAGTGCAATCTTAGGGGGGACAAACGTAGAAAAGCCAGCCATCACTTCAGAGCTGTGTGAGACAAGCCGATCCTGCTCAGGTTCAGGAGACGACAACGGTGCTACTAAATGGAAGTGTGTTCGACCACCATTTTACCTATTACTCTGTTCTCTGGCTCTTGAACTCGTAGATTTATTAAATCTAGCATTAGAGAGCCCTGGACTGTTAATTGTTCGAATACGGAAGATCTGTATATGTCCATCACTCGTGCTGGGCAAAAACTTGTTTAGTATTTATTTAGTTTTTCCTGTTATTTCTTACGCATAACTATGAAGAACTAAAGAAGTTGGGCCAACGAGATATGTTGTGCATCAAACAGGCTTGTTTAAGACTGGAACACACTAATCTTGTGTGCACTAGAGAAATTTCTTGTTATTAATGTATAAAACATTTAATTCAGGTTGTTTTTCCATAAACTGTTAATTATTTATCTTTCGTTAATGAGTGCATATTGTTGGCGTTGTGGGTGTGTGCCTAAAAAAATAACGGTATTGATATGAACGCGGCACTTATAGAAGGATATCTCGAAATGTAATCTAGCTCTTTGTAACCCCAGGGCATAGAGACAGATGTAACTTTTGTTTTCAGTGTTATATCCTTTACACGCGTAACGGTCGAACGTGGATTAACTCCCCACTGTAGGTAATCTGAGAGTGGATTACACAGTGCTTCAGTTATAACTCAGGCAAAGAAATTGTATATAGTTATTGTCTGACACTTTACGCAGGACTGATTATCTCCCATAACTCCTTCGCTGCCTTTATGATAATAGAGCACGAATCTCACACACACACACACACACACACACACACACACACACACACACACACACACACACACACACACACACACACACAAATAAATGCATAACTGAAGCAAAACTCGCGAGGCTAGTAAACGTCAACTACAACTTTATTTACATAGGGGGATATAATTTTTTTTAGAGTTTATTCATCAAGGGACTGACAGTACGGAGGCTGCTCACTTATAAATAAAAGTCACCAATAATACTGACCAATAGCTTAATTTAAAAGCCACCAATAGTCGTGAGCAATAGCTTAATTTAATAGTCACCAATAATACTGACCAATAGCTTAATTTAAAAGCCACCAATAATACTGACCAATAGCTTAATTTAAAAGTCACCAATAATACTGACCAATAGCTTAATTTAAAAGCCACCAATAGTCGTGACCAATAGCTTAATTTAATAGTCACCAATAATACTGACCAATAGCTTAATTTAAAAGCCACCAATAATACTGACCAACAGCTTAATTTAAAAGTCACCAATAATACTGACCAATAGCTTAATTTAAAAGCCACCAATAGTCGTGACCAATAGCTTAATTTAATAGTCACCAATAATCCTGACCAATAGCTTAATTTAATAGTCACCAATAATCCTGACCAATGGCTTAATTTAATAGTCACCAATAATCCTGACCAATGGCTTAATTTAATAGTCACCAATAATCCTGACCAATGGCTTAATTTAATAGTCACCAATAATCCTGACCAATAGCTTAATTTAAAAGCCACCAATAATCCTGACCAATGGCTTAATTTAATAGTCACCAATAATCCTGACCAATAGCTTAATTTAAAAGTCACCAATAATACTGACCAATAGCTTAATTTAAAAGCCACCAATAGTCGTGACCAATAGCTTAATTTAATAGTCACCAATAATCCTGACCAGTGGCTTAATTTAAATACTCGGGCTTATGACGAAAAGAGAAGACGCTAGTTTCGCATTGTTCACTAGGAGTAGGGCGAGGGAGGGGTTATTACCGGTGGACCCCCAGCAGAATCAAATGATATGACAGATACAAATCGAGGCTACGCATCACTAAGTTCACGTGCCAAGAATGCAGAAAGATATTTCTTATCACGCGAGGCTCTTCAAATTTAGGAAGGCTGAAATGTCTTAATTAATCGATAAAGCATAACGGCTTTGTTACTAATCTCTCTCTCTCTCTCTCTCTCTCTCTCTCTCTCTCTCTCTCTCTCTCTCTCTCTACCTATTTACAAATCTATCTATTCGGCCATCACTCTAGTAATTGTGATTTTCTTTAACAAATAAAATCAAATTGAAAATTTAACATCACTTAAGAATGTTTATGCCAAGCATTCAAAATCTTAGTTTAAAAAAATGATGCAATTTAATTAAGATAAAATATTTTTTTGAAAGACTGATACATTCATTTTGATATTCTTTGATAAACAAAACAATGGCTTTTAAAGGTTTCCTGTCCTTCTAAACAATAGCAACAACCATTCTGACATCTATTTCACCAGTAGAACGTGTTAATTAGTGAAAGATCTTTCGTGCTTTCCTAAAAACATGACTCCTAAATGCAGTGCTGCAAATAGTGACCATGTAGCCCCCTTTGGGATGGGGGCCTTTCAATAGAAGAGGCCCAATATTTATTCCTCAAGAAGGAATTGTTCTTGAAATCTGAAAAATGTACACATGATCAAGTTTTCGCAGAGCCCACGACAAACTGGAGCGGAGACAAAGAGAGAGTTTGCACGCGCGTGTTCTCTGTGGGTGTGCGTGCGTGCATGCGTGTGTATGAATGTAGAAAATGGGGCGGGGATCATTTTAGCATTTTTTGCAGTGGGGCCCAGCAGGCAAGCTGATCGGGTGGACATTGAGGTTAAAGCGCAGTAGAGTTATAACGAATGCTGGTTTTAAAATAGTCCCTGCAACGTGTGGCTGAGATGATAAGACCCGCTTGAACTTTGGTGACCTCTTCCGAATACCGTTTGCTGTGCCCTCTTTGCTTTGGGACTAGTTTCAGTCAAAAAGGGGGAAGGCACTCCGAGCACAGGACCACAAAGGAAAGATAAGTTCATCGTACTCGGACTGATTGTTTACTTTGGCAAACTTGGACCACGACTTGGGGCCTGCAGACGTTAAGTGACGAAACAAACAACAACACTAAAAACTGGTAGTCAAAAAATTACTCTGGTGATGAAGGAAAAGTAACTAGAAGTTGAAAGACACAAAGTGATAACTAGTAGCAGATGGACAAAATCGGTAATAAATATTTGCTGCATATATAAGAAAATAATGTAACTTGAGGACAGAAGAAATTAAGCTTATGTTGAATTGTTAATTGACATTTAATGATGTTGATTTAATTAAGAGATGTTGGGGTCAGAGAGACAATAAATGAGATTGGGTTGGGTGGGCAATTCAAGATGTTGGACTAATGGGCATTACAAGATGTTGGATTAGTGGGCATTACAATATTTTACAAGATGGTGGACTATTGATCATTAAAGGATGGTGAACTGGTGGGTATTAAAAGATGGTGGGTTAGTGGGTGTCATAGAGTCATGGGCAAATTATGCCTGTTTTAATAACTAAAATTTTATCTTTATTCATTTACTATTTTCTTCGATGCTTTCATTTTGTGTTATACATTTCTTTAAGATGCTGGGTTAGTGGGCATTACAGTATGTTGGGTTAGTATGCATTACATACAAGATGTTGAGTTAGGGGGACTACAAGATGATGGATTAATGGGTATTACAAGATGTTGGATTAGTGGACACTACAATATAATTTATTTAATTATTGGGCATTACAAGATACTGTGTTAGTGGTCAGTAATATAATTAATTTTTAAAATGGATAATTAATTCACACACAAGCACACGTACACATACACTCAATAATTAGCATTGTTTGGTATCATACATCCCACAATATATGCAAATTTAACACATCAAGGAGCGACAAATTTTACTTACAATTGATAGAATTAAGGAAAATTCATATATTACACATTCTGAAAATTTATCCCAATTTAAAAATTATAAGTCACACACATACACACGTGTGCACGCGCATTTATACAATATTAAATATGTCCTTACCTTGTCACTTCTTACTTTTAATTCAAACCCTTGTTCTTTGTTAAACCGTTATTCTTGTAAATTTAAGTCTTTTATGATCTTCTAATCTCTTTTTTTCCAATTTCTACCGCATCCGGATCAATTTCTACCTCATGTTTTGTTCATTTAAACTTTTCTTGTCAATTTCAACAACTACTGTTGCCAGTTGACTTTCTCAATGTCTACCTTCTTGTCAATTTCGCTTCTTCTGTTGTAAATTTCCGTTATTATGCTTGATAAGATCAGCTTCTTCATATACGTCCTCAAAGAAATTCAGACTACAAATCCGTGTTTTGTATCACTACCTACATGGCGACGACTGTGCTTAGCGTGGTCACAAAGGAATTCCACCCCAACAGAACCTTACCCCTCATTCAGTGTCAAGGGGCCTCGATCTAAAAAATTACACAAACATGCAATCAATTATATGATCGCTTCCACAGTGTGACCTGTATGTTAGGCCGCCGAATGCTGAAACTTGAGATCAAGTTTGGACTACGTTTTTCAGTTTGCTCACTTTATCTCTGTGTATTTATGTGTCAATGCTACTTTTGATGGGGTAGTAAGAACTGTAAAAACGAGAGGGGGGAGGGGGAGATGGGGGAGAGAAAGACGAGAGGCACGGAGAGAAGAGAATAAAGTTAGAGACAGAATCAAAGACAACACAGGAGCAGACAGAATGGGAGATGGTCCTGAATTGAGTGCTATTGCTGTTGAATGCAAAGTACCACACAGTTATATCAAGAGTCATACAGTCACTAATAATGAAAATATAGTGATAATAAAATTGTAACATTAAATTACAACTAATACAAATTCTAATTATATGCAGTTGAGCGGGATTTGAGACGTGTTATCGATGGAATTGGGGCATAACGGCTGTGCTGTAAAGAGGCACATGAGCAAAACTTTTTGCATGACTGCTGCCAATGACGTCAGTCTGTAAGAAAAGTCATGACAAGCTTTGACCCCTCAGTTCATACGACCATTGATTATCATAGCACCGTGCAGTAAGGGACATTACTCTGTGAACTAATCTACAGCTGCGAGAAGAAAGAGGGAGAGAAATATTATGACGGTGTCACTGGGAAAGCAAGCGACAGTTCAGAAGTTAGGACACTACCCCCTTCCTCATTTGACCCAGGTTTGATTCGTGCTTGAGGTGAAGATCTTCACTCTAGCACAAGTAGTTCTTAACCTTGTTGGAGGTACTGAACCCCACCAGTTTCATATGTACATTCACCGAGCCCTTCTTTATTGTCATCACGAACCATAATTATGAGTCGGGTGCGTGTCTTGATCTCCCTACGCCGAACCCCTGAGACTGACTCACCGAACCCCTAGGATTCGATCGAACCCAGGTTAAGAACCACTGCTCTAGCAGCTTAGAGTCGGGTGGGTGGGTGTGGAACTTAGGTCTAGTCCAACGTTAGCTGAAACAATAAATCGGGTCCCGTGTTCCTGTCGCAAGATTCCAGAAATTACAACTCGATGGGCACTGCCCAAGCAATGGATGCACTCTAGTAAATTCACTCACCCCCTCACTTCCCCTCCACCATGGCACCCTGTCTTTCCATTCATGTTATCTCCTTGCTCTTGATGCTAGTGTGCGGCTCTTGCGAACGTTGGAATAAGTCATTGTAACAACTAATGTATAAAATTAAAACTCTATTATTTAGATGTATGTTACCAAGACTAGCGTGTGTTTCATCTTCCCTCCCTTATGAACACATACACAGGGACACCTACTCACAAACACATACAAACTAACACAACACTCACATACACCAACATTTTCATAGCAACATTTATAAACAAATTCATACATAAGCTTACACACAAATACACACATAAACACATGTGCAAACACATAACTACATGCAATCACATACACACAAGCATATATACACAAACTTGCACACAGACACACGTGCTCAAACAAATATACACAAACACATTAGTACATGTGCACAACCATATATACACAAACACAAGTACACAAACACATACACACGAACACATATACAAACACATGATCAAACACATACACACTAGTGCATAACGAAGTACACATGCAAACAATACACAAGCAATTCAAAACACACACAAAACATGCATATAAACATACATACATACAAACACACACAAAACAATGCTTACAAACATACAAAAACTTGCAAAATACATACACAAACATATTAACACTTCCATACACACACACACACACACACACACACACACACACACACAAATGCACACACAAACAATTCACTCAAACACGTACACACAACATACACATATACGCAAAGTCATACTGTCACATGGTCGGTTATATTTAATGACACCGTCGCTGTATCAGACTCAAAATTATTAATCATCAGTGTTATTATATTAGCTCTTAACACTGACAACAGCCAGACAACCTAATCTATCGTTCAATCCATATGCCAGACCATTCTTTGGGACCTTATTTATTTAACAAAGCAACAGACAAATTAACTGACATGCCTTTTGTTGGCAAATATTATCTTTCCCTTTGATTAATTATGAATTATAATATCCACATATCTCCGGCCCAGAGCCTCCAGCCAACTCTTTTCAGTCATACTCAACAAATTAACCAACATGTGGGTTTAAGAGAACAAGAAGAGTTAATAATAGTAGTGATAATAATAATATCCGAAAATACAGGTCAACCGAGAATAAAATAGTCCCATTAAAACTGACTTAAGATTGGTTCAGGAAAGAGCGGCTAAGCTCAGTGGGAAACTACTTCAGTAAAGAACCACAACTTTGTGCGAACAATTGTCAGGATGGTAAAGTCAACACTTACAGCTGATACAATTTACAGCCGTTTGCTGGACGTTGTCTGTACATACGTTTTCTTTTCTTTTCTGAAGACAGAAATCTACACAACACTTGATGCATTATTATTGAAAAACTCTTTGATTAAAAGACGACGGTGTGTGTCGTAATGACGAGTTGGAAATAGCTGCGAGGGGTGGGGGAAGGGAGGGACTATTTTGCTTTTGTTTGAAAAGCAGTGGTTTGCTCTCATTGCTTGAAAATGGGACTATTTTATTCTTATTTGAAAACGGGAGCTGCTTTGTTATTATTTGAAAAGGGAAATTTCTTAGTCGTTATTGAAGGAAAAGGAGAATACTTTTTCATTGTCTGAAAATTGGTTTATTAAACGTAACTCTAACACTAGGGATTTTTGAACTGAACCTGTCTTGATTTCTATGTAATAATTAACAACTGCTGTAAACCTGTCTTGATTTCTATGTAATAATTAACATCAACTGTCAGCTGGATACAGCCAGAATTATGTCTATCATAAGATTTTTTCAAGCACCAGAAAATAATATTTATACACACATAAATAATAATAATAATAATAATAATAATAATAATAATAATCAGATTAGAAATCCAGAGACTGTGGAATGTAAAAGCAGAAGTGATACCAATAGTGATAGGAGCCTTGGGGAACATAACATCAGAATTGGAAGGCTACCTGAATAAACTCCCTGGAAACCACAGAATCGCTCCACTACTCAAAGCAGCGCTCCTCGGAAGTGCCCACATCCTCCGTAAAACCTTGGATCTCCCAGAATCTCGGTAAGATTCCGAGACCTTGGATCACAGCCGACAGTCAAACAGAAGTCGTGGAAAGAGACTGAATAACAATAATAATAATAATAATAATAAACATGTCATTGAAGGAGAAGTCATTGGCCTTGTGGACTACATCTGGAATAACAATAAAGATGATCCACTGATAGAATTAGTAAAAAGGAGTGGACTATTCCAACCACCAGAAACAGACAAAGAAACATGGAAGAAAACAACGAAGCAAGAACTAGCACATACCTGGAGACAGAAACCTCTACATGGCCAATATGTACGACAAGCAGACGAAATATCAACAAAGCAATCAACGTACAAATGGTTGAAAGAGGCAGGATTGAAAGCAGAAACAGAAGCACTCATAACAGCTGCACAAGATCAAGCACTCAACACCAAAGCACACAAAACGAAAATCATGAAAATTTCAAATGATTCCAAATGTAGACTTTGCAAATCCAAGGATGAGACAACAGAACACTTACTATCTGGATGTCAGGTTCTGGCTGGAACAGAATATACCAAAAGACACAATGAAGTGGCAAAACACATACATAGAAATCTGTGTGAGAACTATGGCATAAAAACCCCAGAAAGAACATGGATGCATCAACCAGAAGCAGTCATCGAAACAGAAGAAGTCAAAATACTGTGGGACTTCGAGATAAGAACAGACCGGGTGATTCCTGCAAGACGACCAGACATTGTAGTTCTCAATAAGACCAAAAGAACAGTAACAATTATTGATGTCGCTGTTCCAAGTGATAGAAACATAAAAACAAAAGAAAGAGAAAAAATAGAAAAATACCAAGACCTCAGATTAGAAATCCAGAGACTGTGGAATGTAAAAGCAGAAGTGATACCAATAGTGATAGGAGCCTTGGGGAACATAACATCAGAATTGGAAGGCTACCTGAATAAACTCCCTGGAAACCACAGAATCGCTCCACTACTCAAAGCAGCGCTCCTCGGAAGTGCCCACATCCTCCGTAAAACTTTGGATCTCCCAGAATCTTGGTAAGATTCCGAGACCTAGGATCTCAGCCGACAGTCAAACAGAAGTCGTGGAAAGAGACTGAATAATAATAATAATAATAATAATAATAATAATAATAATAATAATAATAATAATAATAATAATAAGCTACACTGGAGGTATCATAGATTGGACAGCAAATGAAATAAATGAACTGGACAGGAAAACAAGAAAACTACTCACAATACATAAAGCCTTACACCCCAAAGCAGACGTAGACAGGCTCTATGTATCTCGAAAAATGGGAGGCAGAGGTCTCAAGAAAATCAAACGTGTCATTGAAGCAGAAGTCATTGGCCTTGTGGACTACATCTGGTATAACAACAAAGATGATCCACTGATAGAAGCAGTAAAAATGAGTGGACTATTCCAACCCCCAGAAACAGACAAAGAAACATGGAAGAAAACAACGAAGCAAGAACTAGCACATACATGGAGCCAGAAACCTCTGCATGGCCAGTATGTACGACAAGCCGACGAAATATCAACAAAGCAATCAACGTACAAATGGTTGAAAGAGGCAGGATTGAAAGCAGAAACAGAAGCACTCATAACAGCTGCACAAGATCAAGCACTCAACACCAAAGCACACAAAGCGAAAATCATGAAAATTTCAAATGATTCCAAATGTCGACTCTGCAAATCCATGGATGAGACAACAGAGCACATACTATCTGGATGTCAAGTTCTGGCTGGAACGGAATACACCAAACGACACAATGAAGTGGCGAAACACATATATAGAAATCTGTGTGAGAACTATGGCATACAAACCCCAGAAAGAGCATGGGTGCATCAACCAGAAGCAGTCACCGAAAAAGAAGAAGTCAAAATACTGTGGGACTTCGAGATAAGAACAGATCGGGTGATTCCTGCACGAAGACCAGACATTGTAGTTCTCAATAAGGCCAACAGAACAGTATCAATCATTGATGTCGCTGTTCCAAGTGATAGAAACATAAAAACAAAAGAAAGAGAAAAAATAGAAAAATACCAAGACCTCAGATTAGAAATCCAGAGACTGTGGAATGTAAAAGCAGAAGTGATACCTATAGTGATAGGAGCCTTGGGGAACATAACATCTGAATTGGAAGGCTACCTGAATAAACTCCCTGGAAACCACAGAATCGCTCCACTACTCAAAGCAGCGCTCCTCGGAAGTGCCCACATCCTCCGTAAAACCTTGGATCTCCCAGAATCTTGGTAAGATTCCGAGACCTTGGATCACAACCGATAGTCAAACAGAAGTCGTGGAAAGAGGCTGAATAATAATAATAATAATAATAATAATAATAATAATAATAATAATAATAATAATAATAATAATAATAATAATAATAATAATAATAATAATTGAAAGCAGGACAGGTTATCAGCCATCTACTGTACATGGATGATCTCAAGCTGTACGGTAAAAATGAAAGTGACATCACATCACTGATCAATACTGTCAAGATCTGCAGTGAAGACATCAACATGAAATTCGGCCTTGAGAAATGTGGACGAATTGTCATCCAGAAAGGCAAGGTCAAAACAACAGAGGGCCTGCAATTCGACATCGGAAAAATCAATGATGTTTCAATAGAAAATGGATATAAGTATCTTGGGATACTACAACATCAAGAAAATATGCAGAGAGAAGTGAAGTCCAAAGTTAAGAGAGAATATGAAAAACGTGTTAGACAAGTCCTGAAATCCAAGCTAAATGGGGCGAACAAAATACAAGCCCTTAATGCATACGCAATACCTGTAGTAAGCTACACTGGAGGTATCATAGATTGGACAGCAAATGAAATAAATGAACTGGACAGGAAAACAAGAAAACTACTCACAATACATAAAGCCTTACACCCAAAAGCAGACGTAGACAGACTCTATGTATCTCGAAAAATGGGAGGCCGAGGTCTCAAGAAAATTAAACATGTCATTGAAGGAGAAGTCATTGGCCTTGTGGACTACATCTGGAATAACAATAAAGATGATCCACTGATAGAATTAGTAAAAAGGAGTGGACTATTCCAACCACCAGAAACAGACAAAGAAACATGGAAGAAAACAACGAAGCAAGAACTAGCACATACCTGGAGACAGAAACCTCTACATGGCCAATATGTACGACAAGCAGACGAAATATCAACAAAGCAATCAACGTACAAATGGTTGAAAGAGGCAGGATTGAAAGCAGAAACAGAAGCACTCATAACAGCTGCACAAGATCAAGCACTCAACACCAAAGCACACAAAACGAAAATCATGAAAATTTCAAATGATTCCAAATGTAGACTTTGCAAATCCAAGGATGAGACAACAGAACACTTACTATCTGGATGTCAGGTTCTGGCTGGAACAGAATATACCAAAAGACACAATGAAGTGGCAAAACACATACATAGAAATCTGTGTGAGAACTATGGCATAAAAACCCCAGAAAGAACATGGATGCATCAACCAGAAGCAGTCATCGAAACAGAAGAAGTCAAAATACTGTGGGACTTCGAGATAAGAACAGACCGGGTGATTCCTGCAAGACGACCAGACATTGTAGTTCTCAATAAGACCAAAAGAACAGTAACAATTATTGATGTCGCTGTTCCAAGTGATAGAAACATAAAAACAAAAGAAAGAGAAAAAATAGAAAAATACCAAGACCTCAGATTAGAAATCCAGAGACTGTGGAATGTAAAAGCAGAAGTGATACCAATAGTGATAGGAGCCTTGGGGAACATAACATCAGAATTGGAAGGCTACCTGAATAAACTCCCTGGAAACCACAGAATCGCTCCACTACTCAAAGCAGCGCTCCTCGGAAGTGCCCACATCCTCCGTAAAACTTTGGATCTCCCAGAATCTTGGTAAGATTCCGAGACCTAGGATCACAGCCGACAGTCAAACAGAAGTCGTGGAAAGAGACTGAATAATAATAATAATAAATAAACCGAATGCAAAAGATGAAGTACTCTAGTACGAAAGTTCGACGAGTATAAAAGTTTGGGAGAGTTCGTTATGTGAAAGACGTATTCTACATTTTCTGTGGGTGAGGGTGGGATCAAATGCCCGATTTGGTCTCAGGGTCAATTTGGATTTTTACGATCGACTCATCCTTTGGCTTTGATCCAATTCAGTGGTGTCGATGAACGGTTAAACAAAATGGCAGTAGCCTTTCCAAAAAATTTGCACATCTCCAATGAATGACCAGAGAATAATTACGTTTAAATTAATTGGTGTGGGATATTATGTTAATCGCCTTATCTCTGCCTACGTGTTATTGAGAGCTTTAATTCTCTCTCTGTGTGTGTGTGTGTGTGTGTGTGTGTGTGTGTGTGCGTGCGTGTGTGCGTGCGTGTGTGTGTGTGTGTGTGCTTGCGTGCGTGCGTGTTATTGTTCTAGTTTGGTTTTCAAATGGCGTCATAGGGACTTAGATGATCTTGATTCATGCTGGGATAGACAGCTTCAAACTGAAATTCTGGGCCCGTTCGCTCAGCTGTGCTCACATTAGAAAAAAAAAAAAGTCTGATCCATAATGCATTTCCTCTGGTCACGCCACAGCTCTAACGAGACGCACCATTTATGTCACACCAGCAAGTCACTACCTCATTCATCGGCTCACGCATGCGACGGCCGCTCGCGTAAAATTGTCGCATCCATAATGTACGCCATCTTGTAGCACGCTACTAATGCAGGAAGTCAAAAATAAATACAACAATGAAAAACGAATGCATTTCTTTTAAACTATATAGAAGACACAATAGAAAGAGTTATCCCCCTTAACTTCTAATTGCCTCCATTATATTTGTCTCAAGGGTCTCCACCATCTGATTGTCTCCATTATATTTGTCTTAGGGGTCTCCACTAACTTCTCATTGTCTACATTATATTCGTCTTAGGGGTCTCTACTACCATCTGATTGTCTCCATTATTTTCGTCTTAGGGTCTCCACTACTTTTTAATTGTCTCCATTATATTCGTATTAGGAGTCTCCACTACCTTCTCATTGTCTCCATTATATTCGTCTTAGGGGTCTCCACTACCTCCTCATTGTCTCAGTTATATTCGTCTTAGGGTTCTCCACTACCTCCTCATTGTCTCATTTGCCCTCAGTTGAATTGTCTTGCTATTTTCAGTTGAGTGATCTCTCTACATTCACCTGTCACGCTAATTATCTCACCACCTCCTTTACTTTCGCTGCCTTTTGATCTCACTACCGTTTAATCCCACTACCTTTATATCTCACTACCCCTCCATCGCACTACCTTCAGGTGAGTTTCCTACATTACCTACCTTCAGTTCCATGGTCACCATTACTCACTGATAAACTTCAAATTCTTTAGCTCAAAATATCCCCATGACATTCTTTAGATGAGATCTGTCTGATGATCTCCATGACCAAATGCCTCACTGCCTTCAGGCGTGTTGTCTCCGTTATCTGTATTTGGTCTGACTCCATTACATTTTGGGATTGTCTCAGTTACCATCTGGTTATCACCATAATCTCGTAGCAAGTTGCATTCAATACCTTTGCAGTAGTCTGCTTTGCCTTTCAATCAAATGGCAGCACAATGCAGGCTACTGTCTCAATGGATCTGCTATAATAGCAGTCTACAACTACTCTGAAGAAATACTATGAAAGCTAATGGTTCTAATGTTTCGAAGAGTTCTGGTCTTTCAAAAATTAAATATGCTGATTGTTGCCACTAAAAAATTCCGATCTCTGGAGAGTCACGTGGTGTAAGTCTTCTTTTTACAGCTAATCCGCATACCACTCTGAGAAGGAGGCAAATGCATTTTAAACAAGTTAATTAAGCCACACTAGGAGTTCTCTACTTTAATCTTTAATGATACTACGCAAGGATTCTAACGTCATCACGGCACGGTTGTGTCATGATAATGAGGCAATTTGAAATCTCGTCAGATTCAAACTATAAAGCCACGAGCATATGGATGTTAGGCAAAGTTTTAAGTCCCCTACTTTCCACAACATATATACACAAACAAACACTAATTACAATAAACAAACACTAATTACACAAGCAAACACTAATTACACAAACAAACACTAATTACAATAAACAAACATTAATTACACAAGCAAACACTAATTACATAAACAAACACTAATTACACAAACAAACACTAATTACAATAAACAAACACTAATTACACAAACAAACACTAATTACAATAAACAAACACTAATTACATGAACAAACACTAATTACAATAAACAAACACTAATTACACAAGCAAACACTAATTACAATAAACAAACACTAATTACATAAATAAACACTAATTACAATAAACAAACACTAATTACAATAAACAAACACTAATTACACAAGCACACGCGTGCACAAGTCAATTCATCTCATCACCTTCTTAACGTCACTTCACTAAATAAGTTGAATGGGTGGATGGGTGGGTGAATTGCGGAGAAAAGCTTTCCCAGTAGACACATTATCAGAGGGAGGTTTTAAAAAAATAATTAATCCGCGTGGTTTCTTATTCCACATGTAGGGAAATTTTATTCAGTGACATCACAAAGAAGAAAGTATAGTGATTTAAAAAAAAGTTGGTGATCGACCTACCTAATAAAGAACACATTTCTTACATCACAAGCCTTTGACAGGACTTTATGACGTACATCTGTGACACGCTAGTCAAATCGCATTGCAAGTATTGCGTCACAATCTCGATACGTCATTTCATCCACCACTTCCTCTCCTCTAGACAACTCTAGCGTGCAGTTCCTGCAGATTGACTACCATGGGAGCGGTGATGTAGGCCAAAAGAAAAAAACGGTTTGTGTCTGTATCTTCGATCGTATTCGATCGATGCCTAAGTCTTGCCAAGAAAGGTGGGTGAATTATTAGTGGATATGTTGCAGCGACGAAGTAGCAGCGATTGAAAGTTCTGTAATTACAAACAGGTAAGCGAAAAGTTCTTTTCTAATTCCTCTTTAATATTAGTATTAGTGCTTTCTGTTCTATGAATAATAAGACTTTAGAGTAACTGTCTAAATAATTCAATGACGTTCGATTACTTGATGAATTAACTTCAAATTTATTCTTTCTATTGCTGCTTTCGCCGTTTGAATTTAAAAGGTCGACTGTATGCGAAGTCAGGATTTTGGAGATGGTTGTCTACTTCAATGTTGTTCTAATTTGTGAATGTTGCCTACTGAACCAATTCCAATTCCAGGCTTGATCATTAATGTTAACCACGTCTAATGTCTGCCATGATGAACACTGTATCGCCTATCCTCTGAGTGGGAGACATCACACTTGCTTTTTGACTCTGTTAGATGAGTCTCTGCCTGTCGTTAAGCCGACCTTCTCTCAAGTTAGAGCTGTATGGACCACGTGATTGGGCTTTGGACGAGCTGCAAGACAGACTTAATTTAAATTTGTGAGAATGGACAGTGTCTGGTGTGATTCGCTTTATGGATGGAAGATGTCCCATTATTCGACTCACTCACTCTAGCAATCTAATTTACGTAGATGATGTTCCCTTTTTTCGACTCACTCATTCTAGCAATATAATGTGCATCCAACAAATGTAAGCAATGTGAAAAGTGGAACAATGCCAATGGCTGGTAGATTTAAATCCTTTGTTGAGTTTGAAACACTAATATGTGGCCACTGTCAGAATTAACAATGATGGCGTTTAAACTTTAGCAAATGCAGAAATTAGCCTCTGGTCGAGGATACTGATTCACACAGTTTTCATTACTGCAAAACTTTTGCAATGCAATTGTGTAAGACAGCGAGATGTACTAATAGCTTATATATTGTTTACACTGTGTAAATATAGCTACAAATCACAGAATTATTTTGGCGGCGTTCTGCGAATTATTTGTATGCATTTAATGGCGATATCTTGCAGATTGCTACTACATCGTGCAAATTACTTGTACGCATCTAAATAGCAACATCGTGCAGATTGCTACCACATCGTGCAAATTACTTGTACGTATCTAAATGGCAGCATCGTGGGAATTTTACTACTACATCTTGCGAACTACTTGTATGCATCTAAATGGCGGAATCGTGCAGATTGCTACTACATCGTGCGAATTACATCTAAGCATCTAAATAGTAACATCGTGCAGATTGATTCTACATCATCCGAATTACCTCTATAGCTCCAAATAGCGACGTCGTGCAGATTGCTACAAAATCGTCCGAATTACCTCTATGGCTCCAAATGGCGACATCGTGCAGATTGCTACTACATCGTCCGAATTACCTCTATAGCTCCAAATAGCGACATCGTGCAGATTGCTACAAGATCGTCCGAATTACCTCTATAGCTCCAAATGGCGACATCCTGCAGATTGCTACTACATCGTCCGAATCACTACTGCACCGTGCGAATTACATGTATGCATCTAAATGACAACATCGTGCAAGTTACTACTTTGAAGTGTGACACCTTTTATTACTTCTTGTAATCTTTAGTGAAAGGCACGTTAGCTGTAAAATTCATTAGGTTAGTCACCCTGGTTACGCTGAGTCTCGCAGCTGTCGTCTGTTAAAAGAGATTCCTCCTTCCCCCGTGTTTCAAGATACAATATCGCCATTGTCTATATATTTCCAGTGTTTCAAGATACAATATCGCCATTGTCTATATATTTCCAGTGTTTCAAGATACAATATCGCCATTGTCTATATATTTCCAGTGTTTCAAGATACAATATCGCCATTGTCTATATATTTCCAGTGTTTCAAGATACAATATCGCCATTGTCTATATATTTCCCGTGTTTCAAGATACAATATCGCCATTGTCTATATATTTCCAGTGTTTCAAGATACAATATCGCCATTGTCTATATATTTCCAGTGTTTCAAATCACAAGGTCCCCATTGTTATTATATTTCCCATTAATTGTGAGATATCGAACACAATGGTAGCCCTCAACGTGTGGGTTACCCTTCCACTAAATAAATACACAAACGAATGCATATTGGAACCAGTCCGCTGAAAGGAATGCGTGTGGGGCGGTAATACGGTCAATACAGCTACAAGTTGGGATTTGAATGCTGACGTAATCATTTCTCAATAAAAATCACTCTGTAGTTCCTACTACTACTACTACTACATTGCTACTTCTGCTATGACACACTCACAATACGCATGTGCAAATTGACATCAGCATAACGATACAGAATGTAACAATGCGCATACACGTATTGTTATTTCAGTGATATGATTTATATGAATTTATATAATTATTATATATTTTCGTAATCGAATGAAAAGCTGAATGTCACGGCAGTAAGGCTAACTATGATGGATACAATGTATGTTTTACGTCTGTCACTTTCCAAAAAAAAAAAAATCCCCCAAGAAAAAGATTACGTGCATTTTGCTGTTTCAGAGCCCCTGAACCTCGATTTATTCGTCAATGACTGAACCCATCCACCCATCCAGCACTGGTGAACAACAGAATTTGGAAGTGGTAGCCTTATTTAAAAGTACTACAGACTTCTTTTTAAAAAATTGTAATAGTATCACTTTGTCTACAGTCTACACCAAATTGTAATAGTATCACTTTGTCTACAGTCTACACCAAGCAAGAGCACTACTATCGATTGAAGAGATCACTCTCGTGAAGACTTTACCAAATTCTAATTTGTTCCTGACAAGAAAACCAATCTTTTTTTTTTTTTTTTATCTGAGCAGTGTTGTCTCTCAGTTCATATCCAGTTAAAGTTTCACTACTGGCCTAGGTTTTGTCATTCGAAACGGGAGATTTTAGAGCTGTTCATTCAACCATACGGGGCAAAATATCTGTCTGCGAATTATCAGCTGAAAAGCGAAAACTTCAGTAACCTCATTTAAAGATACTTCACTCTTAAAACCTCATCCATGGTACAGATCTCTGCACTTTTAACAACGGGGACCTCCGTTTGCATTCTGCTGTTGTAGTTGCGCTAGGAAAGTGAAGAACACAGTTGATGCCGTGTTGCTCTTGAATTCACGACCGTTTCCTAATGACGATGATGTCATCAATGATAGAGTAGCGACTGAAACTTAAAGCAAAAAAAAGATAATCAAAAACATAATATGGACATTTTCCACAAAATGTTTGCATGTACTTTATCGTGCGTCAATATTTCACTTTTAACCTATCTGCTTGCTGAGCGGCGCATTGCTGCGTAGTGCAGAGCGGTGCTGGAGCAAGCAATGGACTGGGTGTCTTTGGTACCTCGTAAGAATGTCGTGTGGTCAGCCAAGTACAGCACCACTGGCGGACACCGCTATTACGTCCTGGGCAAGGAATCCTCTCGCCCGCACACCGCCTTGTCGACGAATTCTAGACTTGGTGAGCAACAGAAGCCAGTGAGTCCTACGCTCCCCGTCGGCAGTAAGCCAGTGTCTCGGGCAAGGTCTGCTCCTGCTCGTTGCGTGAAAATCAGGAGTGGAAAAGCCAACCAAGAAAAGACAATTCCAACCAATCTGGTGAGACCCAAAGTTAGCAGTCGTCATGGAAGATTGACGACCGACAACGAAGGCGTCTTCAGCGCTCAAGACTTCCAGTCCCGGTCTCTTTGGAGCACTGCCAATCGGCAGAAACAAAAACTCTCAGATAATGAACATGTCACGCCAAGTGAAAGTGGCTTTCTTTTGGCAGTTCAGATACAAAACAGGGAGCATCAGCACAGAGAGAAATCTAATTTTGAACAAGGAGATTCCGCATTGTCCAACCAGTCAGCGTCTGTCAAACGTCTGAGCCGTGGCTCCATACCGCACAGTCCACTCAGTTCCAGCTCCTACCAGGATTCGGAAATACAACAAAGCAGCACTGGTGCAACGAGTTCCCTGGATCTTGCGTTCGCTAATGAAGTATGGTAAGGGTTGTACGTTATTGGCATCTCATTAAATATTATTTTTAAAAAATTAAATTGTGTCTTAACTACGTACACTAATGTGAGTAACTATCTCATTTCACTTGCACGCAGCTTTCTTCTTACATCACTTATCAGTCCCACAAAAAGATCATAGAAATATCATAGACTATTTTACAGACATGCGCAGTTCCTCCAAAATATGTGTCACTTCCGGTAATATTGCTTTGCGTGTATCTATGGCAAACAGTCGACATTTCTCCTCCATGGCCGGTTGCTGCTTCTGTGCGATTAAAATTTGCTCGAAATGAATATTCGAATCAGCGGTATTTAAATAACATATTAGAATTTATGGATAAGGAAATAAATAAAGGAATTGGCTGTGCTTATATAAATAGAATAAGAGGTTTCTGCCGTCTGTTCACCTGTTCACGATATGGCATTGTCTGGTAGAAATAATTTTATAATGAGATTACTGATTTCATGAGATGACATGGGGCATAACTCGGTTTTACTTGTTTTAAATACGTCCTCGAACTCCTGCTTGAATACATGGAAAGTCTTGCAAAATTTTCTTAAATCAGTGATAGGTACGTTTAGTCCACTAGTAACACAAGTCAGTGATAGATTCGATTATCCACTAGTAACACAATAATTTATGGATAGATACGACAAGTCCACTAGTAACACAAGTCAGTGATTGATAGGACTAGTCCACTAGAAAACAAAACAAAAGAAGTCAGTGATGGATATGAGTAGAGCACTAGAGACGAAACGTCAGTG
This sequence comes from Sinotaia quadrata, assembly GCA_028829895.1. Lineage (NCBI taxonomy): Eukaryota > Metazoa > Mollusca > Gastropoda > Architaenioglossa > Viviparidae > Sinotaia > Sinotaia quadrata. The sequence goes on along the minus strand of CM054180.1, from coordinate 133,209,910 downwards.
ATAGGCATGAGTAGTCAATTAGTAACACAACAAGTCTGTTATAGATATGACTAGTCCAACTAGTAACACAACAAATCAATGGTAGATACGAGCAGTCAATTAGTGACACAACAAGTCAATTAGTGACACAATAGGTACGAATAGTCCATAGTGAGCAATCAATTAGTCCAATACTCCAATAGTGAGCAGTCAATTAGTGACACAATAGGTACGAATAGTCCACTAGTAACACAACACATCAGTGACAAATACAATCAGTCCACTTATAACACAACATGTGACTGATATATGCGACTAATCCGTTAGTAACACAACATGTCAGCGATAGATACAAATAGTCCACAAGTAGCACAACAAGTCAGTGATAGATACGACTAGTCTACTTGTGACGCAACAAGTCAGTGAAATGTACGAGCAGTCCACTATTAACAGAACAAGTCAATGATAGGTACGAGTAGTCCATTAGTAACACAACAAATCAGTGATAGGTACGAGAAGCCCACTAGTAACACAAGTCAGTGATAGATATGATTAGTCATTAGTAACACACGTCAATGATAGATACGATTAGTTCCATAGTGACACACAACTAGTCAGTGATAGGTACGACTAGTCCATTAGTAACACAACAAGTCAGTAACAATTAAGAGCAATACTTTAGTGACACAACAAGTCAGTGATAGGTACGACTAGTCCATTAGTAACACAACAAGTCAGTAACAATTAAGAGCAATACTTTAGTGACACAACAAGTCAGTAACAATTAAGAGCAATACTTTAGTAACACAACAAGTCAGTAACAATTAAGAGCAATACTTTAGTAACACAACAAGTCAGTAACAATTAAGAGCAATACTTTAGTAACACAACAAGTCAGTAACAATTAAGAGCAATACTTTAGTAACACAACAAGTCAGTAACAATTAAGAGCAATACTTTAGTAACACAACAAGTCAGTAACAATTAAGAGCAATACTTTAGTAACACAACAAGTCAGTGATAGGTACGACTAGTCCATTAGTAACACAACAAGTCAGTGATAGGTACAAGTAGCCCACTACTAACACAACCATTTAATCATATATATATATATATATATATATATATATATATATATATATATATATATACGAGCAGTGCACTAGTAACAAGACAAGTCAGTGATAGATATGACTAGTCCATTAGTAACACAAGTCAGTGATAGATACGACTAGTTCCATAGTGACACAACTAGTCAGTGATATGTACGATTAGTCCTCTTGTACCACAGTTAAGTCAGTGATAGGTCGAGCAATCCACTAGTAGTACATCAAATCGGTGATAGGTAAGAGTAGTCACTAGTAACATCAAATCGGTGATAGGTAAGAGTAGTCACTAGTAACAACAAATCAGTGCTAGTACTAGTAACATATCGAGTCAATGATAGACACTGCTAAACCACAGGTGACAAAACAAGTCAGTGATACATAAGACTAGTCCACTAAGATGAATGTTTGGCGTATTGGAAATATTTTTTAAAAAGTGAATAAAATAATTATTATTATTGTGTACTTTCTTCACAACAAATTCCACACTCACACTTTCGATTTAAGACGACCATGAATGGGAAATAAATGCAATATGTGAAATAATTGTGACAGGAAATGAATGAACTGCACGATCGTTAAATGCTACTAATTACTAAGTGAATTAAACAGACTGTTTTCTTTTTGTCTCTTCTGGTTGAGCAGGTACAAGAAACTTGGCAAAAGAAAGACTAGTAAAACCTGGCAACAGACACAGAGCAAGCCCAAGCAATACAACGACCCACTTTTGGCCATAGACTATTTGAATCGCTCTACGGCTTCGTCTCGCGCACGTGACTGGAAGAGCTATCCACCATCCACTCAAGGCGCATTTCCGGCCAAGAAGAAACTTCCAATATCCAAATCTGACAAAGCCTTAGGGGTAAAAGTGCACCAATCGCACGACAAGCACAAATCGAACACAGAAAAAAGGAAATATCCTCTGCTTTCAAGCAAACCTGCAAAAAAATCGGAGGCAACTCACTCATTGTCTGGTATTATTAGACTCATGAAGGGCGAATTTGTGCTAGATAGTGAATCCTAATGAAATGCGTTTTTCACACCGTGAAGTAAGTGTACTTTATAAGAAATCCAAGTACGGTAATGATATGGTCACGTGTGTTTTATTGTTTTTATTTTATGTACACTAGTTTAAAGGCTATCATTCAGTTAGTAACATAATTGTAGCGACAACTTCACCCTATGTATAACTAACAAAATCAAGAATTGCCGGTAAAAGGGAAAATAAATTAATGTCCATTGAACGTGTTGTGTGTGTGAGTCTGTGACTGTATGTGAGTGTATGTGACTGTGTGTGACTGTATGTGAGTGTATATGACTGTGTGTGAGTGTATGTGAGGGTCTGTTCTTTTCTTCTTTACGATCACTTCTTTTCCCCACAGGAATTGCGTGGAAACTTTTCATCTTCTTGATGTTCTCAGTTTCTGTAGATTTCCTGTGGGGCCTTCCTCCTTACTCTGTAAGTATGTGAGTGTCTGTGACTGTGTGTGAGTGTATATGACTGTGTGTGTGTGTGTCAGTGTGTGACTGTATATGAGTGTATGTGACTGTATGAGTGTGACTGTGTGTGTGACTGTGTGTGAGTGTATGTGACTGTATGTGAGTGTATATGACTGTGTGACTGTATGTGAGTGTCTGTGACTGTATGTGACTGTATGTGAGTGTCTGTGACTGTGTGAGTGTCTGTGACTGTATGTGAGTGTCTATGAGTGTTTTTGAAGTCACTGCCGATTCAGAAGATTATATTTCTGATACTGTGACGTCTGATGGAGTGGGTGGAATTGATAAATATAATTGGTGGTTACAGTAATGCACCCCTCCCTTCCCTGCATTAATTAAAATTACGGGCATAATCCACGTTCCAGATTTGGAATGCAGAGTAACTATGGATGGTTCAATGGTTATAAGACAGACAATAGTTTAACAGCTCTAACCCTCCCCCCCCCCTCCAGCCATCCAACAATCCTAGTTATTTAGAAGATGTGGATTTTAAAATTAGCTACCCTGTGGTATTTTAGTGGCAGCTATTTATTAATAAATACACGTGAGCTGAAAGTCTGATAATGATTGGTAATATAATAAAGATACCATAAATAATTTTCCATTCATTATCGATATGACCTGCATGTAACTCAGCAAAGACAATAGCTAAAATAGTCTATGGTTACAATTTCATATCGTGAAATCCTTACACGCCAGGGCACCGGACGGATCTTACGATTACCACCAGACTAAAGCTGACAATTTCCAATAGAAGATGTGCAAAGAAACCACATTCCTTACAAACAATATACAACATACCAATAGTATTATTACTGGTGGTGGAGGTGGTGAGGATGGTGTTGGTGTTGGTGTTGGTATTAGTGTCACTATTCACTTCATCAGTCTTTCAAGTGGTAAGCTATTAAAACTATATTTAATTTCAATTTATATTATTATTTGCAGAGACTATTGCATTTTGACTGAAACTTTAAGAACACTATTCTTCATAATTAATTTCCTAACACAATACCTTTCCTTTATTTATTACTTATCATGTCACATTGTGCATTCTTTTAACTGGGTATACTTGTCTAGTTGGATAGAATGTAGCATTGTGCATTTATTAACGGTCTATTCCTGTCTGGTTAGGATATAATGTGAATGAACCATCAGCCTGTCTATTGTCTGGTGTGCCAGTTTGTTGCTAGATTCGTTTTTGAGCTGTGAGTGCAAAAGAATTGAGCGTGACGTGTGACACTACATCACTAATCACATTCACCATCCATACATCACAAATCACATTCACCCATCCATACATCACAAATCCACGTCCTAATATCCAAACGAGGTTCTTATCTTCAGTCAACTTAAATATTACTTTGTGTTCGAGAAATAACAATTTAATTTTTCTCAGACCTAATAGCCACGCGGACATAAAACTACTCAAGATATATAAAAATTCTGATTTTACATTTTTCAAATACAAAGTTTGGGGTTCAAATCAAGTTTTCAAGATTGATTGTTTGAATAGTGATTACTACATGACTACAAATGAATGTGAAATGGCAAAGGAAAAGCATATCTCCAATTTCTTATAATAAAATTCAGGTTAAAAAAAATCATATAGCACTAAGAAAGGGTTTCTTGGTCGCCTAAAATTCTGAAATATAACTGCCTCCTTTTCCATCACTGTTTGTATTAATTCGTGATCTCTCCTTTGCGGTTTTATCATAGCACTTTAAACATGGCTGTATTACTGCAGGAAGAAAAGTATACCACCTGTCTACAATTGTTATTTTATATAAGAACTGAATATTTAAAGAAAAGTATACCACCTGTCTACAATTGTTATTTATATAAGAACTGAATATTTAAAGAAAAGTATACCACCTGTCTACAATTGTTATTTATATAAGAAATGAATATTTAAAGAAAAGTATACCACCTGTCTACAATTGTTATTTATAGAAGAACTGAATATTTAAAGAAAAGTATACCACCTGTCTACAATTGTTATTTATAGAAGAACTGAATATTTAAAGAAAAGTATACCACCTGTCTACAATTGTTATTTATAGAAGAACTGAATATTTAAAGAAAAGTATACCACCTGTGTAGCGCGGAAAATGAAAAACAATGCATTAAAAACATTATTAAAAGTAGTTTTAAAGTTCCTCAAATGTAACTTATCGCTGGACAGGAAATACCTGTCAACCGCTCGGAGCGAACGTGGCTTATCGTAAAAGAGGGCCTTTGAAATGCCTATCAGTCGGTCGAAACAATGAAAGGCGACGTGGCTTATCGTAGAGAGAGCGTCTTTGAAACCACGGCCAGTCGTTCCCACAATCGAAGGGAACGTGATGTATCGGAGAAGGGGTCTTTGAGCACCGCCGGCCAACGCGCCCATCTCGGACAGGGCTGAGAGGGGGGCATAAATCAGCTGAACCCCGACTCCGGATCTTAACTGTATATATAGGCCATGCGGGCAGACAACTGTTACTTGTATTATCTGAAGTCCTGCGCTCCCTCCGCAGAATAGAAAAAAGCTACAGGACCGTCTGATATGGTAATTACGATTTTTGTAAATAATGAATTTTTGAAACTTACTTTATTACAAATTGTATTATCTTTTACCTTGAAATTATTATTTAAGTACGTTGAAGAAACCATTGTAATTTTATTCTTGGTGGAAGGAGAGAAATTAACTAACTTATGTGAAAGGAATTAAGGAATGAGAACCAAGGATGAAGTTATAGGTTAGATTATATTGTAACTAGAGGCTGATGCACGGAAATCATTTATATGTTTCACAGCTTCGAGGGACATAGTAACGGAAGGATCTAACGGAACAAAAGGAAGTATAACGAGATAGACAGAAGAGTCCTAAGTTCAACGAGCACATATCTTACAACACCCGTTCAATTCTGACTTGGGGATCGTGGCCTGACGTCATTGGGGATCCCCCGTCTACAGTCCGTTGGTAGCGCTACGCCAGGACTACGAAGATAGAACGTCGGAGCTGAATTATATGGACCGTAAGCTTGGCATTACGACAACGAGGTTGTGTCCCAGGGAGCGCGCTGTGCCGTGTTAACAGGTGCTACGGGAACGTCCACATAATTAGGCGTATCTATCCGGTAGGAAGCGACCGTGGGGCGTACCGACATAAGGGGAAGTGACTGGACATCGAATTAAAGTTGTTCTAAGTGCATGTGAGTGAGGACTGCAGGCTGGAATTCGGATCCGGGCATTTATATAAAAGGAGTACACCGGACTGGAAGAGTTATGTTATACCAGTGTTAGTGAATATAATAACTGTGTTAGTTAGTACATGTAACCGTGAACCATATGACTGAATTCAGTTGAACATTTCATCAGGGTGGAAGCGAACTGTCGATCTAGGCAACCAGGACTGACACCGCAACCACCACGCAAGCTAAAGGAACAAGACTTGTACATCATACACCAGGTGACTTCGTGTCCATATTCATGTCAAGTAACTGTAATTGTTCCATGATTAATGTCAATTCCTATTCTGAATTTCTGATTCTCCTACATAGGGTTTTGTTGACTAGAATTATTAATGTCTTTATCTAGTAATTGTTCGAGAGTGATTATGATTTATCTATTAGCTGTATATATATAAGTGTAGATATTACTTGGGGTGATTATGGTTTTCGTAAATTTGCATTTTTTTTCCTTTAATAAATTTATTAGCTGTTCACTTGTCTACTCTTGATTCTTGAAGGGAGGTAAATGTGCAGGGGACGGGTGGGGGCAGCCAATGACGTAAGTACGACAGAAAGCCGGTCGACGCACATTTTTTGAGACAAGTCCCATCCCCGACATAGGGAGCATTTGTGGAAGGGCTAGACAAAGGATAGACTGACAAGGTAGTTCAGTTGAGGGCCATTGACTAGACGAGTAACACCTGAGAGAGGGGGGGAAACCCAGATACCATAGACTTTCAGGGTTTGACTTAGTCGCTCCAGGACCGCAAGGACAAGACCCTTTGGGCGAGTGTGGGGTGTTTGTGAAAGAGAATTTATTGATGTAGATTAATTATAAGTATCACGTCACATCATTAGTTAAGAAAACAAGGTAACCACACGAACCCTCACCACATATTGGGAGCTCGTACCGTGGATGTACAGAGACTGTTAGAAACGATAGAACCAGAGGGAACCCTAGAAACTAGCTAAAGAAAATCACCAAAGTAATAGGAATCTATTCTTATCTATCCTTTTAACTATTCTTTATCTTTAATCTTTGTAAAGTCTCGTGAAACACTTTGTAAAAGTTTGTAACGTTGTAAATCCAACTTAGAGTTTATGTTATGTATAACCTTGCTGTTGTCAATGTTGATTGATTCATGCATATTATGATATTGTTTGAGGCAATAGGTAATGAAGGGATAAGAGTGTAAAAATCATATTGATTGTATTTTGTACACCATACCAGACGGGCCTATTCAGTAATAGAGCGTGAATTAAATTGTCGAGAGGTTAGCATTTTGTCCACATTAACTGAGTAAACGGAAAGCGCGTACTGGAATAAGCGTGAAGCAAAAATGTCTAGCGAGTCGATTTCGCATGAAATGCGCCTAGCATGGGTAAAAGAAGGAAAAGAATTAGCCCGCGTACTCGGCGAGGAGGAAAACGAGTACGCTAAAATGTTCATGGCCGAGAAAGAGAAAGAGTGGAGAGATAGAGAGAGAGAAGAGAGAGAGGGAAGAGAGAGAAAAGAAGAAAGAGATGCGAGAGTGAGGTTGAAAGACAGAGAGTTAGATATAAAGCAGACTCTAGCGAGAGAACGAGATTTGTCGCCAAATGACTTATTCCCTGAAGAACGGAGAACACAACCTCGCGAAGTAAATGTTAAAATACAGTTTCAACCATACAACAAAAGAGAATATCAAATAGACGAGTACATTAGTCTATTTGAGAAGAAAGCTATTTTAACAGGACTTCCTGTATCTCAGTGGTTAAGCCAACTATCGTACTGCATGAAAGGGCAAGACACCGTAGTCATAGAAAGAATGCCGATAACGGACGACCCATATACAACATACAGAACGGCATTACTGCGATATTTTCAAGGCTCTAGTGATGTCTATAAGCAGAAATTCAAAACCTTCCGTCGCGACGATCGAGAAAGCTTTACGCAAGCGGCGGAAAGATTAAGATATTTACTAGAACGCTGGCTAGAAGTAGAGAACGTAGATACGGATGATGTAGACAGTGTCAAGGACCATTTTATTAAAGATGTGTTGATAAGCTTGTCACCTCCCGCACTGATCGCATACACTAAAGAGAAAAGGGCCGACACACTAGAATATTGGACAAAGATTGCCGACGTATACGAAGATGCTCACGGTCCACAACTGACACCCAGTAGAGGAACGCAAGTTAGGACGTCACATCTAACCACACGACCACCACAACCAACCCCACTGCAAAACAAACTGGTTAATAACAATAAGGTAAAAACTGAAGGGCAGTCAAAACCGGACACTCGTTTCCCTACATCCCGTACTACACAGCCCGATGAAAAGAAACCCATAAAATGTTTTCAATGCGGAAAAAACGGACACATGAAACGAGACTGTCGATCAGTAATAGGGGCCATCGAGCCATTCGGGGCACCACGGTTTTCTGCAAAAATAAATGGACGTAAGGTGAGAATCTTGCACGACACAGGGTGCACGATAGGGTTAGTGGTTGACCCCAGTCTAGTATATGAGCAAGATTACACTAACGAAACACGCACGATTACGTTAGCGGATGGCACACAACGAACCGTGCCGATTGCCTTCGTACATATTGAGTCCAAATATGTAACAGGCCGTGTACAGGCCATTTGTTTAAAGGGCTGTGTGACACAGGCAATCATGGGTTGTGAATACATATTACCGGAAAATGTAAACACAGCCGAGATCTCTGAAGTCTGTGCCGTTACAACACGCCAACAGACATGCGGGAGGGGTAGTGGTCCGGTGGTGGGGGTGGATGCGGGGAGCGTTGCACCCAGCCAACCGAATGCTGACCTAGATACCGCAACCAGCAGAGATGAGGGCACACCTTCTTGCCCGAGAGAGATCGAGGCAAAGGAAGGGCGTGTTAACCTGCCAGTGACCGGAGGGGAGGACACGGCCAACGGATTGGCAAGTGGGTCAAACTCGCTTCGGGCTGCGCAGCTAGAAGATATGTCTATCGAGAGGTGTCGGAAGAAGGCAGAACTCGATAGAGCATACACCTCCAAGAAATCTGGACACACAATCCAATTTCTATGGAAGAAAGGAACACTCATTCGGCAATGTACGACGATGAGTGGGGCTAGGAACAGCCAATTAGTAGTGCCTAAAGAGTACCGGAGGGAGGTACTTAGATTAGCGCATGACTCGCCTTTAGCTGGACATTTAGGAAACGCTAAAACCTTAGCACGCGTCTCTGCCGAATTCTATTGGCCGGGCGTGGCAGGTGACGTGGAAAGGTACACAAAGTCTTGTGATGTCTGTCAGAGGGTAAACAGGAAGACCGACCGACTCGTACCGTTAGGGGAAACCCCAGTGATAGAAACCCCGTTCAAGAGAGTGGCTATTGACCTAATCGGGGAAATTAAACCACCATCTGGACGAGGGCACCGATGGATTCTGACCGTGATAGACTATGCCACTCGATACCCTGAGGCGATTCCGTTGACATCAATTAGTGCACAAGCCGTCGCGAATGCATTATTTGGCATTTTCGCCCGGGTGGGGTTTCCAGAAGAAATACTTTCCGATAGAGGGACACAGTTCGTGAGTGAATTAATGAAGGAAGTAAACAAACTGATACAAGTTAAACAAATTATGACGACACCATACCACCCACAGTGTAATGGTCTGATTGAACGCCTGAACGGCACATTAACGAATGCCTTAAGAAAACTATGCATAGAGAAACAACGTGACTGGGATAAGTACTTACCGGCACTCTTGTTCGCACTCCGAGAAGTACCACAAGACTCGTCACTATTCTCCCCCTTCGAACTACTTTACGGTCGCACCGTACGTGGACCAATGTCTATACTGAGACAATATTGGACGAACGAAAGTCTGACAGAAACCGTGAAAAGCACGTACCAATATGTCATTGATTTAGCAAATAAAATAGACATTAGTTGCCAGATTGCAGCCGAGAACACGCGCGTAGCCAAACGTAGGCAGGCGAACCAATACAACAAACGAACGCGACCCACAAACATTGATGTCGGATCACAAGTGTTGTTACTACTACCCATACACCGAAATAAATTAGAAGTAGCATGGCAGGGGCCTTACAAGGTCACAGAAAAACTCAGCGGATGTAATTTCCGTATCCAACAAGGTAACAAAGAGAAAGTATTCCACGCCAATCTGTTGAAGGAATACAAGGAACGGCCTGCGAATTTAGTAGCTACGATAGTGGTCGAAGACAACGAAACTTCAGTTCCAGAAGCTGAAACAGTACCCCACTTAGGGCTGATACAACAAGAAACCGTGCAGGACGTCCTTGTCAACCCTGAGTTAACCGTACACGAGAGCGAGATAGTCAAAACACTACTCACGAAATATACAGACATATTTTCGGACGTCCCGGGTCGGACGAGCCTGAGCGAATTCTCAGTACCCACCACGGACGAAGTACCCGTACGAGTAAAACCCTACACTTTGCCGTACGCGAAACAGGAGGCAGTAAAAGAGGAAATACAGAAAATGCTAGATATTGGGGTTATCGAGAAAGCAAATTCGCCGTACAGCGCGCCCATAGTTTTAGTGCACAAGAAAGACGGAACACACCGGTTTTGCGTGGACTACCGGCAACTTAATAAACGCGTCGTATTTTCCGCGGAACCCTTACCTGAGCCGGATAAATTATTTGCGCAATTAAGTAAGGCTAAGTATTTCAGTAAGATAGACCTTTCGAAAGGGTACTGGCAACTTCCGGTCCACGACCGAGACAAACCGAAACTAGCCTTCAGTACGCCAGAAGGTCAATTTCAATGGAAAGTTATGCCGTTCGGTATTTTGACTGCACCCGCCGCCTTCACAAAAATGATGCGACTGCTACTGGAGCCGTTACAAGAACGCACGATACACAATTTTATGGATGACATATTGATTGCAACAGAGACATTTGGTGAGCACATAGAAGTGCTAGAGAAAATATGCACAAGGTTACGTGAGTGTAATCTAACCGCGCGACCGTCGAAATGTCTGATGGCGTTTCGTAAGTTAGAGTACTTGGGGCACACAGTGGGACATGGCCTTCTGTGGCCTGAAGCGAACAAGGTACAAAAACTGAATGAACTGAGTCGTCCACTAACCAAGACCAATGTCAAATCCTTTTTAGGGCTTGCAGGCTATTACAGGAAATTTATCCCTGGGTTTAGCAACATAGCTGCTCCCCTGAACGATTTAATCAAGAAAAACCAACCTACAAATGTTAACTGGACACAAGAGTGTGAAGAGGCATTTAAACTATTAAAACAGTGCCTAGCACAACAACCAGTATTACATTTGCCCGATGTCAACAAGGAATTCACTCTGAGAACGGACGCTAGCAATAGGGGATTGGGCGCCATCCTTATGCAAGAAAATGGGGGTGTCATACACCCTGTAGCTTACGCCAGCCGGCGGTTGAATACCGCTGAACAAAACTATTCTACCTCAGAGAAAGAGTGTTTAGCTATTGTCTGGGGTATACAGAAATTTCAAGCTTACCTATACGGTAAGAAATTTATTATTCAGACAGATCACCAACCGTTAGCGTATATCGCCAACTCTACACGAAGCAACGGAAGGCTCACACGCTGGTCGCTTTTCCTCCAGCAATATAGGTACCAAGTACAAGTCATACGGGGAGTAGACAACATTGGTGCTGATTACTTGTCACGTGTACCAGATGACGAACAGCCAATCTCACTAACCGACCTGGAGAGGGGTGGGGGCACAGATGGGTGTTCAAGGAGCTAGACTCAAGTAACTGTTAATCAAGTCAGCTAAGACTAGATGCAGAATACATTCTCATGTCGAAAAAGGGGCATAACTGCCACGCATATAATTTTTTCAAGTAGTTGTAGCAAGAGCCGAGTGACTGATAAAGTAATTAAATGATTCCTTATAGAGGGTGTAATACAGGTAGAATATTTTCTTGAAAATTTGTACATATTTTTATGAGACTTCTTTTGAGCATTCTTTTTTGGATCACAACTTAGGTTATTGCATTTTCGCACTAGTAAGGAGATAGTGAAAACCGATTCACTATCTAAAAGAAGGGGAGAATGTAGCGCGGAAAATGAAAAACAATGCATTAAAAACATTATTAAAAGTAGTTTTAAAGTTCCTCAAATGTAACTTATCGCTGGACAGGAAATACCTGTCAACCGCTCGGAGCGAACGTGGCTTATCGTAAAAGAGGGCCTTTGAAATGCCTATCAGTCGGTCGAAACAATGAAAGGCGACGTGGCTTATCGTAGAGAGAGCGTCTTTGAAACCACGGCCAGTCGTTCCCACAATCGAAGGGAACGTGATGTATCGGAGAAGGGGTCTTTGAGCACCGCCGGCCAACGCGCCCATCTCGGACAGGGCTGAGAGGGGGGCATAAATCAGCTGAACCCCGACTCCGGATCTTAACTGTATATATAGGCCATGCGGGCAGACAACTGTTACTTGTATTATCTGAAGTCCTGCGCTCCCTCCGCAGAATAGAAAAAAGCTACAGGACCGTCTGATATGGTAATTACGATTTTTGTAAATAATGAATTTTTGAAACTTACTTTATTACAAATTGTATTATCTTTTACCTTGAAATTATTATTTAAGTACGTTGAAGAAACCATTGTAATTTTATTCTTGGTGGAAGGAGAGAAATTAACTAACTTATGTGAAAGGAATTAAGGAATGAGAACCAAGGATGAAGTTATAGGTTAGATTATATTGTAACTAGAGGCTGATGCACGGAAATCATTTATATGTTTCACAGCTTCGAGGGACATAGTAACGGAAGGATCTAACGGAACAAAAGGAAGTATAACGAGATAGACAGAAGAGTCCTAAGTTCAACGAGCACATATCTTACAACACCCGTTCAATTCTGACTTGGGGATCGTGGCCTGACGTCATTGGGGATCCCCCGTCTACAGTCCGTTGGTAGCGCTACGCCAGGACTACGAAGATAGAACGTCGGAGCTGAATTATATGGACCGTAAGCTTGGCATTACGACAACGAGGTTGTGTCCCAGGGAGCGCGCTGTGCCGTGTTAACAGGTGCTACGGGAACGTCCACATAATTAGGCGTATCTATCCGGTAGGAAGCGACCGTGGGGCGTACCGACATAAGGGGAAGTGACTGGACATCGAATTAAAGTTGTTCTAAGTGCATGTGAGTGAGGACTGCAGGCTGGAATTCGGATCCGGGCATTTATATAAAAGGAGTACACCGGACTGGAAGAGTTATGTTATACCAGTGTTAGTGAATATAATAACTGTGTTAGTTAGTACATGTAACCGTGAACCATATGACTGAATTCAGTTGAACATTTCATCAGGGTGGAAGCGAACTGTCGATCTAGGCAACCAGGACTGACACCGCAACCACCACGCAAGCTAAAGGAACAAGACTTGTACATCATACACCAGGTGACTTCGTGTCCATATTCATGTCAAGTAACTGTAATTGTTCCATGATTAATGTCAATTCCTATTCTGAATTTCTGATTCTCCTACATAGGGTTTTGTTGACTAGAATTATTAATGTCTTTATCTAGTAATTGTTCGAGAGTGATTATGATTTATCTATTAGCTGTATATATATAAGTGTAGATATTACTTGGGGTGATTATGGTTTTCGTAAATTTGCATTTTTTTTCCTTTAATAAATTTATTAGCTGTTCACTTGTCTACTCTTGATTCTTGAAGGGAGGTAAATGTGCAGGGGACGGGTGGGGGCAGCCAATGACGTAAGTACGACAGAAAGCCGGTCGACGCACATTTTTTGAGACAAGTCCCATCCCCGACATAGGGAGCATTTGTGGAAGGGCTAGACAAAGGATAGACTGACAAGGTAGTTCAGTTGAGGGCCATTGACTAGACGAGTAACACCTGAGAGAGGGGGGGAAACCCAGATACCATAGACTTTCAGGGTTTGACTTAGTCGCTCCAGGACCGCAAGGACAAGACCCTTTGGGCGAGTGTGGGGTGTTTGTGAAAGAGAATTTATTGATGTAGATTAATTATAAGTATCACGTCACATCATTAGTTAAGAAAACAAGGTAACCACACGAACCCTCACCACAACCTGTCTACAATTGTTATTTATAGAAGAACTGAATATTTAAAGAAAAGTATACCACCTGTCTACAATTGTTATTTATAGAAGAACTGAATATTTAAAGAAAATACCGATGAGATACACAGTGACTGTTGCTTGTCACAATCAAAAGCAGCATTATCAGTATACAAAGAGTCACACAGGTTTTGTTTTCCATTTTCTGGAACAGAATAAAAAATATAATTCTGAACACTTTACTAGAATTTTGTAATCGACTATAAATTCTGAAAATAAAACACAACTAAATTTAACTGAACTTAAAAAAATGTAAAGCACCACACACCATTAAATATATACCATATTGAGCTACACCATTCATATTTACGTGTTAGACACTTTTACGTCTCACACACGTCTACGTCACACACCGCTAAATATATACTATATAGAGCAACACCATATTTACGTGTTACACACTTTTACGTCTCACACACGTCTACATCACACACCGCTAAATATATACAATATAGAACAACACCATTCATATTGACGTGTAACATATAATCTTTTATATTTAAATATACTGCTCAAATAAAGCAATTCGATGCGGAAAAGAGAATAAATAAAGAAACAGAGAGGACAGTCAAAGTAAACAATGAATCGACAGATAAAATAGATTAATTTTCACCTTTGATGTGAGATTTTTACAAATGCACGATAATAAGGTTCAGGGGACAATTTATTCCATTTTGCAAGACTCACAGAAAATAATAAAATAATCGTAGAATATCTGTAACGCCAACGCTACCTTGTTAATGGTTATTTTTGTTATCAATTAATTAATCATCCAAAAATAATTACAGATGATAAGAATCTTAATTTATGTTATTAATAATCTCCAGCAGACACCACTCGTTTCTCTCACTTGGCGGATATGCGGGCACTGTAAACGTTTCCTCAATTCCACAACATTAAGATAAACATTTACCGCCGCACAATATTTCCGTAGAAGGAAAACTTCTTACCAAAGAGGAGACAAATCCATCTTTAATCTATATTTATCGAGCCCCCATCCACCCAATTTCTTCTCCAACATAAGATTATCAATATTTGTAAGAAGGTCAATAAATTTAACAATACATTTATTAAATCAATAAGCAAATATACATGTAACAAATACAATGAAAAAGATTACTTGACATAAATATTTCTATGTGAAATTATATTTAAATAATTTGCATATTTCACAGTCTTATATCCTAAATACAATTCAACATTAGTATCAATACAAATCACAGAATAGCTCTTATCAGAGAACAGAAATGGAGTTATTAGAGATAAGCAATAATAGTTTTACATGACCTGATTAAAGTGCTGTCTCCATAGTCTTTCACTTGCTTTTGTGACAAAGACACGCATTTATTTGTCTGCTGTTTTACATCAGTTCCATGCATTTCACTTGAATGTTTATAGGACACTGATTCACTGCTATTCTCTCACATTTAACTTGGGTACCTTCGCCATATTTAGCTCCCTCAAGCAGAACAATTGTAGCAATTTCCAGTAAGTTCCTTGTAACAGAAATTGTTTGATGTAGTCAGCATACTTTACCACCATTCATCAATGGGGTATAGTGTATTCTCCACACTTACACACTGCTCCCCACTTCTACCATGGTCAGTCGTAGTGGTTTATAATCAGTAAACCAGGAGGTTCAAATCATACACAAAAAGAAAGGCTGCTTATTCACTAGTCTTTTTCTCTATTTTTTTAAAAGAAATGTGATGTTTCAGTAGTTTTTTCTCTGTCTTGTCAAGAAATGTATCTTTCACTAGTCATTTTCTCCAGTACATCAAGTCACGTGTCACTCTCTAAACCTTTTTCTATCTTGTTATAAACTTTTCCTCTACAGACTTTATATCTGACGAGAAATGAATTCGTATTTTACTGTTAATCTTAGGTACTCAGTACAGACCCCCATACTTATGTATACTGTTAATCTTAGGTACTCAGTACAGACCCCCACACTTATGTATACTGTTAATCTTAGGTACTCAGTACAGACCCCCATACTTATGTATACTGTTAATCTTAGGTACTCAGTACAGACCCCCATACTTATGTATACTGTTAATCTTAGGTACTCAGTGCAGACCCCCATACTTATGTATACTGTTAATCTTAGGTACTCAGTGCAGACCCCCATACTTATGTATACTGTTAATCTTAGGTACTCAGTGCAGACCCCCACACTTATGTATACTGTTAATCTTAGGTACTCAGTGCAGACCCCCACACTTACGTATACTGTTAATCTTAGGTACTCAGTACAGACCCCCACACTTATGTATACTGTTAATCTTAGGTACTCAGTGCAGACCCCCACACTTATGTATACTGTTAATCTTAGGTACTCAGTGCAGACCCCCACACTTATGTATACTGTCATCTTCGATGTCTATTTTTTTCTTCATACACACGAGTTCTTTGTGAAAAACCAAGACAAGCTGTGGCGGAGTAAATTCCCTTCTTGAATTGTATAATGCCATTGTAGATAATGATTGTAGGAGATTCCAACTTCTTCAGTGGCTTCCTCAATGAAAGCATGTTTGTCAAAACCGTACGAATATCTTCACATACTGAATTTGTAACAGCCTGCCAGAATACATCTCACAGACATGGACAAAAATTAAAATGGATAGTATATAAACCTGACGATGCCATGATTGCACTTGCTGCTAATGTCTCCCACGAAATTATTTGAATCGATTGAGATATTATACGTCAACTTCTTCTGTCTGACCCCTGTCCACGTTTCCCACCTTAGGTTTCCTAAGGTAACATAAGTTCTACAAATAGACCTCAGCAAGCGCGTAACTTACAATCTGTGTGATTTCTACTCAGTATGTTTGCATTAGAATACTTACAGTATCTGTTTGATTTCTAATTACTTTGATAATTATGGTACACAGACAAAAATCCCATTAGTTTGATCGAAATCAGGTTGCTTTCAGTAAATGTTGTTGGCTACAAGGTACAACTTGTTTACAGCGGTGTAATTTTTGTGCTGACTCCGGTTATTAGTCAACTGAACTCGCTGACGTATACCCAAAGTTTTATTTGTTGGCTTTGTTGGCTTTGTTGGCTTTGTTGGCCTTCGCCCACCAAATATCAATAGCGATATCATGGTAGCAGACTTACATATGTTTTAGTTTATATTTAAATTAGTTACAAAAACGTTGCTATTTGCTATGAGATTTTTCAGTTGATGCAGCGTTCCGTATCAGGCACCTGATGAGTGTGCACACTTAAATGCTAACTACAAACATTTGTACACATTTTACTGGCTAATAGTATGAGATAACTTTATGTTTTCATGTTTTTTTTCGAAACATTTTATTAGCTATATTTCACTTCCATACCTTACCGAGGTTAAAGATCGCCTGTACGTGTTTGCAAAATAAGTTTAGTGTTTGTCTTAATTATCTTTATTTAATGCAACTCTATAAAATAAACAGTCTAAAAATCTGATTTTACAATGTTCAAGTATTACTGCTAAGTAAGTAATACACATATACCAGCACACAAACAAATATAAATAAAGTAACAAATATTCTTTGTATCTCTTTAAACAAGTTTTGTTTAGACGTTGTTTAGGATTATGTATCAAACACTACTAGGATACGTAAATGTCTCGCGTACTTGAAAAAAACTAAGCAATCACATTTTGTAAACTCCACTTAAAAAATTAATGTACAGAGGAATAATTAAATTATTCTCACCCTTAGTCACAGTTTACTTGTTATTTTCTTCAAAGATTACTAGTGGAATGTTGGATAACGAAATGTCGTCAAAAGCTTGTCATTTATTGAGACTGATAACATCAAAGTGACTGACGTCAGAGAGTAGGAAACTTGCAATTCTCTAAAGCCTAAGATTTGATTTATCATCAGTGCGTCGTCGATTTGCAAGTTTGTTAACTTCTCTGTTTCAAAAAGATTAATTTCGTTAGACATTTAAAAAAAAAATTATAACTTTGTTCGCGTCGATATTTCTGAAATTTTAATTACTTCCCCTATTTATCTATTTTCTTTATAGCTTTGTTTATTGCTCTTGAGGTGGCAATGGCTGGTGGAAATGAATAGTGTTATGACTGATGTTGCTGACTGAAAATCGAAGTAAAATTTTAAAAGTATGTCATAATGAAATTCATGCGCGTAAATTTGCACACATATACGTACAAACTTCCATCTTGTCTCTCGCATTCGTGTACACTTATCATCCTTCATTTTTAATTGAACTAGTTTTCTTTTTTTCTTTGTGTGTGCGTGCGTGAGTGTGTGTGTGTGTGTGTGTGTGTGTGTGTGTGTGTGCGTGCGTGTGTGTGTGCGTGTGTGTGCGTGTGTGTGTACGCGATTATAGGATGATATTTCTACTATAGCTGTAATTTACAAATCAAAATTAAAATACTTTTATGTAAACTGTGGTTTTATGGAGTTCTACATGCTCCTCTAACACTCAAGCGAGACAACTCTCTCCTCAAACTTGTTTCCCACTTGAAGCCAAGCTTTGTAAGTTGCGTTTACATATCCACGCTGCTGGTATTTATATTTTATTGTAGAGTCAATGTTGTGCTAATTGTGTGATTAATTTAATTAATTACCCTATTTATTCAATCATTAGTTTGCTTTATTTGTTTACCTATTTATTAGTACATTCTACTATTTAGACAATAATTTGGAATTAAAAATTAAATAAGTGGCAAATATAATATTGTATTGTATCTGTGTGAGGCTAACTTTTTTCTCTACATCATATCTATATGAGGCTTGCATTTTCTCTACATTGTATCTGTGAGAGGCTAACTTTTTTCTCTACATCATATCTATATGAGGCTTGCATTTTCTCTACATTGTATCTGTGTGAGGCTAACTTTTTTCTCTACATCATATCTATATGAGGCTTGCATTTTCTCTACATTGAATCTGTGAGAGGCTAACTTTTTTCTCTATGAGTCTTCCATTTTCTCTTAATCGTATCTGTGTGAAGCTGGATTATTTCTCACCAACGAATCCATGTCAGGCTGGCTATTTTTTTTGTACATGGTAACTGTGTGAGGCTTTCTTTTTCTCTCTATCGTGATGCTGGCCCTTTTCTCTACATTTTATCTGTGTGAGGCTTTCTTCTTTCTCTACATCGTATCCATGTCAGGCTTTTATCTCTACATCGTATCTGCGTGAAGCTGGCTTTTTTCTTTAATTCGTGATGCTGGCTTTTTTTCTGTACATCGTATCCATGTCAATCTGGCTTTTTTTTGGTACATGGTAGCAGTGTGAGGCGTTCTTTTTCTCTCTATCATGAAGCTGGCCTTTTTCCCTATATTGTATCTATGTGAGGCTTTTTTCTCTACATCTTATCTATGTGAGGCTTTTTCTCTACATCGTATCTGTGTGAGGCTTCTTTCTCTACATCGTATCTATGTGATTGTGAGGCTGTCTTTTTTCTCTAATTCACGAGGTTGGCTTCTTTCTCTACATCGCATCTACATGAGGCTTTTTTTTTCTGTACATCATATTTATGCGAGGCATTTTCTCTACATCGCATCTGTATGAGGCTGAATTTTTTCTTTACATCATATCTATGTGAGGCTTTCTTCTCTACATCGTATCTGTGTGTTATGGGTCAAGGGCAAATTATTCCTGACCTATCATTGTCATATTAAGTTCTATTGATGTCTTCGTCTATTGTATTATTCATTCCTTTGCACCAGCAACTGCAGCCAAATTATGTAATTGTTGCGTCATGCTGTAAGCAGATTACATGCAATTAAAAAAGATCCGTGCATGTTTAAATGAAAATGCCGATCACAATAAGTAAGTTATGCAATACACTTGAACAATATTGGGAGAGGGGGTTGTTGTTCAAGCCCGATGCTCTACTGACAGAATTCCTGCCATTAATCCTTAGATGTGTATAAATACTGTGAAACCAAATTGGGAAATTATTCACGAGGGAACTTTGCCTAGACTTACAAGGGTTTCACATATCACGTGAATCGAAGATAAGCCCACTAAATATTCAGACAAGGTAACAGATTGATTTCTTAATATTTGTTAACTATACTTTATTAAGAATGGTGAATGGTGATTTTGCATATTTATTTGTGATTACTTAGAATTGTTGCTATTTTCCCTGACATGTGGCCAGAGACTAGAGTGATCAAGTTAACATATGCCCATATTTCTATTGATTATTGAAATGTATAATGATATTATGGAATGTTATTTTATCTCCAATGATTAAATTGACAATTGTAAAATGATGTGTGCTTTTGAAACATTTTTGCTAATATAATAAATATAATCCACCTGTGTGTGACGTGTTTCTATTTTAATTGTAACACACGTGTGCGTTGTTTAAACCATTTTTGATCTTCCTTGTAAAAATACGAATTGAGGTAAAATGTTATAGGACACCTAATTGCCTGTTGACACTATGTACGGATCAGTGAACTATAGGGTTATCACTCAGGGAAATTATTGCTATTGTTTCAGTGCAGGTTTTTGTTCCTGATTTACATTTGGTACCAATTTTGGTTCTACCTCTTGACTGGAGTTTGGGAATTCCAGTTTGACATTCAGTTGATGCTGAGTTCTACAGCTAGTGAGCTGAGGACCTGATGCCAAGATACGTTATTCAAGTGTGAAGAGTTATGCGGACAGATGGCCGAACAACCAACAACGAATTGTTGGGGCGGGAACTGCCATAACTGCTGATGAATATAAGCGAAAATAAACACAATAACATCATCAAAGGCACAGCTAAGGCATACACCCAATCTCCTCACAGTAAAAGGGAGAACAGTTTAAAAAATTTAGTTTCAAAATACTACAGACGAAACATAGGTAGTAACGTACTTTTAAAACTAGAAATGGTTTGATGGAACCAGAAAATCACCACTTTAGGAAATGTTGGTCAGTATGGCTGATTGCCAAATTTAAATATCTGACAAAAGTCTTTCCTACATGATAATGTACTGTAATACAAAATACCAGAAACATTGTCGAACGAAAAATTGTCAGTTGTATTTCAGTCAACAATACAATCAATACTGAAAGTAATCCTAATGAATAAATACAAATAAGAGTCATATAGAATGAAAGAAGTGTTACACGTTCAAATGACAATGAAATACTGCACTCCCACACAATCTTAAATAATGCAGTAACACACAAATTGTCAGTTAAATAGTTAGTCAGACATTCCATCAGGTATTTCCTGTTTTGTTTTTTGAATTATATAACAAAAATAAATCAACGAATAATTTAAACAGCAAACTTTAATTCATGAATCTATTAACTTCTTCTTGCGTAAACCGTTTTAAAAGTTTTTCCTCCAAACTTTAATTTTAAAACAAATGAATATAAACAATATTACAAATATTGATTTCAAATCTTTTCATGTTATTTAATTACTGAAAGTTTAAAAATCAACATATAAATGATATTACAAATATTGATTTCAAATCGTTTCATGTTCTTTAATTACTGAACGTTTGGCAATCAACTTATAAATGATATTACAAATATTGATTTCAAATCGTTTCATGTTCTTTAATTACTGAACGTTTGGCAATCAACATATAAATGATATTGTGTTGATGGTAACGGAAACAGCAAAAATAAGTGTTGACTTCTTCTAGTGCACTTCTTCATATGATAGATCACATCTTCCGCCATTAAACCTATAGGGATTGAATCCGCAGTACCTCGTACAGCATTCCATTCCCGTATCGCACGTACTCCACCAACTCTTGCACTTTACATCTGGTCTGCAAACAAAACGTATCAGTTAAACCTAACTTAAAACTAAGTCCTTAAACAAAATAAATTTATGTTGCTCTTGCTTCATTTTATACTCCAGTAAAAGATGGACAGACAAGCCCCTTAACACATCTATGTACAGTTATTTGATCACATAGTCACTGATCGTTTTTTCAGACACTTTGAGATTATTGAAAATGTGTGTTAACGTGTGTCCATGGGTCGTTCTCTTTACTCATTTGTCTCATAGGATCCATTTGTAAATAAATTTATCCAGACATAAAAAAAATACAGGTATAAATTTGTTTCTATATGAACATGGGTGAGTTTAATGAACAGAAAAGGCATTTCCACAATTGAAGTCCTGACTTCTGATTTTTACAGTATTAAGCCTAACCTACTAAGTATATATTAAGACGGGTACTCAGAAGTAGCTGACAGTCACCTTCCAGAAGAAAACTGACCAACACATGACGGCCCCTTGTTAACACCTAGGACCTTTCAACAATATGATATGGAAGTAAATAACACGAAATAGTGCAAAAATTATATTATCGTACCAAATGCCACAAAACTATTTCCTAGCACATGGAATTTATGCACCACACAACCATGTATGAATGCCACAAAACTATTTCCTAGCACATGGAATTTATGCACCACACAACCATGTATGAATGCCACAAAATTATTTCCTAACACGGAATTTATGCACACACAACCATTTATGAAGAGAGGTAAGAATTGAGAAGATGTAAAGGAGATACGTGTGCTGCTTAAGTCACGTGATGCCAATCAATATGTAAAACTCGCGTTTGCGTCATCTTGTTGTGATGCATAGTAATCGTCGGTAGAAAGCGGGGTGGGGGGGTGGGGCTTTTAACATGCCAAGAACCGACTACTAGCCAAATGTCATAAGGGACTCGCTAAATTAATTATTAGAGGTGCCGACTCAAGACGTATAATTATTTTCTCGACCAATACACGTTGCTTATGTTACAGTCTCCTTAAGTCTCAAACAAACATATTCCTGTACTTGTACTCGTGTCTCAAACAAAAATATTCCTGTACTTGTACTCATGTCTCAAACAAACATATTCCTGTAATTGTACTTATGTCTCAAACAAATGTATTCCTGCAATGTATTCCTGCACTTGAACTTATGTCTCAAACAAACATATTCCTGTGCTTTAACCTGTCTCAAACAAACATATTCCTGTACTTTAGCCTATGTCTCAAACAAACATATTCCTGTACTTGTACTTATGTCTCAAACAAAAATATTTCTGTTCTTTAACCTATGTCTCTAACAAATATACGTAAATTGCCAATACTTGAGTAATCTTTCTAGTCTCACAATTTTTGTGTTTGTTTCATGCTCTAACAGGTCTAGGCAATGCAAAGTCATTAGTTATAGAATTAATAACAATTTTTACACACTTTTGCATCCACCATTCCAAACATGGCTACATTTCCAAACATATTATCTACCGGTCCTCGAGATCTAAGTGTTTGTGATCTCCATTCCTGAAGGTTGTTGGTTCAAGACCAGCCTCAGCCATTGCATTATCACACACTCCATTGTCACCCTCTCACTACCACCCTTAAATCAATGTCTGGGGTTTCGTTTTGTTTCGTTAAAATGTGGGCGTTGACCCTATTCACACAAGTATTAACAAGTCTTTATGTTCACCCCTCAAAACAAAGGTAAGAGAAAAGACGTTATTCTTTCTCTAAAGGTTCGTTCTGATGCTACACGTTAAACGTTTTACCCTCCACCCGCTTTCAAATTCATAGCGTGGTCTTTCATTAAAATAGGACGTGTACTACACTTTTAGACTTGTACTATAGTTTTATTCGTATTAATATTGCATGTGTAGTGTCAGCTGTCAATACTTTGGTTTTAACAATTTTAGGACATTATCTGACTTCATACAGCTTTTTTGCTAAATATTGAAGTCCGAATTTCTCCCCACCCCCACCTCACCGCGCCTTTCCACACACATAATTTTGTGGTCAAAAGTCTGTAACTGTATCTGACAAGGCACATCTGTGTGTGTGTGTGTGTGTGTGTGTGTGTGTGTGTGTGTGTGTGTGTGTGTGTGTGTGTGTGTGTGTGTGTTTGTGTACTTGTGGGTGGGGTGAATAAATAGTCAGATTTGTCTGGGGTGTGACCAATCGTGCCAATGTTATTGTATTCATATATAAGATGTGTACGGATGGAGTGATGTGGTACATACACCTTCGTCATTGATTGTATTTGTATATAAGATGTGTACTGATGGAGTGATGTGGTACATATACCTTCGTCATTGATTGTATTTGTATATAAGATGTGTACGGATGGAGTGATGTGGTACATACACCAACATCATTCATTGTATTCATCAGACCACAAAAGCAGTACTAAACTTATTCCTCATTCCTAATCATTGTCGTGGGAAAATACCGATAATTAACTTTATTATAGAGCTATTCAGGGTTGTGACATCTTTGATATTAAAACGTTATAAAATATTGTGCTTATACACCTTTTCAGTATTTGAATTAGCATTTACAGGAACATATTCTGAACCTCAGTTGCTTCCACTTTGTTATCATCTATCCTTTGAAGGCGAAATAGTAATATATAGATCTGCTTTGCTAATTATTTCACGTGTTTGATGTAAGGGAAACCACTCTGTTAAGCTGTCAGAGTTCAGCTTTCTATCTGTTCCTTTCTTGAGGAAAGGGTCCTTTATTTATTATTGCAATGTTAAATGAACACTTTATTATTTTCTAATTAATGTTTTGAATATTTTGTTGGGTCTTTTCTACTTTCTAAAACATTTTATTTGGTTTTCAGCAAAATATTTGGAACAAATCTTTCGTGACTAAAAGATCACAAACATTTCTTCTGTTATTTTATCTAATTATTGTAGATACATGAATTGTTATTATTAAACTTCATTGATGTTCGCAGCACAGATATATATATAGTTATGTGACTATAATACTTTAAATAATTTAAGTTCATGTATCTGTGTATTATGCTAATAGTAAATGACGTCATTTGTTGTGCGACGCTTGCTGAAAGAAGTGTGTGCTTTTAACACATGTTGACATTGTAAATTAGATTGTGCTAGATAATTTTATGACTGTTAGATAGTAATCGCTGCTATTCTTAGAGAGTGGTAAACCTGCAAACCTGCTACGCCAGATTGCGTCTTAATAGACATCAACTGACTACAACATTGTATCAAATGACTCGAACCTCTTCAGATCGCAAAGTGCATATTTTGCAGTGGTTTCAACACAGAGGTTCCCCTTACATAGTTGAGCACAGACACTTTATGTCTGCTTTTGTGTTAGCCAACGTGTCTGATCCCTGTTACAACGCAAGGCTACAGTGTATCACCACTGGATAGTACTACTTCATTGGCAACCATTTTATCCATCCTTGATCAGCCATCGTAACTGCTGGAAGGCGCCCTCTGTTTAGATTATATCTGTGTTCTAGAAGCCTCCACTAGCGTTAAGTCTTGTAAGTCTACAGTAGTACTTGTATGTACAGAGTATGGACTCTATGCGAAGAGTTCCCAAATAAACCAAAGTCGTGGAAAAGAACCCCAAAAGAACTATTTTACCTGGCTATAACATTATATGAACTGTTATTTGCATAAGTTAAGAGTATTTCTGTTATAACATGAAAGTGCATATTATTTTTGTTGTCGAAATGTCATTTAAGTACGCATCGAGAGGTCATAATCTACCATTCCTTTACTTATTAATCACCCTGTTGTCAACCTATCAGCACTGTCAATTGTCTGCACATATCTATGTGGGACAGACTGAGAGATGGATCATTTGACTGTATAACGATCCGTCTGTTGCGTGTCTATGTGGGACAGAGTGATATATGATGGATCATTTGACTGTATAACGATCTGTCTGTTGCGTTTGCTATCAAACCACTTTATGGCTAGGTTCGATTCTGACCTGTGAGGTGCGACAGAAGTCTGAATCACATGATACCAATATTAATAGTCAGGTTCACCTAACCATACATCACAATCCAAATATCAAACACGTATCTCAATTTATGTCCCCTTACTGATTGTATTAGAGAAATATCCATTTATTATTTTTAATAATTCAAGTAACATAAAAGGAGCATAAAATGTAGGCGTTTGTGAGCTTACAAAATATAATCATTTGGAACTTTAAATAAAATTTGACAGGATTATTTGCTTGAAACAATAAATACTATTTTTCCACAAATAAATGAAGACTGTGAAATACCAAAGAAGGCTCTGATACGTAATTTAAATAAAAACCCGGATTTAAAAACTAATTTCATGTAGCATCAAGGAAGGTTGTACTCTTCATTCATAGTTTCTTAAATACAAATGTCTTTATTTTTATTTGTGAGAGTTTGTTTTTAATACAAAAAAACTATAATCTTGTATTTATAGACCTGCTGGAAAGTAGTCTCTACATACAATTTTTTTAATGCCAAATTACAAAACGGAATACTTAAAGAACGTACTTGCTTGGCACAGTTTGATCCATGCTTGGCACAGTAAATAGCAACATTATCAAGGTCAGGAAAACCACTCGGGTCTTGTTTTCCATTTTCTTAAGTAAAAATAGTCAGAATAGTTTTCCAGTTAAAATGCAACAAAACTAAATTCATTTTCTATAATCTAAACTCAACTTATTTTTAAATTTATCTAAACAAAATACATAGCTACACATGACACTACGCTACATACACACATATATATGTTAGAAATATCACAATATTTACATGACACATTACTAAAATACTCCATACCAAATATCATGTAAAATAAGCCTCATTCATATTACACACACACTCTAAATCTATACCATATAATGTAACTGGGATATATCTACATGATACACATACTGAATATATACCATATAAAGTAACATGGGACACAGAGATAAATAGACAAAACAGAGAAATAGATGGATAGATACACACATATGTATGTATCATATACAAACTTATAATTTCTTTTAGTTTTGAAAATTTTATATTTAAAACTTTCTTATTAAAAAAGGGGAATATCACGCTCTCTTTCTCTATTTTAAATATAGTGTATTAAAATAATTATAACTACTCTTTCTTTCAGTGCTGACTCACATACTTACTTTTTCCTCTTCAAAGGCTGTTAGCGATTGCTGGATTAAGAAATGTCTCCAAGAGTAGTCTTCTTTGCGACTGATAACAGTGAACTGACGTCACCAGAGTGCTAAACCTTGAATTCTCCAAACAAAGATTTTGGGCGTTTTCTTCAGTATGTCTGATTACTGTGTCGATTTACAAGTTTGTTTGCTTCACTCTTTCTGAGAGTTTATTCCCGAGAGAGAGAGAGAGAGAGAGAGAGAGAGAGAGAGAGAGAGAGAGAGAGAGAGAGAGAGAGAGAGAGAGAGAGAGAGAGAGAGAGAGAGAGAGAGAGAGAGATGGGTGGAGATGTTCGGGTACGCGCGATGATGACTAAAGGGGTCCTGAATCTCTTGTCATCTATGATTCATCGTCTCATATACCCTGTGGCGTCCCCCCCCCCCAATCACAATAACAGTGAGAGCATTTTAATAATTTAGTTCCAATTTAATACTGCTAAAATGTAGTTAATACTGTAACATAGTGTTAAAAAAACAGGAGCTGTTTATGCAGCCATAAAGTCACCATTTTAGCAGCTGCTTGTCGGTCTATCCGATTGTCCGATTTAAATATCCGAAAACAACATTCCGGCATAACAATTTAATATATTAAGAAATGCCTCAAATTGCATCAAAGTGAATAATTTTCAATTATTAAGCCAACAACATATTCACAAAGACATGGTTCTTAAAGAAAATCTAGGCATAAAAAAATGCGTCCTTAGGACGGATGAAGTATTAATCAATCAAGTATTAATGCAATGCCTTCTGACTCTATTATAGGTAAAGAAAGTCTACGCATACAAAAATGAGTCCTTAGGATGGATGAAGTATTAATCAAGTATTAATGCAATGCCTTCTGACTCTATTATAGGTAAAGAAAGTCTACGCACACAAAAATGAGTCCTTAGGATGGATGAAGTATTAATCAAGTATTAATGCAATGCCTTCTGACTCTATTATAGGTAAAGAAAATAGCAAGCAAGTGGTCAGTTAAATAGTCAAACATTCTATCATGTATTTTCTGCATTGTTTTCACTTACATGAGAAAAGTAAAATAACAAATATTTTAAACATCAAACCTTATGAATAGTTGTCTCCACTTGTGTAAACTGTTTTAAACTCTTTAATGTTTTCTCATAGACTTGAAATTTACAACAAATGCAAAGAGACTACAGGTACAAATGTTAAATGACATCTTTTCAGGTTCCTCAAATTACATAATGTTTGCTACCAACATTTGTACTATGTGGTAACCATAAACAACAATGCATTCATTTGTTCGGTAATCATAAGCCCGTACATTTGTTTGTTAATTACAAGTTCCATACATTTGTTTGGTAATGATAAGCCCCATATATTTGTTTGGTAATGACAAGCCCCATATATTTGTTTGGTAATGACAAGCCCCATATATTTGTTTGGTAATCACGATCCCCAATCATCAAATGGGTATTGACAAGTTGTCTTCCCGGAGTCTTCATTTATCTTGCAAATCTTAGTACAACACTCTGGGCTGTTTCGGCACTCCATATCATCTCCTATGCAAGATCTCTGTGAACTGAAAACAAAGCAGGCAACCAATTAAACCTAAACTTATTCCATGAAACGAAGATTACTTCATAATATTTTTGCATTATTTTTAACTCCAATAAGAGATGAAAAATAAACCACATTTTCTGTGAGAACTCTAACATATCTATATGCAATTATCTTTAGGTGAATTCATTTATGGTTCTTACGGCATTTTTGATTTGAAATTATAGAAAATGTGTGTGTGTGTGTGTGTGTGTGTGTGTGTGTGTGTGTGTGTGTGTGTGTGTGTGTGTGTTTGCATATGTTAATAGGTTTTCTCTTTTCTCATACCTGCTTATACTCCATCACTAAAAGTATGGAATAAATGGACTTTGATTCACTATTTCATATTGTTTATGTCAGTGGTCTCCCCTGTGTCTCAAACAAATATTTACTATTTCATATTGTTTATGTCAGTGGTCTCCTCTGTGTCTCAAACATATTCACTATTTCCAATTGTTACTGTCGTTGGCCGACCCTGTGTCTCAAACATAGTCACTATTTCATATTGCTTATGTCAGTGGTCTCCACTGTGTCTCAAACAAAAATATTCACTATTTCATATTGTTTATGTTAAAGTCTCCCTGTGTCTCAAACAAACATTTACTATTTCATATTGCTTATGTCAGTGGTCTCCCCTGTGTCTCAAACAAACATATTCACTATTTCATATTGTTTCTGTCAGTGGCTTCCCCTACTTTTCAAACTTACATATCCCTGTTCGTGAAACTATGTCTGAAACAAAAAATGTAAGCACAGTTTGATGTCATCTTGTTGTGTCCATAGTCATCGAATCGGTTATCTTGTAGAGTACCCTACCCCATCCCTACCATCACAATAAGTGAGAGCAGTTTAATAATTTAGTTACAATTTCATACTGCTGCCATGCTGGTAATGCTGCAATATACTGTTTAAAGCAGTGGTGCACAAACATTTTGAGTCGGGGGCCACAATCTGACTTATCGAAACCATCGGGGACCACAAAAAAGTGAAGATCAAAATCGTTCCATACAAGACGGACATCACATCTAAGAACACACAATTGACGATTAAGACTATAATTACGACAAAGAAGTTGTATACTAAGACTCATTCTAAAAATGTTATGATATGTCAACTTTCACAAAGTCAGTGTGATGGATAGTGCTGCATGTCATCTGCAAGCTTCAAAATGTCCGGCTTGATGTTTGACGTTGAAAGATGCAAAATTGCTTCCAGATTATCATCAGTTAGCTGACCGCAGGTGTTGCTTTTGTTCAGTTTCATCTGTGAGAAAGCCTGTTTGCAGCAGTATGTGCTGCCAAGTATGCTGGTGTGGACAAGTGCATTATCCAGTCATCATTAAACTGCTGGTTTTCCTTGTCAACTTTTCTTTTACGATTAGCTGCCATTTTGTCACAAAAATATAATCAAAATAAACAACAGAATGTGGTAGATCGGACACTAAGGCTTAACAGCTACTGACCAACCACATCACAGGAAGGGGCAAGCATGTATGTGTGGGGTTTGCTGCCCATCTTGGTATAGCCTTTTTCTCTTGCCTCTTTGAGTGTTATGTCAGCGGGCAGATATCATCTGCACGGAGCGCCTTGAAAAATGGGTCAGGAGGTGCTGCTTTGTTTCAAATCACTCAGTGTATGAGTAAACATTTGACTTTTTCGTTTGACATGGCGGGCTACTCGGCGACTCTTCGCGGGCCGGAGTTTGTGCACCCCTGGTTTAAAGCTAGGAGCTGATTGTCAACAGTTTGCTAATGCTTAAATAATCATCCTATTGCCACAAGGTGGTTTTAGTTGTTTTTTTTTTTTTTTTGTGGCGTTTGTGACATGCTCTAGCTAGCTATGATCTTCCTCTTATTTTCTGTCTTTACATTTCATAGATCTGAAGAAATGATTATACAAAGGAAAATGTGACCTCTGTTTTCCAATACTTATTTCAAATTAAAACAGAATATTTAAAGAACATACAGGAGAACCTTAGCTTGGTTCACACTTGGCCCAGTCAAGAGCAGCATTATCACAATCAAGAAAGCCACACGGGTATTGTTTTCCATTTTCTGGAACAAACATATCAGTCAGAATAGTTTACCTGGGTTTTTTTGTATTCCAGTAATAATTGCAGAAAACTTAAAATTCACCTTCATTAGCCTAAAGTAAGCTAACATAAGATAAATTAACTTTAACTAAACAACATTAAATTAAACTGAATATATAGCAACACACAAAACTAAAAATATGCCATATAGTGTAACATCACACATATTTATATGACACACCTACTATCAAATATATACCATATAGAGTAACATCACATACATTTATATGATGCACATTACTATATATATATATATATAAACATTTTGATATACAAGTCATTCCTTGACTCTGTAACAGCATTTCTGTCCTTAATAAAAACATTTACCTCCTCCCCAACCCTAAAAATGTTTGAATTTATTATAATTTACATTTACTTCTAGAGTACAAAAACATTTACTCTTGGGGCATAATCACATAGATTTCCTCTGCACTGCCAGAGATATTAATTATCCTTCACTTCCAGTGTGGATTTTCAACCTTTTATTTACGATAACAAGAAAAATATGGAATGTGGCATTTGTTTATGTGTGAATGTATGAGGAAAGAAAGACAAGAAAGAATACAATGTTATTTAAATTAGTTCCTCTCTGCTTGCCGGAAAACTTAACCCCATTCCCCAGTCACACACATGCACATTCAAAAAATGAATACAAGAATGCACAATGGATATGACATGTCACGAACCATCTAGTCTATGCTAAACGTCACGAACCATCTAGTCTATGCTAAACGTCACGAACCATCTAGTCTATGCTAAACACAACATTTAGATTAGCTCTAAGCCCCAGATTCCCGTGGTGAATTAACAACCCTATAACAAATATACAAATGACAGGAAAAGATGAGCAGTCAAGAATAATAATTTAAAGGAAATTTAATAAGGAAATAAAGTTAAATAAAATAGAAAACAATAAAGTAAATGTCCAGATAGATTCAGATTTTATGCAGATAAAATATAGCTAAAAAAATCAAGCAAGGAACATTAATGCGCATAGTAATAGCAATGCTAATGTCTTTTTGACTTATCTTTTCACTTAGGTGAACAGGTGAAAATCTGTCCTATCAGCTAATGACAATGTTGGTGTGTTGTCTCTGGTCCCAGTATATAAAAAAATGGTTTGACATTTTCTTCACGCAGACCACTGAAATGAGTAGATTTAAAAGTTAAATGAGCGGCTTTACCCTTAGCTGGTCAGAATATACAGAGTACCAGACTGGAGATAAAATAGTAATATTTGTCTTTTTACACCTTACTTATAATTGTAATTAATTATGATAATTAATTATAATTATATTACGTTAGCTTAATAAATGACGTCACTTGCACTCAGACAATTTGTAAAGATGAGAAAAAGCTGACAACCTTCTCTCACACACTCTTGCTCAAAACCTTAATTAATATTTATGAATATACAAAACAATATGTAAACAATAGGCTTATAACTTAATAAGTAATTTGTAGAATGAAAAGAAAAAATAGTTTTGATAACAAGCTAGAGAAACCACAATACTGACCTTTGCGGGCAATAAGTCACTGAATTATAAAAGCCAGGAAATCCCACCACACCTCAAACACAATTTCAGTCAGGGACAGATACTATAGGAGATAACTTCACTTTAGGAGATGCTAGTGTGGATCTGAAAGGCAGTCCAATTTTGGCTCTCTCTAGCCATTCCTCTTTAAATGTTCTTACATCTGTTGCACATATTTTAGCTTACTCTGGGTGTCACAGTCTGATAAAATTGTCCGACTTCGTGACCCACTTGCCTTGTTTACTTCAAATTCGAATATTTGAAACCCTTGGCCCTTTGTTCAAAGCTTCCTTTTTCTAGGTGCTTCTAGAACAGGTCAAGATGTTATGTAACTTTAGGACCATTGTCCAGTTCTCGAACCAACCACATGCTTTGCGAACAGTCACGTGATACGCAATATACCTTTCTATATATGTACCTACACGCTTCCGCTCCCTCACTTCGAGCACATTTTAGCTAATTCCATCAGCTACTCGGGTCGTAGAGGCAGCCGACGCCATAGAGAATCAAGGTACCCTTCGACTTCTCTCAAAGGTATCATTTTATTTAATAGTATTTGCCTATGTATTGTTTAAGTATGTATTTGTGCTATGTATTATATGATTTCCATATACACTTGAGCATGGTTCAGAGAAATAGCTGAAAACCCTATATGTTACGGAATATAAATTTATTGTAACCATTTTTCCATTTCTGTACTTTAATTTATATTGTTTTAATTCACTAAGAGCCAGAATGCTGCGCTCGATATGAATTCTTCATGTAATTCAATTATTGCGTGTAATTTTAATTGTAAATTGTGAAGCGCTCTGTCGGTTTGAATTACCTCTTTGTATGAACATTAATTTAACGTTGTATCTATTTTATTGCTTCATACGTCATGACTGTTAAATGGAACACATGTGAGACGATTATATTTTGTCTAAAATCTAATTGTAAGCGACACGAGGTCGAAACTCTTTGTTCAGCGCATTTAATTGAGCCATGCCTAAGTAGGGCCTGTTAGGTTGAGAATTATATCCAAACACGTTGCATCCACAGGTCGGCTCATGGTTCATGTTCACCCATGCCTCACCTGCATTAGCTTATTGGTGTAAGCGTGTCGAAATCCACTCTGAGGGCCATGCTGCAAAAATTCCAGTTCCTAGCCACTAACAAAGGGACATCATTCCTTATGCACCACGTGTGTCGTTAAAGGGGGACTGAGGGAACGAACCAGCATGACTGAGTGTTGAGACCAAGGATACAAGAATAGAGCTAAGTGCAAAATCAAGTGTACAGATCTCAAAGGAACACCTTTCTGGCAATTTAGATTGACAAAAATCAGGCATAGGCGCGTAAAGACAGAGTGAAGACTATTCGCGTTGCATTCGATTTATTGTTAATTTGTTAAACTTTATTAAATCTTATTTTCTTTGTTAATACCTCTTAGTAGTTGATTTCTATGCACAATAGACCAATTAGATTAATTCTTAGATTTGAATGGGGGCGGATGAGCAGAAAGATTGATGACGAGTGCATATTAATTTAGAGGGACTTAACTGTTTTCAAATCTAGCTAAAAGTTCGCAGTTTATTAGTCTGTAAATTTGTCGTCTGAACTACAAGACGCACTTTTAATTAGTCAGATAATAAATTGAGCAACCAGTCTGCGTAGAATATGAGAGGAAGAATTAATTATATTTAAAGTCTTTTAATTATTCTAAGCAGGGTCTTTAAATAAATACTGGAAACGTAACAAGTGTGGGTCGTCGCGGGATTGATATGTATTAAATTGTAAATTGTAACATTTTTATACATAGGGCGCATCATAACCTAGAAACGAACGAACGAACAGAATTGCCAATTGTTCTTTTGATTTTTGTATCACTGATTTTCTTTGCTTTTGTTGTGACATGTGCATGTATTCTTTTGCAGAGTAGCGTGCATGTTAGTTAATGTTGATATATTTAAGCGTAGTTAAATATGTCATGTTAGCTATTGAATGATTTATTTAGTATTGTGTTACTGAGTACTTCATTGTGAGGAGTCGAAGGTTATACCGCCAGCTAGGAGAGTTAACGGTAGTAACAGACTTCGGACTATTATATTTAGGGTGCTAGATATAATGTGTAATGTTGTATGGTAGGAGCCGTGACATTACGAAAGTCTTGGAACAGCGGACACTGTGACAAGCAGGTGAAACGTGTAAAGAGTTAACGCGTAATTTATTTCGGAAGGTGTTCTGAGTAAATTAAATAATTTTTGTAAGGTTGTAGCCTAAAAGTTATTTTCGGGATAAGCGGAGTTATCGCCGACGGTTAAAACACACAATTCACGGGATACATTCTTATTGTAGCCAGCGCGCTAAGACAGTAAAATGGATCGCAAACAGGTTCTCGAAGACCTGAAAGAAACCGGTATCATGATAGGATATCAGGGTGACGAACTGACTAGCTACATTAAAACTGAGCTAGAGAAAGCGGAAAAGGAGAGACAAGAGATAGAAAGGGAAGAACGGTTAGCTGCCCGCGAAGCAAAAAAATTAGAGGCTGAAAGACTAGCCGACATCGAAACAAAACGTATCGCAGCGGACACAGAAGCCAAACGCATCGCCGCAGACGCGGAAATAAAACGGTTAGAATGGGAAGTAAAGAAACTAGAAGTTACCAATCCAAACCGTGATCGCAGAAGCAGTGGTGATTCGCGTTCTAGCGATGGAAATAATCACAGTAGAATTGAAAACATCATTCCAAAGATAAATATGGTCCCATTTGATGAGAATAAAGATCAAATAGACGCGTATTTAAAAACGTTTGAAAAGTTAGCCAGAGCAACAAACATTCCAGCGGAACATTGGGCGATAAATTTATCGGGGTTATTGCAGGGCAGTGCGAAAAACGAGTTCAATAAGCTTAGCGATTCTGAGTCAGATAATTACGACACAGTCAAGGCCGCATTATTGAAACGTTACAAACTCACAGCAGATACATACCGACGTAAGTTTAAACAGGCCACTAAAGCCAGTTCAGAGACGCACGCACAGTACATACGACGCGTAGCTGACTTATTCCAAAGATGGATAGATCTAGCCGAAACTCCACAGACGTACGCAGGTCTTAGGGATGAAATGATAAAAGACCACATTCTCGGGTCATACAAATCAGATCTACTGATTCACTTAGCAATAAGGGAAAAATCTACGCTAGAGGAGATAGGCAACGCCGCCGATCGCTTTGATGACGCACATTCTCAATTCTCGAATGCACACGCGAACAACAAGTCTCGACCGAACGAACCGCAGACTCGAAAGGATAAGAAAAATGACGGGAAGGCACATAGTGAGCGTGATGATAAAACATCTAAACCCGACACTAAAAACAAGTCCGACAAACAGAAAGATAAAAAGAATCTTGCATGTTACACTTGTGGTGATAGTGGCCATTTTTCACGAACATGTCCTGAAAAGAAAACAGCTAAAGTTTACGCAGTAGAAAGTCATACACCTAAAACAGAAAAGTCGAATCGAACACCAGTACAGGCAAACGGTCACGACACAATCGCTTTGCTTGATACAGGGTGTGAGCTAGACGCTATTGTAAATGCATCATTAGTTAACCGTACCGACTACACAGGGGAGACAATCTCTGTCACCTTTGCAAACGGCGAACAAGACATTTTACCAGTAGCTGAAGTCTCGATTGTTTCAGACTTTGTAGAAGGAACAGTCAAAGCGGCAGTTATGGAAAACTCACCGCATGACGTGATCCTTGGTTGCAAGTATGTTTTGCCGTGCAAAAAACAAACTTCAACTGAACCACCACTGGTTAACGCTGTAACCAGAGCAGCGAGTAGTAAAGACAAATCTGTAACTGCACCGATGTCTGCCGCACCAGCCGTAGATAAAGCAACAGTTAGCGAGATTAAAATATTACAAGCTGAGGACGAAACACTAGACAAGTTACGCAGACAAGCTGTACCTGTTAGTGACGTCAACACTGACGATTCGAATAAGAAAGCGTGCATTATTCTGAAAAAGGGTTTATTGTACCGCTATTCGAAAGTGGGAGACGAATTTCGGAAACAATTAGTCGTTCCACAAACCAAACGAAATGACGTATTACGATTAGGTCATGAGAGTCTTTTTGGTGCACACATGGGTGTACAAAAAACAACTAGTCGTATTACAAGTGAGTTTTATTGGCCGGACATCACTGCCGATATCCGTAGATTTGTGTTAAGTTGCGACACATGCCAGAGAACACAGTCTAAAAATTCAATCAGACCCGCACCGTTAGGAGAGCCTGAACTGATCAGTGAACCCTACAAGCGCGTAGCATTGGATTTGATTGGGCCTATAATACCCACATCAACGAGAGGTAATCGATACGTGCTGACCACTATTGATTACGCAACAAGATTCGCCGACGCAGTACCATTGAAAAATATTGATACTGAAACTGTCGCCGAAGCCCTTTTCGGTCTTTGGAGTCGTGTTGGTATTCCTACTGAAATTTTGACAGATCAGGGGAGTCAATTCATAGGCAACGTAATGAAGGAAGTAAATCGTTTACTTTCCATCAAACATCTTACTTGCACACCATACCACCCCCAGGCAAATGGTCTGATTGAAAAATACAATGGGACATTAAAAACAGCACTTAAAAAGCTCGCCACAGATAAACCGAAAGACTGGGATAGATACATCCCTGCCCTACTATTTGCATATAGGGAGGTGCCACAATCTTCCACCGGGTTTTCACCATTTGAGCTACTTTACGGACGTACTGTACGCGGACCGATGATGATTTTGAAGGCACTTTGGACTGATGAAAGGACAGATGACGAAGTTAAGACAACTTATACATACGTCACTGACTTAAGAAACCGTCTTGAAACTATAGGCAAGATAGCACGGGAAAACTTGACGATAGCTCAGTCTAGACAGGCAGAATATTACAATAAGCACACCAAACCTAGAGAATTTGAAGTTAATGACAAAGTGTTACTGTTGCTTCCTGAAGCACATAACAAACTTCAGATGAAATGGAAGGGGCCCTTTGTAGTTACCGCCAAGCTAGGGGGACTGAACTATAAGGTGCAGACAGGAAAGAGAGAGAAAATCTTTCATGTTAACCTACTCAAAAAGTACATAAGCCGTGAGGATCAAACCACTCAAGCTGATTTTGTCGTAGCGACGATAGTTACAGAAGACGAGGGGGATACTGATTGCGTCACTGGTACTTTACCAAACTGTCCTCTACAGACGGACGAAACTGTCAAAGACGTTAGGGTAAATGAAGCCTTGACAGAAAGACAGAAAAAAGAAGTGAATGAATTGCTTAATGAGTTCTCATCTACTCTGACAGACAAACCAGGGTTGACAGACTTAATAGAATTTTCACTGAAGCTGACTGACAACAAACCGATACGTTTGAAGCCGTATCCGTTGCCACACGCTAAGATAGATGACGTTAGACGTGAGATTAAGACTATGCTAGATCTAGGGGTCATAGAGAAGACTGACAGTGCCTACGGATCACCCATCGTGTTGATTAAAAAAACGTGATAACTCGTTCCGTTTTTGCGTAGACTACCGCAAACTCAATCAAGTGACAGAGTTTTGTGCCGAGCCTCTCCCTGATCCGGATCTCATCTTCACTAAGCTAGCTAACGCTCATTACTATACCAAAATAGATTTGTCACGCGGTTTTTGGCAAATCAAGGTCAAGGACACTGATCGACACATACTAGCTTTCACTACACCAGTAGGAAACTACACATGGAAAGTTATGCCTTTCGGAGTTTCAAACGCTCCAAGCATTTTTTCTAAAATGATGCGGTCATTGTTAGAACCACTGTACGGACGTGGAGTTGAGAACTTCATGGATGATTTAATTCTAGGCACCCAGACATGGGAGGAGCACTTAACACTCTTACGAGATGTGCTAGCCAGATTAAAGCAAGCCAACCTCACTGCCCGCCCTACGAAGTGTGAAATAGCACAATTCTCCTTAGACTTCTTGGGACACAAGTTGAGTCATGGAACTATGTCGCCAAGTGAAGCTAAGATAGCACAACTTAAGGACACTTCACAACCACTAACAAAAACACAAGTTAGAAGTTTTCTTGGTCTTGCTAATTACTACAGAAAATTCGTACCAGATTTTAGTGCCATTGCATGTCCTCTGACTGACTTGACACGTAAGAATATGCCTACAAAAGTAGTGTGGACTGATGCATGCCAAAACGCTTTTGACACACTGAAATCTAGACTGACTTCAGATTTAGTTGTTAAACTGCCAGATCTGACAAAACCATTCTTGTTAAGGACTGATGCTAGCAACACAGGATTAGGAGCAGTGTTATTACAAGAACACAATGACACCAAACACCCAGTTGCATATGCAAGCCGTAAACTCACAACTACTGAACAGAAATATTCCACCAGTGAAAAGGAATGTCTTGCAATAGTTTGGGCCATAAAAAAGTTCGAAAACTATTTGTACGGAAAAACCTTTGTCATTGAGTGCGATCACCAGCCGTTGGCCTTTCTCGGACAGGCGCAATTTACGAACAGCCGTTTAATGCGTTGGTCTTTGTTTCTGACACAGTATGACGCAAATATTCATTACATCAAAGGGTCTTTGAATGTTGGCGCAGATTACATGAGTCGTGCTTGATGCCATCAAGTGCCGGTACTGATAGAATGTTGTTTAATCAATTAACTGAACCCTACGGATTCCTTCCTGTAAATATGAAGTATAGTTGCACACTTTATTTCTAGGAATGTCGAAATTTTTTTTGTGTAAATTTTTCTTCATTGTGGACTTCTACATTTTATCATACATAATTTGTAGGAGGCATTTTATCTTTGGCAAGATAAACGCCTCAAAAGCAAGGGGGTGTCACAGTCTGATAAAATTGTCCGACTTCGTGACCCACTTGCCTTGTTTACTTCAAATTCGAATATTTGAAACCCTTGGCCCTTTGTTCAAAGCTTCCTTTTTCTAGGTGCTTCTAGAACAGGTCAAGATGTTATGTAACTTTAGGACCATTGTCCAGTTCTCGAACCAACCACATGCTTTGCGAACAGTCACGTGATACGCAATATACCTTTCTATATATGTACCTACACGCTTCCGCTCCCTCACTTCGAGCACATTTTAGCTAATTCCATCAGCTACTCGGGTCGTAGAGGCAGCCGACGCCATAGAGAATCAAGGTACCCTTCGACTTCTCTCAAAGGTATCATTTTATTTAATAGTATTTGCCTATGTATTGTTTAAGTATGTATTTGTGCTATGTATTATATGATTTCCATATACACTTGAGCATGGTTCAGAGAAATAGCTGAAAACCCTATATGTTACGGAATATAAATTTATTGTAACCATTTTTCCATTTCTGTACTTTAATTTATATTGTTTTAATTCACTAAGAGCCAGAATGCTGCGCTCGATATGAATTCTTCATGTAATTCAATTATTGCGTGTAATTTTAATTGTAAATTGTGAAGCGCTCTGTCGGTTTGAATTACCTCTTTGTATGAACATTAATTTAACGTTGTATCTATTTTATTGCTTCATACGTCATGACTGTTAAATGGAACACATGTGAGACGATTATATTTTGTCTAAAATCTAATTGTAAGCGACACGAGGTCGAAACTCTTTGTTCAGCGCATTTAATTGAGCCATGCCTAAGTAGGGCCTGTTAGGTTGAGAATTATATCCAAACACGTTGCATCCACAGGTCGGCTCATGGTTCATGTTCACCCATGCCTCACCTGCATTAGCTTATTGGTGTAAGCGTGTCGAAATCCACTCTGAGGGCCATGCTGCAAAAATTCCAGTTCCTAGCCACTAACAAAGGGACATCATTCCTTATGCACCACGTGTGTCGTTAAAGGGGGACTGAGGGAACGAACCAGCATGACTGAGTGTTGAGACCAAGGATACAAGAATAGAGCTAAGTGCAAAATCAAGTGTACAGATCTCAAAGGAACACCTTTCTGGCAATTTAGATTGACAAAAATCAGGCATAGGCGCGTAAAGACAGAGTGAAGACTATTCGCGTTGCATTCGATTTATTGTTAATTTGTTAAACTTTATTAAATCTTATTTTCTTTGTTAATACCTCTTAGTAGTTGATTTCTATGCACAATAGACCAATTAGATTAATTCTTAGATTTGAATGGGGGCGGATGAGCAGAAAGATTGATGACGAGTGCATATTAATTTAGAGGGACTTAACTGTTTTCAAATCTAGCTAAAAGTTCGCAGTTTATTAGTCTGTAAATTTGTCGTCTGAACTACAAGACGCACTTTTAATTAGTCAGATAATAAATTGAGCAACCAGTCTGCGTAGAATATGAGAGGAAGAATTAATTATATTTAAAGTCTTTTAATTATTCTAAGCAGGGTCTTTAAATAAATACTGGAAACGTAACACTGGGTGACACTTTTTGCATCCATTGTTCTGAGTGTCTGCTAGCTGAGGGTCATGGGTCCTCTCGTTCCAACAGTGATACTTTATACATTTAGTAGTCACTGGAATGGTGACAAGCTCGACCAGGAATGACATAACTGGTGAGTTGGGAAGCTCGAAGTTAAGTCTAATTAAAATGTCAGAATTAAAAGGTTTCAAGTTGAAAGATTTAAAGTAATAGTCAAAATTATATCATTACTATTTAAATTATTATTATTATATTTAAAGTATTAACATGAATTAAGATATTTTTATCTTTTAATAATTTAATAAAAGAGTGAGGTGAGAGAACATGCCACATGGAATATTGGAAATGCTAAATTAGAGTAAAATAAATACACTGACCACATAAGGATTAATGATGATGGAATTTATTTCTTGTAAGAATGAAGACAAAGCCTAGGAATGGTTGATTTTATTAAAGAATTGAGAACAAATCCTGGGGAGAAAAATTTTCTTAAGAAGATGAGAAATGGCATGGCAGCAAAGTGAGAGAAACTGAATAACGAGGAATAATTTTCTAGAATGGATAAAGGGCCTGTGTTGTAAAAGAGACTGGGGAGCCTAAACGTTTCAGCCATTATTTTGTAGTTTCCTATGCATTCATCATGTTTGCCTTTGCTTTTTTACTTTCATATCTTTTGCCCTTGTTAATCTGTAGTGAGCTGTAAGTCTGCTCTACGTGTTATATGTGTAAATCTTTTATCATGTGTCATGAGATGTAATTATTTTATCATGTGTCGTGAGATGGAAGTATTTTATCAGGTGTCATGAGATGTAATTATTTTATCATGTGTCACGAGATGGAAGTATTTTATCAGGTGTCACGAGATGTAATTATTTTATCAGGTGTCACAATATGTAATTATTTTATCATGTGTCGTGAGATGGAAGTATTTTATCAGGTGTCATGAGATGGGAGTATTTTATCAGGTGTCATGAGATGTAATTATTTTATCAGGTGTCATGAGATGGGAGTATTTTATCAGGTGTCATGAGATGTAATTATTTTATCAGGTGTCACGAGATGGGAGTATTTTATCAGTGTCATGAGATTTAAGTATTTTATCAGGTGTCACGAGATGGGAGTATTTTATCAGGTGTCATGATATTGGAGTATTTTATCAGTTGTCACGAGCAATGTCCCTCTAAGGTGTGTGGCTGAGCAGCTCATTAGAAAATGACGTGCAGCAGTTTCAAAATTCTGCGCCCAAATGTTTTGGTAGCAAGCTCAAGCAACTGCCAGTTCCGTGCACACATGAAAATTTTTAGAAGGAACATTGGTCACGAGACAGGAGTATTTTATCAGTATCAGGTGTCACAAGATGTAAATATTTTACCAGGTGTAAGTATATTTTATCTCTGTGATTTGTTAGCTGAACCTCTATTTCCAGACTAAAGAGTCCAGACCACTGAGCTCTGTATATGTGGAGGACACAAGGGCAAATAAGCTGTTTCCAAACGTCTGCCAAGACACAAAGAAAAGACACAAGCATTGTAGCATCTATGCCCAATAGCAACTACACGTTTGATATCAACCGTTTTTTGAAATATACATAATATACACAATTTGAAGAGGTTATAATTCAATAAATATAATGACATTTACGATGCAACATACAAACAATCAAGAATGGAAAAGATCTTCAGGCCTATCACTTCAGATAATAAATATCAATGAAATATAGATATACAAAGCAATAGCCTTACTTTGTAGAATATTTTACTTGACCCACGTAAACATCTATATTTAAGAAAGACTTTGAAAAATGTTTAAATTATATGTACACAGTTGGAATTTGAAACACTGAATCGATCTAGATTATTTCTCTACATTATAGTTCTTGTTTAATTTTTTGTCCCTTTTCTTAAATTTCCTATATTATGTTGATATTATTAGTCATACATGATATTAAAATGAAATGAAGAAAAGGAATGTGAATAGTTACCTTTACAGCAATTAAATCACTCTAACAGAAACAAGTCAGTCAGTTTCTTTATTCTCTATTCTGTTGAAACTAGTCGCAAAATTAAACAGTCTCTAAATTGTTTCCACAACAATTTCCTGTTCGTCTTGAATTGTATATTGCAACACTGGTAATTTCATTTTAAGAGATTTTAAATTTGATTTTTATTGTCCTAGATTCCAAATGTGTCAGAACGTTTTTGTTTTAGGTGTGAACATTTTATATTTACAACTATGTATTTTAAATATCTTTCGTATTTTAAAAAGGAAAAAGACGGGGCTCTTTCTAGATTCCATTTTAAATATCGTGCATTAACGATTCAACACTCGCTCACTAACTTACTTATTTCTTCTCCAAAGGCTGTAAACAAATGTTGGATAAAGAAATTTCTTCAAATTTCTTCAACCCTCTTCAAAGGTTGTCGGTTATACGACTGATAATATCAGTGGGGCTGACATCACCACAGCACTAAAACTGAGCTTGAGATAATTCATTACGTCTGATTACTGTCAGTGTGCAAGTTTGTTCGCTTCGTTTTCTGAATTCACTTTGATACATTTTAAAAATACATTTGATTCATTTAAAAAAATAATTTTAACTTTCTTCGCTTCGTTCTTCGTGAAAGTTTAAATTCCCTTTGATATATTTAAAAAAATTTATTTATAACTTTATTTAGCGAGGGTAAAAATAAGTAACATTAGCACTGATAATGATGATTGAAAAATCAAAGTAAAACTATAAAAATGAGTATGTCGAATGAAACTCATGCGCGCGCACGCTACGCACGCACACATACACACACACACACATACATACACGCACGCACGCACGCACACACACACACACACACATCCTCGCATGTCCACTCACCCGTGGAAACTGAAGAGACATCACTTTAGTAATAAACAAGTTATATATTTCTTCTTCCTCTCTCTCTCTCACGTGTGTGTGTGTGTGTGTGTGTGTGTGTGTGTGTGTGTGTGTGTCGCAGAGTATCTTTAGGTGACCTTAAAATACTTATTTTATTTCCAATTTTGCTGGTTATATTTTTTTAATACAACTCAAAGTTCAGATTCGCGCAATGACGTCACATATTCTGATAAAGGAGAAAACACTCGATGAGTTCGTAATAATACTGCAAACACAGGACTCTCAGCACTGCGTTACTATGGACATAAATTATGAATTTCAGCATACAAATGCAAGAAATTGAAAGGAAACAAAATCACTGAAACATAATTAATTATGGACAGCACACACTTATTTGATATATTAATTTTGCTTACTCTGAGGAGCTCGTGTTCACTTTAGACTTTACTTACAAATATTTGTTATAGTGATATTTACAGTGGACTCTTTAATACATCACACCATCCCTCAGAACAGAGAGAAAGAGCACGGAAAACCCCGCCAGGACAACAAAAGAAAAATACTCGCTACAGTATTTTAACTGCAAGGAGTGATCAAAACGTCTAGACCCTCAGACCCCATTTTGAAAGAACAAACATTCTTAGTGAAGACTACACAATGTACAAAATGGTTATCTACATCACCAACATAATTTATAAAACAGTCTAGTCAGTATTTGCATATAAAACAAACAGAATGTCGTCTGCTATTGCCACATCCGTCTTTGCAGTGGAGTAACAACACGCATGCGCAGACGGAAAGCTTCCCGTTGTCAAGAATGGAGAACTATAGAGTGAGTGTCTCTTGATGAGGACTGGGTACAATGAAGATATAAACTCT
Organism: Sinotaia quadrata; assembly: GCA_028829895.1. Taxonomy (NCBI): domain Eukaryota; kingdom Metazoa; phylum Mollusca; class Gastropoda; order Architaenioglossa; family Viviparidae; genus Sinotaia; species Sinotaia quadrata. The sequence goes on along the minus strand of CM054180.1, from coordinate 133,165,669 downwards.
TATCTAATCTTTACTTCTAAAAGAAACATAAGTTGCCTTAATACGTTAATGTACGAAAAATATGTTATTATATATTTTTTATTATTTTTTTCCAGTTAGTGGAGCGTTTGAGAAAAGGCGGTCAGGGTTCCGTCTATGTGGCCGAACATATACAAGAAAACAAAAAATATGTTCTCAAGAAGGTAGTTTACAAATATTGACTGATTTTAATTTATAACTCAATGTCAAAACATATTAATAATTTCTGACAGCAGTATAATTTACAATCCTACCAGATAAGCAGTTGAACGGAAGATTGTAAATGTATGCCTAATTTTAAAATACATTCTATTGAATCATGTAAATGTGTAGGAAACATCGAAGTTTGTATATATTTAGTAACCAGTCTGGCTAGTCTGTATGTTCATTAGCTATAGTGGGTAAATAACGAACAGTTATAATTATATAATTTATTGATTTTGCTTCTCAGTTGGCTTAACAATCATAGCAATATAAATAAGTACTAAATTGCTAAACAAACAAAAGAAACAAAAAGAGAGAAGAAGATGTAACATGAAACTTCATTTATAGATGTAAATAAAAAAATCATTGCCACCATTCACTCAATTAAATTATTCACAAGATTAAAAAGAAATTTACCTTAATACAATTCATGTATTATTGCCACATGTAATAAATAAATATATTGCCATGGTGAAAGTTATTTAGTTCAGTAAACATGAACAATTTACAATAAAGGAAATTGAACAATTTTACAGAGACATTTTTATGTTATAAATTTGTAATTAATAAAGAGACATTCTATTTGCAGATAGAAAATCTGCTGCTTGTTTCAGATGCAATATTAACACTTCTTAGATAATCAATGTAAATTTAATTATAATAAAACACATTTGTTATTGCTAGATTTAGTATAGTACTTTAAACATGCATTAACTTCCAAATCTAATACACTGCATTTGTATGAAAGTCACATTTCTTATTTACAATGCATAAATATAAATATCTCTTTCTTCATATGATACATTTGATTTAATAGATTTATTGGTTTTGAAGTTACCCTTCTTAAATAATGATGGATTCATTGATATTAGGTTTACTGGCTTTTAAATTGTACGCCCAAAATACTGAAATGTTTATTGAAATTTTGAAATAATCCAACATACAACTTTTTTTTTTAGATGCACTACCTCTCATTAGTCTCAAAGGAGAGAATTGAAAATATTACAGATTATTTTATACTAGTACTATATGCATCACATTACCAAAATTATTTGTTAAACATAAACTTAATTTTATGGACACCTTTTTAATATGTATATTAACACTTCTTCCCAGGTAGAATGCCATGATGAGAGTGATGCAAACAGAGCATTCAGTGAGGTAAACTTTGAAGTACTATTCAGATGAATGGTCTGTAACCATTTTATGTTTTGTATTGCACTGCTAAACCCCCCCCCCCCCCAAGAAATCAAAATTGAATGGGTTTCTTTTAATTGTCATTTGACTGTTTAACATGTTATTAATTTCTTATCTCTTTGTGTTTTAGTTTGTAGAAATTTTAAAAGTTTATATAGCATAATTATTGCTTACAAGGTCCTGTTTTGGTTCACCTTTTAACAGCATACATATACATTTCACCTTTTAACAGCTCACATACATTTTACCTTTTAACAGCTCACATATACATTTAACCTTTCAACAGCTCACATACACATTTTGTTTCCTTTAGGCACTGGCTTTGAAAAAGTTGAACCACCCTTATATATGTGGTTATAAGGAGTTCTTCGTGACATGGGAGAAAGAGGTACGGTATTAAGTTTGTCAAGCGTAGCTGTCTTTGAATATTATGTTTACATTTGCAGTTTCAGACTTAATACAGGTACCTGGATTTTTTTTACCTTTTGTAACAGGAAAATTATACAATAAGACTACATTTAATGATGAGAATACATTTCACATTAATTGCTAATCAAATATAGGATTTTACCTGTTAAACATTTAATTCATCCTTTGAGTCTAAAATCAGACAATTTTCACTCCAAAATCATAATTTTAAAATATAAATTCCCAGATTAAACAAAGAAATTGACATTAATAATCACTCCCACCTCTTCTTTTGAAATATCAATTAATAGTGTATACATTTATTCCTTATGATACTTATTCTGCATATTTTTCATGAAAATTACTTTCGATTATTCTGTACATGCTGTACCTAGGTGATTTTTCCTTATAGTAAAATAATAGCAGAACTGGTTGTTTTATCGTACTGTCCTCTAAGGTATTTATACTTACTCTCTGTTGGGAAATGGCAGTCCTGATTGATCTTCCCTTGCTGGAATGCCTAGACCCCTAGTCAGGGATCAAAGGAGGTCAAAAATAGCTGGGCGAAGAATGCCCAGGCCCCTAGTGGAGGATCTGTTGTGCTTGTGCATGGGAGGTGTGTATGCTTAGAAATTGGCAGCAACAAAGTAAGGAAAACTGGAGCAAGGGATATATGGATGGGTTAACAGAAGTTACCAGCTGACAATGTCCATAAACACTTCTTAGAAGTTGTGATGATCAAGGGAGAGAACCCTGAGTGGCTTCCACCTGGAAATTGATCCATATCTGGTCGGAAACAAGTTGCCCCTATTACTTGCCAACTGAGTGGTGAAAATTATCTGACGTTAGAGTGTCATAGTGCTCTAAGTTTGCTGACCCAGTGCCTCACTTGGAGATTTATGTAGTCTTGAAGAAGTACAGGAATCCTGATTGGTGTTTTTTTTTTGTCACTGTTTAGAGGGAACTCTGTTAATTGACTGAGATAGGGTCACAGCTTTTTTTCTTTACTTTTTACTTTTTTTCTAATTCTAGGAATCTTCAATGTTTTTTTGCACTATCATGGAATATTGTAGCCGTGGTGACCTGCAAGCTATCATTCGTGAACATCAGCAAAATAAAATACCATTTCCCGAAGAGGTAATTTAATTCACTTTCTTCATCCATTATCTAATTTTACAGTTTCTGTAAAGTCTGGGGTTTCTTTATTTCTTTTTCTTGCCATTAAATTAAAAAAAAATTAGAAAAGAAGTTAATGGTTTACCGTGGTTCTGGTTTGGTAGCACTTTAAGTTATGGTACAAATCAGCAAATTTTAGATGTATGATAAAAATGAACTTGTATTTACTTATTTGAGTTTTCCTTGCAGGAACTCAGAAGGTACATTGGAGAGATTCTCAGTGCTTTGGTGTATGCACATCACTCAGGGATCATTCACAGGTAAACTGAATGTAGAGTGAAGATTCATTCACAGATAAATTGAAATTGCAGTTAATACTCATTCATAGATAATCTGAATGTGCAGTTAAGATTCATTCACAAGTAAATTGAATGTGTAGTTAAGATTTATTCACACGTAAGTTGAATGTGCAGTTAAGACTCATTCACATGTAAACTGATTTTGCAGTTAAGATCCATTCACAAATAAATTAACTGTGAAGTTAAAGCTCATTCACTGGTAAATTGAATGTGAGGTTAAGACTTATTCACTTTCAGATTTAAAAATGAACATTTTTATTTCAATTTGTGCCATTTATATGCAAATAGACAACAATATGTGCACTGTATTTTCTTCTCTACACTAAGTCTGCTATATATGCACTAATATTTTCTACTCTTCTCTAAATTTGCTACATATACATATCAGTAAATTCTAGCATATTCTTTACCGGAGTTGTTTACTCCAACTCTGGTATTTACAAAAATATCATCATAAGTAGTACCTGAAGGTCATGTCACATTGACATTTAACAAATTATATAACAATTAAGTTTAGAAATAGGGACAGACAAATTTAGTCTGCCACAATTACATTGCCCAGTTCTCTGTTACATTAGTCTAAATAATCTATTTATTATTATTATTACATTATACTACACACTCCTATATTAACTGTCCATTTCTCTATTATTTGTATTAGTCTAAATAACTCTATATTACATTATACTACACACTCCTATATTAACTGTCCATTTCTCCGTTACATTAGTCTAAATAACTCTATATTACATTATACTACACTCTCCTATATTAACTGTCCATTTCTCTATTATTTGTATTAGTCTAAATAATTCTATATTACATTATACTACACACTCCTATATTAACTGTCCATTTCTCTGTTACATTAGTCTAAATAAATCTATATTACATTATACTACACTTATTAACTGTCCATTCCTCTGTTTCATTACTCTAAATCACTCTATATTACATTATAATACATTCTGCTATATTATACTACACTCTGCTAGTCTAAATTACAGGACTTTCTGTTACACTACACTGCTATTCTGTTAGAAGACAATCTGTTACTCTACTCTATATTTTTTATACTTCTTTGTTAACTTACAAGTGATAGTCACAGCCTTCATCTGAGTGACTTTATTATTAGTTAATCATTATTATAATATCATTATTTTCGATTAACTAGTATATGTGATTTTTTTTATTAATTAGTACTAGAGTATCATTGTGAATTTCACATTTTTATTTCTTAAACTTGTTTTCAGAAACCTAAAGCCCAGCAATATTTTTGTCAAAGATTCTGGCAGTTTGTGTCTTGGTGATTTTGGCGTGTCGACTGTAATGAGTGATATGCGTACTTGCACACGTAACACAGTTGGTATGTTAATTAATCTGAAATATAAATTAAAGTGTTAATACAAAGGTAATATGAACACATACTAATAATAAGTAAGGTTACATGTACACAAAATAGTAGATAGACTGTTCTATTTTATAAATTTGCACTGCAGATGCTCTGTCTTCTGCATTAATTAATCTTTTAACAGGTACAAAACAGGAAATCAGGAAATCAATAAGGGAGATAATTAGGGCTCTCATGAGCAATTCTTTATCTCTCAAAAGCTATGAATTTTTTGTCTTTTAATTGTTCTAAAGGGGCATTTCAGTTCTTTCATGTTTCTTGCTGCTGTTTCTTGTGTTTTTGCAGGAACAACGATTTACTTCGCCCCAGAAGTGATGACTCAGGCTTTTGATGAGCATAGCGATGTTTGGTCTTTGGGTTGCATACTCTTTGAGATGACTACAACTTTCATGTATGACATGGCCAAAGTGGTTGAAAAGCTTGACCAGATAAAGAAAGATGCATACATTCTTGAAGAAATATTTGAAGAGATTTCTAAGGTAAACATTATCCTCAGTCTGGTGGAAGTTTGGGGAAAACATATGTGTCAGTTCATTTCTTTAACTAAAAAAATCAGAATCTTAATTAGTTAATGTATTCTTTTTACTCCGTCATATTAGAATAAATTTTTATGAACATCTTTTGCTTACGAAAACTCCCCCTTTCTAAAAAAAAATATTTATTTTTAACAATCAGATAAACAAAGAAATAATTATATACATTCTGTACAGCACCATTCAGATCACTGGATTAAAACTTTGCGCTTCATGCTGAAATTAAAACACCAGATACGTCCAACAGCAGAGTAAGTGACTACAATTTTCTTTCATATTAATTTTCTGTTTAGTTAGTAGTGATTTTGTTGGTTAAGGGATTTAAGCGGATATATATATTTGAATTTTAATATAAAGTAATAATTTGGTTTTAGACGAATGATTAAAAGAAGATCAGATAATATACTTTATTTGTTATTGTTTATAAGGTGGCATTCTGTCAACATTGATGGGCATAGCATATTTCCTTGTCAATACAAACAAATCATACTTAAATGCAGTCAATGGAAAGAATTTAATAATAATTTTTATTAGTTAAGAACTTGTCATGTAATGCAGGAATATTTCTTTTAGAAACTCTGATCAAAGTATATACTAGGAATTAAAAAATCTTAGCATCAATTCATGACATGCTAGTATTGCCATCTCTACCAGTTCCTTGGCCAATAATTTGTTCATTATTTACCTGACATTATGGTTTCAGGGCCCTGGTAAAAATGAGTTTTATACAAGAGTGTGTTGATGCTTGTGACAGCTCATTAATTGAAAAACGCAATCGGCAGAATGAAAGATCCTCTAAAATCAGTGAGTTGTGTGCACGAGCTCTACCTCTCAGTACATTCTTATTGGTGTGAATGTATGCTTATAGTACCTCTCTGCACATTATTTGTGTGAATGTATGCTTATGTACCTACCTAATCATACACTATTTATATTTAGAATAAGGTGTGTTTAGTTGTAGTTTTGTTATTAAATTGCATTTTACTGATATAGAAGCATATTTGTTCCTGACAGTATTGTCATGCAGAGTGAGAGTGATAAAGGGAGTTAACTGGAAATGCAATTCTGATTAGCTTCCCTGTTAAGTTTTCTGAATTGCAATGGCTCTTTCACTGTTGTTAGAACAGAACCATAGAAACAAGTAGTGATGGGAATAGGCTATATAGAACAGAACTATGGAAACAGGCAGGTAGTCTGTGGAGAAATAATATTTTATTTTTGACAAAAATTACCCTCTTAGGGTCCTTGACAAAAGATCGAGATGATGCAGACTACATCATTAGGTACATCGCTGACACTATTGATCATGAACATTGTGTAAAAGAAGGTTTGGAAGCTCTGCAGGATCTTTTTCATAAGAGCACTGCAGACATTGAAGGTCCTCCAGTCTTGGACCAGGCAAGCAAGAATCTGATCACTCTGGCCATGTGGGACAACATCGACAACCCAGACATACAGGTGGCCGGCTGTTCTCTCCTAAGTGCTCTTATTGTCAATGGTAAAAATATTTTGGTTTGTTTAAAACTTTTCAGCTTTGTTTACCTTAATGGGTAGTTTCATGTATTCTTTTTAGCCATGACAGTGCAAAAGAAAACCAGGTCACTTTACTTTCATATTTTAGAGTTTGATTTCTTTTGACATTTGTTGTGGAACATTAATTTTTAGTAGCCATTCTTATCATCACCATAATTATATAAAAGTACATTTCTGAAATATTAAAATTTAAAAAAGGTCATACTCTGAATATTTCTACTACTCTCAGAGGTAGTTAGCGAGTTTTGCCAATAAAACATTTTTTTTATAGTTTCAAACACTCCTTGAATACTATAAAGCCAATAGGTGACTAACATTTTGAATATAAAAACACAAAAATGGTCGGCAGCATGCTCTTGATAACTTTGGAAAGGTATTTTCAATTTATTCTTTGTACCTAAACAAGTTCTTTGTACCTAAACAAGTACCCCAGATCAAAAGTGTAAGTCTTGTGTCAGTCCTGTGACTTAAGTCTGTGACAGACTGTTGTTTCAGACAAAATACACTGAAACTGGTGAGATGCATTAGTGAGAAATAAAAATTAAACCAGTTAGATAGGTACCTTCACACTATATTCTTATTGGTAAAAACCAATTGCTATCTTTATAGTGAGTTCCCTGTATAAATGTCCTTTAGTTTTACTCTGTTTAAAATGTTTGTTTATTTCACAAATGTTAATTTATTTCATAAGTATTGGTCTGTTGTACAGAGAATAAATGCAATGCAAAACTGAATATGGTCAATGGGCATATGAAATTGCAAGTGTAGAAGCTTGAACAATAAAAGCAAAATTCACTTGTAATCACAATGATGTACTCTTTGGTCAGAATTGTTGGAATTTTTTACAATCACTATATGGGATACACTTGCAGCAGTGTGAATTCACCCCATATTTTTCTTTACCTCTCTCTTGTAAGCAGTGTTTTAATTTAATAAAATTAGACATTAAAACAAACTGAGATAAAATAATTCTGATTATTATTATTATTCAGTCTCTTTCCACGACTTAACTTTGACTGTCGGCTGTGATCCAAGGTCTCGGAATCTTACCAAGATTCTGGGAGATCCAAGGTTTTATGGAGGATATGGGCACTCTGAGGATACTTATGAAATAAATTGTGAAATAAACAAACATTTTAAACAATGCAAAAATAAAGAACATTATTATTATTATTAGTAGTAGTAGTAGTAGTAGTAGTAGTAGTTTAAAACAATTATAAATTTATTTGCCACTTATAGCTTTATACAAAATTGACTGTAATTTCAGAAGTGTCAAAGAAAGATATTTGATTTTTATTATAAATTTTAGTTTAGGTTGGAATGATTAATAATACATTTTCCATCAAACAATATTTTTTATTGTTACAAAGAACATTAGTTTATTTGAAATCAATGTTTTACATAACAAAATTTTACTTGCAGCTTCTCCAGATGATGTGCTCTTTACCCCTGAGGTCATCTCAGTAGTGGACAAAGCTATAAAGGTATGGTAGGTCACTAATAGTTCAATAGTTCATTTTAACATAGATACCGAGGTGTGGTAAGTCACTAATAGTTCATTTTGACCCAGAAACTAAGGTATGGTAAGTCACTAATAGTTCATTTTAGCATAGATACCAAGGTATGGTAAGTCACTAATAGTTCATTTGACATAGATACCAAGGTATGGTAAGTCACTAATAGTTCATTTTAGCATAGATACCAAGGTATGGTAAGTCACTAATAGTTCATTTGACATAGATATCGAGATATGGTAAGTCACTAATAGTTCATTTTGACCCAGAAACTAAGGTATGGTAAGTCACTAATAGTTCATTTTAGCATAGATACCAAGGTTTGGTAAGTCACTAATAATTCATTTTGACATAGATACCGAGGTATGGTAAGTCACTTATAGTTCATTTTAACATAGATACTGAGGTATTGTAAGTCACTAATAATTAATGCATTTTGACATAGATACCAATGTATGGTAAGTACTAATAGTTCATTTTAACATAGATACCGAGGTATTGTACATCAATAATAATTCATTTTGATATAGATACCAAGGTATGGTAAGTACTAATAGTTCATTTTAACATAGATACCAAGGTATGGTAAGTACTAATAGTTCATTTCTACTTAGATACCAAGGTAGCTTAATGTCTAAATGATTATATTATAAAGTTTTGAAATAAATTTCAGTTTGATTTTTAAGTGTGGAGTTTGTTATATGCAAGTATTGTATAAGTCTCCTTGAGATTGTGCCACGACTAACAAGTTAATACCAACCCAAAACACACTAATATTAATTGTACTTCTAAGATTGGGATGAAAATAAAAGTGCATTTGTTTCTTGAGAGAATAAAATGTAAATCAGTGTGACTGATGTATATTTTACATAAAACAATATTAAAAATACTTTAGAAAGTTTTATATTTTTATTGAACTACTCTTTCGAATTAGATGTAATGTGATAAATTAAAAGGTCCAAATAATTAACTTGTGCTTTTTAGCTAATGTTTTGAATAAATAATTCATAATATAGGTCTATTTTGTAATAAAAAGGAGTAATTAAACAATATACTTTAATCATAATGCTGTAGTTTTGTTCTTAGTTGCATCATTGCTTATTTCCTTGGATTCCCTGTGGAACGAAGGGCCTCAGGTGCATCATTAGTAAGCACTAAAATTTGGTTTGGTTATATGCTATCAATTAGTGTAAATTTTTAATGCATTGTTATCTAGAAATGTATAATTGAATGTACAAATCTGTTTAATTTTAATTAACAGTCTGAGAGTTTTTATCAATGTAACTTGATTGTCTCTGCAGACACATCAAGGCAATACTGCTCTCCAGCAGGTGGCAGCAGATCTGATTTTGGCTTTGTCTACAAATAGTAAGTTTCAATTTTGTTCCTTGTTTGCAAATTGTAAATTTCTTTATCAGTGCATTGTCTCTAAATACTATATTTCTGTATTAGTATTTTGTCTGCAAATAGTAGGTTTTAAATGTATGCCTTGTCTGCAAAAATACAAAGTTTCAGCACTAGTGCATTGTGTGTATATAGAAAGTTTCTGTAAAAGTGCTAGTAAGTTTCAGTATTAGTTCATATTTTTTGCAGTATAACTACGACCAAAAGTAAATCTCTCTATATGCATAGAGTAAATTTATATAAAGGGTATACCTACAGACAATAGCCATTCATGAATCACATCACACAAAAATCAGTTCACCACTATTCACATACAGTGAGCGGAGTAACACTAAATACAAGGTTCCATTCAGCCAGTTAGAAAGACTTTACGTAGTCACTCAGATATAATAAGCAGTCACAAAAACAAAAAAGGAAGCATGTAGATGAGATCTTTGTAAAGTGTTTCTGTTAACCCCTTTCTTGCTGAATATTGTTTTTAAACTTTTCTTTGCTGCACTAATTTTTTATTTATTTATTTTTTAAATATGGAATTTCACACTGTTGCTGTTGTTATTTTCTAAGTATCTCATTATCACTATTAATTTGAATCACTATCCACATCAGTTTATGAAGATATGCCTCTGCTATCCCCAGATTCGTAGTATTTATGCACTAGATAATTCATGCCTACCTACTATCATTTTGTGTTTCTAGCAAGTGACTGACATGCCTCTTATTGTCCACACATGTTTATACCAACTGTTCCAAATCCACATAGTATATACAGTTCCAATTCTATCTGTCACACAATCTATTTCAAGTTCACATCACACCAGTCATTCCAAGTTCACATGCCACACGAGTCATTCCAAGTTAACAAACCACACCAGCTATTTCCACTTTTACCCTCTGATTGCTGACAAAAATAGCTACTTTGTGGTGTTTACTTGGGGCTGATGGGGTTACAGAAGTTAAACTGCTTTGAATTTATAAAATTATAGAAGGATAATTCCTAATCTCTATCTGTGCAATAAACATTCTAAGTTGGGTTTAAAATTTCAAAATTTATATAAAGGTTTACAGTGATATTAGACTTTTTAGGATTTTAATATTTGTCAGTAAGAACAGAATTAAACGCCAGAGAGCTAATCCTGCATTTTGTTTTACAAAGAACCTGTTATAGATTTCACTGGTATGCAATACTTTCACAAGGTTCCAGCCATATTCCTAGTGTATTTGAGTGTCAGCATGAAGAGTTCTATATATTCACTAGTATGCTAATATCATCCATAATTGTTTCAAATACTTACTAGTACATTTGAGTGTCATCTATTAACAGTGCACATAAATGCTGACAAATTGGTTCACTATTCTTTGGTAGTTTGAGAAACACTGCCTACTAAGTGTTGCATCCTCTTACAGTAGCACTATAGTTTTCCATTTATTCACTGATATTTCTGAGAGCTGCTTTTACTAGAGCTAAAGTCATTTACCTGTAATTTTATTTCATGCATTTGCTGGTGTGTCTGAGAGCCACTTAGTAGTATTGCATTAATTTACTTATTGGTTTTTGTGTAATCTGTGATAATGTTATCTATACATTTTCTTTCCTAAGAGCCAATTAGTAGATTTGCATTCATTTATTAGTAAATTTTTATGTCACCCATTATAGTTTACCATTTGTTCATTAGTACATTTTTAAGGCTTAAGGTGCTCCACTTTAAGCCTAAAGTTCTGACTTGCCTTAAACACGAAATTAAATAAAATTAATAAATGCAGGTCAAGCCAGCTTGATGATTGGCCAGTTGGGAGGAATTCGTGACCTACTTACTAACATGAAAGAGAATCCAACCAGTCTAACCCTCCTCTCCACCTGCTGCACTGCTATATGGAGTCTTACCATCCAAGGTAGATAATTATAATTAGAAGTGAAACATTTGTGTTCAAATTTGAACATATACATGCAAACATGATTAGTGCTTTGGCTGGATGGTCATGTAGGGGGCACTTCTGGCTTCCACCGCTTTCGCACTTGGGGAGGGGGGTAAGGAGGGGGAGTGGGGGGAGAGGGAGGGGGGAGTGTTTTTGCTCTTTGTATCACTCTCTTTTATTGTGTTCGCAATCACGAGTTTTTTTGTAGAAAGTCTTGAATAGAAGATTCAATTTTATTTGGATGGTGAGTTATTGATTTATTGTTACTAGATCTGGCAGCCATCATAAACTTTAAAACTTACAAATAAACTTAAAAAAAAAAATAGGAAAAATGCTCAAAACAGTCCCAGATCCAGTTATGCTATAGAGATTTCTGTTTTTGCAACTCATTAAATGTCAGTTGCAAGATTAGTTTTGGTGTGAATTCTTTTTTTTTTCTTTCTTTTAGGCAATATTATTTGCCCCTGCTAGGAATTTCAGACAAGATTAAATGAATTTACAGGAGTGGATTGCTTTGTTGTTTTTAATTCTGTTGAATTAATATATCTTTTAATATTAGAACAAAGCAAACAAAATATACAGTGCAGAATAGGCTCTAGCAGTCTCTCAGAATAATTTTCTTTGTAAACAGTCACTCAGAATCATTTATGCATGCACTTGCTCAGATTAATTCTTTTTGCATGCATAACTCAGAGTAATTCTTTTTGCTTGCTGTTACTCAGAACAATTTTTGTTTGTATGCAATCACTCAGAATAATTCTTTTTGCATGCAATAACTCAGAATAATTCTTTTTGCATGCAATCACTCCATATTCCCCTCCATACACATACGCACGCACGCACGCACGCACGCACGCATGCACGCACGCACACACACCTTTTTTTCCTTTTGCACAAAGTTATTCAGAATAATTCTATTTTGCCTGCAGTCACTGAGAATATTATTCATGCAGTCAATCATAATATATTTTTTTGCATCATAGATCCCAAAATTCTCTTTTGATGTTGTTTATTAAAATAATTGACTTATACGAAATTTATATTTACACTGTTTGGTCAGAAAAACAAAAGCAAACATCCTCTCTGTTATCTCATTAGTGTTACATCATTATATATATATTTTTAATTTTTTATCGGTTTTAGCCAAGTTACAACTAATCTTAAAGAATAGTTTGAGTTATGGAAGGTTTCTTAGATCACTCTTACAACTATTTTTTTTCTTCTGGGTAATGAATGTTCATTGGACAAATGTCATAATAAATTTATTTGGAATTAATTTTAAGAAAGTCTTAATTTTATATATAATTAATAAATAGAAAAACATTTTCATTTGCTCTTCTTAATTTATTATTGCAAAACATTTAAAGATTTTAAGTATATATTAAACTATGGAAATGAAATTCTGTTATTAAGCAATTGCATAACTTGAAATTTCTAATTAAACTTTTAAAAGTTTGACAAAAAATAAACTAATGAGCAAAATAAAAAGGTCTTTGTTCATTAATTATTATAATCTTTCTTTGAGGATTATTGAAATAAACATTGAACAATTTGTATAGAAGTAAGGAACATGATGTGCTGTGCATTAAAACCATTTTACCTGATCACTGATGCATAGTTGACCTCTACCACTATAGTGTGATACGTAAAAGGGAGGTAACTAGAACTTTAAGAACATGACCTTGAACTGAGTGGATGTCAGAGACTGAATGATTGAAGTGTCATTGATTTGCTCTGCTTTTGGATACAGATAAACATTTATGCATTGAGACACAATGTAGCTTAGGAAACACATTTCTGCTTCCACTGTGTGTGTGTACAGCTGAGATAGAAGAAGTTAAAAATGTTAATAATTCAAGCTTTATTACAATTATACACTGAGAGCTAATAGAGAAGTAGCATGTTTTGTGTATCATACTGTGTGACTAATTATATTGCACATTAGCCTAACATTTAAGTCACTCTATATGACTAATTAAATAATCATTAGCCTAGCACTTAAGTCGCTATGTGACTAATTCAGTACACATATGCCTACCACCTAATTCAACTGTATGACTAATTAAATACAGGACTGTTATTCTAACATTTAATTATTACTTGTTCATGCATTATAACTATACAGTAAACCTGCAAATTTGTGTATAGTTGATTCACAAGATTTGTTTCCTTGATGTCTGGGGTTGACAACTGAAATTCTTTTGTGTTGTGCCAGAGAAAAATGCTGAGATAGCTGCAGAAGAGAAAGCCATTAAAGAAGTGCTTACTGCTCTGCAAAACCATATCAGTTCACCAGAGATTGTGGAGGCAGCTTCTGCAGCTATGATCTCTCTTTGTTTAGATGGTAAGCCTATGATCTCCTTTGTTTAAATGGTAAGCTATGATCTCCTTTGTTTAGATGGTAAGCTATGATCTCCTTTGTTTAGATGGTAAGCCTATGACCTCCTTTGTTTAAATGGTAAGTCTATGCCCCTCCCCAAACTTTGTTTAGTTGGCAAGTTTGTGGTCTTTCTTTGTTTAGAGCTAGGTCAGTGATTTCCCTTTGTTTAGATGATATTTATGTATTATTTTTGTTCATAAACAATCTTTTAATATTCCACAATCTCTTAGAGGAGACTTAAAACAGGAATTAATGCTTTCTAGAGATTTTTGCTTATTTTTTCCCCACTTTATTAACTATGGGATGTAAATGGAAATGTCAGCTATATTATATTATATAATGGTGATTTTCATTTGTTTAAAATAGGGATTACGTTTTTATACAATTTGAATTGAATTAAAGGTGAAAATTATTAATAATATAATTTATTTAATTACTGAATATTTTAATAGTAATTTGTAGTTTTAAGAATGAATTACATTTGAGTACTGTGCATTGAAGAGATAATGTTTATTTCTCTCTCTCATATATATATATATATATATATATCAGTAAAAGTACCAAAATGATTTTTAAGAACATAAAATAGCTAACTTCTAATTCTTTCTAATGGCAGACCGGTGTTTTGAGATTGTGAACACGATGGATGGTGTTGGCAGTCTCGTCTTGGCAATGAATGAGCACATAAAGAACGCCAAAATCATTAAGAATATCTGCGTGGTGCTGGCAACACTTGTTGAACCCAATGGTCAGTGTTATGGTTACAGAGTGGAATAAATATGAGGAATGTATGAATCCTGTAAACATTGGTTAACTCCCAAAGTAGCTCCGAGGTCCAGATATTGCAATACTTGTAAGAAAAGTATGCATGCTGCTTGTCAAATCCCAAAGTTAGTGCCAAGGTCAGAGATTGCAATACTTGTAAGAAATGTATGCATGTTGCTGACACTTGTCAAAACCCACAGTTAGTTTTCAGGTCAGAGATTGTACTACTGATTAGGAAAGCATTTGCAGTGCTAATTAACATTTGCCATGACCAAAAGATCAAAGACTGATATGATTATGAAGACTGCTTGTCTGATTCTAACATCATACCACGTTATGCTTATGTAGTTTTGATATTATGTAGGGTTATGCTTATGTGGTTTTGATATTTTGTAAGATTATGCTTATGTGGATTTTATGTTATGTAGGGTTATGCTTGTGTGGTTTTGGTATTATGTAGGGTTATGTTTATGTGGTTTTGGTATATGTAGGGTTATGTTTATGCGGTTTGGTATATGTAGGGTTATGTGTATGTGGTTTGATATTATGTAGGGTTATGCTTGCATGATTATATGTAAGATAATTTGTATGGTTTTGACATCATGCATATTTATGCTTGTCTGTTTTTGACATTTGGAATTGTATTTGTGTAATTTTAATTTTCACCTGGATTATATTTGCATGATTCTAACATCAAAATGGCTTAAATTATTTCTTTCTGCTCATTAGAGTCTACAGACAGACTATAACTGATAGAATTTTGGTTCATTATTAATCACAAATTTAATTTGCAGAGGAGTGTGCCTTTAGAGTGTTAGCCAGTGACAATCTTGATGACAAGAACCCTACAGGCCTACCCATTCTGATTAAGGCATACGAGTTGCACCGCGACAATGCTGAGGTTGTGGAGGCTATTGTCACTGTCATCCAGGAGTTCTGTGAATACGGTACAAGATCATTTATAACAAGTTTCACATTTAATGAAAAAGAAAAGGCTTGACATACACTGTGTTGAGTTATTGATAGAAGTTTTGTCGATCTTTACTTTTTTGTTTGTTTTAATATTGTGGAATACAGTTGTGAAAAATGCAAGTGAAATAAATGTTAAGACTGCTAAAAATTTTCAGGTCTTCACTTTTCTGCAGTGATGCTGTTAGGTGAATCAGAGAATTTTCTATGACTAGGTGATTTATAGGATTTACTATTTCTAGGTTATTCACAGAATTTAGTACTGCTAGTTGATTCACAGACTTTAGTACTGCTAATTCACAAAATTTAGTACATGTACTACTAGATGATTCAAAGAATTTAATTCTGTTAGAAGCTTCATAGAATTAGTACCAACCAAAGAATTTAGTTCTATTTGGAAATTCACAGAATTTGCTACTATTAGGTGATTAATAGAATTTAGTAATATTAGGTGATTCACAGATTTAGTGCTATTAGGTGATTCACAGAATCTAGTACTACTAGGTGATTCACAGAATTTAATGCTGCTTGGTGATTCACAGAATGTAATTCTACACAGTTTATAATTTATATTAAAGTTGAACTATAACAATATAAGAACTTAATTAATTGGCTAATATTTTACAGGGAAGTAGTTGAACTATAATGATATAAGAACTTAATTGGCTAAAATTTTACAGGTAAGTAGTTGAACTATAACGATATAAGAACTTAATTAATTGGCTAAAATGTTACAGGCAAATAGTTGAACTTCCATGAGTTTGATTTGCAATAGAAGTGGAGTTAAAAGTGTCTAATGTGAAGGCTGAACTATTTAAGTAATTTTAGATTCATTTTTATTAGAGTTTAAAATATAAATTAAAAACTGTAAATTGTCCATGATTATTTGGCTAAAATATTACAATAAATGTTAGATTTAAACTTTGCTTACAGAACACACCCCTGGGTTATTAGTTGTCCATGGTGACTTGGGTCAAATACTAGTTAGAGAATAAACTATCATTGTTAATTTTATTAATTTCTTTTATTGTCAAAAGCATAATTTATATTTCAGAAAATGTTTGTTCCAAATATTCATGAAAGGATGTGCTGTATCACTCTGCTGCTGTCCTAAAAATGGGACAAAAGAGTCTGTTATTAAGTTAGATTTAGACCGGACCAATACAGCTAATGAATTTTAAAAATATGTATAGTATGGCACAAGATTTTACATGCAGAATCCATGAAACAATGCATACTTTATTTTATTATTATTGAAGGAACTTGCTTGTGAAAATAAATTTAATCAACTGGTAATAGATGTAGTTTTGTTGAGTTATTCAATGAGTAAAGGGGTTTACACATTTTATTGAGTCCAGCATAAATAAACTTTGTACATATGCTACTTTTATTGCTCGTTTTGAAAAGCACTAACAGCTCTTATTGCCTGACATGAGGTCCTTCAGCTATTAAGAAAATTAATTATCACTAACTATACTATCATCTGTTCTGCATGTATATTCTAGCTATAAATTTTATTTATAAGTCCATGACTCTAGTCATTTATTAATGATAAAAGTTTACCTTCAGTTAAATGACACTCAGATAACTGTGACTCTATTGTAACTGAAGAAACAAATCCAATCTTTGAAAGAAAATACACACAACCAATTTTGATTGTAGATGAAATCTGCTTGGATATGAACAGCTACAATATGTGCAAGTACTTGAAAGAGATACGTGCAAAGTATAATCAGAATCAGGTGAGGTGTAGCCACCAGGCATTTGCTGGCCCAGATGTGTGCTCCATTTTTATCTGCTTTGTCTTGGTGTGAATATCTGTATTAAGCTTCTTTCACACTCTCTTTGCTAACCCACTTCTCTGAGTAGGATTTGTTTGTATATCTCTACAGGAAGAATTTTATTTGTATCTCTACAGGAATGAAGAATGTATCTGACAAGCAAGCTGAATGCTTATCAATAAAGAGGGGTCTAAGAAAGTTATATTTATATGTAAATTCAATTATCTGATCACAGGTGTTATGTATTAGACCAGTGCTAAGATCTTTTTATATATGCATAATAGTTTTGTTAAAAAGAAAATTAAAAATAAGCGTGAGCATATATAGGAAATCAGAAAAAGTACATATGAACTTGGCCTAGTTGATAATACAGGAGCACAAAAACTGATTATGTTTTCGTTGCACAATGATTTACCCAAACATTTTTGGTGGTGGTGGTTAGATAACTTTAATCTTGAACTAGGTCTACAAGGAATTATCTGTATGATTACTTGCTGGTTGTCTTTTCTATTTCAAAATGTAATGGTCATTTGAGCTTTGTGGCAGTCAAATGGTTGTGAAATCTTGCTTTAGCTGTTTTTAATTTTCTAAGAAATATTTTGATCTTTGTGTGCAATGAATTCTTAGTCTGACATTTTAAAAATTTTGTTTCTCACCTTTGGTGATAATAATGGTTTAAATTAACCATCACAGCTTTAGTGATAATAATGGTTTAAATTAACCTTCACAGCTTTGGTGATAATAATGATTTAAATTAACCTAACTATTTTTTCTTTTCTTTTTGCTTCTTAGTTTTGTACTTTTTTCCTTAGGGATGTATACCAATTATGCATTTTTCTGACTGTTTTATTTCATAGCAGCACATAATCTGTAAACTGTTTTTTTTCAATAAAACTTCTAAATTTGTAACACTATACAGGACACAAGGCAATAAATGGACAAAAAAATCCTTTTAGAAAAACAATGAGAATTAAGTTTCCAGGTGACACTTCTCATTTATTTTCACTAGCTTTCTTTAAAGAAATGTTTGCACAAATGTAACTAAAGTTGTCTTTCCTTCTCTCAAGTAACCCTAACCTGTCCTTGAAGTAGACCAGAATGCTTTAAACCCTTCACACTCAATTCACTTTTCTAACTTTTGCAAAACTTTATATTTGCTTTGCATGAAAGCTTGTCTCTATCTTTGCTGTTTTGCTCTGCATCTATTAGACGACGCAATCACTGTGATGCGCATTATCAACTTTGGCAAAGTTTTAACTGAGGTGCAGAAACGCTACAAACATAATTTGGTAAGATTAAAAATAAAAAATAATTCTAATGAAAATTTTAATAATTTATTCTTTTGTTGCTATGGTTTCAGATAAAGTGACACACACACACACACACACATACAACTCTGCATGAGAGTTTCCAAGTTAAATCACATTTTACTATTCTATCTTGGAAATATGTCAGTAAAGATGAATAAAGTTAAGTTTATCGAATGTCTGTTGTGTGAGATCAAATTTCTATAAAGTTAATTATTTATAATGTTAAAGTTACTTTATTTTCATTTTTGTTTAAAGTTCAGACGAGAAATTAATTTCTCAGAAGTATTTTAACAGCACCTATCTATTCAATTGTGAGAGTGGGTTTACTCTTATATGTATGTATGTTTTAATTTTAAGCTTCTTATTAAAGTTTTTAATTAGTGCTGGTTTATATATTTATAAATGTTAACAACACTTAACAGAGAAAAGTTTATACATGCAAGAAATGAATTTTCTTACAATAAAATGATAAATAGATAAAATAATACACTGAATATAATAGCATTTCCAGCAATGTATTTGCATGAAACCATTGTAGTTTACCATTACATTTATCATTGTTAAAGCATTAAATTCCATTGTCATATTTGTAATTACATGTATATAAATTAAATTTTACATTTTGTACTTTGTCCTTTAGAAAGAATATTTAAATTCACTTAATGTTTGCTGCATGGAATATTAAGATGTTCAATAATGGACCATACTTGGTTTTAAATATATAATATTGTTAATGCATGTATTTCTGTTTTATATATTTATTTTTCTAAATGTTACTACATAATGATTTTTGAGTTGTATTAGTCAAGAGAACTCTTTAAAATATTAACCTCTTCTTGCATGTGGCTGTATTGTGACGTTCATAAAATTTAATAGTAGGATAATAGATAATGGTCATTAAGAACTGATTATTATGTTGAATTCCTTGGTTATGATTTTGTTTCGTTAATTTTGTTGCATTATTCTCTTCTAGTTTTGAGAAGACAGAGTTTTTGCTTTACAAATATTGATATGTCCTAGGGATTGGAGTTAAACACCAAAATATCTCAGTATGGAAACAATGTAGATTAATGTATTAACAATAGTTTTAGTTACAAGTCTTTTGAAGAAAGGCAGTAGTTTATCATATGCTCCATTATTAAGCACAAGTTACCAGTTAAGAAATTATAAAATCTTATAAAATATAAGTATTACCCAAAAAAAGATTTATATAAAAGTACATGTAAATATATTTCTTTTGCTTTTTCATTATCTTGGATGAATTATATGATTAAGAAATGTTCTTTATACAATGATGTCTATGGCAGAAAATCATGGAGCCGTGTGAGAGGGCTATCCAGAAGTTGGGCCCCTTTGCTCCCACTGATCCATTACGAAGAATCAGTGTGCCAGTCAAGTAGGTGGGGCAAGCTGCAGCAAGATGTGTGCAGATGCTCTAACCCCTAAATCAAGTGTTTGCACATATTGATAAATTTATGACTGATTACAAGCCCGATATCTATTGCATCTGCAGATTAATTAAAATAAGTACTTCATTATTTAACAAATCTATATCAGCATGTTAATTTTAGTCTGCAATAATCATCACGTTTCAGTATTAACATAGTTTATGCATTCTCCCCCTTCCCCTCCCAAGGGAAAAAATACCCACAATCTCTCGTTTATATAAAATAACATGAGGGTATACAAGAAGTACTGTATGTTGATGACAATGAACAATTTATTTCTGAAACATCTACTAATACTGAATGACATCATAGGTAAAATATTATTAGACCCTTTGACACTTGTTATTATCATTAGGCATATTAAATTTTTCAGTGTCCCATATAAACTGTATTCCTTCATCAAACTTTATACCGCAGCATAGGATGGCAATCATATTCATGAAGACTGCTGCCTACTTTGATTAGTACTGAATCGCTTTCTTAATTTTTGATTATTCTCTTAGAGGTTTTGTTGGTCAGTCACATGTTTTGATATAAAAACAATGAACAGTTGAAATAATCTGTTGCCAAAGTCTGGAATTTGAAAGCACTGTGTTTAGTTCTTTTCTTGTGAGGTGACTGGTATTAAAAAGCATCAGTACAATAACCTTTGTCATACAAGTTCTAAAAGTGCAATATCTGTTATTGCACTTTCATTTTTGTTGTTGAGAAAATACAGGAATCTTTGAATTCACAAAGAGGAACACTTTCCATCACATTCAGCAATTAGAGATAACAGTTTCCTTGACATGTAACAAGCAGAGATAACATTTTCTTAGATATTAAATTAAATAATAACCTGTTGGTCAATTGCCATTTTAAACGTAATTCTGCTTATTTTCTTAATGAATTGATAATTTTTAACTCTCCCTCTGTACAGTGTATTGAGGCATCATTTATAGTTTTTCCACTTGTATACATTGTTTTGGACAATTTCTGTGATATACTCCTGTACGATGTTGCACAATTAAAAAAAATATTATTATTAAACCTTAAAATTTCTTCACGTCACTTGCAAACAGTATTATTATGCAAATGGCAATAAGTAGATCTATGTACAGATAAGAATATATAATTTGTATAAATTATTTACAACAATGGGTCACTAACTATTTTAATTTATGACCCATCTAAAGTAAGTTCATGTGGACTCCCTCCCATTCTTATTATAATGAAAATCCTGTGATTAAAACTATTTATTTTGCTAGATTTTTTTCACATAATACAACAACAGTGCACCTGAATACACCGATCTGATTAAATTTAGATGTGAAAATTAAGTTTGTTACTTTACTGATAATGTATAAACAGCTCCTGATGAATGTTCTTATATGATTTTATTCAGATACAATAAGTTAAGTTTGTAACTTATTTTACTGTGCTTTAAAAATGCTATCATTAATATTGTTTCTTGTTAACTATAAAATATAACATTTAAAAGAAAAGTCTCATTAAAAAAACAAACAAAACAATTTGCCCATTTAAAACACTCTTGCATTAA
This sequence comes from Sinotaia quadrata, assembly GCA_028829895.1. Classification (NCBI taxonomy): domain Eukaryota; kingdom Metazoa; phylum Mollusca; class Gastropoda; order Architaenioglossa; family Viviparidae; genus Sinotaia; species Sinotaia quadrata. The sequence continues at coordinate 133,143,865 of CM054180.1, read as the reverse complement.
GACAAGATCATATGGAAAATTACAAAAGAGTTTTTAAAAAAAAAAATACTTTACAATTTCTGTTTATATTAATCCTAAGTATGTAATCATTAAGAAATATTGCTTTTAAATTTTATGACATGAAACAACAAACTAATGGTTATCAAAATATAAATAATGTGATAAAAAATAGAAGATACAGTAATTTAGCTTTAGCTTATGCATATCATGAAAAAATAATGCTTGAGTTTTAGTTTTTTAAAAGAAAATACACTTTTTTGCATATGGATTTCAGGGCCATATATCACTGACTGCTTTTGTGATTTTATAGCAGATAGTGAAATATTTTGCACGATGAAATGATAAACCTTTATAACAGCATTAGAGTGATATAAAAGTTGTATTATATAGTGAAGTGTCTTCATATAAGCATCAAATTTTAAATGGACGTTTATTTCTTTATGCAATGAAATTCTGAAATAGTTTGATTGATTTGCTACCAAACTTTAAGCAAAAATGCACCTGTCTTATTATACTAGTTATTTATACCTTCATAGGTGGGTCAAGTTATGTTTCTGAATATTCTCTATTCATGCCTTTGTTTTAATTTTTAATAAATTGTGTTTTGAAGTTTTGTGAAGTTGTGTGCTTGCTGTATGTCTCCTAACATTTGTAAAGTAACACTCAAAGAGTGATTGACAGATGACCAAGAAAATGAGACGGGCAAAAAAAGACATATTCAATGTGTGATTTATAAACTATTTAAAAAAGAATTTGTTTATGTTTTACTCTCCAAGAATTACAAGCATTATTTTAAAGTCATAACGGCCAACAAAAATATTCCCAGTATATCTTCAACATAGCTATGAAAGTGCACATTATAATCAACCTGATTTTAGCATGTGGAAAACGTTCAAGTGTTAAACTTTCAATATCTTATAAAGTTACAGCCCCAAATGTATTGCTCTTCTCTGTGCCTTCAAGTATGCATAAACAAACATTAAACACCACACATTTTAAATTTAGTTTAAAATTAGACAAATGCATTCAGTACATTACTTGATAACACTCACCACAAATGTAATACATAAATGCAATAAATAAGATGCACTGAAGTGCATTGTACCATAAATCCTAATTAAAATCTAGCACATATTGTTAACCTTTGGAAAGCAGTAAAAAGATTAGTACCAGTCATGCTAACAGCAACTTAGCAGTGCCTATGAACACAACCGAATTTTGACACGTCTGCAATTCCTCTTGCCACTGTACGAGGATGATAATTATGAATTTCAGATATGAGTTTTCAATATCAGTGAATAAGTCTGTGAAACATTATTCAGTCTTTGCTTCTTAGGCTTTGATTAATGGCATTATTATTGTCCTTTCTTCCATTTTTAAATATTTCAAGAACTCTGTTTCTTTCTCATAACAAACATATATGCATCATCCAAAGTGAATATTATTTGTACACTGATGAGTAGTACTCATCTTCGAGTTCAAACAGATCTGCGGCCATCTCATCCCGCAGTGACATGAGCTTGAGGTCAATGGCACTCTGCATGTCTTTGTAAAGGTGCATGTTGCAGGTGATTGACTCATTCACTGATGGGAAGTCATTAAGGATGAGAAACTGCTTCAGGTCAGCTACTAGCTTCATCAGAGATTCACCTGCACGGACCTAGAAATAAATAAGAGCATCAATTATGAAGAAATTCAAGCTTGAAGCCAGACCTCAACATTTAACTGAAACTAGCAATTACATCTGTAACTTTCAAGAAGGAACATATTAAACTGAAGCAAAGAGACTGACAGAAAGATAGTTTGAGGTAGAAAGCAAAGTTTAGATTAATATAATTAAACTGAAGAGGTGAATACAAAAATTCAAAAGTTTCAAAAAGAAATTCAAAAGCTTCAGGTAAGACTAATATGGCATAAACTCAAAGTCTTATAAGAATTTAAAAAAACTTTTGTTACAAACTAGGAACTTTATGAATTTAATGGGCATTTTTTATGTGCAGTGGCTTAGATGGCTTAGATATGAAAGGATAGGTGAAAAATGTTAGCGCAAGCTCTGGTAAAAAATTCTAATTACAAAAGCAAATAAAAAACTCAAGAGCAAACAACCATTCCATATTAAGTACATGTGCTGGAAGAAACGATAGCAACAAATCAGTCATGGTACAGAGCATGCACCCACCTACATATGGTAGTCAATATTTCTTTCCATTGCTTTATGTTCCTGAAATTTGTTATTATATGTTCTCTGATGTACAACAATTTACAGGTGAGTTATGAATTGTGTATTATTAATATTTTTTCATATTTGAAACAAAATTTAGTCAAAATTAATTTTTAGGTTTTCTATGGACATATTAAAAAAAAAAATCAATTTATTCTTTTATATATATATTTACATTTTTCAACGTGAATGCATAGCCTTTTATTAGCATATACTTTGATGCAAACAAAACTAATTTCCAAATTTTATAAAGCTTAAAAAAAATCATTCATAATTTTTAACACATTTTCAATTAGGGCAATTTTATGCATACATAAAAATTCAACGATATTCTGAAACTAATAACTTACCTTCTTTTTGTATATATACAAAATTCTTTGAGACATCGTACATAGTGAATTTTGTGAACTTACAATGCCATGTCCACATGGGCTCCAAAAAAAATAGCATTTAATTTTACCTCAACTTACCTTTGAATGCATATCTGTATTCAATTGCCATATTGAGTAAACTGGTGAATCAAATACCAGTCCCTGAAACACTCAAGTGATATCCCAAGGTCTTTGTTCTACTGAAAGGTGTTGTGATCTTCACTATGAAAGCATTATCCTGCAGTTACCCTTGTTTGTTCAGAGAGGTGTACAGATAGACTTTTGTCGCAAAACTCTATTTCAGTCACCTAAAAACTGAAGAACTTCATTGAAAGAAAACCCCACACCCAAACAAATAACTTTTGATGTTGGTTTCTTGCATTTCATCTATTCTTCACTATTATAGTCTAAGCCACTTATTCAAATGGCTTACTGACAGTATCCTACTGTAATGCAATTTCTAAAGGGAATTATAGATTTTATTTTTACATTTAAAAATGCTGAGAAAAATATTTTCATATGCAAGAATTTTGAACATGTATATTAACTATTGGGCTTTAAAATAAACTTGCTATTCTGTGAAATTATTCAACAACAATTACATGCAACCAACACAGAAATATACAATAATACATACAATATTGGAAGCTCGAACTTGCATCTCATAGTGATCTTGTTCGGTCTGTGTTGCCCTTAGCAACTGTCCATCTTCTTCTACCTGTAATACATTTGCAATTCTCTTTATAGACATAGTGACATCAAATTTGGTTTGCATTCCAGCATTTATGCCTTTCTGTCCATGAGATGGTCTTTAAGGTAGAACTGGAGCAGGACTAGTGCAAAATATTTTTCTCTATTACTGTATTAGTTAGAATATTTTTGAAAAAATGATATTCAACACTTTGCACTAATTGGTAAAGTTTACCAAGTAAAGATAAAATTAGAAAAGAATTTACACTTTGCTAAAAGAACAAAAGGCATATTAAAATCTTGTTTGTAAGGGGATGAAATTACTGAAAATGATTGTTAATATTTATTTTTAAAAATATGAAAACTTAATTAAAAGGAACAGTCATCTTAATTTAAATGTTTTGAGGATTAATTTGTTACAGCAAGACTCAATAGGCTGAACTAGTTGCTTTGTTTGGTAGGTATGTGCTAATACTGTTTTATGCGACTATATATGCAGTACCTCTTGTAGCTTTGATATGTGTTCAACAAATAAAATTTGTTATGGAAAAATTAACAACACTGGCACTGCCTCTATAACTCTGAAAAGCATGCATGTATGCACACAAACACATGCACACAAACATACCCTAGCTAGTTTGATAATTTCAGTGAAATTCTCAAACATGGCCTTGACATTGTTCTTTAGTCGCATAGTGTAATCACGGAGCTGTGCCTCTTTACTTTGTGGGAGAGCTCGCTGAGCCTGCTGGGACATGGTTCATCAAAATGCTTTTGTTGCTGCACCTTCACATTTGTCCAGATTTCAATTGCTTACATCCAAGTTACATTCATAAGCACTTTTTCACTGGCCTGGAGACTTCTCCCTCTGAAATAAAAATGATTCATTTACATCATTAGACAGATTTACTAACAGTAACAATTTAAAATTTACTTTAGAGCAACAATTTTATTTTCTATTATAAAGAAAAACTAGGCATTCTTCATAGTATATGCCCTCAAATACAAACCAACTTCTTCATTTGCCGATTTGGTGTTCAACCAAAGCAACAACAATCTGTTCCAATGAAAATTTATGTTCCTGATAAGAATTACTATTATAATAATTTAATCATTGATTAAAATGTGATTCAGGAATAAATAAAATATACAATAACATTATTCAAGAGTGTGAAAAAAATATACCACTATCACAAGTATTCACAACAACAAAAGAAAGTACTGCTGTCCCTTAGAGACCATTTGCAATCTACATTTTTGGGTAAAGGATCCAACCTTATTTCAATATTCTTAACCATTTAAACGAAAACGTTTTTGACCCTGTGACATGTAATACTATTTTTAATCTTTTCTTTAAAAATCTTTAGGTCTCACTCTTTATAATAAAGTAATACTATTACTACTTCCATTGCACTATTTCTTTCTTTTGGAAGCTACTACCATTGCTGAAAGTATTTGCTGCAGTTTACCTTACAGAAGTAATCAGTGTGATGCAAATATATATATATATATATATATATAATCAAAGACTTTTTTTTTTTTAAAGTAAAGAATGTCTGTTGTTTCGTTAAAATTTATAAAGTAAAATTCTAAATACATGTACATGTACATCGAGACTAACACTACAGTAAGGATTCATTTAATATAATATTATTGTGCTTGTCGAACAATTACTGTGATAAATATATTTAAAAAAGAGCAAAACTCGAAAGTCCTCTTTTTAGACTTTGTATTAAATATAAAAATTAAAATAATCCATGTTGCCTATGCAATTAGATTTGCTCTTAGTCTTAGCACTAAGAAAAATTAGTTCTGATTCATTCAATGCGAGTGTCTCGTAAGACCAAACAGCTCTGTACACGATTATCGTATTTTACTTTAGGAGAAGGCTTCGAAGATTTTTTTCTCTGTTTCGTTTTTTGAATAAGAAAACAAAACTTAGGATTAGCTGCTAAATAAAAATCGAAAGTAAATCCATACACCATGTTTTTATTTAGAGTTATCTTTGCACTAACTTTTCTTTTATGTAATTTTGTTTCTGCTATTATTTAATTACAGTAAAAATAGCGTCGATGAACAGTTTCCATGTACAAACTACAATATAACTCATTCCTTCGATATGATGTATACAGACCCCCTTGTTAATTTTTAAACACGACGGTCGTGTACGGAGCTGTTGGATGACTAGGACAGTATAGGGCTTGCATTCAATAATAAAGCAAATAGCAGGTAGCTTTTATAGAATGAACCCTGCTAGTTTCGACCTTAAGCAAAGATATCGTAGTAACCTTAAAGAAATAAAAATATTAACTTTTTCACCAATCATCAAATTCCTGCTTATTTTACAATTATTAATAAATAATTATTTTATGTAAAGTGTCCTATCACATAAGCGACCGATTTACCGCCATAACAGGAAGTAGTTATTTTAAACTCGCGAGACTTAACCCTTTTCCGCTCTCTTTCCACGATCCAATATGGTGGGTTTGAGAACACTTTATTTTGTTGAGAGTATCATGCATGTTTATGGCAATCCTTGTCTATTGGGATATATTTTTCATTGTATTCAACTAGTTTACTTTTATTAATTTTCCATGTACTTTTATTTATTAGCGATTTTAGTCACCAATAGTTGTTTTTATGCCAAGAACTGTTAGGTGTGGACATAAAGTAAGAACATGGTGAAATTATACGTTCATGTGATTGATAACGAATTGTTAGTGATTATATTTCAGTATATATTGAAATTAGTGATATTTTACTAGTTTTTATCATCCAAATCTTAACATTTATTGAAAGCAATGTATGCATCGACTGGCATTGTACGTTGTGAGCTCAGAAGAATCAAAATCAAATATAAGCGTCATAGTACATACTAATTGAATTAGTAATTCAATTGTAATCCAATAATTTGGCAAAGCACACTATGTATTCTAATGGGCCACTTCCGTGGAACTTTTGTAATAATTACGTTGTTTTTGGCGATTGTTATATCTGCTTCAGGCAGTTTTATTTAAATTAGGCCTACATGTATCTGGTCTAGAATACTCCACACGGATTAAGACAAACATTTCAGGTAAATCAATATCATCACTTTAATATACAATTACAAGTGAACTCTGGTGTTTATTTAAATTTCGTTACCAGCCGAAGCCTAAGAAGGGGAAAAAGAAGGTGGCTGCGGCCCCATCCATTACCAAGAAGGTTGAACCTAAACGAGTTACAAATCCCCTGTTTGAAAAGCGGCCGAAAAATTTTGGCATTGGTAAACTGTTTTTCTTATTATCTATTTGATCTGTCATTAGGCCTATATGTTTGTTGCTTTAACAACATATATTAATTATGTTACATCCACAGTCGTTTAAAAGACTAGAAAGGTTTGAAAATATAATTATAATGGTTTTACTTGAAAAATAACAAAAAGGCATTAAATGTTAACATTTGTTTTGAGTGACTTCATTTAAGATTATGTTAATATGTGGCAATTAACTAGACTACATGGTCATTTAACTTGAAAATAGTTTAAATTCTTGTCACATTTTTGTTTTTCACTTAGCTCATTTGCTAGGAGCTGCAGCTTGTCTGGTAATGAAATCTAATGTTGCACACATTTCTTGATTTATTATAGGTCAAGACATCCAGCCTAAGCGTGACTTGTCTAGATTTGTGAGATGGCCAAAATATATCAGACTTCAGCGTCAAAAAGCTATTCTGTATCAGAGACTCAAAGTGCCCCCTCCCATTAACCAGTTCACTATGGCTGCTGATAGGCAAACTGGTGAGTGGATATAAACTTAGTACACATCCATGTATACAAGATTTATTTTATAAAGTGCATCATATTAATTCACTTGTTGCTTTTGCATTTTAAAGTAAGAAATTTTATATTTTCACCATTTTTATTGTGAATATTGCATTTCTCTGTTTATAATTTAAGGTAAACAATAATTATAATAACAAACATTTCATGTATATCTCTCCCTATTTCTTTTTTACAAACTAATGTTAAATTAACATATCCAACATTTGTTATTCCATTTGGCTGTGAAACAGTCCTTTGACCTTCAAGATACCCAAGTTCTCAAATCCGAAAATGTTCACCTAATATGTTGGCTGGACTTTCCACTATTTGTATTTATTTATCAATCTGTTACTGGAAAGTAAACAGTATCCATTGTGACTGGATTGTTGCGCTTTTTTAAAATTAGATACATATTGTAAAGTTGAAAATTCACTTATGCTGTTGAACAGTCATTCGGGATTGTCAATTGCCTCTTATTTTTTGATGAAGTTAGAAAAGATCCAAAGCCTCCATTATCTTATCCTTTCCATACTTGACTGTTCCTCATCATAAGGCTGCTTGTTTCTCTGTGGGATAATTTAACCCATTTAGTGGCAGGTGGAAATGCATCAGCTGATGCCACTGTGTCAGGCTATTTTGATGCTTACCGCTTACACTTTACCATGTTTGATCCCAAACAACTTTTCTCTTGGCAAAACTCACCTGTTGAATGCACCACATATTCATATTTTAGAAGAAAAATTAGCATCCAACATTATGATTGGATGATGTAAGCAATGATGAGAACAGATTTCATATGAAGATTCTATGAAGTAATCCAATCTACCACCTAGATCTCTGAGCTTACTTTTTAAATGTCCATACCTGATTTTTGTGTTGTTAAATTAAATTGGTCCCAAATTCATCCAAATGCTTTTACTATTAACCCTTGACTGTCAGGCGAAATTGCATAATCCGATGCCATGTCGTGCTATTTTGATCCTTACCGATAATTGAATGGGTCAGTGTACTAAAAAATGAAAAGTGACTAATCAATGGATTTCAAAAATTAGAATTACTACCTACTTTACTATAGACATACTAAGAAATTTAAAAAGTGTTATTTAAAATTTATTTCAAAGAGATAATAAAAAGTTTTCTTATCTTTTTGTTGAACTAGTGAATTTGGTCTTTTTTTAATTTTTAAAACAAGTCTACTAAAAAATTAAAAGCGAGTATATTGGAAAAAGATTTTCAAAGTATTATAGACATACTACATATTTTTAATAGTATTATTTTTAATTTATTTCAAATAGTAATAAAAAGTATTCTTATCTTTTTGTTGAACTTGCAAACGTTTTCATTGGTTTTTTTTTTAACAAGTCTACTAAAAAATGAAAAGCGAATATAATTCCATAAGATTTACAAAATAAAATTAGACGAACTAAGGAATTTTAAAAGTATTTATATAAATTTATTTTGAATTCAGAAACAAAGGAATAATAAAAAATTTTCTTTTTGTTCAACTAGTGAATTTGGGCATCATTTTTTTTTTTAACATGTCTACTAAAAAATTAAAAGCGAGTATATTGGACCAGGAATTGCTACTTGGGGCCATAATGGACTTAAAACATATATCCTGCTTTTGATTTTTTTTTCAGGTCATGACCTACTAAAATTAATTATATTATGTTCATGTAATGTGATTGCAGATCCATTTGTTCTTGTTAGGACATTCAACACTTGATAAATGTTCTTGAACTGGAATATGTAATTAGTTCATGTGCCCAAACAGCACATATTGGGAAAGAAGGTGTTTAATTTAAATGGATCATCAAAATTTATTTGTGAATTTAAAGCTCTTAATATTTAAACAATCACAATTTTATCTTAATGGATGTACATATTCACTTAGATTATGTTCGTCGGTTAATCATTATGTATAGCAAGTTTATGAAAATGTCTCAGTTATAAAACGTAATTGCAAACACCTCTAATAGTTTTGTATCAGAATAAAGAACAAAACAATCGAAGCTAAGGCTTTTGCGCTTATGTTGGTAAATATCTTTAGTATTTGAAACAAATCTGCTTTGATTTCATAAAATACACCTATTTTAAATGTATTAAAAAAATGTATCTTAAGAATATTAACTAATTAAATTGATAATTTATATAAAATCTGATTATATTATCCACTTTATTTTTGATATTTCTACAACTCAAGGTTATGAGGTGGAGTCCTTAGCAAACTGTTTTGTACTTGAAGCAAGGAAGTTAGACATAGCTATCTATTACAATTGAATTTTCTTGTAGGTTAATTGAATCTTTTTCAAGATTCCAGTGTTGATTCCTGTAGTAGACATCTTTAACAGTAGTATCATTCCCAGATGGCTTTCTTCCTGCATTATTATAAGAAATTATTTGAAAAGTAATTTTAACTGTTGATTGATATAAAATTACTGTTTATAAATATCTGATCACTTGAACATATGTAAAATTGAAAATCTAGCATGTAAATTTGACTCTTAAAGATGTGTATCAGAAAACTATTATTATGCATAACTTTTATTAGCCACTCAGATTTTCCGACTGCTGGACAAATATCGCCCAGAAGATAAGCAGGCTAAAAAAGAACGCCTTCGAAAGCGTGCAGAGGAGCGTGTTGATGGGAAACAAGATCGACCAACGAAGCGTCCACCTATTGTTCGTTCAGGTGTGAACACAGTCACAGCACTCGTCGAGTCCAAACGTGCGCAGCTTGTAATCATTGCACACGACGTAGATCCTATTGAGGTAAATATTTGCGGTGAGATAGAGCATTTGAAAATCTTATTACTCTACCAACATCTCAACATTGGCACTGTCTGATATGTGCACAAATTATCAACATTGGTTTTGACATGTTTTTACCTTTTGTTTTTAAATACTTTTAGCACCCATTAGAGAAAATGGGAGTTGTACATTAGTTGATTTTGGTCTTTTGGACAGTGTCCTGAATAAAGTGCATCATTTCATGTGTTTTGATTTTCTTTCAAGACTTTCCCCAAATCTGCACATAGATTAGGATTTGACCAAGTCATCCATGAAAGATGTATGTTTCCTGGCTTTGTCAGCAGGTGATACAAGCTGTGATGCTAAAAGGATATTTGCTATCTGATGCTTTGTGAAGTAGCAAATCTACCACCTAGATCTCTGAGCTTGTGTCTAATCACTACTTAGGCCATGAACGGCACAAGCCAATGGGGAATACAAATTTCTTTTTTTTTTCCCTTTTGAGATTGTTATATATTTGCATTGTTTAATGACTTCTCTTCAGGATTTTATGTTTATGAATAAACACATTATTTAAGTTAATCATGATGATTTTTTAGTCCTACGATGCAAAATTTTGTTTCCTAAGCTGATAAATGCTGAAATTGCAAGTTTGACTTATTTGTATTGTAGAAAGGAACATGATTCATATTAACTTACAGATTAATTAAATTGCTGCCTTTGTAATTAAGATTCTACTTATTTATGTAATATTTAACCCATTCGCAGGCAGCATACAACGCTGTCCCGCAAAAACGGGTCACTATTTATAGTTACACTATTCATTCCAAACAACCAATCAGTTACTTTTTAAATTCCTTAACACATTTCTATACTAAAGAGTATTTAAGATTTTTTAAAATCACTTTATAAGTAAGTAACTTTTTTATCTTTAAGTACAGTGACCCCTTCAATTGTCACTAGCGAACGGTTTACCACCAGACTACCATCAACAGAAAGTAAGATTTTAAAATTGAAAGGGAAAAATTAACTATGTTTGAATAAAAACAGTGTGATAAATATAATTTTTAAAAATGTATGCAAGAACGCAAATATTAAGGGCACATACGGCACGAGAAATCAATTTTTTTCTTATTTAATTTTTTTTTTTCAGTTTTGAGATTTTTACACATTTGCATACTTTGATATCTTCTTTTGCAGAAAATATGTGTTTTCTTATTAAAAATTGTGTTTTTTTGTGCAAATAAAGTTGTTTTTCCGACCTACCTGTGTTCAAAAAAAGCGTTTTCTTTGCATAGAATCGCCGATAATAGTCCACTTTGCTTCACAATACCCGCCATTTTTTAAAACTAAACCACAGAGTGTTATATATAGAATTAAAGGGAATTACCTCCCTTATACTAAAAACGTAGGCTCATCGTATTTTAACACGATATAAGCACGTGGTTTGACGAAACCTTGACCCACTACAAGGGCTTGTGTGGTGTGTCACGCAGTACAAAAGTGAAAATCGTTCTTTGATTGGTTAAAAATGCGGTTGCTGCGGGTTACATATCAAATCCGGGCATTTTCAAAATGGCCGCCAATGAATTTTGCGTCACCTCGTGCTCAGTTCTAATCATACAAAATTAGTTTCTCTAAGCAATTAACAATGTCGCACAGGAAACAAAAATCGTCTAAAGGTCTAAAAGCAGTCGAAGTTCGATGGGGAAAGCGAAAAGCAACGCAAAACAATCGTAGTAAGCCTAGCAGTCACACTTTGACTGCTGCAGACGACGTGTAACCGAATTTACATGCTGTGACACCCCCACCCCTGTTTACCAAAACAAACGATGTTTCGTAGATGCAGACAGTGTACTAACTCCAGATTTTGACTATATCTCTTCAGCCACTTCCCACCCATCTACTTCTAGAGGAACAATGCAAGATGTTTATTCTGCTCCTAGTCCTAGAGCTACCACACTCGTTGCAGACGACGCACATCGTTTAAATTTGCAATCGTCCAAGCGATCACCTCCCACCCGCCTACTGCCACAAGAAAACAAACTTTGATTGTTGCTGGCAATGTAAAACATCCTTTTTTGCCTGTTCTACCTTTGGTCAACCCCAATCTGTCTACTTATAGAAGTGTCATACCGGATATCTATAATGTTCCTGCGTTAGCGTGCTGCCGGTGATCCCCCCCCCCCCCCCCCCCGTCCCGACTACTACGTCCCGAAACATAACATTGCTTCAGCTGAAATTAGCAGCCGTTGACACTGCTTCAGAGAAGAATATCAGGTACATTGTTGAATTAGATAATTTGAATGCATTGTTTTCATCGGCTGCTTGATCTGAATGCAAAAGTGTTGGAAGTTTGGGAGAGAATATGGGCTGTACCACATGAATCGAAAATTGGCTTATTGGCTTATTACTTTCTTTTGAAGTTGCCAATGTGCCAATATATAGAAGAATGTCTTACCCCAATCTCCTGTATGGATAAGGCATAGTTATTTATTTTTTTTAAAGTGAATACTGAACACAAAATTAATGTTTTACAGTCTTTATTATACTTTAAATGAGTTTTTCTCAAAATTTTGTTTTTCTGTCCGTGACACTTACTTGCAGACCTGGAACACCAAATCTAGTAAACACACATAGATGAAACTTGGCATATTTGTTCCCTATATATATGTGCATAAAATCAGGGATGGATTAAAGCCTGATTGCATTATTTTTTTTACTTTGACATTTTATGTTCATTTTAAGATTTTTGACGGGTATGTCAATTAAAAAATTGTAACTTTTTTCCTATTTAAAACTTCTTTAAACGCATCCTTCACTTTTTTAATCTTGCATGAAGGATAATAAAAATGTTATTTTAAAATTTTTCAGACATTTGCAAGTGTTTGAACTATTCAATTTAATAAAACGTATTTTGGGTACTTAAAAAAGTCTAAAAATTTAATTTAAAAAAAACAACTATGCATGCTATTCAAAATCTAACAACAGATTATTCTTACCTAAATCAAAGACAATATGTGTACCAAATTTGAAGGCTATAGCACAAGAGAAAAAAGTTTTTTGTTCTTTGCCTGTAGTAATGTGGCCAAAAATGTCAAAGACGCTGAAGACGTGTGCAGTGGAGAAGGCAGTACCTATGGCTCAGGATTATTAGGAGGACTAAATGATTGTTAGGAACTCATTGTGCTGTGGATAAGGCATATTTATTATAATAAAAAGTAAATATTGAACACAAATTCCATGTTTTACAGTCTTTATTATACTTTAAATGCGTTTTTCTCAAAACTGTGTTTTTCAGTCCGTGCCACTTGCTTGCAGACGTGGATTACCAAATCTAGTAAACACACATAGATGAAACTTGGCATATTTGTTCCCTATATACATGTGCACAAAATCAAGGATGGATTAAAGCCTGCATGCATTATTTTATTTTTTACAATTTTTTAACTTTGACATTTCACGTTCAGTTGAAGATTTTTGACGGGTATGTCAATAAAAAAATTGTAACTTTTTTCCTATTTAAAATTTCTTTGAACGCATCCTTCACTTTTTTAATCTTGCATCAAGGATAATAAAAATGTTATTTTAAAAATTTTCAGACATTTGCAAGTGCTTGAACTATTCAATTAAAAAATATGTATTTCGGGTATTTAAAAAAATCTAAAAAATTAATTTAAAAAAAACTAAACATGATATTCCAAATCTAACAACAGATTATTCTTATCTAAATCAAAGACAATATGTGTACCAAATTTGAAGGCTGTAGCATGAAAAAAAAATTTTTTTGTTCTTTGCGTGTAGTAATGTGGCCTTAAAGTAAATATTATCTTTGTGCAGTAGTAAATACTGTGAATTTGGCTGTGACGCTCATGTTGATCAATTTTTGAAGAAATTCTAAGGTACTTTGTCAGAGTTTATGGATACAGTTTTATAAACAAAGTTCAGAAAAAGTCTAAAACAAATCTTAAAAGATGAAACATCAAGCTTCATTTTCAAATAGATATTGTTAGTGTGAAGAAAACTGCTGAAAGGTACATTTTAGTAAATTTGCATGTGTTAAATTGTAGCTTTTCGATTGTCTATTTATACGCAAATTTTCATTAATTTGTGTTGTGATTGATATGTAAAAAGAAAATGAAGTGACTACTCAGCAGGATAAAAGTATTGCTCTATTTAAAAAATAAACTTTCAGTTGACTGAAATATTTCTATTATCAAGGTTGTGGGTTTTTTTTAATGTGGACATGAAATAGTCTTATATGTCTTCCAGACTTTCTCTTTACGAATGGGTTAAGAGGTGAAGATCATTGACAAATTATTGGGTTGTCACATTAGAATGACTTCATGCACAATTTTGCTATAATAAATGCAATTCACTTTTTAGTGTGCCCTTATTCAGCTTTTGCTAATTTCATGTGTAGATTTAACACTCAGGTTTGCTTAATTTAATGATTTAAATTTCCTTAACTCTGCTGCATGAAAATAATTACATCAGGTTTAGAGATGTTGATTATTTTTGCTAAGCAACTTATATACACATCTGATCTTGACCTTTACCGCAGTGACGAAATACTATATCAGATTTACTGTGATATTTCCATCGGGCTTCCCGTCTGAACAGCAAACGGTTTAAAACAGAAAGTTTCGCCAAACCTAGATTAGCTCGTTAAAGTCAAATTATTTTTATTGCATAATTTTATTTTTATGATGCCTCAAATAAAAAATTTTAAAGACATTTTTTATGGTAAGGCAGAAAATTATGTGTAGGTGATTTCCTCCAAAACTCGGGTTTATATGTGTGGAAATAAAAAAAATAGGGCATTAGTAACTGATTTTCCTGTATATCTTTTGTTATAGGTATAATTTTTATAATTGTTTTATTTTGTGTTATACAGTATTTATTTATTTATTTTTTTTACAGTATTGTTATTCAAATACTTAAAAAGCTAATTTCTTAAATAACGCTTAATGTATAATTAAGTTTGCAATGATGATACCAGAATTTCTTCACCTGAATGTACAGCTGAAGACAAACAGAACTTTGACATTTTCAGTTATCTGAGCAAACCGTTTTGCAAATGCATTTTTCATTTATTACATTTATTTTCTATTTGTGGCAAAAAAGTTATCAGCATTGCCAACTTCTAATTACCAGTTTTATTTCTCCCTAAACTCTTATGTGTGCTCAGATGTGCCTTTTCATGAAATGCTGTATAATGAGAGTACTCTCAAGCAAATACACCCATGTTTCTCAGTAACTGGAAAATTATATGGGAGTGCTCTTGATTTTTGATAATGGAAAATAATCTGAGAGTTACTTCTCATCGTGTGTACATTGTGGTGGATTGTTGTGAAATCTTTGTGATTTGTACATATTTTTTAAGTGGGTTTTAAAAATTTCTCAGTCTCTTATTTCTTTTGCAAAATATCCAGACAGTTCTTGCTAAGACAAAAGAAGTAAATCTGTATACTTATATGTATGTATTCATTCTTTTTAAATCGGAGGTCCAAGTAGTAACATGGTAAGTAGGTTTCCACTATCCATCAGCATGGATTATGGTAAAACCTCAAGTGAAATTTGGAATTACACTTGATAGAAAAAAATTCATCCAAACCTTGCAGATGTTTACTTGATTTGGAGTTTTGAGTTATAGAAGATATTAGTTGTTGCTCATTGTTGAGCTTATATCTAGTAGCACCCCAAGAAAAGTGTGTAGCTACAATGATTATGCACAGTAAATACATTAAGAGAAGTGTGGCTTTGTTCAACAGATGACATGGAGTGTGTGAAAATTGTAAATGTAACATATTGCAGAATGAGTAAATATGTAGTGTCGTAAATATGTTGGGCTGTAAATCTGATTATCATTAAGTTGGGGGGGGGGGGTGTCTCCTGTAGTCACCTTTGTGTACATCCCTTGCAAAGCATACTGCAGAACAAATTAGTTCTTACAGCTATAAGATTTTGAGTTAATCCTAAATGTAGTTTAACAGAACAGAAGTCAGATAATTATCTAGGTTCATTGTTGCAGCCCTGAATATTGTTATTGCATGCTGATTGGCAAAATCCTTTTGATTATGAGAGGTGTTAATATCGTCCAAAAACAGTTGTGTATCTTTTCGTTTTGTTCATTTGTATTGGTTGTTAGGCTGTTTTTATTTAATTTTTTTCTTGTAAAACATTGGCCTTTACTGCAGTGATGTATTACTTTGTCAGATTAGCCATGATGTTATTACAAACGAGCTTTTTAAATCTGAGCAGTTGAGGCCATGCAAATATTTTTTCTTTTTAGTGTATGTGTATGGTATAAATTCACCTAGCATTTTGGGATTTTGTATAAATAGTTCCTCATCCTACTGACATTTTTTAATGCTGCTTTTATTACCTCTGAGGCTTGGCATTTCTTGTTCCTGCAGATTGTGTTGTTCCTGCCAGCACTCTGCAGAAAGATGGGTGTGCCCTATGCCATTGTGAAGGGAAAGGCACGACTGGGACGCGTGGTCCATAGAAAGACTGCAACCTGCCTTGCTCTGGCTACTGTTAATCCTGAAGACAAACCAAATTTGGCCAAGATTGTAGAGGCTGTGAAGACAAACTTTAATGACCGAGCAGATGAGGTGAGTGGATACTCTTATTTTCAGCTATAAATAATCTTCACCAAATAGGACTTTTTAATGACTGGTGCAGTTTATTAGTTTCTCCAGAATATTCAGTTTGCAATGATGACACTAGTGGCTTATAATAGTCTCTGGACGATGACTATATCCTTGGCTGTGTCTGAGCAATGCTTCTGCATTATGTGAGTGTAAAGTTAAGGGATGGTGGCTAAACATCTTAATTAGTGTCAGCCTTTGTTGATAGTAACTATTTTTAAGTTAAAAAAATAAATTATTGTACTATAATCTTATCTGTACAGCTTGTTGGAACAGTATATAAAATAATTGAGCAAGAGCAATTCTGTGTACTGCTGTTTCAATTTCTAATTTGCAAGATGGGATGAAATGGTTCTTACCTAAAGAGTAACAGTTTTTCTGTCAATGACTTTTCAGGTTTCTGGATATCAAACTATGAATTTATGAATGGATTCGGATTGAAATGAAGTGAGATTGAAATTTTTATTGGGCAGGAGGTTGATTAAAAAGTATAGACAGCTATTGGCAGGGTTTGACCTCAAGAATTATCTGACTATATACTAATTCTAGACCACCTTGCATCATATCTTTATTTTACTCTTGTGCTCAATGTTATAAAGATGAATTTCATTATAATAAAAATGGCTTTTCCCCCTGAGTTCTATTTATCAGTCTGCTTGGTTTTGTACTACTGCAGTATGTGTTGCTGTGATGACATTTATGGCTTATAATAGTCTCTGGACATTGATTTTATCCTTGGCTGTGTCTGAGCAATATTTATACATATTTAAATTATAAACTGGTGGTCTGTAGCAATTTGTTGTGGCAATATTTATAGTCTTGGGCTTTTTTCTGTTACTGTTTGAGAGAAATAATGTAACGTTAGTTGTCTGATCTCAAAAGTTTTTGTTAGAATTCCCTTAGCAGGAAGAAGTCAACATGTTTAAACTACTATTCATATAGACAAAATAATGGAGTTCATAAAGTAATTTTATTTGAAATAGAGCAATATTTTCCCGGCAAATCTCCAATGAAATATTAGAAACAGAACCTAATTGTTCTGAGTTGCTGTTTGATTTGCACATGCTCGCTATTACAAAGTGACAATTTTTCTTAAAATTTAAATTTTATATTTTATATTTCTGTGCTTATTTTGCTTAATATAATATAATAATATTATTGTATAGATTTTCCATTAAAAAAAGAAATAGCTTAAAATAATCTTTGGAACTTGTTATAAGATGAAAGTTTTCTACCAATGAACGAGTCTTAGGGTTTGTAGATGTCAAGCAGCACAAGAAAATAATCATGAATAAAAATTCAACTTTAAAATGAAACGGTACAGTGACTTTGTTTCCTTTAGGAACAGGTAGCTAACCATTTTAATAACGGTCATTTGATGTATCTATATTGTGAGAATGAGCAGTTGTATAGGTAGATACACATAGAAATGGTTGATGCACAGTTGATAAAATTTATTTCAGATGTCTAAAAGTAAGCACACTCTTTGGTTGTTTTTTTTCCAAACTCAATTTAATATTATTTTTGTGACTTGTTAATCTAAGTATTTAAGTTTTCTTTTCATCATTAAAATTACGTAGATTAACTAGAATATGTCAGAAATAATGAGTCCAACCCCATCAAATTGTTTCAGATCCGTCGTCACTGGGGTGGTGGAGTCATGGGTGCCAAATCTCAGGCCCGCATTGCAAAACTGGAGAAAGCAAAAGCACGAGAATTGGCACAGAAAATGGGATAAACTTTGCCTGTTTTTATTTATGTTCTGCCATGAAGATTCATTAAAATTGAAGAAAGTCTGTAGATTTGTTGTGTTGAGTTATTTTGATTGCATGGCAGTTGTTCACAAATTAAATCTTTATGGTGGTTAGACATGGATCACATAGGTAAGTAAAATTGGTTCAGTCCCTCTTATCTGTTTATTTCCTTCCTGACTTGGATGAACACTTGGTAAGGCTTGCATAATTTGAAAAAACTTCTTTAACAGTATTTGGGATAATTAAGGTCTTGTCCATATTCTATAAGTAACATTTTTTCTTAAACAAGCCTGAAAGAAGGGACATTTAATATCTGTAAAATGTTTGAAATTTGAACCTGTTGGATTTCTGCAGAGCACTTAGAATTCTTTGGAAAGTTGGGATTCCATTTCACTCTTTTCAGGCGTGGAAAGTCATCTTGAGATAAGTAAAATGTTAGATGGTTCTGCATTTAAGAGGCTTTTCTTTTTGACTTAACGACTGCAACTAATGGCTTGATTTAATTATAGTTTAAAAGGCTCCTTGATTTGATTGATTGAAGCAATATATGCTAGGAATACTTAACAAATGTGACCTTTTCAAGCACTTCCATAAATTTATTTCATCGTTTGGTGTTAACAACTCTTCATTTTTGCTTGTGAATTAAACTTTTTACTCTACATTTCTTTGTATGGTTCAATAGTTCAAGCCCAATGGGATTAGCAACATTTAATGTAGTACTTTTTCCCTGTAATATTCGGATGTTAGATTAAGTTCACTTTCAAAATTATGTTCAATAGCAATGACTTAGTAGATAGTGTCGGTTTGGCAAAAGCACGTTACACTTTTTAAAAATAAAATGTTACCTGCTAACATACATGAACTGTTGAAATATTCTCTCATGAATAGCTGCAAGAGCCTCTTGAAATAGAAACATATTTGAAAGTGTATACAGCAATTCCATTAATTGTACTTCTCTAGTTACTCCTTGTATGTGTCTGTATATATTTGATATTGATACCAAATAGGACCATCTGTTTATATGCATGAAGGGTAGTTGATGGTACATAGTGCTCAAATGGAGGAGGAGAAAAGGTCAAATAATCCATAATGCACTGAAATTTAACAATAGATATGTGTAGTGTTGCATCAAGTGGTGTTAAATTCAAAAGACCTAAAATACATGGTAATAATCGAGATTGGTCATGAATACTTGTAGACGACTTGCATGAAATGCACAGAAATACACGCTGATATATAGATAAAATAAACGTGCTTTCGTAAACATGAAATCCTCGTATTTCATGGCTGGTGTATAAGGAGCCTAGTTTTCTTTTTTAAAAGAATGTAGTAAAATATGAGAATTAGCTTAAATCACAGACCACATTTCTATCACTGTCTGCAACTTCAGTGAGTGGAAGTTGTCACTTCTGAAAGTAGGTATAAAGTTAGAAACGAATGTCTATAGTTTAGCTATGTTTACATAGTGGTTTAATATATATATATATAAACATTGGACTTTTTGATAGTAATTATGTACTTTGTACGTTCATGAAGCATATGGACGGTAAACAATTGCACATACTGTATTAGGTTACAAATACGAAAAACGCATTTTCGCTTTAACAAACTGCAGAATTTATGTCTAGCAACACTGGGGCAATTAGTAATTTTATATGTGTATAATAAGGGGTACTCTACAGGGTCCGCATGTTCAGGTCAATTGAACACCTATGTGTAGCAGCTCGAAGAGAGTATAATCAGACAGGAGTTGTGCAGCCAAAAGTAATGTTTTATTTTCGTAAATTAGCGTAATGAATATGCGTATGTGTCTACCATAAAATCTACCCTCCTGGAAATACTGGACCCCTCCCAGTTTCACGTATTAGTAACTCGGAGACCGTTAGCATTAAAATACTTTCTCCTGTTAACTGTTATTATTTACACCAAAGACAACACAACAATTATCATACAGTTAATATACGGCCAATAGTGTAACTGTTGATGTCAGTTGAAAAAAAATCTCAACGGTTGCGTGTGGAGCTTTCGTGTATCACACTCTGACTCGTAGAACAGAACACAATGGGTTGTAAGAGCTAAGATAAAGTCAAAAGCCCTATTCACTTTGGGAGTCGACCACAAACGACACCCATTTTTGACACCCGCCAAACCCCGCCTCAGTCTCAAAAACCCAAAAGCCCCAAATCTGTTACTCCGCGCTCCCCCTTCCCCCCTCCCCAAGTATAATTTTTTCTTGTAAAACTGAAAGTAAGTGTAATGTTAATAAGTTAACGAACAAAACAGTCTTTTTGTAAAATACCTTGGCTATTTAAAAGTTTATAAAATTACTTGGAAAAAATTAATTAATTTTAAACAAAGTGAAATAAACTCATCACTCATTTCAGGTCTTACTAACATTAACTTTTTAACATATCCACAAAACTTCTAAGGGTTTAAAGTATGGTGTATTTGTAAATGAATCACTTCTCTTCAAGGTTATCGTTTTCTCTAGGCAAAAGTGAGATGCATTTGTTTCTAGATTTATTGGGTGGTGTCAACACGTGAATAAAAAGAAAGAAACAAGAAACTAACATTTGATATATTCCTTTTAACAGGCAACATCCCAAGCCGGCACAAGGCCCAACCTTTACGTTACTCTATCTCGAATACTGTTACCCCCCCCCACACACACACACATACACATAAAAACTATTAAAAGATTAAACGTTCGCTGCTGACCAAATAACATCTTTCAACTTGCTAAATTCGTATTGTCTTTGATCTCGTTCGCTGTTGACCAAATACCATCTTTTAACTTGCTAAATTCGTATTGTCTTTGATCTCGTTCGCTGTTGACCAAATACCATCTTTTAACTTGCTAAATTCGTATTGTCTTTGATCTCGTTCGCTGTTGACCAAATACCATCTTTCAACTTGCTAAATTCGTATTGTCTTTGATCTCGTTCCCTTCTGACCAAATAACGTCTTTCAACTTGCTAAATTCGTATTGTCTTTAATCTCGTTCCCTTCTGACCAAATAACGTCTTTCAACTTGCTAAATTCGTATTGTCTTTAATCTCGTTCCCTTCTGACCAAATACCGTCTTTCAACTTGCTAAACTCGTGGTGCCTCTGATCTCGTGAGCCTGTTTTCAGGATATTGGTAATTTGTTAGCCTATTGTTTCACTTTTAGTCTGTGTTTAATTACCAGTAGACCTGTTGTTTATTTAGTTTTTAAAATGTGTATTACATTTTAAAAAAATAAATCTCAACAATTTAAACCAGTTAAGGTTATAACTATAATTTCCCAGTATTTCAGCTGAGATAACAATTTTAATATAAGTCGAGTGAGTTATGATCAAATGAGGGTGCCAGTCACAAAATCATTTTTGTTCTGACGTTTTTTTTTTGAAAGAAGCGTTCCACACTCATTCATTGAGTGATGTCACATTTTTCACACACACAACCACATATACACGCACACGTCGTACTTCGTCACAAAACTGAATATCGTCATTATGTGAACGACCCCTTACACATGGTAGAACAGAGCACAATGAGTTGTAAAAGCTAAGGTCATGTCGTCAAAAGCCCCTTTCACATAAAACAGTGTCAAGCGCACAACTCCAGTTTGACACTGTGCATTCCAAGGTAAGGTGAGAGTGAGAAGGATTGTCGGGTAGCTTGATCCCAGTACAGGGTAGCAGGCGAGGAAGACAAGATGTGGGGAACTGCTTGCTTCGTGGTGGTTCTGCTAATTGTACCCGGTGAGTCCATGTGTTTAGGAGTCTGAATTGCACAGAAACGACAGTGTTTAATTTTTTTAATTTAGTTTCTCACATCATTCTTTGCACGTAGTATTTGCTTTGCTGCCTGTATTTTTAATTATTTTGTACAGCTTCTGTTAGCCGCATTTAACTTGATTTTTACACTTTTTTGTTCGCCTCCAACCCCACCAACACACTCCCGACTAAAATTTGGTGATGCATTCTATTTTATTACCACTCCATTGTTATTTTTTTTTGTTGAAAAAAATATATATATTTGTTGATTTCGCATGTAACTTAACTGTTGGTTTGTTTGTTTTTTTTTATTTAAAGAAAGTTTATTTGGGCCCTTTTATTTTAAAAGCATTTTTCAAAAATGCTGATAGGTGTGAGTTGTATCTAAAGTTCGGTCAACAGCATTTCAGGTCGTAAGTCGGATTTCTCTTATCATAGATGTAATTATTATGTAACATTAATGGATCACTACTGAATAATGTGATCGTTCACATATTTCTAATAATTGTATAAAGTGTGAAGAAATAAGTACGCAAAGAATCAGCGATGCCAGCTTCAGACAGAAATAATAAAACCAATGAACACAATGATTGGATAATGTTTAATAATTCTTTGAACACAAAACCTACACATAAGTGAATAGTGGTTTAATACAGAAGTCTAACGAACCCATGAAGAAAACCATTTTGTGAGTTAATTATTTTTATTTTAAAAATAAATAGCATTAACAAGTATAGACAAGAAATATTTCATGCCAATATACAATTTAAAGTGGGTTCTGGTCACGTTATGAGTACTGATATTTACATACTTTCATGTCTGTAAGCCAGTCTAATAATTAAAAGAAAATCTTGATCAAAAGCTGTACTGCCATTTACATACTTTAATGCGTGTATGTCAGTTTAATAATTAAAAGAAAATCCTGTTCAAAAGCAGTATTCTAACTGATTGATATTGGTCTGGCGTATTTTGATTTGTATAGCGTTTCCATTACATAAGTGACGAATTTGTATTGTAAAGTGTACCACTGTGGTGATGTTGATTAATCTGACATATTTTAATTTGTATAGTGTTTCCATTACACAGTCTGACGTACTTTTTGTAAAGAGTGCCATTATGGTGATGTATATTGATTTGATTTGTATAGCGTTTCCATTGCAGAGCTGACGTATTTTGATTTGTATAGCGTTTCCATTGCAGAGTTGACGTATTTTGATTTGTATAGCTTTTCCATTACACAAGTGACGTATTTTGATTTGCGTAGGGTTTTCAGTACACAGTCTGCTACCATTGTCTTATATTAGTCCCGGTTGAATAGTCTTGCGTTACATTTGTACTGGCTAGCCTCCGATCTAACCATGGCCAAGTATTTCCGATCTAACCATTGCCAAATATTTCCGATCTAACCATTGCCAAGTATTTCCGATCTAACCACTGCTAAGTATTTCCGATCTAACCACTGCCAAGTATTTCCGATCTAACCATTGCCAAGTATTTCCGATCTAACCATTGCCAAATATTTCCGATCTAACCACTACCAAGTATTTCCGATCTAACCATTTGCCAAGTATTTTCGATCTAACCACTGCCAAGTATTTCCGATCTAACCATTGCCAAGTATTTCTGATCTAACCACTGCCAAGTATTTCCCATCTAACCACTGCCAAGTATTTCCGATCTAACCATGATGAATTTACCATTGTCTCAACTAGACCAGGTTAAACCAGTCTCGCTAAGCCTCGTCGTTAAAATTGACTAAAAATAACATTTTTAATTTTGTTTGAATCTCGTCATTGTTTTTACTTATTAATTTCTAAGCTATCAGTGGCCACAGTTTAAACATTGTCTATACTAGTCCAAATTTAAATCTTGTTTCTATTACAAAGTAAGTTAAAACAATAATAATTTCAAATATTTCTTAGAATGGAGCTAGATGTTTCAGTGATGCTTCGAAGGGATGATTATATAAAGCCATGCAGAGACAAGATTAAAACACAAGGGATAATTATATAGACCCATAAACACAAGGGATAATTATATAGACCCATAAACACAAGGGGTGATTATATAGAGCCTTTCAGAGACAAGATTAAAACACAAGGGATAATTATATAGACCCATAAACACAAGGGGTGATTATATAGAGCCATGCAGAGACAAGATTAAAACACAAGGGATAATTATATAGACCCATAAACACAAGGGATAATTATATAGACCCATAAACACAAGGGGTGATTATATAGAGCCATGCAGAGACAAGATTAAAACACAAGGGATAATTATATAGACCCATAAACACAAGGGATAATTATATAGACCCATAAACACAAGGGGTGATTATATAGAGCCACGCAGAGACAACATTAAAACACAAGGCACTTACTTAAGAGTGTCTTAAATTGAACAATTTAGCAAAAATTACTAATCGACTTTACTTATGGAGAGCTTTATTTCTTTTTTAACGCTAAATTTATCATCAGCCTACACACAATCGCACGCACGCACGCACGCACACACACACACACACACACACACACAAAACAACTGCTCTACGTCTTCTGCCTGATCTGGATATTGCCAAAGATACTTGACAAGGGAAACAAGCCTCTGCATTTAAAAATTATTAGAGAATACATAAAACCCGTTGTACTCAGTATCTAACATTAAAACTACGCTTCTGCTCTTGATAACACTTGTCGATGTCAGTGACGTAATTTACGGCTCTCGTTTTTGTCTCTCCCATCACACCCACACATCCTTTATTTAAAACATCCCCCATCCATCCCTAGACCATTAATTTATAGCCCAGTAAAAATAGAATGTTGAAAAATAAAACAAGGTGAGCTGCTACCCCCCCACCCCCCCATTATGTGCACACACATACGAAGTAAGGAATGTAATGGGCACTTCACAGTTACGACATTAGTGAGGGAAGTTTTTGCGAACTGTACTAGGTATTGGTTAATCATGAGTGTGGCTTTGTGTGAACTGTATTAAGTATTAGTTAATCATGAGTGTGGTTTGTGCGAACTGTATTACTTATTGGTTAATCATGAGTGTGGTTTTGTGCGAATTGTATTACGTATTGGTTAATCATGAGTGTGGCTTTTGTGAACTGTACTGTGCTGTTTAATCATGCGCGTGGCTTTTGTGCGAACTGTACTATTTATTGGTTAACAATGAGTGTGGCTTTGTGTCAACTGTACTGGTATTGATTAGTCATGAGTGTGGCTTTGTGCAAACTGTATTACATATTGATTAATCATGAGTGTGGCTTTGTGTGAACAGTATTACGTATTGTTTAATAATGAGTGTGGCTTTGTGTGAACTGTATGTAAACCTGCAATCTTGAGAGCAAGCAAATATTTTGCGCTCACATTAAATAACGTTTCTTCCCCTACGGTACACAATGCTTTTGTCTAGATATATTTTATGAATAGACGAACAGAGAACAAGACGTAATCCTTAGATTATCAATTTTATCTCCCCTTTGAAATCACACCTGTGTCTGCTTCGATCTGACCAATTACCTAGAGCTAATACTCTTATGACTTTCTTAACAACTTCCGACCACCTCTACCGGTCCGGTAACAATGTTTCCCATTGTACCCAAACAAACACAAACACATGCTGCATTAATCTCTTGCCACGTTTACTGGCCATTTAAACAATAAACACTCGCTCACCTAATTGGTGCACATATCAAACATCGGTCAGTAATTCTGCCACCATGCATGACTCATTCATTCAGGACCTCACTTACGAAACAAGCATGATGCAATGTACACGTCATTCGAATTACAAATAGCGTTCAATTTAAATTACACGTCATGAAAATTTATATAAAATATATTGGAAAACTTCCCATCATATAACAATTACATTGTATTTCATGAATTGAGGACACTACACACAACAGTGCATTGTATTTCACGTTCTGAGGACACCTCACACAACAGTACATTGTATTTCATGTATTGAGGACACCTCACACAACAGTACATTGTATTTCATGTATTGAGGACACTACACACAATACGTTGTATTTCATGTATTGAGGACACTACACTCAACAGTGCATTGTATTTCATTTATTGAGGACATTACACACAACAGTGCATTGTATTTTAGTGAAAATTTCAACAGCATTCTTTTATAGGTTATTATTGTTCAATCATCATTCGTTTGATAAAAAATATAAAATAATTAATTATGTTTATTTATTCACTTATCATTTAATTTTTTCTTTATTGAAAAGTAATATGCCCCAGTAATCTAGATTAGAATTTCATGGAGTGAAAATATATTTTAATGAATTAGTATTTAAAATTGTTAGTTTTCTTCTTATTATATATAAAGAGTAAATACCAACCCCTCACAATCACCCTCAAAAGAAAGAAAACGAAAATAGGAAAATAAATTACACACACACACACACACACACACACACACACACACACACACACACACACACACACACCACATACACACCGTCAGCGTTACAGCCATAGATGCATTAGGTTCAAAGACAAAATCGTTTACTCATACTCACCATTATATAAAATATGTTTAAGTAACAGACACTTTCCCCCCTGTCCATTTTCCCCTCTGTCTCTTTATCTCTTCTTTCTCTCTTTCCTTCTCCTTTTCAGTTTTCTACTCTCTGTATTCTTTCCCTCTTCTCCCTCTACTTTCTACATCCTTCTCTCTCTCTTTACGCTCAAACTCTTACTTTTTAAACTCTCGCCTCTCTCTCTCCAGCTCTCTCTCCTTATGTTCCTATTTCTCTTGATTGATGTAAGTTCTCTGCCATATCGATGTAACTTTTCATGCCTTATCGCTAACCTACTGTAATTCGTGTTTCTACAGTGACTCCTTTGATGTCTGCAAAGCCTCTCTCTTCCATCAAGCTTACTCTAAATCTCCTGCCCTCAGTTTGACTACTGTTATTCTCCCTACCTTCTGTCATGACTAAATCACCCCATCCCACCCCTGCCAATCCTGCTTCGATTGTAATACTATAACACCCCCCTGCCTTCTGTCTTGCCTACCACCCGCAGCCACCATCCTGCTTCATCCTGTATTTCTCTAACATCCATGCCTTCTATCTTTACTACTGTAAATTCCCCGTCTTCTGTCATGACTATTATACCCCTCCAAATAAATAATTTCTATCAATGCATGCTGTAAGCCCCTCATCTTTGACCTTTACTATAATGCCTCATGGCTTCTGTCCTGACTACTTTAATGCCCCTGGCTTCTCTCTAAACATCTACAATACCCCTGATTTCTATCAAGACTTAACTACAATAGTCTTGGCTTCTATAATGACTACTATAACGGCCCTGATTTTTATCATGACAAATGTAGTGCCCGTGAATTTTATCGTGAAAAATGTAATACCCCTGGCTTCTGTCTTAACTACCATATTGCCCTTGTTTTTATCTTTACGACTGTAACACTTCTACAAACTGCCTTGGGTCTCTTGTAGCTGAAAGTGGAGAGCATTACAATAAAACCTAAATCGTAATGTTACGAAAAATATAAATATCTTTGGCAAAGATTTATAACACTTTGTTTTGTTTTGTTTTTTATTCGCCTTACCTGCTTCTCGTCAACTTTAATAATCTCAAATGTCGGTCATGTGTTTTTTCTCTCTCTTTGTTTGTCTCTCACTCCTATCCCCATTCTTTACCGCACATCTATCTTGAATAGTTATACAGTTTGCCATACGCAGATAACACGCCGAAGTTATAGCAATGAACTTAACTACTGTATATTTATGTATTCGACCAACTAAATTTCACCTGGTCTCACGTCATGCATCATTACAATCTTACTATTACTTGTTACACGTGTCATGCGTCATGACAACTTTACTATTACTTGTCACACATGTTATGTGTCATATCATCTTACTATTACTTGTCACACGTGTCATGCGCATTACAACATTAATATTACTTGTCACACGTGTCATGCGTCCTTGCAACCTTACTATTATTTGTTAAACGTCATGCGTCATTGCAACCTTACTATTACTTGTCAAATGTCATGCGTCATTGCAACCTTTCTGTTACTTGTCATATGTCTTTTTCTTTCTATCGAATTAGGCTAGTGACTTAGTAACGAAATATTCTGGATAGAATTATAGCAAGTACAACACATGGAAATAGCAGGTAAAACCCAGGGGCGTCAAAATGGCACCTCACTAGTTGGATTTGACATGACAGTTAAAAAAAAAAGTTTCGTTTTAGTTTTACGCACGCTTTGATTGATTTCTCTGTTGAGTGCAAGCAACTTGTCACAAACATTTCGGTTCTGGAAAGAAGATGATTGAAGCGATGTTGAAATTGAGATGTGAATAGGGATGAGCGTGTTTGGTGCATGTGTACCCGAACAGCGTCATAGGATGGAGAGGAATTGGTTAACTTATAGTTTTGCAATCCAATTCGTGTCTGCATTAACTCCTGTACACACACACACACACACACACACACACACACACACACACACGTATATAAACACACATTTCCGCTAAATTACAGATTTTTAATTTTCAAAACATTTGACACGATCCAGTTTAAGATGAAAACTACCATGCATAACCGTTAGCAGGAAAACCGATTCTAATCCAAATGCTGACTCTAATCATGACATTTATTCAAATTCTAAACCTGCATTCGAACGCCGGCTATGAACATAACCATGGGTATAACCTAATTCCAACCCTGAATGTGAATAAAATAAACAGAACCATCGTTAACCTTGTAAACAGCTAGTTCACACAGAGTCGTTACTGACCTGACCTTAATCCGCTGCCCTGCTTGGCGCAACTTTCTGGCTTTGGAGGAGATAGTGATGTATTTATTATGAAAAGTCCCGCATTAAAGTTTCTACTCTAATTTATTACACTGTAATAAAGCAGTAGTAATAAATGAGTCAAGTGCGGATACCTTTCCGTTACTCTGGCTGCAGTAATCTGTTTTACGGCTTGTCTTTGCCAGGTTTAGTATAAGGCATTAGTCCAACATGATGAAGAGGCGGAAAACTACAAATATTTATGGCTATGCAACCCAATCAGCTGATAATAGTTTCAGTCCAGTCAAAAACATAATTAAGTATTCTGCGAAGGAGCTAGTTGTGGCGATGAGGTGGCCGTCTGTTTCTCGTTGAGCACTCCTGGAGTTCGAATCCAGTATGAAAATTGTTGCTGCTGCTTAACTCGTACATGTAGGTTCAGTGTTTCTGCCATCGTTAGCGACAATAAAACGGGTCTCAAGTGTCCTGCTAAACAAACTACAGTTATTTTTACAGCTACAAATTTGGATGGAGAAAACAGAAAAGAGAGCGCAACATACATTTGGCTGCTGTCGTGGTGACATCGCAGAAAATATATATTATTGAACAGTTATTGATTTAATAATATCAAAACCTGTAAGCATACGTCCTCGT
Organism: Sinotaia quadrata; assembly: GCA_028829895.1. Classification (NCBI taxonomy): domain Eukaryota; kingdom Metazoa; phylum Mollusca; class Gastropoda; order Architaenioglossa; family Viviparidae; genus Sinotaia; species Sinotaia quadrata. Next base: position 133,114,401 of record CM054180.1, on the reverse strand, counting down.
TAATCTATGATGTATTTCTCCTTTTGTAGAAACATTCATCCAAAGATGCATGAATTCGTCTGCGAAATCAGCGACGACTGGAAATAAATATGAAATCCTCAAAGCAAATATACGCACGTATACACAAATATATATATAATATATATTCATTTATATACGCTAGCGCACAAACAAACAAACAAACAAACAAACGCACACACACACACACACACACACACACACACACACACACACACACACACTCATTCAAGGAATCAGAGGCCAAATTTCAAGAATGGAAACCCGACACCTGTCGGGTTAAAAAAGTAGACGAATTGTCATTCTACACGACAGTAGCAGCATTAGGCAGTATAACACAGAAACAATGCCTTATAGAAGACTTCACTCCCTTATATTCCCATTGTACGGGCCAACACTCTGAGGTCAAATGTTAACGACTTACAGTCGAACTCGTGGCATTAATCGAACTGCAATCATTAGTTGTGCAAATTAAAACCTCACTTGCCTACAAATAATGACATGTACCGTCAGAGAAACTCATCATTATCATCATCGGCGGCAGCAGAACTACACCATCGCCATCATCAACATAATAATGCCCACTCTCATCACCATAGAAACATTACCATTACCATCGCTGTTGTATTCGTCATTATCACAATAACTTCATCCCCACCACTTCAATTTTAATTTTCATCATCAACACCCCACGACCTTCATCGCACTGATCATCTCTGTCTTATCCACATCGTACTCTTATTTTCATTCTCATCATAGCTATTGTTGTTCTTATCACCGTGTACGTGAAAATAATTAATTCCAGCATTATTATTTGATGCATAAGCATTTCTTTCACTATGCTATTTTTTAAAGCATTGAAGAAGCTTTTATGATGACCTATTATATATATAGTAAAGTTCATAAAGTACTGTCTGCCATACTTGCAGCAAGAGTCTGTGAGGCCACCCCGGTTGACACGCTAGACTCTCAAGGACACCGAATCAAACGAGACGTTGCTCGGACTCCTTCCCTAGATGACCGGGTTAAGTGTAAAGAAGATGACGTAAGTGTTTACATTTCTTTATAAACTGTTAATATGTGATTAATGAATTTCATCATCTTCGTCTTTATTCTGGTGATACAAAAACCTGGGATATTGCATTTTTACCTGTTCATATTTTTAAAAATTTATTTCTCTCACACATCTAAGTACAAAAATAAATACCAATTTATATTAAATTGGTTTTATATCAATCAATCAATCAATCAATCAATCAATCAATCAATCAATCAGTCAATCAGTCAGTCAGTAAATCAGGCAGTCTGTCTGTCTGTCTGTCTATCTATCTAAATATGGGTATATTGCACCATACTATACTTTAAAATAAATTGCAGATACCGCCGCCGACAAGAGTGAACACGACACAGCGACTGGTGGACTTACGCAATAAGATGACAACACTGAACATTTCCGCATTCATCATCCATTCCGAAGATGCACATTCGGTACTGAACCTCTGTGCAAACATTTGTATTTTTATTGCTTACTTCGGAAATTTCTTTGTATATCGTTACAAAATTACCCTAGATTCCTAGTGAGCGTTCAAAATCTGATTCAAGTCAATCATTTAACTGCAATTAAGTAAAAATGTGTTCCTCTGTGTACCACAATTGTTTATTGCAAAAGATTTATTTTAATTTTGTAAAACAAACTGTGGCTAAATTCATTATGTCTCAGTAGCAAGTGATTTGTATGTATTTGTAATGCCAATGCCACTTAGTTAATGATTATGCAAAATTAATTACAAGTGATGAGAATATTAATTTATTTTATTAATGATCCTCCAGCAGACACCAGTCGTCCCTCTCACTCGGCGGACATATGGGCACTGTAAATGTTTTCTCTCTTCCACAATATTAAAGATAAACCTTTACTGTCACAATATTCTTTAGGTGGAAAATGTCTGACTAAATGAGAATACAAAATTAAAAATATTACTTGACATGAATATTTCCACGAAACCACGTTCGCTTAATTTTTGTACTACACATTCTTATGTCCCAAAAGTACAGTTCCACAATATTGTTTATAGAAATCACAGGATAGTTCTTATCAGAGAACAGAAATGGAGTTATTAGAGATAAGCAATAATATTTTTTTATAAACTGACTTAGGGTGCGATCTCAATTGTCGTTTGCGCCCCTTTTTTTTTTTTGCAACAGTGCCATAAATTATACTTCTGTTCAATTTCCACATGTATCTCTCCTCACATTGAAAACATATTCGTCACTCATTCTGTTGAAGTCAACCTGGGATTTCTCTGCCCTACCAGTTCGTTCAAGTGAACAGCAATTGTAGTAAGTTCTAGTATTTTCCCAAACCAGAAATTTTCTTGATTTAGTCAGCATACTTTACCATCATACATCGAAGGAGTGAAGTGTATTCCTTTACACTTATACACACTGATTCCCACCTCCACCACGGTCAGTCATATCAGTTTACAATCAGCGAACCAGGTGATTTAAATAACATGAGAAAGTAGAAATAGAAAATATCAAGTGTTTAGTATAGTAAATAACAAACGGCTTAGTTCAAACATTTGGTAGAAATAATAGTCTATTCACATAGTACATCTTATTGAAAGACAAGTACTATATATCAATAGTAAAATGCACGCAATATTTCAAAGGCTATTCTCTCTCAACCAGTCCCTTAACTCACTATCAAGATAACGGCCGCCTTTCAAGACCGGACATCTTTTACCACTTCAAATTAAAAGTGATCAGACAATATATTTCTCTTTTTTGGTATCGTTCTCGTAATTCATAATCATTGGATACTAAAAACTACTCATCAAGTATGGATGGTTTGCATTACATTAACAATTTCTAGCATATTCTCAACTCGGGTGTTTACTTCAACTCAGACACTTTCAAAAATACCGTCATAAGGAGTGCCCAAGGTCGGGTTACTCTGACAATTTAACAATTTATGTAACAATTAATTTTTTTAAATGAGAATAGGGAAATTTATTCCGCCACTATTATATAGTCTATAAAAAGAAATATCCTTAAGATGATTTTTTCAGCCACCAATGCTTTAGAGGTATGTTTCATGAACTGACATCACAATGTGTTTATTTAGTTAGTGTTCGTGTCTATAATGAAAAGAAGCCAAACCTTCTGAATGTGTACAGAACGTTAATTTCTATAATTTTGACCAGTTATAATGGGGAAATTTCTTTCGCAATGATAAATGTGAATGTCAAATGTTTAAAATTTATTTTAAACATATTTTTTAAATAGATGTAATCGAAACAAGGCATACATTTTGTTCCTTATCATTTATTGCCTGTTGTGTTTGTTTGAAGAGCGAGTACCCGGCAGAAAGTGAAAAGAGGCGTGGTTTCATTTCTGGGTTTACAGGATCGTCAGGTCAGAGACAATTTATCATTCTGACACTAAGTACACGACATTTATAATTTTACTGTTAATCATTATTTCATATCATATTACTTTTCAACAATAACTGAAGATTGTTAGTCGAATTTTTGCGAATTTCATGTGTAAAATGATTTTTGAAAAAACAACAACACAGTTGCATGTAAGACTAGCATTAAACGCACCCACAGAGTAAGCAAAAAAAAACACCTACCAGATTCCTATATCTTTGACCTTGATCTTCTAGGATCAGCTGTGGTTACCATGGACAAAGCTGCCTTGTGGACGGACGCACGTTATTTTGAGGAGGCGGAGGACGCTCTGGACTGCAACTGGATTTTTATGAAGCAAGGTGAGATAACTCCATCTGAAATACATAAATGCTTATCTTTACAAGTGATTTATGAATCAAGGTCAGATAACCCGATCTGAAATACTTAAATACGTCAGTGTAACAGTATTTAAGCTATTTATGAAGCAAAGTCAGATATATAGGTCTGAAATGCTTAAATGCATCAACGTAACAGTATTTAAGCTATTTATGAAGCAAAAGTGAGACATCTAGGACTGAAATGCTTAAATACAACAATGTGCTGTGAATGAAACAAGAATAAACAATCCTGTAAATGCCTAAATCTAATTTTATGTAGCAGTTTGTGGTGCAAGGAGAGATAATACTGCAAAAATAAATGCACAATGTAATTATTCAGAAAACTGATTGATTTAATAAAATATTATATTGTAATAAATTCGTTAAAATAACCGCAGTGCAATCTTAAGAAATACAGAAACGTAATTTAGCAATAAATGTGAAAGAACTGAATATAGACTTTATAAAACAAGGAGAGATAACCCACAACTAATTGATTATTATTAGTTGGAATTCTTATATAAAAGTACCAACTATTATTGAATATCTGACATTTGTTATAGTTCTTAGACAACGAAGACTGCAAACAATATCTCTATTTTAGATAACCATGCCGGCCATATGCCTAGGATTAACGTAATCGCCTAATTAAAAGGCGCAAATACCGAGGTCATGAAGTCTCTTTATGTATTCTAACTAAATGGTAGTTACTTATGTAACCTAGATTTAATTGGCACGTTTGGAGCCCAGGTGATATAATCACCACTCATATTGCAATTCCATTCACTAAACAATTACAATATGACGATATGTCTTCATGGTTAACCATTTAAAGAATATTCCTAACGATTTTATTAATATAATACATCATATGTTAAAGTGAAGCAATGAAATAAAAATTATAAAAATACTTTACATATGTACAGTCTCCTGTTTAAGTACAAATTAGTAAATATTTTCCTATTCCAATATGACGTCACAATGCCTGGGCGCATTAATAATTTCAGGCATATACACACACATGTACATAGACACACTAATACACGTACGTATGTTTATATATCCAAAACAATGCTGCCTACATATTCACAAATAAAATTAACAAGTTGAAACTGAGCAGTAATTACAAGTAGTTATCTACGGTAACTAATTATATTATAGACATCATGAACGAAGTTTCATATTTGAAATTATTATTTAAATGTAAACTATGTTAGTGATGAGTTATTTCTAACCGATATGTGTGACTTTATCATTGTAACCACCTGATGTAGAGTGCGTACTTTCATTCATTATTGTCATTTGTTGTGCTGTATTAAATCCTCGTTTACATACTGGCTCGAGTCAAAATTTCTGTTCCAGGACAGCCTAATGTTTCCACTATATCGGAATGGCTCGTTAAAGAGATGGGGAATGTAACTAATGCAACAATTGGAGCTGATCCTTTTCTGCTGAGTAACAGTGAGTGGAATACTTATCTTGCTTTTATAGATGAGTTTAAATAATTACCATGCCTAAAGTGGTGGGTTTCAATAATGAGCTAAATCAGTAACGATAGGTTCAGATACCTAATGAAGTCTATCACAGCAACAAGCAACATTTGTTTATAGTAGGGATTCCAAATATGTTGTCCGGCTTATAACATCGATTGTAAAGGCTGTCTCATATCAATGACAGCCATATCAAACTAGACTGCATAATTTCACTATCACTGAGCCAAAGGCCATATCATCCCGGTGTTAGCATGCTAGGAAGCGGTAACGTAAGCAGAAGTATCACATTATGTTTTATATCTGTAAAAGTGATTTTACATAATATGATCCAACGCCACCCTAGTTCCTTGATATTATTATAATTATCATTAACCATCCATAGCTAATTACAAGTGATGAGAATCTTAATTAGACATAGCAACTGAGATAAAGTATTATACCATTTTGTCTAAGCGACATAATATACTTAATCATCGAGATAAAATATTGTATCACATTGGTTACAGTACGATCATATATTACATCAGTGAAATAAAAATATTGTACAGCCACGACAACAACAACAACAACAACAGTGAGGAGGTCGGTAAGTTGAACAACCCGGGCGCATGTACACACTGGGTATAGATCTGTGTTACTAGCCTGGGTTTTGTTTAATTAAAAAAAAAAATAGTAATCTTAATTGTTTGTACATTTAAACTTTCGTACATATATGACATGAATTTATGTGTGTGTGTCTGACAAACTATAGACATCTTTATATTAACGCGTTTGTTTGCATGTTTGTTCCTTTGTAAACAGATACATTTATTTTTAGGTTTGTGGAGTAGTTACTCAACTGCGTTCCAGAAAGCGAATATTACTTTTCTAGAAGTGATGGAAAATCCTGTGGATTCGGTTTGGGCTAACAAGTCTTCACCACCACAGACCAACATCAGCGTCCTGGAAATGGAGTTTGCAGGTATGACGTAAGCAAAATTAACTTAAATCAATATTTCATTAAAGAATATTTTCTGCTTAATGCAAAAAAGAAATAATAAAAGGATAATCAAAATGATTCTTTGGATATATAATTAGACGTTTGGAAATCTGTTAAAGTGTGAATAGGAAGATTATCTGCTCATATGAACTGATAGAATAGTACTTGTTTAATTGAATCGTCACATGCACTAAACTGATCTCAATGAAAATAATAGATTAGACTAAGTAATTGTAAGCTAAGCAGAGTTGAGTATTTTGCGAAGTGTCCTAAAACAATTTATGTTTTTATTGCGGTATTAACACTCTGTGATGGTCCTCTCTCTTGGCCCTATCACTTACGATCCCTAGCCTATGCCCGAAAGACGAACGTTAGAAATTAAAGGCCGGATTTAAAGGATTTATTTATGCTCCAATCCTTCGACCCTTTGCGTGTGACCGTTTCATGAAAAGAAAATATGTTCGTTTAAATGAAGTAAAGAGCAGCAATTTATTCACAAAAATATATCATCGAGTCTTGTTCACTTAGTATCACAGATATCATCAGCAAATATATATTCATAACATCACATTCTCAATGAATGAATAATATACCATATAATCAATATATAAAAAATTCGACTTTTAAATCCCCCAAAATATGTTTTTGGTCAAAGTAATTTGAAATAAGATAAAATATATTTCGAAAGGGTTCAATCAATTTGCAGAGAATCCTGCAGATAACCAGTTGTTACAATGCCGCAGGTTAAAAGTAGATGAATACATGGTATAATAGGAAGAACAAAATAAAAAACAAAGCATTAAAATAAATAAAAAACACTTTAATAATAGATATGGTGGTTGAAACGTTTAAGCTCCTCACTCATAACTGGATACATAACAATGGCATTCCTATGATGTCAACACACCAGGTAAATACAAGAGCTAAGTAGGTTAAGGACTTCACACTTTGACAATTGAGGGTGTTACCAAAATAATTATCACTATCACACGTTACGTGTTTAATGAAAAAAATGCAACAAAGTGCAATGTACTCACGGGAAATGCAGAGTAGTGAAAGATTAGAAATTCATAAGAAAAATATAATGCAAGTAACCTGAGGTCATGTACAGTGGATAACGTAATTGCCGCAAGTCAAGATGACGTAAGGTTGTTCAAAACAAATGTTCTTTGAATGAAGATAAAGTTTATAGGATGCACATTAAATCTGGGTTCGCTTTGATGCATTTTCAGTTTCAAATAGATGAAGATGAAATCGACTTCCAGTTAAAAATTTCAGTATAATGTTGAGGGTCAGCATCCAAAGCAACCACACTCGAGTGCAATCTCAATAATTGATTACTAATCAAATTAGAAGAAATGTAATCTGGATTTGTGCTAAGAATTCCTTAGTCCTGGATCCTAACTCCTGTACTTTGGAACTCCAAGTCCTGGAATCTGAGTCCTGGAACTGGCCATAATACACTGAAAACATACCAGTGAACAGATACTGTCTTATTAGTTTAGTTAAATTTTAATCCCACTTATCTCACCTAAATGCTGTTTAAATTTACATTTGTTACAAAAAGCATCCACTCGTTAACTTATACTACTTAATTATAAAGTTAGAAAATATCTTAATAAATACGACAAAAATGTAGTCTGAATCAGATGGAAAAAAATCACTATTTCCATCCATTCTACTAATTGCAAACCTACTTTGAAATTAAATATTTATTGATTTTAATATGTTTCATATATTTAATTTTTCCAGGGAAAGGTTGGCAGGACAAAATAGCTGACCTCAGGGCCATTATGTCCAAGAAAGAAGCGTCAGCGTTCATAGTGACAAGTCTGGACGAAACGGCCTGTAAGTGGCTTAGTGTGTGTGTTCCGATATTGTATTATACTGATAATAGTTACCAGTGTGGACGAAATTCGTGACTTATTGCGTTTCAGTGATTATCGAAACGAATACAGACGAAACGACAGGTATGTCTTTTAGTTTAATAGTTGCAGTACTGGACAACATTCTTGCTAGTGATTGTAGCCACTAGTCGGAGTACAACAAAATGCAAATGACTTAAAATGTGGTTCTGGACATGTGACTTAGTATACGACATTGTATAAAATTATCCATCCATATATATATAGAGTTGTTTCTGGATGAACCAATTCTAATATGACTTTGTGAATTATAGTGTTCTAGCTCCTAGTCACAGATCTGGAAGCAAAATTTCATATATGGGACTTAATGTGTGACATTTTCTAGTAAACAGTCCAGATGAAATGGTTGTTCTTGACTTCATGTGTGACACTTGCTACTAATTACCAGACGAAAATCTTGTGCTTGACTTAGTGAGATGGCTGTCTTTTGTGCTGATTAAGCAATATGAATTATGTTAAGAGCCTTTTATGCCTTCCTTTAGAAATAGGTAATTCATGTCTTGCATCTCAGCTACTCTAAATGACTAAATGAGGTACATTCTGTACAGGAAATGCATCGCTTATGAACTATAATAATGACACCGAATAAGCAACAAACCAGAATAAGAATTTAGAAATGACATGTGAGCAGCGAACATACATTTTATACTTATTTGCATGTCTGTATAATAAATGTGAACATCTACGCTAGATAATTAAGTTACGATAACTAGTTGCAAAATATCCAATTAACCAAGCCTACAATTTTCAATGATTATATGCACAAAATATAAGTCTCAACAAACTCAAGATTTTATTTGTTAAATATACAGTTGACCTAACAGTCTTTCCAGTCTTAGGTTTTCTCTGTATTTTAAAAAAGAAACAAAAAATATTGTAAAACCTTATTATGACTTCTTACACTCAGTCATTTGTATAGCACTTTTATATTTACAAGATGTCGGAACACTGGAAGTAAAGTATCACTTTAGAAAGTTGTTCTTGCTGTTTGTGCATCAATGGCAAACAGTCTTTCTGTGATTTAAAGTTATGCTTTGTCCTGTATCTAAGGAGAAAGGGATGTTTACATTAAAACTTCGTTCAAGACAAATCTCCAAAGTTTGCAAAATGATGCTTTAATCAAATGTACACCACAAACGTGTGCACGTACACACATACACTAAACACACACACACATACACTAAACACACACAGCACACACATACACACACATACACACACATGCATGCGTTTTAAATTTTAGTATTACGTGGGCTGTAGTTTAATGTCAGTAAAATGAAGATGATTTCAATTTAATAGAAAACTGTTTTCTTTTATTAGGGTTATGTCTTCAAATGGTTTATTACTTACTGTTTTTTAATTGCAACACACGCTGAACGTCTAGTAGGTTAGTACTTTTCAAGTGTACAAATACGTAAAGTACACATATGTAGACATTTTGCCACGTTATTTATAGACGCTAAAAATATTTTTCGTTTATTTCCCTACTATTTCAGTATATACTTTAAAAGCAACGTCTCATCTGTTTGCTTATTCTGCAGGGCTGTTTAACTTAAGGGCCAAAGACATAGAATCTAACCCGTTTTTCTTGTCGTACGCCATTGTGGAACTCAAAAGAACTAGGTGAGCTTGGTAAAAGTAATATGTGGATAAAACTTTCGATTTTCTCTGTCTTTAACTTCTAGTGTGATTCAATGTATTTTCATTAATGTGTTTTTCATTGCAGTCAAGACATTTTGTTTCAGCTATTTGACATGATTACTAACAACTGTTTTATGTATTCCAGTTTAAATATTGAAAGAAGTCTGGTATGAGTGAATTAACGATTACCTCCACCCATCCATTTGGCTATCCAGGTATCCACCCGTCTGTTCACAGGGGCGGCCCATTTATTATGCGAAAGTAGTTTGTCGCCTAGACCCCAAGGCGCACTCGAAGCAAATGTACTTTTGATTTTAGTGTTATGTTTAGTGTGTAGTGGTACAGAATACAACTAAGGAGCAAATTTGAAGTCTCGCCGAGGGTACACGAAATTCTTGTCCATCCATCTATCCATCCAATCCATCCATCCATCAATCCATCCCGAAAAATTGTCAGCCTTCTTGTCTGAAGGGTCTGAACAAATTTAAATTCTTTAATTTCCTTTCAGATAGAAATATTTGTATACAATCACACTTTATTGAACCATTTTTCATGAGTTGCTTTGACCTGACGGTCATATAAAATGACTTTGGACTTCACCACAGAGACGCTAGAGGATGGGCGATGGTCTCTTCATATTTGTATTCATTGTCATGATGTTGTGTTGCAGGTTGTACATTCTAAATAAAGAGCAGCGTCTGGTGATAAATGGCACGGACCCTGAAAGTAAATCTGTGTTGTATGAACATCTGAACACAAGCAGCAATGGAAGCTGTTTTACAGATAGACAGTTCTGTGTAGAGGTACCAAACTATTTTGTGTTTGTTTTTAAATTTCTTTCCTTAGTGCTGTCATTCCTCTCTTTTAATGGCTGTTACTTGAGGCAGCGAGCTGGACATTGTTTATTAGTGAAGGCATCATTTGGTTAGTAAGTGACTAGTGTGTAGGCCAGGAATTGCTGGTGCAATCTAAAGCATTCCCAACTGGATGAGTAGCTTTTCTGACTAATAGTCTCACACTTGTTCATAATAAATTCATCCAATGGGGATGGGCCGGAAGTTTCTTTGTCGAGGAAGTATTCCATTCTAATCACTTTGAATTTGATAGTATCTTGAGTCCAGTCATAAAGGCGATTGTTAGCTTATGGTAAGTTAACTGACTATAAAGAAAGTATGAACTTAGAATATTTCCTACATGTTTGCTATTGATCTATGATTTGAATTAGAGAATGCTTATGTAATTGAACAATCATTTCTATATTAATTAATTTGACTATGTTGTAATTATACTTGTGAATTTTGATTGATGCTATATTTCTTATGCTCCATGTGTACGGGTTAACAAAATTATTGCAGTATTTGTAGGTTGAGAATGTTTGTGAGAGAAAGGAGTTTTAGAGATGAGATAAGACTGAAATTTAGAGCTGCCCTAATTTGACTTTTGCTTAGAAAGCAGATCTTTTTCTTTGTCACTTATTGCTACAGTAACTATTGTGCTCTACTAGATTACGTTGGGTGTGAATCCGACGATGTCGTTAACTTATCAGTAAATCGTGTTGCTGTAAGTTGATTTCTGTGAATTCCATTCAAGTGCCAATACAGCGGAAATAGTGGCTTGAGGTTGGTCTTGAGAATTCATGAAGATTGTTTGGATGTTCCTTGTGGTTTGTTGAGTAAATACACACGAAAATTTGAGAATGTTTCTCCTGATGTGTTTGAAATGTGAAATTCAGGACGATTCTCTATCGTGTGCTGGATGAGCTTATCGGAGATTCTGGAACAGTTGTGTAACGTGCTTAGGAGGGATACATGGGGCCAAGGTTTAAATAAGAAAGACAGTGACTTGTTTCAAACTGCATGATTGTTAACAGGTGCAGGCGACAGTCGCCATCTTTGATAAGATTGTGTGTGCATTTACTTTAATTATTTCTCTGAAATACTCTCATTTCCATTGATGATATCCATGAACTTGATTATGTATTTATTTTAATTGATTGCTTATTGCTGTCATGGGATAAACTGAACAATTGTCCAGCATTAATGGAACATTGTGAAGTAGTGTAAATGTCAATGATCTTTTGAATATAAATATATATTGTATATTTGATTGTTGACTTAATGAAGTTATTGTTAAATATTTTTATCTTCTTACATATATTGATAGCCATATGTTGGAAAGACAGTGGGTGGATGCGGGCACACTAAATATGATTGACTGCAAAAACTGCATGTAGAATCCGAATACCTACAAAGTCAGCAAAGGTGTAAACCTGAACAATTAAAAGCAAGAGTAAAATTTCCTCCATGTGTTCATCTATCCATCTATCTATCTATCTATCTCTCTCTCTCTCTCTAATATGCTTTCCTTTGTCCCAAAACAGGTACTGGACTACGACAGAGCAACAGTAGTCAAGGACATCAAAACTCTTGCCAGCACCAACGATAGTTCTAAAATTTGGGTCACACCATCCTGCAATTACGCCATCTTTAATTCCATTCCAGAGGTATTTTGCCACACCACTGTAATATTCTTTTGTTTTTGCATCTTTAAATAAATAAATTGACATGACAATCTTAGGAAGTATTTTATTTTTTCGAGAAATTGTTCATAGTGACTTATAAATGGATTGCTGGATCAGGAACTGGAGATAGATTATTCTAGAGATAGATGAATGGTTACAGAGACAGAGAGAGGGAGGGATGGAGGGAGAGAGAGATACGCATACAGTAAAAAAATAGATAGATCTTTAGATAGTTAGCCTGGTGCGTGCAAAATGATATAGAAACAGATTGTCTTACAGTTTCTCTTTTGATTTCTGTGTTATATGTACATGCATACTTACATAGATGACGTAAAAGATAATTATGTATAGTGTATGTAATACATATGAAGTATTAGATAATTCTGGGTATGTGTATGCATATTGATTACGTAGTAGTTACTGCTCTAATAGAATTAGTTAGTGATGTATACGTGTACTCGTACATTTGGCATTAGGTAAAGCCACACACTACACATATATATGATATATTAGGTAATATTGTACAGAGGCACTCATACAAATGTCATATTAGGCAATGCTGTACATATGACCTCCTACAGATGCCATATTAGGCAGTGTCAACATATGACCTCCTACAAATGCCATATTAGGCAATGCTGAACATACGACCTCCTACAAATGCCATATTAGGCAATGCTGAACATACGACCTCCTACAAATGCCATATTAGGCAATGCTGTATATGGGTACACTTGCAAATGTATGAAGTATGCCATATATTTGTATTCATACAAGTGATGTTTATAGTTTTACTGTATACGTGAACTCATAAAAAACCATTCCTGAAAACCGTACAATAGTTTCCAAAATTCTACCCACGCTTTTAATATTTTATGGGAATTTTCCCGAAATTACTCTTGGCCATTTACGGTATGCAAGCTCTCTAGATATAATTCTGTGCGCTTTGATCCAGAGATGTATGTGTGGCAATATGCTATACCTGTCTCTCCTGTTGTTGCATTATATCATATAAATATCTGATGTATGTGCTCCCTCTCTCCCTCGAATAGCGAAAAATACGCCCTGAAGGTGTAAAGTGTTTGACAAATTCTTCCTTCAAATGTATATTGTATTAGTGACCAGTTATCCCGATAATTTACTTTGCATTATAACGTGATATATTTGTGAGAAACTCTACAGGCAATGTGTTATGTGCTATAATGTCATTGAAGCTCTCTTTCAGTAAAAACACAGTACTAAGCAAAAAAAAAAAAAAAAAACAACACACAAACAAATGTCATGCATGTGCAGTTTTCTCCCGGCAATACACTATGCTCTATGTTCTATGCCTTATAGATGTTGATATGCATTGGTGACATGTTCTCCTTATAATATATTCATCCCTATAAATGTTGAATGTAAACGTAAAAATAACTTCCAGTTTGAAACTCTGATTTATATATGTATATACATGCTGTATGTTTTAATTATATCCTGTTTTTAACTATGCCATACATATACTCTGAGCAGCACGGTAAAAATGTTATTTTACTGTCCTTACGAATGTATGTAGGATATAAACATCACATTTATAACAGATCGGTCCTACCAGTTTCTCGAACTTATAACCATTCGATGTATGTATAACCTGCATTGATTTAGTTTGTATTATTCCAATCTGCAGTGTGACGCTCTAATATGTTTGGTGTTTTTTCTTTAATGTACCTTGCGTACGTACCGTAGTCACGTGATATGTTATTATGTACAATAATGACTACGAAATGGAACAATCGTTCTACATCTTTACTTGCCGAACATATACACATAAGAGTAGACCTTGTTGCAGAGCCCATGATACTATTGATATTTTTTATATGTACAGTAGGCCAAAATCACAGTCTATAGAAAGATGCTTGATACATATGTAACAGGCCCGACGACTCTCTGAACTGTCTTCCATCTCGCTGGATAAGGCAATGAAGAATGAAGTGGAGCAGAAAGGAATGGAGAACAGTCACGTGAGATATTAACCAGTTTTCCTTTATCTTTATCACAATGAAAAAGAAAAGGACTTCATGTAAGATTTCATGGTACCCATTTTCGAGTGCTTTCTTTGTGAAGCTTATAAACAACCGCCTCGGAAAGAATATTAACGTTTTGTTCTTTAGTTGGTGTTGCCCATAAAGAATAGCCACACAAAATATATTTTCCAGTTTTCTTGCTTTCTTGTGAACCATATAAAATACGCACAGTTTCGTCTTTTGATTATCATTCTTAAGTCTGTAAGATTTCGGATCGCTAAAACACGAATTCTTCTTAATCTACTCTCTTAAATTTTAACCAGACAAAGAATTTGAGGAATTCATTACTTTGTCCGTCAATTTTGTTCTTTTATTCACAATAAAATTTTATTTCATCATTTTAAAGAAATAGTGTTTGCATTATTTATTTCAGACTAAAGACCCAATCATCTTAGAATACTGCTCACTTACTTCAAGCAAATCTTTTATTCTTAAATTATACTGATTGTATTTTCTATTCCAGACCAGAGATTCCTTGGTTCTTATAGAGTTCCTCGCCATGCTGGACAAAGAGGTAATCCAGATCGCAATGACCAAAAGTGATAATTAAATTGATACGATAAAGTACAAAACAAAAGCGATCAGATCCTAACGTACCTGCTAATTAATATGAATGACGAAATTAAATGTCTTAATGTTGGCGGTTGTCATCATTTTCGTTTCCTTTAGCTTTTCCCCTTTTGCAGTGTATTTACTGACGTCAAGTTTGAAACTGCATATACCCTTGATGATGTCAGCTTTTGACTATACACACACACATCCTTGATGACGTCAGTGCAAAGGCTATTTCTGATGTATTGGAATATTTGTATATTTGATGACATTGATGTATATGGTGTGTTTTAATAAGCTTTATAAACAACTATACTCATGTTTAACTACTGCTGAGAACTTAAAAGCACACAACATTTAATGTTTTCACACACACATTACTTACGTTGGTCAATAAAGTTGACTATCGGAGAATGCATAATCATAATATGCAAGTTTAAGGAAAGAAGTCAACACAGGTTTGTCCTGCTAGTACAAATACATTCACAAGAAATAATAAGAGTGTCTTCTGCATTAGCTGTTCTGTAACTTTTACCTTGGTTAAAGCGACTTATGGCAAATGTGCTGTATTTCATCAAGATGAAGGCTGTTCACTGAGAAATAAAGTAAGTGTGGTTAATTTTTTCATTAAAGGTGAAGGAAGGGAAACATTGGACAGAAGTTTCAGCTGCAAAATACTTGGAAAAACAGCGTCTGTGAGTTTTTCTACAATGTTGTCTTTCAAATAGTATTTTGTACTAATTTTCAGTGCATTGTAATCTATTCAAATCATCTATCTTTTAAATTGTATTTTGTATGATTTCCCCATGAACTGCATTTACAATGTACTCTTTCAAACCTTTTAACTGATGACGTTAGTAATGACGTCACTCGTGCATGACGTCGTAAATATATCAGAAGCAAAGTGCATAAATAGCGTAAATTAATTAAAATCTAGGACAACATCATATTCCGGGAACACATATCCCAGTGACTCTACGAACCCCCCAAGCGAGTATCTCCCATTAAATATAGAACAAAAAAGGGAAAATATACCTTACAAGAAGAAATGTTCATAAAGTGAATATGATAAGAAATGACATGGGATTGAGTGAAAAATTAATAAAATGGATAAAATAAATAACGTCAATAAAAATGCACACCACTTACAATTTAATTCAATAAATCTTGCTATCTCAGAGGGAACTAGCCTGCTCTAAAAGTCCGTTTTTCTAACTGCAAATTCTCCCAAAATGTTTATAATTCATCTACCATGTTTATTCTTCCGAAGCAACAATTCTCTTGAAGTATTGGTATGAATAAAACACCCCCCCTCGACACTTATCTTTTACACTACTTATCTGACACAGCCAGTAACGTGGTTCCACATATTTCACATGCATCATGAAGACTCTCACTGCCGCAACTAAGATGGTACTTTGGAGACTGGATCTAGAATGCTGCATACACACCAAACCAGAGTCCAGAAACGAATGGAGGAAAAAAATGAAGAAACAGAGAAGAAGAAAAACCCTGTAGTATTAAATATTTTGCAACAGTGAAATGAATCCCCAAATCAACCTCTCTAAAATACTTTCAAAAGCAAACATTACACAATGTTTACACATACACACACATACAACACACACACACACACACACACACACACACACACACACACACACACACACACACACAAATGTACTCTTACACTCACTATTACACACACGTACACATAAAAAAATTAAGAGCAATATCATGATCTCAAATAATTACGTTTCAATTAAATATATAAGTAAATGTAAAGTAATTAAATATAATAAGCTTTAATTTTATACAACATTCTGAGTTTGAGACGAAGCTGAAGACTTCAGTGACATGCAGTCCTTGTAATAATTATAATAAATTTATCCATGTTAATTGAAATGAAGTGTTGTTATGGAGTCGGTTTTATTTTTCAGTGACGCAAAATATAACCGTGGTCTGAGCTTCGAAGCCATTTCAGCGTCTGGACCTAATGGTGCTGTCATCCATTACCGTCCAGCAGAGATAACCAACCGTAACATCACAACTAAGGAGATGTACCTGCTGGATTCTGGCGGACAATACTTGTACGTTTATTCGCCTTCAGGGGCATTCACTCTAGACTTCCTGGAAACATGTACTTACTGACATTTTAAAAAGAAATAGGCATGAGTTGACATTTCTTTCAATAATCATTTCTGCAGAGAATACAAGTTTACCAGCACAGTGCCCCACCCACCCAAAAATAAATCCGCCCCCTCAATAAGAAATAAACAAGAACAGAGAGCTTTGGACAATGCTAATAAATGAAATAATTTTTGACGGAAGCCACTGTCCTTTATGTTAAATGTGACGTCATTTGGTAACATGTCACGCGGATTGACTGTCTCGAAGGGTTACCATTTTAAATTAACCGTTTTTCTTTTTGCTAATTTTAATTTTGCCCAGCTCTGTATTTGCCGTTCTTTAAAATCAGAATAACCTGAAGTAAAACAATTTTAGTGCTACTAAATAAGAGATTTGTAAAGGACTCTGCAGTTTTTCTAAATTCAATATAATATGTAGTCAACTGAATGCATTATGTTAGCGTTGGTTGGCAGGGTAATCAGCAATATTTCTAAAGCTTGTAGGCACCTTAAAGTAGATGTATGACTTGCGATATAGACAATACTAGGCGAAATGTTTTGTAATCCAGGGAACACAATCAGAGAGTCATTTATTTCTGCTCTAGGGACGGTACAACAGACGTCACAAGGACCTTGCACTTTGGAGAGCCAACAGCCTTTCAGAAGATAAGTATCAGTATTGTTTGGGGAGCCAACAGCCTTTCAGAAGATAAGTATCTGTATTGTCTTGAGAGCCAACAGAGTTTCAGAAATAAGTATCAGTATTGTTTTGTACAGGAAGTTCAATGAGCGACTAGCAAACATTTAGTACTTGAAACTTTGAGTGTGGGGTGGTGGTCAAAGATGAAATGGCTTTTCTTTTTTTCTTTTTATAACATCGCCAGGGTCTCTAATATAGGTGTCTTTCATTATTCCATCCACCAGACACACTGGCGTTGTTATAATCTTTACCAGATATTTTTTCTGTCGTATAGATTTTACAAGGCACATTTACCATCTTTATGATCTATATAAGGCATTGTTACATTTTTACAGTGTTTATAAGGCATCGCTTCTGCTTTTCATTTACACTGCTTGTTATAGACTTTATTGAACTTTCCATTCTTACAATGCATACTGACATTATTTCCACATCCACCTCTTACATGAGGGTTTGTAAGAAACTTCATAAGCCTGTAAATACAATGGGGCTGTCTCCAATATTATTTTAAATCCTTGCAATGAGTCCGTCGTCCATGTATATGTGAGGTTTTGGTCCTGACACCAGTCCATCGTCCATGTATGTATGAGGTTTTGGTCCTGACACCAGTCCATCGTCCATGTATGTATGAGGTTTTGGTCCTGACACCAGTCCATCGTCCATGTATGTATTTTGGTCCTGACACCAGCACAACATAAGTCCTTAGTGAGACTCCATTTGTTTTTGTTTTTTGAGGCAGTTACTGCTCGATTACATTATATGGCGAGACAACTGTCTTCATTAATGTATAAAAACATTGCTTAATGCGTCGTTGTAAAACACTATAACGGATTTCACGATACTTGGCTATTAAAAATGTGTTTAAAATAATAAAACGTCACTATGTTTGACTTCAATGAAAAGCTGGAAATGCATTTTTGTTGTAGCAAGATACGATTTACAAGACAAAATATAGACGAAGCTTAGGATTAACTCTTTTGTAACGCAATGTTTTGTTTCTCTTCCAAGAATGCTACACTCGCGTTCTCATGGGGTCAATTGACCTTGCGTCACTCAAGTGGCCTGCTGGACTTTACGGTAAGATTATAAACATTGTATATTATATATAAATATTGTATACTATATATAAATATTGTATACTATATATAAATCTTGTATACTATATATAAATATTTTATATGATTATAAATGATTATGTATTTGAACTACAATATTTTTAATGTCATTCTTTTCCTTAAAAGGAATTTTAAAAATTCAAAAATAGATTATGAATTAGTCTTGATAGAAAACGTGAATACCAAGTTACACACACACACAAAATAAACTAGTAAGCATCCTGTCAGAAAGTAGCTTAATGTGTCTGAGTTCATATCAGTAAGTAAAAGCTGTATATTACATATGAGTCCATGTCAGGATGAAAAAACTCTTTTTATATATGAAATAATTTATACCTATAACTATTTAGGCCATGTCTTACTTTGCCTAAATCTGTTATTGTCTTGCAATGAACTATCTAGGTCTTTGCAAAAAATGTCTTATGTCAAACAATTCTAGACACAAATATTTATCAGTAATCTTTCTGGATGCAAGTTCGTGGTATGTTTTCAGATTTTAAGTAAATTTAGATACTTTTCTAAGATCCTTAAAAGTATTAATCTTTCTAAAAACTAACTTATATAGTATATATTATTTGTACAAGGTTTCGCATGTCCTTCATTAATATCTCTACACTTTAATTCATATTAATTCTTTTCTTAATAAGCTAGGGAAGTCGATTTAGCAGCCAGAGCCCCCCTATGGTCTGTTGGTCTTGAATACAATCACGGGACTGGACATGGAATTGGCTACTATCTCAGTGTTCATGAAGGTATTTTTAGACCAGACCATTTGTTTCGTCATGTACATATTATAATGTGCTCTTAGCGCTGTTTGTCTCTGATCATCAGTATCTCTGGCCATTTTGTGCGCTGTGTATTTCCTCAAAGACATTGATGAGTGTTTATGGGATATGTACTAAGGAAAGTGTATTTTTGCTTTGACATGTGTGCTTATTAGAGTGTGTTCTTGAGAGCCCAAATTGAGAAATATATTTAGTGTGTTTTCTTAAGACTAAAAAATGACGCATATAGTAGTGTGTATTCTTAGGATTCCAAATTGATGTATATGTCTAGTTTAGGCTAAATCTTAACGATTAATAAGTAGCTCTAAGCTCCCTGACTCCATCGTTTGAATACAGTCCCTTTCACACATACACAAGACATAACGGGATGAGATATGGAGAGTCTGGAATTATAATTCTGAAAGAATTGAATGAAAAAGGAAACTAACTAAATGAAGAAACAACAAAGTAAATGTCCAGGTAGATAGGTTAAATGCAGCTCTGTAATGTCATCATTATAAGTGATGAGTTTAGTACACATAGTTATGTCATCATTATTAATGATGAGTTTCAGTGCACATAGTATAACAATGGCAATAACAACACTGCAATGTGTTTTTGAGTGTTAACTTCTTTAACGTATCTAGGTCCAGAGGAAAATCTGTCCCTAAGCTTGAATACAATGTTGACAGTTTAGTCTCATGGGCCCTGGGACTGAATACATGGTTTTATAAGTCAGCGTGAACGAACAGTTTATAGATATAGCACTTGAGACAGGCAGCGTTTCCTTAGGTGAGTTAGAAACTTTAAATAGTTTAAACAGTTAAATAGATGTGGTTACACGTGTAGTCTTTTTCCTCAGCTGGTCAGACTGTACAATGTGCCAGACTGAAGATGAAGCCAGCAATATTATCCTTTTATTGCTTATTTATGTGCAACTAAACAACATCACCTGCACTCATTCAGACAATTTGGAAAAATGAGCTCTTACTCACTCTCATTCAAAATCTTAATTAGTATTTACTAATACAAATGAATACAAACAATAGGTATAAAAATGTAAACTATAGAATGAAAAGAAATATTAGTTTTGATAATAGGCTAGAGAAACAACGATACTGACCATGCTGGCAATAAGTCACTGAATTATAAAATCCAGGAAATCCCACTGTTACTCAAACTCATAATATAAGTCTAGGATAGATATTACAGAAGACAGTGACACTCTATAGGATATGCTTGTGTGGGTCCGAAAGGCAGTATAATTTGGGTTTCTCTAACTTGCTAATTTACACATTCTAACATCTGTTGTCTATCATGCGCTCACCAAGGGACATAGACATCTTGCACAGATACTAAAACTTTATGTAATCTTGCATCTGCTAGACAAGATGGATAGCTCGACCAGGAATTATATAATAGCTTGAATCTAAGTAAAATATCAGAACTAAAAGGCTTCAAGTTGAAATAAGTACTTTATACTTTTATGCAGTTCAACATTGAAAAGGGGTCAATTTTCTGTTACAACACATTCCTAGAGAGAGAATTGGTACCAAAATTGAGAGAATCTGCTCAGTGGAGCGCCCCTTCCTCCCCCCATCTCTCTCTTTTCATGCAACTGGGCAGCACACCTGGATGGGTTAGTTATTTAGAAAAAACTATGGAAGAAAAGATATGTTGAAGTAGAAGAGTATTTACTCATACATATTCACTGGTTCTTCAAATCCATTAATTAGGCAAATGATTTGTGAGTCAGATTTTATGCATCATTCCATAACCTTTTTCTATTGTTATGAAGCATGATTATAATAGTATATCATGTTTACTCATTCACTAGAATAAATATTATAATAGAAAATACAACTTATGACTGGAGTTGTCTGGTAACTGAGAATATTAATGATTGAAATGGAACACTAGTTTTGGGAGGAGTCAGAATGTGACAAGTTTTACTTTTTCATACACAAGGGTGTACAAGGTCGATGCAGAGTCGAGATGCTTTAGCAAATAGTCATTCCAAATAACTAATAAACAGTATGGGAATGTGGTCATCTGATGAATTATTATTTTATCAATGATAAAAGATAACAATAAAACATTCCCTCTAGTGTTACTCATCTATTTAAATAATCTGCCTCAGCAAATCTTTAATAATATTATTCTGTTAAACATGTGTCTCTGCAATAGAATGCACATTAGTATTTGTGTGTGTGTGTGTGTGTGTGTGTGTGTGTGTGTGTGTGTGTGTGTGTGTAGTATTTTGGTGTGGATTGGAATCGCCGCTTCTTGTGCATATGATTGATTTAATATATATAGCTTTGTCTAATATTTGGCATATTACATAGTGTTTAATTTGAGTGCATTCTGTCTTCATTTTGTCATATCTAGCAATGGTTGCTCAAACGAATAAATAAATAAATGCTAAAATGAAATGAAAAATCGACTTTAAACAATTATGGAATTTATTGATTATGGGGTCAGCAATGTGTTTTGTAGGTCATATGTTTTACAAAATAATTAACAAGAAAACCCCCAATATTGTGTTCTCGACCATTTTCAAGACTTGGTCAAGATTCATTGAAACATTTTTTATTGTGCCAGAAAAATAACTTGTTGTCCTAGGAAAACAGGTTAGAATGGCAATTTTCTATACTAGGAATAATTTAATTAGAAAGGCAACTTTCTGGTTTTAGAATAAAGTGCTTAGATAGCAATTTTATCTCTTAGGAACTGCTAGTTTAGAAATACAAATTTTCTCTCATAAAATTACTTGAATAGAAAATACTTTGCTATCCTGGAATAAAGTTGGATAGAACTGAAATTTGCTTTCCTAAAACGCAAAGTTAAAGTCAATTTGTGTAAAGAATAACATGAAAGACTATTTGCTGTCCTAGGAATAACTTGATTAAGAGACTGTTTGTTGTCTTAGGAACAACTTGGTTACGAGGCAGTTTGTTGTCATGGAATAAATTATTAAAATATTTTTACTAGAAATAACTTTGAAGACTGTTTGTTGTCCTAGAAATAACTTGTTTAGAAGACATTTTGTTGTCCTGGGAACAACTGTTTAAGACCGGTTGTCCTAGGGATAACCTAGTTATAAAAGTGTTGTCCTAGAATTAAGTGGTTAAAACTTGTTATCCTAGGAATAACTTAATTATAAGACTGTGTTCCTAGAAATAATTAGCTAGATGACATTGTGTTGTCTTAGGAATAACTTGGTTAGAAGACACTTTGCTGTCCAAGGAATTACTTAGAAAACTGTTTGTTGTCCTAGAAATTATCATGGTTAGAAGACAGTTTGTTGTCCTAGGAATAAATGGTTAAAGGTTTGTTGTCCTAGGAATGTTAGAAGACAGTTTGTTGTCCTAGGAATACATGTTTAAAAGGTTGTTGTCCTAGGAATATCTTGGTTAAAAGACAGTTTGTTGTCCTAGGAATAATGTGGTTAGAAGATAGTTTGTTGATCTAGGAATAACTTTGTTAAAAGACAGTTTGGTGTCCTAAGAATAGCTTGGGTATATGACACTTTGTTGTCCTAGGAAGAACGTGATTAGAAGATAGTTTGTTATTCTAGGAATAACTTGGTTAAAAGAATTTTTTTCCTTAGGAACAAATGTTTAAAGACACTTTATTTTACAATGTATAGCTTGGTAAAAAGACATATTTTGTCTTAGTGATAACTTGAGTTAGAAGATAGTTTGTTGTTTTATGAATAATTTGGTTAAAATAAAGTGTATTGTTCTAGGAATAAATGGTTAAAATTTATTGTCCTCGGAATAACTTGTTTCGAGGTCAGTTTGTTGTCTTTGCCTTTCGAAAGTTTGTATTTAGCTTTCAACTTTTGAGTTGGCAGAAATAGTAATTTTCTTATGATTTATAATTCAAAAGACTTTTCGATCGACTTAATTTACGGGTGATTATGTTATGATTAGGCAGTTGGTTTTTATTGCTGCTGCGATTACGTAAACACGTGAAGAGGCTTACTCATGGCCAAATTGTAGATGACTGATCAATTCCTTACTGTAAACACGTGATGAGGCTTACTCATGGCCAAATGGTAGATGACTGATCAATTCCTTACTGTAAACACGTGAAGAGGCCTACTCATGGCCAAATGGTAGATGACTGATCAATTCCTTACTGTAAACACGCGAAGAGGCCTACTCATGGCCAAATGGTAGATGACTGATCAATTCCTTACTGTAAACACGTGAAGAGGCCTACTCATGGCCAAATGGTAGATGACTGATCAATTCCTTACTGTAAACACGCGAAGAGGCCTACTCATGGCCAAATGGTAGACAATTCTGACCACTTCCTTACTGTAATGTTTTGGTATGTTTCAGGGCCAGGTTCAATTTCTACGACTAAAAGTCCTTGGCACTCCCACCAGGAGCTGCGTGAAGGAATGTTTTTCTCCAACGGTAAGAGAAACGAAATAAGACAGCCAGTTAGACATCCAGACAGCTAGCCAGTCAGACAATCACTTAGCTAATCAAACAGCCATTCCAATATCCGGACAGAAAACCTGACAAGTGAAAAAACCCCAGAATGACAGAAAGATCTGATAATGTAATCATTTTACATTTTTTAAAATCTATTTGCTTACGTTTGTTTATTTTTAACAGAAACGCAAGTTTCTCACATAATCCAAATAAAATTGAAAAAAAAGCAACTAAGAGCTGTCACTGTCACAAAACAGAAATTAAAGTAGTCTCAATCTTGTTACTACATCTTAAAATGAAACCCACCTCTGTTGCTGGAAGTGTGGATAATTGCAATTAGAACATTGTTATCTTCTTAGTATCTTATGTCTTTTTGTTTCAATTTAAAACTAAAATGTTGCTATTCTCCTGGTGTTTATATAAAATTATTTAAAATGTAATCTCATTTTAATTTGTCAATTCAATTCTGATTGTCCCATGTATGAAGATACACCTGTAATAATTCTCACCACTCACCGACCTCAGTGACCGATCCCAGTGATCGACATTTCTTTGTGAGACTTTTGTCTTTAGTTTACAACACGCCCAATTGTTATAAAGTTGTTTGAATACGTAGATAGTCACACACAAATGCTCTACAACACGCCCGATTGTTATAAAGTTGTTTGAATACGAAGATAGTCACATACAGGGTGCTTTGAAACACGGCCAAGTGTAATAAAATTGTTTGAATAAGTAGGTTATCACAGGCAGAATGCAGCAACCATTTGATTATTTGTTTATTTCCACTGTAACGTGAGTACGAATTATACTAATGGAATGACTGGATTAACGTATAAAATTCAGAAGCGCGTTAAGATTAGATGTGCATGCGACCTAATTAATTATACTTATCCTCGGACAAGAATGGCACAGTTGTCAAATTAAGACAGTCTGGTAAGGTCTTCCAACAATGTCAACTCAATGTACAATGACATATGGGTAATCATATAAACATTTGTGAATAATTAAATAGAAAGTCATATTACGATTTTTAATTTAAAACGATAGTTATTTCTATATTGTTTACTTTCCCTTGGTCTATTGTGATTAGTTAAGGTAATGAATCCTGTACTGACATGCATGTTTTAATGTCATTCTCTTTGCAATGAAAGTCAATAAAAGTAATTAATATCTTTGACAAAATGTCAGCCAAGAATTCATGAGTACGGCATTTGTGCTGTATTTCACCTCAAGACAATTTCACCCGTCACTCATCAGAAAGAGACAACTGACCACAGCGAAATGAATTCGAGTGGCACTATGTCAAATACACCTTACAACTTTCAATGTTTGCCACCAAACAGTGTGTACAGTTTAATGTACTCTTCACAACTTTCAATGCTTGCCACTGAACAGTGTGTTCAGTTTAATATGCTCTTCACAACTTTCAATGCTTGCCACTGAACAGTGTGTTCAGTTTAATGTACTCTTCACAACATACAATAGTTTTAAATTTAGTAAAATGTCAAATTACATATACTTCATCTAATTAAACCTGCCTTTCATTTGTTTAGTAATAATTGTTAATGTGTTTAATTTTCATCAGCTGTCGTCATTATAACGACATGACTATATCAGTAAAGAGAAACTGCGGTTACCTGCCATGTTTCTCTTTGTTCGGATGGTTCGTTCTATAAGAAACTGATGTAAACTGAAAACACAAAGATAGATATGACTTGTCCATGCATATTTTAATATGTAAGCAGCACCCAGGATATCTGGACAGAGCATATTGTATTAATTTCTGCCTGACAAAAATCCTGATTGTTCTTGACACTGCACATTAATAAGCGCCATTTCTATGGTAATGAAATAAGTTACCAAGCTCTTATAAAGAACAAAATTTACTTCAATTTCGCAATTTCGCATTTTTAGTCTAAAGATTTATATTTTGGCAATCATCGCTTTATACATATGAAATGTATTTGCTTCATTATTTGTAACAAGTGTACATGTGACGACCGATGGACTTATAAAGAAGTCTGACTTATAAAATAACTTTTATATTAGAAGTTTTTAAATAAACTTTATTTAATAGTTTATAAATAAATTTTAATTTACATATCAACTTAAATCTACATGGAAATCGTTTTCGTTTAAAGCTAATAAATTAGGTGTATAGGGTGGAGAGAGAGAGAGAGAGAGAGAGAGAGCAGTAAAACGATTGGATTACCCATAAAAGTAGTATTATTCATAAATCTGACGATTTATCATTCACAGAATTAAATATAAATGTGGCTTTATAGTATAATGCTTTATATGTACGCGTGTGTGTAGGATGCGTGTGTCTGCGATATTAACTCTTAACGTTGTGTGCAGAGCCTGGCTACTATCGATCAGGGGAGTTTGGAATCCGATTGGAAACTATTGTTATGGTCCAGCGCGTTAATACAACGGTAAGGACGAAATACCACAGTAAGGAGTAAGGTCAAAAACAATACGAGAACATATCATTTCATAAACATTTTCTTTCTAGAGTTGCTATACCGTGCTGAACTAGAGTTGATATACCGTGCTAGAGTTGCTATACTGTGCTGAACTAGAGTTGCTGTACTATATTAAACTAGACTTGCCTTAGTATGCTAGAGTTACTATACCGTATTAAACTAGAGTCGCTTTACTTTGTTTAACTAGCTAGAGGTGCTATATCAAGCTAGAGTTGCTATATTATGTTAAACAAGAGTTGCTATATTATGCTAAACTACAATTGCTATAGTGTGTTAAACTAGAGTTGTCATTCTCTGGAAATGCCTTACAACGACTGCTGATTTTTCTCAAAACAACCTTGGAAGAAGAGAAAAAAAGTACAAGCTTTATTCAACCAGTTTGAAAGCCGATTGAGTCAGACTATATTTTAGGCATGCCTGAAGACAAAGCCACTTTGTAACCCTGATGGTGAATATGAAACAAGTTCTCAGTATTGGCTAGCAAAGCCGCATGGCTCACCATTTCGTTTTAGGTTTGATAGTTCGCTCTTTGATCAGTCATTAAGCGAGTAGGATCAAAGATAAACGGAAGTTGCAAGGAGAGTCGCCGGTAGTAGTGAAGACGATGTACGGCCTTGGAACATGGTCTCCACTCCATGCAGACTTAGTCCAGACCGTTATCATTCCGGTTTGGTGAGGACGACGTCTTCAGGCACGAGAGCAGAATGGGGTTCGATTTCTCGTGGACTGTTAAAAGCCATTTTTTAGTTATTGTTTAGTGATCTCATCTTTGTCTCCTGAGCAACATAAATGTTCCATGTTTCTAAGTTATTTTTGTTAAAGACCAGTTTAGCTGGGCTATCACATGGGTGTCGAAGGTAGTTCCGTGCTTTAAGAGCACTTGGAAATTATCATCACGACGTCATATGTATTTCGCAATTTTGAAATGCAAGATGCAAAGGGGAGCAATTCACATTAGATCATTTGTACGACTAGAGATAAAATCTTTTCTATAGAGACAATAATATACAATGGTGTGATTTTGCAACGCTTAGCAAAATTGATGAATAAATATTGTACGTATTCTTCATCTGTTTGTTAGTTTGTTCGAACTCGCACCAAAAAAGTACTGCACTGAAATAGGAGACCGCTATAGTTCTCACGCTTGATTTTCTTTCCTTACAGTTTACGCCTGCCAGACAGTTCATGGGCTTCAAGACGTTTACTCTGGTGCCATTTGAGCCAAATCTGATCAACTACGATCTTCTTACACAGAAACAAGTAAGAGTCAGAAAACATGTTCAGTTTCGTGTGTGGCTTCGTGATTTCTTAGTACACTCACATTGTTATTTAAATTTGATTAACAATACTACAGTTTTTAAATATGATTAATTTAATATCTAGATCCCTGTGTGGCGGATCTTTCAAGGTTATTGTCGTCATAGAAAGTGAGGTTGAGGTAACATTTTCGGTATAAATCTTTCTTTCTTTTAATACTGAAATTTCTTTGCTTTACTTAGACAGTCTGTCTTAAACGTATATTATTAGACAGGTAAAAGTGATTTACGGAGGAATACATAATAAAGCTTTCTGATACTGATTGGATTATGTCCGCTATTTTCTTCAGGCGATTTCATAAATACATACTCAGAAAGGAGTACAAAGAAACTTTTCGGTACTAAAAAATAAACTTGCTGTGAGAAGAAAATATAAGAAAGTAATTATTCTTATGAAGGAAACATCTAATTATTTTAACAATATTATTAGTATCAAGCTTATTATTTCTATAATTATTATTAAAGTCTACAGTAAGCACCACGCAACCCTATGAAACCTTAATTAAATAAAGTCCTGAGCTAAGATAACATTGCTACGGCGGAGAAAGTACGCGAGTAGATTTGAACCTTTGGTTAAGACACTGGCGTGTTTCCATTGGTTGGTTGAGTACACATAGAGAGATATACAGTAATATAGCAAACTATTCCCTTTAAAGAAGAGACTGGATTGCTGAGTCCACTTAGAGAGAAAGAAAAGAGATGTGTCCGTCCTAGCAAACTGTTCGCTTTAAAGAAGAGACCGGATTGCTCCACTGCCTGTCATGACTAGTCTGTTTAGAAACACAATGATGAGTTATCTTTATTTGTGCGCTCTCAAATCTGTTCTGTATACTCATTAAGGGACTGTATTGTATGTTTCGCATGAAACAGAGGAGAAGAATTAGCGTCTATATTAAGTTCTGTATTTTTGATAATTTTTTCCCATTACTTATTGACATAACTTTAAGATTTTTATTCATAGTTGGAAGAAGCATAAAATATCGCTTTGAATGACACGCAATTGTATTTAGTGAATGACACGTTACATGTTCCGTTAAAATAAGAACCTAACTGTGGCGAAAGGGGGTTTCTCCGTGTGCGCCTTGGTTATTAATTAATATATTAATTAATCTCTTTCATGCCAATCGCTCACAACCTCCTTAAGGGTCTTGTGCGGTCTGAGAGTGACTAGGTCAAGCCTTGAGCAGTCCATCAGTCAGTGACCGTCTCCCAAGTGTTACCTGTCTCAGAATAGTGACTACCCTGCATTTATCTTACCAGTCGTTCTATCACTATTCCGACCCTACCACAAATCTCTCGTCGTCGTCGATGATGGGAACTATTTTAAAACACGTGTATAGACCGTCTTCTCAATTGTATTACGTCATTGGCAGCCCCCACCCATCATCTCACATGTACCTCCCCAATTAAAATGAAGGAGTAAATAGTTTTAAAGAAAACAATTTATTAAAAAGAAATAAAGATAACAATTTCAATAAATTTACATTGAGTTCAAATCACACACTAGGCGATTTCGAAATCACAAATCTCGTAAGACTTCCAGAATTACAGTTAATGAAAAGATATACCAATGCAGTTCTCTAGAATAATTATTAAAGAATTTCATGTGAATAACATCAATACAATTTAGTTAGGCTTACATAAGTCCTCCACATAAATAAGCCAACTAGATAGTAACAATTTAGTCAAAAATACAGAAATTACATAGAAGAATCAGACATAGAATAAGGAATGAAAATCACAGAACATGTAGAGATTACACAGAAAGTTCATGTAATTGAATCACCTGATTACGGCCTTGTTCAGCAGTAGCCTTATTCTTGGCAGGTTTGGCTGACATTGAGTGTCTCGTGGCTTAGCCCGCCTGGTGACGTTAAGTGAATGTTCCGTAAAGTGTACACAACACAATTTGTCCACGAAAAGTTAGCACAGTATATATATATATATATATATATAATCCTTTCACTGGCACTGAATAACACACAGTCAGAGTTATTCACAGTCTAATGCACATTGGGTTGGAAAGTTATCCTTGTAGTTACAAGTGGGTCAGACCCACGCCCTTGCTGCAGCCCACTTCGTAATACCGTCTCCCTTGATGGTTCCGATACATACGGAATCCAACCAAGAATCTTACTCCACACTGGCCCTTAACACATTCAGCGACCAAGTGGCAGTACTGTTGTGAAACCAAGACAACCAGAACTTGAGACGTAGAATCAACCAGTACAAAACCAGGAAATGAGCAAACGGGAACGGCTTTGAACTGCAATAGATCAATGTAATGGCGCACATCAGGATCATGCTTTAAAATTCTGCAATCTGTACTTACATTTTCGTTTCTCATTACAATTCCTTTTAACAATTAATTTATCTGATTCTTTCTTTAAACGAGAATAAAAGCATCATAGTTTAAACTTGTTATAATTATTTACAAGAAACATGATTCAACATATTCAAAAGTAAATGTTAAAATCAGTTACAACACAATCTCTATATCGGACATACCCTTCTCCCAGTTCTAACCATGAGCCGTGCATGGGACCCCAAAGATGTGTAAAAGAGTGTAGAGAATTTTGAGTCTGCTCTTTTATCTGTTTTCAGAGGTCATGGAAGTTTCTAGAATTTCTTAGCCTCTGGCTAGGACTTGTTTTTCTTCCTGTGCCTATTGACTCCATAGTCATGGTTGAATGCACGCACATAATAGACTGAGTGTGTGAGGTGCCAGAAGTATGCCCAAGTTATGTAAGAATTAGTGACCTATAATCCTAACTCCTTTCATGTATGGATGTGGGTCAGCATTGTCTACGTCAAACCAATTCCACTCAGATTTGAATTGTGAAATTCAAATCAAAATTTGATTTAAGAAATTTGAAAAATTAGCAAAATTAATTAATATTAATTTAACTAATTACGTAACTAGCATTTTTCCGTCACACTAACCGTTATGATATTTGTATCTTTAGTAGATTAATATTCACCCAAAATGACTTTTGGGACAGATTTAAGGATTTTATAATATTTTCTAAAGATATTACTCTTAAAAGAGACATATATTTGAGGTTTTAAATAAAATATATCAATTTTTAAATTTATAATTTATGCACGTACAATTGAAAATAAACTTGTTGATAGTCAAACATTTCAGGCTATGTTAAAATTACACTAAATAATTATGATATGCATATTTACTTGGTTATAGTAAACTTGCATTACATTATTTTAAGACATATTTGGATTATCTATCTATCTATCTATCTATCTATCTATCTATCTATCTATCTATCTATCTATCTATCTATCTATCTATCTATCTGTCTGTCTGTCTATCTATCTGAAGCTAAGCTCACACTATTAATTTTGATGGATATGTATTTTGATTTTCAAGTAATGTATATTTCGTTTTGATATGCATAGCTACGTTACATATATCTTCGTGGTATATGTATTTTCATCAGCCACACCCAATATCATTTCGATACATGAAACTATTGTCCAGTCAAAAAATATTTAAGGACCTCAACTTCTTCTTTTCTTGCAATGTTATGTGCTTTTGTTTCTGGTGAGTTATAACCATCTTGCTTACTACCAACCTTACAGATTGACTGGCTGAACAGTTACAACCAAAGAATCATGGACACCTTTAGGAACATGAATTTGACTGATGTCGCACGGAATTGGTTAGAAACTCATACCAGGCGGTACCCCTTTACCACTCCTACTACACCCAGTAATGAGACACCCATCAGCACTACACCCAGCCCTACTACACCCAACATTGTTCTCTGCTCATCCGCGGCTGACTCCCTTCTCTGTGTCACACCCAGCATCGTAACAACAGTTGTGGTTGTAGTGGCAGCCGTGATGTACGTGTGTGCACACTGACACAAACGCGAAGAAGGCAAGCAAAGGACAGTCCTGTGTCTGGGTTATTTTGGAAATTAAATTGCTGCCAGAGAGTGATCAATATCAGTACCCTCGACCGCATGCAGAAGACAGCCTCATAAACATAATAAATTTATGGACTTTTTTAAAGAATGCCAATAATAATATAACCAAAATAATTTAAATAAAAACACAAACTAAATTAGAACATTATTTCAATAAAAACACAAACTAAACTAGAAAATGATTTAAATGAAGAACACAAACTAAACTAGAAAATAATTTAAATAAAGAACACAAACTAAACTAGAAAATAATTTAAATAAAGAACACAAACTAAACTAGAAAATAATTTAAATAAAGAAAACAAATTAAACTAGAAAATAATTTAAATAAAGAACACAAATTAAACTAGAAAATAATTTAAATAAAGAACACAAAATAAACTAGAAAATAATTTAAATAAAGAACACAAATTAAACTAGAAAATAATTTAAATAAAGAACATAAACTAAACTAGAAAATAATTTTGAAAATCCATCACCGACAAAACAATGAAGATTAATTTCAAAATAATTTAAGGTTTATCTTACTTTATTTTTTCGACATTTTCTAATATTTAAAAAGTAACATAATTTGTTTTGTATTTACATTTGAGGAAGAAAGTTAGACTGAGAATGTTTCATCATTATAAATATACTTATTTCTCCTCACACATTTAACTCTTTCACTTCTATTCTTCAACTTGTAATTTGAGATATATAGTTATGTGAATATCTCGTTGTGCATAAATCTATATTTAAATTCGTATCCAAGTAAACTTCAAACATAAAAAACAAATAAACTCTGCAAATAAACTGTTTTTTTTTTATATACGGTTTCTACACTCTCATTGTGTAAAGAGTTTAAGCAATAAACAAATTTCACAGCATACTTTCTCTGTGCTGTTAAATAGTTTTGTTGGTACATTCTTCCTGCACTATCATATGACTCATGTATTTAAAATATTTATGTCGGATGAAATTAATTTTAAGTTATAATGTTGTATATTTTAAGGAAGTGTTGAAAATGAGAATTGCGTTACAAAATTTAAAAAATAATTGTTCATTTTCATCCCCATGTAGAGATTATTATTTATTAAGATGATTTTATGATGATTAAACCTTATTTACTTTTATAGAGTTAGACATTTGTAAAATAAATAATTAATACCATAATATTTTATAAAACATATGTTATTTCTAAATAAATCTTTGAAAAGAATTGTTTTATTGCAAATGAACCATTGTAATAGTCCTTTTTAGTATATAAGTACTTAAGTATGCATTGAAATGCATGTGTGCCTAGATATATTTTTGTTTTATTTTCATAATGCGGCAAACACAATATATACTATTTATTCAGTAAATGACAAAATCGCTGTGTTTTATGCTCCTTCTGTGGTAAAGTATACCAAACTCACAAACATCCATTTGGTAACTCCGAATCACACCAAAGTGAAAGGTTACATTCACTGCATGTGATCTGGCCTTGTTCACTTTTTACCTGTTAAGTAATTCCTCGTTTTACAAGATGGTAAATTTTTAACGAAGTTAATTTTTTCTTCATTAACACAAGTAAAGTAAACATTGTTTCACGATAACAAAAAACGATGAGATGGAAAATGATATTGCTGGTCATTAACAACTAGAAGTTGTGTTATGTCAGAACGTTGTAGTGCGTCATTCCAAATGCAATAAGAACAAGTGGTATATGGCGTGTGACTGAACAAGATGTATATGGCGTGTGACTGAACAAGTGGTATATGGCGTGTGACTGAACAAGATGTATATGGCGTGTGACTGAACAAGTGGTATATGGTGCGTGACTGAACAAGTGGTATATGGTGCGTGACTGAACAAGCAAATCCATTGATGCGACAACAGAGCACATACTATCTGGATGTCAGGTTCTGGCTGGAACAGAATACACCAAACGACACAATGAAGTGGCAAAACACATACATAGAAATCTGTGTGAGAACTGTGGCATAAAACCCCCAGAAAGAGCATGGATGCACCAACCGGAAGCAGTCACCGAAACAAAAGAGGTCAAAATACTTTGGGACTTCGAGATAAGAACAGATCGGTGATTCCTGAACGAAGACCAGACATTGTAGTTCTCAATAAATCCAACAGAAGAGTAGCAATCATTGATGTCGCTTTTCCAAGTGATAGAAACATAAAAACAAAAGAAAGAGAAAAAATTGAAAAATACCAAGACCTCAGATTAGAAATTCAGAGACTGTGGAATGTAAAAGCAGTAGTGATACCTATAGTGATAGGAGCCTTGGGGAACATAACATCTGAATTGGAAGGCTACCTGAATAAACTCCCTGGAAACCACAGAATCGCTCCACTACTCAAAGCAGCGCTCCTCGGAAGTGCCCACATCCTCCGTAAAACCTTGGATCTCACAGAATCTTGGTAAGATTCCGAGACCTTAGATCACAACCAACAGTCAAACAGAAGTCGTGGAAAGAGGCTGAATAATAATAATAATAATAATATTCATAACCGATAACTAGGGTGGCGTTGTGTAACACTGTCTGTCGTTTTACCTTACCAGTCCCTACATTCATCAATGTGGCAATCATTTTCTATAAATTCTTCTCTTTTGCAGCCGGCACTTGTCCTGGTTTCCTTACTGGTTGTCTGGCTGTCTGGCTGGCTGAGTTTTGATTGGAGTTTTGATACATATGTGGTCCTCCCAAACATTATGTGGCTAGTCCTTAAACATTGACAAGCCTAGGATTGTGGTAAGGTGGCTAGTCCTTAGACTTTGACAAGCCTGAGACTGTGGTAAGGTAGCTAATCTTAGACTTTGACAAGCCTAGGACTGTGGTAAGGTGGCTAATCCATAGACCTTGACAAGCCTAAGACTGTGGTAAGGTGGCTAATTCTTAGACTTTGACAAGCCTAGGACTGTGGTAAGGTGGCTAATCCTTAGACTTTGACAAGCCTAGGACTTTGGTAAGGTGGCTAATCCTTAGACTTTGACAAGCCTAGGACTGTGGGGGCAGTAAACCAGTTAGTTAGCTTCCTACCACTAGTTATGTATTGTATGTTATTTGACAGTGGATGCATTAATTTGGACTACCCAGATATTTGACAGTGGATATATTAATTTGGACTATCCAGACATTTGACAGTGGATGTATTAATTTGGACTACCCAGACATTTGACAGTGGATGTATTAATTTGGAAACTTTATTTACCAAAGTTGATGTAGTGGATGTCTCACTACCATCCTATTTAACCTGCCCATGCTCTCATGCCATTGTCGTCCTGGAGGCCGGGGTGGGGTGGGGAGAGTTAGTACTCCTGTCATTTATATCGTTTTGTTATTTTCTGTTAAATATGCTCTCAATGACCTTTCTAATCCTATTAGGCTGCAGTCTGTTATAAAGTGTTCTATGGCTAGTTCATCACCACAGCTGCAGTTAATTATCTTATAGCTTG
Source organism: Sinotaia quadrata (assembly GCA_028829895.1). NCBI lineage: Eukaryota > Metazoa > Mollusca > Gastropoda > Architaenioglossa > Viviparidae > Sinotaia > Sinotaia quadrata. The sequence goes on along the minus strand of CM054180.1, from coordinate 133,079,069 downwards.
TTATTTCACTTCCAAGTCTGTTTGGAAATTAATGATTGTTTTCGTCTAGTGCCATTATAGAATGTTGAGATATTATTTGGTGTTTATATATATATATATATATATGGGGTCTCTCCGTTTGTAAGTTTTAAATATTGGAGTTTCTAGATTTTGTAGGTTTTTCTTTAAATAATAAAAAATAAACATGTTGAAGTTTCCTCGAAGTGTGGTAATAATCTTTAGTTCTTTATCTTCTGTCAGTCCCTTTATTAGTCAGTTTATGTGCTTATTCATTGCCTGGTATGTTAATGTGGGCAGGAATCCATTTTACTTTAATTTCTTTCCATCAGTTAGTTTCGCACTTTGTCTAGTATTAGGTAAACAATGTCTGGTCTCCCCTTTATGTGTTTTTCTAGAGCTTTCACAGCCTAAAGGGAGTCTATAACTATAATATATTTAGTGTTGTCTGGTGTTATTTATAGCTTGAATGAGGCCAGTTAGAAAGACCACCATCTCAGCCATAAAGATGAAAGTGTTGTCTGTGATTCTATTTGAAGAGTAGACACTTGTGATATGCTTTGAACTTCAAGTCATGTTGAGTAAAAAAAAAATCTGTAAGATAATAGATTAATTATTCATGTAACTGAAATGTCTTCTTCACAGGATGAGCATGCCGCGTGCAGTCGACCAGATATGTTGATCACTCTCTTACTAGAAAACTGTTTTAATCTGAATTAATTTCATATTCTACTCGGTCAAACAAGGGGAGAAAATTTTACTTTCAGAGCAGTGTTTATTTCGTTCTTAACGGATTTCTCTGAGAGGATTTTAGAATATCTGATGCGCACATTATTTCTTTCAAACAATTAGCCGGAATCGTGTTATTAAGTGGCCAACATCGGAAGTATAATTGTTGAATATATTTAGACGCAGCAAACTTGTGAAGAAAAGATTATATAGAATCAGGCATATATTGATAGTAATGCAAGATTTTCTGTTTGTTAAAGTTATATTTATTTTGTTTACTGACTCTTCGTTTTCATTCCGCACTCATGTACTCTTATTATAAAGCCACTGGCTTTGGTATTATACTTCTAGGCTCCCATACATAGCAACACAGTGTATATGTTTGTCCGATTTAAGAGCGCTTGGTGTGTGTGTGTGTATGTGTGTGCGTGTGTGTGTGTGTGTATGTGTGTGTGTGTGTATGTGTGTGTATGTGTGCATTGTGTGTGTGTGTGTGTGTGTTTGTGTGTTTATGCGTGTGTGTGTGTGTGCAATTAGGCAAGTGGCATTTAAAAAAAAAAACTGAATACGAAAGCACCCATTTCTTATTATACACATATATTAATGATTTATTACGCTAAATTTTACACTTACATTGAGCATGTCGAGTACTCAGCTAAAACGAATAAATCGAACAATCACACCAAGTATGTATGTATAACAATTAAAATTTAGAAATAGGGATTGGCAAATTTACTCTGCCAGTGGGTGTTTCTGACTTTAAATGATGGGAGAATCCTTCGCGTGTCCTCCATCTTATATCGAGCATTTGTTTGTAGCAAATAGTTCACTGAATGTTGAAAACGAATTAGTGAAACAGCCTTGGTGTAGCTGCCGATTACAAAAATGTAGTGACCTGTGACGTAACATTTTGAGATTTTAAAAATCAACCATAAAATTGGTACGTAGCAGTTAAGTTGGCTACAGTGGAAGACGTCATATATCATATGCAATAAATGCAATGCTGAATAACTACAGACAAAGGACGTCATATACCATATACAATATTTACAATGGTGAATAACTACATACATACTTGGTGTGATTGTTCGAGTTACTCATATCGATAAACATATTTTGGAGAGTTAGTGGGTGGATGGGGCTCACTAAATGTAGATTGTGATTTATCTTCCCCTTTAGTAAGACGTTTTCCATCTACAGAAAGTATTATTTTGTATCAATAACTACTTTAACTAACATTACTTTATACCCGTAAGGTCACTGCAACCGACGTAATCCTAAGTATTAAACTACTTAAGCCGTTGAAGTACGTTTCCTCTGAAAGAATATTTAGTAAATATTTTTGTCTGATTACAAAATGTTTTCCAGTTTGAATTTCATCAAAGAAACAACGTCTTGTTTGATTTAAAGTGAAGCATAAAGACAGAACCATACAACAAAACTAATGAAGAGAGAGATTATTTGTCCAAATAAAACTTGACTATGAAAGGTTTTAATGATTGGAAAACATAACAACGTCATAAAACAGTGACAAACATCATTAGTATTGCGTGCATTATAATTCAATTGAAAAAATGTATTGTAAAGGGAAATAAATTTATACTAATTTCAACTATAAAATATATACATTGTAAAGTAATTTCAACCATGTGATTCATGCTTGTTGTAATTATTTTTTAAAATTTTCATAAAGTGTGTGCTTGTACGAGTGTGTGCATGCGTGCTTTCGTGCGTGTGTGTGAATAGGAATGGAATTTAATGTGAAGTAGGAATGACTTAGCACAGTAAATGGATACATTTCTTAGTACATTATGTTAGACAAATGTGAAATTCAGAAGTAGATGACGTCAGAGATATGAAAAATTTGAAATAGGTGAAGTAGGACAAATGTGAAATCTAGAAAGTAAGTGAAGTCAGACAAATGTGAAATCTAGAAATAGGTGAAGTCAGACAAATGTGAAATCTAGAAGCAGGTAAAAATGCTAATGCGTAAATGGACAAATTGCTCGAACATTTTAATATATTTATAATACACATAGTAATAGAAAATGAAGTAATAACTTATTAACTAATTTAGTATTGTACTAAAATAATGAATTATTTTCACCTGGGTTGACAGTCAGTGTGAAATTTAAAAAAAAAGATTTTCAATAATTTCCTACATGGGTAAAAATACTGATGAACGCGCATCAAAGTCACGTGGTATTGATGTTCCCACATTTCCTCTCTAAAAACGTCACGTAGTATTGATGTTCCCACATTTCCTCTCTAACAAAGTCACATAGTATTGATGTTCCCACATTTCCTCTCTAAAAAAGTCACATAGTATTGATGTTCCCACATTTCCTCTCTAAAAACGTCACGTAGTATTGATGTTCCCACATTTCCTCTTTAAAAAAGTCACGTAGTATTGATGTTCCCACATTTCCTCTCTAAAAAGTCACGTAGTATTGATGTTCCCACATTTCCTCTCTAAAAACGTCACGTTGTATTGATGTTCCCACATTTCCTCTCTTAAAAGGTCACGTAGTATTGATGTTCCCACATTTCCTCTCTAACAGAATGGGGAATTTCAAACTGGTTCCGTTCAAGAGTCGTATGTACCAGTTAGTTAATATTACCTGGAGAATAAATGTTCACTCTCATCCAAATCTCATTCTTGATGATTCAGTATATATAATATGGTTTACTTCTGTCTCTACAGATATCGTTTTCCGACACTGATTTTAGAATTTCTTTTATAAAACAAAGTGAACTGTCGTCTTAATCCTCATATGATATCAGTGAGATTCATTCGTGCAAGATGTTTTGGTCACTCAGAGTCGACACAGGGCTATTAGTTGATGCACACTCACAATACTCATATGAGGATATGTCTTTGTCTGACACAGGAACAGTTGACGCACACTCACAGTAGTGATATGAAGCGACGTCTTTGTCTGACCCAGGTTCAGTGCTACGAAGGACGCTACTTAAGGGGGTCAGGTAGTTTGACTTGTCAGAGATAATGTTGGAATTCTGGTTGATATAATTCTGAGAGTCATTGACTTCCGGGAGCATTTCTGACGAAACAAGGCGGGTGGGAAGACCACAGTCGGAGTTATGTGGTGACAATGTGAGATAAGCAACTGATTCTCTAGCACATTTTGTGTGTCCATTTATGTTAGAATCTATTACAGGATTTGAGCATTCATTAACAAGATGAGAGTAGTAGCTTCCTTCTGTGTCGGACTTCTGTGGTGACAATGTGAGATAAGCAACTGACTCTCTAGTGCATTTTGTGTGTCCATTTACGTTAGGATCTATTACAGGATTTGAGCATTCATTAACAAGATGAGAGTAGTAGCTTCCTTCTGTGTCGGACTTCTGTGGTGACAATGTGAGATAAGCAACCGACTCTCTAGTGAATTTTGTGTGTCCATTTACGTTAGGATCTAATACAGGATTTGAGGATTCATTAACAAGATGAGAGTAGTAGCTTCCTTCTGTGTCGGACTTCTGTGGTGACAATGTGAGGTAAGCAACTGATTCTCTAGCACATTTTGTGTGTCCATTTACCTTAGGATCTATTACAGGATTTGAGGATTCATTAACAAGATGAGAGAAGTAGTTTCCTTCTGTGTCGGACTTCTGTGGTGACAATGTGAGATAAGCAACTGACTCTCTAGTGCATTTTGTGTGTCCATTTACGTTAGGATCTAATACAGGATTTGAGGATTCATTAACAAAATGAGAGAAGTAGTTTTCTTCTGTGTCGGAATTTGTACGAGACACACCACTGTTGACTTTAGTCGGGCAATCGTCTGTTTCAGACAAAAGAGATTCCTCTTTTAAACTGGAATGTGGAGTACGACATCCTGGTGCATTCACGTCTGGTTCTAGTTCAAGATTGAATACGGAATCACTGTGTTCGTCCATATTTGATTGAGGACCCGGATGTGACTCGCAAATAGGAGTTATATAGCCATCATTACAAACAGGAATTAGATAATTTTCATTGTCCAAACCACACTGTGCACAGGATTCTTTGTTGTCGTCAGGAATCAAATCTGATGAACATTCAGGTGACACGCTGTCCATATCTATAATATTGTAATGGTCAAGATAGTGACCTTCCTCCTCCCCATGTGGGTGTGTTATTAAATCTGATAAAAGAAAATACATAACGATCTGCGTTAATAATTAAATAAATCAAGTGTGTTTTTTAGCTAGCAAAGCTACTAATGGTGGCTAAATTGACATCCTGATTTTGTTAGATCCTATTGTGTGAATATGTGATACCATCTTTTACTGCATATGCATTCTATATTGGGCTATTTTGTTCCTGCTAAGCGTATGCATGAGATCAGAGAGAAAAAAAGCGAAGAACAGAAATGACGAAACACAATCAATGTACGAACATTCTCTAGTAAATGCATCTCATTAAGATAAATAAATTTGTCTTTTTAATCTATTATATACTCTGCTTAAAATATTTATACATATGATTGGTGTACAAGTCCTCAAGTGCGTTAGACACCTGAATTTGTTTTATTTTATATTAAATTTTACCTTCCAACACATCCGCTATTTCGTCATATATTTCCGAATTTTCATTTGAACCAGTTTTTGGACGTCCTTCGTCCGCATCATCATCTCTTACTGCGCTCGTTTCTATATCTTGACTTCTTTTTGCAAAACATAGCCACCCTGCAATTTATTTTTTAAAGTGAGTAATGATTCAAATGTTATTGGTATTTAAAACAGAGTATGAACAGAAAAGAGACTGCCACACATTGTGACATAAGAGCAATGTAAATCAGTGAAGGAAAGTGTATATCAAATATATGAATAGTTAGATAAATATACTTTTTAATGTTTCGAAAGGAAACTTGAATTAATATTTTATATCATGCATACTATAAAATTAACTTACGTCTCTTAATCACTAACACAGAAACGCCAATTGCGACGAGGAGAGCGATGGCAGTACAAACAGTTACTGGTATGGTGATGACTGTCTCGGTGTGACCGACTATACAAAACAGAAAACTTCAGCGTTACCTATCTCAAATCGTGCAAAGTGTTAATGACAGTACAACACAGAAAACGTCAACATTACCTATCTAAAATACTCTCAAGACGTGCAAAGTGTTAATGGCTGTACCTGGGGCATTGCAAAAACAATGTGTACTCATTTTGTGCTTGTGATCTTTTCTATAAACAATAAACACATTACTCTTCAAATCACAGACATTGAAGGAACGTATACTCTACAAATCACAGACATTGAAGGAACGTATACTCTACAAATCACAGACATTGAAGGAACGTATACTCTACAAATCACAGACATTGAAGGAACGTATATTCTGCAAATCACAGACACTGAAGGAACTTACTTTGAAGGCAGGTCTTTTCATCCGAACCTAAGGACAGCTCTTCAGGGCATAAGCACGTGCTTTTGTTGTCTCTAATGGGTATGCAAATGTGGCTACATCCATGATGACTTTTATCACAAATCGTTTTTCCTTTAAAATGACATAGCAATATAATACATTTATTTATGATGGAATTTGGTAACATAATGTGTATTAAAACTCACCCCTACCCACCCACACGCATACAATGCTCAAAGATATATGTAAATGTATATATATATCTATTTATACTTTATTTATAATTCTTTGCTTTCAAATAAAAGAGAAACGAAAATCTTCTACCTTCACATGTCAAGCGTTATGTTTAACATGTGAAAGTAGAAGCTTTTCGTTTCTGTTTCACGCATTCAAGTAGCCCAGTGAACTGGTATCACATTATTGACTTCAGTGAAGTCATTCAGTTCCTAAACAGTCTATTTTGGAGCCAGGCCAAACAGACACATGAAGAGAATTCTAATACTGGAGTGTTGGGCCACACAGTGAGGGTCTGTGTGTTTTGTATCAACTGTAACAGATCATCCTGCCAACAATAGTTGGTTGATTGTTTACACTTTTATTCATACTACTTTGCTTTTATTTTGAAAGTAATTACATTTGAAATGTGTTTGTATCTATGTAAGGCTTATGTAAGTTTACGAGTACAAAAGTAATTACATTTGAAATGTGTTTGAATCTATGAATCTTAGATATTTTATTGTTTGAAAATGATGATTATTTGTATGCATGATCACTAATGTATCTTTCATTTTAGAGATATAATGCGTGGTATTAGCAGTGGTTCTAATAATTATAGATGTATACTAATGAAATTTGTAGAAAGAATGTGTTTTGAGTTGTAATTTTCTATAACATTGTAATGTCTAATGTTGAACTAAATTATAAACTGGATGCAATGTAGTTTATTTAAATATAATTTAATGGTAAAGGGCAATCATTTATTGGAGACTACAATGGCAAACAATGATGAATATTTGAATTCTTGAGATTTTTTTTATAAGTGATTCATAATTAATTAAGAGGGAGATGATTATTGTCTTTTTTTAATAAATGATTCATAATTAATTAAGAGGGAGAGATAACGTCGCCGATTTTAGAAGGCAACGTCAACTAATTAACTTGTCGCTGTATTGAATGTTAATTGTCACTTAAAACTTAAGTAGTAGTATAGTAGTATATTGGCTGGAAGAGGTAGTTAGACTATAGGGATGTTATCAATATTAAAACTAAAATTCATAATTAATACTTCGGATAAATAGTGTTCTAACAGGGTTGTTAAAATAAACCCATACATGACATAGCTCATAGTGCTCATTTTCAATTGACGCAAAGTTATTAAACTGCACTATTTAATGGTTCGTCTGTTTATTGACGTCAGTTTTATGTGAGTTATGATTCATGATTCTGATGAATACTGTTCAGTTCAGTCATGATCGATTCTATAATGCACATCAGATGAATTGTCCCTTGTGTTGAGATATTTATTTATAGTATATTAATTATATGTTCACCTAGTGAACGCGGCAACTTGTTAGTGGTTCATTTAATATATATGCATGAACAATGACATCATTTCATTAAATATTTGTTAGTTATATAGGAACATTCTTTTTCTTTCCGTGACTGACAATTTGAAACACTAATACTCTCAAATTTAAAAAAGAAACATTTCCCTTATTCAAACCTCACTTGTATGTTGGCCTCGAGAGATCACAGACATGATTTCTGTGGTATAACAAGTTCTCTAAGATATTTGTCTGTACAGTATTGTGTGATGCATTATTGTTCTTAATCAGTTAATTTGACAGTTGTTACTGTGTTATTCACAACTAATAAATGTTGTTTGGAAACTTGATATTGAAGTTCATTTGTTTAGCATTTTCAGACAGAAAAATAGTAGTTGTAGTTGGTGGTAGTAGTAGTGGTAGTAGATGTAGTATGAACAGTTATAATCATTCTAAATCAGGTAAAAGGACACTAGCAATTAAGTAAACAATATTCACAACCTTTCATTTTCTTCCCAATATTCTCCCGTTATATCAAAACAATTCAATATACATATTTTGAAAATTGTGCTTATTGTCAAACTAATGACTAATGCCTTTAAATAATAATATTTCTAGTTCTTTTCACTGAGAGTCCTAGTGAAACAAAAAAATATTTATTATAAAATAATAATATACTTTAAACTACTGCGAATATAATTTAAACTATAATCTCTACGAATCTCATGCTAGTTACCTTTTGAAACAACTGATGATAAAATGTGAATGTCATGTAATTGACTGGAATCTTCAAAAATCTTTGTTTGGCTTGTGTTATCGCTTTCATACCGATATACATAACTCCTCACAACAGCCGCTCTGAAAGAAATAGTTTAACAAATTGACATGAAACTCATGTGTATTATAATAAGTATTATATTCATGCATAGTAAGTAACCAAATGAGTTAATGATAGTATTGTCACGCTGTTGTAGACATTATTATTATTATTATTATTATTATTATTGTTATAAAAGGAATAAATAGTATATTATTATTTCGTGTGAGAATATATGAACAAATGTAAATTGCACATACATTAAGAACAAGACAATTTATAACTTACCCAGTAACATACTGAATTGCATAGAAATGGGAAGCAGAAAGACAATTTATAACTTACCCAGTAACATACTGAATTGCATAGAGATGAGAAGCAGAAAGACAATTTATAACTTACCCAGTAACATACTGAATTGCATAGAGATGAGAAGCAGAAAGCGAAAGGCCATTAAAACGTGACGTAGGAGCAGTACTATGAATGACCTTTCTATCACGTCCTTCAAGGTCACAGCGCTCTATTCTGTTGCCATCGGACCAATAAATGTATTTGTCTAAAATTGAAGTAAACCGTTTTCGAATGAACGGAAAGTAAAAAAGCATTGACAAAGTGAAAGATTCCTTTAAATGTTCCAATTTAAGTGTACTTTAACAAAGCACATGATACGCAAGCAGATGAATTCAATACACACAGACACACACACACACACACACAGACACACACACACAGAGACACACACACACAGAGACACACACATACGCATATCTTTCATTCTTTCTTTCTTTCTTTTTTTCTTTTCTGCTTTTTTCTTTCTTTCTTTTTCTGTCTATCCTTTCCTTTTTTTTTTATTCTTTCTTTCTTTCTTTCTTTGTTTGTTTGTTTGTTTCTTTATTTTTCTTTCTTTCTTTCTTTCTGAATTTATTTGTTTCTTTCTTTCATTCTGAATTTCTTTATCAATTGTATAGTGATATTGATATATATGGTGTATGTATGTGGACGATTGCATAAAATATATAATTTTCCTCAAACTTTTCAGTGTTGACGGATGAATGCTATTTTTGTAATGTACCAATCATATAAAGGCACTCTACAGTGTTAATGAATGGATGAATGCTATTTTTGTAATGTACCAATCATGTAAAGGCACTCTACAGTGGTAATGGATGAATGCTATTTTTGTAGTGTACCAATCATGTAAAGGCACTCTACAGTGTTAATGGATGGATGAATGCTATTTTTCTGAAGTGCAATAATCGTGTAAAGGCGACGAGGTTGAAAGTGAACTCAAGGTCGTCTAACAGCAATTTTCTCACAGGCTAAGCAGTACACGGGTACCCTTACCTACACATTCACTCGAAGAAATAAAAATTGATAGCAAGTCACAAAAAATTAAGAATAGCATGGGGCCCCGGGCAACTGCCCAGCGTTAAGACGGCCCAGTGTGAACTTAGGTATCATTAAACAGTACTCACTGGTCGCATCCAACGCCAAGCCGAAGAGATTATGAAGGTCGGAGTTCACCACATCTCTTCGGTCACTGCCATCGTAATTTGCACATTCGATTTTTTTCGTGCCACTGTCTATCCAACATAATGTGCTGTCAAAGATTTCAAATGAAATATCAATTTTATTTTCGTGCCACTGTCTATCCAACATAATGTGCTGTCAAAGATTTCAAATGAAATATCAATTTTATTTTCGTGCCACTGTCTATCCAACATAATGTGCTGTCAAAGATTTCAAATGAAATATTAATTTTATTTTCGTGCCACTGTCTATCCAACATAATGTGCTGTCAAAGATTTCAAATGAAATATCAATTTTATTTTCGTGCCACTGTCTATCCAACATAATGTGCTGTCAAAGATTTCAAATCATAAATTTTGTTTCCAAAAGCATAATCTACGCTTTGGAACTTGGCTTCTATGTATGATTTCTTATCTGATAGTATTCTCTTAAGGAATATGTGTTATTGGCTATGATGTACATTTATGCTGCCAAATTGTTGATGTACGCAGCGGAATTATTACAGGTTGTGAGGAGAAATTTCCCTCAACACGATTATTTATGACACTCTCCATTGTCTGGCGACATTAACGTTGATGTTATTATATACTGAGGATCGCACTGTGTGGTCACAATTTTCCCTTGTATGTCTACTATCAGGATTCTGTCTGTAAAGCAACATCTATAAATAGATTGTCCTTTATATCAAACACAGGGTACGCTAACCAAACAGTGATTCGTAAGCATGCTCAACTTACAGGTTATATGTTTATAGTCAATTTTTGCAAACAACCTTCTGACTGTCTATGAATAAATCATACTCTGTATAAAATAGAGCATAGTATAGCGAGATAACTTAGGGTGACTTTAAAATAAAGCATTATGCCAATTGTTTACTAGTTATGTGTATAAAATACATTTATAAAGTGCTGAGGAAAGATATGGACTTCTGGCTTCAAATATATATCAGCAACTGTTAATCTTTTAATATGGCCATGTCCCAGGTAATAGATTCATGCCATCCCTGCTAAATATATATATGTGACAGTGTTTAACAATGTGTAATGAAAAACATTTTCCTTAGTATAATCTTTAAATACGCTAGATAACTTGCTACTTAATGTCTGTAGCATCAGATAAAATCTAAATCATATGATAGATAACTTATGCCTAATATCTCTTGTATCAGATAAGAACTATGTGATAAGCTTTTGATTCTTATGTGTTGAGTTTCAAGTTTCAGGTCCATGTGTTCACCAGGAATAAACCTGAGTGACCGGGGAGATGCAAGAAACGTCTGTTGTGGCATGTGTAAGCATAAGGGAGTATGCTACACACTTTTAATGTATCAGAGCAATGGATACATTCTAGAAAATTCTAGTACATTGAAGGTACCAGAATTATTGTAATAGTGTTCTGCTTTAAGGAATGGACATGGTGAGCAGAGCGCTCAGGCAGTGAGAGGAAAGTGTGCGACAATTATTTCTACACTAGGGGGGGGGGGATGGGACACATACATTTTGACATTGTGACGTTGCAAGGCCAGTGAAAGACTGTCAATCAGTTCTTAACCCATTTCTATTCTCTGATAGGACTAACCTGTGATTTTTATTGACTCTTGTCGAACTGTAAATTTATTTCTTTATATATAAAGACTGTGTAAAGTAAAACAATCCGAACAGTATTCAGGGAATATTAATGTCAAGTAATATATTTAATTGTAATTGTCATATGTATATTTGAATGTTCATTTAATAAATGTATTGACCTACTTACGCATATTGGTAATCTTATGTTGGAGAAGAAAGTGGGTGGATCAGGGCTCGCTAAATATATATTAAATCGGATTTGTCTTCTCCTTTAGTAAGAAGTTTTCCACTCAGGGAAATATTATGTGACCGTAAATGTTGTTTTATGTTGTGGAAGAGAGTAAACGTTTACAGCGCTCGCATATTCACCAAGTGGAAGCAATAGAAATAGGTTTTAGTGAATATGTTTAAATCAGTATCATTTATAATGTGCAACAGAGTCTCCATTGATCAACGTAATAATAGTTTTATAATATTGTTCTTCTCGAGGTTAATTAAAAATGTTTATTACTCATTCTTAGGGCTTTAATATAATATAATATCTGGATTTAATTTAATATTAATATTCCCATACAAAATAATACACATTTCTTTTCTTTATTTAATATAATATCTGGACTTAATTTAATATTAATATTCCAATACAAAATAATACACATTTCTTTTCTTTATTTAATATAATATCTGGACTTAATTTAATATTAATATTCCAATACAAAATAATACAAATTTCTTCTTAAAGTGCAGTAACATGTGATGAGCTTTTACCTTTCCAACATATTAACGGCCATTGCCCCTGGTTTGACAAGTCCGTTGTTAATGACAATTATGTGAAGGGAGGTTGACATGGTGATGAGGGCGATGTAACCTCTGTTTTCCTCACTGTAGAACAATAGCCGGGAGAGTGAATCAACTGCGATACCTCTTGGCTTTGTGTCTGCAAAATAAATGTTATCTGTTTAATATTTAATGAATTAATATTTAATGAAACTTTAATGTCTATTAGAGTACGGAAGTATAGTATATTTCATATTTAATGAATCTTTAATGTATTTTAAAGTACGGAAGTATAGTATATTGAATATTTAATGAATCTTTGATGCCTTATAGAATACGGAAGTATAGTATCTTTAATGCTTATAAAGTACGGAAGTATAGAATTTTTAATATTTAATGAATCTTTAATGCCTTATAAAGTACGGAAGTATAATATATTTAATAGATGGAAAGTTTAACATTTACTTTAACACATGTTTTTGTTAGACAACGGAGACATGCGCATAACATATCCTCTTTAGCAATGATTAGATATACTATTCATGTACGAGGTTTAATTTTGATTAAAACAAATTTGTACAAAACTCATTTAGAACGTCAACGCTGTAACTTTAAATCACGTTGACCCGTCTGTATTTGTCTCAATGAATGTAAAGTAATTAAAAGTGCAGTGCAATATCAAAGTCATTTTGTACAAATCAATTAATCTCTAACCACACATGTTACTTTAAAAGATACTATAATTATTCAATATTAACGATGTTGTCATTTATTGTAACCATTGCCGTCCCATTTCCATTGTGTTTTACAATAAGCAAAAAATCTATGTCCATAACTAATCCTGTGCTAGAAATACTTCCAAATCAATACTAATTAATTTTGTGGCATTAATGATAATTGACTAAATTGTGGCAATTCGATTTCACTATACTAATCTATAATAATGTTCTCAGTTTATTGCTTTCGTTATCATCTAAGAACAGCTTGTCGAATTATCATATAATATAATATCATATCGTATCGTATCGTGTCGTGTCGTATCATATCATATCATATATCTTTATCATATATCATATCTTATCATATCATATCATATCGTATCGTATCGTATCGTATCGTTTAATATCATATGATAACCTCTTGTTGGCGAATTGAAAGTCGGGGGCTAACTGGCATTTACGCTCCAGTACTGGACTCAAATCATGGCTTGCTACTAATTCATTTTTCAGGAAACTGAGTGCAACAAATTTGATATTTATACTTAGAGAAATAAATACTTAACGAAATAAGGAGAAAATAAATACTTACCAATTTGTGCAGTTGCAATAACTGTTTTATCTGTGCCGTTTGAAAAAGCACTGTAAATACTTGTACCGAACTGTGCAGTAAAGTATATGCGATCTTCCAGTGGGTCGTAGTCTATGGCGTAAGCATTCAAAGAGACCTTTACTGGGTTTTTATTTGCTAAAGTGAAATAAATGATGAAGTCGTCTGTTGGACTTGTAACAATCAAAGATAAGGAATCTGTATGAAAAGAAAAGTAATCCTGTTGTTTATATTTATAGTTGAACGAGAGTTCCTCTTTTATCTTAAATGTATTCATTATTTGTGTCCACAAGGCACTACATCCTTCTCTCAAATTGTGTTTCAATACAGAACATTGAACCCTACACTAACCCACGCCTTATGTAAATGCATCGGTAAGGTATTTGTTTTTAGTCATATCAACTGTTATACGTGGATAGAAATCACATGTTTCTGTGTGTCAATTGCAAACAATCAAATGGTATAAAAAAAGTAACAATTTAATTTCAAGAAAAATCTAAGTCTGAAAGTGCGAGAGAGAGAGAAAAAATATGTGTCGTCTATATCTACCATTGTTTCTACTGAGAAACTTAATTTGAAAATCACACACACTACTACGAGTGCACACACATCATATGAAAGCAACATATTTTGATTACTTTTTGCAATTTTGTTTCAGTTTTAACTATCCATACGAAATACTTTTGTTATGAAACTTTATTTGTATCTTTCACATACGGGGAAATATGTTTTACTGATACATAGTTCCGACTTGAACGTTACTGCTATATTTAATCCAAGGGTTTGATTATGAATAGAAATATTTTTTACCTTCAACTTCACGTTTTTTTAGCGGGCTCTTGCTCACTGCAATTTCTTTATTGATCTTTGTTGTTCGAGGTCCTGCAAGAAATATTTACATTGTCCTGTTAATATGTAATCAGTAATCTCTTCGTACTTATAGTAGTAAGTACTCTATAACATAATTGTTGGATATGTGTGTGTGTGTGTGTGTGTGTGTGTGTATAGGTGTATGAGAATGTAAAATATAAACTGGAAAATAATCACATTATAATATAATTGCTGGATATATAAAGCTTGAAATCCGCCCTCATTAGGCAATATTTAAATTGCAGACATGCCAATTGCATGTGGAATCTAGCAAGGTGCTTTTCTCTATCACCGTTGCTGTTCCGTTTACATTTTTTCCTCTTTAGTAATCGTTAACATCTGGCTTTTCTTTTCTTCTATCATAGTCGTTGGGGTTTGTGAGAACGCCGGTCGTTTTTCCTATTTAGAAGTTTGTGTGGAGTTCACTTTTGTTGATGGTGGAATGTTTCACATAATAACTTGTTTGGATGGTTGACGTTTGGGTTCCTTTGGTTGTTGATGTTGGCTTGCTGAGACTTTGGAGTTGGTTTGGGAGAAGCTTCCTGAATTTTATCAGTCTGTCTATAGCCAAAGGTATATTTATTTCTTGGATATTTGGTGGATTGTCTATATTTAAAGGTATCACTGTTTCTTGGTTGTTTGCAAGTTTGTCCATTGTGTGTTATCAAACATCTCGTCAAAGTCGTCATTACCGGTTTTAAGTGAGGGGTGATATAACTATAACATTTCCTTTTTTATTGTTATCCAATGTTTCCTCCTGTGATCAGCAAGTGAGTACCCTTCTACAATGCATTTATCATTATCAATCACTTAGAATCACCTTCTTCAGAATCATCTTTTTCTTTTGCACTTAATATGTTCTTAATACGTTTCATGCCTTGTTTTTCATGTCATTTGTTTTCATTAAGTATTTAGTGTGCTCAGAAATCAAATCATTCTCTATTATTTAGATGTTCACAGATGTGTAGTTTTGATTGTTTTTAATGTCTTTCATAAAAATGAGCTTTTTTATGCTCCAAAAAGTTTATTCACTCAATATACCCACCATTGTCCAGTTTTAGTTTGGAATTCTTTCCTATGCATGTATAACACGTCTGATATCGCAACCTATCGTCATATGATAAACGCATATAACAAGGTCAACGTAACCCAATACTAAGTGCGTAGTATCGATTCATTCGACTTCAATAACATGTTTGCTTGAACACGTGCCTACATACAAAGTTATATCAGACAGGACTATAAATGGAAAAAAACATCACCTTTAACAGCATCATCATCATCATCATCATCATCATCATCATCATCATCGCCACCACCAACATCATTATCAACATATTCATCATCAACAACATTGCCATTATCAGTAATAACACAATCATTGTTGTCAACATCATCATCATCATAGTAGTAGTAGGAGCAATAGTAACAATAATAGTAGAAGTAGCACTAGTATCATTATCATCATTTTTATTTGAAATTGTGACGTTTTGCTGGGAGGTAGACAAGATTGTTAATTCTCTAACACCCTGGGCTGCCGACAACCTTATGCTAATCCCCCAAACACAACTTTTGGCTGGCCACACATGTGTTAGAAAGATGAATGATAGATAATATAGAATATGAGAGTGATAGCTTGAGCACCATGATGTATACAGCCAGGATAGTAAGCAAATACAGGTGACAGACTACACACATAATGTGTGAGTCACACTAACACGAGTGGTCTAATTGTCAATAATTAATGTATTCAACAAGAAATAACATATGACAGCATGGTTACATATACCGGATAGTTCAACAGTTACAATTAGAGTTTATAACTATTGTTAGTGTTGTCATAAGAGAATGTTCATAGTGAGTCCTATGGCACTGTAGTAAATATTTGATTCCTGTATATGGGCGAACTATAAATGAGTTTATAGGAGAACACTGGATGTTGTTTCTGAGTGAAGTGTAAAAGTACTTTGATTAAAGTTCGATTGAATTTGATTGAATCTTGATGGAAGCTGTGCATTTGTTGACTTTATAATTATATAACTTAGGACTGGCTGACCAGTCATCTAGGGTACCTGTGAATGTCATTAGCAGATGTCCACACGATCCACTGTACTGATCTTTGGTCAATGGGTTGTTTTGCTCTGGTTTTGCTTTACAGTTCAAAACTCATCAAAGCCACCACTTAAGATTAAAGTGGTTCTTCTATAGAATTGTTTCATGGCTCAATGCTCATTGACTGATATTTCAGATAAGGTCTCAGATAAAGTGCTGCTGTGCCAGTAAAATATAATTGGATAAGAATTTATCAATTTATCCTCATGTGTTCTCTGACAGAACACTCTTACCTATATGATCATCATACATTTTAATATCATAAGATAAGATGTTAATATAATATTAGTCAGGCAAGCAAAGCATTAATATATACAGAGGATTATTACCTGCTGTGTTGACAACTGGTAATAATGTTAGGAGTATGATTAAACTTTGTTAACACTGGTAGCCAAAATATGTTTTCCCTCAATGGTCAGCTGCTTTTGACTGATGATTTACCGGTGAAGTTTGGGTACATTCATTCATGTGGCTGAGCGGTGCATTGTTTGGTTTTAGTTTAGAGTGAGTGTATGGGACATTCATGTATGTTTCTTGCCTGGGCATAAGTGCAGACTTTCTAGAAGTTAGGTTTGTGTATAGTCTATTTTTAGAAGAGGATGGGTGTGGCCTACATACATCGTTATGTGACAGAAATAAATGTTGGAGTATTTGTTGTAGCAGTAATTATAGTATCCATATACTCCATGTATTACTGGTTTGTAAATAGAGTACATAGAAAAGGAGTATTTACCTGACATCAAAGCTTGGATATGGAATTACATTTTAATGGCGGGCATTTTCATGAAACATTATTCTTACTTCAATTTTGTGTAGATTCTAAATTAATATTTTTTCATTGATATCTTTCTAACAGTTTGGTATCATTTAGATTAGTAAAAAATAGATTGAATGCTGGAGTTGAAAAGAATAAATAATGTCACGAGATATAAATACATTTATTCAATTATTATTATTGGATGTTTACGACAGTAATGAAAGCAGCATTTGTAGAAGTATTGTTACACTGCAAGTAGTGATACACTTTGAACGAACAATTCGATGCAGTAGTAAAATGTATTTGCATTAGTTTTAGAATGAATAGTAGTAATGTCTTGTAGTGAATATAATGGGCATAGTAGTTCCTGTATTGACTATGGTGGAGCAAATAACGTCAATAGGACACGTAGTGACTATGTGGAGATGTTAACGTCAATAGGTTATGTAGTGACTATAATGAAATAGTAACGTAAATAGTTTATGTAGTAAGTATGTGGACATAGTAACGTCAGTAGGCTATGTAGTGACTATGTGTAGATAGTAATGTCAATAGATCATATATTATCTATATGGGATAGTAAAGACAGTATGTTCTGTAGTGACTATATAGAGATAGTAACGTCAATAAGTTATGTAGTGAATACGTGGATATATTTGACAAAATTATAAAACAAAAATATTATGTAGAACACAATAAATGAAAAAGTGTTATTACGACAGTATTTACTGGAACAAAGAGGTGGATTATATTTACTGGAGCAAAGAGGTGGATTATATTTACTGGAACAAAGAGGTGGATTATTCCAAAGGGCACTGGCAAGATTTGTCTGATCGATGCCCGTACAGTCCTGGATGTTTAGTAATTGACAACTGCACTCATTATCTGAATTAGTATATCTGCAGGAAAAAAGTACATAATTCAGCTAGGTGAGAAATGTACATTTGCTTAACAGAGAAGTATAGTTATATAATTATGTACAAATTAAATAACAAAGTTGATTTATTTATGAATTATTATACATGTTTCAACAGAAATACAATAAATACATATATAATGCGGTAAAGATGATTTATTTATTAATTATAATTATACATATTTTAATAACAATTTAACATATACGGTAAAGATGCTTTATATGAATTAAATTTATTATACACAATGTAAAAGCAATATAACATATATCATTCGGTAAAGATGTTTAATGAATAAATTATTATACATATTTTAATAGCAATATAACATATAATGCGGTAAAGACTAGATGGAATGATGTCTTACGAAATGAAAGAGCAATTTTCAATTTCAAGTTTTCTATTAAAATCTCAATTATTTTCTTCACTATTACCGAAAAGGTTTGATGAAAATGTCAGTATATTTTAAGGTAGATATTAGAAGAGCTACAACATTGTTATGGTGATATGCGTGTGAGTGGCCATATGTTGCATGGAATTGTGAAAATATGTGTGTGCGGCCAATGTTGTAAGGGATTGTGAAAACATGTGTGAGTGGCCCTGTGTTGTAAGGGATTGTGAAAATGTAAGTGGCCGTGTGTTGTAAGGGATTGTGAAAATGTGTGTGAGTGGCGATGTGTTGTAAGGGATTGTGAAAATGTGTGTGACTGGCCATGAGTTGTAAGGGATTGTGAAAATGTGTGAGAGTGGCCATGTGTTGCATGGGATTGAGAGAATGTGTGTGCCTTTGCATGCTATGAAAGAACAAATGACTAAGGAGGAAAGAGAGGGAATGCCGGTAGGAGGGAGAGAGAGGGAGAGTTACAGAAAATCCTTAATTAAAATACTTTAAATTCTTACTGTTTTTACTAAAGTACTTTAAATTCTTACTGTTTTAATATTAAAGTACTTTAAATTCTTACTGTTTTAACATTAAAGTACTTTAAATTGTTACTGTTTTAACATTAAATTACTTTAAATTCTTACTGTTTTAACATTAAAGTATTTTAAATTCTTACCATTTTAACATTAAAGTACTTTAAATTCTTACTGTTTTAACATTAAAGTACTTTAAATTCTTACTGTTTTAACATTAAATTACTTTAAATTCTTACTGTTTTAACATGAAAGTACTTTAAATTCTTACTGTTTTAACATTAAAGTATACTGTGGACTTAGGACACACAAGACTTGGTACATTTCGATGTTGGTATTGCCACGTCGACCTCTGTGTACAAAGTGAAAATACAAATTATTATCGGAGAATCATCTTTCAAATATTTCATTTCATTTACTTAGTTTGCTAATATTTAATCCATAATTAGTACTGGTAAGCTGAGGTTATTTGTGTTTCTGCGATGAGAAAAATAATTGATTTATTATATGAAACTAATCAATCGATCTGTAGTGTGCAAATATTTATATATAATTATATGTATACATTTACTGAAATTTGAATTAATTAGACAAATATTAGTGATTCTGCCGCTGTCTCACTATCGTTTTATAATTTTATTATAATTACTTTCATCTGTCTTCTTAATTTTCAATGTATTTATTAAAATATTCTAATAAGTGTATATGTCTGCAAAATCAAACGTTATTTTAAATGAATTAGTCGTAAAATCAAACGTTACTTTAAATGAATTAGTCGTAAAATCAAACGTTACTTTAAATGAATTAGTCGTAAAATCAAACGTTATTTTAAATGAATTAGTCGTAAAATCAAACGTTATTTTAAATGAATTAGTCGTAAAATCAAACGTTACTTTAAATGAATTAGTCGTAAAATCAAACGTTATTTTAAATGAATTAGTCGTAAAATCAAACGTTATTTTAAATGAATTAGTCGTAAAATCAAACGTTACTTTAAATGAATTAGTCATAAAATAAAAAAATACAAAACTAAATACAACAATATAATCATCCATTCATAATAAATTACAAAACTAAATACAACAATATAATCATTCATTCATAATAAGCTCAAAGAATGCGATTAACGTAAACATGTTCATTTGTGAAGGTGCTAATACAAAAAAAAATCAATCTTAAAAATGGTAATGAAAGTTTACAACTTTCTGAAAGTGTTAATACATAAACGAACATAAACATAAAACAATAGTTAAGAAATAAACATGTTCAAAATATGTCAAAAGTGCTAATGTCATAAACCAAACTTAAACAAAAGATAAGGACAACTTACAGACAGGTGACATTAGCTGTTCTGCAAGAAGGAATGATGACCAGTTTGGAAAATATCCAACAGCAGTCAACTGTCGAGTTCCTTATGAGACGTGGACAGTCGACATGGTTTAGAGGTGCAGTCCTTAATGATCCAGTGACCAGGGTCCAGTACCAAATATAAAAGCCAAACAGCAACACACAGCACACAATATACACAAGGCACGTAAATGTATTATTTTTCATGATGATCGTCTAAATTGTACTTTGTGTGTCTATAGGTTATTTATTAATATTATTTATTGTTATTGTTGAAATACTTTCTATTTTGTTTACATTTTATTTGACACACCTGTCTGTGCTAGGACGACATGTCAAATATCAATTTCTCAAAGTACGAGGAAAATATCGTTTGATTTGCATAAGGAATGCATTGAGGAGTAAAAGTCTCACTAGTACAGCAGGGTGGTGGTAGCGCTGGTGGTGAGTGTTTAGTCTTGAGCTGTTAAAAGCTGCCTGTAAAATTCAGAGAGGAAAGTTAGATGACACTATGTACTCAAACTTTATTGATATCAGTGACGGGAAAAAAGGCAATACAATATCACTAATCACTCTACCCACCATAAGCATTACATTATTTTATATATAAATGTTAAATATGCACTACAAAAACCTCTACACGAGATATGTGTACTATGTATAAAGATTTATTACTTCTTACCAATAAGTGTTAGAAAACATATTGATCTGTGTATTTCCTTCAACTTAACAAGAATAAGTATGTAATAAATTTTAACATTACAGTATTCAACAGCTATTGTAAAATGCGAGATATTATAAAATATTTAATATGTGAATTTGGCGAAATAACATCTTGCCATTTCCATTTTCAGAGTAAAATCCATTCAATTATGAAGACATTTAGTTTGTCAACACGCGCACCATTTTGTCATATTTGTCATTTTGTCTTAAGAACTGTTTCGTCATCAAGTATAACGACGTCTTTAGTGCGTCATCATTTTCGCAAGACATACTTCGTATTAACATTTGTTCTGTGTCAAGATATAGATCGTCATATGTGGGTAGATTATTCGTTTATTTCTTAATATAAAGAAAAAGAGATTAGTTTTTCTGTGTCAAGATATAGATCGTCATATGTGGGACTTGTGAGTCCACAAAGCCAATTGGTAAGAATGTGATTTCATCCTGCAGTTCAGGTAGTGTTGACATTTCATAAAAAAACTATATGCACTGTCCTTACTCTGTGATGTGTAGTATTCATGTTGTCTGAACGTCACTTAATTGAAGGAACACTTTTAATAAATATTGTTCACCCTAGGAGTCTCTGAGGAGAGCTAGATATAATTCTCAGTACAATATTATAAACAATTGATAAGAGAGAGAAGAGAGAGAGAGAGAGAGAGAGAGAGAGAGAGAGAGAGAGAGAGAGAGAGAGAGAGAAGAGAGAGAGAGAGCTTTTCAGGCCTGTAGCTATTTTGGACAATCAGCCTTATTATATTAGTTTGTGTATTTCTGTTTGTCTTCATTGCATATATTATTATTTGTATTCGATCAAAGTGGAATTGCTGTGTAGTGTGTAGTTAACTATCATTTTAATACATTTTATTTCTTTATTCATCAACACCCTCGACCTTCGTTTTAAATGGGTTAAAAGATTAGAAGCAGTGGTGCGTGCGCGTGGTGTAATAATTAATAAGACTGGTATTGATTGATTTTAGATGTTGTTCTCTACTATTTTGGATGTTTGCCATGTTAGAGTTATTCTGTATTGTTCATTTTCAATACTGGGGATTACTCTGTACGGAGGTTTCTCTTTCAGTCCGTTAACCACAAGTTCAGAAGTGTGTTTATTATGATAGGCCTTCGAAATTTTAATTTTCCCATAACTAAAGAGACCCACTCGTAGTTTCAAATAACTTGTCGCAATATCTTCCCACGAACACTGCCCTGCCCACTCTAAGGTTAACTACGTGTAAATCTTGCGCTAGGAAACATCTCTTTAAACCATGCACGATAAAGACTGAGAAATCAATAAGTGAGAAAAAGCTGAACAAAACCATGCACGATACAAACAAAGCAATCAATAAGTGAGAAAAAGTATTGCAACTAAGATAATGAGTACACCTAGCTTGATAACCTAATATACACAATTTATCAACTAAGATAATGAGTACACCTAGCTTGATAACCTAATATACACAATTTATCAACTAAGATAATGAGTACACATAGCTTGATAACCCACTCTACACAATTTATCAAC
Source organism: Sinotaia quadrata (assembly GCA_028829895.1). Lineage (NCBI taxonomy): Eukaryota > Metazoa > Mollusca > Gastropoda > Architaenioglossa > Viviparidae > Sinotaia > Sinotaia quadrata. The sequence goes on along the minus strand of CM054180.1, from coordinate 133,056,243 downwards.
TAAGATAATGAGTACACCTAGCTTGATAACCCACTCTACACAATTTATCAACTAAGATAATGAGTACACCTAGCTTGATAACTCACTCTACATAATTTTTCAATTTTTGAGATACAATGTAATAAGAAACTTCAACACGCACGCCAATCTAAACAGATGAAATTCCCCAAACGCTTATAACGGAATCAAACCCCAGGAAAGTGGCTAGGCTAGTAAACAAACCACAAAACTTAAGAAATATTAACGCATAAACATAATCAAATTTGCATAAAAGCCTCAACAAAAAAAACAAACAAAAACATACAAGCATTACACTACTCTCGGATATCAGCCGCTAAAATGTAATCGCTTTACAGCAGTGTCGTAACATTTTCAACACAACACTATAATCGCCATTTTGTATTTTTAAATTCTTTTTCCACACAACACCATAATCGCCATTTTGTATTTTTAAATTCTTTTTTCACACAACACTATAATCGTCATTTTGTATCTTTGAATTCATTTTCCACACATTTACTTCATTTTGTTAGATATTTTCACTTTCTTTTATAATACTCTATTGCATCATTTTTGTTTACTAGTGTATCGTTATTATGAGCCATAAAGCAGTGATGCTGAACATTTTTTAATACGTCAAGTCAGCAGAACAGACAGCTAAGAAATAATTGACTGCCCGTTGCAGTGTGTTTATGCGTTTATATGTAATGCACGTATGCTTATCTATATGTGTGTTTGCATGAGTGAATGAAAGAGAGAGACTTCAAACAGCAAGAAATAAATGCCTGTGTTACAATAATGAATACTTATCTGTGTATTAGTCCATATAGCAGTTCACGTGACTTCGCATTATGCATGAAAATAAACAGAGCTATGACCGAGTACGAAACAAAACCCTTCTGTTCCTTGTAATAAAGCGATGTACGAGCGCTTCAGCAAGAAACAACAACAGCACACTACAGATAATACATCATTTTAAAACGATAGCTTAGCCCCGTAATTACATTAGCCTTAAATTCTAGTACACATATTAAGCCATGAGCACGTACCAAATAAAAGTTGTTTCCCTTCATTAAAGACAAGCAATAAGTGGACACATTTTCTAGTGAATGAGTAATGTACAAATCTGGTTGACTGCAAGGGACACGCCCATCCTGTGCAAAACATGAGACGCTTCAATTGCATGAACACTTTGTATGTTAATTATTCATTTCTTTAACTGAACTGGCTTTGAGTACAATTCAGAATATTTACTCTTAGAGATGGGAGATCCAAGGTTTTACGGAGGATGTGGGCACTTCCGAGGAGCGCTGCTTTGAGTAGTGGAGCGATTATTATTATTATTATTATGCCTCTTTTCCACGACTTCTGCTTGACTGTCGGTTGTGATCCAAGGTCTCGGAATCTTACCAAGATTCTGGGAGATCCAAGGTTTTACGGAGGATGTGGGCACTTCCGAGGAGCGCTGCTTTGAGTAGTGGAGCGATTCTGTGGTTTCCAGGGAGTTTATTCAGGTAGCCTTCCAATTCAGATGTTATGTTCCCCAAGGCTCCTATCACTATAGGTATCACTTCTGCTTTTACATTCCACAGTCTCTGGATTTCTAATCTGAGGTCTTGGTATTTTTCTATTTTTTCTACATTATTTCTACATTTTTTCTACAATAATTGAAGACAAACATTTACCTTCACACATTATTTCCAAAGGTGGAAAACGTCTTATCAAAGGAGAAGATAAATCCGTCTTTTATACTATAATTAGCGAACCCCATCCACCCTCTCTTTTCTCCAAAAGTATGGTCATCAATATGTGTAAGAAGGTCAATACATTTATTAAATAAGTACAATAAATTTATTAAATCAACAATCAGATATACACCATACGAATACAATTAAAAGTTTGTTGACATTTATATCACGTCACAACAATTTTCGATTAACAATGGAAAATCTTTCAGTTTATCCTAGCTTAGACAAAAGTAGTCATTAACATAAATATATAATCAAGTTCATGAATATCGCCAAGGAAATGAAAGTGGAGTTTTAGATAAATAATTAATGTCAATGCACACATCTTTTTTGCAAAGATGGCAGCACTCTTATTGTATCGGTGGTGCCAAGTGTCTCTTCTAGAGGCATGTTACACAATTGCTCCAGAATTTTGATGTGCTATACAACAGTGTAATACAGGCACACTACATAGTAACTGTAAACGACATGGAAAGTCTCAGCATAATATCACAACTATGTTAAAAAGTGCTTTTGTGGTATTCCAGCTAATGCTTATGGGTATATCTGTACTATAAGCACTAACATTTTTATAAAATGTATTCTTAGCCATAGATCTGGCAAGTTTACATGGATGGACGGAGAGACAGATACCATGTCATTGAAATATACAGACATGGAAACATTACATTCGCAGTAACATCTCTCTTGCTGTCCCGCATTTTATCTCTGTGTGTATTTTGGTTGTTTCGTCTTAATTATTTGTTTCTCTGTTTGCTTTGTGGTTTGTAAGTATTCATTCAATGCAATAGGCGCTGTTTTGAATACGTTCATTTAATACACTATGCACTGCGCTTTGTATATGTTTATTTCTATTCACTATGCATTGTATTTCGTGTGACTGCTCTGTCATAACTCCACAATGTTTCCTCTGTTATCATTGAATCTACTGTGTGTATTGTTTTATGTACATTGAGTTTAAGTGTATACATTGTGTTTGCTTACTCTGTATGCAGTTTGCTTATATGTACGTATTATATTTACATTGCTTACTCTGTATGCATTACAGTTACTTTTCGTACTCTGTATACAATATGCTTATATGGACGCGCATTATGTATACTCAACCTACATTGAATTACACATCTGCATATAATTTTTACTGAGCATAAATATGCGTGCACTGTGCGTTTGTTTACTAAAGTGAACATTAAATGTCTGTATATAGTGTGTTTATCTAATATGATTGAGCGTTGAACGTGTGTGCATTGTGTATTTATGTACTATGTGTGCACTGTATGTTGAAGTATTACGTGTGAGCATTGAATGAGTGTGCACCCTGTGTTTAAGTACTGTGTGCACTGTGTGTTTAAGTACTGTGTGCACTGTGTGTTTATGTACTGTGTGCACTGTGTGTTTAAGTACTGTGTGCACTGTGTGTTTCTGTACTGTGTGCACTGTGTTTAAGTACTGTGTGTGTGAGCATTGAATGAGTGTGCAATGTGTATGTTTATATACTGTATTTATTGATTGTAGTCTTTGTGCATTGCTTACTTTCTCTGTACTCGGTGTGAATCGTGTTTGAGTTAGAAGAAAATTAATCAGACTCTTGGTTAGCAACAATAGTTATTAACATAACGTGCTTTCATAGTTACTAACATAACGTGCTGTCATAGTTACTAACATAACGTGCTGTCATAGTTACTAACATAACGTATTGTCATAGTTACTAACATAACGTGCTGTCATAGTTACTAACATAACGTGCTGTCATAGTTACTAACATAACGTACTGTCATAGTTACTAACATAACGTGCTGTCATAATCACTAGCAGAACGTAAGGTGCAGACGCTCAAATGATATACGAAACTGAAAAAGCCTGCATTGCCAAGATAATGCTCTTTCAAAACTTAAACATCCGCAGATTATTGACTGAGTTTCCGTTAAGTATGCAGAAACCAAAAGAGCGTGCATTCGAAGAAACAATAACTGAAAATAAAACAAAACCGCTGCCTCACAATTACGCTATATTTTCTTCATTCAAGTACCGTCTACGTCACAATTACGCTATATTTTCTTCATTCAAGTACCGTCTACGTCACAATTACGCTATATTTTCTTCATTCAAGTACCGTCTACGTCACAATTACGCTATAATTTCTTCATTCAAGAACCGACTACGTCACAATTACGCTATATTTTCTTCAGTCAAGTATCGTCTACGTATAGGACTAATTTTCTATCAATAACACAAAGTCTAGATTTGGTCTCAAAATCTTAAATATTGCCATAATTATTATTAATATTAAACTTTCAAAGTGTACAGGAAACTTAAATTGAAATAATCCAATGCATTTATATATAACTCACGTTCCTGAAATTTTCATAAAGCTGATTGTTGTAGAGAATGATCTGATGACATTTAATATGTAACGAAAGGGAAGGTTGAAACAGGTCGGTTATACCGTTAAGACAAGATCAAAGCAATGATACGGTTAACACAATACATATTCAAACAGTCTATGTAAATAATATTAAAATAAAAGTAAACATGTGATAAAAGTTCACTTTCTAAGTAAGCTAAATTTGACGAGAGTAAATATGTGTGAACTCTAAATTTAGCATGCAATCTGTTAAATCCGCTGGTAAAGATTTTTATACCTATATGCTAAATCAACAATTCACAGCATTTTCACACTGCCGCACGCTTTATTTGTAAGTAAAAGAAATACGCAGCTTGTTATGTTTATTTTTATAAATAATATCAGCAGACACATACGTGTGAAGTGGAAATACAAAGACACATAACAATAAAAAAATGTAATTGTATATAGAAATTAATGCAAGGAAATTGTTAAAGATTATGGTCATAGCATTACATCAATAATACCTTATGCCTGGTTTAACCCAGTTTAGAAATACAGTGTAACTACTGTCTGAAATGTGTAGTATACACAAAGAGAATTAGAAACGTTTCCTCTAAACATGCATAATCCGTCATTTTATTCCGAGAAAATCTCTAACATGGTTAAATCAATTTAAGCATCCTTGTAGAAAGTTGATGACAAATAGAAATGGGTTTACAGACAGTTTAAACTCGAGGTAAAGTTTGATAAACAGAAACGTTTCCTCATATTACCCACCATGACCATATGTATCTTGTCTTTGTTCGGTGTTGATTATATATGTAACAATACAATGTATACACAATACTGATTTTTACATTGTTTAACATTCTTTAGCGAATAAAGAATCAAACAAACAAGAAAAAGTAGATTTTTGGTAAGGACAAGCTTTGGTATTTCATGAATAGATAAACACATCCCTCAATAAAAATAACAATTCTAAACACCCCATATTTACACACCATAACTAATTCGAAATTTATCTTCTCTACACACCTATCCCAATATAACGTTTCATGCAGCTGCATTACTATTGTACAGTTACTATTTAGTGTGACTGTATTACAGTGTTGTAGAGAACAGAACAAGAATTACTCACCGGAGTTTTTTCTTGTACAAACACGTTTGCAATATTCCACAATAGTCCACTACTGACGTCATCTGAATATTCGCTTTCATTACTGTTCTACGGAGAAGAAACATGATAATATACTAGGAAATCAAACAAATATTGAATTAGTCACATAGTTATTAACAATGTTTTTCATGAAATATTTATTTCGTTTGTAAAAGAGGAGAAATACTCGCGTGTGTGCGTGCGTGCGTGCGTGCGTGTGTGTGTGTGTGTGTGTGTGTGTGTGTGTGTGTGTGTGTGTGTGTGTGTGTGTGTGTGTGTGTTTCATTTCTTCATGAAAATGTATGTTAATGTTAGGGTCATCACAGTGTGTTATAACAGGTTTGATGGTCAACTAGCCTATTTTATCTAACAAAATGAGTAGAAAATGAATTTGAAGATACAAAAATGCGATTATGTATGTGTGTTGAACATGATATGATACATGCTGTTATAAGCTGATTACGTTTGCATGGTCATTGTCTGAAAGTTGTGTGATGCTGGTATGTTTAGAATTATTTAGGCCTTTATATATATATGTAATGATGTTTATGTTTAAACTTATTTTAGGCCTTTATACATATGTGATGATGTTTATGTTTATACTTTTTTAGGCCTTTATGCATATGTGATGATGTTTATACTTATATTTATTAGTTGTGTGCTTTGGTTACTTACTAAGCTACATTCCTATAATGTTATAAAGTCTTTGGAGATTTAATCTATTTGAGTGTGTGACAAGTATTTCCACCACCTTTCTTTGTCAATTGTTCTTTTGTATTTACTATTCAAATCTGTACTTTTATTTATGAATTACATTGTGTGATAATTTATAGCACTCACTTATGTTGCCAACATTCATATGGTATGTTTAAGTAGATGTTAAGCTCTGCACATTGAGTTTAAACACAATGTGGAAAATAACAGGACCCTCCTAAAGCGGACTATTAGACATTGTCCAGAGTACTATAAAAAATAATGACAAGGGTCATCAGTCCTAGTGGAACTCAATGGCGTAAATTCATGTGAGTGCATGAGCCGCCTCAAAAGCTTGTTATGAAAGAGTGGGTTATTGTATGATACAAAAACTCCTAAGAAGTTAACCACAGTTCGTATAGTTTATGCGAGGGTAAATTGAATCGTTATTTGCGTAGTTTTAGTAAATATACAATTATTATTTTTCATATAATCGAAACAACATGAAGATGTTCTTATATGAATATCTAACATCAATGTATGATTGTATTAGGTTTTTTTTAATGTGTTGGTAACTAAGACAGAAAAGCAAAGATTATTAAGAGTGAATGGCACACACCTATTTCATAAGTTTGAATCGGCGATTAAGCAAACATAACTTACCTGCTAATAAATTAAATGTATTTATATTATGAAGTTAAAATTCGAGCAGAAAATATCGCTTTCGGAAAATTTTTAATCAACAAAAGTTACCATGTCAGTTGTGTTTATGTTGTCCGGTTGTATGTTTTTTTTTTATTTAACGGGACATCTGAAATCTTTAAACGTTATACAGTTTTATTCTAAGAAAGGGTTAAATTAGGCGTGTTCTGTATAGTAAATCTATAAATCTGATTTAATATCAACAATGCTCTGATTAACTTTGATTTAGAATATTTGTGCTGTTTTCCCATATTGCCCAAGGGGAGATAACGACAAAGATAGTCGGGTAACTTGACTTTACGTACAGCCAGAAGTTGCTCTGAATGTTGTTAGGTAAGTACTTTGAGAACTAATAACTATCTCCACAAACATTATTGAATAAGGGAGATTATTCAGTGTAAAAATAGTTTCTAATTAGTAAAACGCAGGGGAAGTATATTAAAATTATTTCCCATCTCGACAAATTTCGTGTACGGCATTTTAACTTATTTTACATATAATTTATTGGGTCTACTGAATTCGGGAAATAATTAATAATGTTGGAATGCATTGTGTTTGTTTAATAATGGTGGATTTTCTTTTACATTTAGGAAGACTGGATCACATTCGAAAATAAGACATTACTTTGTGCTATTGGAATATGAAAACAGATTTATATTAATTGTAATGCCTTCATTTTCACGGTTTGTGACTCCATGTTTAGATTTGGGGCAACAGAATAATTCAATGATGCTTCAGGACATAACAAACAATATATGTTAATATATACAAGCATACTATATAGTAACTATATAGGAGTGTAATACAGACATACTATGAAAGTGTACAGCAGTGTAATACAGAAATACTATATAGTAATTCTACAGCAGTGTAATACAGACACACTATATAGTAATTGTACAACAGTATAATACAGGCACACTATATAATAAATGTACAGCAGTTACTGACACAATACTGACACACAACGTGTACAAAGGTATAATACAGACACTCTATATAATAACTGTACACGACAGGGAAAGTCTCGGCATTTCCTGTAAAAACTTTGTTAAGTAGTGCTTTCTGGTGTGTCGCAGCTAATGCTTATATGTATATTTGTATTATAAGCACCAGCATTATTTGTAGTGTAAAATTCATTCTTTGACATAACTCTAACTAGTTTGCATGGATGGACGGAGTGACAGATACTATTTCATTGAAATATACAGACATGGAAACGTTACATTCGCAGAAACATCTCTCTTTGTTGTTGCTGTTTTGATAACTTCTTTTACCCCACAGGAATTGCATGAGAACTTTTCATCTTCTTGATGTTCTCAGTTGTTGGAGGATTCCTGCGGGGCCTTTCTCTCTTCTCTTGAATTCAAAGAGGGTAGTGAAGGGCTGTGGGGCTGCGTTTATGTTGTCGTCTATCATTGTTTGCTCCTTGTTGCGACTGTTCTGGATCCTTTTATTAAATTTTTCTTTTTTTTCTTTTTTTCTTTCTGAGATGTAGTTGTTGTGTCGTGCAGTTTCTTATGAAAGTTGTAGTACTATAATCAGTTTCCCAATGAATTTGAATTTATCAGTATTTTCTATTGAGTTGAAATTGTTTGTTTGATTTTTTAAAATTAAAATTATTATAGAAATAGCTCTCCCGCCATTTATCTCTGTGTGTATTGTGTTTGGTATGTTTTAATTATTTCTTTCTGTGCTTGATTTATAAATTATGTAGTCATTGAACACACTATGTACTATTTTTGTATGTTTTCATTTAATATTCCATGCAGTGTACTTTGTGTTCATTCTGTGGAAGGGTGGGTATACGTGTATACAGAGCTGTGTGTGTGTGTGTGTGTGTGTGTGTGTGTGTGTGTGTGTGTGTGTGTGTGTGTATGTGTGTGTGTGCGTGTGTGGACAGCGATGCCTGCAGCAAACTAGATCACCTCAGCACCCGCTAGTTTTGAATCGCGCTGTGGACTGTTGCCCCTCGGCTCTAGTAACGTATAACGTGTGTTAGTGTGTACATTTTACGTGTGTTAGTGTGTACATTTTACGTGTGTTAGTGTGTACATTTTACGTGTGTTAGTGTGTACATTTTACGTGTGTTAGTGTGTACATTTCTGATAGCCAGTTATTATATTATCCATTTATCAAGCAAAGTTAATGTTTATGTATTCTAATAGTTAGTGGGATGTAGTTTATATTCATATAATTTTGTAAGTTAGTTTATATTGTTTACTAAGTGTCTTCTATGATTTATGTATGTGTACATGGTTTTTTCCTATAAGAGGGATATAGTTATTTATTTTATTTGATAGTTTATTTTGCAAATTATATTGTATGAAAGAATTGTATTTAGAGAGTATTTAGTGTACTATTTTTTGATAGTTAAAGTGTTATATAACTCTAGGTAGTTTTGAAGGAATTTATGTTAGAACGAAAGTACGTTAGCACAGAAGAACCCGTTTAGCACTAGTTTTAGTCTCAGTTCCAGAATTGTCTAGTGGAGTCCCCTTTGCCGCCCAGACTTTTTAGTTATGTGTGAGAGAGTGTGAGAGGGTCGTCTTGGAGGGGTGGTCTTGGAAGAGTGGTCAAGAGATAAAGAGAAAGGCTTGTTTTTGATGCAGACATATAGCAAGAGAAAGGAAGCGTTGTCTAAGAAAGGCGTGTTCTGATGCCACTATGTATGTTGAGAGGGAGAGAGAGAATATTTGGCGGTGTCGCTGGAATAAAGAGTACATAGAAATATAAACACGTGTTGTGTGCTCTGCCTCTTCTGCTGTTGTTGCCGTATCCGTATTGTCTGACTGTTTCATCATCGTATCATTGTATCATCTCCTCGCATCCTGGGGTGACCCATAACAACACCAGCACCACATCCCATCATAATTCAATACATTATGCCCTGTCTTTTATAGGTGTTCATTCAATATGCCCTGTGTTTTAAAGGTGCTCATTTACATTCACTATGTACTGTACGTATTTCGTGTGACTGCTCAGTGTCACTACTACACCAAGATTCCTCTGATATCCTTGTACATGTTGTGTGACTTGTTTTATGTGCATTGGGTGTACAAGTATACATTGTGTTTACTTTGTTTACTCTGCATGCAATATGCTTATATACAAACGTTGTGTGTGCATTGCGTGAACTCAACTTGCATCGTTCTATATATCTAAACATAGCGTGTACTCTGTGTGCATGAAATGTGTGTGCACTGTGTACTTATTCACTTGTTGTGAGCATTAAATGCGTGACCTCTGTGTTTATGTACTCTGCTCATATATTTAAAATTATTTACTCTGTCTTTACTCGATGTGTTTCGTGTTTGAACTATTCAGGCAGTGCTGTGCTGTCATAGTCTCTGACAAATAAATGGGAACACGAACGTCTACAGTGACGTCACAAAGGAGAAATCCTGCACTCCTAAGACAAAGCTCTTTCAAAACTCTAACATCTATAGTGACGTGAAAAAGAAGGAAGCAATTACTGCCAAGATAACGCTCTTTCAAAACTCTAACATCTATAGTGACGTGAAAAAGAAGGAAGCAATTACTGCCAAGATAACGCTCTTTCAAAACTCTAACATCTATAGTGACGTGAACAAAAAGGAAGCATGTACTGCCAAGATAACGCTCTTTCAAATCTCTAACATCTACAGTGAAGTGAAAAAGAAGGAAGCAATTACTGCCAAGATAACGCTCTTTCAAATCTCTAACATCTACAGTGAAGTGAAAAAGAAGGAAGCAATTACTGCCAAGATAACGCTCTTTCAAAACTCTAACATCTATAGTGACGTGAAAAAGAAGGAAGCAATTACTGCCAAGATAACGCTCTTTCAAAACTCTAACATCTATAGTGACGTGAAAAAGAAGGAAGCAATTACTGCCAAGATAACGCTCTTTCAAAACTCTAACATCTATAGTGACGTGAACAAAAAGGAAGCATGTACTGCCAAGATAACGCTCTTTCAAATCTCTAACATCTACAGTGAAGTGAAAAAGAAGGAAGCAATTACTGCCAAGATAACGCTCTTTCAAATCTCTAACATCTACAGTGAAGTGAAAAAGAAGGAAGCAATTACTGCCAAGATAACGCTCTTTCAAATCTCTAACATCCGCAGATTAATTCACTGAACTTCCTAATAAATATGCAGAAACCACAACAACGTCCAAGCGAAGAAACAAATAACTGAAAATAAAGCAAAAAAGCTACATCATAACTACGTTAAATCGTCATCATTAAAGTATAGAATTACTTATATTATTAACATTTTGTCAATAATACAAAGCCGAGAATTCGTCTGTCTCAAAAATTGCTATTATTATAATAGTTATTAAAAATATTAACGTTTGAAAGTGTAAAATGGGAATTAATTGGAAATAGTTCAATGCATTTCTAAATAAAGCAGGATTCGTTATTGGATGTTTCAGCATTTCTCATACAACTGGTTGTTGTAAAAAATTAACTGATGATTTTTTATATGTAAATAAGGAAATGATATAGGTGTTACAACAAAGACAAAGTAATGTTATGAATAACAAAGTAGATATTCAAAGTCTGTGTAATATTACAACATAAATAGTTTTGTGATATAAATTCATTTCCTAAGTGTGCTTAACTTGACGAGAGTAAGCATGTCTGAACCCTCTAAATACAAATTGCAGTCTATTATGTATGCTAGAGTAGATTGTAACTACATGCTAGGACAACATTTCAAAGCATTTGTACGACGTCGCATATTTTACTTATCAGTGGAAAAATAAACATTTCTATTTGTAATAAATCACATATTCACTTGAGCGTGCAGAGTTGTTAATACACACATAATTCTGTAAATTGTCACTAGAAATTAATGCCAGGAAAATGCTAGTGTTTATGTTCATAAAATTACTTCAATAGTGCCTTTCATCTGTTTTTCAAATACGAAAAGTAATATATTACAATTAATGATTATGATGAAGACATTAAAGTACAATGCTATTTAATCGAGCCTTGCACAGGTTATGATTATGATGAAGACATTAAAACACAATACTATTTAATCGATACTTGTTCAGTTGATGATTGCGATGAAGACATTACAATGCAATGCTATTTAATCGATACTTTTTCAGTTGATGATTGTGATGAAGACAAAAAATACAACGCTTTTTAATCGTTACTTGTTCAGTTGATGATTGTGATGAAGATATTAAAACCAACCTACAGATCCTAAATTGACTTTATTTGTATGTTGTTGTATGCACTTAAGACTCAACGGTTCTTGTGCTAGAATAATTAAAATATTACACAACAGACGACCTCACTGCCTTACCCAGTGTGCAATAGTATAATTTATTATTGAATGTTTTAAAGGTTTAAAAGGTTTATTCATGGAACTCTCATGTTTAGAAGGTGTTACTTGAAAACAATAAATTTGTACTGCAAATGACATTTTTTTAAAAAGTGAACATTTGCACTATAGCCATAATGAACCAAATAATGTGTTTGACTCCGTTTCCCTCTCACTTTGTCTTTTTCTCTACGTACCTAACCATCCACTCATCCATTTGTCCATGCATGCATCTATCTATCTATCTATCTATCTATCTATCTATCTATCTATCTATCTATCTATCTATCTATCTATCTATCTATCTATCTATCTATCTATCTATCTATCTATCTATCTATCTATCTAATCTCTCTCTCTATCTATCTAATCTATCTATCTATCTATCTATCTATCTATCTATCTATCTATCTATCTATCTATCTATCTATCTATCTATCTATCTATCTAATCTCTCTCTCTCTCTCTCTCTCTATATATATATATATATATATATATATTTCGATCTATCTCTCTGTCTCTCTATCTATCTATCTATCTGACTGTCTGTCTATCTATCTATCTATCTATCTTTCTCAATCCATCTGTATACAAGACTCGGCTAAGACTCAAACTAAAAATGTTTCATGAAATAACATTTCAAAGACTCTTAACGAGATATGTATACATACACATCAAGATATAATTTAACCGTACTTTACAACTTTGACACTAACTCCTTCACATGTTTTCAAAGACATTATTCAACGTTCACAACTTTGTGACTGGGAAACAGTTTCAATTTATAATTAACTTCAATTTTCTCTCCGTCGACAAAACTATTGTTGTGAAACAAATGTTCACTTCAAGGATTTCATTAAGAGGATTTAAGTTAATCTGAAAGGCGCATTATTTTCGATTATCCGGAATCGTAATACTCTGTGGTCTGCTTGGAGAGTATAATCTTTGAATATATTAAGCGCAGCCAAACTGTTAAGAAATAGATATACATTAGTGCGTCCATATTGATCAAAACAGACTGCGAATGAATGTAAGAAGGCAATTTATATCTGTCAAACCCATACAGCTCTTAACATCAGAACTGATGTTAAATGTACAACTCAAATGAGCTTCCTAACGCATTTCTTATATTCCTTCTCTTATATATTCCCATATGAAAAAATAACAGCTTTCTTTTATTGTAATTTATTATTTTAATGACGCATGAGTTATCAGAGGACAGACAACAAACATCTATTGTCACACAATATTTCTGTAGGTGGAAAAGTTCTTAACAAAAGAGCTGGTAAATACGTCTTTAGCTGATATTTATATCTATATTCAGTGACCCCTCAATCCACCCACTTTCTTTCCAACATATGGTTTATAATGTCTCAGAAGGACAATAAGTTTAACAATACATATGTTAAATCAATAATCAAATATACATATAACAAATACAATGATCAGATTATTTAAAATCAATATTTCCACGAACCCACGTTCGAATAATTTCAATGCTTGTACAGTCTTATATCCTAATGCATAATTCATCAGATTTGTATCAATTGGGTCATTGGATCATTCTTTTCCTTGAACAGAAATGGATTTATAGAGAGGTAAATGATATTTTGTACATAACCTCATCTGTGACGATAACACAATAGTAGTTCATGCTCTTTCGTAACAATGTCCCAAGTTTATTGTTAAGAATAGAATTGCTAATTCTTCACATGCTCCTCTAGCATGTTGTAGAATGTTCCATGACCTGCTGTTTTCTCGAGATTAATCTGAGTGCTCCTTCGCCGTATTAGTTCCCTCGAGCAGAACAACAAAGCATCAATTTGCAGTAACTTCCGTACATCAGAAATTCCATGTTGTAGTCTAACACTCTTTACCATCATACATAGTGTGCAGTGTATCCTGCTGGAGTAGAGAAATTCTCGAATCTACCAATTCTCGAATCAATAAAATAAAATAAAACACAATTCAGTAAGACAAATCATTATAATTTCATTTGTTATTAGTTAGAGACACGACCTGTTTATGTCTCTACACTTATGCAAAAATCATTGTCATTATTTCTGTACTCTTTGTGATAGAAAAATACAACACACACAATCATGCTATCATCATATAAATGAACTCTGTGTAAAATTATTCCTTCTTCTCTACATTACAGAAAATAAAAAATATTTATATAAAGACTTTGCAGCATTTACCGAGACTTATAAATTGGACCCTCACACTTCCATTTCTAATGTTGTGGACAAAATTAATAGTTGGTCCCTACATTGTTGGTGTCTTTGATGACTTCAACAATATATCTATACTGTTCTGGTAGTAATGAAACCTGGTAAAATGCCCATTTGCCTTTGTCCAGTGAGCTAGGCAGACGAGAGGTTGATGATCTCCCTGAATAACAAAATACTTACCATATAGAATTTCTATGAATTTCTGGACTGCCCAGATAATTCTGATAAATTTATACTCCCATGTCAATAATTATGTTAGCTACATTTTACTTCGACTGGAATAAAAATATCACTGTCCTTCTGCATCAGTCTAGCACCTAGTCCTGCATTGTTTCCATCATCTGCTCTGAGTACAAATTCCTGATTGAAATCAGGCAAAATTGAGGACTGGAGCTCATGACAGACAGTCTTTCAAACTAGCAAAGCTGGCTCCACACATTCGTTCTAAGTCGTTATCTCAGGTTTGCCTATCCTCATCAAATCAATGGGTGGATTGCGATGGCACTGAACTTGGGAATTAATTTACCATAGTAACTGGACAACACCAAAAAGGATTTAACATTTAGAGAGGGGCTTCTCCATCTCTTCAAATTTTCTCACAATTGAATCCTCTGTCAATAGGAGACCTTGTACTTATGTGTGCTCCAAATATTCGAGTTTGAAATGTCCAATTGAACATTTGGTTGGTAGAGCAGTAATGTTACATTTAATCAAACATTGGGAAAACTTTCATAACACTCGGGTGTCTTATTGATTCAGAACGTCATTACCCGCCGTTGATATTGGTAATCAGGTATACTGAATGCTAATTTTGGCCTGTCTGCCTCAGAGACTGGAATTTAGAAAAATATTTTGCTCCTCTCAGAAGAGAGAAAATGTGTTCTAATTCAGGCATCAGTTCAGGTGAAAAAAAAAACAATCAACTTGTTCAGTTGCCTATAGTCAATGCAAAATGTGTGTGTGCCTTCCTTCTTTTTAACTAGGACTATAGAAGAGCTATACCGGGATTCCACCTTCTCAACCATACCTAAGGCTAATATAGAGTTAATTTCCTGTTTAGTATATAGTAAAACATACAGTTTCATGCAGATCAGATTATAATCCTATAGTGCAACCATAAATCGGTTTCAACTGTAAGGTCTTTTAACATTACTGCTTTCAAAATGTATGTACTATTATATGAATATACTGCTTTAAAATCCCAGTTTATCTTCTAGATAATAAAAATACAGAACATTGCATTAATTCATTAAAAAAAAAGAAAATGCATTATTTTTTATTTCTGGTTTATATAGAAGCAAATAATTAGCAATTAGTTTAAACTCTGTTAGTGACTATTTTAGAAACCCGCTTAAAAATGTGTTTCAGTGTTGAATATTAAAATACTCCTTCAGTTGTCGAAGCAATTGATTAATAAGAAAATGTACTTAATTCGTCCAGGTTCATTATGACTTCATGTAAATTTCTTAATGTATTAAAGGTCGTTATGCACTCTCATGAATTTCGTAAAGCATTTAAGCACGTTATGCAGTCAAGTAAATATCATAATGGCTTTAAGTTTGCTATGAACTGAAATAAATGTCTAAACACGTTTAAATTTTGATAGGTAGCATGCTGTAACTTACTCGAATAGTATTACTCAATTGAGCAAAACAGGTAAATGCAAAATGTAACAGTAGCATGAACAATGCATCCGATCTTTCATTGACAAACATGCGCATTAACGAAAAAATTCTCACCGTATGCTATTAACATAATTTAATTGGGAATTGTTTATAAAGCAAATAAGATATAATTATTATTTTTAAAAAGTCATTTTAATCTAATAACTATTAGTATTCATTGTGTTTAGAGAGTTTTGCCTTAATAATTTATAAAAGGACATTTCATTCAAATGCTGTTTCAATTTTCTCTGAGTAAATGGTCTTATGATTGTACTGAAATGTATGATAAGTTACAGCCCTTGTTTATTCTTTTCTTTCAACCTAACTCACATTTATCAAAACCCTAGATTCCTTGTAGCTTACAAAACGTCTTCAACAGGCAATTTGTCAGTGCGAGTTTGCTGTTCAATACGCTTCCTGTTGTGAGTGGAAATATGTCCGTGTTTTACAACAGCTCGTAGTAAACACCATTAATGTCTGCGAAACAAGAAACAACAAGACTTAACGGAAACCAGGACGTAAGTTGCTAAAAGTGCTACTCTCATAGTTTAATTGGATATTCTCCCAGAAGACGTGTCATTTCAAGTTTGCATTTTCAACCGTTTTATTTATTGTTTATACTATTACTGAGCTGAGGTATATTCTAAATCTTGAGTACATGCTGGTAATTGTCTGACATTTGTCCCCAGCGATGTCTGTGGTACGTGTAGCGTTTTCATTAATTACTGTCAAATATGTAAATGTCTGTATAAATATTTACTGTATTGAGGTTTCGTTTATTTCCGATTGTGTATACCAGCAGACGACCCATCTACCAATTTATTTTGTTACTATTCACTAGGGCAACAGTTACTTTCTTTACCAAATATAATTTTCACTGTCAGAACACACCTAGCAATTTACTAATTTACTAACTGAACATGTAGCTTGAAATAGTTCTGTTGCTACACTAATTTACACACATGAACATTAATGTTAGGAAATTCATCCAATTTACCCTTTTCTATATAAGCATCTGGTCGAAAGTGTTCACATAACCTAAGCAAATATAGCCATGAGTTAAATATTAATTAGGTAGTAATATTCTATATACATGAAAGCACATAATCTATGCGTTAAATGTTATAATAATAATAAAGTTAATAATACCATTGATGCTCCAAATAACAATTAACTTAAACATTAACAAAATAGAGACATGGTACAATTGCAAACGGAAAGAACAGTCATGGGGACTTGTCTGAAATATTTAATAGATTATTATTAAATGAAAATGGAAAATTTATATTATATTCTTAAATAATTATTTTTATTTTGACTAAGATTTCATCTTGGTTAAAAAAAATGTAAATTCAGATCTTATGGTATACTCAACTTTTAATTGCATTTAAAGGAAACAAAATTATTATTTACTGTTATATTTGACATTAAACACGTATGCATGGCAGGAGTAGTTAATGTTGTGTTTGCTATAGTACACATTTCTATTGTTCAAATAGCATAATACATATCAATATTTATACATGGTAGGACTAGTTAAATGTTGTGTTTGCTATAGTACACATTTCTCTTGTTCAAATAGCATAATACATATCAATATTTATACATGGTAGGACTAGTTAAATGTTGTGTTTGCTATAGTACAAATTTCTATTGTTCAAATAGCGTAATACGTCTGGTGGTTAGAATGACATACTGTCTAGGTTACTATATTCTATTGTTCAAATAGCGTAATACGTCTGGTGGTTAGAATGACATACTGTCTATGTTACTATATTCTATTGTTCAAATAGCGTAATACGTCTGGTGGTTAGAATGACATACTGTCTAGGTTACTATATTCTATTGTTCAAATAGCGTAATACGTCTGGTGGTTAGAATGACATACTGTCTATGTTACTATATTCTATTGTTCAAATAGCGTAATACGTCTGGTGGTTAGAATGACATACTGTCTATGTTACTATATTCTATTGTTCAAATAGCGTAATACGTCTGGTGGTTAGAATGACATACTGTCTAGGTTACTATATTCTATCGTTTATTTATTGTTGACATCACGTGATGTTTAATTAGAATTTTCCTCTCTCACTTTTACAGATATCATTTAGCACAGAAAGCAGTAAGAATGTCACATGCTGTCCAAATGAATCTCTACCTTTTCGTGAAAAAATAACATCTACGTACTTTGTTCGTCAGTGCATTTCCAAAGCAGTAACAAACATTCATTGATCTTCGGCTTTTACAAAAATAAACGATGAATAGGTTGCAACAAAAAGTGATCAAGGCGGACTGTAAACTTTGTCAATAAAAGTGTGCTTCACAATTAATTATAAAAAGTTATAACTCAATGCATAATTTTAGAGGATCGCCTTGAAAATGTTTATGTGTACACGTCACGTGTCTATTGTGTTCTGTGTATTGCTGATTTATTTTCATCCGTGTACTGTAACGATGGTTACCGGAATACTGAGTTCTACAGAGGTAAGTCAGACAGACTGTCCATGTGTCATAGAGAACACTGAGGTAGACTGCTCGAAGAGATCTCCCAAGCTGGTCAGCATTCCTTCATGCATTCCGGCCAACGTAACAAGCCTGTGAGTTGTTTTTTGTTTACACACTGCTGTAAGTTGTTTTTTGTTTACACACTGCCGTAAGTCTAACGTTTTCTTTCTTTTGGGGGCACACAAATTTAGAAATTCCTTTGAACTTAATAATGAATTCAATAATTATATATTTTTAATATTTAATTACTTAACGTATTAATTAGCCTACTAACACATTTCTCTTAGTAAAACATTATACCACAGTCTAATGGAATTATTCACATGTTTATAAAATGAGCTGATCATGAAAAAATACTGAAATCACACGAATGAAAGAATATAATATTTGTATGGCATTGATTCAACAATTCAAGTACTTAAAGTATTTATCATAACAACAACGTTACAATTAATGTCATAATAGTGGGTATGAAATGAGCGTAACAACAAAATATGTATTACACACCATTTATTCCTTCACCCATTTCAGTCAGCACATTTTCTAACTGGCCTTTACTTGAGATCACAAATCTACTAACATAACTAACAAATGTGTTTTATAAATAAAAGATTCATGCTATCTGCAAATCAATAGTCATTCTGGTCACTGACTGCAGTTCTTTGGGTCTCGCTACTAGTAATGCACACTGGTGTCAGACTATAGTAAGTTCTGGATACACGACAATTTGTATATAGAGTATTTGATCTTTAGATCACTTCTCTCAAACATTATGTACAACCTACGTGATTTTCTACTAGCACCAAAATCAAGTAGTGACATAAACAATTAAGACATATTGAATGAAATGGAGCAGTGGAGTGGTGATATTTAAGTGATACAGTGAGCACTGCTACTTTGCCCTAATTCTAAGAGTAGTTCAGTTTTGTGATTCATAGGAACCAAGGACTATATGTGTAAACATTAATTAAATAGTTTGCAAAATTACCGAAAGAGATATCAGTGTAAAACACACTATATGAATATTGATTACTGTAATTAAGACAATGTTTTGGCTCCTATACCCTGGGGTGACATTGTAATAATTAATTATATCATATATGTATAATTAGTTATGATACAAGACATCTACAAGTGTCGGTGCAGAGTATTGGTCACTGGTTAGATATGTATATCTGTAACTGTAATCATTAGATTGTAGGAAAACAAACGATAGAAATTACTTCACTAACAAATACACGTTTAAAATAATAACAATAAATTTAATAAAAGAAAAATTAACAAGATTTAGAAAAACAAGTTCATCCTAAGCCAATTCGCTACACTGTACTCACTTTCACAATCAGAACTTAGCTCATGGCTGGAATGACGTCACAGTCTGGTAGACGTGGATATGACGACCGCGATAATAGATCAGAACGTCCCAAAAGCCAGGGACAAATATTAAGATAAACAGAACGGCCACACAGGCAACCACCTGCACAGGCAAGCAAAAACAGGCAGCTACAAAACGAGCAGCCGAAAATAAAAACCCTTATGCAGCCAAGGGTTTTTACTCTCATATACAACCCGTGGTCGGGAGGGACTACGATTCCAGTTGCCACCATAAGACAATTTTCATGAACGAGTGAAGATACAGTTTTCACTATGGGATTTTTATCACCCTTGGGATCTCACCTGCGTCTGTTAGACACGCTTTCGCGACCAATTGCTTAGCGCTAATATGGACTATGCCCTTCTAACGACTTTTAAATACCTAGCTAACAACGCTTTCCATTGTATAGCAAAACACACACACACACACACGTGCCGCAAAAATAATCTCTAACTAGCTTATTGGCCATTGATCATGCAGCTTAAACAACAAACTCTCGATCACCAATCTGCCGCAAACATCAAACACCGGTCAATAAATCTACCCCCAAGCACACTCATTTGTTCAGGACCTCACTTCTAAGTCAACATGACGCAATAAGCACACGTCATTCAAATTACAATAATGTTCAATTTACATGCAACAATGAAAATTTATATAAAATATATTGAAAAAATTCCATACAACACAATGCACGATTTATGAAGTTGTACCAGTAAGTGAGTAAAAACCTGGAAGATTATTTTATTGACAATTGAGTTTGATGTCGTATCCACCCGTCTTAACTCGTCCTACTAAATATTCCATTGAACACATTCTTTATTAATACAAAAAATTATATGTGTTAGTTTCTATCATCAATCGAAATATCTTGAAATGAACTCATTTTGTATGATGTACTAATATTATGCAAATGGGATGAAGTAAAATTTATTTAAAATACAATGTATTAACATTTGTTAATATTAATTAAAAAATATACATGGAAAGTAATTTAAATCGTACGAATATATATTTTTTCTCTACAGAGACCTGCAATACAATTGTATATCTCACATTAAAGAATTAGCATATGCTGGATTGCACAGCCTGACTAAACTGTAAGTTTAAACGCTGTTGTGCATGTCATCCTCTGTGGAATGGTTTTCTTACATAGAAGATATAAAATCTATTTAGATGTTTATGTTAATGATTCATTTAAGAAAATGTCATCACTCTTAATACAGCAAGCAACCATGAGGAATCGTTTACTTTTCAACTGATCATAATGGAGCTCATTAACACGTGAATGAAAGATAATGAAATTATTAATTAGTAAATCAGAGGAAGACCTCTCTTTATGCAATATCTAGAGAAGAAAGTGTTTTATATTGCATTTCTACCTTAATTTAATTCCGTTTTTACCTCTAAATTCTAAATTAGAAGGTATTTCCTGATCCCACGGACTCTAACAATTAACGACGTGTATATTGGTCACAATTATGTACATATTTACTATGACGACTGAACCCGTCTGATACTGTCTACTTAGGTAACACCCGAAGGCTTACTCTCTACACTCTACAAGGTTGTGCTGAATGTTCGCTGTCATTGGATAATATCTTCGCAATTATGTTCAAAATAATCTATTTTAAAGTCAAAGGCATAAGAGATCATTTTATCTCTAATTATCTTTTTCATATACATTATATTTAAGGAATCACCTAACTTAAAAAATATATATTTTACCGATTTACATCAGCTTATTCTAATTATTGATGATAATTAATTACACGTGATGGAAGTCTTAATTTATTTTATTAATAATTCTTCAGGAAAAAACACAAGGCTCTATCATATGAAGGATACGCGGGCAATGTAAATGTTTTCTCTCTTCCAATACATTAAAGACATTCACTTACAGTCACACAATAATTACAAATATAGAATATTTCTAACCAAAGGAGAAGACATATCCGACTTTTCATCTACTTTTTACGCAGCCCCGCCTCCACCTTCTATCTCTAATACAAATGTTCGTCAATATATGTGAACAGATCAATAAATGTAACAATAACTTTATTAAATCAACAATCAAATAATCAAAATTTGAATATAAACAAAAGGCATTGACATTTATAATTTTCACCACAATGATCAATTAAAGTTAGACAAAAATTCAGTTTGTCCTAACATAGACATATGCAGTCATTTAACATTCAAATATTATCAAGTGCATGGATGTTATTCATCATAGAAATGAGAGTGGAGTTTTAGAGAAATAACTAAAGTCGATGTTTTAAGCATTTCAATGATGACGGCTGTTACAATCAAGTGTTCACAATTATGCTATTTGCAACAATTCTCTGTTTTACCTACTTAGACAATGGTCAAATTTACCACTCTTAGTCACATTACTCACCTGTTCCAGAATCTTCAATTCATCTCAAAGCAAATCCGTGAAAGACTTCAGGAATTACACATTTGCTATTAAACACATAAAGAGGAATGTTCCCGAACTTTCGTGTGTCATATTCAAGCTCACAATGAGAAAAGTTCAAAAAAACTCTTCGTAAATTTTCGAAATCAAACAGGACAGAAATTTTCGCCATACTGGCTATTGAACAAGTTTCACAGTAATCAATTTACAGTAACACGTTTTATTATAAGTCGACGACAACACTGGATTAACCTACCGAAGTAACCAATCAGAGTACATAATCACTGTAGCTTGAAAGTACAAATGAAAAAGGCGTGCTTTCTCTGCAAAAGAAAATTATGGCAGCACAAAATTTCAGGAATATTTCATCTCTGTGTTCCTTTCTCTCATACAATCATTCTAAACTTAGAAATCCTGCAAACATTTTGTTATACCGATACACACTCAGCATAAGAAATATAGAATCGATAAAAATACAATGCATACAATACCTGACACACTAATATATCATGTTAGTAAACTGTAAACAACGACAGGCAAGTGGAAAACTAATTCCATAACTTCCATAAATCTTCCACAATTTTTTTAACATTACTACACTCCTAGAACAGAGTAAGGAGGAAGGCCCCACAGGAACTCTACAGAAACGGAGAACATCAAGAAGATGAAAAGATTCCACGCAATTCCTGTGAGGAAAAGAAGTGATCGTAAAGAAGAAGAAGAAGAAAATTTTCACATAGAGTTTAAACAGGCTTGGATTGCATCAGCAGTAACTAGCCTACATTCCAAATTATTTTCTTTACTTCAAATCTGAAACTTAAAATTTCTCTTTATAAGCAATGCCCAATTTGACAAATTAACAATTTACATATCCACTAAGTTTACAAATAATGATAGGTAAGTCTACTCCTTCAGAGACAAATAGATAAATAGAAAGATAGATAGTGAGATACAGAGAGAGAGAGAGAGAGAGAGAGAGAGACTGGTAGGTAGGAGTCGGTAGAAAGGTAGATATACAAAAAGAAAGACAGAAAGAAACAACTAGTGAAAGAAAGAAAGAACGAACGAAAGAAAGGTAGAAAGAAAGAAAGAAAGAAAGAAAGAAAGCGAGAGAGAGAGAAAGAGAAAGAAAGAAAGAAGAAAGAAAAAGAAGAGAAAGACAGTAAGAATGATGGTAAATGTTTCCCATTCGTTAGTGAAAAGTAGGACAACACAACAGATTGCTCACTTGAATTTGAAGTGGGTAAAATGTTCGGTAATGAAATGCAGCCGTTTGTTTGATAGTGTTTTAACAGACTGTTTGAAGAGAGAATGGATTTGAAATGTTTCGTTTACTTCGAGAGTGATAGGGAAATAAAGAAAGAAAGAACGAAAGAAAGAAACATTGAAAGAGAGAAAGAATGAATGAAAGAAAGAAAGAAAGAAAGAAAGAAAGAAAGGAAGAAAGAAAGAAAGAAAGAAAGAAAGAAAGAAAGAAAGAAAGAAAGAAAAAAGAATGAATGAAAGAAAAAATGAAGAAAGAAAAAGGAGAGAACGACCAAAAGATTGATAGTATAAGTCTCTCATTCGTTAGTGAATAAGTAGGACAACACAACAGATTGCTCCATTGAATTTGAAGTGGGTAACATGTTCGGTCATGAAATGCAACCGTTTGTTTGATAGTTTTTAAACAGACTGTTTGAAGAGAGAAGGGACTTAGAAATACTTCATATATATGTGTTATTGTTATGTTATAATTGTGTTTTGCGTAGATATGCATTAAGTAGTAGTATTTTATTTCTACAGATGTTTCAACCAAGATGCTCATATGTAATGTGTCAGATACTTGACATTGTTTCGATATGCTCTAGTTTTATGCTTTTGTGCGTGTATCAGGCTAATGAATACAATTGAAGTATTATGTAAGTTGAGGTAAGAATGTAAGAAAGAATTCAGTTATAAAGTAAAAAATTCGAAACTTATGTTTTGCTCCATGATTATAGTTTGCAGTGAATAATCAATCTTTGCGTTTTATTTGAATATACTGGTTCACGGATAGTAATATGATATGAAAAAGAGATGCAAGAATTGTATGTTGTGGTGTGTTTAATTGTAATGGAAAACACTACACTCCTTTGATGTAAATTGGCATAGTTTGCTGACTACATCGTGAAAAGTTATGGTATGGGGACGTATTATAAATTACTACAGTTACTGATCAGATTGTATAAATTGGTATGGAAGTCAACAATGCCATGTTAACTGAGAGAAGACAAGAGGAAAATCTCTTTCAACGTGATAATTGAAATGAGAATGTGAACTAAACTATAATTTATGAGATTTAAAAAAAAACAGCATCGAAAGCGTATTGAGATCATTCTATTACTTGCTATGTAAATAAATTCTATACATCCTTATCTCTAATATCTCCATTCCTGTTATGTGATAAGAAATATCATTAAATGTGTAGTGAAATAATTACTGAATTGTATTTTAGGAATAATTCTGTTTAGTAAGTAACGTATTTGAAAGTGTTTCATGGAAATATTTATTTCAATTAATCTATTTAATTGTATTTGTTATATGTATATTTGACTGTTGATATAATTAAATTTATTGACATTGTTATCCATATTTATAAACTTATTTTGGAAATAAATGCCTGGATTTAGGCTCGTTCTATATAGATTAATCATGAATTTGCCTCCTTAAATAAGATTTCAATAAATGGAATATTTTATTATGGTAAATGTTTGTCTTTAAATGTTGTGTAAGAGAGTGAAAGATTACGGCGTCCACATATCCACCAAGAGATAGAGACGAGTGGTGTCCATTGGAGGATCAGTAATAAAATAAATTAAGATTTTCTTCATCAGTGCTTTCAGAACATTCATGTTTTTTCCTTCTTTGTTGTCAGATTTACAATTTGCATTATGTTTAATTATTGTTTCTTGTCACCCTTATGTAATTGTAATAAATGATCACTGCCATCTAATGGATTATAATAATGTCCTCCTCATCGATTGTATTATGTTTAACAATTTAACGACAATCAAAAGTGGAATGTTTAAGAACATATCGAGAGTGGAAAAATTGTAAGTGATTTATTATAACTTCTACTTTTGATTAAATGCGAAGATAAAATACCTTTGACAGCAATTTGTTTACATAGTACCAAGGTGTAAATGCTGTGAAATAAATCTTTTAAATGTCAAGTATTATTTGTGCACTACAACAGTGTGAAAAATATATTAATTATGTTAGATCTGCAGGATTAAATGTACAACACAAATATGCAAAACCAATTGACAAATCATTTTAAAGTGTTATATTACATGTTCTGTACTTAATAGTGTATAAAACACGCACATCATTACGATACAGATAAGAAATCATTTCAAAACAATTTATAGTTCACTCTGACCTATGGCCAATATTCTCCACTCCCTCATCTTGCTAGTAGTCTGTGGATTCCTGTTTGTATTACTATGACACATGAAGAGTTATTTATTGATATTTGAGTTTGATGTCTCCTCCATCCGAATTAACTCGTCCTACTAAACATTCCATTGAAAACATTCTTTATTAATACATACAATTATATGTGTTCGTTTCTATCATCCATCAAAATATCTTGAAATGAAATAATTTTGTATTATATACTAATATTATGCAGATGCGATGAATTTGTGAAAATAACTTAAAATACAATGTATTAACATTTGTTACTATTAATTAAAAGATACACTGGGAAAGTATTTTGAATCGTACGAATATATATTTTTCTCTACAGAGACCTGGGGGACAATCGTATATCTCACATTGAAGAATTTGCATTTGCAGGATTGCACAGCCTGATTGCACTGTAAGTTTAAATGCTGTTTTGCATGTCATCCTCTGTTGACTCGTTTTCTTACATAGAAGATATAAAATCTATTTAGATGATTATATTAATGATTTTTTAAAAAGAAAATAACAAAATACAACGTGCAACTTTGATGAATATTCTACTTTCCAACTGATCAGCATGAATACGTGAATGAAAAATAATGAAATTATTAACTTGTAAATCTGAGGAAAACATCTCTCTGTGCAATATGTAGAGACGATATCGTTTTATAATTTTTACACTAATATATCTTAGTGTTTATCTGTGCTAAATTAGAATGAATATCCTGATCCCACGTGCTCTAACAATTAGTGTAGACTATATTGGATTTACGTATGTACAAATTTACTATATCCAAAGAACCTGGCTGATGTTGACTAATAAATTAACACATGGAAGCTTGCTCTCAAATCACTACAAGGTTGTGCTGAATGTGCGCTGTCATTATGAATTACCCGATAGTATCTTGGCAATTATGTTCAAAATAATCTATTCCATAGTCAAAGGATTGAGAGGTCTCTTGCTTCTCTAATTATCTTTTGTATTTACATTATCTGATAGGAATCACATCACTAGAAAATTGCTATTTTACCGATTGTACGTCACCTTATTCTAATTGGTGATGATAATTAATTACAAGTGATGGAAATCATAATTTATTTTATTAATAATTCTTCAGAAGACACAACCTGTCTCTCTCCATTGCCTTGTATGCGGCCGCTGTAACCGTTTTCTCTCGTCCATAACATCAAAGACAATCAGTTACTGTCACTCAATAATTACAAATTTAGAAAATTACTAACCAAAGGAGATTATATATCAGTCATTAAATGTAAATTTACCTAGCCCCCCCTTTCCACCATATATCACTAATGCATATGGTCGTCAATATGTGTAAGAAAATCAATAAATATAGTAATAACTTTATTAAATGAGCAATCAAATATGCAAAATATGAATATAATAAAAAAACTTAGACATTTACATAACTTTACCACAATTATCACTTAACACAATTTTCAATCATTTAGTTTATATTGACACAGACACAAACAGTCAATTAACATAAATTTATTTTATCAGGTCATGGATGTTATTATTCACAGAAATGCGAGTGAAGTCTTAGAGAAATAATTAAAGAAAATGTATATAAACATTTCTAACATGGCAGCTGTTACACTCACGTGTTTATAGTTATGCTGTTTGCAACAATTCTGCTTTTTCTTACTTACACTGTGTTACAATGTAACTCTCTTAGTCACATTACTCAATTGTTCCAGAATCTTCAGTTCACTCACAAAGCACATCCCTGGAGAATCTTCCAGAATTACATAAATTCATATACAAAAATACAAATAGTAAAATGCAATATCATTGTAAGAAGTAGACGTGTTACCTTCTTAAAGTAGAATTACTGCACAAAACACGGGTTCCTATGTTCCTTTCTGACTCAGCAAAATATTCGGCGACTAAGGTGCGCGAGAGCTGGTGTGTGTCAACCGGTTTGCGTTATGAGTAAAGAATATTACCGCGTCAAGAGTATTTAGTGTAGTGCATGAATGCATCACGTGACTAGATCACGAGGTATGTTTGTTTATCCGAAATTTCTCGACTGTTGTCTAAAGTTATATTACAAGGGATGAACTCACTGTTGTTTTTTCCTCATTCTGGTGCACGACGGGAGGGTTCTAACAAAGGAATTCAATTCGAATATGATATTAGAGTTTTGGATGTGGGTCAGAAGTTCGTGACACAGAATTCGGTCAGAGGTCTGTCACAAGCGTCCTGACCACACTGGGATAAACACGTGCACCCTCCAAAGTTAATTAAGTCTTTACATTCCTTGGCACAAAACCTATTTCTTTCTCCCTGTTTTTACCTTAGGTTTCACCTTGTTGACAAAATGGTCATTTTCTCCCCTTTCTTTGTTTAAAATAATTTTGCTATTTCGTTAATCATTTAGAGTATGATGACAGAGAGAGAATTTCTCATCCTCGTGACAATTTTAAATGTCTAGTAATAAATGTTGTCTAACACAGTGTGAAAAAATAGATTAACCCTGTTAGATGTGCAGAATTAAATGTACAACACATATGTGCAAAACCAACTGAGTAATCATTTTAAAGTGTAATATAAAATGTTCTCATATTAATAGTGAATAAGACACGCACATCATTACGATACAGATAAGAAATCATTTCAATGCCATTGATAGTTCTCTAAGACATATGACCAATACTCTCCACTCCCTCATCTTGCTGGTTTCCTGTGGACTCCTGTTTTTAATACTGAGGCACATGAATAGTTTTTTTTTTTTTTTATTGACATTTGAGTTTGATGTTGTATCCATCATCTTAACTCGTCCTACGAAATATTCCATTGAACTCATTCTTTATTAATACATACAATTATATGTGTTAGTTTCTATCATCCATCAAAATATCTTGAAATGAAATAATTTTGTATTATATACTAATATTATGCAGATGCGATGAATTTGTGAAAATAACTTAAAATACAATGTATTAACATTTGTTACTATTAATTAAAAGATACACTGGGAAAGTATTTTGAATCGTAAGAATATATATTTTTTCTCTACAGAAACCTGGGGGACAATCGTATATCTCACATTGAAGAATTTGCATTTGCAGGATTGCACAGCCTGATATATCTGTAAGTTTAAATGCTGTTTTGCATGTCATCCTCTGTTGACTCGTTTTCTTACATAGAAGATATAAAATCTATTTAGATGATTATATTAATGATTTTTTAAAAAGAAAATAACAAAATACAACGTGCAACTTTGATGAATATTCTACTTTCCAACTGATCAGCATGAATACGTGAATGAAACATAATGAAATTATTAACTTGTAAATCTGAGGAAAACATCTCTCTGTGCAATATGTAGAGACGATATCGTTTTATAATGCATTTTTGCACTAATATATCTTAGTGTTTATCTGTGCTAAATTAGAATGAATATCCTGATTCCACGTGATTCTCTGCAAAAGAAAATTATGGCAGCACAAAATTTCAGGAATATTTCATCTCTGTGTTCCTTTCTCTCATACAATCATTCTAAACTTAGAAATCCTGCAAACATTTTGTTATACCGATACACACTCAGCATAAGAAATATAGAATCGATAAAAATACAATGCATACAATAACTGACACACTAATATATCATGTTAGTAAACTGTAAACAACGACAGGCAAGTGGAAAACTAATTCCATAACTTCCATAAATCTTCCACAATTTTTTTAACATTACTACACTCCTAGAACAGAGTAAGGAGGAAGGCCCCACAGGAACTCTACAGAAACGGAGAACATCAAGAAGATGAAAAGATTCCACGCAATTCCTGTGAGGAAAAGAAGTGATCGTAAAGAAGAAGAAGAAAATTTTCACATAGAGTTTAAACAGGCTTGGATTGCATCAGCAGTAACTAGCCTACATTCCAAATTATTTTCTTTACTTCAAATCTGAAACTTAAAATTTCTCTTTATAAGCAATGCCCAATTTGACAAATTAACAATTTACATATCCACTAAGTTTACAAATAATGATAGGTAAGTCTACTCCTTCAGAGACAAATAGATAAATAGAAAGATAGATAGATAGTGAGATACAGAGAGAGAGAGAGAGAGAGAGAGAGAGAGAGAGAGACTGGTAGGTAGGAGTCGGTAGAAAGGTAGATATACAAAAAGAAAGACAGAAAGAAACAACTAGTGAAAGAAAGAAAGAACGAACGAAAGAAAGGTAGAAAGAAAGAAAGAACGAAAGAAATAAAAAAGAATGCGACAGAGAGAGAAAGAGAAAGAAAGAAAGAAGAAAGAAAAAGAAGAGAAAGACAGTAAGAATGATGGTAAATGTCTCCCATTCGTTAGTGAAAAGTAGGACAACACAACAGATTGCTCACTTGAATTTCAAGTGGGTAAAATGTTCGGTAATGAAATGCAGCCGTTTGTTTGATAGTGTTTTAACAGACTGTTTGAAGAGAGAATGGATTTGAAATGCTTCGTTTACTTCGAGAGTGATAGGGAAATAAAGAAAGAAAGAACGAAAGAAAGAAACATTGAAAGAGAGAAAGAATGAATGAAAGAAAGAAAGAAAGAAAAAAAGAAAGAATGAATGAAAGAAAAAATGAAGAAAGAAAAAGGAGAGAAAGACCAAAAGATTGATAGTATAAGTCTCTCATTCATTAGTGAATAAGTAGGACAACACAACAGATTGCTCCATTGAATTTGGGTAAGTGGGTAACATGCTCGGTCATGAAATGCAGCCGTTTGTTTGATAGTGTTTAAACAGACTGTTTGAAGAGAGAAGGGACTTAGAAATACTTCTTATATCTTTGTTATTGTTATGTTATAATTGTGTTTTGCGTAGATATGCATTAAATAGTAGTATTTTATTTATACAGATGTTTCAACCAAGATGCTCAAGTGTAATGTGTCAGATACTTGACATTGTTTCGATATGCTCTAGTTTTATGCTTTTGTGCGTGTATCAGGCTAATCAATACAATTGAAGTATTATGTAAGTTGAGACTAGAATGTAAGAAAGAATTGAGTTATAAAGTGAAAAATTCGAAACTTATGTTTTGCTCCATGATTATAGTTTGCAGTGAATAATCAATCTTTAGCGTTTTATTTGAATATACTTGTTCACGGATAGTAATATGATATGAAAAAGAGATGCAAGAATTGTATGTTGTGGTGTGTTTAATTGTAATGGAAAACACTACACTCCTTTGATGTAAATTGGCATAGTATGCTGACTACATCGTGAAAAGTTATGGTATGGGGACGTATTATAAATTACTACAGTTACTGATCAGATTGTATAAATTGGTATGGAAGTCAACAATGCCATGTTAACTGAGAGAAGACAAGAGGAAAATCTCTTTGAACGTGATAATTGAAATGAGAATGTGAATTAAACTATAATTTATGAGATTTAAAAAAAACAGCATCGAAAGTGTACTGAGATCATTCTTTTACTTTCTATGTAAATAAATTCTATACATCCTTATCTCTAATATCTCCATTCCTGTTATGTGATAAGAAATATCATTAAATGTGTAGTGAAATACTTACTGAATTGTATTTTAGGAATAATTCTGTTTAGTAAGTAACGTATTTGAAAGTGTTTCATGGAAATATTTATTTCAATTAATCTATTTAATTGTATTTGTTATATGTATATTTGACTGTTGATATAATTAAATTTATTGACATTGTTATCCATATTTATAAACTTATTTTGGAAATAAATGCCTGGATTTAGGCTCGTTCTATATAGATTAATCATGAATTTGCCTCCTTAAATAAGTAGATTTCAATAAATGGAATATTTTATTATGGTAAATGTTTGTCTTTAAATGTTGTGTAAGAGAGTGAAAGATTACGGCGTCCACATATCCACCAAGAGATAGAGACGAGTGGTGTCTATTGTAGGATTAGTAATAAAATAAATTAAGATTTTCATCATCAGTGCTTTCACAACATTCAAGTTTTTTTCCTTCTTTGTTGTCAGATTTACAATTTGCATTATGTATAATTATTGTTTCTTGTCACTCTTATGTATTTGTAATAAATGATCACTGCCATCTAATGGATTATAATAATGTCCTCCTCATCGATTGTATTACGTTTATTACAGTTACCTTGCATCAAACAATTTAACGACAATCAGAAGTGGAATGTTTAAGAACCTATCGAGAGTGGAAAAATTGTAAGTGATTTATTATAACTGCTACTTTTGATTAAATGCGAAGATAAAATACCTTACAGCAAATTGTTTACATAGTACCAAGTTGTAAATGCTGTGAAATAAATATTTTAAATGTCAAGTATTATGTGTGCACTACAACAGTGTGAAAAATATATTAATTATGTTAGATCTGCAGGATTAAATGTACTACACAAATATGCAAAACCAATTGACTAATCATTTTAAAGTGTTATATTACATGTTCTGTACTTAATAGTGTATAAAACACGCACATCATTACGATACAGATAAGAAATAATTTCAATACAATTTATAGTTCACTAAGACCTATGGCCAATATTCTCCACTTCCTCATCTTGCTGATAGTCTGTGGATTCCTGTTTGTATTACTGTGACACATGAAGAGTTATTTATTGATATTTGAGTTTGATGTCTCCTCCATCCGAATTAACTCGTCCTACTAAATATTCCATTGAAAACATTCTTTATTAATACATACAATTATATGTGTTAGTTTCTATCATCCATCAAAATATCTTGAAATGAAATAATTTTGTATTATATACTAATATTATGCAGATGCGATGAATTTGTGAAAATAACTTAAAATACAATGTATTAACATTTGTTACTATTAATTAAAAGATACACTGGGAAAGTATTTTGAATCGTACGAATATATATTTTTCTCTACAGAGACCTGGGGGACAATCGTATATCTCACATTGAAGAATTTGCATTTGCAGGATTGCACAGCCTGATTGCACTGTAAGTTTAAATGCTGTTTTGCATGTCATCCTCTGTTGACTCGTTTTCTTACATAGAAGATATAAAATCTATTTAGATGATTATATTAATGATTTTTTAAAAAGAAAATAACAAAATACAACGTGCAACTTTGATGAATATTCTACTTTCCAACTGATCAGCATGAATACGTGAATGAAACATAATGAAATTATTAACTTGTAAATCTGAGGAAAACATCTCTCTGTGCAATATGTAGAGACGATATCGTTTTATAATTTTTACACTAATATATCTTAGTGTTTATCTGTGCTAAATTAGAATGAATATCCTGATCCCACGTGCTCTAACAATTAGTGTAGACTATATTGGATTTACGTATGTACAAATTTAATATATCCAATGAACCTGGCTGATGTTGACTAATAAATTAACACATGGAAGCTTGCTCTCAAATCACTACAAGGTTCTGCTGAATGTGCGCTGTCATTGTGAATTACCCGATAGTATCTTGGCAATTATGTTCAAAATAATCTATTCCATAGTCAAAGGATTGAGAGGTCTTTTGCTTCTCTAAATATCTTTTGTGTATACATTATCTGATAGGAATCACATCACTAGAAAATTGCTATTTTACCGATTGTACGTCACCTTATTCTAATTGGTGATGATAATTAATTACAAGTGATGGAAATCATAATTTATTTTATTAATAATTCTTCAGAAGACACAACCTGTCTCTCTCCATTGCCTTGTATGCGGCCGCTGTAACCGTTTTCTCTCGTCCATAACATCAAAGACAATCAGTTACTGTCACTCAATAATTACAAATTTAGAAAATTACTAACCAAAGGAGATTATATATCAGTCATTAAATGTAAATTTACCTAGCCCCCCCTTTCCACCATATATCACTAATGCATATGGTCGTCAATATGTGTAAGAAAATCAATAAATATAGTAATAACTTTATTAAATGAGCAATCAAATATGCAAAATATGAATATAATAAAAAAACTTAGACATTTACATAACTTTACCACAATTATCACTTAACACAATTTTCAATCATTTAGTTTATATTGACACAGACACAAACAGTCAATTAACATAAATTTATTTTATCAGGTCATGGATGTTATTATTCACAGAAATGCGAGTGAAGTCTTAGAGAAATAATTAAAGAAAATGTATATAAACATTTCTAACATGGCAGCTGTTACACTCACGTGTTTATAGTTATGCTGTTTGCAACAATTCTGCTTTTTCTTACTTACACTGTGTTACAATGTAACTCTCTTAGTCACATTACTCAATTGTTCCAGAATCTTCAGTTCACTCACAAAGCACATCCCTGGAGAATCTTCCAGAATTACATAAATTCATATACAAAAATACAAATAGTAAAATGCAATATCATTGTAAGAAGTAGACGTGTTACCTTCTTAAAGTAGAATTACTGCACAAAACACGGGTTCCTATGTTCCTTTCTGACTCAGCAAAATATTCGGCGACTAAGGTGCGCGAGAGCTGGTGTGTGTCAACCGGTTTGCGTTATGAGTAAAGAATATTACCGCGTCAAGAGTATTTAGTGTAGTGCATGAATGCATCACGTGACTAGATCACGAGGTATGTTTGTTTATCCGAACTTTCTCGACTGTTGTCTAAAGTTATATTACAAGGGATGAACTCACTGTTGTTTTTTCCTCATTCTGGTGCACGACGGGAGGGTTCTAACAAAGGAATTCAATTCGAATATGATATTAGAGTTTTGGATGTGGGTCAGAAGTTCGTGACACAGAATTCGGTCAGAGGTCTGTCACAAGCGTCCTGACCACACTGGGATAAACACGTGCACCCTCCAAAGTTAATTAAGTCTTTACATTCCTTGGCACAAAACCTATTTCTTTCTCCCTGTTTTTACCTTAGGTTTCACCTTGTTGACAAAATGGTCATTTTCTCCCCTTTCTTTGTTTAAAATAATTTTGCTATTTCGTTAATCATTTAGAGTATGATGACAGAGAGAGAATTTCTCATCCTCGTGACAATTTTAAATGTCTAGTAATAAATGTTGTCTAACACAGTGTGAAAAAATAGATTAACCCTGTTAGATGTGCAGAATTAAATGTACAACACATATGTGCAAAACCAACTGAGTAATCATTTTAAAGTGTAATATAAAATGTTCTCATATTAATAGTGAATAAGACACGCACATCATTACGATACAGATAAGAAATCATTTCAATGCCATTGATAGTTCTCTAAGACATATGACCAATACTCTCCACTCCCTCATCTTGCTGGTTTCCTGTGGACTCCTGTTTTTAATACTGAGGCACATGAATAGTTTTTTTTTTATTGACATTTGAGTTTGATGTTGTATCCATCATCTTAACTCGTCCTACGAAATATTCCATTGAACTCATTCTTTATTAATACATACAATTATATGTGTTAGTTTCTATCATCCATCAAAATATCTTGAAATGAAATAATTTTGTATTATATACTAATATTATGCAGATGCGATGAATTTGTGAAAATAACTTAAAATACAATGTATTAACATTTGTTACTATTAATTAAAAGATACACTGGGAAAGTATTTTGAATCGTAAGAATATATATTTTTTCTCTACAGAAACCTGGGGGACAATCGTATATCTCACATTGAAGAATTTGCATTTGCAGGATTGCACAGCCTGATATATCTGTAAGTTTAAATGCTGTTTTGCATGTCATCCTCTGTTGACTCGTTTTCTTACATAGAAGATATAAAATCTATTTAGATGATTATATTAATGATTTTTTAAAAAGAAAATAACAAAATACAACGTGCAACTTTGATGAATATTCTACTTTCCAACTGATCAGCATGAATACGTGAATGAAACATAATGAAATTATTAACTTGTAAATCTGAGGAAAACATCTCTCTGTGCAATATGTAGAGACGATATCGTTTTATAATGCATTTTTGCACTAATATATCTTAGTGTTTATCTGTGCTAAATTAGAATGAATATCCTGATTCCACGTGATTCTCTGCAAAAGAAAATTATGGCAGCACAAAATTTCAGGAATATTTCATCTCTGTGTTCCTTTCTCTCATACAATCATTCTAAACTTAGAAATCCTGCAAACATTTTGTTATACCGATACACACTCAGCATAAGAAATATAGAATCGATAAAAATACAATGCATACAATAACTGACACACTAATATATCATGTTAGTAAACTGTAAACAACGACAGGCAAGTGGAAAACTAATTCCATAACTTCCATAAATCTTCCACAATTTTTTTAACATTACTACACTCCTAGAACAGAGTAAGGAGGAAGGCCCCACAGGAACTCTACAGAAACGGAGAACATCAAGAAGATGAAAAGATTCCACGCAATTCCTGTGAGGAAAAGAAGTGATCGTAAAGAAGAAGAAGAAAATTTTCACATAGAGTTTAAACAGGCTTGGATTGCATCAGCAGTAACTAGCCTACATTCCAAATTATTTTCTTTACTTCAAATCTGAAACTTAAAATTTCTCTTTATAAGCAATGCCCAATTTGACAAATTAACAATTTACATATCCACTAAGTTTACAAATAATGATAGGTAAGTCTACTCCTTCAGAGACAAATAGATAAATAGAAAGATAGATAGATAGTGAGATACAGAGAGAGAGAGAGAGAGAGAGAGAGAGAGAGAGACTGGTAGGTAGGAGTCGGTAGAAAGGTAGATATACAAAAAGAAAGACAGAAAGAAACAACTAGTGAAAGAAAGAAAGAACGAACGAAAGAAAGGTAGAAAGAAAGAAAGAACGAAAGAAATAAAAAAGAATGCGACAGAGAGAGAAAGAGAAAGAAAGAAAGAAGAAAGAAAAAGAAGAGAAAGACAGTAAGAATGATGGTAAATGTCTCCCATTCGTTAGTGAAAAGTAGGACAACACAACAGATTGCTCACTTGAATTTCAAGTGGGTAAAATGTTCGGTAATGAAATGCAGCCGTTTGTTTGATAGTGTTTTAACAGACTGTTTGAAGAGAGAATGGATTTGAAATGCTTCGTTTACTTCGAGAGTGATAGGGAAATAAAGAAAGAAAGAACGAAAGAAAGAAACATTGAAAGAGAGAAAGAATGAATGAAAGAAAGAAAGAAAGAAAAAAAGAAAGAATGAATGAAAGAAAAAATGAAGAAAGAAAAAGGAGAGAAAGACCAAAAGATTGATAGTATAAGTCTCTCATTCATTAGTGAATAAGTAGGACAACACAACAGATTGCTCCATTGAATTTGGGTAAGTGGGTAACATGCTCGGTCATGAAATGCAGCCGTTTGTTTGATAGTGTTTAAACAGACTGTTTGAAGAGAGAAGGGACTTAGAAATACTTCTTATATCTTTGTTATTGTTATGTTATAATTGTGTTTTGCGTAGATATGCATTAAATAGTAGTATTTTATTTATACAGATGTTTCAACCAAGATGCTCATGTGTAATGTGTCAGATACTTGACATTGTTTCGATATGCTCTAGTTTTATGCTTTTGTGCGTGTATCAGGCTAATCAATACAATTGAAGTATTATGTAAGTTGAGACTAGAATGTAAGAAAGAATTGAGTTATAAAGTGAAAAATTCGAAACTTATGTTTTGCTCCATGATTATAGTTTGCAGTGAATAATCAATCTTTAGCGTTTTATTTGAATATACTTGTTCACGGATAGTAATATGATATGAAAAAGAGATGCAAGAATTGTATGTTGTGGTGAGTTTAATTGTAATGGAAAACACTACACTCCTTTGATGTAAATTGGCATAGTATGCTGACTACATCGTGAAAAGTTATGGTATGGGGACGTATTATAAATTACTACAGTTACTGATCAGATTGTATAAATTGGTATGGAAGTCAACAATGCCATGTTAACTGAGAGAAGACAAGAGGAAAATCTCTTTGAACGTGATAATTGAAATGAGAATGTGAATTAAACTATAATTTATGAGATTTAAAAAAAACAGCATCGAAAGTGTATTGAGATCATTCTTTTACTTTCTATGTAAATAAATTCTATACATCCTTATCTCTAATATCTCCATTCCTGTTATGTGATAAGAAATATCATTAAATGTGTAGTGAAATACTTACTGAATTGTATTTTAGGAATAATTCTGTTTAGTAAAGTAACGTATTTGAAAGTGTTTCATGGAAATATTCATGTCAAGTAATCTATTTAATTGTATTTGTTATATGTATATTTGACTGTTGATATAATTAAATTTATTGACATTGTTATCCATATTTATAAACTTATTTTGGAAATAAATGCCTGGATTTAGGCTCGTTCTATATAGATTAATCATGAATTTGCCTCCTTAAATAAGATTTCAATAAATGGAATATTTTATTATGGTAAATGTTTGTCTTTAAATGTTGTGTAAGAGAGTGAAAGATTACGGTGTCCACATATCCACCAAGAGATAGAGACGAGTGGTGTCTATTGTAGGATTAGTAATAAAATAAATTAAGATTTTCATCATCAGTGCTTTCACAACATTCAAGTTTTTTTCCTTCTTTGTTGTCAGATTTACAATTTGCATTATGTTTAATTATTGTTTCTTGTCACTCTTATGTAATTGTAGCAAATGATCACTGCCATCTAATGGATTATAATAATGTCCTCCTCATCGATTGTATTACGTTTATTACAGTGAATTTGACGGAAACAATTTAACGACAATCAGAAGTGGAATGTTTAAGAACCTATCGAGATGGGAAAAATTGTAAGTGATTTATTATAACTGCTACTTTTGATTAAATGCGAAGATAAAATACCTTACAGCAAATTGTTTACATAGTACCAAGTTGTAAATGCTGTGAAATAAATATTTTAAATGTCAAGTATTATGTGTGCACTACAACAGTGTGAAAAATATATTAATTATGTTAGATCTGCAGGATTAAATGTACTACACAAATATGCAAAACCAATTGACTAATCATTTTAAAGTGTTATATTACATGTTCTGTACTTAATAGTGTATAAAACACGCACATCATTACGATACAGATAAGAAATAATTTCAATACAATTTATAGTTCACTAAGACCTATGGCCAATATTCTCCACTTCCTCATCTTGCTGATAGTCTGTGGATTCCTGTTTGTATTACTGTGACACATGAAGAGTTATTTATTGATATTTGAGTTTGATGTCTCCTCCATCCGAATTAACTCGTCCTACTAAATATTCCATTGAAAACATTCTTTATTAATACATACAATTATATGTGTTAGTTTCTATCATCCA
This sequence comes from Sinotaia quadrata, assembly GCA_028829895.1. Classification (NCBI taxonomy): domain Eukaryota; kingdom Metazoa; phylum Mollusca; class Gastropoda; order Architaenioglossa; family Viviparidae; genus Sinotaia; species Sinotaia quadrata. The sequence continues at coordinate 133,017,415 of CM054180.1, read as the reverse complement.
TCAAAATATCTTGAAATGAAATAATTTTGTATTATATACTAATATTATGCAGATGCGATGAATTTGTGAAAATAACTTAAAATACAATGTATTAACATTTGTTACTATTAATTAAAAGATACACTGGGAAAGTATTTTGAATCGTACGAATATATATTTTTCTCTACAGAGACCTGGGGGACAATCGTATATCTCACATTGAAGAATTTGCATTTGCAGGATTGCACAGCCTGATTGCACTGTAAGTTTAAATGCTGTTTTGCATGTCATCCTCTGTTGACTCGTTTTCTTACATAGAAGATATAAAATCTATTTAGATGATTATATTAATGATTTTTTAAAAAGAAAATAACAAAATACAACGTGCAACTTTGATGAATATTCTACTTTCCAACTGATCAGCATGAATACGTGAATGAAACATAATGAAATTATTAACTTGTAAATCTGAGGAAAACATCTCTCTGTGCAATATGTAGAGACGATATCGTTTTATAATTTTTACACTAATATATCTTAGTGTTTATCTGTGCTAAATTAGAATGAATATCCTGATCCCACGTGCTCTAACAATTAGTGTAGACTATATTGGATTTACGTATGTACAAATTTAATATATCCAATGAACCTGGCTGATGTTGACTAATAAATTAACACATGGAAGCTTGCTCTCAAATCACTACAAGGTTCTGCTGAATGTGCGCTGTCATTGTGAATTACCCGATAGTATCTTGGCAATTATGTTCAAAATAATCTATTCCATAGTCAAAGGATTGAGAGGTCTTTTGCTTCTCTAAATATCTTTTGTGTATACATTATCTGATAGGAATCACATCACTAGAAAATTGCTATTTTACCGATTGTACGTCACCTTATTCTAATTGGTGATGATAATTAATTACAAGTGATGGAAATCATAATTTATTTTATTAATAATTCTTCAGAAGACACAACCTGTCTCTCTCCATTGCCTTGTATGCGGCCGCTGTAACCGTTTTCTCTCGTCCATAACATCAAAGACAATCAGTTACTGTCACTCAATAATTACAAATTTAGAAAATTACTAACCAAAGGAGATTATATATCAGTCATTAAATGTAAATTTACCTAGCCCCCCCTTTCCACCATATATCACTAATGCATATGGTCGTCAATATGTGTAAGAAAATCAATAAATATAGTAATAACTTTATTAAATGAGCAATCAAATATGCAAAATATGAATATAATAAAAAAACTTAGACATTTACATAACTTTACCACAATTATCACTTAACACAATTTTCAATCATTTAGTTTATATTGACACAGACACAAACAGTCAATTAACATAAATTTATTTTATCAGGTCATGGATGTTATTATTCACAGAAATGCGAGTGAAGTCTTAGAGAAATAATTAAAGAAAATGTATATAAACATTTCTAACATGGCAGCTGTTACACTCACGTGTTTATAGTTATGCTGTTTGCAACAATTCTGCTTTTTCTTACTTACACTGTGTTACAATGTAACTCTCTTAGTCACATTACTCAATTGTTCCAGAATCTTCAGTTCACTCACAAAGCACATCCCTGGAGAATCTTCCAGAATTACATAAATTCATATACAAAAATACAAATAGTAAAATGCAATATCATTGTAAGAAGTAGACGTGTTACCTTCTTAAAGTAGAATTACTGCACAAAACACGGGTTCCTATGTTCCTTTCTGACTCAGCAAAATATTCGGCGACTAAGGTGCGCGAGAGCTGGTGTGTGTCAACCGGTTTGCGTTATGAGTAAAGAATATTACCGCGTCAAGAGTATTTAGTGTAGTGCATGAATGCATCACGTGACTAGATCACGAGGTATGTTTGTTTATCCGAACTTTCTCGACTGTTGTCTAAAGTTATATTACAAGGGATGAACTCACTGTTGTTTTTTCCTCATTCTGGTGCACGACGGGAGGGTTCTAACAAAGGAATTCAATTCGAATATGATATTAGAGTTTTGGATGTGGGTCAGAAGTTCGTGACACAGAATTCGGTCAGAGGTCTGTCACAAGCGTCCTGACCACACTGGGATAAACACGTGCACCCTCCAAAGTTAATTAAGTCTTTACATTCCTTGGCACAAAACCTATTTCTTTCTCCCTGTTTTTACCTTAGGTTTCACCTTGTTGACAAAATGGTCATTTTCTCCCCTTTCTTTGTTTAAAATAATTTTGCTATTTCGTTAATCATTTAGAGTATGATGACAGAGAGAGAATTTCTCATCCTCGTGACAATTTTAAATGTCTAGTAATAAATGTTGTCTAACACAGTGTGAAAAAATAGATTAACCCTGTTAGATGTGCAGAATTAAACGTACAACACATATGTGCAAAACCAACTGAGTAATCATTTTAAAGTGTAATATAAAATGTTCTCATATTAATAGTGAATAAGACACGCACATCATTACGATACAGATAAGAAATCATTTCAATGCCATTGATAGTTCTCTAAGACATATGACCAATACTCTCCACTCCCTCATCTTGCTGGTTTCCTGTGGACTCCTGTTTTTAATACTGAGGCACATGAATAGTTTTTTTTTTTATTGACATTTGAGTTTGATGTTGTATCCATCATCTTAACTCGTCCTACGAAATATTCCATTGAACTCATTCTTTATTAATACATACAATTATATGTGTTAGTTTCTATCATCCATCAAAATATCTTGAAATGAAATAATTTTGTATTATATACTAATATTATGCAGATGCGATGAATTTGTGAAAATAACTTAAAATACAATGTATTAACATTTGTTACTATTAATTAAAAGATACACTGGGAAAGTATTTTGAATCGTAAGAATATATATTTTTTCTCTACAGAAACCTGGGGGACAATCGTATATCTCACATTGAAGAATTTGCATTTGCAGGATTGCACAGCCTGATTGCACTGTAAGTTTAAATGCTGTTTTGCATGTCATCCTCTGTTGACTCGTTTTCTTACATAGAAGATATAAAATCTATTTAGATGATTATATTAATGATTTTTTAAAAAGAAAATAACAAAATACAACGTGCAACTTTGATGAATATTCTACTTTCCAACTGATCAGCATGAATACGTGAATGAAACATAATGAAATTATTAACTTGTAAATCTGAGGAAAACATCTCTCTGTGCAATATGTAGAGACGATATCGTTTTATAATGCATTTTTGCACTAATATATCTTAGTGTTTATCTGTGCTAAATTAGAATGAATATCCTGATTCCACGTGATTCTCTGCAAAAGAAAATTATGGCAGCACAAAATTTCAGGAATATTTCATCTCTGTGTTCCTTTCTCTCATACAATCATTCTAAACTTAGAAATCCTGCAAACATTTTGTTATACCGATACACACTCAGCATAAGAAATATAGAATCGATAAAAATACAATGCATACAATAACTGACACACTAATATATCATGTTAGTAAACTGTAAACAACGACAGGCAAGTGGAAAACTAATTCCATAACTTCCATAAATCTTCCACAATTTTTTTAACATTACTACACTCCTAGAACAGAGTAAGGAGGAAGGCCCCACAGGAACTCTACAGAAACGGAGAACATCAAGAAGATGAAAAGATTCCACGCAATTCCTGTGAGGAAAAGAAGTGATCGTAAAGAAGAAGAAGAAAATTTTCACATAGAGTTTAAACAGGCTTGGATTGCATCAGCAGTAACTAGCCTACATTCCAAATTATTTTCTTTACTTCAAATCTGAAACTTAAAATTTCTCTTTATAAGCAATGCCCAATTTGACAAATTAACAATTTACATATCCACTAAGTTTACAAATAATGATAGGTAAGTCTACTCCTTCAGAGACAAATAGATAAATAGAAAGATAGATAGATAGTGAGATACAGAGAGAGAGAGAGAGAGAGAGAGAGAGAGACTGGTAGGTAGGAGTCGGTAGAAAGGTAGATATACAAAAAGAAAGACAGAAAGAAACAACTAGTGAAAGAAAGAAAGAACGAACGAAAGAAAGGTAGAAAGAAAGAAAGAACGAAAGAAATAAAAAAGAATGCGACAGAGAGAGAAAGAGAAAGAAAGAAAGAAGAAAGAAAAAGAAGAGAAAGACAGTAAGAATGATGGTAAATGTCTCCCATTCGTTAGTGAAAAGTAGGACAACACAACAGATTGCTCACTTGAATTTCAAGTGGGTAAAATGTTCGGTAATGAAATGCAGCCGTTTGTTTGATAGTGTTTTAACAGACTGTTTGAAGAGAGAATGGATTTGAAATGCTTCGTTTACTTCGAGAGTGATAGGGAAATAAAGAAAGAAAGAACGAAAGAAAGAAACATTGAAAGAGAGAAAGAATGAATGAAAGAAAGAAAGAAAGAAAAAAAGAAAGAATGAATGAAAGAAAAAATGAAGAAAGAAAAAGGAGAGAAAGACCAAAAGATTGATAGTATAAGTCTCTCATTCATTAGTGAATAAGTAGGACAACACAACAGATTGCTCCATTGAATTTGGGTAAGTGGGTAACATGCTCGGTCATGAAATGCAGCCGTTTGTTTGATAGTGTTTAAACAGACTGTTTGAAGAGAGAAGGGACTTAGAAATACTTCTTATATCTTTGTTATTGTTATGTTATAATTGTGTTTTGCGTAGATATGCATTAAATAGTAGTATTTTATTTATACAGATGTTTCAACCAAGATGCTCATGTGTAATGTGTCAGATACTTGACATTGTTTCGATATGCTCTAGTTTTATGCTTTTGTGCGTGTATCAGGCTAATCAATACAATTGAAGTATTATGTAAGTTGAGACTAGAATGTAAGAAAGAATTGAGTTATAAAGTGAAAAATTCGAAACTTATGTTTTGCTCCATGATTATAGTTTGCAGTGAATAATCAATCTTTAGCGTTTTATTTGAATATACTTGTTCACGGATAGTAATATGATATGAAAAAGAGATGCAAGAATTGTATGTTGTGGTGAGTTTAATTGTAATGGAAAACACTACACTCCTTTGATGTAAATTGGCATAGTATGCTGACTACATCGTGAAAAGTTATGGTATGGGGACGTATTATAAATTACTACAGTTACTGATCAGATTGTATAAATTGGTATGGAAGTCAACAATGCCATGTTAACTGAGAGAAGACAAGAGGAAAATCTCTTTGAACGTGATAATTGAAATGAGAATGTGAATTAAACTATAATTTATGAGATTTAAAAAAAACAGCATCGAAAGTGTATTGAGATCATTCTTTTACTTTCTATGTAAATAAATTCTATACATCCTTATCTCTAATATCTCCATTCCTGTTATGTGATAAGAAATATCATTAAATGTGTAGTGAAATACTTACTGAATTGTATTTTAGGAATAATTCTGTTTAGTAAAGTAACGTATTTGAAAGTGTTTCATGGAAATATTCATGTCAAGTAATCTATTTAATTGTATTTGTTATATGTATATTTGACTGTTGATATAATTAAATTTATTGACATTGTTATCCATATTTATAAACTTATTTTGGAAATAAATGCCTGGATTTAGGCTCGTTCTATATAGATTAATCATGAATTTGCCTCCTCCTTAAATAAGTAGATTTCAATAAATGGAATATTTTATTATGGTAAATGTTTGTCTTTAAATGTTGTGTAAGAGAGTGAAAGATTACGGCGTCAACATATCCACCAAGAGATAGAGACGAGTGGTGTCTATTGTAGGATTAGTAATAAAATAAATTATGATTTTCATCATCAGTGCTTTCACAAAATTATTGTTTTTTCCTTCTTTGTTGTCAGATTTACAATTTGCATTATGTATAATTATTGTTTCTTGTCACTCTTATGTATTTGTAATAAATGATCACTGCCATCTAATGGATTATAATAATGTCCTCCTCATCGATTGTATTACGTTTATTACAGTTACCTTGCATCAAACAATTTAACGACAATCAGAAGTGGAATGTTTAAGAACCTATCGAGAGTGGAAACATTGTAAGTGATTTATTATAACTTCTACTTTTGATTAAATGCGAAGATAAAATACCTTTGACTGCAAAGTGTTTACATAGTACCAAGGTGTAAATGCTGTGAAATAAATCTTTTAAATGTCAAGTATTATTTGTGCACTACAACAGTGTGAAAAATATATTAATTATGTTAGATCTGCAGGATTAAATGTACTACACAAATATGCAAAACCAATTGAGTAATCATTTTAAAGTGTTATATTACATATTCCGTACTTAATAGTGTATAAAACACGCACTTCATTACGATACAGATAAGAAATCATTTCAATACAATTTATAGTTCACTAAGACCTATGGCCAATATTCTCCACTCCCTCATCTTGCTGGTAGTCTGTGGATTCCTGTTTGTATTACTGTGACACATGAAGAGTTATTTATTGATATTTGAGTTTGATGTCTCCTCTATCCGAATTAACTCGTCCTACTAAATATTCCGTTGAAAACATTCTTTATTAATACATACAATTATATGTGTTAGTTTCTATCATCCATCAAAATATCTTGAAATGAAATAATTTTGTATTATATACTAATATTATGCAGATGCGATGAATTTGTGAAAATAACTTAAAATACAATGTATTAACATTTGTTACTATTAATTAAAAGATACACTGGGAAAGTATTTTGAATCGTACGAATATATATTTTTCTCTACAGAGACCTGGGGGACAATCGTATATCTCACATTGAAGAATTTGCATTTGCAGGATTGCACAGCCTGATTGCACTGTAAGTTTAAATGCTGTTTTGCATGTCATCCTCTGTTGACTCGTTTTCTTACATAGAAGATATAAAATCTATTTAGATGATTATATTAATGATTTTTTAAAAAGAAAATAACAAAATACAACGTGCAACTTTGATGAATATTCTACTTTCCAACTGATCAGCATGAATACGTGAATGAAACATAATGAAATTATTAACTTGTAAATCTGAGGAAAACATCTCTCTGTGCAATATGTAGAGACGATATCGTTTTATAATTTTTACACTAATATATCTTAGTGTTTATCTGTGCTAAATTAGAATGAATATCCTGATCCCACGTGCTCTAACAATTAGTGTAGACTATATTGGATTTACGTATGTACAAATTTACTATATCCAATGAACCTGGCTGATGTTGACTAATAAATTAACACATGGAAGCTTGCTCTCAAATCACTACAAGGTTCTGCTGAATGTGCGCTGTCATTGTGAATTACCCGATAGTATCTTGGCAATTATGTTCAAAATAATCTATTCCATAGTCAAAGGATTGAGAGGTCTTTTGCTTCTCTAAATATCTTTTGTGTATACATTATCTGATAGGAATCACATCACTAGAAAATTGCTATTTTACCGATTGTACGTCACCTTATTCTAATTGGTGATGATAATTAATTACAAGTGATGGAAATCATAATTTATTTTATTAATAATTCTTCAGAAGACACAACCTGTCTCTCTCAATTGCCTTGTATGCGGTTCTGTAACCGTTTTCTCTCGTCCATAACATTAAAGACAATCAGTTACTCTCACTCAATAATTACAAATTTAGAAAATTACTAACCAAAGGAGATTATATATCAGTCATTAAATATACATTTGCCTACCCCCCCCTCCTTTCCACCATAAATCTCTAATACATATGGTCGTCAATATGTGTAAGAAAATCAATAAATATAGTAATAACTTTATTAAATGAGCAATCAAATATGCAAAATATGAATATAATAAAAATAGCTTAGACATTTACATAACGTTAACACAATTATCACTTAACACAATTTTCAATCATTTAGTTTGTATTGACACAGACACAAACAGTCAATTAACATAAATTTATTTTATCAGGGTCATGGATGTTATTATTCACAGAAATGAGAGTGAAGTCTTAGAGAAATAATTAAAGAAAATGTATATAAACATTTCTAACATGGCAGCTGTTACACTCACGTGTTTATAATTATGCTGTTTGCAACAATTCTGCTTTTTCTTACTTACACTGTGTTACAATGTAACTATCTTAGTCACATTACTAACCTGTTCCAGAATCTTCAGTTCACTCACAAAGCACATCCCTGGAGAATCTTCCAGAATTACATAAATTCATATACAAAAATACAAATAGTAAAATGCAATATCATTGTAAGAAGTAGACGTGTTACCTTCTTAAAGTAGAATTACTGCACAAAACACGGGTTCCTATGTTCCTTTCTGACTCAGCAAAATATTCGGCGACTAAGGTGTTCGAGAGTTGGTGTGTGTCGACCGGTTTGCGTTATGAGTAAAGAATATTACCGCGTCAAGAGTATTTAGTGTAGTGCATGAATGCATCACGTGACTAGATCACGAGGTATGTTGGTTGATCCGAACTTTCTCGACTGTTGTCTAAAGTTATATAACAAGGGATGAACTCACTGTTGTTTTTTCCTCATGCTGGTGCATGACGGGAGGTTTCTAACAAAGGAATTCAATTCGAATATGATATTCGAGTTTCGGATGTGGGTCAGAAGTTCGTGACACAGAATTCGTATAGAAGTCTGTCACAAGCGTCCTGACCACACTGGGATAAACAAGTGCATCCCTCCAAAGTTATTTAAGTCTTTACATTCCTTGGCACAAAACCTATTTCTTTCTCCATGTTTTTACCTTAGGTTTCACCTTGTTGACAAAATGGTCATTTTCTCCCCTTTCTTTGTTTAAAATAATTTTGCTATTTCGTTAATCATTTAGAGTATGATGACATAGAGAGAATTTCTCATCCTCGTGACAATTTTAAATGTCTAGTAATAAATGTGGACTAACACAGTGTGAAAAAATAGATTAACCCTGTTAGATGTGCAGAATTAAATGTACAACACATATGTGCAAAACCAACTGAGTAATCATTTTAAAGTGTAATATAAAATGTTCTAAAATTAATAGTGAATACGACACGCACACCATTACGATACAAATAAGAAATCATTTCAATGCCATTGATAGTTCACTAAGACATATGACCAATAGGCTCCACTCCCTCATCTAGCTGGTTTCCTGTGGACTCCTGTTTGTAATACTGAGGCACATGAAGAGCTTTTTTTTTATTATTGACATTTGAGTTTGATGTTGTATCCATCATCTTAACTCGTCCTACTAAATATTCCATTGAACTCATTCTTTATTAATACATAAAATTATATGTGTTAGTTTCTATCATCCATCAAAATATCTTGAAATAAACTCATTTTGTATGATGACATTTATTTAAAATACAATGTATTAACATTTGTTACTATTAATTAAAAGATACACAGGGAAAGTATTTTGATTCATACGAATATATATTTTTTCTCTACAGATACTTGAGGTACAATTGTATATCTCACATAGAAGATTTTGCATTTGCTGGATTGCACAGCCTGACTACACTGTAAGTTTAAACGCTGTTGTGCATGTCATCCTCTGTGGAATGGTTTTCTTACATAGAATATATAAAATCTAGTTAGATGTTTATGTTAATGATATTTTTAAGAAAATGAAAAAAATATCTTAATACTGGATGAATCTTTGATGAACATTCTACTTTTCCACTGATCAGCATGAACACGTGAATGAAAGATAATGAAATTATTATTTAGTAAATCAGAGGAAGACCTCTCTTTATGCAATATCTAGAGAAGAAAGAGTTTTATATTGCATTTCTACCTTAATTTAATTCCGTTTTTACCTCTAAATTCTAAATTAGAAGGTATTTCCTGATCCCACGGACTCTAACAATTAACGACGTGTATATTGGTCACAATTATGTACAAATTTACTATGACCATTGAAACCGTCTGATACTGTCTACTTAGGTAACACCCGAAGGCTTACTCTCTACACTCTACAAGGTTGTGCTGAATGTTCGCTGTCATTGGATAATATCTTCGCAATTATGTTCAAAATAATCTATTTTAAAGTCAAAGGCTTAAGAGATCATTTTATCTCTAATTATCTTTTTCATATACATTATATTTAAGGAATCACCTACTTTAAAAAATATATTTTACCGATTTACATCAGCTTATTCTAATTATTGATGATAATTAATTACACGTGATGGAAGTCTTAATTTATTTTATTAATAATTCTTCAGGAAAAAACACAAGGCTCTATCATATGAAGGATATGCGGGCAATGTAAATGTTTTCTCTCTTCCAATACATTAAAGACATTCACTTACAGTCACACAATAATTACAAATATAGAATATTTCTAACCAAAGGAGAAGACATATCCGACTTTTCATCTACTTTTTACGCAGCCCCGCCTCCACCATCCATCTCTAAAACAAATGTTCGTCAATATATGTGAACAGATCAATAAATATAACAATAACTTTATTAAATCAACAATCAAATAATCAAAATTTGAATATAAACAAAAGGCATTGACATTTATAATCTTCACCACAATGATCAATTAAAGTTAGACAACAATTCAGTTTGTCCTAACATAGACATATGCAGTCATTTAACATGAAATATTATCAAGTGCATGGATGTTATTCATCATAAAAATGAGAGTAGAGTTTTAGAGAAATAACAAAAGTCGATGTTTTAAGCATTTCAATGATGACGGCTGTTACAATCAAGTGTTCACAATTATGCTATTTGCAACAATTCTCTGTTTTTCCTACTTAGACAATGGTCAAATTTACCACTCTTAGTCACATTACTCACCTGTTCCAGAATCTTCAATTCATCTCAAAGCAAATCCGTGAAAGACTTCAAGAATTACACATTTGCTATTAAACACATAAAGAGGAATGTTCCCGAACTTTCGTGTGTCATATTCAAGCTCACAATGAGAAAAGTTCAAAAAAACTCTTCGTAAATTTTCGAAATCAAACAGGACACAAATTTTCGCCATACTGGCTATTGAACAAGTTTCACAGTAATCAACTTACAGTAACACGTTTTATTATAAGTCGACGACAACACTGGATTAACCTACCGAAGTAACCAATCAGAGTACATAATCACTGTAGCTTGAAGGTACAAATGAAAAAGGCGTGCTTTCTCTGCAAAAGAAAATTATGGCAGCACAAAATTTCAGGAATATTTCATCTCTGTATTCCTTTCTCTCATACAATCATTCTAAACTTAGAAATCCTGCAAACATTTTGTTATACCGATAAACACTCAGCATAAGAAATATAGAATCGATAAAAATACAATGCATACAAAAACTGACACACTAATATATCATGTTAGTAAACTGTAAACAACGACAGGCAAGTGGAAAACTAATTCCTTAACTTCCATAAATCTTCCACAATTTTTTTAACATTACTACCCTCCTAGAACAGAGTAAGGAGGAAGGCCCCACAGGAACTCTACAGAAACGGAGAACATCAAGAAGATGAAAAGTTTCCACACAATTCCTGTGAGGAAAAGAAGTGATCGTAAAGAAGAAGAAGAAGAAAATTTTCACATAGAGTTTAAACAGGCATGGATTGCATCAGTAGTAACTAGCCTACATTCCAAATTATTTTCTTTACTTCAAATCTTAAAATCTCAAAACTTAAAATTTCTCTTTATAAGCAATGCCCAATTTGACAAATTAACAATTTACATATCCACTAAGTTTACAAATAATGATATGTAAGTCTACTCCTTCAGAGACAAATAGATAAATAGAAAGATAGATAGATAGTGAGATACAGATAGAGAGAGAGAGAGAGAGCGAGAGAGATAGAGAGAGATAGACTGGTAGGTAGGAGTTGGTAGAAAGGTAGATATACAAAAAGAAAGTCAGAAAAAACAACTAGTGACAGAAAGAAAGAACGAACGAGAGAAAGGTAGAAAGAAAGAAAGAAAGAAAAAGAAGAGAAAGACAGTAAGAATGATGGTAAATGTCTCCCATTCGTTAGTGAAAAGTAGGACAACACAACAGATTGCTCACTTGAATTTCAAGTGGGTAAAATGTTCGGTAATGAAATGCAGCCGTTTGTTTGATAGTGTTTTAACAGACTGTTTGAAGAGAGAATGGATTTGAAATGCTTCGTTTACTTCGAGAGTGATAGGGAAATAAAGAAAGAAAGAAAGAACGAAAGAAAGAAATATTTGAAAGAGAGAAAGAATGAAAGAAAGAAAGAAAGAAAGAAAGAAAGAAAGAAAGAAAGAAAGAAAGAATGAATGAATGAAAGAAAAAATGAAGAATTAAAAAGGAGAGAAAGACCAAAAGATTGATAGTATAAGTCTCTCATTCGTTTGTGAATAAGTAGGACAACACAACAGATTGCTCCATTGAATTTGAAGTGGGTAACATGTTCGGTCATGAAATGCAGCCGTTTGTTTCATAGTGTTTAAACAGACTGTTTGAAGAGAGAAGGGACTTCGAAATACTTCTTATATCAGTGTTATTGTTATGTTATAATTGTGTTTTGCGTAGATATGCATTAAGTAGTAGTATTTTATTTCTACAGATGTTTCAACCAAGATGCTCATGTGTAAGGTGTCAGATACTTGACATTGTTTCGATATGCTCTAGTTTTATGCTTTTGTGCGTGTATCAGGCTAATCAATACAATTGAAGTATTATGTAAGTTGAGGTTAGAATGTAAGAAAGAATTGAGTTATAAAGTGAAAAATTCGAAACTTATGTTTTGCTCCATGATTATAGTTTGCAGTGAATAATCAATCTTTAGCGTTTTATTTGAATATACTGGTTCACGGATAGTAATATGATATGAAAAAGAGATGCAAGAATTGTTTGTCATGGTGTGTTCAATTGTAACGGAATACACTACACTCCTTTGATGTAAATTGGCATAGTATGCTGACTACATCGTGTAAAGTTATGTTATGGGGACGTATTATAAATTACTACAGTTACTGATCAGATTATATAAATTGGTATGGAAGTCAACAATGCCATGTTAACTGAGAGAAGACAAGAGGAAAATCTCTTTGAACGTGATAATTGAAATGAGAATGTGAACTAAACTATAATTTATGAGATTTTTAAAAAAATCATCATCGAAAGTGTATTGAGATCATTCTATTACTTTCTATGTAAATAAATTCTATACATCCTTATCTCTAATATCTCCATTCCTGTTATGTGATAAGAAATATCATTAAATGTGTAGTGAAATAATTACTGAATTGTATTTTAGGAATAATTCTATTTAGTAAGTAACATATTTGAACGAACGTGTTTCATGGAAATATTCATGTCAAGTAATCTTTTTAATTGTATTTGTTTTAGGTATATTTGACTGTTGATATAATTATATTTATTGACATTGTTATCCATATTTATAAACTTATTTTGGAAATAAATGCCTGGATTTAGGCTCGTTCTATATAGATTAATCATGAATTTGCCTCCTTAAATAAGATTTCAATAAATGGAATATTTTATTATGGTAAATGTTTGTCTTTAAATGTTGTGTAAGAGAGTGAAAGATTACGGTGTCCACATATCCACCAAGAGATAGAGACGAGTGGTGTCTATTGTAGGATTAGTAATAAAATAAATTAAGATTTTCATCATCAGTGCTTTCACAACATTCAAGTTTTTTTCCTTCTTTGTTGTCAGATTTACAATTTGCATTATGTTTAATTATTGTTTCTTGTCACTCTTATGTAATTGTAGCAAATTATCACTGCCATCTAATGGATTATAATAATGTCCTCCTCATCGATTGTATTACGTTTATTACAGTGAATTTGACGGAAACAATTTAACGACAATCAGAAGTGGAATGTTTAAGAACCTATCGAGAGTGGAAAAATTGTAAGTGATTTATTATAACTGCTACTTTTGATTAAATGCGAAGATAAAATACCTTACAGCAAATTGTTTACATAGTACCAAGTTGTAAATGCTGTGAAATAAATATTTTAAATGTCAAGTATTATGTGTGCACTACAACAGTGTGAAAAATATATTAATTATGTTAGATCTGCAGGATTAAATGTACTACACAAATATGCAAAACCAATTGACTAATCATTTTAAAGTGTTATATTTCATGTTCTGTACTTAATAGTGTATAAAACACGCACATCATTACGATACAGATAAGAAATAATTTCAATACAATTTATAGTTCACTAAGACCAATGGCCAATATTCTCCACTTCCTCATCTTGCTTATAGTCTGTGGATTCCTGTTTGTATTACTGTGACACATGAAGAGTTATTTATTGATATTTGAGTTTGATGTCTCCTCCATCCGAATTAACTCGTCCTACTAAATATTCCATTGAAAACATTCTTTATTAATACATACAATTATATGTGTTAGTTTCTATCATCCATCAAAATATCTTGAAATGAAATAATTTTGTATTATATACTAATATTATGCAGATGCGATGAATTTGTGAAAATAACTTAAAATACAATGTATTAACATTTGTTACTATTAATTAAAAGATACACTGGGAAAGTATTTTGAATCGTACGAATATATATTTTTCTCTACAGAGACCTGGGGGACAATCGTATATCTCACATTGAAGAATTTGCATTTGCAGGATTGCACAGCCTGATTGCACTGTAAGTTTAAATGCTGTTTTGCATGTCATCCTCTGTTGACTCGTTTTCTTACATAGAAGATATAAAATCTATTTAGATGATTATATTAATGATTTTTTAAAAAGAAAATAACAAAATACAACGTGCAACTTTGATGAATATTCTACTTTCCAACTGATCAGCATGAATACGTGAATGAAACATAATGAAATTATTAACTTGTAAATCTGAGGAAAACATCTCTCTGTGCAATATGTAGAGACGATATCGTTTTATAATTTTTACACTAATATATCTTAGTGTTTATCTGTGCTAAATTAGAATGAATATCCTGATCCCACGTGCTCTAACAATTAGTGTAGACTATATTGGATTTACGTATGTACAAATTTACTATATCCAATGAACCTGGCTGATGTTGACTAATAAATTAACACATGGAAGCTTGCTCTCAAATCACTACAAGGTTCTGCTGAATGTGCGCTGTCATTGTGAATTACCCGATAGTATCTTGGCAATTATGTTCAAAATAATCTATTCCATAGTCAAAGGATTGAGAGGTCTTTTGCTTCTCTAAATATCTTTTGTGTATACATTATCTGATAGGAATCACATCACTAGAAAATTGCTATTTTACCGATTGTACGTCACCTTATTCTAATTGGTGATGATAATTAATTACAAGTGATGGAAATCATAATTTATTTTATTAATAATTCTTCAGAAGACACAACCTGTCTCTCTCAATTGCCTTGTATGCGGTTCTGTAACCGTTTTCTCTCGTCCATAACATTAAAGACAATCAGTTACTCTCACTCAATAATTACAAATTTAGAAAATTACTAACCAAAGGAGATTATATATCAGTCATTAAATATACATTTGCCTACCCCCCCTTTCCACCATAAATCTCTAATACATATGGTCGTCAATATGTGTAAGAAAATCAATAAATATAGTAATAACTTTATTAAATGAGCAATCAAATATGCAAAATATGAATATAATAAAAATAGCTTAGACATTTACATAACGTTAACACAATTATCACTTAACACAATTTTCAATCATTTAGTTTGTATTGACACAGACACAAACAGTCAATTAACATAAATTTATTTTATCAGGGTCATGGATGTTATTATTCACAGAAATGAGAGTGAAGTCTTAGAGAAATAATTAAAGAAAATGTATATAAACATTTCTAACATGGCAGCTGTTACACTCACGTGTTTATAATTATGCTGTTTGCAACAATTCTGCTTTTTCTTACTTACACTGTGTTACAATGTAACTATCTTAGTCACATTACTAACCTGTTCCAGAATCTTCAGTTCACTCACAAAGCACATCACTGGAGAATCGTCCAGAATTACATAAATTCATATACAAAAATACAAATAGTAAAATGCAATATCATTGTAAGAAGTAGACGTGTTACCTTCTTAAAGTAGAATTACTGCACAAAACACGGGTTCCTATGTTCCTTTCTGACTCAGCAAAATATTCGGCGACTAAGGTGTTCGAGAGTTGGTGTGTGTCGACCGGTTTGCGTTATGAGTAAAGAATATTACCGCGTCAAGAGTATTTAGTGTAGTGCATGAATGCATCACGTGACTAGATCACGAGGTATGTTGGTTGATCCGAACTTTCTCGACTGTTGTCTAAAGTTATATAACAAGGGATGAACTCACTGTTGTTTTTTCCTCATGCTGGTGCATGACGGGAGGTTTCTAACAAAGGAATTCAATTCGAATATGATATTCGAGTTTCGGATGTGGGTCAGAAGTTCGTGACACAGAATTCGGTCAGAAGTCTGTCACAAGCGTCCTGACCACACTGGGATAAACAAGTGCATCCCTCCAAAGTTATTTAAATCTTTACATTCCTTGGCACAAAACCTATTTCTTTCTCCATGTTTTTACCTTAGGTTTCACCTTGTTGACAAAATGGTCATTTTCTCCCCTTTCTTTGTTTAAAATAATTTTGCTATTTCGTTAATCATTTAGAGTATGATGACAGAGAGAGAATTTCTCATCCTCGTGACAATTTTAAATGTCTAGTAATAAATGTTGTCTAACACAGTGTGAAAAAATAGATTAACCCTGTTAGATGTGCAGAATTAAATGTACAACACATATGTGCAAAACCAACTGAGTAATCATTTTAAAGTGTAATATAAAATGTTCTCAAATTAATAGTGAATACGACATGCACACCATTACGATACAAATAAGAAATCATTTCAATGCCATTGATAGTTCACTAAGACATATGACCAATAGGCTCCACTCCCTCATCTAGCTGGTTTCCTGTGGACTCCTGTTTGTAATACTGAGGCACATGAAGAGCTTTTTTTTTATTATTGACATTTGAGTTTGATGTTGTATCCATCATCTTAACTCGTCCTACTAAATATTCCATTGAACTCATTCTTTATTAATACATAAAATTATATGTGTTAGTTTCTATCATCCATCAAAATATCTTGAAATAAACTCATTTTGTATGATGACATTTATTTAAAATACAATGTATTAACATTTGTTACTATTAATTAAAAGATACACAGGGAAAGTATTTTGATTCATACGAATATATATTTTTCTCTACAGATACTTGAGGTACAATTGTATATCTCACATAGAAGATTTTGCATTTGCTGGATTGCACAGCCTGACTACACTGTAAGTTTAAACGCTGTTGTGCATGTCATCCTCTGTGGAATGGTTTTCTTACATAGAATACATAAAATCTAGTTAGATGTTTATGTTAATGATATTTTTAAGAAAATGAAAAAAATATCTTAATACTGGATGAATCTTTGATGAACATTCTACTTTTCCACTGATCAGCATGAACACGTGAATGAAAGATAATGAAATTATTATTTAGTAAATCAGAGGAAGACCTCTCTTTATGCAATATCTAGAGAAGAAAGAGTTTTATATTGCATTTCTACCTTAATTTAATTCCGTTTTTACCTCTAAATTCTAAATTAGAAGGTATTTCCTGATCCCACGGACTCTAACAATTAACGACGTGTATATTGGTCACAATTATGTACAAATTTACTATGACCATTGAAACCGTCTGATACTGTCTACTTAGGTAACACCCGAAGGCTTACTCTCTACACTCTACAAGGTTGTGCTGAATGTTCGCTGTCATTGGATAATATCTTCGCAATTATGTTCAAAATAATCTATTTTAAAGTCAAAGGCTTAAGAGATCATTTTATCTCTAATTATCTTTTTCATATACATTATATTTAAGGAATCACCTACTTTAAAAAATATATTTTACCGATTTACATCAGCTTATTCTAATTATTGATGATAATTAATTACACGTGATGGAAGTCTTAATTTATTTTATTAATAATTCTTCAGGAAAAAACACAAGGCTCTATCATATGAAGGATATGCGGGCAATGTAAATGTTTTCTCTCTTCCAATACATTAAAGACATTCACTTACAGTCACACAATAATTACAAATATAGAATATTTCTAACCAAAGGAGAAGACATATCCGACTTTTCATCTACTTTTTACGCAGCCCCGCCTCCACCATCCATCTCTAAAACAAATGTTCGTCAATATATGTGAACAGATCAATAAATATAACAATAACTTTATTAAATCAACAATCAAATAATCAAAATTTGAATATAAACAAAAGGCATTGACATTTATAATCTTCACCACAATGATCAATTAAAGTTAGACAACAATTCAGTTTGTCCTAACATAGACATATGCAGTCATTTAACATGAAATATTATCAAGTGCATGGATGTTATTCATCATAAAAATGAGAGTAGAGTTTTAGAGAAATAACAAAAGTCGATGTTTTAAGCATTTCAATGATGACGGCTGTTACAATCAAGTGTTCACAATTATGCTATTTGCAACAATTCTCTGTTTTTCCTACTTAGACAATGGTCAAATTTACCACTCTTAGTCACATTACTCACCTGTTCCAGAATCTTCAATTCATCTCAAAGCAAATCCGTGAAAGACTTCAGGAATTACACATTTGCTATTAAACACATAAAGAGGAATGTTCCCGAACTTTCGTGTGTCATATTCAAGCTCACAATGAGAAAAGTTCAAAAAAACTCTTCGTAAATTTTCGAAATCAAACAGGACACAAATTTTCGCCATACTGGCTATTGAACAAGTTTCACAGTAATCAACTTACAGTAACACGTTTTATTATAAGTCGACGACAACACTGGATTAACCTACCGAAGTAACCAATCAGAGTACATAATCACTGTAGCTTGAAGGTACAAATGAAAAAGGCGTGCTTTCTCTGCAAAAGAAAATTATGGCAGCACAAAATTTCAGGAATATTTCATCTCTGTATTCCTTTCTCTCATACAATCATTCTAAACTTAGAAATCCTGCAAACATTTTGTTATACCGATAAACACTCAGCATAAGAAATATAGAATCGATAAAAATACAATGCATACAAAAACTGACACACTAATATATCATGTTAGTAAACTGTAAACAACGACAGGCAAGTGGAAAACTAATTCCTTAACTTCCATAAATCTTCCACAATTTTTTTAACATTACTACCCTCCTAGAACAGAGTAAGGAGGAAGGCCCCACAGGAACTCTACAGAAACGGAGAACATCAAGAAGATGAAAAGTTTCCACACAATTCCTGTGAGGAAAAGAAGTGATCGTAAAGAAGAAGAAGAAGAAAATTTTCACATAGAGTTTAAACAGGCATGGATTGCATCAGTAGTAACTAGCCTACATTCCAAATTATTTTCTTTACTTCAAATCTTAAAATCTCAAAACTTAAAATTTCTCTTTATAAGCAATGCCCAATTTGACAAATTAACAATTTACATATCCACTAAGTTTACAAATAATGATATGTAAGTCTACTCCTTCAGAGACAAATAGATAAATAGAAAGATAGATAGATAGTGAGATACAGATAGAGAGAGAGAGAGAGAGCAAGAGAGATAGAGAGAGATAGACTGGTAGGTAGGAGTTGGTAGAAAGGTAGATATACAAAAAGAAAGTCAGAAAACACAACTAGTGAAAGAAAGAAAGAACGAACGAAAGAAAGGTAGAAAGAAAGAAAGAAAGAAAAAGAAGAGAAAGACAGTAAGAATGATGGTAAATGTCTCCCATTCGTTAGTGAAAAGTAGGACAACACAACAGATTGCTCACTTGAATTTGAAGTGGGTAAAATGTTCGGTAATGAAATGCAGCCGTTTGTTTGATAGTGTTTTAACATACTGTTTGAAGAGAGAATGGATTTGAAATCCTTCGTTTACTTCGAGAGTGATAGGGAAATAAAGAAAGAAAGAAAGAACGAAAGAAAGAAATATTTGAAAGAGAGAAAGAATGAATGAAAGAAAGAAAGAAAGAAAGAAAGAAAGAAAGAAAGAAAGAATGAATGAATGAAAGAAAAAATGAAGAATTAAAAAGGAGAGAAAGACCAAAAGATTGATAGTATAAGTCTCTCATTCGTTTGTGAATAAGTAGGACAACACAACAGATTGCTCCATTGAATTTGAAGTGGGTAACATGTTCGGTCATGAAATGCAGCCGTTTGTTTCATAGTGTTTAAACAGACTGTTTGAAGAGAGAAGGGACTTCGAAATACTTCTTATATCAGTGTTATTGTTATGTTATAATTGTGTTTTGCGTAGATATGCATTAAGTAGTAGTATTTTATTTCTACAGATGTTTCAACCAAGATGCTCATGTGTAAGGTGTCAGATACTTGACATTGTTTCGATATGCTCTAGTTTTATGCTTTTGTGCGTGTATCAGGCTAATCAATACAATTGAAGTATTATGTAAGTTGAGGTTAGAATGTAAGAAAGAATTGAGTTATAAAGTGAAAAATTCGAAACTTATGTTTTGCTCCATGATTATAGTTTGCAGTGAATAATCAATCTTTAGCGTTTTATTTGAATATACTGGTTCACGGATAGTAATATGATATGAAAAAGAGATGCAAGAATTGTTTGTCATGGTGTGTTTAATTGTAACGGAATACACTACACTCCTTTGATGTAAATTGGCATAGTATGCTGACTACATCGTGTAAAGTTATGTTATGGGGACGTATTATAAATTACTACAGTTACTGATCAGATTATATAAATTGGTATGGAAGTCAACAATGCCATGTTAACTGAGAGAAGACAAGAGGAAAATCTCTTTCAACGTGATAATTGAAATGAGAATGTGAACTAAACTATAATTTATGAGATTTTAAAAAAAATCATCATCGAAAGTGTATTGAGATCATTCTATTACTTTCTATGTAAATAAATTCTATACATCCTTATCTCTAATATCTCCATTCCTGTTATGTGATAAGAAATATCATTAAATGTGTAGTGAAATAATTACTGAATTGTATTTTAGGAATAATTCTATTTAGTAAGTAACATATTTGAACGAACGTGTTTCATGGAAATATTCATGTCAAGTAATCTTTTTAATTGTATTTGTTTTAGGTATATTTGACTGTTGATATAATTATATTTATTGACATTGTTATCCATATTTATAAACTTATTTTGGAAATAAATGCCTGGATTTAGGCTCGTTCTATATAGATTAATCATGAATTTGCCTCCTTAAATAAGATTTCAATAAATGGAATATTTTATTATGGTAAATGTTTGTCTTTAAATGTTGTGTAAGAGAGTGAAAGATTACGGTGTCCACATATCCACCAAGAGATAGAGACGAGTGGTGTCTATTGTAGGATTAGTAATAAAATAAATTAAGATTTTCATCATCAGTGCTTTCACAACATTCAAGTTTTTTTCCTTCTTTGTTGTCAGATTTACAATTTGCATTATGTTTAATTATTGTTTCTTGTCACTCTTATGTAATTGTAGCAAATGATCACTGCCATCTAATGGATTATAATAATGTCCTCCTCATCGATTGTATTACGTTTATTACAGTGAATTTGACGGAAACAATTTAACGACAATCAGAAGTGGAATGTTTAAGAACCTATCGAGAGTGGAAAAATTGTAAGTGATTTATTATAACTGCTACTTTTGATTAAATGCGAAGATAAAATACCTTACAGCAAATTGTTTACTAATTGTTTACAAGTTGTAAATGCTGTGAAATAAATATTTTAAATGTCAAGTATTATGTGTGCACTACAACAGTGTGAAAAATATATTAATTATGTTAGATCTGCAGGATTAAATGTACTACACAAATATGCAAAACCAATTGACTAATCATTTTAAAGTGTTATATTACATGTTCTGTACTTAATAGTGTATAAAACACGCACATCATTACGATACAGATAAGAAATAATTTCAATACAATTTATAGTTCACTAAGACCTATGGCCAATATTCTCCACTTCCTCATCTTGCTGATAGTCTGTGGATTCCTGTTTGTATTACTGTGACACATGAAGAGTTATTTATTGATATTTGAGTTTGATGTCTCCTCCATCCGAATTAACTCGTCCTACTAAATATTCCATTGAAAACATTCTTTATTAATACATACAATTATATGTGTTAGTTTCTATCATCCATCAAAATATCTTGAAATGAAATAATTTTGTATTATATACTAATATTATGCAGATGCGATGAATTTGTGAAAATAACTTAAAATACAATGCATTAACCTTTGTTACTATTAATTAAAAGATACACTGGGAAAGTATTTTAAATCGTACTAATATATATTTTTTTCTCTACAGATACCTGCCGGAGAATCGTATATCTCACATTGAAGAATTTTCATTTGCAGGATTGCACAGCCTGATATATCTGTAAGTTTAAACGCTGTTGTGCATGTCATCCTCTGTGGAATGGTTTTCTTACTTAGAAGATATAAAATCTATTAAGATGTTTATATTAATGATTTTTTTAAAAGAAAATAACAAATCTCTTAATACAGCGTGCAACTTTGAAGAATATTCTACTTTCCAACTGATCAGCATGATTACGTGAATGAAACATAATGAAATTATTAACTTGTTAATCTGAGGAAAACATCTCTCTGTTGAATATGTAGAGACGATATCGTTTTATAATGCATTTCTACACTAATATATCTTAGTGTTTATCTGTGATAATTAGAATGAATTTCCTGATCGCACGTGCTCTAACAATTAGTGTCTACTATATTGGATTTACGTATGTACAAATTTACTAAATCCAATGACCCTGGCTGATGTTGACTAATAAATTAACACATGGAATCTTTCTCTCAAATCACTACAAGGTTGTGCTGAATGTGCGCTGTCATTGTGAATTACCCGATAGTATCTTGGCAATTATGTTCAAAATAATCTATTCCATAGTCAAAGGATTGAGAGGTCTCTTGTTTCTCTAAATATCTTTTGCATATACATTATCTGATAGGAATCACATCACTAGAAAATTGCTATTTTACCGATTGTACGTCACCTTATTCTAATTGGTGATGATAATTAATTACAAGTGATGGAAATCCTAATTTATTTTATTAATAATTCTTCAGAAGACACAACCTGTCTCTCTTAATTGCCCTGTATGCGGCCGCTGTAACCGTTTTCTCTCGTCCATAGCATTAAAGACAATCAGTTACTCTCACTCAATAATTACAAATTTAGAAAATTACTAACCAAAGGAGATTATATATCAGTCATTAAATGTACATTTACCTAGCCCCCCCCCCCTTTACACCATAAATCTCTAATACATATGGTCGTCAATATGTGTAAGAAAATCAATAAATATAGTAATAACTTTATTAAA
This sequence comes from Sinotaia quadrata, assembly GCA_028829895.1. Taxonomy (NCBI): domain Eukaryota; kingdom Metazoa; phylum Mollusca; class Gastropoda; order Architaenioglossa; family Viviparidae; genus Sinotaia; species Sinotaia quadrata. The sequence goes on along the minus strand of CM054180.1, from coordinate 132,994,090 downwards.
TGAGCAATCAAATATGCAAAATATGAATATAATAAAAATAGCTTAGACATTTACATAACTTTACCACAATTTTCACTTAACACAATTTTCAATCATTTAGTTTGTATTGACACAGACACAAACAGTCAATTAACATAAATTTATTTTATCAGGGTCATGGATGTTATTATTCACAGAAATGAGAGTGAAGTCTTAGAGAAATAATTAAAGAAAATGTATATAAAGATTTCTAACATAGCAACTGTTACACTCACGTGTTTATAGTTATGCTGTTTGCAACAATTCTGCTTTTTCTTACTTAGACTGTGTTACAATGTAACTCTCTTAGTCACATTACTCACCTGTGCCAGAATCTTCAGTTCACTCACAAAGCACATCCCTGGAGAATCTTCCAGAATTACAAAAATTCATATACAAAATTACAAATAGTAAAATGCAATATCATTGTAAGAAGTAGAAGTGTGACCTTCTTAAAGTAGAATTACTGCACAAAACACGGGTTCCTATGTTCCTTTCTGACTCAGCAAAATATTCGGCGACTAAGGTGCTCGATAGCTGGTGTGTGTCGACCGGTTTGCGTTATGAGTAAAGAATATTACCGTGTCAAGAGTATTTATTGTAGTGCATGAATGCATCACGTGACTAGATCACGAGGTATGTTTGTTGATCCGAACTTTCTTGACTGTTGTCTAAAGTTATATAACAAGGGATGAACTCACTGTTTTTTCCTCATGCTGGTGCACGACGGGAGGGTTCTAACAAAGGAATTCAATTCTAATATGATATTCGAGTTTTGGATGTGGGTCAGAAGTTCGTGACACAGAATTCGGTCAGAAGTCTGTCACAAGCGTCATGACCACACAGGGATAAACACGTGCGTCCACCCAAAGTTAATTAAGTCTTTACATTCCTTGGCACAAAACCTTTTTCTTTCTCCATGTTTTTACCATAGGTTTCACCTTTTTGACAAAATGGTCGTTTTCTCCCCTTTCTTTGTTTAAAATAATTTTGCTATTTCGTTAATCATTTAGAGTATGATGACAGAGAGAGAATTTCTCATCCTCGTGACAATTTTAAATGTCTAGTAATAAATGTGGACTAACACAGTGTGAAAAAATAGATTAACCCTGTTAGATGTGCAGAATTAAATATACAACACATATGTGCAATACCAACTGAGTAATCATTTTAAAGTGTAATATAAAATGTTCTCAAATTAATAGTGAATAAGACACGCACATCATTACGATACAGATAAGAAATCATTTCAATGCCATTGATAGTTCACTAAGCCATATGACCAATACTCTCCACTCCCTCATCTTGCTGGTTTCCTGTGGACTCCTGTTTGTAATACTGAGGCACATGAAGAGCTTTTTTTTATTGACATTTGAGTTTGATGTTGTATCCATCATCTTAACTCGTCCTACTAAATATTCCATTGAAAACATTCTTTATTAATACATACAATTATATGTGTTAGATTCTATCATCCATCAATATATCTTGAAATAAACTCATTTTGTATGATGAAATTTATTTAAAATACAATGTATTAACATTTGTTGCTATTAATTAAAACATACACAGGGAAAGTATTTTGAATCGTACGAATATATATATATATATATATATATATATTTTTCTCTACAGATTCCTGGGGTACAATCGTTTATCTCACATTGAAGAATTTGCATTTGCAGGATTGCACAGTCTGACTATACTGTAAGTTTAAACGCTGTTGTGCATGTCATCCTCTGTGGATGGTTTTCTTTCTTAGAAGATATAAAATCTATTGAGATGTTTATATTAATGATTTTTTTAAAAGAAAATAACAAATCTCTTAATACAGCGTGCAACTTTGAAAAATATTCTACTTTACAACTGATCAGCATGAATACGTGAATGAAGCATAATGAAATTATTACCTTGTAAATCTTAGGAAAACATCTCTCTGTTCAATATGTAGAGACGATATCGTTTTATAATGCATTTTTACACTAATATATCTTAATGTTTATGTGTGCTAAATTAAAATGAATATCCGTATCCCACGTGCTCTATCAATTAGTGTCGACTATATTGGATTTACGTATGTACAAATTTACTATATCCAATGACCCTGGTTGATGTTGACTAATAAATTAACACCTGGAAGCTTGCTCTCAAATCACTACAAGGTTGTGTTCAATGTGCGCTGTCATTGTGAATTACCCGATAGTATCTTGGCAATTATGTTCAAAATAATCTATTCCATAGTCAAAGGATTGAGAGGTCTCTTGTTTCTCTAAATATCTTTTGCATATACATTATCTGATAGGAATCACATCACTAGAAAATTGCTCTTTTACCGATTGTACGTCAACTTATTCTAATTGGTGATGGTAATTAATTACAAGTGATGGAAATCCTAATTTATTTTATTAATAATTCTTCAGAAGACACAACCTGTCTCTCTCAATTGTCTTGTATGCGGCCGCTGTAACCGTTTTCTCTCTTCCATAACATTAAAGACAATCAGTTACTCTCACTCAATAATTACAAATTTAGAAAATTACTAACCAAAGGAGATTATATATCAGTCATTAAATGTACATTTACCTAGCCCCCCCCCTTTCCACCATAAATCTCTAATACATATGGTCGTCAATATGTGTAATAAAATCAATAAATATAGTAATAACTTTATTAAATGAGCAATCAAATATGCAAAATATGAATATAATAAAAATAGCTTAGACATTTACATAACTTTACCACAATTATCACTTAACACAATTTTTAATCATTTAGTTTGTATTGACACAGACACAAACAGTCAATTAACATACATTTATTTTATCAGGGTCATGGATGTTATTATTCACAGAAATGAGAGTGAAGTCTTAGAGAAATAATTAAAGAAAATGTATATAAACATTTCTAACATGGCAGCTGTTACACTCACGTGTTTATAATTATGCTGTTTGCAACAATTCTGCTTTTTCTTACTTAGACTGTGTTACAATGTAACTCTCTTAGTCACATTACTCACCTGTTCCAGAATCTTCAGTTCACTCACAAAGCACATCCCTGAAGAATCTTCCAGAATTACATAAATTCATATTCAAAAATACAAATAGTAAAATGGAATATCATTGTAAGAAGTAGACGTGTGTTCTTAAAGTAGAATTACTGCACAAATCACGGGTTCCTATGTTCCTTTCTGACTCAGCAAAATATTCGGCGACTAATGTGCTCGATAGCTGATGTGTGTCGACCGGTTTACGTTATGAGTAAACAATATTACCGCGTCAAGAGTATTTCTTGTAGTGCATGAATGCATCACGTGACTAGATCACGAGGTATGTTTGTTGATCCGAACTTTTTCGACTGTTGTCTAAAGTTATATAACAAGGGATGAACTCACTGTTTTTTCCTCATGCTGGTGCACGACGGGAGGGTTCTAACAAAGGAATTCAATTCTAATATGATATTCGAGTTTCGGATGTGGGTCAGAAGTTCGTGACACAGAATTCGGTCAGAAGTCTGTCACAAGCGTCCTGACCACACAGGGATAAACACGTGCGTCCACCCAAAGTTAATTAAGTCTTTACATTCCTTGGCACAAAACCTTTTTCTTTCTCCCTGTTTTTACCTTAGGTTTCACCTTGTTGACAAAATGGTCATTTTCTCCCCTTTCTTTGTTTAAAATAATTTTGCTATTTCGTTAATCATTTAGAGTATGATGACATAGAGAGAAATTCTCATCCTTGTGACAATTTTAAATGTCTAGTAATAAAAGTGGACTAACACAATGTGAAAAAATAGATTAACCCTGTTAGATGTGCAGAATTAAATGTACAACACATATGTGCAAAACCAACTGAGTAATCATTTTAAAGTGTAATATAAAATGTTCTCAAATTAAAAGTGAAAAAAGGCACGCACATCATTACGATACAGATAAGAAATCATTTCAATGCCATTGATAGTTTACTAAGCCATATGACCAATACTCTCCACTCCCTCATCTTGCTGGTTTCCTGTGGTCTCCTGTTTGTAATACTGAGGCACATGAAGAGCTTTTTTTTATTGACATTTGAGTTTGATGTTGTATCCACCATCTTAACTCGTCCTACTAAATATTCCATTGAACTCATTCTTTATTAATACATACAATTATATGTGTTAGTTTCTATCATCCATCAAAATATCTTGAAATAAACTCATTTTGTATGATGAAATTTATTTAAAATACAATGTATTAACATTTGTTACTATTAATTAAAAGATACACATGGAAAGTATTTTGAATCATACGAATATATATGTTTTCTCTACAGAGACCTGCGTAACAATTGTATATCTCACATTGAAGAATTTTCATTTGCTGGATTGCACAGCCTGATATATCTGTAAGTTTAAACTCTGTTGTGCATGTCATCTTCTGTGGAATGGTTTTCTTACTTAGAAGATATAAAATCTATTTAGATGACAATGCTTTAAGAAATTGACAAATCTCTTAATATAGGTTGCAACTTTGATGAATATTCTACTTTCCAACTGATCAGCATGAATACGTGAATGAAACATAATGAAATTATTAACTTGTAAATCTGAGGAAAACATCTCTCTGTTCAATATGTAGAGACGATATCGTTTTATAATGCATTTTTACACTAATATATCTTAGTGTTTATCTGTGCTAAATTAGAATGAATATCCTGATCCCACTTGCTCTAACAATTTGTGACGAGTATATTGGATTTACGTATGTACAAATTTATTATATCCAGTGACTTTGGCTGATATTGACTAAATAGGTAACACCTGGAATCTTGCTCTCAAAACACTACTAGGTTGTGCTGAAATCGCGCTGTCATTGTGAATTACCCGATAGTATCTTGGCAAATTTTGTTCAAAATAATCTATTCCATAGTCAAAGGATTGAGAGGTCTCTTGCTTCTCTAATTATATTTTGTATATACATTATCTGAAAGGAATCACATCACTAGAAAATTACCATTTTACCGATTGTACTTCACCTTATTCTAATTGGTGATGATAATTAATTACAAATGATGGAAATCATATTTTATTTTATTAATAATTCTTCAGAAGACACAACCTGTCTCTCTCAATTGCGTGATATGCGTCCGCTGTAAACGTTTTCTTTCGTCCATAACATTAAAGACAATGATCACTTAACACTAAACAATCATTCAGTTTTGTATTAACACAGACCTAAGCATTCAATTAACATAAATATTTTTTATCAGGGTCATGGATGTTATTATTCTCAGAAATGAGAGTGAAGTATTAGAGAAATAATTAAAAATGTTGTATATAAATATTTTAAACATGACAGCTGTTGCTTTTACGTGTTCACAATTATGCTATTTGCAACAATTCTGTTTTTCTTAATTATACTATGGTTCAATGTACCTCTCTTAGTCACATTACTCAACTGTTCCAGAATCTTCAGTTCACTCACAAAGCACGTCCCTGGAGAATCTTCCAGAATTACTCATGTGCTATCAAAAACATAAAGAGGAATGTTCCCGAATTTTCGTTTGTCCCACTCATTCTCAGAACGAGTAAAGTTCTAGAAAATCTTCGTAAGTTTTCGAAACCCAACACAGTCCACAAATTTCCGACATAATTGCTCTTGTAAGAGTTTCACAGTTATCAACTTACATTAACATGTTATACTTAAATGTCGACCCAAAACTGGGTTCACACACCGAAGTGTCCAAACAGAGTACATAATCACTGTAGCTTGAAGGTAAAGGTACCTTTGCCAGCAAATTGTTTTTATAGTACCAAGGTGTAAATGGTATGAAATAAATATTTTTGTCGCCAGCCCCTTCTCTCCGAGTAAAGTAGTGTGGTGACTAGTTGACATCTTGTCTGACATACATAAATATTATTTTTAATCAGCACACAGAATACCAAGATATTTACTTGGCTCGAATTTTATTCTGCATGTAGAATGCGTATTGCCTACATGTTTGCATGTGTGATTGCATACGGGTAAGGGTGGAGTGTAGACAACACAGACGACACAACGTTCAACAAAGACCACAGTCACTCTTTAAAAACCATAGACAGGAAAAATCTCAATGTCAAAATATAAATTCAAATTTATTGATCTATGGGTTTCCTCTCACACTTTGGTTAGTCACCCATCCACAACTCACACCCGTGGAGTAGGGGGAAAGAAAAGAAAGAAAGAATTATGAATGATGAAATAAAAATAAGAAATACAAAATTCAAGATTCTTTATGCAGTACTATTTCTACATAGGGTCAAACCTTTTTGAACATAAAATAAAAGTCATTATTTAAAAGTTTTTGAGCCACTGCTAATCTATCAAAATTCAATAGTTCTAAATAAACAATGTCATTCAACTTTCAAGTCCTCCGTAGTCAGTCCAATCAATATTTTCTTTTACTAATCTTAAAATTACTTTTCAATGTTCAATGTAGATTTAAGTTTATAGTATATTTTTATTTAAGGTTTACTTCTGAATTAAGATCCTAAAATTTATTTTTAAGTTTTAGGTTTATATATATATAATATATATATATGTGCTCTTAGATTCCTACACTAATTAATATTTTTCTACTCACATTGTTATTGTCACTTTCTCCTTGTGCTGGGGAGGAGGGGGTTGATGATATGCAAAAACACTGTCGACGTCGTGGTTTGCTTTCTGGAACACAAATACCTCCGTTCTCGCTGCTATGATGGCTGCTACTATTGCATGCTCTCGCTCCACTCCTGATTAGGCCTATTTCTCGACATTGTTACACTTTCTTATTTCTTCTCATCTCATTGCATTTCGTGTTTCTTCTCTTCAAGTTACTTAACGGTCAACCTTGGCGTTTTTCTGTGATGTGCCATGCATTATCGTGACTGCCTATCTGTAATATTTCCCAGTGCAGCAACACTAAACGTCCAATCAATTTCTTTCATTGGAAAATAGTAGATCGCTCGCAGTCTTTGCACAGTCTTTGAAGAAACCAAGATGACTGTCCATACGACTTGTTTCTTAACAGACCTGAGGGCGCGCCTTCAAAATACATCTGGGTAGACATCTGGCACACGATTGCAGTGTCCAAGAGTTCTCTAGCACTGGTTGCCTCCCACTAGGTAGAGTTCTTGGTACAAAAGCATGGAGAAACTTGGATCAGAGGGTCTTTTTCTCCCCTCTTCCAATCTCTACATTCTCAGTGTTTCTCATTCTTTTCTGTCTCCGTCATCGCCTTTTATGTACAAAGTTCTTGCTCAATATTTTCACTGAGCTGATTAGAACACCCCACCCCCCCATTCCAGCACACAGTACCCCCATCCAGCACTGCACATATGTGCTGGCGAATATCCTGTTTTTCCACTTCCATTTATTGCCAAGTATCGAATTCCAAGTTGACACCTTTAACATATTCAATTTGCCTAACTACCTAGCTTAGAGAACGCAGGCTGACACTCATATGAATGGTCCAATTTTTATTTTGTTTTAAAAACTATGTAGTCACTACGGCGACTCATCGCCACCTGGCCAGAGTACAATAGTCATAGCAAGAAAGGGTTGTACACACAAAGTAACACATATAAATATAGCAATATAAATATTAACTTTCCAATTTCGAAAAATTCTATTTGCACAAGCAATTTCACAATAACAAAATCAAACTGTAAACTACCAAATGTTTAATAGTGGTGACTCTCAAAAATAAGTTACATTTCAAAACTCAGAGCCTGTTTTCTCACAAACAAAATTAGTGTCTCAGTGGCCTATCCACATATTTCTGTACACTGACAGATTTATGGTCTACATCCTGACCACAGAGGGATAAACACATGCGTCCCTCCAAAGTTAATTACGTCTTTACATTCCTTGGCACAAAACCTATTTCTTTCTCCCTGTTTTTACCTTAGGTTTCACCTTTTTGACAAAATGGTAATTTTGGCCCTTTCTTTGTTTAAACTAATTTGGCTGTTTCTTTAATCATTTTGAGTATGACAGAGCGACATAAAAAATTATTATTAATATTTCTCATCCTCGTGACAATTTTAAATGTCTAGTAATAAATGTGGACTAACACAGTGTGAAAAAATAGATTAACCTGTTAGATGTGCAGAATTAAATGTACAACACATATGTGCAAAACCAACTGAGTAATCATTTTAAAGTGTAATATAAAATGTTCTGAAATTAATAGTGAATAAGACACACACATCATTACGATACAGATAAGAAATCATTTCAATGCCATTGATAGTTCACTAAGACATATGACCAATATTCTCCACTACCTCATCTTGTTGGTTTCCTGTGGACTCCTGTGTGTAATACTGAGGCACATGAAGAGCTTTTTTTTTTATTGACATTTGAGTTTGATGTTGTATCCATCATCTTAACTCGTCCTACTAAATATTCCATTGAACTCATTCTTTATTAATACATACAATTATATGTGTTAGTTTCTATCATCCATCAAAATATCTTGAAATGAACTTACTTTGTATGATGACATTTATTTAAAATACAATGTATTAACATTTGTTACTATTAACTAAAAGATACACAGGGAAAGTATTTTAAATTGTACGAATATATATTTTTCGCTACAGAGCCCTGGTGAACAATTCTATATCTCACATTGAAGAATTTGCATTTGCTACATTGCACAGCCTGGTTTTTCTGTAAGTTTAAACGCTGTTGTGCATGTCATCCTCTGTGGAATGGTTTTCTTACTTAGAAGATATAAAATCTATTTAGATGACTATGTTAATGATTGTTAAATGTCTTAATACAGGGTGCAACTTTGATGAGTATTCTACTTTCCAACTGATCAGTATGAATACGTGAATGAAACATAATGAAATCATTAACTTGTAAATCTGAGGAAAACATATCTCTGTTCAATATGTAGAGACGATATCGTTTTATAATGCATTTTTACACTAATATATCTTAGTGTTTATCTGTGCTAAATTAGAATGAATATCCTGATCCTACGTGCTCTAACAATTAGTGACGAGTATATTGGATTTACGTATGTACAAATTTATTATATCCAGTGACTTTGGCTGATATTGACTAAATAGGTAACACCTGGAATCTTGCTCTCAAAACACTACAAGGTTGTGCTGAATGTGCGATGTCATTGTGAATTACCCGATAGTATCTTGGCAATTATGTTCAAAATAATCTATTCCATAGTCAAAGGATTGAGAGGTCTCTTGCTTCTCTAATTATCTTTTGTATTTACATTATCTGATAGGAATCACCTCACTAGAAAATTGCTATTTTACCGATTGTACGTCACCTTATTCTAATTGGTGATGATAATTAATTACAAGTGATAGAAATCATAATTTATTTTATTAATAATTCTTCAGAAGACACAACCTGTCTCTCTCAATTGCCTTGTATGCGGCCACTGTAAACATTTTCTCTCGTCCATAACATTAAGGACAATCAGTTACTGTCACAATAATTACAAAGTTTGAAAATTTCTAACTAAATGAGAAAATAAGACCGTCTTTAAGTATAAATTTACCTAGCCCCCCACCCCTTCCACCATCTATCTCTAATACATATGTTCGTCAATATGTGTAAAAATATCAATACATAGAAAAAATAACTTTATTAAATCAACAATCAACTATGCAAAATATGAATATATTCAAAAGACATTTGAATATTTAAACATTTTCATATCTTCACGACAATGATCACTTAACACTAAACAATCATTCAGTTAACATTAACACAGACGTAAGCAATCAATTAACATAAATTTATTTTATCGGGTTCATGGATGTTATTATTCACAGAAATGGGAGTGAAGTATTAGAGAAATAATTAAAACATTGTATATAAACATTCTAACATGGCAGCTGTTGCTTTTACGTGTTCACAATTATGGTATTTGCAACAATTCTGTTTTTCTTAATTAGACTATGGTTCAATGTACCTCTCTTAGTCACATTACTCAACTGTTCCAGAATCTTCAGTTCACTCACAAAGCACGTCCCTGGAGAATCTTCCAGAATTACTCATGTGCTATCAAAAACATAAAGAGGAATGTTCCCGAATTTTCGTTTGTCCCACTCATTCTCAGAACGAGTAAAGTTCTAGAAAATCTTCGTAAGTTTTCGAAACCCAACACAGTCCACAAATTTCCGACATAATTGCTCTTGTAAGAGTTTCACAGTTATCAACTTACAGTAACACGTTTTACTTATATGTCGACCACAAAACTGGGTTCACACACCGAAGTGTCCAAACAGAGAACATAATCACTGTAGCTTGTAGGGACACATGAAAAAGGCGTGCTTTCTCTGCAAAAGAAAATTATGGCAGCAGAAAATTTCAGGAATATTTCATCTCTGTATTCCATTCTCTCATACAATCATTCTGAACTTAGAAATCCTGCAAAATAATTTGTTATCCCGATACACACTCAGCATAAAAAATATAGAATCGATCAAAATTCACAAGTATAATGTACAACATAGTCCTATTAATGAACATGGAAATAATGATTCTTTACATAAATCTTTCTCGAATATAAATTATATATCAATTACAAATATGTACGAAATACTTCAAAGTCCATTCTTCCTTTATCAGTCACATAACTTACCATAAGCGAACGATATCCTTTGTGACTTGAGGTGAGTGATGTTCAAATTCAAAGTGATAATAATAGAGTACTTCTTCAACAAAGAAACGTTTGGAACATCCAATTTGTTGAATTAGTTATGAACAGGTGTGAGACTATTAATCGGAAAATTTTAACATTGAGTTTGAATAGGCTTGGATTGCATCAGCAGTTTCTATCCTATATTCCAAATTGATTTCTTTACTTCTAATCTGAGACTTAAAAATTCTCTTCATATAAGCAATATCCAATTTGACAAAATTAACAATTTACTTATCCATTAAGTTTACAAATAATGATAGGCAAATCTATTCCTTCAGATATGTAGATAAATAGAAAGATAGAGAGATATAGAGATAGAAAGAAAGATAGAAAAAAACAAAGAAAGATAGAAATATAGATACATAGATAGATAGATAGATAGATAGATAGATAGATAGATAGATAGATAGATAGATAGATAGATAGATAGATAGATAGATAGATAGATAGATAGATAGATAGATAGATAGATAGATAGGTAAATAGTTAGCATTAGTGGTAGGTAGGAGGAGGTAGCTAGGTAAATATTCAAAAAGAAAGAAAGAATATAACAACTAGTGAATGAAAGAATGAAAGAAAGAAAGAGAGAGAGAGAGAGAGAGAGAGAGAGACAGAGAGAGAGACAGACAGAGAGAGAGAGACAGAGAGAGGGGGGGGAATTAAGAAAGAAATAGAGAAAGAGTGAAAGAAATAGAGAAAGAGTGAAAGAATGAAAGAAAGAAAGAATGAAGACAGAAAAATAAGAGAAAGACCCTAAGAATGATAGTATAAGTATCCCATTCGTTAGGAAATAAGTAGGACAACACAACAGATTGCTCAATTGAATTTAAAGTGAGTAACATTTTCGGTCATGAAATTCAGCCGTTTGTTTGATAGTATTTAAACGGACTGTTTGAAGAGAGAATGGACTTTAAAATAGTTCTTATATCTTTGTTATTGCTAATTTTTAATTCTGTTTTGCGTAGATATGCATTAAGTAGTAGTATTTTATTTCTACAGATGTTTCAACCATGATGCTCATGTGTAAGGTGTCAGATACTTGACATTGTTTCGATATGCTCTAGTTTTATGCTTTTGTGCGTGTATCAGGCAAATAAATACAATTGAAGTATTATGTAAGTTGAGACTAGAATGTAAGAAAGAATTGAGTTATAAAGTGAAAAATTCGAAACTTATGTTTTGCTCCATGATTATAGTTTGCAGTGAATAATCAATCTTTAGCGTTTTATTTGAATATACTTGTTCACGGATAGTAATATGATATGAAAAAGAGATGCAAGAATTGTATGTTGTGGTGTGTTTAATTGTAATGGAAAACACTACACTCTTTTGATGTAAATTGGCATAGTATGCTGACTACATCGTGAAACGTTATGCTATGGGGACGTATTATAAATTACTACAGTTACTGATCAGATTGTATAAATTGGTATGGAAGTCAACAATGCCATGTTAACTGAGAGAAGACAAGAGGAAAATCTCTTTGAACGTGATAATTGAAATGTGGAATGAGAACTAAAAGATAATTTATGAGATGTAAAAAAACAACATCGAAAGTGGATTGAGATCACTTTATTATTTTCTAAATAAATAAATTCTATAAATCCTTATCTCTAATATCTCCATTCCTGTTATATGATAAGAAATATCATTAAATGTGTAGTGAAATAATTACTGAATTGTATTTTAGGAATAATTCTGTTTAGTAAGTAACGTATTTGAACGTGTTTCATCGAAATATTCATGTCAATTAATCTTTTGAATTGTATTTGTTTTAGGTACATTTGACTTTTGATATAATTAAATTTATTGACATTGTTATCCATATTTATAAACTTATTTTGGAGAAAATGCCTCTATTTAGGCCCGTTATATATAGATTAATCATGAATTTGTCTCCTCCAAAAATGGAATATTTTATTATGATAAACTTTTGTCTTTAAATTTTGTGGAAGAGATTGAAAGATTATGGCGTCCACATATCCACCAAGAGACCAAGAGATACAGACGAGTGTGTCTATTGTAGGATTAGTAATAAAATAAATTAAGATTCTCATCATCAGTGCTTTCACAACATTCATGTTTTTTCCTTCTTTGTTGTCAAATTTACAATTTGCATTATGTTTAATTATTGTTTCTTTGTCACCCTTATGTAATTGTAATAAATGATCACTGCCATCTAATGGATTATAATAATGTCCTCCTCATCGATTGTATTACGTTTATTACAGTGACCTTGACTCAAACAATTTAACGACAATCAGAAGAGGAATGTTTAAGAACCTATCGAGAGTGCAAAATTTGTAAGTGACTTATTATCACTCTTACTTTTGATTTAAAATGCGAAGATAAAATACCTTTGCCAGCATATTGTTTTTATAGTACCAAGGTGTAAATGCTATGAAATAAATATTTTTTGTCGCCAGCCCCTTCTCTCCGAGTAAAGTAGGGTGGTGACTAGTCGACATCTCGTATGACATGCATAAATATTATTTTAAATCCGCACACAGAATACCAAGATATTTATTTGGCTCGAATTTTATTCTGCATGTAGAATACATATTACCTACATGTTCGCATGTATGATTGCATACGGGTAAGGGTGAAGTGTAGACAGCACAGACGACACAACGTTCAACAAAGACCACAGCCACTCTTTAAAAACCATAGACAGGAAAAATCTCAATGTCAAAATATAAATTCAAATTTATTGATCTATGGGTTTCCTCTCACACTTTGGTTAGTCACCCATCCACAACTCACACCCGTGGGGTAGGGGGAAAGAAAAGAAAGAAAGAATTATGAATGATGAAATAAAAATAAGAAATACAAAATTCAAGATTCTTTATGCAGTACTATTTTTACATAGGGTCAAACCTTTTTGAACATAAAATACCAGTCATTATTTAAAAGTTTTTGAGCCACTGCTAATCTATCAAAATTCAATAGTTCTAAATAAACAATGTCATTCAACTTTCAAGTCCTCCGTAGTCAGTCCAATCAATATTTTCTTTTACTAATCTTAAAATTACTGTTCAATATTCAATGTAGATTTAAGATGAAAGTTTATTTTTATTTAAGGTTTAATTCTTAATTAAGATTGTCGCCGCCCCCCTCCTCTCCGGCAAGGGGAGGCAGGTGGCTTGTCGACTCCACGTAGGACTTGCAATTAGAATTACAATTCCGCACACAGAATACCAAGATGGTTGTTTGGCTCGAATTTAATTCTGCGTGTAGGTTACGTATTGCCGACCTGTTTGCATGTGTGCTTGCATATGGGTAGGGGTGAAGTGTAGACGGCACAGACGACACAACATATAACAACAACAGCATCCACTCTTTCAAAGCCATAGACAGGAGAAAACCTCAATGTCAGAGTATATCTTCAACTTTATTGGTCTATGGGTCTCCTCTCACACGTTGGTTAGTCAGTCAGCCATCCACACTCGCACCCATGGGAAACGGGGGAGAAAGAAAGAAAGAATGATGAATGGTGAAATAAAGTAAAAGGAAATACGAAATTCAATTTATCCATACTATTTCTAGATACATTTAAGAATTATTTATCATAAAATAGCAATCATTATTCGTAAGTTCTGGAGCCACTGCTCCCATATCAAAGTTCAATAATAAACAAATATCATTTAACTTGCAAGTCTTCTTCAACAGTTCCATCAATATCTCTTTACATCAATCTTAAAACTATCCTTTGCTTATTTACGATTTAAACTTAAGGTTTATTTCTAATTTTAGTTTTATGCTTAAGATTCCTACGCTATAGTTTTAGGTTCTAATTTATATTTATGTTTACCTGCTCTGAGATTTCCCTAATTAGTTAGAATTTTCTTTTACTCATATAGGTATTGTCATTTTCTCCTTGTTCTCCGCTCACATAGTTCGTTACTTTCTTCTTGTTCTCTGCTCACAATCATCATTATTTTCTCTTGTGCTGGGCTCACATCATTATTGTTAATCTCTCCTTGTGCTGGGGGGTTTAAAGATGCTCAAAACACTGTCGACGTCTCGACCTGGCCATCCTCAATGATATGACGGCTGCTACAACTTCATGCTCCCGTGCACTTCTCTCGTTAGGCCTGATTTCTCAGCTCTCATTGCGTTCTCTCTTCTTCTCTTCTCTTAACTTCATTTCTCATCTCTTCTCTCACGTTTCTCGTCTCTTCTCTTAACTTCGTTTCTCATCTCTTCTCTTCTCTTCATAACGGCCAACCTTTGCCCTTCTCAGTGGTATGCCTCATGCATGACCGCTACTGCTTCCAACAATAGTTACTACCATTATGTAACATCTCGTTCTGTAACATATATCAGCGCCTAGTGACATTAGACTTCCATCAGGAATTTGCCTCTGCATGGAAAATAATCGATCACCCGTGGTCTTTGCACAGAGTCTTTGAAAACCCGAGGTGACTATCCTGTTGATTGGTTCACCTATAACTGCAGCAGCCGTTACAGCCCGCTTTCCTTATACAGCCGGGTAGACATCTGGCACTCTGTTACAGTGTTCAAGAACTCTCTAGTTGCTTGCCTTCCAACTTCGAAAAGAAAGCTCCTGATACATAGAGAAACTCTAACAGAGGTGTACCTCCTCCGCTCTGAGGGCATTTCCCACCCTCTCTACAACTCGCTACATTTTCGATGTTTGTCGTTCGTCTCTGGCTCTATCCTTTTTTATACACAAAGTTCTTGCACATCACTTTCTCTGAGCTGGCTGGAACACACCCCCTTCCATCACACGCTATCCCCCATTTACAACTAGCATGGCACTGTAAGTGATGAGGAATATTTCTGACCATCCTGAAGGTCCATTTCTATCAGTGCCAAAGTATCAAGTTCCCAGATGACACTGTGATTTACGTATCCATTTGCCCTCTAGCTAACTCTCAGAGCACACTAAAATCGCAGAGCAAACCTATTTGTATTTTATTTTAGAACTAAAGTTACTGTCAACTCATGGCCACCTGGCAAGCCATACATTAACTCAAATGGTTGTACACTCAAACCAGCTTTTTAAACTTAGTAATACAATTATTAACTTCCCAATAACTCAACTTCTATTTCAATAGTAATTTCATAAAATATTAGCAATTTCACAATAACAATATCAACATAAACTACCAAACATTTTATAGTGGTGATTCTTAAAAAGATGTTTACATTTCAAAACTCAGAGCCTGCCTTTTTCCTGGACATAATTGGCGTCCTAGCGCTCTCTCACGAATTCCTGTACACTAGCCGTCATGTACTCTACACTGAAACAGATTTCTGGGATTGGGTTTTGGCCACGAGGGTCAAGCCAGCAAATTAATTATACGTTTTCCTATTCTCTGGCACGAACGTAAAGCTAGTGTTTCCGGCACTTAGTTTTGTTGACAAAATGGTCATTTTCACCCTGTCCCTCTTTTAATTAACTTAGCAATTTCGTTCATAGTTTAGAGTTAGAAGTTACTTAGAGGGAGAGAAAAATATAAATTAATATTTCCTCATTTTTCGTGACAAAGATCCTAAACTTTATTTTTAAGTTTTAGGTTTATGTGCTCTGAGATTCCTACACTAGTTAGCATTTTTCTATTCACATAGTTATTGTCACTTTCTCCTTGTGCTGGGGAGGGGGAGGGTTGATGATATGCAAAAACACTGTCAACGTCAAGGTTCGCTTTCTGGAACCCAAATACTTTCCATCCTTGCTGATATGATGGCTGCTACTATTGCATGCTCTCGCTGCACTCCTCATTAGGCCTATTTCTCAACTTTCTTACATTTTTTCATCTCTTCTCATCTTATTGCATTTCGTGTTTCTTCTCTACTCTTACAATTTTCATTTCTTCACTTCACGTTACTTAACGGTCAACCTTTCTGTTTATCTTTGATGTGCCATGCATTATCGTAACTGCCTATCTGTAATATTTCCCAGTGCAGCAACACTAAACGTCAATCAATTTATTTCATTGGAAAATAGTTGATCGCTCACAGTCTTTGCACAGAGTCTTTGAAGAACCCAAGATGACTGTCCATATGACTTGTCTGTTCACAGCCCTGATGGTGCACCTTCAAAATACATCTGGGTAGACATCTGGCACCCTAGTGCAGTGTCCAAGAGTTCTCTAGCACTGGTTGCCTCCCAATACGTAGAGTCCTTGGTACAAAAGCTTGGATAAACTTGGATCAGAGGGTCTTTGTCACCCCTCTACCAATATCTACATTCTCAGTGTTTCTCATTCATTTCTGTCTCGGTCATCCCCATTAATGCACAAAGTTCTTCAATATTTTCACTGAGCTGATAAGAACACACCCCCTCCAGCACACAGTACCCCCATCCAGCACTGCAAGTATGTGCTGGCGAATATCCTGTTTGACCACTTCCATTTACTGCCAAGTATCGAATTCCATGTTGACACCTTTGACATATTCACTTTGCCTAACTACCTAGCTTAGAGACACTGACTGATCCTCAGATGAACGGTCCTATTTTTATTTTGTTTTGAAAACTATGTAGTCACTATGGTGACTCATCGCCACCTCGCCAGAGTACAATAGTCATAGCAAGAAAGTGTTGTACATACAAACTAACACATATAACTATAGAAATATAAATCTTAACTTTCCAATTACTAAAAATTCTATTTGAACAAGCAATTTAACAATAACAAAATCAAACTGTGAACTACCATACGTTTTATAGGGTGAATCTCAAAAAGTTACATTTCAAAACTCAGAACCTGTTTTCTCACAGACAAAATTAGTGTCTCAGTGGCCTATCCACATATTTCCGTACATTGACAGATTTATGGTCTAGCGTCCTGACCACAGAGGGATAAACACATGCGTCCCTCCAAAGTTAATTACGTCTTTACATTCCTTGGCACGAAACCTATTTCTTTCTCCCTGTTTCTACCTGAGGTTTCACCTTTTTGACAAAATGGTCATTTTGGCCCCTTTATTTGTTTAAACTAATTTCGCTATTTCGTTCATCATTTAGAGTATCATGACAGAGAGAGAACAAAAAATTATTAATATTTCTCATCCTCATGACAATTTCAAATGTCTAGTAATAAATGTGGACTAACACAGTGTGAAAAAATAGATTAACCCTGTTAGATGTGCAGAATTAAATGTACGACACAAATGTGCAAAACCAACTGAGTAATCATTTTAAAGTGTAATATAAAATGTTCTCAAATTAATAGAGAAAAAGGCACGCACATCTTTACGATACAGATAAGAAATCATTTCAATGCCATTGATAGTTCACTAAGACATATGACCAATACTTTCCATTCCCTCATCTTGCTGGTATCCTGTGGACTTCTGTTTGTAATACTGAGGCACATGAAGAGCTTTTCTTAAGTGACATTTGAGTTTGATGTCGTATCCATTCGTCTTAACTCAACCTACTAAATATTCCATTGAACACATTCTTTATTAAAACATAAAATTATATGTGTTAGTTTCTATCATCCTTCAGAATATCTTGAAATGAACTCATTTTGTATGATGACATTTATTTAAAATACAATGTATTAACATTTGTTACTATAATTTAAAAGATACACAGGGAAAGTATTTTGAATCGTACGAATATATATTTTTTTCTCTACAGATACCTGGGGTACAATTGTATATCTCATATTGAAGAATTTGCATTTGATGGATTGCACAGCCTGACTTATCTGTAAGTTTAAACGCTGTTGTGCATGTCATCCTCTGTGGAATGGTTTTCTTACATAAAAGATATAAAATCTATTTAGATGTAGGATTAGTAATAAAATAAATGATTAATGACTATTTTAAGAAAATGACAAATCTCTTAATACAGGTTGCAACTTTGATGAATATTCTACTTTCCCACTGATCAGCATGAACACGTGAAAGCAAGATAATTAAATTTATAATTTGTAAATCTGAGGAAACATCTGTTTGTGCATCATCTAGAGAAGAAATCGTTTTAGATTTAATTTCTTTCTCCCTGTTTCTACCTGAGGTTTCACCTTGTTGACACAATGGTCATTTTGGCCTCTTTCTTTGCTTAAACTAATTTGGCTGTTTCGTTAATCATTTAGAGTATGACAGAGCAAGAGAAAAGAAGTATTAATAATTCTCATCTGCGTGACAATATTAAATGTCAAGTAATAAATGTGGACTAACACAGTGTGAAAAAATAGATTATCCATGTTAGATGTGCCAGAATTAAATGCACAACACAAATTTGCAAAACCAACTGAGTAATCATTTTAAAGTGTAATATAAAATGTTCTCAAATTAATAGTGAATAAGACACGCACATTATTACGATACAGATACGAAATCATTTCAATGCCATTGATAATTCATTAAGACATATGGCCAATACTCTCCCCTCACTCGTCTTGCTGGTAGCCTATGGAATCCTGTTTGTAATACTGAGGCACATGAAGAGCTTTTTTCCTATTGACATTTGAGTTCGATTTCATATCCATCCGTCTTAACTAGTCCTACTAAATATTTCATTGAACACGTTGTTTATTAATACATAAAATTATAACAGTTTCTTTCATTCATCAAAATATCTTGAAAAGTACTAATTTTGTATGATGAAATTTATTTAAAATACAATGTATTAACATTTGTTACTATTAACTAAAAGATACACAGGGGAAAGTATTTTGAATCGTACGAATATATATTTTTTCTCTACAGATACCTGGGGAAAAACTGTATATCGCAAATTGAAGAATTGGCAATTGCTGGATTGTACAGCCTGACTATTCTGTAAGTTTAAATGCTGTTGTGCATGTCATCCTCTGTGGAATGGTTTTCTTACATAGAAGATATAAAATCTACTTAGATGTTTACTGTCGCCTCCCGCCCTCTCTCTTGCGAGGGGAGGGTGGTGGCTTGTCGACGCCATGCAGGACTTGCATAAAGAGAAGTACAAGTCCACACACAGAATACCAAGATGGTTGTTTGGCTCGAATTTAATTCTGCGTGTAGGTTACGTATTGCCGACCTGTTTGCATGTGTCTTGCATACGGGTAGGGGTGAAGTATAGACGGCACAGACGACACAACGTATAACAACGACAGCAACCACTCTTTCGAAACCATAGACAGGAGAAAGACTCAATGTCAGAATACAAATTCAAGTTTATTGGTCTATTGGTTCCCTCTCACACGTTGGGTAGGCAGTCAGCCATCTACACTCGCACCCATGATAGGGGAAAAAAAGAAGAAAGAAAAATGATGAATGATGAATAAAATCAAAGAAATACAAAATTCAATTTATCCATGCAGTACTACTTTTAAATAGATTTAGGCATTTTACAACATAATGTATCAGTCATTATTTATAAGTTCTTGCGCCAATGCTCTTGTATCAAAGTTCAATAATCATAAACAAATGTCATGTCACTTGCAAGTCTCCTTCAACGGTTCCATCATTATTATCTTATATCTTTATTTCTAATTTTAGGTTTAATGCTTAAGATTCCTACGCTTTAGCTTCAAGTTTTAGTTTATATTTATGTTTACGTGCTCTGAGATTTCCCTAATTAGAATTTACTTTTACTCACATAAATATTGTCATTTTCTTCTTGTTCTCTGTTCACATAGTTCGTTACTTTCTTCTTGTTCTCTGCTCACAATCATCGTTATTTTCTCCTGTGCTGGGCTCACATCGTTATTGTTAATCTCTCCTTGTGCTGGTGGGTTTAAAGATGCTCAAAACACCGTCGACGTCTCGACCTGGCCGTCCTCACTGTTACGACGGCTGCTACAACTTCATGCTCCCATGTGCTTCTCTCGTTAGGCCTAATTTCTCAGCTCTCATTGCATTCTCTCTTTTTCTCTTCAATTTCTGCTCATTTCATTTCATTTCATTTCATTTCATCTCGTCTCTTCTCCTCTCTTAACTTCGTTTCTCATCTCTTCTCTTCTTCGTTTCTCATCTCTTCTCTTCTCTTCTTTGTTTCTCATCTCCACTCTTCTTCATAACTGCCAGCCTTTGCCGTTCTGAGATTACTGTCCTGTTTGACTGGTTCACCTAAAAGTGCAGCGGTCTTTACGACACACTTTCCGTATGCACCCAGGTAGACATCTGGCGTTCAGGAATTATCCTTCTGTTTTGCCTGCAGAATATAGAGAACCCTGATACAAACAAGCAGGGAGAAACTGAGACCACCCCACTCTCATCTTGCTGGTATCCTGTGGACTCCTGTTTGTAATACTGAGGCACATGAAGAGCTTTTTTAAAGTGACATTTGAGTTTGATGTCGTATCCATTCGTCTTAACTCAACCTACTAAATATTGCATTGAATACATTCTTTATTAAAACATAAAATTATATGTGTTAGTTTCTATCATCCATCAAAATATCTTTAATTGAACTCATGATGAAATTTATTTAAATTACAATGTATTAACATTTGTTTCTATTAACTAAAAGATTCACAGGGAATGTATTTTGAATCGTACGAATATATATTTTTTCTCTACAGATACCTGGAGAACAATTGTATATCTCACATTGAAGAATTTGCATTTGCTACATTGCACAGCCTGACTTATCTGTAAGTTTAAACGCTGTTGTGCATGTCATTCTCTGTGGAATGGTTTTCTTACATAGAATATATAAAATCTATTTAGATGTTTATGTTAATGATTATTTTAAGAAAATGACAAATCTCTTAATACAGGGTGTAACTTTGATGAATATTCTACTTTCCCACTGATCAGAATGAATACGTGAAAGAAAGATAATGGAATTTATAATTTGTAAATCTGAGGAAACATCTCTTTGTGCATTATCTAGAGAAGAAATCGTTTTAGATTTAATTTCTTTCTCACTGTTTCTACCTGAGGTTTCACCTTGTTGACAAAATTGTCATTTTTTCTTTGTTTAAACTAATTTGGCTGTTTCGTTAATCATTTAGATCAGTGGTCCCCAACCTTTTTATGGCCGCGGACCGGTCAACGTTTGATAATTTTACCGCGGCCCGATGAGGTGGGGGACGTTGATTGTTTATATTTAGATTGTTTTGATTTAATTGTAATTTAATTGTATTTAAACATGCCTTCAAAATAAAATACAGTTACATCAAAAATGAATATAAAGTGATTTAACATTTTAACTCGCTAGAACGCTAAATCAATGAGAACACTGAGCTTGTTTCTTTGCAACAAGACGGTTCCATCTGGGGGCAATAGGAGACAATTACACCCGAAGTGTGTTGCTTATGTCCAGTTTATTCCGTTGTTTTATTTTGGTTGCTGTCACTGAGGATAGGATGTCGGAAATGGCAATAGGGATTTAAGTGCTGTGGTGGCCGTTGTTGTATTGGCGGGTGAGGGAGTTTACAGAGCCCAGGCTAATACCACATCATCTGTACTTAGTGTGTATGTGCGCCCAGGATGTTCACCAGTGGTGTTGTTGTTGTTGTCATTAGCACTGTTGTTGTTGATGTCCCCGGTATCCATTGGGCTGTATGTAGATGGGTGTTGGCGGCCAGTATAGGTGGTCAAGCATTAGTTAAATTAGATCCGCAATGGGGTGGTTATAATATCCCCACTGCATGTGATATTGTTCCCAGTGCTGCCACCGTTGTTGTTGTTGTCGGCGGTGGTTGTTGTCGCAGCGCTGCCGTTGTTGTGGATTCTGTTGTTGTGGCTGTAGTGGATGATACTGTTGTTGTCGTCTGATGTGTTGTGGCGAGCGCCTTCTTTTCGATTTGGAGCTCCGTTCTGTAGTTTTTCCTTGTTTGTAATACTGAGGCACATGAAGAGCTTTTTTTAAATTGACATTTGAATTTGATGTCGTATCCATTCGTCTCAACTCGTCCTAATAAATATTCCATTGAACACATTCTTTATTAATACATAAAATTATATGTGTTAGTTTCTATCATCCATGAAAATATCTTGAAATGAACTCATTTTGTATGATGACATTTATTTAAAATACAATGTATTAACATTTTTTTGTATTAATTAAAAGATACACAGGGAAAGTATTTTGAATCGTACGAATAGATATTTCTTTCTCTACAGATACCTGGGGAACAATTGTATATCTCACATTGAAGAATTTGCATTTGCTGGATTGCACAGCCTGACGTATCTGTAAGTTTAAACGCTGTTGTGCATGTCATCCTCTGTGGAATGGTTTTATTACATATAAGGTATAAAATCTATTTAGATGTTTATGTTAATGATTTTTTTTCAAGAAAATGACAAATCCCTTAATACAGGGTGCAACTTTGATGAATATTCTACTTTCCCACTGATCAGCATGAACACGTGAAAGCAAGATAATTAAATTTATAATTTGTAAATCTGAGGAAACATCTGTTTGTGCATCATCTAGAGAAGAAATCGTTTTAGATTTCATTTGTACACTAATATATCTCAGTGTTTATATGAATAATGTGCTAAATTGAATGAATGTCCTGATCCCATATGCTCTAGTAATTAGTGACGAGTATATTGGATTTACCCATGTACTAATTTTCTATATCCAATGGTGTTGGTACCCCGCCACTGACGTCACGAAATACACAACAATTTTTGAAGTCGTCGCTCCATTTCTCTGAGTACAATATCACTAACCTGAAATAGAATGAATTTGTTTTACATATCAATTCTTTATCAAATGACATTCTATACATTAATTATGAATTTAAAGTGATGTAAAAGCAGCCGACTTACTTTTCGGACCCAGAAAACAACTGGCCCTGCCCTGACCCTGCCCTCGACGATGCGATACGCGCGTCATCCACTCGAGCCTGTCCTAAACCGCCCTATTTAGACATAGCTTTCCTCACTTATTAATTTATTTTAAAATGTTATTCTTCCTATATTTAATTTTTTTAATATTTATAGTTGGGATCCGGGCGAGATTTACAGAAGATCCTGACATCCCCCCTTTTCAAACAAGACCATTACTAATGAAACAAATAATGTCTTAACAATAAATCTTGAACAATCCCAAGATAAATATAAAATTCCAAACTCTACACTATAGCAACAATCTCAATAAAGCGGACTACATAACATAATATCTACCTCCTTTCCTACCGAAGTGGTAGCGCGACTACTGTTTAAAATGGACGATCAATCCAAAAAAGTACCTTCTAAATAAAAAAAATATGTACAACACACTGTTGCATTTAACATAGTCACATCAATGACGCAATTCCGAGCGCCTATTTGCAAAAAGGTTACACATCAAAAGTTTATCAAATTCGACATCACAACACCTACTCGTCATGTCGTCACGAACTTAATACAAAATATTCCTTCAATGAATACGCAAATTAAACAAAGTGCAATTATTAGGTTATGGAAAGTTTACCAAAACTTATCAAAGATTTATAAAATCAACTACACAGCAAACTTCTATGTAGTCAAAGAAGATTCAAACCATAATAAGAAAATTCAAGAAACCAACTTCTCCCTGGAGTAAATACTACAACAAAGAAAGATAATTTCAAACTTGGATGGTTGACACTTGTGTCCCCTTTCTTAATGCAAAATCGCAAATCTTTTTGCATCCCTCCTTTTCAAATACTCAGCAATCCAGAGGAACAAATCCCATTCTGCAAACTTTGCATAGAGATACACGTCTATCAATACGGCTATCAATTCGGCCTTTTGTGCCAGTCCTGACTGAAATTTTATCTGCACAAGTCTAGATTTTCTTAGCGTTTTGAGTGCGCGTTCGCGTCTATCATTGAACCTTTCTACCTCGGAGTATTTGTGCCCTGAAAAATCCTTACGCACACTAGTACGTCTATCAGCGAAACAATCTTGAGGGGTTAAACCCATCACAACTCTTCTATACGGCAACGTACTTTTGTTCTCTTCCTTTCTCCTATCGAGGGGTAATAAATCCTCTCGTAGACTCATGCCTAACTTCACGTCCTTCTGACGCATGTACACGTGTTTCGATTTTATCTTTCCAGTTACACCCTCTTCACGGTGGCTTTCTGGGGTTAAAGAGACTGAAACAACATTTTTAATTTCTTTCTTCCTTAATTTAGAGAAATGGACAGATTCTCCAACTAATTTATCTGGTGCACCTGGCACGAATTCGAGGTCGCCTTGACATTGAATCACGTCATCTAAATCTTTCACTTCACTAGCGCCAAACGTCTTCTGTCCTTTGTGTGCGTTTGTCACTACGTCCTTTTCTGTTATCAACCGGTTCTTAATTTTTACAACACTGTTAATACTCGGCTCTACTGACTTAAAAAGTGCTGTGTTTGTGTTCTCCAATTCTATGCCTCTTTCAGTCTCGAATTTGAGTCTTACTCTTTCACCACCTTTGCCTTGTCTCCCTTTAATTGCTCTGACCTCGGTCACGCCTATCTTGGCATGGAGAATTCCCACGCGTGTCCACACTGACCATTCAGTAACGGTCTCTGTGTCTGTCTTATGTAGCACGATAGCCCGGGGTATCGCGATTCAAAATCCACGATGGACAAATTACAAGAATGCCCATCCATAAGTGCAAGTACGAACGGCCCTATCGAATCTATGTTACCCGGATTAAAAGTCACACCTATCATATCCCATAACGGTACGGGTTTCTGAGCGTTCTCACCGGTTGAGCGTTGGTATATATCACAAGATTTACTAATGTGTTTAGTATCTAGAGACATGTCTGGCCAAACGAAACCTTTCTTTATCCTCACCGTCGTCACTAATGAGTCAGATTCTTGTGGTGAAGTCAACAAAGTTTTGTCAAACTGCGACGTTATTCTCTCGCTGGGGAATACAAACTGTCTCTCCTCTAACACTTGTTCTATTGGGTCATCTTTATTCTGACGCTCTACATAACCATTGTCACTGTCACTTGCATAACTGCCAGTGGAAACTTCTCTAGTCACTCCTGACTTATCTTCTGTCACTCTAGACAAAGTCAAACAGTCTCCTTCACTCTCACTACTTCTTAATCTAGTTTCATCTTCTTTGTGTATCGTGTCTACCTCAGTGAGACACACATCAGTGGTTACTGAAATATCCTGCCCAACTACTTAACGAAACACTTCTCTTTTCGCGCTTACCTATCGCACGCTCCTCCACCATGGTGGATACTTTCTTGCGACCTACTTCTTCCCTACTAATGACCGCGTTAATACAGATAGTCAAAGCATCGTCCTTATCGCTAAGTCCGTTAAGCGATTTACTCACAGACACTACACAGTTCTCGGCCTCTATTGCCTTAACTTGGTGTATGTCTACCCTGCACTTGACAGCAGCCTGCATATATTCTAATGTACACTCACTGTCAGGTAAAAGAGTGGTCCGAGCTTTCAAGCTACACTCTTCTCGCTCCCGAATGAGAGATCCTGTCTCCTGCAAAAACTCAATATTATTCTCCGCAGACTGTGACGCATACGCCCTAGAGACACCTGCCTTCCCTAGACATTTCTCTGGCACGTCATCCGACAACTGTGCTATTTTGAGAGGGTACCCTTTCCCTTCAAAACCAGACACTATCATCCTACAGCCGGTACCTAACCTGTGGTCTGCCACTGTGGATTCGGATATAACTCTTCTATCATCTGTACCCTTTGCAGATTGATCAACGAAAGTTATCATTACGTCATCTCTAGATCCGTCACTCGTGTCCACGCCACTAAGTCCTTTAAGTGCACAGCTAGCAGCCTCACACATGTTTGTCATTTCATTCACCGCATCAGCTGTCTGTACATACTTCAATGCACACACACTGTTAGGTAAGAGAGAGGCCCCTTCCTTTGAGCTACTCCCCTCCCCTACGCTCTGAGATTCCCTTACCCCCAAATCTGCTACAATGTTGCGGTCAACTTCCACATCTGTTGCAGCTGTCTCTATCACTGCGCGCTCGTCACCAAATACTTCCGACACACTACGGGTGCAATCACGTGCTAAATGGCCTGGCTCATTACAATTAAAACACACTCTACTTTGAATTTTGTTCCTACCTCTCTGCGACTTATACAATGGGCGAGTCTTAACATCTTTTCTAACCTTTGTTCTGTCATTAAGATTTCTGTCTCTAAACTTCTCTTTATTCTCATGCACAATACTTTCTGTCTTAGGTTCACTACTTTCCTTGCAGTACTTAGAGTGGCTGTCAGTGTCTGTCACAGTGAATGCTTGTACACTAATCTGTTGAGTACTGGCTGTGTTATGCGTGTCTTCTGGTTGAGTACTAACCGCCTCATTACTTTTTACCGATACTGTATCAGTCTGAGTACGCGCTCTCTGTTTGCTAACTAGGTCAGTGCTTTGAACTTTCACAGCGTCACTGATGTCTAAAGTAACAGTCTCTATCTGCGACTTTTTAGTATTCCTGCCTTTCTCAATTTTCTTAACAGCCTTAGTTCTGCCTTTCTTTCCTAGTTTAGTTTGAGGACTGTGACTGGCTAATTTATCAGTTTTTCCACCCTGACTATCAACTTCCCTCCATAACCAGCCTAAGTCTAAATCCTCCATCTCTTCTTCCTTCACTCTAGCCTTTTCTAATCTCTCCATGCCTATGTTATCTTTCTTTATGAACCCTAGCGTTTTCGGTCTGTTATCCATCCTTTCTAATTCCAATTTTTCCTCTCTCAACCTTTCAATTTTTAAAGTTTGGACCCGCATTTCAGAATAATCTATCTCTATTTCGTTTTCTAGAAACTTGAAGTCTTTAGAATCTCTTGTGGATTGCATCTTTTCGTTTAGCTTTGCTATCTGTTCTATGTTAGACTTTATTTGTCTTTCAGCCCATTCTATGTCTCTGGCTATTATTTCTTTTCTCTCTAGCCTATCTAGCCACTCCTTTTCCTTTTCTCGCCACTCGGTTATGCGTTTATCTATGTATTTATAAATCTCGCCCTTCTTAAAATGAAGGTCTTTTATGGCCTCCCTCCTCCATTCTATTTCCCATTCACTGAGCATCTTTCCTTCTACCTTCATGCATGGTACTTCAAAATAATTTCCTTCCATGCTTACCAATACCATTTTAAAAAAACTTTCTTCTATGTGAAACGATAAGTAAGAGCTGCTTTTACAAAACTTAGCACTCTCACACACTGCAAATCAAAATCGCTCTCTCACGTACAAATTTAAAATCTTCAGAAAAAGTTTTGTTTCATTGAGCATAAGTTTCCTAGTAGCGATGTGATGCAATATACACTACGTCACTAGCAGCGTACAAAATAGATCCAATACCCTTCTTAACGTGCCTGTAATTCACCGAACCAAGTGCTAGCTTTTACAGCGCCACGTTACACTGGGCTAATGTTAAATACTCTATTTCCTTCTAGAAGTATAAACATTAATTTATTCTATCTCCTTATAGAATGCCCAACACAATTTATATACTACTCCTTCAGTATATAACAAAACGATACACAAAGCATCACATCAACAACCCAGAAAATTACACTCTGTTACTTAGAATCAGATCAATCTACAGGCAAGCAAGTCATGAAAGCATCAGTCAGATAAGATCACACAGCATATCATAAAGGCAATCACGAGAGCAATCAAATAGATCATTAAAGCATGTATCAAAACAAGCACAAGTCATGAAAGAATAAATCCTGAAAGTGTATGAGAAAATAAACATGAAACATATCAAAATTATTTCAATAAAACATTTCTTAATTATTTGTCTAGGAGTGTGTAAACGTATAGGCTCTAAAAAATGTTTTCTTTACAAACTTCTATCTCCCGCTATTTCTAGGTCCCGCTATGAATTTTGCCTACTCATAGAAATATTTCATCCCGGATGAGCCCCCAACTTGTTGGTACCCCGCCACTGACGTCACGAAATACACAACAATTTTTGAAGTTGTTGCTCCGTTGGCTCGTGTACAGCCCTCAGAGGTTCGAACCTCACATTTAAAAGATAAACAGAACGGACTAACAAACACACTGACAATGGACAGACAGACCGACGGACAGACAGACAGACGCTATGGTTACAATAAATGAATTTTAACACGAAACGAAGAGAACAAGAATTGACACAAAGCCGATGAACATTAAGAAAATATTTATATAAAAATTTTAAAAAAACGAATTAAAAGAAATAACAATACACTGCAATTATATTTGTGCTGAGCACCAAGCTCGAAATCTATTCAGAGAATTAGCTTCCCTTAACTGCCTCTGAGTCTCTATGATTTCTTTTTATAAAGTTCGGTCAAGTTCCCGATTTTCCTAAAGAGTTAATATGTATCGTTGCACACTCCTGGCCAAAGTACTTTGTTACTTAACTGGGAGGAGTTGCAGGGAGTGTCCCAGGTTGATCACACAGCAACCTAAGATTCAGGTTGATCACACAGCAACCAAAGATTCGGGTTGATCACACAGCAACCAAAGATTCAGGTTGATCACACAGCAACCAAAGATTCAGGTTGATCACACAGCAACCAAAGATTCAGGTTGATCACACAGCAACCAGAGATTCAGGTTGATCACACAGCAACCAAAGATTCAGGTTGATCACACAGCAACCAAAGATTCATACAAAGAGTAAAATAAAAATCCTGCAATATATAGTATAGAAGGGCTCAGAGACTACTAACATAAATTTTCCTATATTTACTAATTAAAAGCTAATCATTTCTCTGAGTACAATATCACTAACCTGAAATAGAATGAATTTGTTTTACATATCAATTCTTTATCAAATGACATTCTATACATTAATTATGAATTTAAAGTGATGTAAAAGCAGCCGGCTTACCTTTTGTTTTCGGCAAAAAACCAAGGATTAAAGAAAAATTGTAATGGCGTAATGATACACTCTTTTTAAGCCTTCTGGCTGTTCTATGCATATACATTTTTAACAGTTATTAAAACTGGGCTGTTCCGACACTCTACCAGCGTTGAGATCCGATGAGGGTGCCCTTGTTGTGGAAAAAGCAAAGTGAGTGGGAGATTTTCCCTATTTATAGTTTTTGTTTTGTTTCGTTATCCTGACCTCAGGGTCAACCTGTCCACTCTTTCATTCATAGTGCGGATAGATACTTCCAATTTCGTTCCGCCCATCCTCCATTCAACTGTCACGCTTTGGTCACGCTTCCTTCCTACGCGTGTTTATTTAACGGCCCTTTCTCTTCTCGACGATGGACATGTGGGTCGTTCCGTGCAAGCTTGTTTTAGACCGCTGTAATTCGATACTGCTGTACTTAGGTATAGTTCCTTCCTATGTGTTTTATTTGACAGGTCAGTCTAAAGGACCCAGAAAACAACTGGCCCTGCCCTGACCCTGCCCTCGACGATGCGATACGCGCGTCATCCGCTCGGGCCTGTCCTAAACCGCCCTATTTAGACATAGCTTTCCTCACTTATTAATTTATTTTAAAATGTTATTCTTCCTATATTTAATTTTTTTAATATTTATAGTTGGGATCCGGGCGAGATTTACAGAAGATCCTGACAAATGGCCTTGGCTGATATTGACTAAATAGGTAACACTTGGAAGCTTGCTCTCAAAACTCTACAAAGTTGTGCTGAATGTGGGCTGTCATTGGGAATTACCCGATAGTATCACGGCAAATATGTTCAAAATAATCTTGCCATATAGGTATGCTTGGAATTTCTGGACTGGCCAAAAAAATCAGGGACATTATTTTTCTGAAGTTAAATAGCATTGTTGAGCCATATTTAACTCATGACTGGCTTAAGCTACAGAATACAAAACACCATCCTCTTTCTGCATCAGTACAGCATCTAGTGCTGCATTACTAACGTCTGTTCTGAGTATGAACTTTTCCTTGAAATCAGGTAAATGGTGGACAGGAGCTTGTGACAGGCAGTCTGTCAAACTAGCAAAGGTTTCACACTCCTCGCTCCAAATCACTACCTCTGGTTTGCCTTTTCTCATCAAATCAATGAGTGGATCAGCAATGGCAAATTTTCTGTAGTAACCAGCCAACCCTATGACCATATTAACATTTGAATTGGAGAAGGGTATCTCCATTTCTTATTTTTTCTTACCTTAGATGCCTCTGAATTGTGTTAATATATTTATAGAATTTTTTTTTTAAAGTGTGAGGAAGCTATTTGTAACTTCCTTTAAGTTTTGGGTTTTCTTTTTTATTACTTATTGTGTAACGGTGTTTGTGTGGTGGGATTTATTAATA
This sequence comes from Sinotaia quadrata, assembly GCA_028829895.1. Lineage (NCBI taxonomy): Eukaryota > Metazoa > Mollusca > Gastropoda > Architaenioglossa > Viviparidae > Sinotaia > Sinotaia quadrata. The sequence goes on along the minus strand of CM054180.1, from coordinate 132,963,273 downwards.
TTTACTTTTATAGAAGGTGAAGTGTGTTTGTGAGAAAGAGATATGTGATAATGGCTTGGTGTATATGATTTTGGTGATATTTATTTGGAAAGAGTAGTGTTTGTGTGGTAACTGGTAAATGTAATAGTCTCATTGTGTCAGTCAAGCATTTTCTTTCTTCTCTGTATTTGTAACAATGTAGTAGAAAGTGTTCTATTGTGTTGTATGTTCGACAGTGAGTGTATGATTTTGGTTCATTGTTTAGATTATGTGTAAATCTTGTGGAGTTGTATTTTAATCTATATATTGCTCTGTTGTGTGTTATGTTTTTTAAAGCATGGGTGGGGTGGGTGGGGACCTTTGTTTTATTTGTGCTTGCAGGTCTGGTAAATGTATTGGAGTGTTTAGAGGTATTCCATGTTTGCCTCCATATTTTGCTCCTTTGTCCGCTGTTTCATTTCCTGTTATGTTTATGTGACTGAGGATCCATAACTGTGTTGTGTTTATTTCTTTCTTTCTAGTGTATTTATTTGTTTGCATATTGCATTGGTGATTTGTGCTCTTGTGGTTTTGAAGGGGTTAGCTAAATTTTGTAGTGATATTAGTGAGTCTGTTAGTATGAGTATTTGTGTTTTGGTTGTTAGGGTGGTTTTTTTTGCTATTGTCAGCGCTTTCTGGATTGCTTCTAGTTCTGCTGTTAGTATTGAATGTCTTTTATCTAAATTGTATGTTTGTGTGAATGTGGGTGTATGTGCTGCTGCCCCTGTTCCCATTTTGCTTTTGGATCCGTCAGTGTATATGTGGTGATGGTTGAAGTATTTTTTTATTTATGCGTTTTAGTATTCTTTGTTTCACTAAGTGTGGTTGGTTGTGCTTTATTGGTTGTTTGAGTAGTGTTAAATCTATTTTTGGTGTATTGATTGTCCAGGGAAGTCTGAAGTTTGTTTTGGGGATCTTCTAATTTTAGTGAGTTCAATTTGTATTTTTTAAATTAATTTCTTAGTTTGCTGGTATAGGGGTAGATTATTTTCTGTCTACTTGTTTTTTTATTCTTGCTTTTGGCATTTTGTATCCCTTTTTATCCCATTTCTTGTTTTGTAGATGTGTATTTGTGGGAATATTTTTCCCATGTTGTATTCTATTAGCCCATTGTTTGAATGTCTGTTTGTCTCTTCTTTCTATTAGTGTTAAATGTCCTGTTTGTTTTAAAATTTCTTCATTTTTTTTTGTGTTTGGGAGTGCGTTTGTGCTTATTCTAAGAGCTTTATATTGAATTGTTTGTAGTTTTTAAAAGTTTTATTTTAGGGTTGTTAGTTGCTGTGTATGTCGTACTTTCATAGTCTATGACTGAGAATATTAGTGCTCTTGTGACTGTTAATAGAGTGGTCGTGTCTGCCCCCAGTCTTTCCCTTTTGTTGTTTTAAGGATGTTTAGTGTTTTGTTCGTTTTGATTAGGGTGTTTTCTATGTGTTGGTTGAAATTCATGTTTTCATCAAATGTGATACCTAAAAATTTGTGAGTCTTTGAGTATTTAATGTTTGATTGTTTTAATTTGAGTGTGGGCTACTTTCTGTCTCTTGGATCAGTGAAGTCTATGGCTGTCGTTTTGTCTGGTGCAAGACCAAATCCCCATTTATTTGTCCATTCTTCCAGGTTGTTTAGGTTGTTTTGGAGATCTTGTATTAAGTATTCTATTTTTTGTGTGAGTTGTATAGTGATGAATCGTCTGCAAATTGTGTTAGTTGTGTCTTTGTGTCTGCGGTGATTTTGTTTAGGTCATGTGTGGCTATGTTGAAGAGGGTGGGGCTGAGGGAACTTCCCTGTGGGGTGCCATTGATTATCTGTCTAAAGGTGGATTGTGTGTGCTTTATTTGTACTCGGAATGTTCTATTTTGAAGGAAATTTTTAACATAGTTGTATATGTTCCCTCGTATTCCCATTTGAAGCATTTTAATTAGTATTATGGGTGCCAACCCGTGTCGAAGGATTTTGATATGTCAATAAAGATTGCTATTGTGTGTTTTTTTGTAGTCTATCTATCATGATGTTGTCTACTAATCTATTGGTGGCATCTGTGGTGGATCTTTTGGGTCTGAATCCGTGTTATTCATGAGAGAGTAGGTTATTTGTTTCTAAGTAGTATGTGATTCTTCTATTTACTATTGTTTCTAGTGTTTTTACTAGTGTTAGGAGAAGGGAGATTGGTCTGTATGAGTTTGGTTAAGTGTGATCTTTGAGTGGTTTTGGTATTGGTATTATGTTGGCGTGTTTCCAGAGTGTTGGTATAACACCTGTTTTCCATATTTTGTTAAAGAGCTGTGTTAGATTATGTAGTATTGTGTGGTATTCTTCTTAAAAATTGATAAGGTATTTTGTCTTGGCCTGGAGCTGTGTTCTTTTTGCTTTTAACTGTATGTTCTATTTCTTCTGTGATATGTGAGTTTATTTTTTTTATGGAGTCTGAGATTTTGCTTTTGTTCTTTTCTAAGTTTCTAGTAGTTTTGATAATGTTTCTAGTTTTTTAAAAATTTTTTGAGGGTTGGTGTTGTTTGTATTTGCTTGAAATGCATCTGCTAAGGTTTCAGCCTTTTCCTCTTCAGTTGTGGTGTATATGTTTGATTTCGGGTGGGTTACTAGTGGTGATATACTTTTGCTCATCCCAGTACCCATTATTTTCTTTATTTTGTCCCATATTTGTTTAGTTGTACTGTTTCTGTTTAGTTGATTGCATGTCTTTTCCCAGGATTTTTTCTTTGCTTTATTTATTTGAGTTTTGAATCGTGTGTTCATGTTGTAGTATCGTGTTTTAGCTATTTCATTGTTTGGATGTTTTCTGTATTGTCTGAGTGCCTTTTTTCTTTCCTTTTTTGGATTTTTCTAGCTGTTGATCACACCAGGAGGTGAGGGGTGCGGGAGTGTAGCTTGTGTTAGGGGAAATGCTAAGTTTGCTGCTTTGGTGATGGCTTCCATGATGTTGTTGGCCCATGTGTTTGTGTTGTCATGAGTTAGTAGCTGTTCTGATGTTAATTCTAAGTTTCTTTTAAAGGTGTCCCAATTTCCCTTTGATATGTGCCATGTTGTGTTCACATTTGTGTCTAAGTGTTATATTTGTTTGTTATTTATTTCTATTATTATGGGATGGTGGTCACTGGTATAGTTGTCTTCATCAGTTATAATTGTGGTATCTAGAGTGAGGTGTGGTGTCATTAGCGCTATGTCTAGGGTGTTTTGGTGTCTTGTTGGTTGAGGAGGGGTTAGAAAAGTTAGATTTTCTTTTATAATCCAGTCTAATAAAATTTGGCCACGTTTGTTTTAGTTTCCCTTTGACCAGCATGGGTGTAGCGCATTGAAATTTCCCATAATTATATGATTTTCAAAAAGGGAGATTTTTTCTAATCCTATAATTGTTGTTTGTGTGCGTGGATTGATGTATATATTTGTGATATGTAGTTGATGTTTTTTATTTATTAGAGAAATTGTTAGACGGGCATCTGTGTTTTCTACCCTAGTGTAATTAATGTTATTTTTAATTAAGCATGCTAGTCCTCCACTGTACTTGGTTTTTTGTTTTATTGCTCCTACCTGGACAGAAGTGTACTGTTGAATTTTTAATTGTGTGTTTTCTGGAAGTCTGGTTTCTTGTATGCAAATTATGTCTGGGGAGTGTTCTTTGATTATGCAGCGAAGGTGTGGTATTTTGCGTTTTATAGCATTACTGTTCCATGAAATTATTTTTAGTTGTTTTGGTTGTGTGTTCTGTCTGTTTGTCTTCTGCATTTTGGTAGCCATTGTGATGGTAATATTTGGAATTTGTAGTTTAATGTTGCTTTTGTGTTGACGTGTGATGGCAGTATTTGAAAGATGCATCTTTTGTCAATAATTTCTTTAGTTGGTGGTCTATACCTAATTGCTTGTTGTCTTGTTAATATCATTCTTCTGTGGGGTGGGGTAGGAAGGGGGAGAAAAGGATGTGTTGTTATCCTTAGTTTAAAGTTTGGGGTAAAGATGGGGGCTAATGGGTTAGTTCTGTTGATTTGTTTATTTCCTCTGTTTGAGGATTTTTTGTTATTTCTCTAGATGCTTCTATAAATGATTTTTTGTTTATGTGATTTTCACTGTTTTGTATTTCTCTTGAGTATGTTGTTGAGTGTGTGATTTGGATCTCATGTGTGTTTAAATAGTTGTTGATTAATTCATTCTCTATCTGTTTGTGTTGATGTTTCTATAATAAGGTTGGGCAGGGGTAGTTGTTCCCTGTCATTCAGTATTTCTGAGGGTGGTGGAGGGTTTTGAATATTTGTTCCTTTATTTTGTCCTATTTAGGGAAATGTGTCAGTAATTTCCTTCCGTTTTGTAATGTTTGCATTGACAATTTTTGTTAAGTTTAGTGGGTTGATAGTTGGGGGTGTAGAATCTTTGTCGTTTAGATTGATTTTCACTAGTTCCTTTGTGGTGGTGGTGGGGGGGGGAGAGGGTGGTCGGTTCCTTTTCGTATTTTTCGTTTGTTTTCTATTGCATTTGTTGTCTGTTGTTATTATGTTTAGGAGGGTACTGGGTGGGGATGAGGTTTCTCTGTCCACTATTTTGTCAATGGAGGGGAACTGGTTTGCTGATTTTCGATCTTGTGTGGTGGAGTAAGGGGTAGAAATGGTTCCTGTTTGTACTGGTTTGCTAATTTCCTGTTTTGCTTTAGTTTTTAAATGTATTGTGGGGGGAGGGGGTGTTCTCTGTTTGTTGATTCACCAATGAGGGGCGAGAGAACCTGTTTGTTTATTTCCGTGTTATGTTTGATGGAGATAATATTACATGTTGTGTCTGTTTGAGCTGGGGAGTCATTAAATTTTTTTGTATGTTTATTTTGAGTTTAAGGGTGGGAAGGGGTAACATTCCTTCTTTCTCTGGTGTTGTTAGTGTTATTTTGTGCAGGTGGGTGGGTGTAATGTTTATCATACTTTAGTTTTCTCTGGAGGTGTTTGGGTAATGGTTGAGTGTTAATGTGGTGGGTGCTTTTCTATCACTTAGAGGATTGGGTGTAGTATTTGGGATTATGTTCCATGCAGATTTTTTTGGCAAGTCTTGTGTTTTTCTTTGTATGTCCTTGTTACATTCCAGTATTTGTTTAGAGACCCTGTCTCAGCATGAGGATTTAGATTATTATAATTTAACTTTCACCTATGCTGACAACAGACTGGTTGCCAAGATCTACCCTTCAGTCCATAAATTACCTCCGTAGTTTTAGTGACAGGCGAACTTGTGTAACAAAGTCCTGACTGGGTGCGTTATCTAATTATAACTAATTATGCATTCAGTCGTTCGTCTTGCTTTTATGCCCCCAACCAAGCCTTTATTTGGTCTTCCTTGCAATAATTAGCCAATACCATAATTAGAAAATAATAAAATATTTATTAATTAACAGGTAACAAAAAGACAATTCTATACATCCGTTCCCGATATGCAGGTCATAGGACTGCGATTGTCTATCATGTCAAACGAGTCACAAGAATTTCAGACTAACGTTCAGTGTTCATTGATCTCTACTTAACTCCCCCAAGTCCATCTGTTATGACAGCACTCTTGCTTGACAAGGCGTCACCAGGCCCGATTGACGGCTGTTACATATTTCGGCTCTTCTACCAGCTGTAAGGACCCCCTCCGTGCGCGTCCAGTAAGTCTAAGCACGTTGAACGCTCGCACAAGGTCTCCACCAAATCTCTACGAAGCTCCAGTACGCTTCAGACTCGAGACAAAGGCCAGAAAAGCCAAAGCTAAAAAAAAAAAAAAAACCGCTCTGAAAATATAATTCGTTCCATGAGTGACTCTCTTATTGACTCGCCGACCTATACATGTGGCATAGACAATATAGCGCAGCCTATTTACAAACTGACCTTTAATCGTATCTTACAGGAAAAGATAAAATAAGATACAATCCAAAATCACGTTCATGCGTGTTACAATTACAACGCAACGCTTCCCATGCAAGGGATTAAACCATTACATACAAAGTAATTATATTTTACAATGAAAGGTAAAATATATTAAATGAGTGACACGACTCAAAAAAATCACGCATATGCGTGTTACAAATACAAAGCATTTACACGCAAGTGCGTTAGATTATTATGTACAAAAATACTTCAACGCACACGGGCGTTCCTCAAATACAATTCAGTTAATTGTTGGCTTTCAAAAGATGAATTTAACGTTCCCTCATCTTTATTCAATAAAGGTAAATTACCGTTCAACAATCCAACACTTATATAGAGGCGCAAATACACCAAAATATAGCCACTCTATTATCTTGCCACATGTCAGGAGAAAATAGCGATGATGTAGCTTAAAACACGATAGATAATGCAATCATCATTCTTAATAAAATACAGAATAAATATTGTTAAGAATTCGATGTGTTATTACCTTGTCTTAGTACAAAGTTACTTGTCTTGACACAACGGGTTTTCTCTCGACCCACGGAATATATGCGATGCCCCTTTGTGAAGTGTGTCGGGCGCTGTTTCCTCGTGAATGGCTCTCAGACTCCCGGTACCGTGTATTTAAAGACATATACGAATTCATGGAGGGAAATCTATCGGTCAGCGTCGGGCTTGGACATGATCCACCATCTGCTATTACTCGAACATATTAAGCAATACGTCCGGCTCAGGGTTGTGAGTGCGACGCGAGTGACAGGGGTGGTTGCATCACCGTTCGTGAGTCGGGTACTCGAAATGTCGGTTATGTGTGCGACAAGTTTCAAGAGCTATGCGGACTAATTACTTAGGGTTTAAGAGTTGAAGTATAATTTTGGCTTTAACCCCATCACAGTCCTTGAGTAGAATGTAATTGTGACGCAGAAAATGCAAACTGTAAAATATTAAATTTGAAATTATTTAATTTTTTCTTTTCTTAATATTTAGAAAGAGTTTTCCCATGATAAGAGAATTCTTTCATGAGAAAACAAGTCTTTGAAGTAACTGTCTTAGGCAGCCAGGACAAAAGAACACACATGTTTACGTCGGTTAGAAGCGAACTGACTTAACCAGGGTGTGGGAGGGTGGACGCTCAACAGGGGTAGACAATCTACCAGAAACACTCTCGCATCTCTAGGCAGACCGTGACGACAATACTTCTAAAGATGGGGAACGCTTTGGTCTCACAATAGAGTCGGAGATTCAAAGACAGACGAACCACTTACAGTCAGGTACACACAGACGCGTGAGAAGGGAAGACACTTACGATTACGTAACAGAGACGTATGACGTCAGGGAAGAGCGACCAGCGATCTCAGATCGAGCAGCTTCTAAAGAACTAAACCGCAGGTACTAACAAGTTAGCCTTTCAGCAGACGCACTGAAGCGAAACTATAGAACAATAGTCAGCAGAGAGTGAAGAGTCTATCCTTAGGGCAGATTAGTACGAGAAATTTTGCGAATAGTTTAAATAGGCCGTCTCGAGGCGGACAGCTCATTCTGTTACACCAAGGGATCTCGTGTTCTGCGTCCTTCCACGATTAGAAGCAAGCCAGATTGTCTGAGATGGTAAAAACTTAAGTTTTGTACATAGATAAAATTTATCTTTTCTTATTTGCACTTATAGATTTTATTTAATTAATATTGTAAACTGTAACTGCATTTTTTTCTAGCAAGAAGGAAGTAACTTATGTGAAAAGAATTTAAATGAGAACTAATGTTAAACTTGCAGGTTTATGATATTTAAATTCACGAGACTGATGCATGGCAAACAATCACTTGTATATTTACAGCTGAAGGACGCTACGGTAAACGCCTACGAAAACGCCTACGGTAAACGCTACCGTGAAGTCTACTGACGCCTACTGACGCCTACAGTAACGCCTAAGAAAAGCCTACTGTATCGCACACACAAGTGGAAGAGATTATCTGAATGAAGGTTTTTTCCGAGGAATTCAACTCTGACCACAACCGCTGTTAAAGGGGGCGATCAGGACGAAAGTTACGAAGTCTTGTCTGTCGAGGGGTCAAGCGCACATTGTCAAGCCCGGACGACCTGGATCGTTGATGTTTAATCTACGTTGGTTGCCATTTACTGGACTGGAATTTTGTGATAAATTCGGGACATGTGTGAATTCTAACATTCGTGACACTAAAGGCCTGAGGTAATTCTGAACTGTTCCAGCAAGCTGTAATTTATGGATATACATACTGGCCGGGAACACGCAAATTATCAGGTGATCTAAATCCTTGTTTTGTCTCGTGAAAACCTGTAATGTTCTGTGATTTTGTTAATTCTTGTATTGTTCTTCCTGTCTTCTAATTCTTATGAATGTTGCTATAATCTTCTTTTTTTTCTTTAATGTGTTTCTGAAGTGTGAAAGAGAAATTCTAATTTAAACCTCTAATTTCAAATCGTGTAAACTTAACTTGTCATATATTTTTTTCCTTTAAATTAAGAATTACTAAAAATATATTTGTTATAAGAGACAGATAGCAGGGAATACTCTTTTCTAAGTAACATGTTATTTTTCTTGTGAGATCTGCGAATCTCGGATTCTGCCTATGTGAAACCTATTTGAAATTTCTTAAACTTAATTTGTTATTATTCTTTTATATTTTAATAAATTTTGTTAAATTTAATAACTTGCTCACTCAATTACGTAACTGAGGAAAATGTGTATAGGTGGCATGGGGGCTCGTTAAAATTGACGTAATTTACGTTTTGACAAAGACAGTCACGACACATTTCTTAGAGCAAGTCTGTCACCTAACAGGGGAGAAATTGTGAGGGCCTGGTAACGATTTTGAGACTGAAGAATAGGTTCATTCAGTTAGGAGTCGGTTATCTGGACGGGTAACACTTGGGGTGGGAGACGTAATTAATGACGTACCCCAGGGCTTGACCTAGTCACTCCCAGACTGCAGAAGACAAAGACCCTGTCGTGGACCTAGTGTATGATTGTAGACGGATTGGAAGTGGAGAGGTAATTAATTCATATTTTAATATCATCTTCATTTAATAATCATTGACACTAGCACATCCATTCACATAACTGGAGTCGTCTGGTAATGTCCTTGGAGTCCATTTCACAGTAATAGTGTGTAATTACTTGCTCACAATGTTTAGTGACGTGTGTTTGTGTGAATTGCATCGTATGCATCTTTTTTCGTGATTTGTTTATTTGGGCAATCTGCATGGTAATGTGGGTTTTGACAGTATGGACATACTGTCTCTTCCATTCATGCTGGTTGTTGATGTCCGAGTTGGTGACAATTAGTGCATAACTCTAAAGGTGTTGTGTAGAATTCATAGCCTTCTTTGTAACAAAGATTACGGGGTGGTTTGGGGTTTGTTGTATGAATTGCAAAAAGTGTGGAGTTTGTTAATCTACTGACCTTTGTAATGGTGACTGATTTGTTAATGTTTGTTAGTGTATGTTCTAGTTCTTTGAGTGTTGTTTCTTCTTTTAATGGTTGGTCTTGTGTTCCTGTCGGTTTGACTTGGGGTATTAGTGCTATTGTGGTTGAATGGTTTTTCGGTTGGTATAGTATGGGATATACTACTGTGTTGCTTATGTTTTTAATATTAGACAGTATTAGAGCTGATAATTTGTTGTTTGTTTCTACTATAACTTTTCCGTTTGTATGTATGATGAGTGTGTGATCTCTACTCTCATGTATTCCTAGCTGTTTTCCTATTTCTTTTTTGTGTTGTTCTTTGAATCTTTTTGGAAGAGATGGTGCAGCTGGCGTGTATGTGATGGTGTATAAATCTGGGTATTCATATTTCTTAGTTTTTTGTGTGTAGATGCTGTTTTTTCTAGTGTGGTATGGGAGTGGAGGTGTGGAGGAGGAAATGGTGAATTAGGTAAAATCTTTTTTTTGGTAATTTTCTGTCTTTGGTTATTCTGGATTTGTGGTCTGATGATCTCCTTCCTTTCTTGTGGGTTCATCTTCACATACTGTCTTGTTATGTATGGTGAACTTTTCTTCATATTGATCACACTCAGTAGCTGTTATGATTCAGTGTCTGAGAGCTCTGGATTTAAAATAAAATTATGAACAGTTTCAGCACCTGTCAAACGTGGGTGTGGTAAGAATTCAGCATCAGGTATAGTGGTAGCATCATCCTCTATTACTAAAGTAGCAACCATTTTATGCTTTCATTCTTTGTATGCTTTCATCAAGTAGCATGAAAGATTTTCGTTTTCAGTCTGATCTGAATATGGAAATTGCATCCACTCAATTTCTTAACAATTTCATAGGGTCCTTGCCATGATATGTCTAATTTGTTGCATAGGTAACAACAACACTCGCATACCAGTTTTAGACACTTTTGTTTTATGGTTGTACATATGTGTTTGTCTAGATTTACTTTTAATCCATTCTTAGCTGCAATCAGACATGAAGTATCAATATTGTTCACAATTTCAATCACCTTAACAATTGAGTTAATTGGAATCGAAATTGCATCAACAGAGAATGCAAGCAGGTCCATTAACATTATACTTAGACAACACAGTGTCACTAGCATCTATTTGCTATAACATTGTGTACGATCATCATATCATTCCTGACAGCTATTGGTTCACATACAATCAGATCAACACTGTCAGACAAGGGTGGAAGGTTCTGTGACATGTGTAGTGTGTTAATTTCTATTCTTCGTTATTACTGTATCATTAATTTGTTTATCATTAATAACCACAATCACTTATCAGTGATTAAATTTAGGGTTCAATTCCTAATATGAATTTCCCACTCACATAACACTATAAACTTATGCACCAGTACATAACTTCTATTCACAGGTGGAACTTCTTACTTAAGAAATAATCTAAAATCACAACATTGATAAACAATAGCTCACGAAACCCCATCCACCCACTACTCCAGACTTCCATCAATGCATGTATAAGCAATACCAAAAGATAAAAAGATTTATTGAAAAATGATATCTACATCACAAAATATAAAATATGTTTAGAAACAGTTCACATAATATTTAAATGTTCGACATCTGATATTCTATACTAAATAATCAATATTCTACAATGTCTGCCTGAGAAACAATCTCTAACCAGATTTACGATTTTTCAGTAGATTGAAGAAAAGGATAAATTAGAGTTAATACAGTAGATTTGGTATCCGGACAATCATAGTTGCAGTGTCATAGTGAAGATATGAAGATATTTCAACATGATGCCAATGTCCACCTTTCTCTTGTTAAGGTAGTCAGTTGAGCACAATGGGATTGTCTGAACTCAGAATGGCAATGGCGGTTGTTCTTCAGTCTACAACCCCCCCCCCCCGACCCGAGATTCCATGGTAGATCATGGTCTGTAGATTACCAAAGCCTCCCCAAGATGCAATGCATGTCACTGAAGCAAGACTGATTGAACGAAGACTGAAGACTGAATCTTGTTGAAGACTTCACAATGAAGTTTAAACCCTGAAGGTTGAACCAGCCTGATGACTAAAGATTTGAGTTGAACTCTGAATTTGAAGTTGGAGTTTGAACTATGAATTTGAACATTGAATTTTGAATTTGAAGGTATGCCCACTGCAATAACATGGGAGCGGCGTGCTTAGATATAATTCATAATTCTAATATTCTCTTTCACTCTCTCACCAATCATTCAAATTACATTTTATCTGCAAGAGAATTGTTTAGCCTCTTACATACTCTTTTCATCAATACATAATTTTCTAACATGAACTATACATATAAATGAATCAAATAGAAAATTCTAACATATATCAATCGAAAAGCATGAACAATAACTTAACACAAAAATCAGTTATACATTATTGACCAGACTCCTTACCACTGCTAATGATCACATTCAGAACTGGACCTTGAGAAATTGTCACAAGCATTTGTAATGAGGCTTGATGGAATATTTATCAACTCACACCTTTGTTACATGTCCAGTTTTTATTTAAAGAAAAATGCTTTGGAATTTTACAGAACTTTAATTTAATTAGGTAAATTAATTTCTCCTCTTGCCTTAAACAGACTGGTTGCTCAAATTATCTTTCATCTCGTATGAAAATGCGCCTTTGTGGTACAGACAAACAGATTCACGAACAGACAACTTGTGTACAATAGCCGGCTTGGAAACCGTTAACACTCTCTTAAATCTTTATGCATTCAAAATATTACATTTAGCTCAGTCGATCCCCCATCCAAACCATGATTAGGTCTATGTGCATAAAAATCACTACGAAAGAGGTATTAACAATGAAAGAATTCAATAGTTAATATTTAACAATAACAATCAATTACGAAGACACAGCTTCAGATCTAAACTAAGGTAAGTTCAATCCGCATGAAAGTTAATGCTTGAGAAAGTTATTTTTGCCAGCACATTCGATGGATTCAGAGTTCAGGTTAGTTACTTATCTTGTCTTAGTAGTCTTGATGAACACGTGGTCTAAGGTCAGTTCGATCCTTCCACGTATCAAGCGATGCTTGCACTGTACAATCCGTAGCTTCCAATAACTTGTCGTCTCTCGACTTGTTACACTAGGGTTTCGTCATGGCAGAACACCATCAACAAAGATGGTACAGAATTATAACGTCGTCCGTCCAAGGTTGAATAAAGGAACACGCACCCAATGTGATGCGAAGGTGGCAATAATACGTAGAATGCATTATAAGGCAGAGAAGAACCCATTCTGAAATAAGAGTGTGGTTTCTATTAGCGATTTGCGTTTACATTCGCAAATCATCCAAGCATGTGACTGATACAATGCGCTTAGTTTTAAATCTTCGACTATCGTGTCTTTTACAATATATTTATATTCATAAATGATACAATATAATTCACATGTGTGTTATTTTTAACATTACATGAAAGTATGAATTTCCAAACATTTACTTCATCAAAAATGGAATTCATACAAGGAGAACAAAATATAATTCAAATTAAATATGAGCGCTTTATGAATTAACAATGAAATTACATGCAAGAGAATCATTTGAATTACATAGAAATTTGCAACGTGCACAGACATTCTGTGGCACAAGAGAATAAAGGATTATACAAATTAAAGTCAAAAGGTTACAATTAATTTATATACAATGAAATCTTTAGGCTTTAGTCATTCTATCGAATCACGTATGCTCGGAGGAAAATTGTAATAATTCGCACACATACATACATAAATTCATATACAAAAATACAAATAGTAAAATGCAATATCATTGTAAGAAGTAGACGTGTTATCTTCTTAAAGTAGAATTACTGCACAAGACACGGGTTCCTATGTTCCTTTCCAACTCAGCAAGATATTCGGCGACTAAGGTGCTCGAGAGCTGGTGTGTGTCGGCCGGTTTGCGTTATGAGTAAAGAATATTACCGCGTCAAGAGTATTTATTGTAGTGCATGAATGCATCACGTGACTAGATCATGAGGTATGTTTGTTGATCCGAACGTTCTCGACTGTTGTCTAAAGTTACATAACAAGGGAGGAACTCACTGTTGTTTTTTTCCTCATGCTGGTGCATGACGGGAGGGTTCTAACAAAGGAATTCAATTCGAATATGATATTCGAGTTTTGGATATGGGTCAGAAGTTTGTGACACAAAATTCGGTCAGAAGTCTGTCACAACCTTAATGAACCAGAATAGTCCATCTACACCTTTTTTTTTTTACACCCTGTTCACATCTATGCGACACCTTAAATATTTCCAATCAGGAACTGCCTTACTACAAAGCAAGCCACTAGGACAATTCCCCCCTCTACACCCTCTAAGCTGTCTGACATCACTAACCTGGATAGTGCTTAAACGGATTGGCTGGAAAGGCTCTTCCTTGTTTGGTCTCAGTCAACAGTGCTGGCATCCCTGGGCCTGACTCAGATCTAACCCCCTTTCCATCAGTAGAGGGTGCAAAAAATAAATACCTATTGATGTTTAGGGTTTAATTAGGCAGAGACAGTTTACTGAGCATCACGCCTTCCTTCAATCAAACCACTCCTGTGCTCTGTCCCCTGGTGTGCAGAAGCAAATATTTGCCTGACACTTTGTCACATGTCCAGTCTAGGTTTAATGACTATGTCCTATTTTAGATTTCAGTTATCAATATTGGTTTATTGAATAATTTCTAACAACAGTGACAGCCAGATGGCCTGACTTATCCCCCACAACATGTTGAGATATTCAGGCAAGTATTCATGACACCTCACTAGATAAAACAGTTGACTTGCCTTAGCTAACCATGTTATCTACCATTTATTTATATATTTATAACTCTTTATCCCTTTATTATGGCTCTCCCCCATATAGCTATCAAGTCATGCTACAAACACTTATGTAACAGCAGGTAAGATAACAATAAATTTAATAACAATTCAATTAATAAAAATAAGAATGAACAATTATGAATTGCAATTAACAGAGTATCTATCATGCTGCCCGGGTAGTTCATACAATCCTCTTTATCATATCTAAACCTTATTGGAATACATAAACTTATCTTTAGTGTTTATGAAGTAGATGAACATGTTGTCATTGTTTGTTCACTGCAGCTCTGATATCAATCAGTGAATATCTTCTAGTTGGCCCTTTTGTTGGTTTACAGCACCTGGTGTATACTGTGGACAATTCCTCAAGTATTGAAGAAATCAAGTCAGAGTTTCTCTCTGGTTTCTAGTCTTTGGGACTGCTGGTTATTAGGCTCCTGCTCCATTCTAAGACCAAGACCTCAGACCGACACTATGTGAAGTTATACACGGTCAAAAATGGACACAATCTCTTCTACCCCTGGACAATTGGGCACTGTATATGAATGTTAGCAATTCTGATGAATTCGATTCATTCAAGCATATATATGAATGAATTGAGGTCATCCAGTGGATCAATGCTATGGCATGGTATGGAATGCAGGTGAACAAATATGGGAGTCTTGTATCCGGCTAACCTTCCATTCACCCCTGACCTGTACCACATACTTCTTTGACATAAACAAATGTGTTGCATCAGCTAAGCCTAATTGCTTATTGGAAATCTCTCATAGATTATACAGACAGTAGAAACAGCTAATAAGATGAAAATTAATGTTTTATAACTTGGCATAATTTGCCCAACAGTCTCTGACACAGTGCCAGCCTGGACATAGCATTACCTTCGACCACCAAGTCCTTTTGCATAAATACTACATCAATTATGTATACGCCACCAAATCTGTTAGGTGCATGACATTCAGTCTCTGTCTCTTCCATATGCTGGGTTTAAACAAACCAATTTTTCTGGAACCACCAGATTCGATACAGTGCTGTCACCTACCAATTGTGCTGTTCTGAGCAAGGCCTCCCCCCCCCCTCAGGTTCATCAACAGTCTGACAGTCAGAAACCATCTGCTCTACCATTCACTCAGTCCTGAGTGAATTCCTGGTTACGTGCCCCACCAATGACAGTCTTTCAAACTAGCAAAGCTGGTTTCACACTCCTCGCTCTGAATCACTAACTTGGGTTTGCCTTTCCTTATCAAATCAATGAGTGGTTTCGTGATGGCACTGAACTATGGAATGAATGTTCTATAGTAACCGGACTAACCCCCCCCAAAAAAAAAAAGATTTAAACAATTGTCTTGGAGATGCCTCTGGCCACAGGAGAAATTGTCCCACAATGTTTCCCAAATATTATTATGAGGATACCAAATGGAATTATCCACCTTTCATATTGTCCATCAGGAGTATTGAATGCTAATTTTGGCCAGTCTGCCTCACATACTGGAATTTGCCAACATAACTTTCATCAAATCTAATTAACAAGGTTTTGCTCCACTGAGCTGAGAAAAAAGTTTCTCTGGTTCAGGCTTGTGTTCATCTGAAAAAACAATCAATATATCAGTTGCCTGTAGTCCATACAAAATCATGTGTGCCATTCTTCTTTATATTTAGAACAATAAAGAGCTATACATGGACTCTGCCTTCTCAATCATACCTAAGATTTACATAGAGTCGATTTCTTGTTTTATAGTATCCTGCTTATTTAAAACATACGATTTCGAGTGGATTGGATTATGATCGGGAAGTTCGATCCTAAATTCATAGTCTAGTAGTTTCCGGATTTATCAGTAAAATTGTTACGAGTTTCTTTTATCATGCTCCACAACTGTTGAACTTCAGAGCCTCAGGGTTCTTGATTTAAAATAGCAACATCAACTGTTTCAATATCTGTCAAACTTTGGGTGTGGTACGGATTCAGCATCGGGTACAGAGGCAACATAATTCTCTCTTACTATAGTAGTGACCATGCTATCCTTTCATTCTTTATACACTTTCAATCTAGCAAAACTGGCTTCACACTCCTCCCTCCAAATCACTGAGGTACTATTGATGTCGGTTGCGGTAGATGGTGATGCGAACACTGTCAGAAAGGACGTTTTTCCCCTCAATCTGGATGACAACAGCTTAGCAGATGACTTTGACAAGCTGAGATAGCGAGCTAGATCATTTAGCTCCTTTTGCGAAAAAAGATTTGGAACATCCTTATCAAGAACCACTAATTCTTCTTCTTCATATTCTTCAACACTAGAGAATTCCTCTTCACTAATGTCGGTAAGTTCTTGAAGGACATGTACTGGAATTTCATTACAATGAGCTACTGGACGACGTGCTGATTCAAGATCAGGTTACTTAAAGCTGCTCCGTTTTATTTTCTGTTAATCCTAGTCACATCAATAGCGCAGGAGTAGCTGTCAGTGACATGGTTTGTTGGATCCCTCCAAACCATAGGAATTCCAAACTTCTTACCCTTGGTCCAACAACGCAGATTCTTGGTACATGTTTTGCATATCATGTGTGGCGACCAAACTTTATCTTGGTCACCATATTGTATACCAAAATAAGCATGGTAAGCACGCTTTAAAAAACCTATTACTGGATTCCTGTTAGGAACAACGGTGTATTTGCCGCAGATATAGCAAAATACATTGGGTTTATTTTTGCAATGTCTTCTGGCCGATTCCATTTCATTACCTAAAGAAGAAAAAAATATCAATTATTCAAAATTTAGTTTATGTAAAACAAATTATAATTTGTTTATTTAAAGAAATACAAGAATTTTACATCATATAAAAAGAAAATGCCGTTTACTTGTAAAAAAATAAACAAAAAAGTAATCTGGCAATAGATCAAAAAGTTGACCTGATTGAACAAAACCGATGTCAATTTTGGATCCAGTAAAATAAAACTGTCATAAATCCGTCAAAAAATCTTAGCAAATTTGATATTGCCCAGTGTAATTTATTTTTATATGTAATACTGTCATAATCTTTTGGTTTTGTGAATATTTATTTGTTTCTTGTTATGGTCAAAGTTTTCCATTAAACATTGAAATTTACTCCTAATAGAGACGATGTTAAAGGATGGTTAACATATAAAAATTAAAGGAGGGGGTTGAGACATAGTAAATCTGACTATTTACATTTTAAATTTAAATTGATATATATATATATATATATATATATATAGTTTAATTGTAGGATGAACCGACCTTGGGCAGTCTTTATGATGGTATATTTGAAAGTGTCTGAGATGACGTAAATTCTATAGACAAGTATATTCTAGAATTGCTGATGTAATGCAAACCAGTGAGTAGTTTGTATTATCCGAAGTTCATGATTTACAAGGACAAGACCTGTCAATGTGCATAGATTGATGTAGAAAATTCTATTGTCTAATCACTTTGAACTTGAAGTGACAAGAAAGAAATTTGGTTTTGAAAGGCCACCATTACCTTGATGGTTATTTTAACTATCTTTTTCAGAGAGAATTGAATTAGAAATATTTCATGCATTTCTCTATTGATAGGTTAATCTTGTGTTTATGTAGATATGTGTTATGTGAGTTAATTTTTATTTCTGTAAGTGTTTGAACCCGGCTGCTTGCATGTAATTTGTTAGACACTTGACATTGTTTTGATATACTGTACTTATTAAGCTGGACATGCCTATTGGGTTAAAGAATACTGTTGCAGAAAACTGTAAGTTAGGACTGGAATGTAAACATAATGGAGGTTTGTAGTTTTAAATTGATAAAATGGAAATTTATGTTTTCTCCTTAAGTGTATTTTGTAGTGAGCAAGTAGCCTTTCCAGATGCCTATTTTTCTAATTGTTTACTGAAGCTACTTGTTCACTGAATACATATCATTATTACTAGAAAAATGTGGAATCCATCTGTCATGGTGTGTGTGTCGCCGCTATACCCGGGGTGACTTTGTAATAATGAATTATATCAAATATGTGTAATTAGTTATGATACAAGACATCTACAAGTGTCGATGCAGAGTGGGTCACTGGTTAGATATGTATATCTGCAACTGTTACACTGATATACTGGTACGTCACCAATTTGACGTAATCATTAGATTGTACAAAATCAAATTATAGAAAATACTTCACTAACAAATAAGCATTTAAAATAATAACAAGAAATTTAATAAATGAAAAATTAATAAGTTTTAGAAAAGCAAGTTCATCCTAAGCCTGTTCGCTACTGTTGGTACCCCGCTACTGGACGTCACGACATACACAACAATTTTGAGGTAGTCGCTCCGTTGGCTCGTGTACAGACCCCAGATGTTCAAACCTCACATTTAAATTATGAACAGGACGGACTAACAAACACACTGACAAGCGGACAGACGGACCAATGGACAGAGAGACAGGCACGATGATAGACGCGATGGCTACAATAAATGAATTGTACACTAAATATAGAGAACAAGAATGGATGAAATGCCTATGAACATTAATAATTATTTATAAAAAGAAACAAATAAAGAAAATGATAAAATAAATCAGTTACAAGTTAAGCTGAGCACACTGATCAAAATCTAATTCACTATCAGAGAGGATTAGCTTCTCATAACTAACTCTGAACCAGTCTCTAAGTTCACTTTTCAAGTCCTAATAAATTTTATATATACTGCACAGTTAATAGATAGATCGTTTGCACACTTCTGTCCAAAAGTACTTTCGATACTTAACTGGGAGTTGAAGCGTGCTGGAAGAGTCTAGTAGACCTCTCTTACAAATGGTAGATTTTGGTTGATACACACAGCAACCAAGTCTCAGGTTGATTCACACAGCAACCAAGTATCAGGTTGATTCACATAGCAACCAAGTTTGATGCTCATAGTGGGAACAGTGGCTCTGTCAGGCAGGCCTCCAGTGTATTGCAAAAATTAACAAGAATACGAAGAATACGAAAAACAAAATCCTTCTGTTTTGGGCTAAAAACCAAGGATTCAAGAAATACTGTAACAGTGTAATTATACACTTTTTTATATCAAGCCTTCTGACTGATCCACAAATAATAATTTTACAGATATTAAAACCTGGGCCTCCCATCACACACTATCAACATTCAAACCATTCAAGGTGTCCTTGTTGTGGGAAAAGCAAAGGGGCGTGAGAGGGTCCCTTTACTTATAGTCTTCTTGTTTTTTAACTCAGGGATGACATATGCCCACACTTTCATTCCAAGGAAGGGTTAGAAGTTTCAACTTCCTTTCGTCCATTCACTTGTGCACACTATGACTATCTTCCTCCATCTTTCTTTAAACAGCCTTCTACCATCTCTTCCATAATGTAATGTTGGGTGCTTCCGCGCTCGCGTTCTTCCTACGTTTGTTTACTTTTTTACTTGGCTGGTCAGACTTCCCACTTGACCAGGTTTTGCAACATGGCTTGCTTCTTGGACCTAACCAAACATCCTGCCTCGTTGCAGGTGCAATGCACATGTTCTTCCTACAAGCCCTAAATTTATATCTTATTTTCCACACATGCTTATAATTTAATTTTTTATTCTTTCCTCTATTTATTTTTCAATTATCAGGGTGAGATTTAGAGGAAACCCTGACATTGATATTTCTCTAATGTAAAATTCCTAGAATTGTTCTATGGAATTGGCATGATATATTTTTTCTTAATTAACTGAATTTAATGTGCTAAGTCTTATGGGATTTGTGATATCTGAAAACCCCTTGTGTGTGCTTTTTTGAGAACGATAATTGTAAATTTATTAAATTGTTATTATTTACTTTTCTTTAATAAATTGTTGAATTTATAACTATCCACTCTCGTTATTGTGATAGTGAGATACTTGGCGTAGGTTATGGGTGGGGGCTACCAAATGACGTAAAGACATCAGAAAGATGGTGAAGTGCAAGTTTTAGGATAGTTCCCGTCATCGTTAGAAATATATGTGTAAGGGGCTGGATTAAAGACAAAGATTGACAAGATAATTCAATTAAGGTATGTTATTCTAGATAGGTAACACTTGGACATACACTTAATCAGTTAATAGACTATCCCAGGGATTGACCTAGTCGCTCTCATGACCGCAAAGACAAAAGACCCCTGTCAGGTGACTGTGTATGTTGATTGCATGGAAGAATTATTGTTTGTGGTATTAATTAAGAATATAATACCATAAATTAATAATTAAGCAATTAACAGACAGTACCTTGCCACAGATAGATAGATGATAGATAGATAGATAGACAGATAGATAGACAGATAGATAGATAGATAGATAGATAGATAGATGGATAGATAGATAGAGAGATGGAGAGATGGATGGATGGATGGGTGGATATATATATATATATATATATATATATATATATATATATATATATATATATATAGAGAGAGAGAGAGAGAGAGAGAGAGAGAGAGAGAGAGAGAGAGAGAGAGAAATAGAAGAATGGATGGGTGGATGGATGGACGTATAGGTAGAAAAAAGTGTTCTTGACCTACAGTTATATTACCTCTGTTTGAGAATGGCATTTAATATATTTCTCCTTCTGTTTTTCAGTTACCTTCAAAATAACATTATTACGACTATATCAAGGAGCATGTTTTTGAACGTAACAAGTGTCAAATATTTGTGAGTGAAATAATTTTAATTTTGTTAATTTCTTTGGAAGCAGTATTTAACATTCAACTGAACATATTTCAGTATGTACATATTATTGATTGAACTAACTGATAATCAATTAAGGCAAACGATATTTTAAATAATACTGTTTGATGATAAACGGACGGAGAATTTGAGAAGGAAGCAAAGCTAAGTTTGAAAATTGTGTTTCATACATGAGTGTCAATGTATATCCGTCCTAATTTCTCTGTCTCTTACTCTGTTTTTTCTCTTATATCATGCTTAATGATCGTACTACAGTGCAAATTCGAAGACGTAATTTCTCTACAAAATAAAAAACATGTACATTTAGTATTGTATTATCAAACCAAAATAAGACCTTGTAAAGTTATAAATGTGAATATTTTTACAGGATTATTTCTTCCAATCACATCTCTGACATTGAAGATTTTGCCTTTGCTGGAATGCAGAATTTGTCTGAACTGTAAGTGTTGTACTTGTCTGAAGTGTAAGTGTTGTACTTGTCTGAAGTGTAAGTGTTGTACTTGTCTGAAGTGTAAGTGTTGTACTTGTCTGAAGTGTAAGTGTTGTACTTGTCTGAACTGTAAGTGTTGTATTTGTCTGAAGTGTAAGTGTTGTACTTGTCTGAAGTGTAAGTGTTGTACTTGTCTGAACTGTAAGTGTTGTACTTGTCTGAACTGTAAGTGTTGTACTTGTCTGAACTGTAAGTGTTGTACTTGTCTGAACTGTAAGTGTTGTACTTGTCTGAACTGTAAGTGTTGTACTTGTCTGAAATGTAAGTGTTGTACTTGCCTGAATAACATTATCACGCCTTGTAGTATAAGACACGTAAGACTTTAACCCTAAGTAAACGACAGAAAAACAACGTTAATACATAGCGTTCTAATAAAAAAAAAATGAATTACTGAATACTTACGTGATTTTGATACACTGAAGCGTTTTTGCACTCCATTACATATGATACAATTTTAATATTTTATCAGGTATTTCCTATAGTTAAACTAAATAAATATACTCAATGAATTATCCGTTCCCCTGTTGAAGTGTTTGAATTTCTATTGAATTCGGGTGAAACGGAGTTTGTAAAATTGGTGAAGGCACTGAGAATATAGGCGAAATTAAAACCGAATATAATCTTGAAGAAAACATTTAAAATTAATTGGGGATTTTTCAAAACATCAATGTGTACAACAATGTGTATAAGAAGAAAAAACATTTTTTTCATCAAAGACAAACCAGAGTAATATTAACAATCATTAAGATACAGGGATCTATACCCAATATTTATTAGAAGCATTATAATTTTATTTAAAGTTTATAAGCATGAAGTAAACACTTTTATTCATTGTCTGAATTAAACTTGAGCGTCACTTTTTAATTCATAAGAGATCTAAACTTTCTCACATCCAGTACTCTCTAAACTGTCGGCATTTAACATTTCTGACACGTCTTGTTAAAGGTAAGCGAGATAGAGAAAGAAGAAATATTGGTAGGTAGTTTGTATGTAAACGATCAACTGGCAGACGTATTGTAAATAATGTAAACACAAAACATCCAAATGATCATGAGTTATGATTCATGACTGGCACATCTTCCTCTTTAATCATTAAACTATATGGTAAGAAAACACAGGACAGTTTGTAAGCAATACGTCTACACACAGCTTTGCAGTATTGTATACTATATGCACACTAACTTGAGGTCCTGACTGAATAAACGATTAAATCCTTGCAAAACAACCCCTTCCTGCAAATCCTTAATACTTTGTTTAGTATCCATATTTTATTTATTTCGAAAACCTGTTCAAAATTAAATCACTTTGGAAATATATTTATAGTGCTACACGCACAACGAAACCCACTCAGCTATAAAGTCGCTTTATGATGAAGCTATGCAATATTAGATCTACAAATCTACCTCGTCACAAGATCTCTATATTTAGAAAATTGTCTAAGTATAATCCTCTGTTGAAGTCTATTCCTACCTACCTATCTCTCACAGTTACCTAGTAGCAGTACAAGACTTCCTTTCACAATGATTTACTTAGTCAATCAGACAACTAATAAATCGTCTATATAATAGCACTGTTACAATGTGTCTTTTATACAATCCAACTGTTAGACATGTAACAGCACTCAAGCAACATATTACAACTTAGCTGTAATCTCACAACATAATAACACTACAATACATAAATCTAGCAAACCTGCAAAGAATAATTGTACAAACGTACGAAAAATGAATTCAAAACATCAAAAAAGAAACGTCTTTCCATCTCTCTAATCAATATAATTTCTGACCATTGTTCTTATAAAGTATACACTTTGTTTGTCTAGGTCAATAATGTAAAAAATACGAAAAGAGATCGTTATAAAAAAAAAATTTCCGTGATTCATCCTGTGACAAACTCCCATTTGTCGAATGCCTGATTATATTTAATGACACTGTCACAGTATCAGACTCAAAATTATTAATCTACAAATTTATTATATTAAGCTCTAATGCTGAAAATGGACCACGTGGCCTGGTCTGTCCTTCAATCTCTCTGTCAGACCCATTCTTTGGGACCTTTATTCATCTAACATAGCAACAGGCAAATTAGCTGAATTAACTCTCACCCTTGATGATGCCACATCGAGGACAGCAACAAGTCAAGACGATAAGACGAAAGATGGCCAACACTCTCAAGAATGTGCATAACCTTCCTTTCATCTATGCAGATTCAACACTTTTATATGGGCGGGAGTATGCGTTTATGTGTATTTAATATGTTATTATCCAATGGTTATGATTTACGAGAATGAGACCAGCCATGGGCTGATATTACAAATTTAATTGTTGTAGAAAATTCTACTGTCTAATCACTTTGAATCTGAAGTAGGAGAGAAGAAGTCCGATTTTGAAAGGCAGCCATTAGCTTGGTGGTGAGTTAGCTGACTGATTGAGAAATAATGGATTTAGAAATGTTTTATATTTTTGCGCTATTGACATTTTATACTCGTGTTTTATGTAGAGATGTACTATGTGAGGTGACTTTTATTTCTACAAGTATTTGGACACGGCTGTTTACATGCGGTTTGCTAAACTTAACATTGTTTTTATATGGTACCATGTGTGTGTATTGGGCGAATGAATACCATTGTAGGAAACTGTAAGTTGATACTAGAATGTAAGAAAGAATAGAGTTATAAAGCGTTAAACTGGAAAATTTAGTGTTGGTCCTCTGATTAAGTTTATGAGAGACAAAGCATTCCTTTCACACAGGCAGCTACAAACAATCAGCCAAAATAGCTCAGCACACAACACAAAAACCCTGAAACATAAACAATTGCAAAGCCTAAGTGTCCAGTCAATTGCTCTATTAATAAATACTAAGCTTGGCATAAGCCTCTGAAAGAAAGAAATATTAACATGTTCAAAATAAAACATAGCATATAACATCCTAATAAAACCTAACCATTCATACAATACAAAGACGTTTTACATTACGCAGCCAAGGGTTTATGCTCTCATATACATCCCGTGGTCAGGAGGACTCTTCTCTAGTTGCCACCCAAAGACCAATTTCGGGAAGGAGTGAAGATAAAATTCGCTATGGGTTTTTTGTCACCTTTGGAATCCCACCTGCGCCTATTAGACACGCTTTCGATCTGACCACTTACTTAGCGTTAATACGGATTATGCCTTTCTAACGACTTCTAAATGCACACTCTGAGCTAGCTAAGAACGCTTTCCATTGTATAGCAAAACACACACACACACGTGCCGAAAAAATAATCTCTAACTAGCTTATTGGCCATTGTTCATGCAGCTTAAACAACAAACACTCGATCACCAATCTGCCGCAAACATCAAACATCGGTCAGTAAATCTACCCCCATGCACACTAATTCTTCAGGACCTCACTTCTAAGTCAACATGACGCAATACGCACACGTCATTCAAATTACAATAATGTTCAAATTAAATGCAACAATATAAAATATATGGGAACATTCCCCATCATACAACACTCTGTCAATTTAACAATTCATATAACAATTAAATTTAAAATAGGAAGGAGGCAAACTTATTCCGTCACTGTATCAAGAGTAAAAATGCATCGATTGCTCTGTAGCAGGTAAACATTTTAATCATAACCCATTGGCTGGTTTCCTTTTCGTAAATCATAGCCATTGGATAATAAAAACTACTCACTCATGTGAAATGGTTTCCATTGCATCAGCAATTTCTAACATTTCTGAACTCGGGTGTTTACTTCAGACTTTGACACTTTCAAAAGTAACGCAATAATTTAATAATTTATTTCCACATTATATCTATTCTGTTGCAGTAGTAATGACCACTTGGTCAAACGCCCATTTGCCTTAGTCGAGTGAGCTAAATAGGCGAGAGGTTGGTGTTCTGTCTGAATGAGAAAATGTTTGCCATATAGGCTTGGAATTTCTGAACTACTAAGACAATTCCGAGACATTCTTTTGCTAAGTCGAATAATTCTGTTAGACGCATTTAATGTACGACTGAGGTAGGTTACTGGTTGCAGAATATCACCGTGTTTCTGCATCAGTACAACATCTTGTCCTGCATTGCTAGCGTCTGTTCTGAGTATGAACTCTTCATTGAAATCATTCAAATGGTGTTTAGGAGGTCTTTAAAACTAGCAAAGCTGGCTTCACACTCCTCCCTCAAAATCACTATTTCAGGTTTGCCTTTCTTCGTCAGATCAATGGGTGGTTTGGCGATGGCACTGAACTTGGGAAGGATTTTCTCTAGTAATCTGCCAACCCCATAAAGGATTTAACATTTGTCTTGGAGATGGGTATCTCCATCTTTTCAAGCTTTCTTACTGTACATGCCTTCGACAACAGGAGAACTTGTCCCACTATGTCTCCCCAATATTCAAGTTTAAAATGTCCAAAGAAACATTCGGTTGGTTGAGCAGTAAGGTTACATACCTTCAAACTCTGGACTAATTTCCGTATCACTCGGATGTGTCCTTCCAGAACAAGGGTAGTCACCAAACTGTCATCCATGAAGTCAGAGATTAATTTCTCTTTCATGGGTTCAATAAGCAATTTCATCATCTTAGTGAAGACAGCCGGTGTTGTGAGGATGCCAAATGGCATTAAACGCCATTGATAGTGTCCATAAGAGATGTTAACTGCTAATTTGCCTCACAAGCACTGCATATTAATTCGATTGTATTCTCTGTTATATTTCCTTCTTTAGATACCTTCATGGGAACAATTTAACCAGAATCACAAGAGGAATGTTTATGAATCTATCAAGTGTCAAAATATTGTGAGTAGTATATTTAGAATGTTCAATATATTATACAAATCTTTTATCTTTTATTAACTGAGATAATTTATTCTCAATTACTTTGAATTAAATGAAATACAGTATGTTACAAACTGTAATGCTTCTACATCAATAAAATTGTAATATTCATTAGTATCATTAAATTAATTGGTAAAAACATATTTTGTAAGTATGTACTGATGTCAAAATATTTTGTTTCAGAACCCTTTGGCCCCGTCATATTAATTACTCTGCACATATTAGCACTCCAGTAATGGAAGACCAATCATCAGTGTAAGATTTGTACTGATTTATTTTGTGTGTGTGTGTGTGTGTGTGTGCGTGCGTGCGTGCGTGTATTTGAGAAAGACAGAGAGAGAGACAAAGAGATTAGAGAGAGATACTGTTACTATGTTTATTATAAAGTTATGTATAGTTTTAATCACATTGTAGATATTACGCACTTATGTTTTATACATTTTATGAAATATACTGAAATATACTAAGAATACTTACCATTTGAAATGTACTGCTTACCATCCACTCACAATAGACAGGCAATTGTGTCCATGTAAACTCTCTGTTATTATTCCCCCCCTAGGTGGAAGTGATTTGCTTCATTGTACCATTGTTTGTGTTGGCCTACAAAGTAAGTTAGGGAAGATATATGGTTATGCAAGTCTGATAAGTGTTCAGGAAAACATATTTCATTTAGAAAGAAACATCCTTCCATTTTGTTTTAATGTATGAGTCTAAATGAGTAAACATAATTACTGGAACTGGATTTCCCTAATTTGTTCAATAAATGGTGAAGATAGATATACTTCCTGAGCGAATGCATCATGGCCAATAGAATTATTATTAGTTAAAGTAGATACATTTCTAAGAGTGAATTAGGAAAGTGATGGCTGCATTTTCACTACTATTGCTGGCTTAGTGCATTTCAATGATACATGACTATATAAAGAATAACATGGGTTTTATCAGGCATGTACAATGATGTAAACATACTTTAATGTTATTTGAATATCATGTTCATGTTGCTGGAAAATATCATTTCATTGTAATGAATATAAACAACCTTTGACAAGCACATGTTGGCTGCATAGGCCTTTGGTGTTCTTCTGGGTAACGTTTGCATATATATTTTATATGACAAACCTTTTTGAACACAAATACATAATGCCCACAACACACAAACAGACTTGCACCTATCATAGACAGTGTATAGTCTTGTATTGTTGCAGATATTCGATTAATTATTTTTTTTAACATAATCTCTCCCCTAGTGTTGAAGTAAGCGCTATCATTATTGTTATGCATCATGTTGTATTTTCTCCCTCCCATCCACAGCAATTTAAGCTGTGACACTTCAGGTAACAAAAAGTCAATTACCATAAGAATTACTCTACACATCTCAAATGTTCAAGGTTACTCTATTACACATTATATGACATGTATTTCTTGGTTAAGGAGTGCCCATTAATAGTGAGGATATATTATCTACAACTTTAATATAATACCTGTCTTGATGCAGACTGATTCAACGAAAGAATAATATCTCGAAACACTCTCTTACCCAATATTATTCGTCGTATTGCAAAAATATACTTTGAGTTCACATTGACCTGACACTTCGATTCGTATACTCGTCATGGACATCCACATTCAAAGTACTCTTTTGTGCCCTTCATCTTATTTATTATGTAAGGTCCCCACTAAGACGAATGAACCCTTTCTTTCCGAATACTTAACTAGAAAATAATGGATGAATAATGGAAAGAAATAAAAATATTTTAGCAATATACATTTACTATATTCATTACACAACATACCGATTGAATCAATGAGTTTAAATGAGGAATTACAGATAACAAAATGCGTGTGAGTGTGACTGAGAGAGAGGTAAGGGTGGTTTTAAAATACGTCTTAATAAAGAAAACAAATATTCAATTGACATATTCGCAAGTACCATATAAATTTTTCACAAGAACTTCACAGTCTTTTCTTCTGTACCAGTGTGGATTTTTCTTTTGAGCACCAAACCTTGTGATTGACACTAAATTTTAGCAAAAGGACAAAACTCTATATATTCGCTGAAAAAGACGTTTTATTGCCCAAGATTTGTAACTAGAAGGTTAGGGGCAGAAAATATTAAATGTTAAATGAGTGTTATGGCAATACAATGAGATGTGTGAAGGACTAAATCATAGAGATGCATCTACCTATTTAGTGATATTGAACTAGTAACACTCAGTGAGTCAGGTAAATTTTATTCTTAATCTGATATACGGCACTGGGGTTTGATTGAGTGTTTTAGTCTGCCTTATATAAAGTCAACTATGGACGGGGTTATGGGGATTATTTGACGAATAATTAGTGCATTTCCTTGCTCATGTCGCACACTGTATACACGATACTAGTGATTATTATTTCTTAATAAGTAATTGAACTCTCACTGGATAAATAGGCAGACAAACAAACAGATAATTGACAGAGTAAATCTGCCCATTCCTATTAAAAACGTTGTTATATAAGTTGCTGAATTGTCTGAGTGACCCGACCTTGGGCACAACTTATGGTCTTATTTGAAAGTGTCTGAGTTTGAAGTAATCAGCTTAAGGCAAGAATATTCTAAATTTGCTGTCCTAGTGGAAACTGAGTGAGCAGTTTTCTATTATCCAATCATTATGATTTATGAGAACGAAACTAGCCAATGGGCTGAGTATTAAAAAGAATTGCAGCAGAGAATTCTTCTGTCTCTTGATTTGAATTTGAGTGTCAAATTGAGAAGTTGGACTTGAACTCACTTGTTAGCATGAGTAGTGAGTTTAATTGACTGATTGAGAGAGAATACACATTTTATGCATTTTTACGATGATACGTTATACTTATGTTTATGTAGAGATGTACTATGCGAGTGAACTATTATCTTTGAACTAAGCTGCACCCATGCGGTGTATTAATATGTGACATTGTGGATGCATGTATTTATTGTACCATGTTTGCATGTGGATAATGAATAGCATTGCAGGAATTGTAAAATAAATGGAGTGTCAGATAGAATGGAGTTTTATTGTGTCAAACAAGAAACTGAGGTTTGCTCCTTAATTGTAGGTTGCAGTGAATCAAGTGCCTTCTGTTTTGGTTGTGGCTGAGACTCACTCTGTGGGTGTGAGTTCAAACCTGAGTCTCAAGTGGAGCACAAGTTCAACTGTCAAGTTCTAACTACCATTTGTTTGTTCACTATTTGTGGCTTGAGTGACCGGGAAAGCATTGTAAACTTGCAGAGTGTGTAAGTGTAAAGGAGTATTTTACACCCCTACTTTTGATATACTAAAGCAAGGATGCTAAGTACGTCAATCCAGTGAAAATAACACAACCATTGTGACTGTGTTCTGCTCAAGACACTGACAGAGGAAGAAAGATCCAGGTTAACTGAAAGAAAACATTTGTCAGTATTTTCTATGCATAAGGCGCAAAACACGTGCTATCACATGGATATTTTGGCACTGTGACATCATTGCAAGGCCAGTGAAAGACTCTGGAAGCTGTACTTAACCCAGGTTGTGTGAAGTTTACAATAGCCTATTTCTAATAACTCCATTTCTATTCTTTGATAAGAATAATCAGCAATTTGCATTGACTATCAATTAAATGTAACTATATTTTATTATTATATAAATGAAGTGAGACATTGTGTAAACTAGAATTATCTGAATGTGGGTTTAATCAATATCGATGACAAAATATCTATTTCATTGTAATTGTCATATGCATATTTAGTTTTCTTTTAATAAATTTATTGTTAAATTTATTGACCTTCTGACGGATATTGATATTCGATAATCTTATGTTGGAGAAGAAAGTGGATGAATGGGGCTCCCTAAATATAGAATAAAATCGGATTTGTCTTTTCCTTTAGTAAGACGTATTCCACCTGCAGAAACCTTACGTGACTGTAAACGTTGTTTAAAGTTGTGGAATTGTCAAAACGTTTACAATGCCAAAATATCCGCCAAAATGAGATATGAATGGTGTCTGTTGGAGGAGTATTATAAAATTTAAAAGAATATTATCATTACTTGAAATTAGTTATGAAAGATTAATTAATAATAATAATTTCTTCATTAACTAAGTGGCGCCCGTGTCACAGATAGACAGATAAAGATAGACAGATAGATAGATAGATAGATAGATAGATAGATAGATAGATAGATAGATAGATAGATAGATAGATAGATAGATAGATAGATAGATAGATAGATAGAAAGTGTAAATGCAGTTGATTACATTAACATAAATTTAACATTACATTTATTTTAATTTCTGAATTTTAATTCTTCCTTTATGGCAAAATTTATATCCAAATTTTGCGTGTAAAATATTCGTAAGCCGTTTAGGCAACTGATTCTGATTCCATCGAGAAAAGGAAGACAAAGGAGTGATTTGATTAGCGGGGATCCGCGTAGCTCTCATATGATCGACAGACACCCGCTCTGATTACGTCATCATACGCGTGTCACAGGCAGGTGGCGAGGTTTGACCATCAGCTATTAGCCCCTAGGGAGTCGAGATAAACGATAGGAATGTCGACCCCTTATGCTTGTCCATCCATGACTATTTAACAAAACATCAGAACAATAGCACTAATTGCACCCGAGGGTAAGAAGGTACTTGAACCCTGACTCGAAAACCAGATTGCTTAAATAGGGCGACAGTGCTAATTAATTTCACTACGAGTTTTCTCGAGGCCTGCAACAACTTCCTGTGGTGATAGGGCAGAATAAGACAGAATAAGAGAAGTCTGAAATGGTAATTATACTTGTAAATAATGATTCGAATTTTTCCTTATTTTCGATTTTTCAAGTTGTATTTTTCTTACAAATGCTTGTATTTAAAATGATTGAAACTTGTAATGTTATTCTTGGTGTCGAACAAAACACTTGTAAAGAAATTCAAATGAGAACCAAGAACGAAATTACTGACTTAATGCTTAGCAAAACATGAAATGATGTGTGCAAAAACACTTGTATATTCCACAGTTCGGAGGTCAAAAGGATTACTTCAAGTGGTGAAGTCAAAAGGTTACTCAAAAGGATTACTTCAACTGGTGAAGTCAAAAAGGTTAACTCAAAAGGCTACTCCAATGGTTACTTCACAAAGATTCTAACAACCAGTAACACTGAGAACTCCAGCTTTAACTTCACTATGGATCTTGGCGCTAAGTACCTGGTCTACAGATACTGTCATTGAGCATTTCTGGACTGTTGTGCGAAACCCAGTCGATCAAGAAGACAACGGAAATGTTTGCAACAGTAAGAATTTGTCTGACAAGATTTACTTGGAGAGATAAAGAAATGCAGGTGGATATTACACGTCACAGGCAAGATGGCCTGTGATGGAGAGAGTGACTTTTTGAACTGGATAATACTGTCTGGGGAGACTTGTATTGGTACGTAAATTTCAGTAATATGAGTTTCTGCCAAGTGGAGAAATCTACGACTTGACAAATTAACAGAGTAATGAATGACTCAGTATTTTAGTGCAACAAAGTTAATAACTGACTTGTGTGTGTGGGAATTTCATTTGGACTAGAATCGTAACCTAGGACACTTTGTTAATAACTAGAATAGTATGTGTGTAATTGAGTGCCTGACAAGAACTGTGATAAGTGAACAATTAGCAGGAGTGAGGTGAAAGACTTTTGCAAGCTTATTCTGCGTAACCAGTGTTGCGCACCAGCATCAGTGCCGGGGATAGACGGATACAGGGATCACAAATCACATCAGATGAATGCTTACTTATGTTGCATTATATGTCTGTAATCGTTCTGTGATTAATGTGAATTTCTGATTTTTATTCTTTTCTTATAATCTATTTTAGTGATTATAACAAAGATAATTTTCTTGATCATTTGAAGACCTAGTAATTGTTCTGGGCAACATATTGAAATTATTTAATGTTCAGACTCTATTATTTTCTAGTAAGGGTTCTAGGAAATTAATATATAACTAATATTCTTAAGTAAAGTTTAGAATGATAGAATTAGAGAGATCTGCGAATCTCTGATCGCCTTGAGTGTAAATTAATTGTTATTCTATTTGTAATTGATTTATTATTGTTCTTTTCTTTTAATAAATTCTTATTATTATTCCTATCCACTCTCGTCACTTGACAAGGGGCAAATGTGTTAGAGATGACGGTGGGGGCTCGCCAAATGACGTAATATATTATGACAAAAGACAGTCTAAAGACACATTTCTTAGGGTAGGTCCATCATCTAATTGGGGAGATAATTGTGAGGGCTGGATAACGAATTTGAGACTGACAAGAATAGTTCAGCTAAGGCCGGTAATCTTGGACGAGTAACACCTGGAGGGAAGACGTAATTAGTGACGTACCCCAGGGCTTGACTTGGTCACTCCCAGACTGCAGAAAGACAGACCCTGTCGTGGACTTAGTGTATGATTGCAGGAGGAATTGAATGTGGAAGGATAATTATTTAAAAGTATGAATGTTATCACACATTGAGTAATCATTGACACTAGTACCATTCACAGATATATAGATAGCTCGCTAGCTAGATAGATAGGTGACCCGACCTTGAGCATTGCTTATTCTGATATTTTATGTGTCAAAGTTATAAGTAAACAACTCAGGTGAAATGTTCTACAAAATTGCTGATGCAATCGAAACCAGTTCTAAATGGATGAGTAGTCCTTTTGATAATAGCCTCACACTTGTTCATAAAAGATCATCCAATGGGGATGGACTGAAAGTTATTTTGTTAAAGAAATTCTATATTCTAATCATTTTGAATTTGAATAAATCTCCAGTCTGGTCATTAAGGTGATTGCTATTATATGGTGGGTTAACTGACTGATAAAAAAGAATGTACTTAGAAATATTGATCTATGATTGGAATTGGAGAATGATTTACGTAACTGAAAGATTATTTGTTGTCACGAAACGGGAGGGCTCGTTACAAGCCGTCCCCGAGCTGAAGTTAGAGATGCAAGGGGTGAAGTCTATTTTCGGCCTGCTCCGGTGCACCTCCAAGAAAAGCCCGTGTGACGTATGCCAGTACTACGTCGCATCAAGTTGTTACATAGACACACATGACATACACCATTGATGTTTGGGTGGGGCCCAGTTTATTAATGTCATGCCAAGGAACGTTTTATTGGCGGTGTGTGTTGTGAGTGTGTATCATAAATGTGAATAAATGGACGAACAGACGAACGGTGCAAAACAATAGTACAAATTCTTTCGTCCCTCTCAAAACTATGAATAACAAGAGAGTTGAAAGATGTTTAAATCAGGTTATTTATTTCCCGATTTAAAAGGGGCACTACTCTTTCGCACAGTGATTAATCATTCATTCAACTTTCCAATGTCATACACTCTGTGGGAAATAAGGGGAGATGAAAATGATGAAATTCAAAATATAAAATAAAGATTAATTACACAATTCTTATGCGGCAAATGGGGCCGCTTTAACAATAGTTGACATATAGAATAAGCATTAATTTTAACATTAAAGTTCGTATTTCACAAACGATATAATAGTGTTCATTTTCTCAGAGTCCTAGAGTTAAGTATGTGCGCGTTAGCCATGCTAATTATTACTCACTATTAATGTCAGAGTTCCAAGGAGATGACGTAATCTCGCACGTCACTTATAAGCGGCACTTCAAAGTGAAGACCACGACGCAATTGAGGCGTCGCATTACAGGTGAAGATTCTGCAGAATCTAGGCACCACTTTCAGATTATCACTGGGGAGAAATCTGAAATTTAGCTGAGTGTAGAAATCCGGATATCTGTAAGAAATCTCGGTGCTAGCCTTCTCAATTTGCGGGATAGACTGCCAAACGAACTCAGACAGGGGGGAGAACAAGTTGGTCCCTCGTGTCGTTAACTGCATACAACCAGCGTCGCATACATCGGGTTTTTTCTTGACAGTGAACTTTCCACTTTGCCAAAAATTATACTGAGTAATTTTGCCTCGTTACTCAATATATGGCATCAGACGGATGGAAAACGGATGGAAAGAGATTATTGCAGCTTTCCTTTATGAAATCTCTGTACATGAGATAATTCATACGTGAAGTTATACTGGCTTCAGATGAATCGACGTTTTCAACATTGAGAGATAAATCTTCCTTTTGCCTCTTTTATAGCTTTACTGAAGGTCTCCCAGAAATTTCTAGAAGCTATGGCGTGTGACTCGATTTTGCCTTGGATATTTAGTGGTAATCATGATGCACGATTTTCTGTGGTCATTTCTAATGCGCACTGGCCTTTCCTCTCGTAAACAACATGTGACTCGTACTGCGCAATTGTCCCAATTGTTCAATATACATATCTTTCACAAACTAATATATATATTCAATATGATAATTAACACACACTGCGTCACGAACGTCTGTCTACTAAAGAGATCTTAGGTGACCGTTACTGGAAGTTACATGCTACATACGAAAAATAACAAAACTCGGGTTACTTCAACTAGTTTTGTTAGCGGTTTTTTAAAATGAAATAAAATATAATTTCTGTCCCTCATTTCCTGTGACATTTGTGTGTTCACTAATTTGATTATTTTGTACAGTTTACTTGTGAAATTTGTTCCAATGCTATGCTGTGTGTATATCGGGAAGACGAAATTCTGTTGCAGGTTTTGTACGATGAGAATGTGTGTAAATGAGATAAAGAGTTTTAGAAATGAAATATGCATGAAATTTAGCACTACCATAAATTGAGTTTTGCAGAGAAAAGTGCACATTTTTTTTTGCTTTCACTACAGGAATTACTGTACTCTACTTGATCACGCTGGTGTGTGCATCCAGCATTATCACCTACTTTATCAGTAACGAGTTGCTGTAAGTTGATTTTTGTGAATCCTGTTCGAGAGTAAATACAGAGAAAACGTTGGCTTGAGTTTGGTCTCGAGAATTCAAAATATTATCTTGAACATTCATTGTGGTGTGCTGAGTTGCATGCACGAAGAATTTCGGAATATTCCTCCTGATGTGCTTGATAGTGCAAGAAAAATTTGGAACGATTCTCCATGGAGAGTGCAAAGAAGATTCTTGAACAGTTGTGTAAGAAACCTAGAAGCAGTATGTGAGACTGGTGTCTGAATAAGAATTACAGGGAATTGTTGCAACTGCGTGATTATGAACATAGGCCAGCAACAGTTGCCATCTTCGGAAAGGTTATGTACAATGACTATTATTACATTTTGAATTCTGGTATCTTTGCTAGGACAAATTGAATGAGTATCTAGTGTTAGTCGAACATTGTTGTGAAGTGGTGTAAATGTCATTGCTCGATTATATTGTTGTATATTTGATTGTTGATCCACATGAAACCGTATGCATTACTTTATGCTAAACGGGATGCTGTTCAGCAGAAAATTTACTCTATGTTAGCATTAGGTTTGATTGAAAAGGCAGAATCACTGTATAGTAGAGTTCTCCTATTTTCCTTTTAAAAATGAAGGATGGAGCGCACCAATATTTTGTGGACTACAGACATCTGAAGAAGCTGATTGTTTTCTCAGCTGAACTTATATCTGAACTTCATGATCTTTTCGCTGAGCTCAGCTCAGCTCAACTTATTTCTAAGCTAGAGTTGATAGAAGGCTTTTGGCAAATTCCAGTATTTGAGGAAACAGGTAAAAATACACACTCAGAACGTCTGCTGTCCAGTATCAACAGTAGATAATGCAGTTCAGAATCCTCAAAGCGCCAGTTGTTTTCACTAAAATGATGAGATTGATCATAGAACCCATGAGAGATGAATCTGTCTCTAACTTCATGGATGACTTATTGGTGTAAGCCCAGAACCTGGAAGATCACATCTGAGTGTTACAAGAGTCATTCCAGCGTTTGAAGGAATGTAACCTTAGTGCTCAACCAACCAAGTGTTTCTATGGCCATTTCAAGCTCGAATATTTGTAAATGCATTTAGCCAATGTCTCCTAATGGCTGAGACATTGAAAAAAAGAAATATCCAAGAGATGGAGAGACCCATCTCCAAAACAAATGTTAAATCATTTTTTCAGTTGGCCAGATCCTATAGAGAATTCATTCCCAAGTTCAGTGCCTTTGCCAAATCACTCATTGATTTGATGAGGAATGGCCAACTTGAGCTAATGATTTGGTGTGAGGAGTGTGAAGCCAGATGTGCTAGTTTGAAAGACTGCCTGTTGAGAGTTACCTTCCTCCATTTTCTTGATTTCAATGAGGAATTTGTACTCAGAACAGATGCAGGACTATGTGCTATACTAGTTCTGATTCACAGAAATATTATGTATCTAGTAGATTAATCCAGTCTTATGTTAGACATAATTATTCAACTTCTGAGAAAGAATATTTCAGAATTATCTGGGCAGTCCAGAAAATCCAAGCATAACCTTTATGGCAAGCATTTTGGCATTCAGACAGATCATAATCCTCTCACCTACTTAGCTCACTTGACTAATGCAAATGACCAGGTGGTCATTACTTCAACAAAAGTGTAGATTGTTGTATGATGGGGAAATGTTCCCACATATATATTTTATATATAAATTTTCATTTTGTGGAATGAGTGCATATTGCGTCCTGTTTACTGAGAAGGGAAACCCTGAAACAAATGAGAGACATGTGGGGAAGATTTAGGGACTGGTGTTTGATGTCTGCGAGCGCGGGGGTCAGCATGTGGTCAGTGTGTACACTTAGCGGGTGGTTAGAGTTGTTAGAGGGACATAAATCATCTTAGAGCTAATGAATTGAACAGGTCAGAAGCTGTCTAAGCAGGGTAATAAAAACCACAGTGAAAATGTTATCTTCACTACTTCCTGAAAATCGTTTGAGGCTGACGACTGGAAAAGGGTAGTCCGCCCCAAAACAACACTGGGTCGTATATGGGAGAAGAAAACCCTGGCTATATAGGTAAAAACGTCTTTGTATTTGTGTGAATGGTTAATTTTTATTAGGATGTTATATACTATGTTTTATTTTGAAAATGTTAATATTCTTCCTTTCAGAGGCATATGCCAAACTTAGTAATTATTAATCGAGCACTGGACTGGACACTTAGGCTTTGCAATTGTTTGTGTTGCAGGGTTTTTTCTTGTATTGTGTATTCTCGGCTGCTCGTTTATAGCTGCCTGTTGTTTGCCTGTGTGGCAGTGTGGCTGCTTTACTTGTCCCGGCTGAATTGGGCGTGCCGATCTATTGTTTGGCAAAAATTCAAGTCTACAAGACTGACGTCATTTCTGTGCTTAAGCTAAGTGCCTATCTGGAAAGTGACTCTAGTGAAATGAACTGGCTTAGGATGAACTGAATTTTCTAAATCTTGTTAACTTTCTTTTTATTAAATTTCTTGTTATTATTTTAAGCGCGTGTTTGTTAGTCATATCGTTATTTTCGTAGTTCAAAGTGATAATGTAATGAGTACGTCTTGTCCTCTGTTCGTTAATCATAGTCATTGTATATTATTCATAAACATTAAATCTCAGCTGAATCTGAGTTGGGGGCGGAGCCAAATTGGCGACGTACCAGTATATCAGCGTAACCGTTGCAGATATACATATTTAACCAGTGACCCATGCTCTGCACCGGCACTTGTAGATGTCTTGTATCATAGCTAATTATACAGAGTTGGTATAAGTCATTATTACAAAGTCACCCCAGAGTATAGCGGCGACATAGATATACTGTGGATACTTATGATGTGTGTGTGTGTGTGTGTGTGTGTGTGTGTGTGTATGTATGTGTGTGTGTGTGTGTATGTATGTGTGTGTGTGTGTGTGTGTGTGTGTGTGTGTGTGTGTGTGTGTGTGTGTGTGTGTGTGTGAGGCAAACGAAATTGTTGCAGGCTTTGTAAGTTTAGAATGTTTGTAAGAGAGAAGTTTAGTTTTAGAAATGAAATATCATGAAATTTAGAGATGCCTTAATTTTACTTTTGCCTAGACAAACATACCTTTATTTTTTTGTTTACATAAATTACTATACCCGATCACATTGGTGTATACATCCAGCATTATCATTGATCTTTTCAGTAACATTATGTTATAAGTTGATTCATGTGAATTATGTTCAAGATAAAATGGTGGCTTGGGTTTGGTCTAGAAAATTCATGATTGACTTGTCCATTCTGATTAGTGTGCTGAGTATCAAACTCGAAAATTCGGAAATATTCCTCCTGTTGTTCTTTATAGTACCTTGAAAATTAGGGAAAATTTTCCATGGTGAGCATGGAGAGCACATCTGAGATTCTGGAACAGTTGCATAACTTACCAGGAAGGGACATGTGAGACCGTCATATGAATAAGAGAGACAGAGACTTGTATCAACCATGTGATTTTGAAAACGGGCTGGTGACAGATACCATCTTTGAAAAGGTTATGCACATTGATGATAATTATCTCTAAAACTCCACTCTCATGTCTATGATGTTTTATGCCTATGAACGTGATTATGTATAATATGTCCACTTGACTCTGGGTGTCTATGCTATGATAAACTGAAGGATTGTCTAGCGAGCGTTAGTTGAATATTTTTTGTGAAGTGATGTAAATGTCAACACTCTTTTGCATATATTCATGTTATATATTTGATTGTTGATTTAATAAATGTTTTGTTACATTTATTGACCTTCTTACACATACTGAGAACCATACATAGGAGAGATAGTGAGTGGATGGTGGCTAGATAATATAGATTAAATGAAAGATTCATTTTTTCCTTTAGTAAGAAGTCTTGTATTTACGTGAATATTTTGTGACGGTAGATATTTGTTTAATGCTGTGGAAAAGAGAAAACTTGTACAGCGCCTACATATTCGCCAAGTGGGACATATGAGTTGCGTCTTCTGGAGAATTATTAATATCAAGCATTAAGATTCTCATTGCTTGTAATTAGTTATGGATTATTTAATAATTAATCTTAATCATTAATTAGGTGGTTTTGTGTCTCGGACATATATATATATATATATATATATATAGAGAGAGAGAGAGAGAGAGAGAGACAGAGAGAGACAGAGACAGAGAGAGGGAGAGAGAGACTGACAGAGAGGCAAACAGACATGGATGGATAGATAAAGATATATATTTAGTTTGATATATAGATATTGATTCTGAGCTTTGCACTCAATTCCTGCACATGATATTTTACTTCTAAATTCACAGATTAATTCAAAAAAGGGAGAATAACAGTGTGACATATGTGGTCCAATACCACCACTGCATTTTACTCTAATATCTGAAGATACACAATAAAACAGCGTTTAATTAATCCACTCCACGTTCTTTAATGTACAGACAACACGTACTAGATAATGGTTAATTATTATATTTTATTACACAAATAGTCTCACACAGAACGTCATCTTTATTTGGGTATTTTGTTAGTGATACATTTTGAAATAACTTAAATCGCCACCTCAACGTTACCATCATACAATATGTTTTGAACAAACTACTCATTAATGTTTCTGTTTAATTATTCACTTATCTTTCTCGACATAGGATACAAGGTGACCCATGTGTCATATTAAAAGGTGGATTCAATCCGGAAACACTGTAAGTGAAGTATTTTTATTACTTAATTATTATTTTAAGAAGCATTTACTTTAAACTTAATCGTACACTTTCACATTCGCAAAAACTATTATCAAATTCTAAAACACCGCATTTGGTGAACACCATTTTAAAGATAAGGATGATTTGAACTGTTAGCAAAGATAGTGGATTGCAAGAAATGTAGGTTTATGTAATAGTAGACGTGTACTAGTTCTGTTAGCCATTACGTAAGTGTACGACAGAGTAGTAATAATATTTATATCGTGCAGTGCACGATAATTACTACTGCTATATTGCTCCTCATGTCTTTTCTGCTATGAGATTTGTTGCATCTATGAGTTTAGAGTATGCTCTGGACTATGAATGTCAGTGGTAAAGTTTCACTTAATGACATAATTTGAAATACACATAACAATATTGATACTGTATTCGATTTCTTCCTGCTTGATAGTTAATTTAGTGTTCTTATATTGATGGCTTTGGTGTTGGAGTAAACTTGTGTTACGTGTCCAGTTTTTGTTTATTGACCCTGCTTCAGAATTTTATAATTTAGGTTCATTAAATTCGTCCTCCTATCTTGAAACAGACTGGCTGCTCAAATTCACCCTTCAGTCTTGATAAAATTTAATACTTGTAGTTTAAGTCAACAAATTTAGAGACAGGCAAACCTTCGTACAAAGCACGGATTGGGAAACGTTAAACAATTATAGTTAATTATGCATTCAATCTTCTTCTTTTGACTCATTCACCCCCACCCAATCCTTATAGGTCTTTTGCATAAAGAACCAACTACAATAATTGTTTCAACAAAGAATAAAAGAAATTTAATAAAGTTTAAGCAATAACAAAGGTATTCAAAATTCAGACGACATAAAGTCTCCTAATACTATGCGACTTGTCTAACGCACGAGTGTTTGAATAGATTGCGATAGAGTTTATATGGTTCAAGTATGTCAGTCTCTGTACTTAGCTATTTCTCAAAATGGCAGCATTAACGTAGCACATGGTGCCCAACAAATTCGGCTTGTTCCTGGACTCTAAGGCTAACCTGGTTGACAATCATCTCGTCAGTTCGCCTCTCACCAGAAATTTAGATTAAGCCAGTTGTCTGATGCCAAATCGACACACAAGTTTCACTGGTGGTAATTTTACGACGATGAAGAACCAATGGTAAAAGTATGATAATGAATGAAGAGGAAAAAAAAACGCTCTGGAAATAAATAAATTCCTATGAGCGTTTGCCTCACAGTTTCGCAATCCAATACACATGGTTGACAATAGAATAGCTTATTGTTGGTACCCCCCCTAAATACGGATATCTAGGACGGACAACAATTTGAGGACATCACTTCCGGTAACTCGTATTGAGCCCCCAGAGGAAACGATTCCTCACAGATAAGACAGGACAGACAAATAAGACGAAAGACAGACCCAAGACAGACGGTAGAAAGATGTGACGATAACAATTATAAAATCATACTAGACAAGAATGACAATGAATTTGACACAACGCTAATGAAAATTTAACAATAAC
The DNA here is from genome assembly GCA_028829895.1 of Sinotaia quadrata. NCBI lineage: Eukaryota > Metazoa > Mollusca > Gastropoda > Architaenioglossa > Viviparidae > Sinotaia > Sinotaia quadrata. The sequence goes on along the minus strand of CM054180.1, from coordinate 132,921,991 downwards.
TTTATATAACAATAAAAGGAAATAAAATAAAGAAAATAACAATAGGAGAAGAACAGTTAACAATGTTGGCCAAATTACAAAGATATAAGTCCTAACTAATTCAGGGAATCACTAGCCTCCCCTAACAAAGTGATTTTTAATGTCCGTATTCCTTTATCAAATCGTTCTCTTTTCCTACATAAGTTTCGATCTTTGTTTCAATTCCAATACACGTATATCAGTATTATGCACTTCAGTTCAATGTTTACGTTCGCTATACTTAGCTCAAAACTCGAGCAAGTTGAAAGGTCAACAAAGCGTTGAATTCTTGCTGCGCAAGCATTCCACAATGGCAGGCCCTTGAATAGCAAGCTGGCTCTGCCCCTTTTCGCTCAGCGTAAACAATCAGCAGAATACATTGTCTGCTATCTGACCCGGTTCTGGTCCTAGCTACTGTTTGGTTCTTTCTCGTTCCGAAACCGAATGAACCCAACGTCATCTGGTTGGAGTGCAATACACTCAGGAATTAGTCTTTCTGACTTTAGAAATTTTCCCACTGTTTCCTTCCAAAATTTTACCAGACGAAATCTCTGGGACTGCTCCTGCGTGTTTTAAAACTCGGATTGTTATGAGCAAGTATCGAGAATTCGTTCATCCCTCTATATAAAGGCTTCCCATTATTTCCGGTATTTCTTTGAAACTAACCCTTCCCTCTACCGTTAGCTAAGAATGGCCCTTTGATCCCCCGACTGCTTCCTGTACCCAAGCCCATAGCTCAGTGTGAGTCTATCCATTCCCCCTATCAGTTAGTTACAAGTGACCCTTTGATCCCTAATCGTTTCCTGTGCCCTAGCCCTGGGTGGTCAGTCTTGTATAACTCTAGTATCCTGCTAATATCTTGGAGTGGCTGGTCAGTCTTGTAATTAGTGTCTTGGTTAAATGCTTTGAATGTGTATTTTTGTGCTATGGTTCCTATACACACTTGTGTATCTATATTTTACTATTTTAATTTTTAAATATGTTTATGGAGTGATGCCGGGCTAAGTTTTGCTTTGCCTGACACTTATTCCTCGACGTTATTTGTGTCTTTACAATAGTATTTAAATATATAGAGATAAAGATACAATGCGGTCACACATGTGCGTTATACAATTAACATACACATGTAGCTTATGAATTCCAAAAAGCATTTACATTTCACAATGTAATTCAATAAGAAAGAATAAAGAAGTTTACAATTTAAAATCATGCATATGCACTTTACAAATTACCACAATATAATATATGCACACAAAAAATTAAATTGTCAGCAAGAATTTCACAAACGTGCAGAGATGTTTTGTGATACAAATCAGTTATTTTACTTTACAAATTAATGGTTTTCCAAAGTTAACAATTAATTTAAGAATGTAACATTTCAACTTAGCCACACTTCTATCAAGCCACGTGTTTTGGAGGAGATTGCAACTATATAATTCCTACAATAAATTATATACATAAATTAACACAATGATAACTTAAAATGGAAATACAATCAATATTTTAAGAAATCGATGTGTTACCTTGTTCTATACGACCAGTATAATCAACGGCAGGTCTCTTACGTGATTCATGGAATTTCAGATGACTTAGATGCTTGCATTGGTCCGTTGTTCCCTCGGCAGCGTGATTGGCATATATAAAGAGGTATACAAATTTATGCCATGAATCATAAGTCACATGATAACGCTTGGTTCGACCTACAATTAGCTATTGTCCAAAATGTTGCATAAATGGAGTGAGTTTGTCACAGTCTGATAAAAATGTCATGACTTGCTGACCCACTTGTTGTTTACTTCAAATATTGAGGTTTGAAAACCCTTTGTTCAAGCTCTCTCCTATCGAGAAGCTTCCAGAAGAGGTCAAGATGTTATGTAACTTTAGGCCCATTGTCTAGGTTCTAGAACCAACTACATGCCACGCGATCCGTCACGTGATATGCTTTATGCTTTCTTATAAATATTGGTAAAACGCACCAGTCCGACACTGCGAGAAAACAATTAGCTACAAGCCACGTTAGCTACTCGAGTCATACGGACAGGCCGGCGAGGTAGATGAGAATAGACACTTCGACTTCTCATAAGGTATCATTTTTATTTGATTGTATTCTGTATATTTTAACTATGTATGTATTTGTGCCATGTATTATATTGTATTGCTATATACTTGAGCACAGTTTGTTGAAATGACTGAAAACCTATAAGTTATGGAATATAAATTTATTGTAACTCTTTTCCATTGTAACTTTAATTTATATTGCTTTTAAATTCACTAGAGCCAGAAATGCCTGCGCTCGATATGAATTTCTCATGTAATTCATTTATTGCGTGTAATTTTAATTGTAAATTGTGAAGCGCTTTGCTGTTTGAATTACCCCTTTGTATGAACATTAATTTAACGTTGTAACTATTTTTATGATTCATACGTCATGCTGTTAAATGAAACATGCGTGAGAACATTATGTTTTCTAAATCTAAATTGTAAACGACGTGTAGTCGAATTTCTAATTCAAAGCATTTAAACTGAAACGTGCTTAAGTATCGAACACACCAGCAGACGATTAAGGGACACATTTGTTTCCCCAGGTCGGCCTTCGTCTTTGTTCTGTGTTCCTTGTCTGCATCCTTGAACTTGGACAAGTTGTCTTTGTCTTCATCCTGAAGACCTGTACAAGCTGGTTTGAATTCTGACGAGAGAATTCAATTATTCTGAGAGTCCACACCACTGTAAGCGACGTCAACGAATAGACGTATGCTGGTCTAAACTCAAGTTCACTAGCGACATAAAAGGGATAATTTCCACTGTATGCCACGTGCATTTCCGCTGATGTGACTATCGTGAGAAGACCGGTACGGACTGGAATAACGAGACCAGGTGATACAGAGACTTACAGCTGAGTATTCCTCAGTCGATACAAAGATAAGGAAACAATTGGGCACTTTTTCACAAGTACTTTAAGCACATACGTGCGAGAATTAAGAAATAGACTTTCGCACTCGTATTTGATTATTGTTAAATTGTTAAACTTTATTAAATCTTATTTTTAATTGCTAAACCTCTTCGTAGTTAATTATTATGCATAATAGACCTAATGAGTAATTTCTTGGATTGGATGGGGGCGAGGTTGAGCTGAATGACATAACGAATGCATATTAATTTAGAGGAATTTAACGACTCCAACCCAGCTAACGTACGCAATTTATCAGTTTGTAAATCTGTCGTCTGCACTACAAGACACATTTTTAAATTAGTCAAATGATAAGTTGAGCAACCAGTCTGTATAGGATATGAGAGAAGGAATTAATTTATCTATTATCTTTTAAAGTCCTTAATTATCCTAGGCAGGGTCTATAAATAAATACTGGAAACGTAACAGAGTTCTCTTTCTACCTATGAATAGGTGTGTGCATCAGAGCATAAAGGTTACTTACTCTAACAAAGAACTGAGTCCAAAATAAGAAAATAACAATTTTAAACGAAAAGCAGGTTAAGAGATCAAGTATGATTTTGTCTTGACTCTATTACAATTTGCATATCCCTATTTTTCAATTTAATTGAAATTGTTAATTGTATAAATTCTAAAAGTAGCACCATCAATACAGAACCTAATTTAGGAGTCAATGACAAACTGGAAAACCACCCTCACATGCCACATACAGATATTGCAGACATAACAATAAATTGTGGAATCTTCCAAGGTGATTCCCTATCAACACTGCTGTTCTGAATTGCCAAATCCTCTCAGTCAAGTGATCCAGAAAACATTATTAGGATACAAAATGAAAGCAGGACAGGTTATCAGCCATTTACTGTATATGGACGATCTCAAGTTGTATGGTAAAAATGAACGTGACATCACGTCACTGATTAATACTGTCACGATCTGCAGTGAGGACATCAACATTAACATACATTCAATTTCTTTAAAGTTATAATTCTTTACTCTCTGTATACTATCTTTTTACGTCATGTGTGATGTTGTTTTGGGGACTGTTATTAACAAGTGAGTCTGGGAGCTTAAATATTATGTGTTTACCCAAAGACTAGATAGTTTGTGATGCATTATCTTCGCTGTGAATCTTGAATCTGTTCACTAAATGTGGCTGAGAAATGGGGATAGTTTCCGGTGAGCAGGAAAGGGAAGTAATTAACCAACACTTTATTTTTCTCGCCACATTAACTATAGAGCACATTTATCTTATATATGCACATTTATTACGCTCGAACGTGTATGTATTTGTCCTAAGTTTCGAATAATGGTACCTATTTCCAGAATAATGTGCATATTGCTTCCTTGATCATTTGAGGTCATGAACATCTTCAGCACATACTACATATATACAAGTGATGTGCTTTTAAACAATAATTAAATTGTAATAAATTGGAATAACAATAATATTACTAAATTAATGAATATAAATATATACCTTGTAACATGTACATGTTTCAATATTTTAAACAGGAGTGAGTTATATAATGAGAACTGTATCTATCAAGAATCTGCCATTTCTGGAGAACAAAGTGTGTCTGCAGTGTAAGTTTCATGGTTTTATTTAAGATATTGTGGCGGGAAAAAATGCAAATTAAGGCACTTAATTAATTAATTAAATTTATATTTAATTAATTCTTCATTTTTGTAATTTTACATTTCAATTTGCATGTGATGAGTTTTGAAACAAACAACTCTGACCTACATCCAGAAGAAAGGGGAGTTATTGTTAAAATCAGTGATTCTTGCATAACTCAAATTAATTTCATGTTTGCGCAGTCAGCAGTGTCTATTCAGACAAAGCCATTGGAACAACTCTGTTCTAGCCCGAAGGCTGATAAATTCTAGAATCTTCCAGACGACCCCTAGAATCACATTTAAGAGCAGATTCGAAATTGAACCCTCACTCTTGTTAAAATCATCAGAGTCCCGTGTGTGCGGCTTTGTGATTAGAGCTGAACAGAAAGGTATGTCTGAGATAGTGATTGTCATTTTAACTGATTTTTTATATTTGCTTACAATCTGTGTGAATTATCCTTTTCCTTATATATATTTAACGAGTTTAATATATATCATTTTTATTCTCGTTTAAACAAAGAATCAGATGAAAGAATTGTAAAAAATGAAATTTTAAATGAAGAAAGGAGAATAAATGTACAGATTACGAATATTTGAAACACGAGACTGATGCACGCCATTATGTGTATTCTGTCAACAGTTAGCAAGCTGTTCCGTTTGTCTTCCATTCCATTTTTGCTTTTCTGAGATGCAAGATTCAAGTACTATTTACAAACAAGACATTTTGTTTCTGCTGATATGCAAGTGTTGTTATATTTCATCCCTTACTGCCATCAAGCTTCATTTATACATTCGTATGAGTCGACGGTTGACGTTTGAAGTTTTACTTCCACGTTGACAACTGTAAACTGCCATTGGATTTTGTGAAGGTGCTGAGATCCATGATTCTAAGAAAAGTGAGGGATGATGCGTGTGTGCTATGAAGTACCTGGCAGGTATGACGAACTGTATCTTCTAACTGGAAGAAGATTCATAGACAACCAGTTGCACTTGCTTGAAGAATTGGGTCCACTCAAGAAATCCGAGTTACTGTGGGGAGCTGCTGTGAGGAGTATAAGTCGAACTCTGCCAAGTAACTGTTGGAACCGTAAGAGACTAATAAAAGGGCCAGGTGTTGGAAACTAGAACTGTGTAAACTTTATCCACATTATTTTATTCAAGGACAGTGGTAAAGATTGAGATTCTGCATTGTGTAAAATTCGGACAAGAGACTGATTTGTGTAGTGTGTGTAAATCGAACTGGACAAGAATTGTGACTAAGTGCTTGTGTTGTACACTGTATGCGTATTAACAATCATGTGACAGTATGCAGAACTGTTATCAGGTAAGGCTATTTTCACAAGACTTTTAACTGCCTGCCAACCCTAAACAAGAACACGGCTACCGCTCACAGGCCGCAATCAGGTGAACCATTATTATGAATTTTCTGTGTAATCTCTATATGTTTTATGATTTCTTAAATTCCTTATCTATTTCTGATTCTTCTCTTTAATATCGTACATTGACTTGACTGTATTATTTACTTAGTTGGCTTATTGACATTGAGAACTTGTGTAAGCTAAACTAAATTGTGAAGATTTTTTTTGATGTAACATTCCTAGTAATTGTTCTATGGAATTGACATGAAATATTTTCTTTATTGACTGAATTATATGTATCTTGGATGAGAATGTGATTTCGAATAAATTACCTTGTATGCAATTTTGATGACATTAATTGTAAAACTACTTGTAATTATTATTTATTTTTCTTTAATAAATTGTTGATTTTATAACTATCCACTCTCGTTATATTGATAGAGAGGCACTTATGTAATATGATGGGTGGGGCTGCCAATGACGTAATGACAATAGAAAGACGGTTAAGTGCAAGTTTATATGTGAGGGGCTGGATTAAAGACAAAGATTGACGAGATAATTCAATTAAGGTCTGTTAATCTAGACTGGTAACATTTGGACAGAGATTTAATTAGTTAGCAGACTGTTCCAGGGATTGACCTAATCACTCTCATAACCGCAAAGACAAAAGACCCCTGTCGGGTGACTGTGCATGCTATTTGCATGAGAGGATTATTTTTTTGAATTAATTATGAAATAAAATATCATTAAATAATAATTAGCAATTAGCAGACAGGAACACTTTTCACAGGTACATTATTCATATATTTTCCCTTTAAAAATAAATACAGCTTTCATTATAAATTTATGTATAGCATTAATACCTTATAAAACCTCTTCTTAACTGTGTATGCACAAGCAGGGGAATAAGGTCAGGTACGTTTTTTAATGCTAACAAAATTTGCATACCTAAGTTCTTACCTTTCATAAAAATGTCAGGAACTAAAGTGTCACTTAATTCCTATAGAAATAATGATTGAATATACTCAATGAGTTCGTTGTCCCATTATGAAAGAAAAATGGATTTTAGTATCACCGTCTAGGTAAAACATGAAAATAATGCCTTCGATTCAAGAAAGGCATATGGCTATACGTATGTCTGGTAGGTATTTGTGAAATCATATTTAATTTCATTTACCTGGCAACAAACATATTTGTTTCAATAAGAAACAAGACATTTATGATTAGAGATTATTTCCCAATACATAAACACCTTTGAGTGTGTGCTGGAAGACACAAGAATTGGAGGTGTGAAGATGTATGAAAGAAGTTTTCACTGCAAATATGACAACATAAAGAATGATTACAATTTTAAATAATAATGATAAGTGTAAGAAAAGAAAGAAATCAATACACTTTTCATGGGAAAGGATGGATTTAAATTATATTTTATTTCACGATCAAAAATCGCTAACAGAAAAGGGGAAATAACCCGGTTTTTCTATTATGCATAGCATGATATGTGATTCCAGAAAGGGTCACCTAAGATCTCATTAGTCAGACATACGTTGTAGACAAAGCGTGTATTATCATTTCATGTTAAATATAGATTGATAGATAGATAGATAGATAGATAGATAGATAGATAGATAGATAGATAGATAGATAGATAGATAGATAGATAGATAGATAGATAGATAGATAGATAGATAGATAGATAGATAGATAGATAGATAGCTAGATAGATATATGGATGGATGGATGGATAGATAGTTCGATAGATAGATAGGTAGATAGCTAGATAGATATATATGGATAGATAGATAGATAGATAGATAGATAGATAGATAGATAGATAGATAGATAGATAGATAGATAGATAGATAGATAGATAGATAGATAGATAGATAGATAGATAGGTACATACATATTATGACAGAGTGCATTTGCCCATCCATATTTTTTTAATTTTATTGTTATATAAGTTGCTGAATTGGCAGAGTGACCCGAACTTGGGCACACATTATGGTGTTAGTTTGAAAGTGTTTGTGCTTGAAGTAAACAGCCTAAGGCAAGAATATTTCTAAATTTGCTGACCTAGTGGAAACTGAGTGAGCAGTTTTCTATTATCCAATGTTTATGATTTATGAGAACGAGACTAGCCAATGGGTTGAGTTTAAGGAGTTGCAGTAGATAAATTTTCTCTGTCTATTGACTTTGAATTTAAGTGTCAAATTGATAAGTTCGACTTGAAGGCAGTAGTTAGCATGAGTGGTGAGTTTAATTTAATGCATCTTAATATGACGTTATACTTATATTTATATACATGTGAGTACACTTTTATGTTCGAACTAAGTTACACCCATGTGGTGTATTAATGTGACATTGTGCATACATTGTATTTATTGTCCATGTTGCATGGGGATAACGAATACCATTGCAGAAATTGTAAAAAGAATGTTTGAGAATGGAGTGTCAGATAGAATGGAGTTATATTGTGTCAAAAGAGAAATTTAGGTTTGCTCCTTAATTGTATGTTGCAGTGAATCATGTGCCTTCTATTTTGGTTGTGATTGAGTCTCACTCTGTGAGAGTGAGTTCAAACTTGAGCTTTGAGTCTCAAGTTCAACTTCGTGTGTGTAAACGAGTCGTGACTTGATTGACTGGGAAAACTTGGGGAAACCTGAAGAATGTGTAAGCGTAAAGGAGTATTCTACACCCATACTTTTGATATACCAAAGTGAGGATGCTAAGTATATCAGTCCAGTGAAGATAATTAAACCATTATGACTGTGTTCTGTTCAAGAAACTGACAGCGGAAGAAAGCACCAGGCTAAACAGAGAAAACAGTCGTCATTATTTTCTACGCATAAAGAGGAAAACACATGCTATCACACAGATATTGTGCCACTTTGACGTTATTGCAAAGGCCAGTTAAAGACTGTGGAAGCTGTACTTAATTCAGGTTATGTGAAGTTTACAAAAAACTCTTTCTAATAACTCCATTTCTATTCCTTGATAGGAATAAACAGCAATTTGTATTGACTATCAATGAACATTAACTATAATTTATTATTATAGAAATGAAGTGAGACACTGTGTAAACTATAACACTGGGCAACAACAAATTTGCTAAGATTATTTTTTTTATTGATTTATGACAGTTTTATTGTGCTGGATCAGGGGTGGGCAAACGTTTTAGACGTGGGCCAGATAAAACTGTTGGAACAGTTCGGAGGCCGGATAGTCGACCAAATAGCACAAGTCCAGCAAGTTCAGAATATAAAATGAGAACAAAAGTAATTTTTTTAAAAAATAACTCTTTTTCAATAAAGATTAATGAGATGGATGGTGTTGCTTACAATGAATCAGTGATTCAATGTCTGGCTTAACTGATGAGGTTGACAAGCGAAGAATGTCATTTAGATGACTGTCTGAGAATTGAAAGTAAAGGCGACTCTTAGTATATTTCATCTTTGAGAACAGTTATTCACAGCAAAATGTGCTTCCGAACATAGCAACAATGCGCTGAGCAAATTTAACAAAATTTGGAAACTTGCCTGATGGAAGGATGACATCACGAAAAAAAGAAAGAGAAGAAGTGCAGAACTTTGCTTTTAACTCATCGCTGCACTGCATATCTACCAACTCCATCTGCAAGGAAACTGGAGTGTCATCCTCTGTGATTTCAAAAGGGGCACTGAACAACTTGAAATCTACTGAGAGTGGTCTGATACCCCAAAACGTGAGGAAAATTCTTCCATCAGTGAGGTAATGACTGCACCTCAAGTCTCCAAATCGACATCTGCTATGGAACAAGCAGCAAGACATTGAAAATGCTGAAACTGACCATTATTCAACTGGAATTCCCACAAGCGTAGTTTCACTTCAAATGCTGTGATGTGTGAATACATTTCAGGAACGAGAACATCCATACCTTGCAAATTGACATTGAGGATGTTGAGGTGTGTTGTGATATCCGTGAGAATGGTCAGACGAGCAAGCCATTTTAGGTCAGTGAAGTTATCAGCATAGGGGAGGTTCCTTTCATGAAAGAAGTTGAAAATTTCTTGTTGCTGGTCCTACACACGAGAAAGCATGGCTCCACGACTTAGCCAGCGGACTTCACAAAAGTAGAGCAGGTCACCATAGTGTGCATTCACTTCATCCATCGGTGCCTGAAATTGACGATGTTTGAGACTTTGTGAAAGTATCGAATTTACAACCTTCATCACAACTGGCATGACCTCAACGAGGTTTACAGACTTGGCACATAAGAATTCTTGGTGAATGATGCAGTGCAATTTAAGGATGGACTGGTTGTGTCCAAGGGCCTTACAGTGGTGAACGAGCAAAGAAGCTGTGCCCTTATTCTCTCCAATCACTGCCAGTGCACCATCAGTCATTACACGTACATGACAGGACAGATCAAGGGAGTGATGTTCCACACCCTGAAGTAAGGCACTGAAGATGTCTTGCCCAGTGGTGGTGTCATGTAGCGGAACAATCTGAAGGAACTCTTCATGCACTTTGAGCAGTGACACCTTGTATAAAAATAGCAAGTTGGACTTTCATGTCGGTACTCTCATCAAGAGCAAGAGAGTAGGCGACAAAGGTTGAGTAATCACTCTTCACCGAGTCTTGCACATTTTCTGACATCTCCTCAATGCGATGACGAATAGTACGGGATGACAGACTCATATTTTCCAAGACAGAACGTTTCTCTGGACAGACAGAATTCACCACAGTCATGAGGCATTCCTTCATAAAGTCTCCATCAGAAAATGGCTTCATTCTTTGAGCAAGGAGTAGTGAAACTTCATAACTGGCTGCATGTCACTTTTTCATACACAGATGTTTGCTTATGAAACATCAAACTGCTTTTCTCTATATTGTCTGCGAGTTTAGCAATAGTATTCTTTTTCTCAGAGCAGAGACATTAAAGCGGTTTTTGAAGTTGGTGTACTTTTTCCCAGTGATGATGCACATTAAACTCTTTGAAGACAGCAACAATTTTCAAACAGATCACACTCTGAGTTTGTCCAAATCGTTCTATGAGAAAGTACTTCTCCATCTACAGAGTTAAATGTCCGACTTTACATATCCACTTTAATTTTTTTTAGGATGCAGGGTTGTAGATGTGATTGAGGGGATTGGGGAATAATTTCAAAGAAATAGCAAAAATGCAACAACCAGTTCGGTTGTGATGGCAAAAGACTGAGTTTCAAATTTGTGCACCTCTGTTCACCTCCAGCCTCAGTCCCTATGCCCAATAGTCCCGGTGAAGGTCAGGTTATGACTGGAGCAGAGTACAGATGCTGACATACATGTACAATTGTACATCTATCCTAGGCCTGGGAGAGTTCAAAAGTCAACGAACTATGCTAGTTGAATATATACAACCACAGGCATAAATTGTACATGCACACATGATTTTGTGTGAGTAATTCAAACTGTTAAAATTACATGTAATCTTTAGACTAGTTTAGCCTTGGCAATTGTTTTAGTGACTTTTTGCCTTGCAGACCAAAAGTAATGTTAACTGTGAATAATAGCTTGGCGGGCCAAAAGCAATGTTAACTGTGAATAGCTTGGCGGGCCAAACAAAAATGTTTGCGTGCCAGGTTCGGTCCGCGGGCCAGAGTTTGCCCACCCCTGTGCTGGATCCAAAAATGTCATCGGTTTTGTTCAATCAGGTCAACTTTTTGATCTAGTTTGGATCAACGTTTTGATCTATTGCGGCATTATTTCTTTTGTTTTTTTTTTTTTTACATATAAGGGTATTTTCTATTTATATGATGTAAAATTCTTTCTTATTTCTTTAAATAAACATGTTTTGCATAATTTATTAAGAGGTAACATAAGCTAAATTTTCAATAATTGACACAAATGATATGTTTTCTTCTTTAGGTAATGAAATGGAATCGGCCAGAAGACATTTGAAAAATAAACCCGATGTACTTTGCTACATCTGCGGCGAATACAACATTGTTCCTAACAGGAATACAGCAACAGGTTTTATAAAGCGTGCTTATTATGCTTATTTTGGTATAAAACTTGGTGATCAGGATAAAGTTTGGGCGCCACACATAGTATGTAAAACATGCACCGATAATCTGCATCCTTGGACCAAGGGTAGGAAGAATTGTCTGAAGTCTGGAATATATAGTTTGGAGGGAAACGACAAACCATGTCACTGCCTGCTACTTCTGCGCTATTGATGTGACTGGCACAGAAAAAACCGGAGCAGCCTTAAGTATCCTGATCTTGAATCAGCAAGTTGTCCAGTAGCTCATTGTGATGAAATTCCAGTACCTGTCCTTGGAGAACTTACCGACATTAGTGAAGAAGAATTATCTAGTGTTGAAGAATATGAAGAATACGAATTAGTGGTTCTTGATGATGATGTTCCAAATTCTTTTTCGCAAAAGGAGGTAAATGATCTAGTTCGTGATCTCAGCTTGTCAAAGTCATCAGCTGAACTGTTGGCATCCAGATTGAGGGGAAAACGTCCTTTCTGACAGTGTTTGCATCACCTTCTACCGCAACAGACATCAAGAGTATCTCTGTTTTTTTTTCTACGGAGAACGACCTGGTGTACTGTACAGATATTGTGCAGATTCTGAACAAATGTGGAGTGCCACATTATAAACTTTAAGATTGGTGATTGTTCATCGACAGCAGCAAGCGATCACAGAAATGTGTTCTGCTACACAATGGTAACCAGTTTGACAATGGTAACCAGTTTGCCTCTGTAACTCTAGCTCACTCGACTACACTGAAGGAGAAGTATGAAGCGGTGAAGTAAGTGCTGGAGAAGATTCGTTATGATAAGCATGGATGGTTACTTTGTGTTGACCTGAAGATGGTAAACTATTTGTTGGGACAACAGTCTGGATTAACCAAGTACCCGTGCTTTCTGTGCATGTGGGATATTAGTGACAAAGCTCAGCATTACAGGAAGCAGGACTGGCCTGTACGGGAGGGATCGGTACCTTGCAAAGCAAAGAACCACATAAACAACCCTCTGGTAGACAGAGACAAAATACTTTTCCCATCGCTGCACATTAAGCTTGGCTTAATCAAACAGTTCACCAAAGCTCTGGACAAGGATGGTGGCTGTTTTGCTTACTTTTTCCATGCTTTTCAAGGGTTGACCATTGAGAAGTTGAAAGCTGGCATTTTTGATGGTCCACAACTCCGTAAGCTAATCAGTGATCCAGAGTTTAAAAACTCAATGAATGAGGTGGAACTCGAAGCCTGAAAGGCTTTTGTTCTCGTCGTGAATAACTTTCTTGGCAACAATAAGGCCAAGAACTATGCAGAACGTGTTGCCAATATGCTGATTGCTTTCAGAAACCTTGGGTGCAACATGAACATCAAAATGCATTACTTATTCTCACATATGGATCGGTTTCCTGAAAATCTGGAATCAATGAGCGACGGGCAAATGTAGAGATTTCATCAGAATATTAGAGAGATGGAAACCAGGTATCAGGAACGCTGTCGTGATGGCTGATTACAGTTGGACTCTAAAGAGAGATATTTTATGCTGAGCATTCTAGAAGTTCGAAGAGACGGAAGTCCATGCCCTGAATTTTGAACAATGATGAACTAATATTGAATTAATATGTACCTATCGTTACCAATGTCTACTATTTAATGTATACTAATCAACGTTAGTAACATTTAATAAATAAATTATGTTAAAAACGATTTTTAAAAATTTAACTAATTTTTAATTTTAATAACCTATTATGGAAGAGAAATATTAAGAAATCTTGACTAATAATGTTACAAAAATGTAATCGATATTTATATAAGATCGGATTTTAAAAAATCGAATTAGATAAAAAATCCCCTGGTCTTATTAAAAACGGATGTCATTTTCAAATTCAGCAGTGCAAATTTGTTCTAAATCAGTTGAACGATCTTAGACAACTTACAATTTTTTTTTTGTTAAACAGTGTAATTATTCGAACGTTTGTTCATGGACTATAGATATCAAATTATCTATTTCCTTTTAATTGTCATATGTATATTTAATTTTCTTTTAATAAATGCATTGTCAAATGTATTGACCTTACCAATATTTATATTTGATAATCTTATGTTGGAGAAGAAAGTGGATGGATGGGGCTCCCTAAATATGGATTAAAATTGTTAGCGACGATTAATTAATAATCAAATTCATAACCATCAACTAGGTGGTGTTGTGTCAATTTGTTCAAAATTGCGAAACTAATTGTCATAGAATTGAAATGAGTATATATAAAAGAAATTATTGTTGAAAAATAATGTTGATATTATAACTTAATGGAAAACCCTATATTAAAAACACATCGAGAGAAGAGATAGTTGACTAGAGAAATATCCATTTAGAAAGAAGTCTTATCTCCCTCATTAGTTTATAACACTATCCAGAACCTATCTTGCTTTGCCTATTCTTTTTTTATTTTGAAATGTTTTGATTAACCTTCTGACTCATATCATTAATTGCATATTGCATTGATTACAACTATTACCATAGTTTCAATTATTGATGTGTTGATATTATATTGTGTTTGTGCGTGTGTGTTTGTGTGTGAGTGTGTGTGTGTGTGTGTGTGTGTGTGTGTGTGTGTGTGAATAAAATCAGTGAGTGTAAAATCAGTCAGGTAGCTCGCCAGTTCAACCCATGATGTCATGTGACTGTGGTAGAGTTATTATTTGAAATGGAAGAATGACTGAGGAGGATAGAGGAGGGATGGCGGCAGCAGGATGGATGGGTATTTTTCCAAACAAAACTAAAGAGGCTATGTAGATAAGAAAGAATGGCTTAAGATAGAACTTGAAATAAAATCGGAAAATGAAAGAGGAGAACTAGAAATAAAGGAATATGAAAAAAAGAATAAGTTTAAATTAAAAGGAAAGAAATAGAAATTAAAAGAATGAAATAAAATTGAAAGATAAATTGACATTTGCAAAATAAAAGAGACACACAGAATGTAAACTAACCAGTTAAAAATATTCAATAAACCATTTAATGTTCAGGAGGCCAGAGATAAATTTCATTTCCGTTTTAAAAAAAAAATGGTAAAAAACATCGAAAATGTTGTTTAAAGCTTTGATCAATGAACAGTGAGATTAGGCCTACAAGAAAAAAATAACAACTACGGTTTAATTATTTTAGTGGCAGGAATGAAAGGACATGATAGTATGGTCTTTGGATGGCTCCCAGAGGAAGACGAGACATGCAAGACATATAAGGCGGAACTTCTGAGTGATGAGTGACACACAAAAGTAGGTTTCACCAGTTTAAGAGAGAGCAGACCGATGCATTTTCACAAGCAGCTAGTAAGCTACAGCAAATCTTGACCAGATGGTTAGAACTAGAGATTAGCAACGGACAGACTTTAGGATCACTTTGTGATTGACAAGTTATAGTCATCATGTCCTCCAGCACTTGTTAAGGACAAAGAACCAAAGCGTTTGACACATTGATAAAAAGCAGCTGACAGTTACAAGGAGATATACAGGAAAATTACTCATCTGAGAGCTAGGTATAACTCTGAACCTCACAAAACAGTTAATGAATAGGTGACGTACAAACAACAGAATGAGAGGTCTCACCACAAACCATGTATGGGACTCACTTAATTACCTCCTTCATTTAAACTAAAGACTAAAGATAGATTATCCACACCTCAACCCCTACAGTAAAGACCAGTAGAGTGTGCTTTAGCTGCGGCAAATCAAGCTATATCAAATGTTATTGAATTGGTAGCATAAATGTCATAGAACCCAGTGGCACATCTATTTTTAATAAATGGACATTATCTTCCAGTCCTCTATGACACTTGTTAAGGAGTAGGGTTAGTAGTACACCATAGCCTAGTAAAGGAAAGTGACTACACTAGGAAGTTTCAAAGAATCAGTCTACCCAGTGGTGTAAAGAATTAAGTACCCATTGTGATAGTAGACATAGATAACAAGTATGTATGTGGACGCATTCAGGCAGTATGTCTAGTAAATTGTGTTGTGATTGCTATCATGGGACGGAAATATGTTCTCAATGGCGAGTACATCCCAGATTCACTAGACAGTGTTGAGTAAGCAGAGGAAGCTAAAGCAAGGTGCATGTGTGAAGGTAATAAAGATGAGCTAGGAATAATCAGTGGCAAATATGAAGTAGAAGCATTGGTGACTTTGACTTTGACGCATGTCACCAGACTGTCATGGCAGGACAGATATTGTCTCATCCAGACTGTGGATGAATCTGAAGGGAAGAAAGGTCATGTTCAGAGCAGCACAATTGACAAATGATTCTCTAGAGGAATGTTGAGAGAAGTCCAAGTCAGGATCATACATGTCTAAATCTTCTGGTAAATCTATTGCGTTTCACTGGAAGGAGGGTCTCATGATTTGTAAACATTAACGTCTGATAGCAATCGGATGGTGGTAACTCTGAGCTATTGAGTGAATGAGTGGTACTTGACTCATGACCCAACCACTGCCACTTATCTAGGACCAAGCAAAGCTATAGCTACAATAAAGGCTGTTTTATAGGTCAGGTATGAGAGCGGACATAATTTGGAAATGTCAGTCATATGATATTTCTCGGTGAGTGAATAGAAGGATAAAACACCCATTCCACTAAGACTAGGTGAAACCCCAAAATTTATATTTCTTTTAGGCTTGTAGCCATCGATCTCATTTGGGAAATTGTGCCCTCATCAGGTCGAGGCATGGATGGATTCTCACAATCTTTGATTATGTTACACGATACCCCAAGGCAGATACTCTTAGTTCTGTTAGTAACATGTTGGTAGCAAATGCACTATTTATCAAATTTCTCACATGGAGGATGTCTGGAGGGAATCTTGTCTGATATTGGTACTCAATTCATGATTGAGTTAAGGAAAGAGATTAATCTACTATTGAGATTAAAGCAATTTGGTACTATTACGTACCTTCCTATGTGTAACAGTTTAGTAAAAAAATATCAATGCTACTCCTAACAGGTCCTTGTGAGAACTCTTAATAGGGGAAGACCATGTAATTGGGATATGTGGAATACAGACATCTATAGACAAGCTGATTGTTTTCTCAGCTGAACTGATGAGAACTTCAGCACCATTTTGCTCAGCTCAGAGAAAAGCGCACCTTTATTTTTGCTTTTGGCTACATAAATTACTCTTCCCAATCACTTTGCTGTGTTTGCATCCAGCGTTATCGTTGATCTTATCAGTAACGTTTTGCTGTAAGTTGATCCCTTGAATTCTGTTTGACAGAAACTGGAGGCGTGAGTATGGTCTCGAAAATCCACGATTATCTTGATCATTCTTCGTTGTGTGCTGAGTATCATACTCGAAAATTCGGGAACAATCTTACTGATGCTCTTAATAGCATCTTGAAAATTCGGAACAATTCTCCAAGGTATGCATGGAGAACACATCTGAGATTCTGGAACAGTTGCTTAATGTACCAGGAAGGGACACATGATACTGTCGCGGGAAAAGCATGGAGCCAAACTTATATTTTATTTCACGATCTAAAACCACTAACGGACTAAGGCAATAATTCCGTCCTGTCAAAATTCACACTTTTGACAACGGCCGTATACAAGATACATGTTATGTTATGTGACTTTTAGAAATGTTCACCTAATTTCATTTAGTCAGAATGACGCATATTTATGAGCCAGATAGCAAATGTGCAGTAGATATGCCATTTCTAGCTGTGATGCATGTAGATAAAGTATGTGTGAGATATAAAAGTTATAGAAGCTTTTGATACTCCACAAGAATATGTAAGGGAGGAAGAGACTAGCATTTTCATGTTGTTCAAAATGAGGATTTACATTAAGACATATTACTTAATTTGTGATGAAATTTCGTATACAACGATTTTTACTAAGGAGAGTTGGGAATATCCCTTTCCACCCATTTTTCATCCGTCGAATGCCATGTATTAAAGCAGCAAGGCACCTTGTTGCAATACACACTGGTGGATAGCTTATTCATGTGACATCAGTTGCACACAGTTAACGATAGATGAGCCATTTTCGTCACTCTGAGTTTTGTTTGAATTCCTATTCTGCAGTTGGAGGGCTAGGATCTTGGAGTCTTACAGACACAAGAAGTACTGCATCCAAAGACGCAATGACAGACTTCACTAGATGATTCATCTGGTCAATGATAGACATCACTGAGATTTTTTCCATCATCATTGTAACCAGATAAATCAACGATAATTACCAAGGTTGGTAACAGGCCAAAGCACAAGTTTGTCCACCACATAGGAAGTCTGAGATGGTGGCCAGGTCTGCAGACCTTCACTCTCAGGTGAAGTAACAATTGCATCATCTTCTCTTCAAAGAATCCCTTATGAGTGACCGGGAGATTACATGACCTATCTTCGAACATTGACAATACTATGTGAGTAGCCTAAGTAAAGGGCAAAAGTGCATCTAGAACTTTTAAGAATAAAAACATTTAATCTATTCTTGTTGGACTGATATTATCATTATTGTCATTTTGTGTAATATGAACTTTGATATTATGGCTAATGTACGCCTATGTAGTATGTGAATTATTGTTGTTGATAGCCGTGTTATTTACCGCATAATAATTGTATTTTTCTTTTACACTTTATGAATTTCATCATGTTCATCCCACCATCCCCCCTATGGAGTGTATGGAATTGAAAAATGTGTGTTTGACTAATTACTGTGTGAAATAGAAATGCTCCAATAAGGTAAATAATACATAATTTTCATTTTCTATAACTCATTATTCACAGTTTTTGAGAGGGGCGAAAGAAATTATGTTTGTGCTGTTTTGTTCTTTTGTCTGTTCATCCTATATCTACTATTATGATACTTGCACACTCGCACACACAGCCAATAAAACGTTCCTTTACATGACAGAATAAAAAGGGCTCCATCCAGTCATCAATGGTGTCTATCATTGTGTCTTGTGTAACATCTTAAGATAACGTATTACTGGCACATGTCATGAGCTTCTCGGAGATACACCGGAACAGCCAAACCTGACTACTGTGTCTCTCTATCTAGCTGCCACACGTGATAGAGAGCATCATCTGAATAAGAAAGACAGAGACTTCTTGCAATTGTGTGATTGTGAAAATGGGCCGGCGATAGCTACCATCTTTGAAAAGGTCATGTAAATTGACTATAATTATATCTAAAACTTCACCCTCATGTTTGATGAATTATGTCTATGAAACTGAGTATATATATTGACTCATAATGTCTATGCTATGATAAACTGAACGATGATCTAGCGTTAACTGAACATTTTTGTGAAATATAAATATAAATATCAACAGTCTGTTGATTATATTCATATGTTGTATTTTTGAATTGTGATTTAATAAATTTATTGTTAAATTTATTGACCTTCCTACACATAATGAGGACCATACATTATAGAGATAGTGAGTGGATGGTGGCTCGATAATATAGATTGAGATTTATTTTCTCAATTAATAAGAAGTTTTCACCTATGAGAATATTGTGACGGTAAATATTTTGTCTTTAATGTTGTGGAAGAGAGAAAACATTTACCCCGCCCACATAATCGCCATGTAGGAGAGATGAGTTGCGTCTTCTGGAGAATTATTAATAATATAAAGTAAGATTATCATCGCTTGTAATTAATTAGAAATGGATTATTTATTAACTAATAATAATCATAATCATTAATTAGATGTATAGACAACACTTAGTAGATAAGGTAGTTAATAAGAGAACTCTAATAATAAATAATTTATATATTTTATTACACAAATACCAGTCTTACACAGAATGTCATCGTTATTTGGGTATTATTTTGATAGTGGTATATTTTGGAATAACTTTAATCACCACTTCAACATTATCGGCATACAACGTTTTGAACACGCTGCTCATTAATATTTCTGTAATTTTTCAGTGACCTTTCTCAACATGAGATAGCAAGCATCTCACAAGAAATATTAATGGGTGGAGTCAGTCTGAATACTCTGTAAGTGAAGTATTTTTTCTATTTCATTATTATTTTAAGAGGCATTTACTTTAAACTTATTCGTACACTATCACGTTCACAAACACAATTTTATCAAATTAGCAAAAAAATATTGGGTGAACCCCATTTTAAAGATAAGGATGATTTGAACTGTTAGCAAAGATAGTAGATTGCAAGAAATGTAGGTTTATTGTAATAGTAGACATGTACTAGTTCTATTAGCCATTATGTAAGTGTAGGTCTGAGTAGTAATAATATTTAGATGGTGCCGTGCACGATAATTACTATTGCTATTTTGCTCCTCGTGTCTTTTCTACTATGAGATTTGTTGCATCTATGAGTTTAGAGAATGCTATGGCCTATGAATGTTAGTGGTAAAGTTTCACTTGATGACATAATTGAAATATGCATAATAATTTGGATACTTCCTGCCTGATAGTTAATTTAATTGTTCCTCAAAATGTAAAAAAATGTCAAAGTAAGCCAACAAAGTGACCTCTTTATGGTGGAAGTTTTAAGTGGTAGAGTTGAAAATATGCTAGAATGTTTAGAATAAGCTAGAAATTGATGATGTAATGCAAACTATCCCAAATGGGTGAGTAGTTTCATTAGCCAATATTTACTATTTATGAGAACGAGGCCATCCAATGGGCTGAGATTTCGTAATTTTTGTTATTGATATGTTATACTTGTATTTCAATAAGATGTATTATGTGACAGAACATGATTTCTACAAATGTTTGAACTAAGCTGCTCGTATGTAGTGTGCTAACACTAGACAGAATTTGGTATGTTGTATTTATTATACTGTGTACACATGTCGGGCTAATAAATACCATTGCAGGAAATTGTAATGTGGAAGGGTGGATGTACGTGTGTACAGAGCAGTGTGTGCGTAGCGCTTGTTTTGCCTGGCAGCAAAGTAGATCATCAGCCGCTAGTTTGAATCGCGCGGCACGGTCTGCTATAGTAGTGTGTATGGCTGCGCCATTGTGTACGTGTTTAACCGCCACTTATCATATTTATTTAATAAAGTTGATGTTTAGATATTCTAATAGTTAGTGGGATGTAGTTTATATTTATATAATTTTGTAAGTTAGTTTATATTGTTTTATAAGTATATTCTATGATTTATGTATGTGTACATGGTTTTCCCCTGGCACATGAATATAGTTAATTATTTTATTTTATAATTTATTTTGTGAATTATATTGTAAGGAAGTATTGTATTTAAAGAGTATTTAGTGTACTAATTTTGATAGTTAAAGTGTTATATAACTCTAGGTAGTTTAGACGGAATTTGTGTTAGAAGGAAAGTATGTTAACACAGGAGTACCTGTTTAACATTAGTTTTAGTATCAGTTCCAGAATTGTCTAGTGACGTCCCCTTTGCCGCCCAGACTTTTTAGTTATATTGTGTGTGAGAGGGTCATCTTTGGTCGGTCTTTTTGGTGGTCGTCTCTTGGGGAGTGGTCTTTTGGAGAGTGGTCTGAGAGTGGTCAAGAGAGGAGCGTGGTTGGCGGTGTGTCACCTAAATAAAGATCAGATGGAAATGTAAACCATGTTGTGTGTTCTGCCTCTTCTTCTGTGGTTGCTGTAGCCATATTGTCTGATTGTCTCATCGTCATCATCGTTTCATCATCTCCTCGCATCCTGGGGTGACCCATAATAACAACAACACCACACACCATCACAGTAAGATGAGGCTGGAATGTGAGAAATAAATATTAAATTCTTTTATTGTTAATACCTCTTTCGTAGTGATTTTTATGCATATAGACCTAATCGTGGTTTGGATGGGGGATCGACTGAGCTAAACGTAACATTTTGAGTGCATAAAGATTTAAGAGAGTGTTAACGGTTTCCAAGCCGGCTATTGTACACAAGTTTGTCTGTTCGTGAATCTGTTTGTCTGTACTACAAAGGCACATTTTCATATGAGACGAAAGATAACTTGAGCAACCAGGCAAACTAAGAAAGGGACTGCTCAATTACTATCATTACTTATAAGCATATAGTTAGTTGCTCTGCATCAAGGCATGCGTCAAACCAAATTTCATACTCAAGGGAAAGTGTTCAGGCTCAGAGAAAGGCTTTCTTGTGGTCTAGATAAGTTAAAGAGAACACTCAAAAGACATTGTCTTATATCACATTGCCTTTCCGTACATTGCTTTATATTGCATTGCAGTTATTTTACCAGCTATAACATGTGCACTAAAAACCCCACTAATTATGGTGACATTATAGAGCCACCTTTTACTCTGTTGTTTCTGCACATTTGCTTCATTACTTTTTAAATTTAACTTTACTACTGTACATTAAATTTATTTATAGTTATAATTCTTTACTCTTCGTATACTATCCTTTTACATCTTGTGTGTAGTTTTTATGAGGACTGTATTCAACAAGTCAGTTTGAGGGCTTAGAGATAGTTATTAATTATTAGGTGTTTACCCTAAGACTAGACAGTTTGTGACATTATCTTCGCTATGAATCCTTGAATTTGTTTACTAATTGTGGCTGAGAAACGGGGATAGTTTCCAGTGAGCAGACAAGGAGTTATTAACCAACTCTTTATTTTTCTCGTCTCTACCTCCTCCTGCTTTCACACGTACCAAACGCCACATTATCTAAAGGGCAAATTTTACTTTATATAGGTATGACATATATTATATCCTGAAGAATATCACCTTTGTATTGTGCCTTAAATTGGCACATTTATTACGCCGGAACGATTATGTTTTGGGCCTAAGTTTACACAAAGTGTATGCATTTCCTGAATCATTTGCATATTGCTTCCTAGATCACTTGACGTCATGAACATCTTCAGCACATACTACGTATATACAGGTGATGTGTCTTTCACAATACCATCATTATTTAAACAAAAATTAACTTTGTAATAAATTGGAATAACATTAATATTACTAAATTCATGTATATAAAATATACTTTGTAACATGTACATATATCAATGTTTTGTACAGGAGTCGGCAGTTCAATCAGATCTATAAATCTAAAGATTTTGCCATTTCTGGAGAGCAAAATGTGTCTGCAGTGTAAGTTTCATGATTTTATTTAAGATACATTATTCATATAATGGTTTGTAAAAAAAATATATATAGTTTGATTATAAAAACTCTTCTTAACTGTGTATGCACAAGCAAGTGAAATAAGGCCACATATATTTTAATGCTAAAAACATTTGCATACATACAGTTCATACTTTTCATCAACTTTTTAAAATGTCAGAAACTAAGGAGTCACTTAATTCCTGTAGAAATAATTATTGCATGTACTCAATGAGTTCGTTGTCCCATTATGAAAGAAAAACGGATTTTAGTATCACCATCTAGGTAAAACATGAAAATATGCCTTTGATTCAAGAAAGGCATATGGATATATGCATGTCAGGTAGGTATTTGTGACATAATATTTAACTTCACTTACCTGCTAACACAAAGATTTGCTTTCAATAAGAAACAAGATATCAGTAGAGATTACTTCCCAATACATAAACACCTTTGAGTCTGCTGGAAGACAAGCATTGGAGACATACTCGTCGTGTGAAGATGTAGGAAAGAATTTTCGACTGCACTTAAGTGGTGTAATTTCGTGCTAATATCAGTAAAATTCAAACTGGATTGCAAATCTGTAACTAATTGTGGTAACGTACTTAAACTTGGACACCATCACATAGTCAGACCGCTCTGGTGACCTCACGGAAAGGTATAAGTACTAATTGTTAAGGGCATAAATGTATTGGTTACTGTGGCTGAGTGAATTTGCCTATCCCTATTTCTAGATTTAACTCTTATATAAATTGTAAATTGTCAAAATGATCCGACCTCATTATAATAGTATTTTTGTAAGTGTCAGAGTTGGAGTAAACAACTCAAGTTGAGAATATGCTAGAAAATTGCTAACGCAATTCAAACCAGTTCCAACTATATGAGTAGATTTTCTGACACTGGTTCATCACAAATTTATCCAATGGGGATCGACTGGAAATTTCTTTGTTGAATAAATACTCTATTCTAATCACTTTGAATTTGAACATAACTTGAGTCCAGTCATAATGGTGATCGTTAGCTTATGATAAGCTAACTGATTGATAAAGAAAGAATGGACTTAGCTTATTTCATGCATGTTTGTTATTGATCTATTATTTGAATTAGGTAATGCTTATGTAATTGAATCATTATTTCTATGTTAATTAATTTAACTACTTTGTACATAATTCTTGCTAATTTTGATCGATTCTATATTTCTTGTGCTGTGTATGTAGTGGTCTAGCGAAATTGTTATAGGATTTGTAAGTAGAGAATGTTTGTGATCGAGAAAGGAGTTTAGAGTTAAAATATGCCTGAATTTTAGTGCTGTCTTAATTTGACTTTTGCTAAGCAGGGCAAGTCATATTTTTGTTTGTCACTTTATGCTACAGTGACTAGTATACTCTACTGTTGAGATTAGTTTGCATTACATCATCATTTCAAACATATTTTCAACTCAAGTGTTTACTCCAACAACAATGCCATCATAAGGAGTGTCCGAGGTCGTGTCCCTTCGACAATTGAACAATTTATATAACAATTAAGTTTAGAAGTAGGGATGGGCAAATTTACTCCACCACAATGGCAATCGAAATTATCTTTCATCTTTCATGACAATATGAGCATCATTAGCCGTTATTGTTTCAATAGAACATACTAATCAATGTCAGTCGAAGTCAACGAGTGTGTGCGTCATTGCAAGAAAAGTACTTAGTAACAAAATTTTCTGAGCGAACTGTGCGAGAAAAATAAATTATATTCTACAGGCATCTCGAAAAATAAGCAGTATAATTATGAAACTGTATATGCAAGAGAAAAAAATATAAATGAAAAGCTGGTCCATATTTCTTCTCTTCGACCCCAACGATTCTCTCTAACTTCTTCATATTCTTCTTCTTATTTTGCGTGTTGCAGTATTTGTACTGGGTTTATGCCTATTCAAATATATATTAACATTAGCTTCTTTGTTGGACAATATTTATTTTTAGAGAGAAACAAGATTCTTCTATTATCTAAGTATTTAATACAGTTTATGTACTGTAGGGCTAAACATAGATCTAGCGAATACAGAGCTAAATCTGGAATGTAACATTTTATTACTGTTATTTAATGAATGCCCGTCTCCTGTAATGTGAAGTTATACACTTTATATTTCATACAGGTTTACCAACAGCAATAACATCTCTCACATAGACGACTACGCGTTCACTGGAATGCAAAGCCTTTCAAAACTGTAAGTTTTTTAAATGCGTTTTCTTTCAGAACAGGAAAAAGCACTTGATTTTAAACAAAAGTATTCTTACGTTTATTATAATATTCTAATATTTATATTATAAAAGACAGTGAGTAGATATAGCACAATAAACATATAGGCACTGGTTTAATTAATCTAAATAATATTATTTTCGACCAGATAAAATAAACGTGAAAATTTCATTTTGCTGGGAAACATACTTAACAAAAATCGCTTGCAATCATTCATACGATTTCCTGAAGAAATCTTGTCTGATGGAGGGATTCAGTTCACGAGTGAGTTAATGAATGAGATTAATCAACTTTTGAGAGTAAAGCAGTTTAAATCTAATCCTAACCACCAATCGTTATGTGTAACGGTGTGGTCGAAAATCGGAACATTACTCTTACCAAGTCATTGAGAAAACTGCGAGGATAGATCATGTGATATGGGACATTTATTTTCCAGGAATTTTGTTTGTGTTGCGCAGAGTACTTCATGATTCGAACCAATTTTCGCCCTTCAAAGTCTTTTACGGTAGGACCGTTAGGGGACCCATGTATATAATACGAGAATATTGGATAGAGAGTGGACTAGCAGAATCCGAAAAAAATATAGGTATCAGCATGAGAGTGGGTTGGTCATGCGTCAAATACAGCATGTCTGCTCGATAGCTCTGAGGTACCACCAAATGATTCCCCTTGGCCCTTTTCTGGTTCTGAATGAAGAGGGCATAATTCCAATGAAACAGAAACAATTACCTGTCTCTGCCATGACCGAATCCTCTCATACTTTTTTAATGACAGGTTCACCCAAAGTCTTCATCACGCCACCTTTGAACACATTAATAATCACTTCTGTTCACTATGCATACTCTCATGCATCATTTTCTGCCACTTCATGCACGCCCCACCCCTTACAAGCATGAATACACACACTTTATCGAGAGAATATGAAAAATTCTTACCAATGAGAACATATTTGCAACCCATGATCACACTCAACACACGTGTTTAGACACAAGCCTTACATAATGTCTGTATCTAGTATCACAATGGGTTCTTTATATTTTACATCATTGGCTGGAGTGACTTTTTGAAACTTTCTAGAATAATCATACCTTTTCACCTTTAATATTTGCATCCTAACTAGGTGATCACTAGGTTATTTCACATTACTGTTACCTGGGCTATGACGTCTAATGTGGCCTGTTTTGACTCATTTGAAACACACAACTGGTTCATTCCTAACACCTTTGTCTGGTTGCTACTAATGTTCAGAATTTTCCTTATAGAGGGATAAGTTAGAGGGGATCCCAAATTATGGTTATTATTTAGTTTGTCACTTGTTTATTAACTGGCCTGCTTAGCTGTCAGATTAACAGCAGTCCCAAATATTTATTCATATATGTCAGCTGCTTCTAACCACACCTCGTCAGATTCTTAGGTCTTTCGTCCTTGACATAAGCCAAAAATGCTGGAGGACTTGATGTCTGTAATTTGTCAGCCACAAAGTGATCTCTAGCATCTTTACTACTGCCAATTTTCACCTCGTCTAGCTCTCACGACTTAGACAAAATACTTTGTAGTATACTAGATGATTGTAAAAAGTGTCATTTGATTCTCGTTTGTACTGGTGGAATCTCTGTCCGTACATCTCACTGGTCACCTTAAAGTACACCAACAGCTCTGCCCCATATATTGTTTGTTACTCTGTCTTGTCATGTCATACCTGTCACTAAGTGGGAGAGCCATAAACGTTTTGGTAGGCCTAAAGGCTAATCTTATGGCACAATTTTCAAAGCTTAGTACATAATCCTCAATGTATTTTCTGTTTGCTTCCTGAACATTAACCTCCCTTTCACTTATCTTCAGGCTTTCTTCCTGCATCTTCAGTTGATTTAAGCCAAGCTCCTTTTTTCTTTTTTCATTGGCTTCTAAGTGAGCCAATACTATCTCTCATTTAAGATCACATTTATTCTTTAGACTATTGTCTTTTTCTTCTATTTTAATCTGTACTTTGGTATCACTTTCATTCCTTTATATTTCTATTTCTTCTCTTTTGAGCTATAATAATTTCTCACTCTTTACACTTTCATGCTTATCATTCATTTCTTTATCTTCTCTTTTGCATCTATCTTTCATTTCTAGTTCTACCGGTTCCTTTACATTGAGCGTAATATATTCTGAAACTTTGTCTGCTTGGGCGCCTACTATTTCAGCATCGCCCCTATCCTGCTGTACCCATCTGATTCTTTCTTCAAATGTAGTTTCCCATTTCAAAACATAAAACAACTAACTTTACCCTGGTCAAGCAACAACTTAGTATACAGTTGAGCTCTCTGACTGATTCACAAAGTATGTCCACACACAAGTAACTGATAAATATTAAATCTGTTTACTTAAAATACTCAATCAATTTAAACAGTATAATCTACAAACTTGCTCTAGCAACAGGTAAATATATAGCTAGTTAATTAAAATGCACAATCAAAGCAAACAGTATTGTTTGTATACATCAATAATGGAATTATGGTAATACATGCATCATTATAATGTGCAGTTTATGAATGTATATTTTGCTAGACAGCTATCCCTTCTCTAGACATGTTTTTAGCCTACGATTCCTTGTTTATTTTCTAAGTTTAAAGTTATCAGCAATTGTTTTCCACTTTCATGAATTTCAACACAATATAATTAGTTTAACAAATTTTGAATACATTTGAGCTCATCAGCAGACAGTGCCAATCTATTTTACCTAATTTATTTGACACAACACCACCCTAGTTATTCTACTTCATTATTATCATTAATAATCATCCTTAACTAATTTCAAGTGATGAGAAACTTAATGTTATTAATAATTTGCCAGCAGACACCATTCATCACTCTCACTTGGATAATATGTGGGTGCTGTAAATGCTTTCTCTCATTCAATACATTAAAGACAAACAATGTCACAAAACATTTCCATAGGTAGGAAACAGCTTATCAAAGGAGAAGATACATCCATTTTAATCTATATTTAATGAGCTCCAATTCTCTCATTATTGCTCCAACAATGGTTATCAATATATGTAAGAAGGTAAATAAATATATTAAATCAAGAATCAAATAAACATATAACAAAAATAGTAAATTTCAATATGACATCCATATTTCCACAGAACCATATTTGAATATTTTCAATTCTTATGCCATCTTATATACTAAAAACATAATTTAACAAATTAGTGTCAATATAAATCAAATGCTCATTCTTATCAGAGATATGTGATAATAATGTGCATATAACCTTGTCAAGATGAAGCCACAAAAGGCTTTCATATTTTTACATAACATCATAAATTTACTGCTCACAATGGGATTGTCAATTCTTCATGTGTTCCTCTAACACAATGTAGCAGGTTCCACGAGATCTGTTTTCTCAAAACTAATCTGGGTGTTTCTTCACCATATTAGTTACCTGGAGCAGGACAACAATGTATCAGTTTCCAGCAAATTCCTTATACCAGAAATTCTACAATGCAGTCGAACATTACTTACCACAATACATTAACAGAGTGCAATGTATCCTTACTATTACACATAGGGGGTAGATATTTCTCGAATCTGCCAGGATCGTACAGGTTTCTAATCAATAAACCTGAAAATTCTAGAAATTCAGGCTGCTACATTTCTGTAAAATGAAATCAGGGAATAAACCCTAAGTTTCCAGTTTATTCATCTCTAACTACATTCTTTCTTACATTAAGTCTCAACATACAGTTTCCTGCAACACTATTTATTAGCCTGATACACACATACATCACACACACACACACACACACACACACACACACACACACACACACACACACACACACACACACACATTCACATATATATCAGTAGCAGAATGCACTAAATATTCATGAGTCCATTTTCTTTCAATTAATTAGTCAACTCACCATTAAGCTAATGGCCACTGTTACAGAGTCTGACAATTTCTGTGTCACGACCTCTTAACCCAATTGCTGTTTTTCAAAAATCAAATTTTAAAAAGGTACCTTTGTTAAAGCTCTCCCATGATACCTCAGTATCGAGAAGCTTCTAGCAAGGAGGTCAGGATGTTATATAACTTTAGGCCATTGTCCAGCTCCTCGAACCAACATACCATGTGATCCGTCACGTGAAGCATTCTATGCAGTTTTGATAAATATGATATCGCACGGTAATTCTTCACTCCGAATCCAGAACCGGCAGTGACAACAAGTAATCGTCTACCTGTCCGCCGCATCCGTGAGTCATGCTAGAGGAAACCCGTCGCTTTATTTGCTTTGAGAGGTAACACGTCTACTTCTTGCAAATGTTATTGCATTTTATTAATTGTATTTTGCATTTGAATCAATGTATGTAATTTTGTGCCATTTATTGCTATTTTAACCAAAGCACGTGGTTCACTTGTAAATGACAAAGTCTATGTCACAGTCTGATAAAAATGTCCGACCTGATGACCTACTTGTCTTGTTTACTTCAAATTTGAATTTTGAAACCCTTGGCTCCTTTGTTCAAAGCTCCCTTTTTCGAGACGCTTCTAGAACAGGTCAAGATGTTATGTAACTTTAGGTCCATTGTCCAGTTCTCGAACCAACTACATGCTTCGCGAACAGTCACGTGATACGCATTATGCTCTTCTATAAATATGACTACACGCTTCCGCTCCGTCACTGCGAGAAACACATTAGCTAGGTCCATTCAGCTAACTCGAGTCACGAGGCAGCCGACAAGCCGTTGAGAATCAAGATACCCTTCGACTTCTCATAAAAAGGTATCATTTTATCTAATAGTATTTTGCATATATTGTTTAAGTATGTATTTATGCTATGTATTATATTATTTCCATAAATACTTGAGCATGGTCCAGAGAAATGGCTGAAAAACCTATAAGTTACGGAATATAAATTGATTGTAACTCTTTTTCCATTTTGTACTTTAATTTATATTGTTTTAATTCATTGAGAGTCAGAATGCCTGTGCTCGATATGAATTTCTCATGTAATTCAATTATTGCGTGTAATTTTAATTGTAAATTGTGAAGCACTTTGTTGGTTTGAATTACCCCTTTGTATGAACATTAATTTAACATTGTAACTATTTTATTGCTTCATACATCATGCTGTTAAATGAAAACATGCGTGAGATGATTACATTTTTCTAAATCTAATTGTAAAACGACGCGAGGTCGAAACTCTTATTCAGCTCATTTTAACTGGGACATGCTTTAGTAGGAACGTGTTAAGTTGAAAGTACATTAGAGCACATTGCTTCTACAGATCGGTTTCGTTTTCCATGCCTTACCTTGCCTTGCCTTGGTTTTACTGGTGAACTCTACACTGAGGGTCCATGCCGCTAAAATTCAAGTTCCCTAGCTACATAAAAAAGGGGCGCCTTTTCCTATGCACCACGTGCGTCGCTAGAGTGGGACTGTGAAAATAGACTGGCTGGCCGAGTAAAGAGACCAGGCTGATACAAGCAATCCAGCTGAGTACATCTCAGTATGCAAATGTTAAAAGGACAAATTGATGGCAATTCATTAGTTAACTGATAGCATGTATGCGCAAGGAACCGAGTAATAGACTATTCGCGCTCGTATTTGATTATTGTTGACTTGTTAAAACTTTATTAAATCTTATTTTCTTTGTTAATACCTCTTAGTAGTTAATTTTTATGCATAATAGACCAATAGATTTTCTTAGATTGAATGGGGGCGAATGAGCAGGATGTTGACAACGAATGCATATTAATTTAGAGGGATTTAACGGTTTTCAATCTAGCTAAAAGTTCGCAATTTATTAGTTTGTAAATTTGTCGTCTGACTACAAGACACACTTTTAATTAGTCAAATAGTAAATTGAGCAACCAGTCTGCATAGGATATGAGAGAAAGAATTAATTATATTTAACGTCTTTTAATTATTCTAAGCAGGGTCTTTAAATAAATACTGGAAACGTAACAGTCTATAAGTTGTTGTATATAAATCATTGTAACTCTTTTCCATTGTAACTTTAATTTATATAATCTTAAATTCACTAGTGCCAGGAGCGTTTATGCACGACACAAATTTTCCTTGTAATTCAAACTGTTTGCGTGTAATTTTCAATGCTAATTTGTAATGCGCTTTGCTTGATTTGAATTGTCCCTTGTATGAATTCAAATTTTAATGTTGTAAATATTTGATAATTCGTACGTCATGCACTGTTAAATATAACATACGTGAAAATCACTTTATATCTTTAAATATAAATTGTAAATGACGCGTTAGTCGAAGATTCTAACTCAGTGCATTTAAATGTGAAAACGTGCTTAGGTTGGCGAACCAAAACGCAGAACGATCATGGAAAACCTCCTTTGTCTCCAGGTCGGGTTTCAATTTCGAGTTCGAGTTCGATCTCTGATTTCTACTTTTACCTCCTATTCCTACTGTCATTCCTTGGGATGTATTTCGACGCGCAGGTCTACGTATCCCTTTGTCTATGCTTACATTCGTTGTCTGGCTCAATAACTGAGGGACGGTTATCTGCAGATGCTATGTGCATTGCTGGCGGTGATTGAAGTGAGGTGGACTGGTTTGGACTGGTTTGGAACCATGAGGCGTCATGAACGCAGCTAAGTAGATCTAACGATCACGATCAAACGAACTATTGAGCAATATTTCGCAAACCAAGAACAATTGACTTTGAAATTAATAGCACTCGTTTATTTGCCACAAGTAGAATTAGACTTCGCGCTCATATTTATTTATCGTTGTTAATTGTTAAATATTAAATCTTATTTTTAATTTGTTAAACCTCTTCATAGTAAATTTTTATGCATAATAGACCTAACTGATCACGTGGTTTGGATGGGGGCTGACTGAGCTGAATGACGTAATGAATGCATATTAATTAAGAGGAATTTAACGACTCCAAGCCAGCTATTGTACGCAAGTTGTCAGTTCGTAAATCTGTCGTCTTCACTACAAAGACACATTTTTGGCTTAGTCGAATGATAATTTGAGCAACCAGTCTGTATAGGGTGGAGAGAAGGAATTAATTAAATCTAATCATTTTAAAGTCCTTAAAATCCTAGGCAGGGTCTATAAAGAAATACTGGAAACGTAACAGCCACCTTTCATGACCAAACATCTACCACACCAAATACAAACTGATTAGAGAACAAAATCATTTCTTTTAAACAGGAAAACTTTGATCTCAGCCTATTGACTGATCTTGTTCCTTGTAAATATTAACTATTGGAATTTAAATCTCCTCAATCATATATAATCTGGTGTAGATTACATCAGCAAGTTCTAGAATGTACTTTACCTGAGTTGAGGGGGAGAGAGAGAGAGAGAGAGAGAGAGAGAGAGAGAGAGAGAGAGAGAGAGAGAGAGAGTAGAACAGTGAATGGATGGATGGATGGATGATTGGATGAACGGCCAGAACATGCCTATTGTAACCTACTCACTGCCATTAATAGTTTTGCACTTTCATTTTATTTGTCCAGTTTTCTTCAAGGGAACAATTTTACTACTATCAGAAGAGGAATGTTTCTAGACCTAAAAAGGATTACAGTTTTGTGAGTGACTTTTCTCCATTTTAAATGATTTATTATGAAACTTTCATCCTTGTCTAAACATTAAAATGTTTCATTAAATTACATTATTAATTTACCTTTAAGTCACAAAAGGCAACATTTTAAGAAAGATTACGTTTGAAACAACGACAAGCTAGCTAAAAGAGTTGAGTGTCAGTAGTTCAAAATAATGTTTTACAATTAGATTCCATCAAAAGCTTAAATGGCTATTGCATTTTTTTTTTTGGGGGGGGGGATGGTTAGTCGACGCCATGTGGGACGTGCAAAGATGTTATTACAAATCCACACACATAATACCAAGATGGTTATTTGGCTCGAATTTTATTCTGCATGTAGGTTACTTATTGGCGATATGTTTGCACAGATGACACAACGTGAAACAACGATCACAACCACTCTTTCAAAACCATAGACAGGAAATGTCTCAATATCAAAATATAAATTCAAATTTATTGATCTATGGGTTTCCTCTCACATGTTGGTTAGTCAGCCATCCACAACTCACACCCGTGGGGTAGGGGAAAAGAAAAGAATGATGAATGAATAAAATAAAAGAAATATAAAACTGAAAATTCTTCATGCATACTACTCCTACTAAATAAGCTAAGCAGTATTCAAAATAAAATAATAGTCATTATCCAAAGGTTCTGGAGCCACTGCCCCTATATAATTCACATACTAATATAAATTAATCTTGTTTATATTTTGATATGAATTGTCATTGGGTAATGTCTGCAGGACACTGTTCATTAGAATCCAGGTGTAAAAAATAATATACGAGAGCTGAAGTATTAGTGTGTTTCGAAATGTCTTTTCTTTGCCTTATGTAACATACACCATTTTTTTACT
The DNA here is from genome assembly GCA_028829895.1 of Sinotaia quadrata. Taxonomy (NCBI): domain Eukaryota; kingdom Metazoa; phylum Mollusca; class Gastropoda; order Architaenioglossa; family Viviparidae; genus Sinotaia; species Sinotaia quadrata. The sequence goes on along the minus strand of CM054180.1, from coordinate 132,888,309 downwards.
GTAAAACCAATCTCCATTAATTTAACTCCAATTTCTTTACCCAACCTACTTCTTTAGATTATGTAATCCATATATTATTTTCTCCACTTCATCATATAATTCGACTTGTTTACTTTAAAGCTAAGTTTGGCGAAAATAATATATATTTCACTTCAGAATCAGAGCGTCGGCATATCACGATCACATAGGAAGTGTTCCTTTTGCTCTTGTCTGAGAAATTACTATTATTGTTGAGTTTTTACTCTGTTGCCTTTATCTTCATTTTTAAGTTTCCCATTTCTTTATGATCTGATGTGATCTTCATTGTCACCCACAATCATAATTAATAATAAGGATTAACTGGACATAAAATTCAACATCAGTGCAAGAAGTGACACCAATTTCTAATTTATAAATAATTATAATCCAATTCAGCAGTTCACTCCAAATTATTAAACTGTAACTTATGCTTAATATATCCTCCTTCTTACGTATAGATCTACATATGTATTCCTAATTTATTACTCGCATTCATTCGCATATCTTAATGAAGAAGTTAAGATAATTCTATTATCCATGCTACTTTCTATCATGTTTCACATAATATACCCATGTTTCTCAAGTGTTTTTTCCTTAATTTCTATTATTTGAGTCACAGAACTAAAATGCCCTGTCTGCTTTCACTTATTTACTTTAATTAACCCTTTAAATGATCACTTTTACAGTTCGAGTTTGTCAATGTTTCGTGACGTGTGTTAAGTTCAATATATACCTTGACTCAATCAGACACAGCTTAATGACATTCATTCTGAGTTCACTTATCCAATACAATGTTTACAAATATCGGGTGAAATTAGTTCACTAAATTTCTAGCATCCTTAAGGAAACGGATCTTATTCACTCGCCTATTCACACACATAATTCCATAATGTGTCCTAATGTTACCCCAAATCTGCTACAATCCTTGCTTCGATAACTAAAAAAGATTCATCAAGTGGATGGCTGATCGAATAAATTTGGCCACAATGAAATAAATGTACACCACTTCATCTTAATCATTAGATAGACATGAAGGTTGTTTTTATACACCATAGACGCACCCAAATTGAGATAACAATCATTGACATGTTTCTAATGAAATAGAGAATATTAATAGTGTTACTTACATACTATCATATACACATTTCGTATACAAAAACTGTTTTTTATGTAATCGTTTATAAGTAAAATTTGCAATCATTTTGCATTCACACATTTACTAGATACATAATTATCCAATATGCCTAAAATAAATTCAGTATAAAACACAGTAAGTAAATGAATGTATGTGAAATATATTTAACAATTACGTAGACATGACAATATTTTGTGCAGATATCTTGGTTCCAGTAACATCTCTTACATTGAAGATTGTGTCTTTTCTGAAATGCAAGTCTTGTCCGAACTGTAAGTGTGATATATATTATAAATGGCTTATTTGTAGTTATAGTTTAGGTGGTTGTGTACATACATACATTATAACAAAAAGTAACTAATCCTGAATATTTTACAATATGTGTCTGCATGAACATTAACCACATACCAACCTTATACTAGTCATGACCAAGACGTCCAAGATTATCTTGAACATAATAATGAAATGGAATTAATGATTAAGTTATCCACCCCTTAATGAAAGGATTGACTTCTTTGTATCATCGTGTGTGTGTGTGTGGGGTAAAGTCTGAAATATATCGGGAGGCAAAGACAGCCTATTGTTTTGCACAACATGGAAGCTATTACAAAAAAAAATAAAACCCCTTTTTTCTTTCTACAAATTAAGCAATTGAAAAATGACTTATTTGGGAAATAAATTCCGCAATATTTAAAAATTCATCACATATACGTTTTTACTTTACGAATGGACTTGTGGATCATGTCAGGACTCACTCAAAACATAAGTATATATCCAACTTCAGGATCGTAAAACGGAAGGGACTCGTTACCAAAGAATGTCGCTATGTGGAACCTATAGACACAAATTGTTTTCAAACCGACGAAATCTGAAGACCTCGGCAAGCTAAGTAAACACTAAATGTACACTAAGTTTTATTCTGATTTAATGTATTGCATAATATAATGAATTACCAGACCACTGAAATGAAGGTTATTTACAGTATTAAATTTCATTAAAATTATATTTAACATTCCACTACTCAAGTGATGAATCACCCCTCTATGTCGTAATGAACCGTTTCTTTCGATACCCATAAGCAACATCACGCCGACCGTCCACAGGTCCTAATCGATAGCTTTGTATTCAGGTAAGCTTGATGAATTGTCTCCAAAGTAGTCCTGATAATGAACTGAAAGTTACACTCTTTCAAGTGGACGTAGTGATATTCTTTCTATCGAATACTTGGACGTAGTGATATATAAAGACAAGTCACCAAAATCTACATTTCTAATTTTTATACTCTTACCTCTGAGCGATCTATGAAATAAAATCACCATTGCAATATACAATAACAGACTTATTATTTCATTCAAGCCATTATGTAGATAATTACAAATGTTCTATGTCGCTACTTGAAGTATGCTTGTAGTAAATGCCTCTCAGTGACTGTTGCCTACCATTATCTTAGTTCAGATTTTTCCATTGGTCTTTTTTGCTCTGATAAACAATGTCGGATGTTGGTCTCTTCTCTCCTCCTGGTCACCTAATGCATTAAGCAGTCAGTTTATAACAAACAGCCCATGTTTCCTTAGAAATTTGACGCAAATCTTATCATGCGTAGACGAGCCACCGGATAAACTTAGCAGTGATTGTTTCCAATGTTTGATTAATTACTCACGTGTGCATCTGATAATGATGTAACTAGTAAGTGTCATTGTATAATACTAATCTCACTATTCACTCGCCGCTCATTTACTCACTATCAATAGATAGACATATATATTTAGATAGACAGATAGATAGATGGATAAATAGACACATAGACAGATATATAAACAGTTAGATAGATAGATAGAGAGATAGATAGACAGACAGACAGACAGACTGATAGATAGATAGATAGATAATAAATAGATAGATAGTGTCACGGGGAAGGATGGAGCCAAAATTATATTTTATTTCACGATCTAAAAATCGCTAACAGACTAGAGGAAGTAACCCGGTTTTGTTATTATGCATAATATGTTATGTGATTCCAGAAACTGTTCACCTAAGATCTCATGTCAGACAGACGTTGTAGACACAGTGTGTGTTATCATTTCATGTTAAATACATATACTTTATATATATTGAGTTTATTAGACTATTCGTGCATGGATAATCACAAGTGTTTATGAGAAAGAAAGTCAATGCGTTGTAGAATTGCTGACGAGTGTGCCCACATGGAGAAAATAAGCATGCAAGGACAAATTATGTCACAAGACATAAAGCTTCTAGAAATTTTTGAAGACTTTTAGAAAAACTATATAAAGGAGGAAGGAAGATGTGTACACTTACGCTGAAAAAATGGATTTATGTAAAGACATATTACTTCTTATGTATGTAATTTTCGTATAGAGAATTTCATAAAGGAACGTTGGTAATATCTCTTTCCACCCACTTTTCATCCATCTGCTGCCCAGTGTTGAGGTGACAAGGTAAATTGCTAAACATCGTTGGGTTTTCCATCATCATGGCAACCAAGAAAGTAGTGACAATTAACAAGGTTGGCAACATGTTTTCCCCCCATGGCCGAATCTGTGATGGTGCCTAGACTCTTGCAGGTATTAACTGTCGGGTGATGCAGCTATTGCGTCATATTTTCTCTTCCAAGTACCCTTTATGAGTGTCGTGTGAGATTACATCATCTCCCTCAGAACTTTTGACATTACTGTGTAATTGATAGAAATGCAAACGAGCACATAGAACTGTTAAGAATAAGAACATTGAATCTATTCTTGTTTGAATTCATTACTATTGTATCATTTGTATAATATGAACTCTAGCATAATGTTTGGATTTATGACTATTTTGTATATGAATTATCATTGTTAAATAGTAATACCATTTACGTCATAAGAATAGTGTAATTAACTTTTATTTTATATTTTTTAAGTTCATCATTTTCATCCCCCCTTTATTTCCCACAGAGTGTATGATATTGGAAACTTGTATGTTTGACTAATCACTTTGTGAAAGAGTAGTGCCCCAAATTGGATAATAAACGATCTAATTCTTCATCTCTAAACAAACTTGTTATTCAAAGTTTTTTTGAGAGGGGCGAAAGAATTTATATTTGTACTGTTTTGTACCGTCCGTCTGTTCGTCCGTTTATTTACCTTTATGATATTTGCTCATCCACATACACAGCATATAAAACGTTCCTCTGCAAAATAAAATTGGCCCCACCCAAACATCAATGGTTGTATGTCATTGTGTCTATGTAATATCTTGACACGATGTATTACCGGCATATGTCACGCACGTTTTCCTTGGATATACACCGGAGCAGGCCAAAATTGACTTTACCCTTGTGTCTAACTTCAGCTCATGCCGCTCACCTGGCTAGTATCGTGAGAGATACATATAGATAGATAGATAGGTAGATAGACAGACAGACAGACAGAGACATACAGATAGATAGATAGATAGACAGACAGACAGACAGACAGACAGACAGACAGACAGACAGACAGACAGAGACAGACAGATAGATAGATAGATAGATACATAGATAGATATATAGATATATAGTGTTACGTTTCCAATATTTCTTTATAGACCCTGCCTAGGATTTTTAAGGACTTTAAAAATGATAGTTTAAATTAATTCCTTCTCTCTATCCTACACAGACTGGTTGCCCAAATTATCATTCGACTAACTTAAAAATGCGTCTCGTAGTGCAGACAACAAATTTACAAACTGACAATTTGCGTACAGAAGCTGGCTTGGAGTCGTTAAATTCCTCTAAATTAATATGCATTCATTACGTCATTCAGCTCAATCCCCCCCATCCAAACCATGTGTTAACATTAGGTCTATAATGCATAAAAATGTACTACAAAGAGGGTTTAACAATTAAAATAAGATTTAATAAGATTTAACAATTAACAAGATAATCAATATACGAACGCGAAGTCTAATTCTACTCAGCAATTAAAGGTATACGCTTATCATTGTTCGTGAGAAATATGCCATGAGAAATGTTCCTTGTGATTTTTGATCGACAAGCTATGACTTAGCTTTTGATTTATGCAGCGTGGTTCTTGATCCAGTCCAAACTGGTCTACCTCACTTGATCGTCCGCCAGCAAATGCACACAGCATAAAAATGGAAACTGTCTCTCAGTTAACACGCGGGGTGAAGACTGTGAGTGTAGACAAAGGACGTGCAGACCTGCTCGTCAGCACCCTCCCAACAATGGCAGTAGGAATGTAATTGGAAAAGAACTCGACTCAAAGAGTTCAGAACCGGGCATCGAAACTAGGAACCAAAGACCGACCTGAAAACAAGAATGTTTTCATAATCGTTCTGCGTTTAATGTTCGCCCAACCTAAGCACGATTCGTATTAAATGCATTGAGTTAGAAATTCGACTAGCGCGTCGTTTACAATTTAGATTAGAAAATCTCACGCATGTTACATTTAACAATACATGACGTATGAATTACCAAATATTTACAACGTTAAAATTTAGAGTTCATACAAAGGGACAATTCAAACCAAGCAAAGTGCTTTACAATTTAACATTAAAATTACCTGCAATACTTTGAATTACATAGGAAATTCATGTCGGGCACAGGCGCTCCTGGCACTAGTGAATTTAAAGTTATATAAATTAAAGTTACAATGAAAAAGAGTTACAATGATTTATACACAATAACTTATAGGTTTTGTCATTTACAAGCGAACCGTGCTTAAGCTACAGTAGCAATGCATAGCACAAAATTACATGCATGGTTCAAAATGCAAAATACAATTAATAAATGCAGTACCTTTGTGAGAAGTCGAAGTGTTATCTTCAGAGCAATAGCGTCGGTTCCTCTATCGACTCACGAATATGCGATGGTACAGGCTGTTGGTACGACGGTCGCTGTTTCTGGATTTCGGAGTGACAAATTCGGGCGTGTGTTACCGTATTTATCAAAATGCATAGAGCGCGTTGGTTCGAGAATCTAGACAATGGCCTAAAGTTACATAACGTCCTGACCTCTTTGCTAGAAGCTTCTCGATACTGACGTATCATGGGAGAACTTTAACAAAAGAGTTTCAAATTTTGATATTTGAAAAAAGCAAGTGGGTCAAGAAGTCATGACATAGATTTTATCAGACTCGTAACATATAGATAGATAGAGAGAGAGATAGACAGGTGATAGATAGATAGATAGATAGATAGATAGATAGATAGATAGATAGATAGATAGATAGATAGATAGGTAGATAGATAGATAGATAGATAGATAGATAGATAGATAGATAGATAGATAGATAGATAGATAGATAGATAGATAGATAGATAGATAGATAGATAGATAGATAGATAGATAGATAGATAGATAGATAGATAGATAGATAGATAGATAGATAGATAGATAGATAGATAGATAGATGGGTGGATGCTATGTAAATCCTTGTCCTTTGTGCATGTTTTAAATAGGGCACACCACTGATACAAAAGATTATTTAAAATGAAGAGAAGTGTCTTGTCAGGAAAAAACTTAACTGGAAAGGGGAAATTATGAAATACTCTGTGGCGCATATTCGAACGTACTTTTCCTTTAAACCCTTAATCGTGAAAACATAATTAATTCACTTAACAACAAATACTGACACGGCGTCATTTATTAAATTGACAGATAAAACATAGTGGTATAAAAAAAAAGATTCATTAAAATTATTTTCTGAGCAATGACCAGATAGACTTCTCATTAGAGTGCTTGTACTTTGCTCAAAAGCCGCGTTCTTGTGGTGCCTATTTATGACACACACTTCATTCAGCCCAACCTACTCATTAATATATGTATTTTGTTTTTGTCCCAGTGACCTTTCTCAAAATAACTTAACATCTATCAGAAGAGGAATGTTGAAGAACCTAACAAGTGTCACGAATTTGTAAGTAAATTATTTTAATTCTATCTGAAATATATGAATTATTACATGAGTTAGACTTTTATAAATTTTATAAGAAACTTCTGCATTTTAATTTTTTTTATATAACTCTTGAGAATAATCCGTGGTCACTAAGGTTTGCATAATTCTATTGGGGGTCGACAGATTCCTGTTTTAAGATCATTATCAATCCGCGCAATCTGATTTTAATTTAATTTGCATTAATTAAACACTAAGCAAAATATGGTTAATGGAACTTTCAATCTGAAGCGCAATACAACATTTATTTATTAATAAATTAATGCACACTATATGTATTGATATATACAAATGCCAATATTTTGTACAGGAGTCTTTGGTCCAATCACATCTCAGACATTGAAGATTTTGCCTTTGCAGAAATGCAACACCTGTCTCTACTGTAAGTTTCATATATATAATTTGTAATCGTTTTCAGGTTTGTTGTACAAAGGCATGCTTCGGAGATATAAGTGTACACATACTTTAAAAAACAAAAGTAGTTTTCCTAATATATATTAGATATAGATACAGAATATGCCTCTCAAGATCATATATACTAGCCAATGTTAAATGGTCCATGCGTACATTGCGTAAATGCATTGAAAAGAATCCGTCTGAAGACAGATGCAATTTGTTTCTTTGTACCATCGAGCGAGAAAAACGTTACAAAAATTGGAATATTAGGTAAGGTATTACGGCATGCTTCTCAGTTAAGCAATCATGAAAACAACAAGACGTTTTTTTTCTTCTTCATAATCATACGTGCAAGCATGGGGAACGTTCGTAGTGAAATCACCCTCATTAATTTCTCTTTAATGTCTGAGTTTTGTTCGTTACTTAATCCACTGCCACCATGTAGATGTACTAAATACTATACTCCCAGTAAGCATAAATGATCGAACAGTGTTTCATTTAAATGAAAGGAAATGATTATGTTACACGACCCAATCCTTCATGTCCACATACCTTTAACACTGTTCTTAATTTTTCAATATTTCCAATGATAGTTATGACGCAATGTATAGACACGATTCATTAAATAATGTGTAATTAAAAGTGATTTCATCTTTTACTGACAAACGGCATTATTTCGTCCAGCCTGTATAATAATTATTTTGCTTTCTTTTTCCCAGTGATCTTGATTTAAACAGATTAACGACCATCAGAAGAGGAATGTTTATGAACATAACAAATGTTAAAATAATGTAAGTGGAATAATTTCTTGTTTATCATTCAATAAATATCACTGTTCTTAAGCCTGGATATAAACCAAATTAATTTATAAATCACTGGTCATAATGCTGAATAAAACAAATTAATTCTAAGACAAAATTTAATAATACCATACTACAATAATTTACATTAAGTATTGAACAAATATATCACAATACTAGTGTTAAGTACTTCAGCCACTATTCGTAAACCAGAAGATCTACAACCTTGGCGCAAAATAAAGTGTCATAATTCTTTCATGTCCTTGCTATAATCTGAATTCTTGTTCGTACTTGCATTTAGGTCATCTCAGCTTTAACACACTCTTATTCTACATCTGTCCTTCTGGTTTTGTTAATGTCAATGCTACTTCTTATCTTTTATATATTTTGCTCACCATTCTGTCTTGGAATACCTCTGCTACTTGCAGATATTTTATGTAGAGTCTGACTCGTTAATGAAATGTCTTCTAATCATTTGATATGTTACAGTGCATTGATGTTTTGTGATACAAGTACTATTCACTGTGTACTTACAGAAATGTTAAACAACATCAACAAATAATTCAATGCAGACACAACGTCCTAAACATTCCGATTCCATGAAGATAAATATGTAAAGTTTCCACCAAACCATTTATTTTTAAACAGTCACTGAAAAAGTATATAATACATATTATACCACCTGAAAATTGTTGAAAGTACATCCATAGTCACAATAGAGAATCCAATTAATATTCCACTCTACTAGTAAAAAACATATTTTGTTTATAACGGGGCATAACAATATAAATATATTTTCTTAGTAGTATACCTCTCGTAATTGACAGCCAATATCTTAATACAGCGTATAAAGTATTCAAAAAACAAGCCTACGATTTGTTCGCAAATATAAGTAATATGAAAATAAAAACAGAATAAACATCATAAACATGTCGAGTTCACTCATTAGCATAGCGAAAGAATTAGCTAAGAATATTTTAATTGAGAGGTAGAGTTTCTTTATTAAATTAGCTAAGCATATTTTAATTGAGAAGTATAGTTTCTTTATTAAATTAGCTAAGCATATTTTAATTGAGAGTGTTACGTGTCCAGTATTTATTTATAGCCCTGCTCAGGAATTTGTAGAATTCTAATTTAACAATTTAAATTAATCCTCTCGTTATCCTAAACAGACTGCCTGCTCAAGCTTATCCTTCAGTCCTTATGAAAATGCGTCTTGTAGTTAGAGACAGACATATTCCCAGACAGATGAACTTGCGTACAAATCTCGGTTTGAAAACCGTTAAAAACTCTTATAAATATTATGCATTCAATTTCACATTTAGCTCATTCACCCCCATCCAAACTGGATAAAGATTGGTCTATACTCATGCATAAATTAAACTACCAATAAGAAGTTCTTAACAAGATAAAAAAAGACGATTTAATAAGTTTAACATTTATAACAATAACAAATTAATTAAGAATAGATGACATTCAGTCTCCTAAGCTATGAGTTATTATTATGCATTAGTCTCTACAAATGCTGATATATTGGTTTAAGTGTCATAGAGTGCAGCACTTAGCTGTTCATAGGTACGTCGTTACGGCCACGTGTCCCCACAGTTCAATTATGGTTCAGGATCACGATCGTAAGCAACAAAAGTTCATTACAGTGCTAGTCCAAATTTAGATAGGCCAGTCCTCCATCAGACTTTACAGGCAACACTGGTAAGGTACTTGTGATGATATACCACCAAGGTACAAGACAAGAGGCAGTACTTGTCACAGGCAAGCAGCCAAAGGTGAACGAAAAAGCCAAAGTTAGAGAACCAAAAGAAAAACCCACTCTGGAAATAGAATGTTTCCTATGAGCCATTGCTTTAACGTTTTGCAGTCCAAAGCATGTGGTCGATAATAAAATGCATAGCTTATTCATTGACTATTGTGTCTTTACAAATATAATTACGTTTATAAGAAAAGATACAATATAGTCCACATGTGTGTTACAATTAACATTTACATGCCATATTAATTCCCAAACATTTATACAGGAATGGAATTCATATAAAGAAAAATCAGTTATAATTCAAAATTATGCATGTGCACTTTACAAATCATAATGGAATTAAATGCAAAAATGAATTTGAATTATCACCAAAATTTCGCAACGTGCACAGACGTTCTGTGACATAAAATGAAATAAGGTTTATAAATTAAAGGTTAAAAGATTACAATTAATTTATGTCAATGAAACATTTAGACTTAGCCACATTCTTATCAAGCCACGTGTTTGGAGGAATTTGCAACAATATATTTTCCTGCACAAAACACATACATAAATTCACACAACAAATCATAAAAATAAGAATACAATTAATACTTTAAGAAGTGGATATGTTTTTACCTTCTTATGTAGACAAATGCATCAAAGACAGCGGGACTCTTACTTATCGTATTGACTACACGGAAATATTGGAGGCAGCAATGTCATTTTCTATTGGCTGTGTTCCCTCGTGGAGTGAAAAGAATATGCGCGCATCAGTGTATTTATGAAAGTGCATTAATTCATCATGTGACCAGTCACATGGTGATGCTACAGCTTCGACCTACAATCAGCTATTGTCCCAAAAGTTACACTATATGGAATGAGTCTCTCTGACTATTGAATATATGAGCATGTTGGGAATGCCCTAACAAATGAAATACATTCGAAAATACAATTTAAAATTGAAAAACTGGGCCAAGAGTTCATGACACAGAATTTTGTCTTGACTCTATCAGAGAGAGGCATATTTTCTTTATTAAATTAGCTAAGCATATTTTAATTGAGAGTTAAAGTCATCTATGTTTGACCATATTTCAAAGCTTCTGGTCTAACTTTCTATAATCCATATTTTTATCTCAATGTTTTCCTACTTCTTTTCGTGTTTTCACTCTTAATAAGGTTATATTTACATTTATTGTTTCCTTTTTAGGATTGAAATATTAATCCTTTTGTTTTTGTAAATGACTGAAAAGAAGATAAAGGTAATACTTAATTTATATATTAATGTTATACCTTTGCTATTTTTTTATTTTCATAATTATTTAATTGTAAAATACTATATGGTTGAATTATTTGCTTTATTAATACATTCATTTAGTGTTGTATGATGGGGAAATGTTCCCATATATATATTATATAAATTTTCATTTGTTGTAACGAGTGCGCATTGCATGAGAAGGGAAGCCCTGAAAGGAATGAGAGTGCATGGGGGAAGATTTATTGACCGGTGTTTGATGTCGGCGGTGTTTGATGTTTGCCGAGCATGGTGGTCAGCGTGTGTGGTCAGCGTGTACGGTCAGGGCGTGGGCAGGGCCAGCAGGTGCGTTAGAGTTGTTAGAGGGACATAAATCATCTTAGAGCTAAAGGCTTGGACAGGTCAGAAGCGAGTCTAATAGACGCAAGGAAATAAAAACCACAGTGAAAATTTTATCTTCACTACTTCCTGAAAATCGTCTGAGGGTGACGACTGGAAAAGGGTAGTCCGCCCAAAAACACTGGGTCGTACATGAGAGAAGAAAACCCTGGCTATATAGGTAAAAACGTCTTTGTATTTGTGTGAATGGTTAAGTTTTATTAGGATGTTATATACTGAACATGTTATTATTCTTCCTTTCAGAGGTCTATGCCAAACTTAGCATTTATTAATAGAGCACTGGACTGGACACTTAGGCTTTGCAATTGTTTGTGTTGCAGGGTTTTTATTGTGTATTATTGGCTGCTCGTTTATAGCTGCCTGATTTTTCTTGCCTGTGTGGCTGTGCCTGTGTGGCCGTTTTACTTGTCCCGGATGAATTGGGACGTGCCGATCGATTGACTGGAAAAATATAAGACTGACGTCATTTCTGTGCTTAAGCTAAGTTCCTATTCAAAGCGTGGCTTAGGATGAACTGAATTTCTAAATCTTGTTAACTTTTTCTTTTATTAAATTTCTTGTTATTATTTTAAAAAGCGTGTTTGTTAGTTCTATCGTTAGTTTCGTAGTTCAAGTGATAATATAATGAGTACGTCTTGTTCTCTGTTCGTTAATTGTAATCATTATATATATATAATATTCATAAACATTAAATCTCAGCTGAATCTGAGTTGGGGGCGGAGCCAAATTGGCCAAATATATATATTTAACCAGTGACCTATACTCTGCACCAGCACTTGTAGATTGTAGATGTCTTGAATCATAGCTAATTATACATAGTTGGTATAAGTCATTATTACAAAGTCACCCCAGGGTATAGCGGCGACATTTAGTTGTATTTTTAATTAATGTTTATTTGTACCTTATCAAAACATTTCAGTGCATACAACATATCAATTTGATATCAAGCACATATCAATCGAAGGTGACCAAATTAAATTCTAACATTACTTTTATTTTCCGTTGCTGTTTATATTTACCTTACCGAAACTGTTTAAATAGCGAAAGTTACCAGTTATTCGGCAGGCAAAACTACTTAGAACTGCATTCTAAGCAATAAATCTGTTTGCTAAGAAATTCAAATATTATAGTTTAATATGAGATGTTAACAGTAATTGTTGCCGAACTAAATATATCTATCGTCTACTCCATTAATATTGACCACAACGTCCATACTATCAGTATATCCAAATATACTATTCTGACTCGGAATGATAAGAAGCTAACTCTTTGTCAAGTAATAGATTCTAGGTATTCCTCTGGTGATTTAGTATTGCTTACACTTTCGTCTTCATTCGTAGCCATACTGCTCCTCAGCTCTTTATTTCAACCCTTTGACGTCACAATCTCTTGCATTTGCTTGTGTTGTGTAAAATCCGTAAAGGAATGTGTATTTTAATTCATAAAGTGTATTTATAATTCATCCAAGAAATAAAGACTTGGTTTGATAAAAATGATACTTTTAAAAATATTACAAAATTACAAATCCCTTTCATAGTTTTTACATTATTAAAATATAGTACATTGTTTAATTGTCAGATTGTGGACACTAAGCGGATATTTTATTTCAGGAAGATGAATTGTTCACATATTTCAGCGGTACGTTGATCTATTCAAAGTTGAGGAGGTAGTATTAACAGTATGGGAGTATTAACTGTGGTTAAACTTTATCATTAATAGAAGTATTAGTAGTATAGAAGCAGTACAAGTCTTAATTTAGCAGTAGTAGTAGAAGCAACAATCTTAATAGTAGTAGTAAAGCGGTAGTAGTCATAGTAGTAGTAGTAGTAGTAGTAGTAGAAGTAGTAGTATTCATAGTGGTGATAGAAGAATCATCCATCGGTCATTAAGAAGAAAAATACAATTATTGCATCAACGTTATGTATACGTTACTCAACCATTAGAGATATAGTACATACATGACTAAATTCAACTTCCAAGTAAATCATAAAGTAGGAACATTTAGTTTCATCTTGAAATAATGAATGCTATGTAAAATGCTTAGTAATATACTTTCATGTTTATTTTGTTGTACAGAGATCTGCACAGAAATCTAATCTCCAACATTGAGGATTCTGTGTTTGCCGGAATGCACAAACTATTAACACTGTGAGTTTCATTATATGCCAAATTTTGGAACGTTTGTTTTACAACTGTTTCATGGCTTTGATTATGAACTTTAACGTTTGTTTTATAACTGTTTCATGGCTTTGATTATAAACTTTAACGTTTGTTTTACAGCTGTTTCATGGCTTTGATTATGAACTTTAACGTTTGTTTTATAACTGTTTCATGGCTTTGATTATGAACTTCAACGTTTGCTTTACAACTGTTTCATGGCTTTGATTATGAAATTTAACATTCATCCAATATGGAATCTAGTTTGATGCATATACTAAGATATTTTTAAGAATTATGTTTTTTCTTTACCGAATATTTACAAAATCATAATTTGTAAGAATTTATTTATTCATTAAGATAATTGCCTATACAAATCGGGTATCTCCATTGTATCGGAAAGGATATATGTTACGGCAAGAACACATACACGTGGGAAATCAATGAAAGTGTAATTAAATCGTGTAAAGATGCAGGGATCATCTGAGTGACTGTCAAAATAATCCAGAGGAAGAAAGAATGTACATTCCATTGCAGAAAAGGAGCCGTAACAAAATCACGTGCTAAATATGAATAATGCTGAGTTCAGCGAGAGCATACTGACAACTTTGTTAGAGTTATCTTCTCTCAGGTCACGAGAGAGTAGAAGACTGCGTGCACATCCAAAAAAGTGTGCTTATGGTTTCTTCGATGTCAATCAGAATGTAATGCAGACCCTTCATCAGATAATCAGAAAATAAAGAGGGTGGTTGAATGGAAGGGTAAAATTATTTGAGATGACTTACAATCATGCGATTAATTCTGATTATGAATAACGATGTCTAAATTTACCTATTAATGTTGCAGTATAGACAGTATTGATGGGTATTTGGGGCGCCGGCCTTCAAAATTATGATACGATGTTTGGTGTCACTACAATTCAGTAATTAACCTCCACACAATACAAGATTAATATCATTATAAATACATCAATCGTTCTAACACTGTTTATTATTCTATAATACAATAGTAAGCAAGATTTAATTAACGAAAAAATACTATTGACTAAAGTATCAATGCATACAATGATTTTAACTTTCAGATTTTTCTTCCTGTGTATTAGTGTCACTGACTCACAGTGAATGGTACACTTAATCACTGTATTATTGGGTTTAATACAATAGTTTACGTACAAATGTTGAGTGAATTTAATCTTAACTAATGTGGATGGATACAGAAATGTGTTGTATTTAACTTCTCTCAATCAAACTTTGAAAACCTTTCATCAAATAATAACTACATATAACATTAACACTCTACATCCATGTATAGATATCCGAAGAAAGTAATTAGGAAAGAGGTATAGTGTATAGATATTCTATTATAGATACACGTTAGACACTTTTAAATAGCAATACTGTTTGCATTTATTTACAAAATATTAAGTCTTCAAAAGGAATATGTGACATTTTACCCAGATAACATAAACTTGTGTTTACCTTTTCATTGTACAGAGATCTTCGTGACAATGACAACCTCCAAATACCCGAAATACTGTGCGCACTCAATCATACAAAATCTTTTCTTTTAAAAGAGTAAGAATTTTTATCATGCACACTCAAATAATTATCCTTAATTTATTAGTGTAATTATTTAGTATGAATGATTGTATATGTGTATGTATATATGCACGTAAACATCCATCCATCCATCTATTTCTCTCTCTCTCTCTCTCTCTCTCTCTCTCTCTCTCTCTCTCTCTCTCTCTCTCTCTCTCTCTCTCTCTCTCTCTCCATAGTTCTCTCAACCATACACTTATACATTTTAATTACTTTTGGTTCGCTCGCCTCGATCAGATAAATTGCCTCAAATGGAGAACAAATTATGTGGACTGCGCAACAATGATCATACACAACAAGTAGGACTCTTGATTCATTAACACTATGCAAAGGGAAGCCCTATACGTACATGTATCAATGCTACAATAACAATAACACTGAAGAAATAGGTTAACAAGTAAACGTTCTATAAAGAAATAAAAGATAAGAAATAGTGATACAGATTAGTTTATGACTGTCACAAACGCAAGCTCGTTAAGCGTCACCCGTCACCCGTTGTCACAAACAATACTGGCCGGTGGTAGCACCTTTAAGCCGACTACGAACTGATGGTTAGAGATACAAGGGGTGAAGTCTGTCTTGGCCCACTCCAGTGCACCTCCGACAAAAGCCCGTGTGACATGTGCCAGTAATACGTCGTGTCAGGTTGTTACATAGACACACATGACATACATCATTGATGGTTGGGTGGGGCCCAGTTTTATTATGTCATGCCAAGGAACGTTTTATTGGCTGTGTATGTTGTGAGCGAGTATCATGAAAGTGAATAAATGGACGAACAGACGAACGGTACAAAACAATACAAATACTATTTCTTTCGCCCCTCTCAAACTATGAATAAAAAAAGAGTTGAAAAATGGTTAAATCAGGTTATTTATTTCCCGATTTAAAAAGGGGCACTACTCTTTCGCACAGTGATTAGTCATACATTCAACTTTCCAATGTCATACACTCTGTGGGAAATAAGGGGGGATGAAAATGATATTCAAAAAAGGAAAATTAAAATTAATCATGCAATTCTTCTTGTGGTAAATGCCACCGCTATCATCTACAATTCATATACAAAAATAGGCCTACATTAGCCATCATATTAAATTCACATTGTATACGAATATCCAAAATCAAGAGTGAATTTCTATTTACAAAAAATATAACAATAATAATAAATTTATGATGGATCAAAAAGAATACAATTCTATGTTCCTATCACTAACAGTTCTAGGTGTGCTAAGTGTTTAAATGTTCTCATTCTTCTCAGTTCTAGGTGCGCTTTTGCCTTCTAATTTTATTAACTACTCACAGTACTGTCAAAGTTCGAAGGTCAGTGACATAATCTCACATGTCACTAATAAGGGATGTTTTGAAGAGTTGACGTCATTCATAGAGATGTTTTGGAGAGAAGATGGTGCATCATAGCCTGGCTCATATTCATAAGATGCTTGGAAGTGAAGATGATGTAATCTGTTGCATCATTCACAAGCGATGCTTGAGAAGATATGATGATAGATGACGCCTCATAGCATCGTTCATAAGAATGCTCTGAAGAGGTGAGATGACTTTCACTGTTGTGTCACTCAAAGGTGCTCCGAAGAGAAGATGACGCATCACTGCACTCGGATGCTTAGTTGAGAAGATAGAGATGCCTCGTAGCGTCTTGGTAGGTGAAGACTCTGCAGAATCTAGGCACCACTCAGATTATCGTAATCTGATATTTAGTTGACTGCTGTCAACCTCGATAATTATCGTTGTTTCCCGGTTGTCGTGGCAACGGACACCCCAACGATGTTTGGCATTATCGGATGATTCGTCTAGTGAATTGTGTCATCGCATCCTATTAAGTGTAGAAATCCGGGTGTCTTTTCCACGGAACTAGCCCCTCAACTGCGGAATAGGGAACTCAGACGTAACTCAGAGAGGGGAGAACAAAAATGGCCTCTCGTATCATTAACGCATGCAACCCCGTTGCATTCTTGAGCTGTCTAGAAGATTGAACTTACTCACTTGCCAGGTAGTCATTAAGCAAATTACCTCAATGCTTAATACAAGGCGTAGACGAGATGAAAGATGGGTGGAGAGAAATATTTCCAGCTCTCCTCAGTAAATCTCCATGTACGAGAATTTACTACATCATTGAAGATAACAGCTTCGAATATGTTTCCCATGTTCATCAAACAAATAGAGACTCTTCTTTCTTTATTCTAGCAAAAAGACTGCATTCTTGGACAAAGTTGCTGTTACAAAAGCTTGATGTTACATGGAGAGAAATGCTTCTTTGTCTTCGTCCGATGACCATACTGTATGACATGAGGTCATAACAGCGGGCATGTTTCTCAAAGTGTTCACATTTTTCTCTCTCTCATGTGTTAATTTTCTCCCCCAGATTTAGCCTTCAGTCCTCTTTATTTATACAATTTTGAGAACTGTAGAACCTCCTAGAAGTTTCAGTCTGGTGACTGGTTTATTTATTTATCGTGCTGCACGCTCTCTTGACCGTCACTTCTAATACGCATTGGCTTTCTTTGTCGTAAACAACATTGACCCTGGTCACTTCTACTAAGCATTGGTTTTCTTTTTGGTTTTCTTTTTCGTAAATAACATGTGACTGGTCACTTTAATACGCATTAGCTTTCTCCCTCATAAATAAGTATGCAGGCACACATTGTCTTCCGGCTTCCACCGCTTTCGCGTTTGGAGAGGGGGGAGAGGGAGGGGGTGACTTTCTGCTGCTGCGTGTGCCCGTTGAGAAAACATGTCTGGCTGGCAAAGGCGGATCCCAAACCCGGTGATCCGTGGGTTGAAGTCGATGTTGTTGTTGTTCCTGGCGGTGGCGTTGATGTTGTTGCCGTTTCTGGTGTTGTGGTGAGGGGGGGGGGGTGTCTTACAGAGCCCAGGCTAGTAACACACCAGATCTATACCCAGTGCGTACATGTGCCTGGGTTGTTCGACTTCCCGACCTCCTCACTGGTGGCGTCGTTGTTGTTGTTGTCGTGGCTGTCCCCGGTGTCCGTTGGGATGCCTGAAGGTGGGCGCTGGCGGCCAGTACAGATGGTCGAGAAGCAGTTGGATTAAATCGGCCATTGGATGGTTAAAATAACCCCAAGAGGGGTACTGTTGTTCCTGGTACAGCCAGTGTTGTTGTTGTTGCTGCTGTCCGCGATGTTGTTGCGGTTGTTGTTGAGGGCGCTGTTGTTGCCTCCGAATATGTGGTGGCGGGCGCCGTCTTTTTTTCCTTTCGCCCTGTTCTGGTGTTGTTGGTGGTGGTGTGGGCTGGCATTCTGATGTTGTTGTCGTTGTCGCCGTTGTTGGTGGTCGAGGCGTCGTCGCTGGTATAGGTGAGAGGGGTACGGCCTCGAGCTCCCTTGAAACCTGTTCCAGTGTGGTATCAAATTAGTTCGGTTGTTGATGTTCTTTCGTTCGTACGTTTGTTTGGATTTCTTTTTCATTCGTCTCAGTGTTATTTGTCTGCGTATTTGCGGCTTTAAGATTTTTTTTCCTTCTTTGCCTCTGTATTTTTTTCCTCAGTTGTGGTCCTTCGGTTTGCGTTTTCTTTTCTTCCGTCATTGATACTGTCATTGATACTGGTGTCTGAGAAAATGCCGTTTTAACTTTATCTTTTTCATTCATAGTCTGTATGGAGTTAATTTTGGTCTTTGGCGGAATTTTCCAGACTATGTGCGTATTTGTTTCCTTATCGCACGTGTCGACTGGTGATGTTTGTGATTCGTTTTCCGCTGTTCTTGGATTTCTTCTCGAATGGCTCCAATGCTGATGTATTTCAAAAGCTTCACGTATACCACGTTCATTTTTTGTGCAGAATAAACCCCACAGTAGCCTTCGATATGGAAGTTTTATGCAGTCGAGTTCGTAGTTGAGTGACAGGCAACGAGAAGATAGCCATAGTTTGTATTCTCCGCGTTCTTTTGAATAGATGGTGATCTCCATGGCTCTGGCGTGATTCTTGATTACGTCTTGTTCACCCGGCCCTGAAAAGGGCAAAGGGCTAATGTCTACTTGTTCCTCCGTCCCTGAAAGGGGCAGGGTAGTAGAGTTGATAGTTGATCGGGTGGAGCGTGTTTCCATGTTGAGTTCGAACGTTCTTCTCCGTCTGTGGTCCGATGCGAAGTTGTGTATATATATATATATATATATATATATATATATATATATATATATATATATATATATATAACCCTATTCCCAGACTTAAGCGGACCAAATAAGCTTAAAAACCAGACTTATGTCGACCTACAGCAATAGGCAGACCGCCTCTTGGTCTGCCTAAGTTTCAGATTGTTCATTCTTATAAATAAAGCTTAATTTTGCCATTTTTCTCTCATAGTTTTATCTTTGTTGTTATTATCTTTGACATAAACCACTAAATTTCATATTTTAATAGTTTTTCCTGTGAGTTTTCATCGAAATTCGGGTGCGATTTTGAAGGTTGTATACTTCGGGCATTATTGATATGCTTAAAATCCAGAGTTATGTAGACCGTTGAAAAAGTGGTTGTAACTATGTAGTTTGCGTGTATACTATATACTTCCTAAATGTCATCGTTTAGAAAAGAATGTCTTTCATCGATATAACTGATTAATTTTACTAAATTCAGTTTATTTCTACATTTAATTAAGCGTGAGGTTAGAGTACCCTGTTGACAACGATTTTATGGTCACACTACGTACCTAATTAAACACAATATGGAAGTGAAAAGAATGCTCTGGAAAGGTAAAACTGAAACCGGCTGATATAATGTGTATATTAAAGTCATAATAATCAAATTAGAATCTCCATACACTTTAAAATAATTTTAAAACATATTTTTTGTAACTCGACTCGAACACGTTAAATTGGATTGCTTCCCTTTTCCTGTATCACTGTTTAAGGCCCCAAAATGTATATTTTTATTTTCTACAAACTGGCTTAAACTAACGATTCAAGTGGCCTTTCTCTAGGTCAAGAAATTACTTTTACATCTATTATAAACAAATAGAATGCCGCTTTTGTGGTTTAAAGATTAGAATATTGCTT
Source organism: Sinotaia quadrata (assembly GCA_028829895.1). Taxonomy (NCBI): domain Eukaryota; kingdom Metazoa; phylum Mollusca; class Gastropoda; order Architaenioglossa; family Viviparidae; genus Sinotaia; species Sinotaia quadrata. The sequence continues at coordinate 132,867,828 of CM054180.1, read as the reverse complement.
AAACTCGCTCAATCGAAGAACTGATTTTTTTCAAAATGGCGGCTTACGATTGTCTAGTACTGTAAGTGTAAGTAGGTTGCACAGAAACTATAAACTAAAATAAAGGCTAAAGGCTTACTTAAATTTGATATTAATAATGATATTTAATTTCTCAAAGGAAAAAGCTACACAGTTTAAGAAGCATTATTTAAGTATTTTATTCTGAACTCGATCTCAATGTACAATGACAGCCTATATTAGTTATGCATTAAACAACAAAGAGCAAATTAATTGTTTGGTTTAAATTTTAACAATTATTGTATTTCCAAAAACGAATAAACTGTTACATTAAAAAGTCTGCTTAGAAATCAGTAGAGGATTATTTGCATAATTTTCAGAGTTTATTTTCTTGAAATCACCATTAGCTATATAGATTTTGCAAAATTATTGATTAAATAAGTTGTGGAAATATATTAGATTTTATAAATCAACATCATATGAACAATAGAATTAAATGTAACATTAACTATTTATTTTTATTTTTTTATATGTCTATCTAATTATTACTCTTGTAATACAAGTTATTTCCATTTAAAGAATTGTGAAAGCACTAGAAGTAAAACTATAATTCAAAACAAAATTAAACCATGTGATACTTTGAAATATTTTTCAGATTTATACATAATATATTAATATTAGTATAATTGTAACACTGCAGATTTCATTAAGTCAGACCCATTTGGTACTCTGAAATCTTGTTTACAGCAGATGACATTTTTCCTAGTGGATATTACTTGCCTCTGAAATACACTCCCAACTGGTATTTATTTGGAAAAAATAATTAATTTCTATGCAACACTTTTATTAAATATTGACTTTTCCAAGGAGGATTGTGAGAGACTTGTGTAATATTCAAAATTCCTTTCAAGATAATATGTTCTTACCAACAAGAATAGCTATCCCACTTCTTTGTAATTAATTCTAATTTATACATGCATGTTTGTAAATCAATTTCTGCATCATAATAATACATTCCACCATTCATTTAACTGTGTACTGATGGATTTGACTTGTTATACATTGTCATAAATTTATAAATATCATTCAGCTTGTAAAATGCACTACTCAGTTGTTAAGCTCTCTAATTTATAGATGTATGTTGTAAATCCATTTCTGCACCATAATAATACATTCCATCATTCATTTTACTGTGAAATGATGGATTTGATTATTATACTAAATTATAGATATGTAAATATCATTCAGCTTGTAAGATGCACTACTCAGTTATTAAGCTCTTATATATTTCCAGGTCTTGAAAAAACACACTCTGCTATGTTTATAGCAGGAGTGCAATTATTACTGCTATGTAAATATAATAATTTCTAACAGTAGTACTAATACTGAAGTCCAAGAAACTGAAGAAAGATATGTCAATAGAAAAACTGAATATTTACTGTTTCCATTTAACAAAACTGTTTGAATAGTGATAGTGATAGTTAACATGTTCATAAAGTATAACTGAAAGTTACAGGGCAATATTATATACAGTTAATACAGCTTATATAGCTACAAAATGATCATGGATTAGGAAAGTTGTTAAAAAATAATAGAACATACTACCAGACATATAATAGATAACCTGAAATAAGACAACTACCTTATATTCAGTTATTCAGTTAATAGTTAAATACACTAATAAAAAAAATAAAACATAAATAATAAGATTGTTGCATTGTATGAAGCAAATAAAGTAGCACTAAAGTGACAAATCCATTATGTTTTCAGCTTGTGTTGTATACAACACTTTAGACTCTCACTCACTGATCCACTATTAAAAATCACTAATCTTGTGAATACATATGAAATATTTTCTTAATAATAGAACTGACTCAGATTGGATTATGAGACTATTAAAAATATGTAATGTTGCAAATACATATGAAATATTTTCTTAATAGTAGAACTGACACATATTGGATTATGAGACTATTATTAGGCTAGTGACTTTAATGAGGGATGAGGTACAGATATAATGTATTTTAATGTAAAGGATATCCAGCAATATACAAATAAATAATAATTTAATTTGGAATATATTTTAGTGTTCCAGAATGTCAGTTCTAAGATATGAATTGATTATAAGAAATTGATAATAATAATAGTATATTACAAAATTTCACACTAAACAACAAAATTCACTAGCAAAAATGCCAAGTTCAGCATTTCAAATCTTACATATGCACATTGGATAAACTAAAAGATACATGAGAGCTATTAATAATATATGCCTACATGAGAAATTAAAACAATAATTATCATTTTAAAGTGGCTGTATCTCTACTGGTCACAAAGAAACTTTTTAAATCTTATATTTTTTAATTTGCTCTATGGATCACTATGCTATAATTGATTTATACATTTATGAAAACTAAATGTTTTCTTTATATTAGCTGCAAAAACTAGTACTGTATTAATATAACTTATGTATATACATATATATTTATTTCAAATGTAATTTAGAGTAAGGGTGTGCAGCAAGTATTATTTCATCCAAAAGTAAAAAGAAAAATTTCAATTCGGTTCAAGTTTAGGATGATTGGAAACACAACTGTGTACAGAGATGCAATGAATATTTCTTTACTTCTTCAAATCCTTTACAACTATGAACAATAACTGTATTAGTCTCAAGACTGTGTATTTACAGTAGCTGATGCAATAGAGTAACTTATGTGGAAACTATAGTTAGATTTAATTTCACTACAAAAAGAAATGACAATGTGTGCTATTTTTTGCAGTCCATAACGTTATTCAAAACTGTGTGGTAGTATTTAAAGTAATATTTATACTGGTAGTTTAAAAGTGAAATAGAAAAGATATAGAGCATTGTGAATGAAATGAAAATTGATTTATTTTTATAGATAAATAAAATACTTCTCCTTGTGGTTTTTGACTCGCACAAAAATGAAAGAAAAATAGAATACTCCTTTCTATCTTTTTTCTCTTAGCCAAATTATTTGACTATCAACTTTTAGCACTGTCATATAGGTGCTACGAACTTTCTTGTGTCAGTTTTGCACGAATAGTAATTAAAAGTTTTCAGTCGAATTGCACTGCCCCTTTTGTCACGTGGAGAGCTAATTCCCTCAACTCTGTCGTGGTGGAGATAATGGGCTTTCTTTTGTCAACTCAAAGAGACCATCCTATTGTTCGTATCTTAACGGTTTATAGTGGGTTTTCCAAACACCCTGACCCCTGTCGTCTTCCTAACAGCCAGGCGGCTTATATCAAAAGTTAATCCTTCCTCCTCGCCTACACTCGTACACGTGAGAACAACAGTACCTATCTTTACTACTGACTGGCGATTGTTGTGCAAACATTTTTTTCTTCTTAGCAGTGTTAGTGAATGGCTACGCATTCTTTCGTACTTCCATCAAATCAACACTGCACACATTTATGTACACAAAGGTGTGTACGGTAGACCCAACAGCTCCATACACAATTGTCGTGTTTAAAAACAAGGGGGTCATTATACGTAATATCGAAGGAGAGAAGTTATATGACATATATCTAGATGCAAAGTGTTACTCGATGCTATTTTTACTGCAATATTTAAGTTATTAAAACACAAAATTTAACAGAAACAAAATCTAAATCAGGAATAAAAGATATATTCTAAAATTTATATTCGTTTTTTTTATTTACAGCTAATCCTAACCCTAACATTTCTCTTAAAAAAAAACACCAAAACTATCTCTAAAATTCCCTAACCATATTTTTTCTCTAACCTAAAACAAGAGAGTTGTGTATTGAGTCGCTTCTAATCAACGGTGAGCAATGAGCGGGAAAATATCAGGAAAAAAGTCACAGGAAAAAAAAAAAGTCATAGGAAATAAAATCACAAGAAAAAAGTTACAGGAAATAAATTCACAATATAAAGTCAAAAGTGTCAGAGTGTATATGTTATAATACTTATTAACAGTAAGTGAAGCAGGAAAAGGCAAGGAGGTTAACAGCTCGCTCAAAATGTGTGTGATTCAAGTGTATTTTATATACCGTATAAAAGCTTTGTAATACATACATTTAGTTAATTAATTTTCAGTGTAAGTCGGTATGCTTGCTTATTATTGAGTGAATAACAGTAAATGGAAGTAAGCGATGGCTCATTAGGATCCTCGTTCGATTCTCGCTCGTTGAGGGTAAATGTGTGTGTGTGTGTGTGTGTGTGTGTGTGTGTGTGTACGTACTTGCGAAGTTTCAGTTCTGCGGTAAATTGCTTTATATGCAAGTTGCTGGAGTCCTTTCAAGTCTTCTATAAATGTTTCAAACTTGTTCTACCAAAATTGATCAGAGGCTCCCACTTTATACAGTTTATCAGCTATTAATTATTCACTGTGTTAAATTTGTAACCAGAAAACGTTAGTTTGCCTTCACTCGTGCGTATAATCCAGCTAATCAAACGTAGGCATGACATTTTAAGGAGTGTGGCATCTTGGAAGAGCAAAGAGCACTTACTTCGCGATCAATCGATTCACCGCACTCCCTCAAAGGACTATGTGCTCTGTGTACATAGAAGCCTACATAACTTTTTCTTGTTTTCAGTGTTTCAAGCCGTAAGTAAGAAGGAAATACGCAATGTAATAACCAAACTGAAACTGAAACAAGCAAACTGAAACTTACTTAAAATCATGTGAAATATTGAAACTCGATTTGACAGTTATTTCAAAACTTTAATTAAACTAGTTTATTTGATATTAGGAAAAATATTAAAAGTTTAAACTAGTTTCATATATCATCAAATAATAAGAAAGCTTCAATTAATAAACATTTCTATATGTGCCTTTGTACTTAGTAAGAAGAAGTGGCAGGAGAATGACCTGCTGTTTATTAGTCATATGCTTGAATCATGAATCTATTTTTATTAATGCTATCATCCTTTTAGTTCATTCATATGTAATGCTTGTCTGTAAATGAGGTCGTGTGGTTTGCGTGGAATGTGTACACGTTAATAAAACAAACAGATAGAGAGAAACAGAGTAGTAATTTACTAGATTATATTGTAATAATTCAGTGAATACACAAATGCGTTCATTTTTAAAGACACAAATGACATATTATCTTGCTAATCAGTATTGGCATACAGCTTAATTTTCGCCAAACATTTTTATCTATCTCTCTATTGATTTGACGTTAAATTGCTCGTAACATTGAGTAAGCAGATGCATTTCGATACGTGAAGAAAAAAAAATTTAAATGTGTAGTTTGTTTGTTTCCATTCTATTGGTTATTTTTTCTTTTCTTAAGGAAGATTAAATCAGCAAACATTTTTTTGTTTATAAAGTGAGTATGGAATGTCGTCTTTGTATTTAATAAAAAATGGCAAGAGAATGACCTTACAATAACTTTAGTATAATATTTTAACTTTATGCGCCCAATTATGAAAAAAACTACATTGTCTTCTTCTGCTTTGGTTTACAGAGTGACCAATAATATTTTAAAGATATCAAACGTAATACTAATTTACACCATCTCTGTTATAGAAAAATAAATATGGAAATACAGAATCTGAAATCAGTGAAACACGACTATAAAGAATAGAGTAAGCGATATCTTTTATTCAAATAAAAGTGATCATTGCTTAGAGAAACCTCTTAAAGCGTTCTAAAAGGAAATAAGCATTATTTAAACTTTTATTATGTTAATTAAGTAATTGATTTAATTAAAGAATATTAAGGCACTCTGATAGGTTAATTGTCTTCTTTTGTTGATTGTGATTCTGACAAAATGGAGCAATATTACAAATACCTCTTTGAACAAATAAAATGTTTCTGCGTGTGCTGAACCCGAATCTGAAGTTAGTTTTATTAAATTCCTCGTACTATTCCGCATAATTAGAAAAATAAAATTTTCGCAAAAAAAATCATAATTCGAGAAATATGAAATATTATCATTTCAAAATAAGCCACACGTATTTCTGCATAATCCTGCAAAGGCTGTCAAAATTTCAGCGACTTTAGTAGAAAACGCGATTTGGCGCCAAAATTTCTTTGTCTCAAAAAATCGACTTTACCTACTAATAATGCAAGGCGCTAACTGAAGTCGACATTTTGACAAAAGCTGAATTTCTACAAAACTAATTGTCAGAAAAGGACTAAAATTGGTAGGCATGAAACTAAATCCTTTGTGACTCGGAATGTAAAATAAAAAGTCTGATATTCCAAAGAACTCTACAGAAAAACCCGTTCCTGCAACCCTTCTGCAAAAATTGAGTTTTCTTGATTTTTCGAAGCGTTCGTCTTTTTATCTGACGAACGCTTTACTCTACATGCATTAAATTCAGGTACCTAATGCACAACCATGGGTCTTATGACTTCTATTTATTGAGTATTTTTAGAGTAATCCATGTCGGAAATAATTAGGTTCAAACTACTTAAAATGGCCCATTTCCCGCTTCGGCTCGTTCGGATGGCCACAGTCACCTGTAATGTTACTCCTCAGCTCCGTTCTCAGGGATGATTTCGAAAGAGGAATCTATGGGCTACGTCCAGAAGTTAAGTGTATGATTGTATGTCTATAACTGCGCGCACCACAATAGGGTAATCACGATGACCAAACTTTGCAAATCGGCCAAAGGTGCGAAAATATCCAAACGTCAATTCTGACAAATTGGCGCAATATTACAAATACCTCTTTGAACAAATAAACTGTATCCGCGTGTGCTGAACCCGAATCTGAAGTTAGTTTTATTAAATTCCTCGTACTTTAAGAGAAATGCGCATAATTAGAAAAATAAAATTTTCACAAAAAAATTCATATTTCGAGAAATATGAAATATTATCGTTTCAAAATAAGCCACGAGTCTTCCTGTATTATCCTGCAAAATCTATCAAAATTTCAGCGACTTTAGTAGAAAACGCGATTTGGCGCCAAAATTTCTTTGTCTCAAAAAATCGACTTTACCTACTAATAATGCAAAGCGCTAACTGAAGTCGACATTTTGACAAAAGCTGAATTTCTACAAAACTAATTGTCAGAAAAGGACTAAAATTGGTAGGCATGAAACTAAATCCTTTGTGACTCGGAATGTAAAATAAAAAGTCTGATATTCCAAAGAACTCTACAGAAAAACCCGTTCCTGCAACCCTTCTGCAAAAATTGAGTTTTCTTGATTTTTCGAAGCGTTCGTCTTTTTATCTGACGAACGCTTTACTCTACATGCATTAAATTCAGGTACCTAATGCACAACCATGGGTCTTATGACTTCTATTTATTGAGTATTTTTAGAGTAATCCATGTCGGAAATAATTAGGTTCAAACTACTTAAAATGGCCCATTTCCCGCTTCGGCTCGTTCGGATGGCCACAGTCACCTGTAATGTTACTCCTCAGCTCCGTTCTCAGGGATGATTTCGAAAGAGGAATCTATGGGCTACGTCCAGAAGTTAAGTGTATGATTGTATGTCTATAACTGCGCGCACCACAATAGGGTAATCACGATGACCAAACTTTGCAAATCGGCCAAAGGTGCGAAAATATCCAAACGTCAATTCTGACAAATTGGCGCAATATTACAAATACCTCTTTGAACAAATAAACTGTATCCGCGTGTGCTGAACCCGAATCTGAAGTTAGTTTTATTAAATTCCTCGTACTTTAAGAGAAATGCGCATAATTAGAAAAATAAAATTTTCACAAAAAAATTCATATTTCGAGAAATATGAAATATTATCGTTTCAAAATAAGCCACGAGTCTTCCTGTATTATCCTGCAAAATCTATCAAAATTTCAGCGACTTTAGTAGAAAACGCGATTTGGCGCCAAAATTTCTTTGTCTCAAAAAATCGACTTTACCTACTAATAATGCAAGGCGCTAACTGAAGTCGACATTTTGACAAAAGCTGAATTTCTACAAAACTAATTGTCAGAAAAGGACTAAAATTGGTAGGCATGAAACTAAATCCTTTGTGACTCGGAATGTAAAATAAAAAGTCTGATATTCCAAAGAACTCTACAGAAAAACCCGTTCCTGCAACCCTTCTGCAAAAATTGAGTTTTCTTGATTTTTCGAAGCGTTCGTCTTTTTATCTGACGAACGCTTTACTCTACATGCATTAAATTCAGGTACCTAATGCACAACCATGGGTCTTATGACTTCTATTTATTGAGTATTTTTAGAGTAATCCATGTCGGAAATAATTAGGTTCAAACTACTTAAAATGGCCCATTTCCCGCTTCGGCTCGTTCGGATGGCCACAGTCACCTGTAATGTTACTCCTCAGCTCCGTTCTCAGGGATGATTTCGAAAGAGGAATCTATGGGCTACGTCCAGAAGTTAAGTGTATGATTGTATGTCTATAACTGCGCGCACCACAATAGGGTAATCACGATGACCAAACTTTGCAAATCGGCCAAAGGTGCGAAAATATCCAAACGTCAATTCTGACAAATTGGCGCAATATTACAAATACCTCTTTGAACAAATAAACTGTATCCGCGTGTGCTGAACCCGAATCTGAAGTTAGTTTTATTAAATTCCTCGTACTTTAAGAGAAATGCGCATAATTAGAAAAATAAAATTTTCACAAAAAAATTCATATTTCGAGAAATATGAAATATTATCGTTTCAAAATAAGCCACGAGTCTTCCTGTATTATCCTGCAAAATCTATCAAAATTTCAGCGACTTTAGTAGAAAACGCGATTTGGCGCCAAAATTTCTTTGTCTCAAAAAATCGACTTTACCTACTAATAATGCAAAGCGCTAACTGAAGTCGACATTTTGACAAAAGCTGAATTTCTACAAAACTAATTGTCAGAAAAGGACTAAAATTGGTAGGCATGAAACTAAATCCTTTGTGACTCGGAATGTAAAATAAAAAGTCTGATATTCCAAAGAACTCTACAGAAAAACCCGTTCCTGCAACCCTTCTGCAAAAATTGAGTTTTCTTGATTTTTCGAAGCGTTCGTCTTTTTATCTGACGAACGCTTTACTCTACATGCATTAAATTCAGGTACCTAATGCACAACCATGGGTCTTATGACTTCTATTTATTGAGTATTTTTAGAGTAATCCATGTCGGAAATAATTAGGTTCAAACTACTTAAAATGGCCCATTTCCCGCTTCGGCTCGTTCGGATGGCCACAGTCACCTGTAATGTTACTCCTCAGCTCCGTTCTCAGGGATGATTTCGAAAGAGGAATCTATGGGCTACGTCCAGAAGTTAAGTGTATGATTGTATGTCTATAACTGCGCGCACCACAATAGGGTAATCACGATGACCAAACTTTGCAAATCGGCCAAAGGTGCGAAAATATCCAAACGTCAATTCTGACAAATTGGCGCAATATTACAAATACCTCTTTGAACAAATAAACTGTATCCGCGTGTGCTGAACCCGAATCTGAAGTTAGTTTTATTAAATTCCTCGTACTTTAAGAGAAATGCGCATAATTAGAAAAATAAAATTTTCACAAAAAAATTCATATTTCGAGAAATATGAAATATTATCGTTTCAAAATAAGCCACGAGTCTTCCTGTATTATCCTGCAAAATCTATCAAAATTTCAGCGACTTTAGTAGAAAACGCGATTTGGCGCCAAAATTTCTTTGTCTCAAAAAATCGACTTTACCTACTAATAATGCAAAGCGCTAACTGAAGTCGACATTTTGACAAAAGCTGAATTTCTACAAAACTAATTGTCAGAAAAGGACTAAAATTGGTAGGCATGAAACTAAATCCTTTGTGACTCGGAATGTAAAATAAAAAGTCTGATATTCCAAAGAACTCTACAGAAAAACCCGTTCCTGCAACCCTTCTGCAAAAATTGAGTTTTCTTGATTTTTCGAAGCGTTCGTCTTTTTATCTGACGAACGCTTTACTCTACATGCATTAAATTCAGGTACCTAATGCACAACCATGGGTCTTATGACTTCTATTTATTGAGTATTTTTAGAGTAATCCATGTCGGAAATAATTAGGTTCAAACTACTTAAAATGGCCCATTTCCCGCTTCGGCTCGTTCGGATGGCCACAGTCACCTGTAATGTTACTCCTCAGCTCCGTTCTCAGGGATGATTTCGAAAGAGGAATCTATGGGCTACGTCCAGAAGTTAAGTGTATGATTGTATGTCTATAACTGCGCGCACCACAATAGGGTAATCACGATGACCAAACTTTGCAAATCGGCCAAAGGTGCGAAAATATCCAAACGTCAATTCTGACAAATTGGCGCAATATTACAAATACCTCTTTGAACAAATAAACTGTATCCGCGTGTGCTGAACCCGAATCTGAAGTTAGTTTTATTAAATTCCTCGTACTTTAAGAGAAATGCGCATAATTAGAAAAATAAAATTTTCACAAAAAAATTCATATTTCGAGAAATATGAAATATTATCGTTTCAAAATAAGCCACGAGTCTTCCTGTATTATCCTGCAAAATCTATCAAAATTTCAGCGACTTTAGTAGAAAACGCGATTTGGCGCCAAAATTTCTTTGTCTCAAAAAATCGACTTTACCTACTAATAATGCAAAGCGCTAACTGAAGTCGACATTTTGACAAAAGCTGAATTTCTACAAAACTAATTGTCAGAAAAGGACTAAAATTGGTAGGCATGAAACTAAATCCTTTGTGACTCGGAATGTAAAATAAAAAGTCTGATATTCCAAAGAACTCTACAGAAAAACCCGTTCCTGCAACCCTTCTGCAAAAATTGAGTTTTCTTGATTTTTCGAAGCGTTCGTCTTTTTATCTGACGAACGCTTTACTCTACATGCATTAAATTCAGGTACCTAATGCACAACCATGGGTCTTATGACTTCTATTTATTGAGTATTTTTAGAGTAATCCATGTCGGAAATAATTAGGTTCAAACTACTTAAAATGGCCCATTTCCCGCTTCGGCTCGTTCGGATGGCCACAGTCACCTGTAATGTTACTCCTCAGCTCCGTTCTCAGGGATGATTTCGAAAGAGGAATCTATGGGCTACGTCCAGAAGTTAAGTGTATGATTGTATGTCTATAACTGCGCGCACCACAATAGGGTAATCACGATGACCAAACTTTGCAAATCGGCCAAAGGTGCGAAAATATCCAAACGTCAATTCTGACAAATTGGCGCAATATTACAAATACCTCTTTGAACAAATAAACTGTATCCGCGTGTGCTGAACCCGAATCTGAAGTTAGTTTTATTAAATTCCTCGTACTTTAAGAGAAATGCGCATAATTAGAAAAATAAAATTTTCACAAAAAAATTCATATTTCGAGAAATATGAAATATTATCGTTTCAAAATAAGCCACGAGTCTTCCTGTATTATCCTGCAAAATCTATCAAAATTTCAGCGACTTTAGTAGAAAACGCGATTTGGCGCCAAAATTTCTTTGTCTCAAAAAATCGACTTTACCTACTAATAATGCAAGGCGCTAACTGAAGTCGACATTTTGACAAAAGCTGAATTTCTACAAAACTAATTGTCAGAAAAGGACTAAAATTGGTAGGCATGAAACTAAATCCTTTGTGACTCGGAATGTAAAATAAAAAGTCTGATATTCCAAAGAACTCTACAGAAAAACCTGTTCCTGCAACCCTCCTGCAAAAATTGAGTTTTCTTGATTTTTCGAAGCGTTTGACTTTTTATCTGACGAACGCTTTACTCTACATGCATTGAATTCAGGTACCTAATGCACAACCACGGGTCCTATGATCTGTATTTATTGAGTATTTTTAGAGTAATCCATGTCGGAAATAATTAGGTTCAAACTACTTAAAATGGCCCATTTCCCGCTTTAGCTCGTTCGGATGGCCGTGGTCACCTGTAATTCTACTCCTCTAATTGTTAGAAAAGGACTAAAATTGGTAGGCATGAAGCAAAATAATTTGTGACTCTGAATATAAAATAAAAAGTCGGATATTCGCAATATCTCTTGAGATAATAAAATTCGTGCACCTGACCCCCAAATTTCTTTTTTTCAATTTTTTATTTGCTTGACTTTATATCTGTAAATAGAATTTTATACATATTTTTAATATAAAAAGACACTATCAAACAACTGAAATAGTTACTCTGATTTAGAAAGCAATATTAATCAGTTCATGCATAAAGAATATTTATTGACCCTAATTAGAAAGTCGTTTTTATCAGTCAATGATCAATCCTGCTATTTTTTTGTGTGTGAAATATATTTTAAACAACAAAATCCATCTGAATCCATCAAATTCAATATATGGTTGCAATAAAGTTATTGCATTGAGATAATTATAATGAATTTACAACCTCGTAATTTTACTCCTCAGCTCCGTTCTCAGGGATGATTTCGAAAGAGGAATCTACGGACTACGTCCAGAAGTTAAGTGTATAATTGTATGTCCATAACTGCGCGCGCAACAATACGGTAATCATGATGACCCAATTTCGCAAATCGGCCCAAAGTGCGTGTCAGGCGAAAACAAAACTTAGCCCGGCATCACTCCATAAACATTAAAAATTTAAAATAGTAAAATATAGATACACAAGGGGTATAGGAACAATAGCACAAAATACACATTCAAATCATTCAACCAAGACACAAATTACAAGACTGACCAACCACTCCAAGACATTAGCAGGATGTTAGAGTTATACAAGACTGACCACACATGGCTAGGGCACAGGAAATGGTTAGGGATCCAAGGGTCACTTGTAGCTAACTGATAGACTCACACTGAGCTATGGGCTAGGGTACAGGAAGCGGTCAGGGGATCAAAGGGCCACTCTTAGCTAACGGTAGAGGGAGGGGTTAGTTTTTAATTCATATTTAAATAACTGCAAATCAGAAAAAGGACACACCTGGTGGATCGCAGGAGAAATAATTCCTGAGTCATAAGGAAATGTGGAAATTCATATAACTTTAGAACTTCCCGACGGATCAACATCCTTGTACCCCACCCACCACAAAAAATTACAAACAAACACACACACACACACACATACACACACTCACACACACGCGCGCGCACACACACACACACACACACACACACACACACACACACACACTCACAAACAAAATAAAAACATCTTTTACTCCGAACGAGAATTACACCATGATACTCTTGGGGGAGAGGTTATTAATTTCTGCACAATCACTTACTTCCATTTCCTGTTATTCAGTCTATAATATACGTGTTTATGGACACAATCATAACAACATATCTGAGTATGAATAAAATATATTATTAAATGTGTGAATTATAATATGAATTATTATATGTACACGATATACAAATCGCACGCACGCCTTTTTTCCCGTGACTTTTTTTCCTGTGACTTTTTCCGCTCACCCTTAGATTGGACTAGATCGTATGACGTTATTTTTATTACTGATTTTCTGTAAGTGACATTCTGGCATAGCGAACTCTAAATAATATTACTGCAGCTATTTGGTATAAATTTGCGACTTCATTATTAGTAGTATAGATATCTCGATTTGAGTAGCTCTTTTTAATAGACTATTTCATCATCACCATTTCATTGCTGAAAAAGAAATGTCCATGAAAAAATAATATACAAGCCTCGACTTTAATTCTAAAGATGCAGATATTAAGTTTATATGAGCATTTTAAGTGTGAGACCATCTTTTAAGAGACAATGACTTGATAAATAGAGAAGCGAAACGGTGTAGTTAATTTGAACTGTGGGAGCACGACCGTACCACTGTAGAACATTAATTTTATATGTGAGTTTTGTAAAAGAGAAATTTTTTAGCCATGGATATTATTGACAATAATAAGAGCGGTTCAAAATTTGTGTTTAGCCCGACAAGAAACTCTGAATATAGAGCCATACTTTCTTTGAGGAGTCGTTTGGAACATTCGCCTTAATCATGAATATTTTATCAGAAACAAAATATCAAACACTAAAATCATTCATAAATCATCCTAGCAAACGCATAATGGTAACCATAAGTAAATGAAAATTGTTTTAAATCTTAGAATCTTCAGGTGTTCAATAGCACATAATAACTTAATTATGCAGAAATAGAAACCTCATAAATTTACCAAGTATGTTTTGCTAATGTTGTTGAGTGTATTTGAAAATACTGTACTATTTTATTGTATGTTTTAAACAAGGCTCTCATTGCTTTACTTATTTTAAAAGCAGGGTTTTTTTGTTTGATAACTATGATTGGTAACTGTGAGTATATTATGTCATGAAGTAAGCTCACTTCGAATGAACTATACTATTAAAAATATGAATGAATTATAATTTTATTTGACTGATGAAACTTGAAAATGCAGATGTATACGAATATAAGACTTAGTTTATAGTAAGGTGTCCGTGTTGTTTATGAACGGACGCGTAGTTCCTGTCAGTAAGTGAATGCAAAAGCATGCCTGGGGGGAATGACGATTGGGGATTATTCGCGTGGCGTGCTGTTCTTCAAGCTGCATTGCCTAACTGTACATCAAAGTTATACAAAGTACCGCCAGCGAGAAACCTCCCTCCAAGCTCACTAAGTCTCTTCTTTACTGAAAGTTGATTTCACTCACACCAAGGAAGGGTTGTTTAGCCAGCGTCTTTTGTCTAAGGATTTTAAGTGGTACACAAGGCGTGAAAGTGATGTTGGAAAAATACGACAACAGAATGAATCTCTGCATGAATGCATTCCAATTCTGAGAGCGAGTAGTCCACGCTATCTATCTATCTATCTATCTATCTATCTATCTATCTATCTATCTATCTATCTATTCTTATCATTAACGTTATATATTTGTCTCCTATCAATGTCAAAATCCCCTCTCTATCTGCCTGCCCGTCCGTCCACCCGTCTATCTGTTTCTTTCCTTTTCTTTTCTATCCATCCATCCACCCGTCTGTCTGTCTGTTTGTCTATCTATCTATCTTTCTGCCTATTTGTCTGTCGATCTGTACGTGCATCTGTCTTTCGATGGAACTGTCTACTCTCACATCCAAATTCTATCCATCTATTTATCTTACTAGTTACCAATCTACCTATCCATATATACTCGTCTATCTGATTGTTTTTATATTATTCGTACTGGTTGTCGCTTTGATTGAATGTAGGATCTCAGCGAGTCTAGCTAGTACGTTATACGCAATTCGCTAGCGTTGCTTTCTATAAAAGCAGGAGGATTTTAAAAATAATAATATTGTTAAGCAGAATCAACAAATCAAAATAATTAACCTATCAGAGTGCCTTTATTTTCTTTAATTAAATCAATTACTTAATTAACATAATAAAAATTTAAATAATGCTTATTTCCTTTTAGAATCCTTTAAGAGGTTTCTCTAAGCAATGATCACTTTTATTTGTATAAAAGATATTGCTTACTCTATTCTTTTTAGTCGTGTTTCACTGTATTCAGATTCTGTATTTCCATATTTATTTTTCTAAAACAGAGATGGTGTAAATTAGTATTACGTTTGATATCTTTAAAATATTATTGGTCACTCCGTAAACCAAAGCAGAAGAAGACAATGTTGTTTTTTCATAATTGGGCGCATAAAGTTAAAATGTTATCTAAAATTATTGTAAGGTCATTCTCTTGACTTTTTTTTATTAAAAAATTCCATACTCACTTTAGAAACAAAAAAATGTTTGCCGATTTAATCTTCCTTAAAAAAGAAAAAATAACCAATAGAATGGAAACAAACAAACTATACATTTTTTAAATGAATTTCTTCACGTATCGAAATGCATCTGCTTACTGTTAGAAGCAATTTAACGTCAAATCAATAGAGAGATAGATAAAAATGTTTGGCGACAATTAAGCTGTATGCCAATACTGATTAGCAAGATAATATGGCATTTGTGTCATGATGAACGCATTTGTATATTCACTGAATTATTATTACAATATAATCTAGTAAATTACTACTCTCTTTCACTCTCTTTCATTTTTCTCTATCTGTTTGTTTTATTAACGTGTACACATTCCACGCAAACCACACGACCTCATTTACAGACAAGCATTACATATGAATGAACTAAAAGGATGATAGCATTAATAAAAATAGATTCATGATTCAAGCATATGACTAATAAACTGCAGGTCATTCTCTTGCCACTTCTTACTAAATACAAAGGCACATATAGAAATATGTATTAATTGAAGCTTTCTTATTATTTCAGGATATATGAAACAAGTTTAAACTTTTAATATTTTTCCTAAAATCAAATAAACTAGTTTAATTAAAGTTTTGAAATAACTGTCAAATCGAGTTTCAATATTTCACATGATTTTAAGAAGTTTCAGTTTGCTTATTTGTTTCAGTTTCAGTTTGGTTATTACATTGCGTATTTCCTTCTTACTTACGGCTTGAAACACTGAAAACAAGAAAAAGTTATGTAGGCTTCTATGTACACAGAGCACATAGTCCTTTGAGGGAGTGCGGTGAATCGATTGATCGCGAAGTAAGTGCTCTTTGCTCTTCCAAGATGCCACACTCCTTAAAATGTCATGCCTACGTTTGATTAGCTGGACTATACGCACGAGTGAAGGCAAACTAACAATGTTTTCTGGTTACAAATTTAACATAGTGAATAATTAATAGCTGATAAACTGTATAAAGTGGGAGCCTCTGATCAATTTTGGTAGAACAAGTTTGAAACATTTATAGAAGACTTGAAAGGACTCCAGTAACTTTTAAAGTCGTCAGAGCCAAACTTGCATATAAAGCAATGTACCGCAGAACCGAATCTTCGCAAGTACGTACACACACACACACACACACACACACACACACACACACACACACACACACACACACACACACACACACACACACACACACAATTTCAACACTTCCAGAGTGGTCATCGCTCTATCTCTAAAATTCAGACATATTCACATCCCTCCCTTAAGTTTTGATTCAAGTTGATTGAAGATCAGCACTCAGTCACTGAATACTCGCTAACAATTTCCCACCTGTGTTCAGTGGGTATTCCCAATCCTAAGCTGCATCCAGACAGATTAGCGCGTGCCACGCGTACACAACAATCACTGACAAATATCCGACGAGCAGCTCTCCCCCCTCCCAACCCTTCGTTATTTCTCCTTTACTACACTTACAGGACGACTTGGAGAAAACCATTTACTTCCCCAAAAGTTTTTATTGTCGTGGAGCGAACAATTATTTTGGACAAAAGATGCACTTGATGCACAGAAATATCTGAAAAATCTAAACACTCTTTGAATCAACATCACAAACCACTGTTCATCCACTAACTAATAAATAAATCGATAATTAATAAACAACGAATTATATTTAGAATTCGAAATTGACTCAATATGCATGGACATTCACATCGCCAAGTGTTGGATTTCGAGAGCCAGGGTGATAATGAAAATTTCGTTTCTAAATTGATACCTTATAGTCCAGTAGCATGAAGTTGGGGCATGTTGTGCACGGCTCCTTACACATAGTCTTTTGTATTAGGGGAACAACTTGAGCTCGATGATGTGTATATAGTTGGAAGTTAAAGTTCACCTTCAAGTTGCTTTCACCAAAAGCGAAAATCTATGAGTGATTTGCGAGGTATTTGTTTCGATATTCATCCATTAAAACCAATCACACACCCATACTCTGACTTTGAGCTAACAAATGAAAAGGTTAATTTAAACTAGGCTCTTTCCGGTCACTTGGATTATTGTAATACATTTAATAAGACCGAAACTAAAAACATGTTTTTGTTATGATAGATGTGTGGTAAGAAACATAAAATTACGTAATTAAAGAATGATTTATATAGGTATTTTCTTCATTAGAATTTATTTTTAATTTAATGTCTCTTTCTAATGTAAGCTGATTTTACAGAGAAGCGAATTGGTACATCACACGTCTCCATCAATCTTGCGATTGATACGCATAAGCAGAGTGGATATTTTATTGCACTCAGAAAGCAGTAAAAAGTAATAGAGAAAGACTGAGAAATTGCATATGAAAAGACAAATAGTTAAACATCGGGCATACCAATATACTGTCCAATATAAAAACAGACAGATGGATGGATGGATTGTTGGAGAGAGGGATGGATGGATGGATGGTTGGAGAGAACGATGGATGCATGGATAGATAGATAGATAGATAGATAGATAGATAGATAGATAGATAGATAGATAGATAGATAGATAGATAGATAGTCCTTTCCACCTGCGATCAAGAGATCATGTTTGCCTGAGGAGAGGTTCTCCCAGTGAGCAAAGTGTATGACGGATGAACTAAGTACAAAAATCACTAAACCACGATTGGGATGGTTTCGTGGATGAGCGGGGAAAAAATTCACGGGAAATAAAGTCACAAGAAAAAAGCCACGCATAGGAAAGAAAGTCACAATATATGTTAAGTGGAAGTAAGTGACGGCTCATTTGGATCGTGGTTCGATTCCCGATCAGGGTTAAGTGTATTTTTTTTTTTTAGAAACTTCAGTCTGACGAGCATTGTTCGACAACTCTTTTCTTGTTTAATACATACGGCTGGAATCTGTAGAATAAAATGTTCTTTAAAATATCACCTAAAAACACTACCAACAGATGTTTAGTATGATATGACTGCTTAAAACAGGATTTCATTGATAACTTTTTATTTAGTTTCATTTTATGTCAATACGTCAGATTCTTTTCACTTCTGGAAATTTTTTCCCGATCGAAAGAAAAAAATGAGCCGTGTTAACCGTAATATTGATAGTGTTCTAATGTTCTTGTACTAGTGGGCGATAATAAAGTTGAAATATATAGTACTAATTGATCAAAACGGTCGTCATTTCTGTAAGTTATAATAACTATAAATTTGAACAGTGGCATACAACAGTGGTCCCCAACCTTTTCATCGCCGCGGACCGGTCAACGCTTGATAATTTTACCGCGGCCCGATGATGTGGGGGGGGACGTTGATTGTTTATATTTTAGATTGTTTTGATTTAATAATCTAAATTTAATTGTATTTAAACGTGCCTTCAAATTAAAATACAGTTACACCAAAAAATGAATATAAAGTGATTTAACATTTTAACTCACTAGAACGCTAAATCAGCGAGAATCCTGAGCTTGTTTCTTTGCAACGAGAAGGTTCCATCTGGGGGTAATAGGAGACAATTACACCCGAAGTGAGTTGCTTATGTCCATCCGTTGTTTTGTTTTGGTTGCTGTCACTGCAGAAAACCCCGCTTCACACAAATAGGATTCGGAAATGGCAATACATATTTAAGTGCTGTGGTGGCCGTTGTTGTATTGGCAGGTGTGTGTGTGTGTGTGTGTGTGGGGTTTACAGAGCCCAGGATAATACCACATCGTCTGTACTTAGTGTGTATGTGCGCCCAGGATGTTCACTCCCCACCCTGTAATGTTCACCAATGGTGTTGTTGTCGTCGTTGGAGCTAAGGAGTAACATTACAGGTGACTGTGGCCATCCGAACGAGCCGAAGCTTTTTATTTACATTCCGAGTCACAAAGTATTTAGCTTCATGCCTACCAATTTTAGTCCTTTTCTGACAATTAGTTTTGTAGAAATTCAGCTTTTGGGATTCAAAATGTCAAGACTTCTGTCAATAGTCTAATGCCTTGCATTAAAGTGGATTTTTCGAGACAACTCTTGGACATTACGCCTAATGGATTGCCTAAGATTGTAAAAACAACATTTGCTGATGAAGTCGGGTCCAAACAGCTAGAATTGCTCGTAACACGCCGTCTTCAAAGTTAGTCACGACGGCTTGCAGGTTAATAGTATAGTTCATGTTGTACACTTATCAACTATTGTTTGAAACAATTCTTCATAAGTGGAACATGTTTTGTTTGGAAGAAGAGCAGAGAGAGAAATAATACTTTTCTCATCAACTATTGCTTGAAATAATTCTTCATAAGTGGCACAGGTCTTGTTTGGAAAAAGAGCATACAGAGAAATAATACTTTTTTCATCAACTACTGCTTGAAATAATTCTTCATAAGTGGTACGGGTCATACATAGAAGAGCATACAGCAAAGCAAAATAAAGTATATTCTCCTCAAAGGATATACGGATGACGTTGGTTGAAAATATTCGGAGCCATAGCAAAGTTGCCATCCCTGAACACTGTTTCTGAATCAGAAAACATTTTTACGTTTTGACTGGAACCAAAAATTTTGTTGCTACAGTTTAGCCCGTTATAAGTCTTCCACATTGACAACATGTTCTTTGTACATATTTCAACCACAGATTGGTTTTGCGAGCTGCATGCTTGGTTTACATAAATTCATCGAAGCATAATTATGAACCGCTCTTATTTATTGTTATTCAGTCAATAATATACGTGTTTATGGACTATAAGCATAAAACATGACGCGAGAGAGAGAGAGAGAGAGAGAGAGAGAGAGAGAGAGAGAGAGAGAGAGAGAGAGAGAGAGAGAGAGAGAGAAAGAGAGAGAGAGAGCACACAAACATACATACACAAACACAAACAAAATAAAACATATTTTACTCCGAGCGAGAATCACAACCACGATCCTCTTGGGCGATAAGTTATTCAGTCAATAATATACGCGTTTATGGACTACAAGCATAAATCATGACTATGTTGAATAAATCATTTTATTAAAATTGTGAATTATAATATGGATTATAATATGTATACGACGGACACATCACACACACACACACACACACACACACACACACACACACACACACACACACACACACACATTTAATCCCGAGGAAGAATCGAACCGCAATCCAACTGAGCTGCCGCTTACATCCTTTTACTGTTATTCAGTAAATACTGAGCATATATATGGACTTACAAATAAAATTAATACAAACAGAACTAAATATATGATTTAGAATGCATTTATACGGTATATAAAATACACGCTCCTGCACACCAAAGACAAAAGCATATATTATTAATGTTTTTCACCACGAACGGTATTTGAACCACGCACATCTTCAGCGAGCTGTTAATCTCCGTGACATTTCGTCCTTCACTTACAGTTAATAAACAGTATAACACATACATACTGACTTACGACTTTATATTAAACATATATTGTGTCTTTATTTCCTGTGACTTTTTTCCTTGTGACTTTATTTCCTAAGACTTCATTCTGTGACTTTTCCCCACTACAAATGCAATAACACACTGGCCCTAGTTTTTTTCCTCTATATAAAACTTGATTTGATTGATTGAATGTAGGGGGGGCGCTTCCGGCTTCCGCCGCTTTTGCTCTGGGTGGAGGGGTTGTGGGGGAAAGGGAGGGGTGGTTTACCCCCCTGGCTATGTCAACCTAGTTTTTATCTATTATTTCCAAATGGTCAGCTGTCCGCAAAGTTGTTTTTACTGTTTACTCATTACCTCATGTCTGGCCCGTCAAAATTTTCTAGGTCTCTGAGCTCTTGTTGTTCGGGTAATTATTATTATTAATTATTTAAAAAAAAACAAAAACAAACAATATATCCAACACCCTTCTTGTCTTTTCCTTACTTTCCCCCCTTTTGTCACGTGGAGAGTTAATTTTCCTCAACTCTGTCATAGAGGAGATAATGGGCTTTCTTTTGTCAACTCAAAGAGACCATCCCTATTGTTCTCATCTTAACGGTTTATAGTGGGTTTCCAAACACCCCGGACCCCTGTCTCCTTCCTAACAGCCAGGCGGCTTATATCAAAAGTTAATCCTTCCTCCTCGTCTACACTCGTACACGTGAGAACAACAGTACCGATCTTTACTACTGACTGGCGATTGTTGTGCAATCAGTCGGAAGTCCTGCTATTTTTCTTAGCAATGTTACTCTTAGTGAATGGCTACGCATTCCTTCGTACTTTCACCAAATCAACACTGCAGGCATTTATGTACACAAAGGTGTGTACGGTAGACCCAACAGCTCCATACACAATTGTCGTGTTTGAAAAACAAAGGGGTCATTATACGTATATCGAAGGACAGAAGTTATATGACATACATTTAGATACAAAGTGTTACTCGATGCTATTTTTACTGCAATATTTAAGTCATTAAAACACAAAATTTAGCAGAAACAAAACCTAAATCAGGAATACAAGTTAAAAAGTTTTAGAATATATTTATA
The DNA here is from genome assembly GCA_028829895.1 of Sinotaia quadrata. Classification (NCBI taxonomy): domain Eukaryota; kingdom Metazoa; phylum Mollusca; class Gastropoda; order Architaenioglossa; family Viviparidae; genus Sinotaia; species Sinotaia quadrata. The sequence goes on along the minus strand of CM054180.1, from coordinate 132,845,786 downwards.
TTTGTTTTTTTTTATTTACAGCTAATCCTAACCCTAACATTTCTCTAAAAACAACAAAAACAAAACTGTCTCTAAAATTCCCTCATATTTTTTCTCTAACCTAAAACAAGAGAGTTGTGTATGGAGTCGCTTCTTATCAACGGTGAGCGGAAAAAAAATGTCACTGGAAAAAAGTCATAGGAAATAAAATCACAAGGAAAAAGTTACAGGAAATAAATTCACAATATAAAGTCATAAGTGTCAGAGTGTATATCTTATAATACTTATTAACAGTGAGTGAAGCAGGAAAAGGCAAGGAGGTTAACTGCTCGCTCAATATGTGCGTGATTCAAGTGTATTTTATATACCGTATAAATGCTTTGTAATACATACATTTAGTTCTGTTTTAATTAATTTTCATTGTAAGTCGGTATGCATGCTTATTATTGAGTGAATAACAGTAAATGGAATTAAGCGACGGCTCATTAGGATCGTGGTTCGATTCTCGCTCTGGGGTAAATGTGTGTGTGTGTGTGTGTGTGTGTGTGTGTGTGTGTGTGTGTGTGTGTGTGTGAGTGAGAGAGAGAGAGAGAGAGAGAGGGAGAGAGAGAGAGAGACTGTGTGTATGTGTGTGTGTGATTGTAATTTAAAAGAATCTGCCTCTAATCTCTCCGACACAACTCACATAGTAAATAAGATTTAAACTATAGCTCTATGTGTAACCCAATACTACAAGTGTAATTCCAAGAAACGCCAAAGAACTACGCTAAAACAAAATAAGACACCAATGCAATCATATGGTTATAGCATTCAATGCAATATAAACATGTTAGATAGTTGTATGGTAGGTGAGTTTTATTAATATTGCATGTCACCGTTCAAATTTATAGTTACTATATCTTACAGATATGCCGACCGTTTTGATCAATTAGTACTATATATTTCAACTTTATAATCGCCCACTAGTACAAGAACAATAGAACACTATCAATAATATGGCTAACACAGTTCAATTTTCTTTTATCTCGATCGAGAAATAATTTCCAGAAGTGAAAAGAATCTGACGTATTTACATAAAATGAAACTAAATAAAAATGTATCAATGAAATCATGTTTCAAGCAGTCATAGGCCTATCACACTAAACATCTGTTGGTAATGTTTGTTAGGTGATATTTTAAAGAACATTTTATTCACAGTTACCAGCCGTATGTATTAAACAAGTAAAGAGTTGTCGAACAATGCACGTCAGATTGAAGTTTCTAAAAAAAAAAAAAGGAATACATTGGTTTTGCGAGCTGCATGCTTGGTATACATAAATTCATCGAAGCACAATTATGAACCGCTCTTATTACTGTCAGTAATATCCACTGCTAAAGTTTAAGTCATATTTACTATGTAAGTTGTGTCGGAGAGATAAGAGGCACATTCTTTTAATTTACAGTCACACACATACACACACACACACACTCGCGCGCGCGAGCACACTCAAACATACGTACACAAACAAAAACAAAATAAAACATATTTTACTCTGAGCGAGAATCACAACCACGATCCTCTTGGGCGATATGTTAATCTGCGCAATCGCTAACTGTCATTTATTGTTATTCAGTCAATAATATACGTGTTTATGGACTATAAGCATAAAACATGACTATGTATGAATAAATCATTTTATTAAAATTGTGAATTATAATATGGATTATAATATGTATACGACGGACAAATCACACACACACACACACACACACACACACACACACACACATTTAATCCCGAGGGAGAATCGAACCGCGATCCAACAGAGCCGCCGCTTACTTCCTTTTACTGTTATTCAGTAAATAATGAACATATATATGGACTTACAAATAAAATTAATACAAACAGAACTAAATGTATGATTTAGAATGCATTTATACGGTATATAAAATACACGCACGTGCACACCAAAGACAATAGCGGACATACACGCATACATTATAATTATTAACGTTTTTTCACCCCGAACTGTATTTGAACCACGCACATCTTCAGCGAGCTGTTAACCTCCGTGACATTTCGTCCTTCACTTACAGTTAATAAACAGTATAACACAATCACACTGACTTACGACTTTATATTAAACATATATTGTGACTTTACTTCCGGTGACATTTTTCATTGTGACTTTATTTCCTAAGACTTCATTCTGTGAAAACGTGAATATGTTTCAAATGGGCAAGTTATGGTGTGTGTGTGTGTGTGTGTGTGTGTGTGTGTGTGTGTGTAAGAGAGAGAGAGAGAGAGAGAGAGAGAGAGAGAACAAAAAGACAGAGACAGAAAAGAAATTAACAAGAGAAGAGAGAATCTAATCTCTTTGATTATCTAAGTTTCTGTGTCAACAATCACCTAAGGTAGCAAGTCTAGCTGGCGGTACTTTGTATAACTTTGATGTAGAGTTAGGCACACTTCAGGCCTACGCTCGCGAAAGTGGCGGAAGCCGGAAGCGCCCCCCCCCCTACACTCAATCAATCAATCAATCAGTCCTACTCTCTGCTTTGTCCGAGTACCTTCTGTTCACGCTTCACAGCGTCTTGAACAGCACGCCAACGCGAAAGACCAATAATCTTAATCCCTAATCCCTAAAGGCATGCTTTACAGTTCACATCCTTATGCGTTCACTTGCTAACAGGAACTACGCGTCCGTTCATAAACAACACAGACAACTTAATATAACTAAGTCTATATTCGTATATATCTGCATTTTCAAGTTTCATCAGTCAAATAAAATTATAATTCATTCATATTTTTAATAGTATTATAATTCAATAAAAACAATAAACTGTTTCCCGAGTGGTACCACTCACGCTGATGATCCCTTGATAGTTAAAAATCGGAAAGAGAAAACGATATACCAGAGTTTGGGCTTAAACTCAACAATTAAACTCCATGCTATTATTTCTCTTCCTTTCAAACTATACATCTTTTTGTTATCCAGTCCGCAGTACCAAGCAATACCTACCAATAAAATTCAGGCGTTTTCAGTCCTAGGGATTTGGCATTGATTGATTGATGGTTGAATGCACAGTGAACCTTTGTTCCATCCAAACCACACCTTTCTTTTTAATTGTTACCACGATCTATCTGTTCTCTCTCTAAAAGTATATTATATATATCATCTGAGTCTGTGGGAAAGGGTGAGATAAAGGAGTTTAAATTAGTCATCATGTTTCGCTCTGAATAGGGAGGGCATTAAATGAATGTAAAAAAAAGGGAAAGTGACTGAGTAGACCCGAACTTATCAGACTTTATTTCCAGTCTTTCGAAGATCAGCGGTTTTCATCATTCAGTTCTCACACTTAAAAAAAAAAAAAAAAAGATAAAGGATCTGTGACTGTACTTATTTCCGAAACAGAAAGCATGTACACTGCAGATCGATGTTTTTCAGCTAATCTCTGCAGTACTGTCTACAAAATAAGGTAAGAGATCATTTATTTTGATTACTTTATCATTAGCTTTCTTAATAGAGAGAAATATTCGGTGGCACTGATTCATGGCAAGAGCAAATACTTCTATTCTTTTCTTCATCTTTTACGAGGCGGAGGGGTATCAATTTTATGTGCAATTATGTCAGGCAGTGAGTAACCAACGGAGGCATTCTTCGCTCTTTAATTGCCAGGCTTGCACGAGCTTTAGTAAACGTAACTGTTTTAGTAAACTAACCATTTTGTTTGTCCTATTTGATGGACTAGATACAAAGCCTAGAACCTTATCTGGGGATGGGGTAAGAATCACACTATCCATCATGGCACGAATCGAACTCAGCCCCTGAATTAAGCAAGAATTGCTGTGCCTTTGCGGTTGTTCTTCAGTTCAATAATATTGCTTCAGACACTAATTAAGTCCTTCAATTTATGAGAATTATTTCTTCAATAGAAATTTTAATTCAAAATCCACTTCATTTTATAAGTTTTAACAGAATGGATCTTGAGGAGTCCATTCTACATTACTCAATTTTTATTTTAGACTTGCGACTTTACTGTTTTATGGTGCAAGAGCACTGAACAGTTTCTATCTATGGACAGTATAATTTACGTGTTCATTCGGCCTTCACCCTTAAACAAGTGTCGCCCCAAGCCTTATCGTTCTAAATTATAATCGTACTTAAAGACAGCTCTTTTAGTTATAATTTAATTCATCACCGCTGTTACATAAATAAATCTAAGTACAGTGAAATATCGCTATAAGGCGATAATTGGGGTTCATAAAATCGGATTGCATTAATAGTGGGCTTTTTACAATATTTGACTTTTTTCTGTGAACATATACGTCTATTCATGTCTAATGTAAAAGGTTGGGTTATTATGGGACGAATATTAAATGGAATGCATTATTAAGATATATTCAAAATAATGGACGGATATAATATCTATAGGTTTTTACTTTGCGTTAAATAGTTTTACTAATTTTTATTTGTTTGTACGATAATACACATTGTCCCATAATACCCCGAGTGACGTAATATTACGAATTAGGTTACACTGTATTACAACACCGCCAAGCCCAGCCAACATGTTTGCGGCTTTAGTTCTTTGATGTTTATTAAATTGTGAAAATATTTTATCAACCACCGCATTGTCTGCTGTTTGGTTTGTGCAACAATTGTATAATAATTAATTAAATATAATCACTAAACTACTTACTGGCCTTACTCATGGATCAGTAATAAGTAACATATCCGATAATGTTTATTTTGGAATAACACTTCAAGAACCTGGTGAAATCCTTACATTTCGGATCGTTTTATATTAAACGTAATATGCGAACTCTTCCCCAAAATGATAATACACTTTTTACACACTATGTTTCTTTAGTTTATTGAAAATAATTTTAAATAAAGAAACATGTACATTATTTATTAGAGTATAATATATGCTTATCTGCATAGCACTGGTTTTAAGCAAATATTGTCCACGTACCTCTAGTTGCATTAAACATTAATTTTCCAAACTCATCACTAAATTACATTTACTGATTTAGTGTCTCGTATAACATGAATTTGAATCTAAATCTTGTATTAAATAGTGATAAATTAAAGAAGCATTACTTTATTTATTTGAGTGACATGTATGCGGTCTGCATGTTGCTGGTTTTTAAGCACTTAATGTCCAACAAAGGATGGTTTTAAAGCATAAACCTTTTACTTTCCAATTTTAATACCAAATTAAATTTGGGACTTTTCAACATACTTTAAAATTTGAACAATTTATTAAATAGTGATACAATAATGTTAAATAAAGAAACTTAGCTTTATTTATTAGAATGACATATACATGTCTGCGTATTGCTGGTTTTTAAGCAAATAATGTCTGCGTATTGCTGGTTTTTAAGCAAATAATGTCTACGTAAGGCTGATTTTTAAGCATACACTTATTTTTCACAAATTCAACACTAAATAGAAACTGTGGTCCTTTAAAATGATTTTGCATTTGAATCCTGCATTAAATAGAAATAAATTTAAGAAACGTTGCTTTATTTATTACAATAATGTTTAAGTTGCCTGCATATTGCTGCATTGCTGGTTTCAAAGTTTGCATTGTACAAATAAGGGTGTTTTATAAGCATAACACTTTTACTTTCCAACTTTAATACCAAATTAAATTTGGGGTCCTTAAACATGATTCTGAGTTTGAATCTTTTTTTAAATGGTGAGAAATTAATAGTAAATATAGAAAAAATATAGAAAAATCAAGTTATTTCCAAAATTAACTTACAGGTATGATTACTTTTTTAATTTTTTAATAGCAAATTATGCTCACATAAGGTTGTTTTTAAAAGAAAAAAGCTTTTATTTTTGTAAGTCAACACTATATTGATTTTGTGGTCCTTTAATTTAATTTTGATTTTAAACCTGTATGAAATAGTGATAAATTAAGGAAACCTTGCTTTCCTTTATTTATTTGAGTAACATATATGTATTCTGCATATTGCTGGTATGTAAGCACATAATGTCCACCTAAGGCTGTTTTTAAAACATTTACTTTCCAATTTTAATACCAAATTAAATTTTGGACCTTTTAACATGCTTTTAAATTTGAACAATTTATTAAATAATGAGACAATGGCATTAAATAAAATATAGCTTCATTTATTAGAATGACATATATGTCCACATATTGCTGGTTTTTAAGCAAATGATGTCTGCTTAAGGCTGGTTTTTAAGCAAATGATGTCTGCTTAAGGCTGGTTTTTAAGCAAATGATGTCTACTTAAGGCTGGTTTTTAAGCAAATGATGTCTACTTAAGGCTGGTTTTTAAGTATAAACATATATTTTTCCAAACTCAAGATTTAATTGAGTTTGGAGTCCTTTAACATGATTCTAAATGTATATCCTGATTTAAATAGTAATAAATCAATATAAAAACCCAACAATGTATTTTTATTCATACCAAATTGTGGACTTTTAGATTATAAAATGAGATACATCTATACAAATATCTATTAAAGCAAATGTATTCTTCTACTTTTGATTTATATTTATAAACTATACATTTATTTATGCAGAGTCATGGTTTTTAAAAAGATTCATTTGTTTACAACTATAAAATTGACCATTTTAACTAAGTGTCCACATAATGCTGGTTTTTAAGTACGAGTCCCATAATGCTGGTTTTTAAGTGTATGTGTTTGTCTACATAATGCTGGTTTTAGGGTTATAGGAATTAGGCAGACCACAAAACATGTATATTTTTTGTTATTTGATATTTTTTCTTCAAATTAAGTACGTTTGCTATTAGTGATGTCTAAAAGCAGAATATGAAAAAAAAATGTTAATTTTATTATTATTATGGGATATACACTGTGTCCACCTAATGCTGGTTTTTAAGCATGGTCTACCTAACGCTGGAAATAGGGTTATATATATATATATATATATATACATTTGCGTGAAATAATATACACATACTATGTCTACATACAATCTGTCTTATCTAGATGATATAAGTGGATGAACTAGTGTTTAGAAATTAAAAGTTATCTAAGCGTTAGGGTGTGAGGCATTACTATAATTGCGTCCTTGACCGCGAATTACCTCCCTTACTTCGCGTTTTGTTTATGTGGCACATACGCGATTTTAAGTGAAATAAAATATTAATTGTGAGTCCCCCCATCCCCGTGACAATGAATATTACACTCATAGTTCACCAAAAACATATGCTCACTTTCACATGATCAAATCAATCGGTTACAAAGTTTAGGAAGACATGGTCACAATTCCTTCATTCTTAATAATTACCCACTTTATGTTCTTGCTCACTTCATGGACTGGGGTGCACATGTATTGAGGTCGCTCTTGCGTTGCCATAACCAAGTTAAATGCAGAATAGTCGCATCGAACATAAACTTCAGTGCTGTACACTGAGACCCTGATATATAGAATTATGCTGCCCATAAATGTTGTCTATACATTGTTCTAGTTTTATCTTAGACAAGTTCACAGATCTCTGAAATGAAAATTGTCATTATAATACTACTACTACAAATACACTACTCAATTCCATTCAAACAATTTAATACAAAGGATACAATTTACATAATAAATTCCATTCACTCAGTCACCCAGTTTACCCTCGAAAAAATTTAAATTCAAATCGTAGTCATGGCGCTCTGTCCATAGACTTCAAATCAACTTTCAGCGCGAAAATCGTAGTCACGGTGCTCTGTCCATAGACTTAAAATCAACTTTCAGCGCGAAAATCGTAGTCACGGCGCACGGTTCAGCGTCACACTACATTTGTCCGCGATTTGAGAGGAAAGTATTGCACCATGGCGGTAGACAGGCTCATTGAGAATGGTTAAATATATGAAAGACCTTAGCTTGGCTGCCGCCACATGCTGCTAAAGACGTCGGCGTAGGAGAAAATCCGAAAAAAAATTACCGAACTCAAACATAAGTCGGGGACCTCCTGTAAAGTGGTCTTCTGATGGGTGTCACTGTATAGGAGTGCGTGTTAGACGTAAATCAGGCTTAAACACTTTACACCGTAATAGTCCTGCATACTAATTTCAATTAGGTAAACATAATAACGTGGCAAAATAGGAATACAAAATGTTATAACCATTTATTCTAAGACTAAATTATATAATACCATTAGCATGTAATAGTAAATAAATAAAAAATCAATGACAAGGTGACACATGATCTGGCATAAAGATGAGAAAAGCCGTGCTTTGTGACACTTGCATATTCAGGCATAAGCACATATTTACTAACACTATATTGTTGTTATTGTGTGTGTGAGTGTGTGTGTGTGTGGATTAAAGGATACGTTGATATTTTCTACACCTTAACCGATTTACATCCCACTGTAAGTACGAGTTATACGAAAGTAAACAAATGAATTGATTTAATTCATTATCCTTCAGTTTGCATTTACATATTTAGCTATGTATGATTTAGGAATGCATATATTTCATCCGAGCTGATTTGTACATTTTTACATCCAGGTATTTTATGTCAGCGTTTGAGTGCAGATGTCAGTTATTGGACTTCCAGGAGCAGAAGATAAGTGCCTGCACGAGTCAGGATATCCTTCCGACTGTGCACTGGACAATTCCATATTCGTGTAACGGTACGCGTTACCATCATAACACTTTAGTGTTTATAATGATCTAATTACCATCGTAAAACCATAATGTTTATTCGTACAACGGTGTGCATTACCATCATAACCATTATGTGTATAATGATCTAAGTAATAATAATATCATTGTATAATCCTTATTGATAAGTTTGTGCTGGTGTTTAGCGACATAAGTAATGTAGGGCATAGTTTGATGTTGCTGCTGCTAAACATTATATTAATGTCTTCTCTGTCCTGATCATTTACTGAATCCATCATTCACTACCAAAACTACTGTTACATGTCCAGTTTTTATTTAAAGACCCTGCTTAGGAATTTTACAGAACTTTAATTTAATTAGATAAATTAATTTCTCCTCTTTACCTAAACAGACTTGTTGCTCAAATTATCTTTCGTCTCATATGAAAATGCGCCTTTGTAGTACAGACAAACAGATTCACGAACAGACAACTTGTGTACAATAGCCGGCTTGGAAACCGTTAACACTCTCTTAAATCTTTATGCACTCAAAACGTTACATTTAGCTCAGTCGATCCCCCATCCAAACCACGATTAGGTCTATATGCATAAAAATCACTACGAAAGAGGTATTAACAATAAAAGAATTTAATAGTTAATATTTAACAATAACAATCAATTACGAAGACACAGTTTCAGATCTAAACTAAGGCAAGTTCAATCTGCTTGAAAGTTAATGCTCGAGAAAGTTATTTTTTTGCCAGCACATTTGATGGATTCAGAGTTCGGGTTAGTTACTTATCTCTCTTAGGAGTCTTGATGAACATGTGGTCTAAGGTCAGTTCGATCCCTCCACGTATCAAGCGATGCTTGCACTGTACGATCCATAGTTTCCAATAACTTGTCATCTCTCGACTTTGTTACACTAGAGTTTCGTCATGGCAGAACACCATCAACAAAGGCGGTATGGAATTGTAACGTCATCCGTCCAAGGTTGAATAAATGAACACGCACCCAACGTTATGCGAAGGTGGCAATAATACGTAGAACGTATTATAAGGCAGAGAAGAAGAACCCATTCTGGAATAAGAATGAAGTTTCTATGAGCATTTTGCGTTTACATTCGCAAATCATCCAAGCACATGACTGATACAATGCGCTTAGTTTTATATCTTCGTCTATCATGTCTTTACAATATATTTATATTCATAAAAGATACAATATAATTCACATGTGTGTTATTTTTAACATTACATGAACATATGAATCTCCAAACATTTACTTCATCAAAAATGGAATTCATACAAGGAGAACAAAATATAATTCAAATTAAATATGAGCGCTTTACGAATTAACAATGAAATTACACGCAAGAGAATCATTTGAATTACATGAAATTGGCAACGTGCACAGACGTTCTGCGGCACAAGAAAATTAAGGTTTATACAAATTAAAGTCAAAAGGTTACAATTAATTTATATACTATGAAATCTTTAGGCTTTAGTCATTCTATCGAATCACGTATGCTTGGAGGAAAATTGTAATAATTCGCATAAAATACATATATAAATTCATATACAAAAATACAAATAGTAAAATGCAATATCATTGTAAGAAGTAGACGTGTTACCTTCTTAAAGTAGAATTACTGCACAAGACATGGGCTCCTATGTTCCTTTCTGACTCAGCAAGGTATTCGGTGACTAAGGTGCTCGAGAGCTGGGGTGTGTCAGCCGGTTTGCGTTATGAGTAAAGAATATTACCGCATCAAGAGTATTTATTGTAGTGCATGAATGCATCACGTGACTAGATCACGAGGTATTTAGTTGATCCGAACTTTCTTCCACTGCTGTCCAAAGTTACATAACAATGGATGAACTCACTGTTGTTTTTTCCTCATGCTGGTGCACGACGGGAGGGTTCTAACAAAGGAATTCAATTCAAATATGATATTCGAGTTTCGGATGTGGGTCAGAAGTTCGTGACACAGAATTCGGTCAGAAGTCTGTCACAACTACTAATTATTTTGTTCATTTGTTATTGTGACGCCAACACCGCTTAGTTAATGAATATAGTTATTATTAATTAATTACAGTGGTACCTCACATAACAAACGCTTCACAGAACGAACGATCTGCATAAGGAACGCAGCTGCGAACGCCCGCGTGAATCGCAGAACGAACTATGTTCACATAACGAACCGTATGTACGCCGAGAAAACATCGCATTTCCCGTGAATAAATGGCCGAATCCTGCCAGTCGTGTCTCGCATGGTTCAGATGAAAGCAGGGGATGTTTATCCCAAGTTTGTTGTCCTTTTTTTCGTTGTTTTGATGTGTTTTTGCCATCTCTGTGTTTACTGGTTGGTGGTTACATGAACATGTACTAGTGTTTTTCCCCCCTGAACACTGCCCTGTCTTCATTTTCCCCTAATTTCTTTTATTTTTGTGTCGATGTAAAACGGATTGCACGATTTCCTGTAGAAGTCTATGGGATATCGTGTTTCGCATAACGAACGTACTGTTGGAACGAATTGTGTTCGTTATGCGAGATACCACTGTAATTAATAAATTGATTAATTAATTAATTAACCTATTATAAATAATTACAAGTGACGATAATCTTAATTTATGTTATTAACAATTCTCCAGTAGATACCACTCCTCTCTCTTTCACACTTGGTGGATTTGAGAGCACTGTAAACGTTTTCTCTCTACCACCACATTCAAGACAACATTTACTATCACTCAATATTTCCATAGGTAGGAAGACAAATCCGAGATTTATCTATCTATCTATCTATCTATCTATCTATCTATCTATCTATCTATCTATCTATCTATCTATCTATCTATCTATCTATCTATCTATCTATCTATCTATCTATCTATCTATCTATCTATCTATCTATCTATCTATCTATCTATCTAACTATCTATCTATCTATCTATCTATCTATCTATCCAACTAACTATATATCTATCTATCTACCTACCTTCCTACCTACCTGTCTGTCCGTCAGTCTGTCTGTCTGTCAATATGTGTGTCTGTCTGTCTGTCTGTCTGTCTATCTATCTATCTATCTATAAGGAGTCCCCATCCACTCACTTTCTTCTCCAACATAATGTTATGAATATGTGTAAGTAGATCAATAAATTAACAATACATTTATGAAATCAACAGTCAAATATACATAACAAATAAAATGAAAATGATTATTTGATATGAAATATCTCTATGAAATAACTTCAAATGACTCTATATTTCACAATCTTAAATAATAAAATAAAATTCAACAATAGTGTGAATACAACACACCGGAGAGTTCATATCAGAGAACAGAAATGGAGATAAAAGTTTCTATGTCAATAGTCTTGTGTGTGCTTTTGCAATTAAGTCACACTTTATAGTTCAGTTTAATTCCCTTGTGTTTCTCTCCTCATGTTGTACACAGATTAGCCACTTGTTCTCTTGCAGCTAACCTGGGCACATTTTTCCTCTGTACTAGTTACTTCAAACAGGATAAAAATTGTAATAATTTCTAGTAACTTCTCTATACCAGAAATTATTTGATGTAGTTAGCATACTTTTGCCACCATACTGCAAAGGAGCATAGTTTATTCCTTTACACTTTACACACACTGTGGCAGATGACTCCCGTGTCTACCACAGCCATAGAGGTTTAAAATCAATAAACCATAAGATTCAAATTATGTACTGAATAACTAATTCCCTTCTTTCTTACATTCCAGGCTCAACTTACAATTCCATACAACAGTATTTATAATAGTTACACACTGCAAAATGAATTTAGCATTATAGGTTAATGAGAGGGTTCACTAGAAGCAATATCAAGTGTTAACATACTACACATAAGCATCATAGTTCAAACACTTGTATAAATAATAGTCTACTCACATAATACATCTCTACATAAAACGCAACTATAAAAATCAACAGCGAAAATGCATGAAATATTTCTAACTCCATTCTCTCTCCATCACTCAGCTAACTCAGCATTAAGCTAACGGACGAACTTCTTTCCCACAACGAAATTCAAGTGATCAGACAATGGAATTTTCTACAGCAGGTAAACGTTATGATTTTAGACCATTGGCTGGTCTCCTTCTCGTAAATATTAACCATTAAATAATAAAACTACTCTCGTACTTGATATTCTTTGCATTACGAAAGCAATTTCTAGCATATTCTCAACTCGGATTGTTTATTTCCAACTCTGACACTCATACACATGACATCATAAGGAGTGTCCAATGTCGGGTTACTCTGACAAGTTAACAATTGATATGGCAAATAAGTATTCAGATAAAGATAGGCAAATTTACACCGCACAAACACACTATTCTTATAACTTTTAAGGTAAGTCATACAGCTACTGATTCATCAGTAACAAAACTCATCCGTGTGTGTTTATTATTATCACTACAGCAGTCACTAACAAATAATAATACGATGGCCAATGTTTTAATATCTATATCTATATGATCAAATATTTAATTTTCCCATATACACACTATATAGAGTGTAGGTAAAGCATTCTACATTGGAGTAAAGGGTTATATTAACTCATATCTGGGATGTTGAAAGTAACATTATATGAATGATAGTATAACACAATTCTACCCGAGTATTTTCAAAGAGGAATAAAGAATGTGTAGAGTAGGCGTCAAGTGAGTCTCACAGATATTTCATTGTATTTTGTTCCTGAAAAATTTACATCAGCAGTCTTATTTGGCACCAGTTCATTGTCTTAATGGAATACTCCATATTTTATTGCGTATCATGTTGGCAAACAATGGACACAGTAAAATAAGTACACTAATTTCAACAAGAAACCCCCCACACCTCATGGAGAATCTTGGAACGATTGCAACTTTCATATTTGCAAAAATGTCATTAACGTATTAGCATTCTTATCAAATTCTAATTGTACACGTGTTTGTCATGTCTTAGTAGCCATGTGTAATATATGGATTTGTAAATGCCTCCTGTTTTGTTTGTTGTATGTGCCATCTTCAATAGAAATAAACTCGCAGCTAAATTTCATATGCGAAGTGACACGAGTTAGACCAATAGGCAAATATCGGATGTCCTCAATCACCCTAAACACGCTCAATCACCTCAAACACACTCAATCACCCTAAACACACTCAATCACCGTAAACACACTCAGTCACCCCAAACACACTCGATCACCCCAAACACAATCACCCCAGACACACTCAATCACACTGGATCATATAGTTGATAAAGTAGATAGGTTGGTTACAGTTTGATCATTTCATTGGTTCCATCATCAATGAAACACGCCATGCCCTAAAAGTCTTGAGTCAATAATCTACATTATAATATTGAGAAATATGTTTTGCTTTAGTTTGGTGGAATGTCATGCGACAAGTCCATATCAAATTCAGTCATATATATATTGCCACATGTATCTGTCAAAATATCAGCACACCGATTTTACAGGGTGTGTCCTTTCTCCTTGAATTGTGTCGTTGACCTTTATTATTTAAATCTATATGAAAATGAGGACTATTTTAGGGTGATGGTTCAGTTCTGTAACTCGTTGTATGAGCTCCTCAGGCAGAAAGGTATCCACCAAAACATAACAAGAACAAGGACAATACGCACATTACAATATGGGTTTTAAATGAAGTAATGATGATGAGACAAAAGTGGATGATAAATTAATTGTAAAGTGTACAGAAAGTTAAAGGAAAGCTAGATTCTTTCAATTAAGAAAAAACATAATCTACCCCAGGAAGTTAGTGTACTCCCTATTATATCCAATATATCAAATCAACTCATTTATTGAACATCGCAAGGGGCACTCCCTCTTCTCTATATACATTTTGTTAAAACGCAAATGATCCTCGAAATAATATTTGTCTCATTACGAAAACAAAACGGAAAACAAAGAGCTTTAAAAACTGGAAAAACTCTGCAATCCTAATGTTGCAATAGTAAATATATCACTTTTATGAATAAGACCACAGTATAATTTCTGGGTTACAAATAATGCAACCCTGAAAAGAATCACAAATTAGAATAAACAGACTCCTCCAAAATTCATATTTTTGCACACAATAAATAACAATTTATTCTCGTAACTTTTTCAGCCAATCAAGGATCTTAAACACTCTATCTGATGATGTTTGATAATTCCCCCTTAATCATACAATCTTTATTTTCCATAAGTCAGTATGTCTTCAAACAAACTCTTACAATAAGATTTCAGGAAACTAGCATCATAATTATACTCTTCAAACACACTCTTACAATAAGATTTCAGGAAACTAACAACATAAATATACTCTTCAAACATGTTTACACAATACCTAAAACACACACTACATGATGTTTAATTAGTATCTGATTAAATGACTCACTATTACAACTATATAAAATAAATATTTTCTATAATAAGACATAGTTTTGCATAAACAGGTGACCCAGTAATATAACAGTATGTTGCAATCAATGTGCAGAATGACAATTTTTCTGCTAAGTACAGACGAACAAACACATATAATGATAGAAAACAACATCACTAGTAATGCATAAAGAGAAAGCAGCACTACGTCCAAGAAACAAGAAGCCTACTATAGTACAATACCGCACACTAAAGTTTTGTCTCGATAAAAAATGAAATAACATATATCTTCCTTATTTGGTTAGTTTTACAAAAGATTTCAATATTTCTAAGGTTAAAGTCTTTCTTACATTATAGTCCAATTAGCTGAAATCACTTAAGCTTAACCTCAGACAAAAGAATGATTATTACTTTCACCGTTGGGTAAGAATATTTTCCTCTTGCGAGAATATTCATCTCACTTTGCAATGTTTGTTTCCAAATGTCTATTTGTTAAACCAGTTCCAAATCTTACGAGTAAATTCTTTTCTTTTTAAATTTCACTAGTTATGAAATTGTTATTATCGTTGCATTCTATGTGTTCTCTTTTTAGCCATGTACTCTTTCGTGTTTACATGTACAATTAGAAATACATGGACCATGTTAATTAATGCTATAGTATGTATAAACTGTCTTGTTATTATTCGTACCAGTATGTTTTTTGCATTCTACAGACCTGCCCGATACTGACGTACTGATGATAAACTGTGAAGAAAGAGGTGTCAAGTTGAAACTGAAACCCGAAATTGAAATCACAAGTAGGATTTGCATTATAGAAAACTACGTCACAGTAAAATAAATTTGTATTAATTTTTTCTTAAATTTTACGAAGTCTTTCTATTTATCGATTCATTTGCAAATACAAGCATTACAACAACAGCAATTACAAGAACAACAATAACAACAACATACTACTACTACTACTACTACTACTACTACTTCTATTACTACTACTACTACTACTAAGGTGTCTCCACAGACCAGTGTTTAGAGGAGAAAAAAACCTCACCCAGAAATGTAAGCAGCCTGAGATGTGTCGACAAACTTCAAATCCCATCTCTGGACTATCGAGGGAGGGAAAAGCGGCTTCCTCCAAACTACACGCTTGCCCATCCCATTCATGATGGAGAAAACAAACTTTGATTCCATGCCGGATCAGACTTCGCCCAGGTCAATAAGGTATGCGCTAGGCACTGATGTTTCGGGATGTTCTAGTGAAAAATGGGCTAATGAAACGCAAGCAAAAACTCGGAGGAAATGGACCAGAGAGGAAAACATACAAATCATGGTCTCTTACTATCAAAGCCAACCAACAACAAAAGGATAGAGAAAACGAATGTATGAACACTGGCTCAATGTGATGTAAATATTCATTCTTACATCAAATAAAGGTTGACGTCATCAAGATGGATTACGTAATATCATATCCATCACCCAGAAGCATTCACCATGACAAAAGAAGTCAATATATATTTCGACTTCGAAATAAGAACAGATCGAGTGATTGTTTTGCGAAGATCAAACAATGTGTTTCCCAATGCGTCTACCACAGTGGTCCACAATCACATTTGCAGCCAATATAATATTCAGATTTTTCAGAAGAGTGTGGCGGACGCCATCAATTGTTCTAATCACTTCATATTTATTAATATATAATATATTTTTAAAAAAATTAAAGAAATAATTTTTACACGTAAACATATTTTCATTAAATTATATATTCATAAGTGCTCTTTCTTACTTTATGAACTTACTCTATGTGTATCTACCTGTAAGATAAATTAAAAAGCTATTACAAAATAAATATCAAACGCAGTTTAATAATATTTATTTTCATAGACGTTAATGTCATTCAAATAGTCTTTGAAGTATATTCACTATTCTTACCTTAACATAGTTATCCAGTTTCGGTTAATTAAAGTATTCGTTTTGAAGTTAATTGTACATGGTGTGAAATGGACTCCAAGGACATTACCAGACGACTCCAGTTATGTGAATGGATGTGCTAGTGTCAATGATTATCTAATGAAGATGATATTAAAATATGAATTAATTACCTCTCCACTTCCAATCCGTCTACAATCATACACTAGGTCCACGACAGGGTCTTTGTCTTCTGCAGTCTGGGAGTGACTAGGTCAAGCCCTGGGGTACGTCGTTAATTACATCTCCCACCCCAAGTGTTACCTGTCCAGATAACCGACTCCTAACTGAACGAACCTATTCTTCAGTCTCAAAGTCGTTACCAGGCCCTCACAATTTTCTCCCCTTTTAGGTGACAGACTTGCTCTAAGAAATGTGTCGCGACTGTCTTTGTCAAAACGTAAATTACGTCAATTTTACGAGCCCCCACTGTCCCCTATACACATTTACCTCAGTTACGTAATAGAGTGAGCAAGTGTTTAAATTTAACAAAATTTATTAAAATATAAAAGAATAATAACAAATTAAGTTTAAGAATTTCAATTAGGTTTCACATAGGCGGAATCCGAGATTCACAGATCTCACAAGAAAATAACATGTTTCTTTAGAAAAGAGTATTCCCTGCTATCTGTCTCTTATAACAAAATACAATTGAGTAATTCTTAATTTAAAGAAAAATGAATGACAAATTAAGTTTACAAAATTTGAAATTAGAGATTAAATTAGAATTTCTCCTTCACACTTCAGAAACACATTATAGAAAACAAAGATTTATAGCAACATTCATAAGAATTAGAAGACAGGAAGAACAATACAAGAATTAACAAAATCACAGAACATTTACAGGTTTTCACGAGACAAAACAAGGATTTAGATCACCTGATAATTTGCGTGCTCCCGGCCAGTATGCATATCCATAAATTACAGCTGCTGGAACAGTTCAGAAATTACCTCAGGTCTTTAGTGTCACAAATGTTCGAATTCACACATGTCCCGAATTTATCACAAAATTCCAGTCCAGTAAATGACAACCAACGTAGATCAAAACATCAACGCTCCAGGTCGTCTGGTCCTGACAATGTGCGCTTATCCCCTCAACAGACAAGACTTCGTAAAATTCGTCCTGATCGCCCCTTCAACAACGGTTGTGGCCAGAGTCGAATTCCTCGGTAAAACCCTTCATTCGGATCCTCTTCCACTTGTGTGTGCGTTACGATACAGTTATATGTAACAGTAGGCGTGACAGTAGGCGTTACAGTAGACTTCACTGTAGGCTTCACTGTAGGCGTCACTGTAGGCGTCCTTCAGCTGTAAATATACAAGTGAATTTTTGCCACGCATCAGTCACGTGAATTTAAATATCATAAACCTGCAATTTTAACATTAGTTCTCATTTAAATTCTTTTTACATAAGTTACTTCCTTCTTGCTAGGAAAAATGCAATTACAGTTTTACAATGTTAATTAAATAAAAATCTATAAGTTCAAATAAAAAAAAAAGATAAATTTTATCTATGTACAAAACATAAGTTTTTTACCATCTCAGACAATCTGTATGCTTTTAATCGTGGAAGGACAGAACACGAGATCTCTTGGTATAACAGATGAGCTAGCCAGCCCCAAGACGGCCTATTTAAGCTATTCGTAAAATTCCACGTGCTAATCTGCCCTAAGGATAGACTTTTACTTTCTGCTCGACTATTGTTCGATAGTCTCGCTTCAGTGCGTCTGCTGAAAGGCCAGCTTGTTAGTACACGCGGTTAGCTCCTTAGAAGCTGCTCGATCTGAGATCTTAGTCGCTCTCCCTTTACGTCATACGTTTCTGTTACGTAATCGTAAGTGTCTTCCCTTCTCATACGTCTGTGTGCACCTGACTGTAAGTGGTTTGTCTGTCTTTGAATCTCCGACTCTATTGTGAGACCAAAGTGTTCCCCGTCTTTAGAAGTTTCGTCGGCATTGTCTGCCTAGAGACGCGAGAGTGTTTCTTGTAGATTGTTCTACCCCCGTTGAGCGTCCACCCTCCCACACCCTGGTTAAGTCAGTTCGCTTCTAACCGACGCAAACACGTGTGTCCCTTTGTCCTGGCTGCTTAAGACAGTTACTTCAAAGACTTGTTTTCTCATGAAAGAATTTCTCTTATCATGGGAAAATCCCTTCTAAATATTAAGAAAAGAAAAAAATTAAATAATTTCAAATTTAATATTTTATAGTTTGCATTTTCTGCGTCTCACATGGATTTCAAAAAGCAAACATACAAATATGAAAACCATAACACTATTTTTATGGTGAAGTGTAGCCGTATTTGGAAAAAACAGGCAAATACGCACAAAGATAAGCACTAGTTTTAATAATGAGCGATCTAAAGCCATGAATATAGTGATGTAATAAATTAGTTTTAATAATAAACGCTCTAAAGCCATGAATATAGTGATGTAATAAATTAGTTTTAATAATAAGTGCTCTAAAGCCATGAATACAGTGACGTAATAAATTAGTTTTAATAATAAGCGCTCTAAAGCCATGAATATAGTGTTGTAATAAATTAGTTATAATAATAAGCGCTCTAAAGCCATGAATATAGTGACGTAATAAATTAGTTTTAATAATAAGTGCTCTAAAGCCACGAATATAGTGACGTAATAAGAACGTTTGACAGAAAACAATCATTCAAAACCAAAACATAATTAAATTGTGATCAAGTATAATCGACAAACTTACTCAAAATATATGTAACTTGCTTCCACTAATGGTAATCAACATTCCTCACCCACCCCATTACTGTATGCATGTTTTCTGCCGTGCTGATCACATTACTGTTAAGACGCTTTCTCATTGCCGACGGCCATAGGAAAATAAAGAACAAAACAAAAACAGAGAAAACGCAAAGTATGCCATTTATATTTCACAATTTATTTCTTTTCATATAGACGCCACATTTATACTTCTTACTGCTCAAAACGCCGACTTCATTATTTACATCAACTTAACAAGTAAAACTCCCGAGAATATTTCTTTGAATGCCCTGGACATAGACTATGATCCCGTGGACAACCGTATATACTGGACTTCTCAGGACGGCTCAAATATTTACAGTGCTTTTCTCAATGGCACAGATAAAACAGTTTTTGGAAATGCCAAACATGGTACGCATTGTTTTGTTGTCAGAATGTTGTAAATGCTCCTTAAAATATAAGGATGCTTTGTAAATTGTCTTATTATGCATTTTATGAATGAGGTTACAGTTATATTTTAGCAGGTCTGAAATGTATTTATTGATCAACTCTTAACAACGTTTATTCCATTTATGTATTAAATTTAAAAAATATATATATTATGTAAGATGTCATTAGATACAGCATTAAAATGTGTAAGATAATGTTTTAATCGGTTTACGTTGTTATCATGCATTTAATGAATTATTAATCAGTAGCACATCTAAAATTGAATCTTTTATAAGAATGTAAGCAGACCAAACATGCATAAAACAGCCCATGTCTATAATTGAATTTTTTTATAAGAATGTAAGCAGACCAAACATGCATAAAACAGCCCATGTCTATAATTGAATCTTTTATAAGAATGTAAATTAAAATTCATCATGAAACTGGCATTCGCACGAGTCACTATGACATGTTCTAGATATTTCCACAATCAATTGAAGTGCTATTTCACAATAATAACTCAAGTGCTATTTCACAATAATAACTCAAGTGCTATTTCACAATAATAACTCAAGTGCTATTTCACAATAATAACTCAAGTGCTATTTCACAATAATAACTCAAGTGCTATTTCACAATAATAACTCAAGTGCTATTTCACAATAATAACTCAAGTGCTATTTCACAATAATAACTCAAGTGCTATTTCACAATAATAACTCAAGTGCTATTTCACAATAATAACTCAAGTGCTATTTAACAATAATAACTCAAGTGCTATTTCACAATAATAACTCAAGTGTTATTTCACAATAATAACTCAAGTACAAGAAATAATATCTCAATAATGTAACAACATTCGACAGACTGTTGACGCCTTGAACTCATATCGGATAGGAAAAATCGAATTTAGTGGAAAATAAAATTATTATGGATTTATTCACAACAGAATATAAACAAAGGATATTATGTCTTTCCATATCCATTATAATTATTAAAAGAACAAACAGTTTCAATCAATCTATAACCCTACCCACAGACCTAAGCATACCAAACAGGCATAAAAACAGCCTTATGTCGACAAACAGCATTAGGCAGATATACATATCTACTTCAGCTTTAGGCAGACACTGCTTCAAAACCCAGCATTAGGTGGACCTCTGTGTATATTTACAACCTTCAAAACCACACTTAAATTCACAGGAAAAAACTATTGAAATATAAAATATGTCAAAGGTAACTAGAATAAATTCCCATCTCACTTGCGACTCTAGTGACGTTTATAAAGTGTTTGGTTAACTATTTTGTACTCCAGACACAAGACCAGTGACTCTAGTGACGTTTATTAAGTGTTTGATTAACTATTTTGTACTCCAGACACAAGACCAAGGGGAATTGCAGTGGATCCATTTTCACGGCTCGTGTTCTACAGCGAGGAAAACAGAGGCTACATCGCTCTCATCACCATGTCATCTCTCAACCACACAACACTCATTGACTCTGACCTTGTCAAACCAGGGTCAATTGCTCTTGATACGTGGAATGGGTAATAGTACATATTTGATAGATATCATTAGTACTTTTGGAAAGGAAACTTTTATCGGTTTGTTTTGGAAAACGACTGTAATGCTGCACTAGAATAATCGAATGGTGATCTGAGTGAAAATGTCTGAAAAGCAATAAATGTCCACGAAACATAATATATATTTAGAAGTAGTAATATAAACAATCATATTATCTCATGAAATGAATATTACTTTCTGTCGTTGTTACACTAATGAATTACACTAATGAACAAAACTGATTAATAATGTTAGCCAACACTCCCTTCTGTTTTTCGTGACACAAGATTTGCGATATTGTTTAACCATTGTATGACTAAGTAATTTTAATGTCATACACTTGCGTTGTTGAGACATTATATTACAACAATTCTAAATTACAAATCATTTCGTAGAGATCGCTAGCACTCAGCGAACGCACTAGACAAACAAACAGCATGTACTCATACCCACTTGATCTTTTCTGGGTTTATCAAATTGTTCTAGTTCCGCCGAATTAGTGTTCGTTAGGAAAAATATCACTAATGACTATTTTGAAACATAAAATTGCTTATAATGTTATTAATATATCTCAAACATCTCTCAAAAACACCTCACAAAACACATTTTACAAATCATATTTCGTACGTCTCTGAACAGGTCTCCGTTTCTCACATTAGTATTCTACACGTGATCTCTAGTCTCTGGTAATCGTCTCGCCTTCTAATTTGCCATTATTCACTGTTGATGTTAATTGCATTATTTATTATGTTTGTCAGTATGAATTAATTCTAGGTATGAATTATCTGTCAGATACACAATATTTATTAGAAGCGCAAAATTAACTTGTATTACGTTTCTTGCATATATTAATTTCAATATACAAAATAACAAGACAGCTGATATATAACAGTTCGAATGACTGCAGACATTAGTGAGATAAGTCTGTATTTTGAGAGATGTTAAGTGTCACATACAAACAGAAATAGAACCTAGTGCGCAAAGTCTAACCCTCCAACTATTACTAAATTAATATGATTAGTAAAACAAAGAAATTCACTGACACGTAATATCGTCAACCACCACAGATAATATTTTGTTCAGGAATGTAGTTCACACACTAAATGTAAACAGTATACTCAACATGTTTGTCTTGTTTTGAAAAATAAACTTTCGGAATACAACCCAAATGGGCTCAGACTTTACTGTACGTCTAATCCAGATTTTTGCACGGGTCAATAAATACAAATCGCCTTTATGGGAAGACATCTCGGACGAACTTTCGTAATTATATGTTTTTTGGTTTCTGCTATTTTTCCATTTCTTTAAACGACAGAATATGCCGAGGATGTAAACAGGCTGCCAGATATCTGAGAATAGAGTTAAGTATTATCAAACTGTTGAATTTAATGTAGTTAAATATAAATTTCACCACTGAAACTGATATATGTACTAAAAAATAAAATAAAATTAAGCTCAGGGAATTCAACTTTACAGGCCTACATTGCTATTGAAGCGAAATCTAATAGTGTTTTCTGAAATGTTCACAGTTACATGTGCTGGATAAACAATGGCAGGAAAAAGATCGAGTGTGCAAATTACGACGGAAGTGACCGGAGAGAGGTGGTGAAAACTGGCCTCCATAATGCCATCGGCTTGGTGGTAGATGCGATGAGTGGGTATTACGTAACGATAACTGTCATAAGTCGATTTCTAGTATTCACTGTTTCACATTGCTTTTTCCTGGCCTGTTTGCACTATTTGAAATATACAAGGAATGCTCTGACGCTAATATATTTTGTAACCTTTCACCAGAAAAAAAACACCAAAAAAACCCAACAAACTGAAATGGCATAAGACCTTTTGTCCTGATCAGTATTTATATTATATAACTCTAAACGAAATAAAGGCATGCATACAGCAAACGTGCTCTGAATTATATTAATGTACATAATTCAGCTAGAGACGCTATACGTACACTTAAAACACTGACAGTGATGATATTTTTAACCAGTACCAACAATTTTTTTCATTAGTAGTAATAGTAGACAGAGGCAATGGTATTTGTAGTGGCAGCAATATTAGTGGTGATGATGGTAGTAGAAGTAGTAGTAATAGAAATTGTAATACTGAGACTACTGTTAACCATTAGATTATTCATGTATTTTAAAATTGTCCCACATAATCTTAACGTTCACCTTTGGAAAATAGAGTTTCACAATTGCATTGTTTATTTCTTTAAATACGCATGAAAGAAAGAAAGAAAGAAAGAAAGAAAGAAAGAAAGAAAGAAAGAAAGAAAGAAAGAAAGAAAGAAAGAAAGAAAGAAAGAAAGAAAGAAAGAAAGAAAGAAAGAAAGAAAGAAAGAAAGAAAGAAAGAAAGAAAAGAAAGAAAGAAAAGAAAGAAAGAAGGAATTAAAGAAAGCAAGAAAAGAAAGAAAGAAAAGAAAGAAAGAAAAGAAAGAAAGAAAAGAAAGAAAGAAAAGAAAGAAAGAAAAGAAAGAACGAAAAGAAAGAATTAAAAGAAAGAATTAAAGAAAGAAAGAAGGAAAGAAAGAAGGAAAGAAAACAAATTAATGAATATAAAATTACTTGCATTATATTACTCGATAAAGTTTCATTACTTCTCTTAAATTTAAATATTAAAACATCTAATTCATCATCTGATTAATTCTTTGCATTTGACAGCCACATATCACGACCATGTATAAGTGAACGAAACAAATGGAGACTGCAAATGTATTTTGTATAAAAATATATGACACTTCATTTTAATGCAATTTTAATTATAATGAATGGACAATTATGAACTGGAATTTTCTTTTATTTTATACTCTTGTAAAATAATTTTACTGCACACACACATACACACACACACACACACACACACACACACACACACACACACACACATACACACACACGTACACATACACACACGTACACGCACACAATGGCATGTACACATGGAAAACTCAAACATATATAAATGCACATACAATCATAGCTACAATCTCATTATTCCAAAGAACGATTGACATAAACTGTTGTATTCTTTTCTTTCTTCAAATTTCAGAAAATAAATTATACTGGTCTGAAAGTAACTACCTGTATCAATGTAACCTTCGTGGAGGTCCTGTGAATATTATTTATTCGACTGCTAAACCGTCTTTCATGGGTCTGACACGCCTTGGGAGTCGTCTATATGTAATTCATTCAGATACTGGGTATGTTCTTATATATGTGCGAAGACCATGCGATGTATACATTTGCAACTATTATTTTGAAACACACCTGTATATGTATGTATTATTGAATATGGTAATGCATTTTATACTCACTTTTGATACAGACTATTCATTAACGTGAAGGAAACCTAGACAATCAGTGAATGTTTTAGATAAAGGTATTCAATAAACACAGTAATCACAGTTAGTAAACATATAAAACAAAACGGAAATGTAAACCAGGTATATGCTTCATCTAGCAGTTCACCTTTGCTTCATTAATTATGTAGATGTGACGTTCGAGAGTCACTCTTGTGTGATATAAGTTGATTAATGGGAAGGTATTGACAGTCATTCATTTTTCACGTTTCTTTGTGAGCTAAATCGATGTGGATATAGTAACATACTCAGAGTATAGGGCTGAGAGTGAGTAATATCTGACTGGCTGGAGGGCTGAGAGTGAGTGATATCTGACTGGCTGGAGGGGTGAGATGAGTGACATCTGACTGAAGAGATGGTTTCCGACCACAAACTTAAGTATATAGTTGTGAACGTGACATCTGACTAAAGAATTGGTTTCCGACAAGAAGCTTAAGTATAAAGTTGCGAACATGACATCTGACTGGCTGGAGGGGTGAGATGAGTGACATCTGAGTGAAGAGAGTGTTTCTGACCAGAAGCTCAAGGATGCTGTTGTGAACGTGACTGAATGACGAACTGTAGCATGAGATGAGTGACTCCGGTTAGCTGACACGTGAAGCTACTATAAATGGCCAGTCAAACTCTCTTTCAATACTTGTGATCGTTGTTCGAAATCTGGTTCCAAACGCAGACCGTGAGCAGTGGTGAGTTGTCTGGTACAATATGTGAGAATGAACTTAAGAATAATGTGTACATTAGAATTATTGCTTCATGTGTTGAAAGATTTTGTTCCTTGATCTAGATATACTGTATATTCTGGGTTGATTCATTTGATACGTATAAGATATGTTAATTATGTATTATTGAATGCATGACTCTGTAATAGATCATTGGAGTGAAGTGTGTATAAGGGCTAACAATTCTCTTGCAACTACAGAAGTTGAGTGATTAGAGAGAGAGAGAGAGAGAGAGAGAGAGAGAGAGAGAGAGAGAGAGAGAGAGAGAGAGAGAGAGAGAGAGAGAGAGAGAGAGAGAGTGGAACATTATGTAGATTGAATTAAAGCATCACACATGAATATTCCTAGAGTTTGCCTTTCTTGTTCTTTTGGGATCCATGATGCTGCTTCCTCATCTTGGGCAATTCCCTATAATTGATGCATGGTTCTTTGCTGGGTTCATATCGCCATGGAAACTCCAAATACTAGTGAAAGTGGAGACGCCAGCACATTGTCATATCTAATGCCAGATTAGTTCAAGAGTTCTTGTGCAAATTCTGCAAATGCATGTTGGAAATGAACCCTTGTGCCATATCGACTTTCTTAACTGTCCGTGTGATATAACACACGTTTTTTCTTCCTATGACACAACATATGGTGGACCCAAAGAACAGATCATGTGCTCAGTAATGTATCTCCTATCTCTCTCTTTTCCAGCTATATGAAAAATATCTAAACCTTAAATAGAGATTGTTTCTTCGCTGTAGCTATTGTCAATAATGACTGTATAAAATAGTTATTTTGTAATAAATCTTTATTTTCTTGTTCGTTCCTTCTTACACATGCTAATTGGTACATGTCTGGAGTAGTCAGTCACTTGGTGGAAGGAGGCGTGACGAGTCAGTGAAAGTTGATGAAAAAATACATTACTATTTAAGTATGAAGTTCCACATGTGAACATATAATTATGTATCGATAGTATGTTAGTTAACAGTGGGGTATGTGTTACGTTTCCAGTATTTCTTTATAGACCCTGCCTAAGATAATTAAGGACTTTAAAGATAATAGATTAAATTAATTCCTTCTCTCTATCCTATACAGACTGGTTGCTCAACTTATCATTTGACTAACTTAAAAATGTGTCTTGTAGTGCAGACAGCAGATTTACAAACTGATAAATTGCGTACGTTAGCTGGGTTGAAGTCGTTAAATTCCTCTAAATTAATATGCATTCGTTACGTCATTCAGCTCAACCGCCCCCATCCAATCCAAGAAATAATTTTTAGGTCTATTATGCATAAAAATTAACTACGAAGAGGTTTAACAATTAAAAATAGGATTTAATAAATTTAACAATTTAACAATAATCAAATACGAGCGCGAAAGTCTATTTCTTAATTCTCGCACGTAGTGCTTAATGTTTCTTGAGAAAAAGTGCCCAATCGTGTCTAATGAACTTTGATCAACTGAGAGGTACTCAGCTTATGTCCTTTGTGTCGCCTGGTCTCTTTATTCCAGTCCGACCCGGTCTATCCCACTGTAGTTGAACCAGCAGAAATGCACGTGGCATACAAAGGAAAACAGTCTTTCAGTTCGCCTCTGGTGTACTGAGATTTAGACCAGCATACGTCTACACGTTGCTTCAATGGTAGTGGACCCTTCTGGAAGAATTGAATTCTCTCGACAGAACTCAAACCGGCTTGTACAGGTTTTCAAGGACGAAGACAAAGACAAAGAGGTCTATGCTCACAATTCCAAGACAGAGACAGCGACCGACCTTATGAAAACAAAGGTGTCCCATAAATCGTCTGCTAGCCATTTCGCTACTTAAGCACGATCAGTTCAAATGCATGAATTAGAAAGTTGACATGACGCGTCGTTTACAATTTAGATTAGAAAATATAATCTTCTCACGCATGTTACATTTAACAGTGCATGACATATGAATATCAAATATTTACAACGTTAGAATTAGATTTCATACAAAGGGATAATTCAAATCAAGCAAAGCGCTTCACAATTTACAATTAAAATTACACGCAATAATTTGAATTACATGAGAAATTCATATCGAGCGCAGGCACTCCAGGCTCTAGTGAATTTAAAGTCAATATAAATTAAAGTTACAATGGAAACGAGTTACAATGATTTATATTCTATAACTTATAGGTTTTCAGTCATTTCAACGAACCGTGCTCAAATTATATAGCAATACATAATAATATATAACATAAGTACATACATAGCTTAAATATACAGAATACAATCAAATAAAAGTGATACCTTATGAGAAGTCGAAGCGTCTATTCTCATCTAACACGTCGGTCTGTCCGTTCCTGCACGACTCGCGAGTAGCTGACGTGGCTGTTGCATAGCTAATTGTGTCTCCGAGTGTCGGGCGGAAGTATTGTACCAATATTTATAAGAAAGCATAGAGCATATCACGTGACGGATCACGTGGCATGTAGTTGGTTCTAGAACCTAGACAATGGGCCTAAAGTTACATAACGTCCTGACCTCTTTGTTGGAGGCTTCTCGATGTGAATATCGCGAGAGAGCTCCAAACAAAGGAATTTCAAATCTCGATATTTGAAAAATAAACAAGTGGGTCAAACAGTCAAGACATTTTAATCAGACTGTGACAGTATGGATGTGGAATTCATATGGGAATATAGGTCCTAAATTAAGATTTAGGATGATAAGATATTCCTAATAATAATCATAACGGAGGCAGTACGTATTATAGCATTACTGTAGTGTGTATTATATATTTTATAATCATCCAGTGAAGTAATTGGTATGTGCACACACGTGGGCAGGTTTACAGCAATGCACGTGTTTTGTATAAATATGTTGAACTTTCTGTTGCAGACATGACACAGCCAAGAGCTACGTGTACCAATATGAACTGGATGGCACAAAAAAGAAAACTGTTTTCGAAGATTCAAATCTGTTATATGATATTCACATTTACTCAGAGAAACTATTTTATCTGAATGGTAATATATCATATCTGGTACATATTTGCAAATGTTGATTTGGCAATATGCAATATGTTATTAAAACAATTTATGGCATTTTTATTTTATTTTATTTTGTGTGGGGACATTATTGATATCAGGAATATTCCATATCATAAGAAATTGATTTTTAAAATAAGCGTAATGATGGAAATATTATACAGTCATACTTGCATAAAGCGTTGATTTAAAGAAAATGAAATATTAACTGTAATAAGATAACTAAGATAACTAATGGGAGCATGCATATTGAATATTACTTACATTTCATAAATACTACGGCTGTAACTATAATGATATAAAATTGTGTAGGTATTTTCTTGGTGTCCATTGTACACAAACACACATTTACAATTTCATTTTATTCTGCCTTAATTCAAAAGCACCAAGTATTTGTGAAAGCAGTCATCACGGATGCAGCCACATTTGCATACCCACTAAAAATAATGAAAGCAAGTGCTTGTGTCCTGACGAACTGTCTTTAAGTATGGATGACGTGACCTGCGTTCCAAGTAAGCTCACGCTAATTTTGTGCTACACACTAAGACAAAAACATTTTTTTTTCATCCAGTTGCCTTGTCTCTCTCCAGTAATTTTCTTAGCCATTGCTATTTTTTAAGTGAATAATTTTATTATAAAATGTTTCAGACACTAATGTTACTTTCTTGTTAGTAGAGAAAAATACTTTGTTTAATGTTTCTGTCATTGATGATGTTTTCTTGTGAGTACAGAAGAATATTTTGATAATGTTTCTGACGCTGATGTTATTTTCTTGTGCGTACAGAAAAATACTCTAAGACGCCTGTCACCGAAGTACTTGTTGGCACTGTCATCGCCATTTTCGTCGGCGTTGCCATCTTTGTGCTAATTATTAAGCGAAGTATTCATCTTTCATTTTAATAAAAGAGCTTTATATGCAAAAAAATGTATTCACCTTTTAAAAAAATCAAAATAAATTATGTTTTTTAAAAGATATATTCAATGTGCATTCTATCCGCGAGGCTGCATGACTTGCTATTAATCATAAAGGTTATGCTTTGCACAAATAGATAGGCAGATAGATAGGTAAGTAGGTAAGTAGATAGATAGGTTGTTAAATATGTAGATAGATAGATAGATAGATAGATAGATAGATAGATAGATAGATAGATAGATAGATAGATAGATAGATAGATAGATAGATAGATAGATAGATAGTGTGAAACCGCCTGGTGTGTACCTTAATTATGAGCTATTAAATTTAAGAACTATTTTCATTAACAGTCATAATCGCTCATCAGTGATCAATTTGTAAGATTTTAAACTTCCATTCACTCGTCACGATAAGCTTACACCCCCATCGGACACATAATTTATACTGGTTCGCAGGTGGAACTTCCTACTAAAGGAGTAATTTGATTTGATTCAACTATTATTTAAAGAGCCCCCATCCACCCACATTACTCCTGACATACAACGAAATTTGGTATGCGTAAGAAGAATGAAAAGTAACAAAAAAGATAAATTTATTAACTATTATACAGATTTTACAAATACAAATTTAAATCAACAGTCACTTGAAAAATAATATTCCGAAAATTGGTTTAACGTCCTTACTCTAATGATAACTGTTCCACATACTAAATTCTACTATCTCATCATCGGACGAGAGTTTTGAGGAGTATAGAAAAGTCAACAAAGTACATGACCTGGCGTCAACTAGCACGCCGTCCGATGCATACGCTCGCTCGCTGTGTGGCGTCCCGGCCTTGCGCTGGCTACAAGTTGCTGATTGGATGATGGTTACGTGCATATAAACTTCTCAGTTCCCGACTCTACGCTCCACTGCACAGGCTTCTCACGAGACAATGTGTCGGTGTACCCGCACTGCCGAAATTCATGTGGAGGGCTAGGAAGACCGGAAACCGGAGAACCAACAAAAGTCCCGAACCAACGAAGGTCCCAACAACAGGAAGGAAAGAGGCGTGCTTCTGGAAGAATAATCCAAAGACGGCACTAGAATCTCTGTCTACAGAATTTCTATACTCACATCCTTTCCTACAAGCATTCTCAACTTACATCTCTGCAATAAAATCGTTAGCCCTTCATTCATACACTCAGCATAAAAGGACATAACATAACTATAATTAGATTCAGATTAACCTTCACTGCAACATGGTACTAAAATCCATAATAACATAATATGATATAGAATCTCTTCTAATTACCAATCATAAAAAAAATCAATTAGAAAACTTAGAAATGTTCTGTACATTTGAATAAGTCATTCTTTCTTCCATTAATCAGATAACTCACCACAGCTCTCGGGCCGCCCCTGACCGGACTTGACTATGGAACGGGTCGAAGTGCTGAGAATAAGTTTTGCTGGGTATTTAACTGATCTGGCTAGGTGGATGGGAACGGAACACCTGGCATAAGTCACCCCCTCCCCTCTAGTTACGTCGCCTGGCAGTTGACAGATATTTCCTATCCTGTGACAAGTTTACATTGTCGAACCTTAAACTATCGTTTTGTTGTTGTTTTTTCCGTGCTACACTCTCCGTTCTGCACTAGTCACGACCCGGGGGTCGTGCCCCACAGATGGCATTCCTGTTTTGGTTCTTACCAATGGATGACAACCTGTCATCCGTGATGCGCCGCTCGCCATTGTCTCCCTCTCGCACCTATTTCAACCCTATTTCGTTTTCTTGTTTCTGGCTTTCATGGCAAAAATTCAGTTAATTTTTTGTCATAAGAAAATTATTAAAATTTAGAAAATTTAGGGAAATACATATGAATTAACTTAATGTATTGTTATTGCATTTTCTGCGTTACATTCCCCCTTTCTTTTAGATAGTGAATCGGTTTTCACTATCTCCTTACTAGTGCGAATGCAATAACTGAAGTTGTCCTCAAAAGGAATGCTTACAAGAAGTCTCACGAGAATATGTACAAATATTTCAAGAAAATATTCTACATGCATTACACCCTCTATAAGGAGTCATTCAATTATACTTTATCACTCCCTCGGCTCCTACTACAAACTACTTTGAAAAAAAAGAATTTAGGTGGCGACAATTATGCCCCACTTTCGACATGAGAACGCAGTCTGTATCCAAGTCTCAGCTGACTTGATTAACAGTTACTTGAGTCTAGCTCTTTGAACACACATCTGTGTTCCTACCCCCCTCCGGGTTGGTTAGTGCGATTGACTGTTCGTCATCTGGCATGCGTGACAAGTAATCAGCACCAATGTTGTCCTTTCCCCGTATGACTTGTACTTGGTACCTATATTGCTGAAGGAAAAGCGACCCGCGTGTGAGCCTTCCGTTGCTTCGTGTAGAGTTTGCAATATACGCTAACGGTTGGTGATCTGTCTGAATAATAAACTTCTTGCCGTATAGGTAAGCTTGGAATTTCTGTATACCCCAGACAATGGCCAAACACTCTTTCTCTGAGGTAGAATAGTTTTGTTCAGCGGCATTCAACCGTCGGCTGGCGTAAGCCACAGGGTGTATGACCCCCCCATTTTCTTGCATAAGGATGGCACCCAACCCTCTATTGCTAGCGTCCGTTCTCAGAGTGAATTCCTTGTTGACATCGGGCAAATGTAATACCGGTTGTTGTGCTAGGCACTGTTTTAATAGGTTAAATGCCTCTTCACACTCTTGTGTCCAGTTAACATTTGTAGGTTGGTTTTTCTTGATTAAGTCGTTCAGGGGAGCAGCGATGTTGCTAAACCCAGGGATAAATTTCCTGTAATAGCCTGCAAGTCCTAAAAAGGATTTGACATTAGTCTTGGTTAGTGGACGACTTAATTCACTCAGTTTTTGCACCTTGTTCGCTTCAGGCCACAGAAGGCCATGTCCCACCGTGTGCCCCAAGTATTCTAACTTACGAAACGCGATCAGACATTTAGACGGTCGCGCTGTTAGATTACACTCACGTAACCTTGCACACATTTTCTCTAGCACTTCTAGGTGCTCATCAAATGTCTTTGTTGCAATCAGTATGTCAATTCCAATTTTTGTGTCGTACTGCCCCATGTAAATGTGCTTCAGTCTTACTTTTACGATTACACATTTTACCTTCCCATTGTGGGTTGTCAAATTCAAAGGATTTGAAATACAATTTATGCTTCCTTCTCTCATTGCCTTAGAAAAACAAATAGTCTTCAGCCCTTCTAACTCTTTCTGGGCATTGTGCACTGATTCGAGGTCACTTTGACATTGAATCATGTTAATTAAGCTTGGAGGTTTGCTCTCCTTGCTTGTAGGTTCGAAATGCATTTCAAAACTTCCTCTTAAGTCTGGCGGTCCTATCTTGCCACCCCTCTCACTTCTATGCGTCACAAGCTTTAAGTCTGGAGGTTCAATTTTTCTGGCTACAATTCCGCTCTTAAAATGCACTTTCAACTTTCCTCTTAAATCTAGTGGTTCAATCCTTTCTTCACCTGTAGACTTAAGATATGTCATGATTCTACCCCTAAGAAGGCGCGTTCCTTCCCTAGAAGCATCACAAATCCTTTCCAGTCTTACTCCGTTCTTGTTTAGAGTTTTGACTTCCACTGTGTCTGTCAACGTGTCATAGTGTGTCTCTGTTCTGTCGGTGCTTAGGTAATTGTCTGGCCCTTTGTCTCTGTATTCGTCAGTCATCCTAAAATCTAACTCGTTTTCTATCGTTGCTAATAGGTCCGATTCCTGTGGCAGTGCTAACAAGGGTTTGTCTGGGTCAAACTGCAAAGTTATCACTCTGTCATTTAGAACTACCTCTTGTCTCCCTTGTGCCACATCTCTCACTGAGTCTCCTTCATTTACTTCACTTGACTCAGTTATCTCTCTTGTCTCTGTCACACTGTCAGGAGTTATAGTAGGAATTTCTTTAGTCTCTGCTACTAATTCACAGCATTCACTGCCTGTCTCTAACACACTGAATGACGTCACAATGTCTTCCTTCTGTGTGTCACAGGTCGAGTCTACACTGTCTTCCTCACCATAACACTCGGTATGTTTTCTGTCATAGTCACCTATTTGTCTCTCTGTGTCCGTTGTCAGTGACAGTTCTGACGTGTCATCCTTTTCCTGAGACTGTAGGCAACAGCTGTCACTCAGAATTTTACACTCAGTCATGTCAGTCAAACTATCACTTCCGATCTCACTACTCCTAAGTGAATCAGGGAACACATCAGTTACTGCGTCGCCTGTCACTTCACGCTCACCTGTTGTGCATCCCCCCATCCCTTCTGTTGTTGATACTTTCTCGTGGCCTACTTCCATCTCAACGACCGTGTTACTATAAGTAGCCAAAGTATCACCGCTAAGTCCGTTAAGCGGTTTACACTCAGACAATACACAGTTCTCAACTCCTAAGGTTTCAACTGAGTATATGTCTGTTCTGTCCCTGACAGCAGTCTGCACATATTTTAATGCGCACCCACTGACAGGTAAAAGAGTGGTCCCAGCTTTCCAGCTACACCCTTTTTTGTCCTGAATGAGAGATCTTGTCTCCTGCAGAACCGCACCGGGATTCTCAGCAGACTCCGACGCATACGACTTAGAAACACCTGCCTTCTCTAGACATTTCTCTAGCGTATCACCCGACAACCGTGCTAATTTGACAGGGTTCTCGTTCCCTTCAAAATCAGATACTGTCCGACAGCCGGTACCTACCCTGTGGTCTGCCACTGTGGACTCGGTTATAACTCCTTGATAATCCGTATCTTTGACAGATCTATCATCGGAAGTTATTATTGCGTCATCTCTACATTCGTCACCCATCGTTATCGGCACCATTCCTGCCGTAACTTCTTGACCAGCCTGGCTGTCAACTTCAAAACTTATGACGTCATCAACGACCGTCACCGCACATTGGTCTCCGTTGCCTAACTGGGCTTCGTTTCTACTTACTACATCGTCTGCAACCACGTGATCTTGCTTAGTGACTAGCTGTTTCTTTTCTAACGGTACAGACCCGATGTTTGAATTAGCTTCACTCTGACAGGTGTAGTAAGTCTGGTAGTCTGACAAAGTGTCTCTAACTACTTCTGGTCTACTCACTTCTGCTAACCTTTCAGCACTAATCCCTCTTACACTCGATTGGCACTCAGACACACTCTCATGAACTGTTACTGGCGTTTTCACACTAGGAATATTAATCTCTATCTCCCTGCGATTTGTGACTCTACTCTTTCCCACACCCTGACTAACAAGCACTCTTTCCTCTCTCAGAAATCGGTCTACTTCCCCAGATTTCTCAATCATTTCCGCACCTATAAGTTCCGCCTCTTTGCGACACTTATCTCCTGATGCGTCAACCAACGGTGTCATACCAAGCAGAGTTACCCCGACTGCCAGCTCCCGGACAGTGGTATCTCTCTCAGTCATAGACACAGCAACTTCACTATCCTTAGTTGCATTCCTTACAACACTACAGGAAGTGTTTTTGCTCTTGGAGCACTCAGCCGTATCCCATACTGCACTGACGTGTCCAACCTTCACTTTTCTACTCTGAGTAACACCCATCGTGTTCATCTCAGTAGTATTCACACTGTGCTGTCGTCGGGTTGGTGTGTTCGTTCGTGCGTTCATACTACCCGAATCACGTTTAGTCATACGCGGGTGTTTTGTGCTTGCGTGAATTATTTTTACGCCTTGTAATCGCTCGCCCCTGTGTCGGTACACATGCATTGTTTCGAGAGCCAAGAATATTGCTATCATCCTTAACAGATTCAAGTTTCGGAGTGCTATCAACTACTCTGTCAGTTTTCTCTACCTTTACTCTATTCATTTCTAACCTTTCAAGTTCTGAGTTAGTTTCTCTTTTTATTCTGTCATATTCTAACAGCTCTTTTTTCATCTCTTCAACTTCTATGGTTAAGACATTTATTAAGTCAGTTTCCTCATCCATCAAGCCTTCCCAGTAGTCTAGGAGTTCAGGGTCTCCTTCAGCTTGCTTCTCTTTACTTCTATATTCTAACCACTTATTCCAGCTAAAATCTAATCGCTCCTCTGCTAATTTTAGCTTCTGTTCAATCTGTGCTCTACGCATCCCACTCATGATTGGAATGCTAGACATTTTTTGCTTTCGGTAACGCCTATTCCAATACGCGCTTTCTGTTTTAACACGTGAACTCAGCAGTGTTGGTAAGTTATCTGATCAATTTACAAATTACACTCACCCACTTGAGTAATAATTACTTAATAATAACAATACCAGCAATACAATTTCTATTCCTCAGCAACAAGAACTATTGTAAACATAAGTGTCATTACAATAATGCTATTTCTACACAGCAATAATCTATAGCAAAAGATTATTATAACATGCGTGTTAATAAATCAATGCATCCATCAAAAAATCAAAGTGTTAATAATAAAAATTCAAAGAGAAAGAATAGTAAAAGTAGACAAGTTCTAAATAATATCAAAATTTTTATTTTGTATACTAATGTGACTGTTTCTTTAACTATCTGTATTTCACTTTAGCTTTGTCTAGAGGTGTCCCGACTTTCAGAAATACCAAATTTCATCACTTATTTTTCCACTGACTAATTTCGATACAAACGACAATTAGTTAAATAAGAGACTGAAATTATCTATGTATATCCCGGACCGAGCCTCCACTTTATGTGACGCCGCCTGGTATGTACCTTAATTATGAGCTATTAAATTTAAGAACTATTTTCATTAACAGTCATAATCGCTCATCAGTGATCAATTTGTAAGATTTTAAACTTCCATTCACTCGTCACGATAAGCTTACACCCCCATCGGACACATAATTTATACTGGTTCGCAGGTGGAACTTCCTACTAAAGGAGTAATTTGATTTGATTCAACTATTATTTAAAGAGCCCCCATCCACCCACATTACTCCTGACATACAACGAAATTTGGTATGCGTAAGAAGAATGAAAAGTAACAAAAAAGATAAATTTATTAACTATTATACAGATTTTACAAATACAAATTTAAATCAACAGTCACTTGAAAAATAATATTCCGAAAATTGGTTTAACGTCCTTACTCTAATGATAACTGTTCCACATACTAAATTCTACTATCTCATCATCGAACGAGAGTTTTGAGGAGTATAGAAAAGTCAACAAAGTACATGACCTGGCGTCAACTAGCACGCCGTCCGATGCATACGCTCGCTCGCTATGTGGCGTCCCGGCCTTGCGCTGGCTACAAGTTGCTGATTGGATGATGGTTACGTGCATATAAACTTCTCAGTTCCCGACTCTACGCTCCACTGCACAGGCTTCTCACGAGACAATGTGTCGGTGTACCCGCACTGCCGAAATTCATGTGGAGGGCTAGGAAGACCGGAAACCGGAGAACCAACAAAAGTCCCGAACCAACGAAGGTCCCAACAACAGGAAGGAAAGAGGCGTGCTTCTGGAAGAATAATCCAAAGACGGCACTAGAATCTCTGTCTACAGAATTTCTATACTCACATCCTTTCCTACAAGCATTCTCAACTTACATCTCTGCAATAAAATCGTTAGCCCTTCATTCATACACTCAGCATAAAAGGACATAACTATAATTAGATTCAGATTAACCTTCACTGCAACATGGTACTAAAATCCATAATAACATAATATGATATAGAATCTCTTCTAATTACCAATCATAAAAAAAATCAATTAGAAAACTTAGAAATGTTCTGTACATTTGAATAAGTCATTCTTTCTTCCATTAATCAGATAACTCACCACAGCTCTCGGGCCGCCCCTGACCGGACTTGACTATGGAACGGGTCGAAGTGCTGAGAATAAGTTTTGCTGGGTATTTAACTGATCTGGCTAGGTGGATGGGAACGGAACACCTGGCATAAGTCACCCCCTCCCCTCTAGTTACGTCGCCTGGCAGTTGACAGATATTTCCTATCCTGTGACAAGTTTACATTGTCGAACCTTAAACTATCGTTTTGTTGTTGTTTTTTCCGTGCTACACTCTCCGTTCTGCACTAGTCACGACCCGGGGGTCGTGCCCCACAGATGGCATTCCTGTTTTGGTTCTTACCGATGGATGACCACCTGTCATCCGTGATGCGCCGCTCGCCATTGTCTCCCTCTCGCACCTATTTCAACCCTATTTCGTTTTCTTGTTTCTGGCTTTCATGGCAAAAATTCAGTTAATTTTTTGTCATAAGAAAATTATTAAAATTTAGAAAATTTAGGGAAATACATATGAATTAACTTAATGTATTGTTATTGCATTTTCTGCGTTACAGATAGATAGATAGATAGAATGGAATATGACTAAACAATTAATTTTTATAAAAGTATATTTTCGAATTCTCTAAATATTACTTTGCTGTATGTTTATGGAGATGACAAATGATCCTTTAGTTTGTAAACCTTGTCTTTTATGATTTTTTTTCTCACAATCGACTATAGTTTGCCTCCCCTTATTGATATTGTCCGCTGTTTCTGACACATTCACAGTTGCCTTATAAAGTAACATGTCACTTCATTGCCCATAAATTAAAGTAATGGTGATTAATAAATGTAATGGCCTTCAATTCAATCCGAATAAATTGCAGAACGCCTGCGTTTTGTACAACGAAATCAAGAACTGGAAATGAACGCAATGAGAAGATGTTCAGATGAAGACAAAAGACGTACTTCAAACGATTCCAATGAATATTCGGAAATTCATGATAGAATGATGGACGTATTTGAAGGTAAAAATCAATATAATATAAATAAATGTGACAATACAGTTTTCATGTTTGGAAGACTAAGATATATAAGGAATTGCATAAGCATGCGTCTTATTATAAACAAAAATATTTATTAGTTTACGAAGATATACATAGTAGTAGTTTTAATGAGATGCCTTTAAAAGCTGGTACAGTGAACATTTTGTTACTGTTTAATATTCTTTCTTTTTGATCTCCTGAATGTTTAAATGTAATAGAAGTGTTTCGTAAATAAAAGAAATATAAATTTGTGGCTGAATAATCAAATAGGAAAATATTTGTATATAGAAAGGAATCACTAAAGAATATTGTTATACTATTTCTAGCACGATAATATTTATACACTACTCCGAACACACACACACACACACACACACACACACACACACACACACACAAACACACACACAAACACACACACACACACACAAACACACACACAAACACACACACCGCACACACACACCGCACACACACACATACATACACACATACACACACAAACACGCACCGCACACACACACACACAAACGCACACACACGCACCACACGCACCGCACGCACACACACACACACACACACACACACACACACATACATACACACACATACACACACACACATACACACACAGACTTAAGGAAGCCATGAATATGCATATAGAAAAGAATAACAACAATGCTTCCTAACTCTTTAAAAACAAACAAAACCTGTCTTGGAGACAGTTCATTTGCTCTTTGAGAAACACATTTTGATCGTTTATATACTTTAGAAATAATTGTGAAGAGGGCCAGTTGTTTTTATTTTCTTACCAGATTTGCCAACACATTCAGAGGGGAAAGAAGACAGCGAAAGTGCTCATCAATATAATGTTATCGATCTTTCTAGTATTTCGTCATCTCCCGTTGATAGCATGTCATTTCATCCAAAGAGTGGTTTGGACAATGATGGTCATCCGACTTCACAAGGAAACTTGGATGAACAAGAAAAACATCCCAGTGAGACTACATCCTACCTTGAACTGGAACCATAGATGCATGACCCAGGATTCCTTTTGTCAAAATCAAATTGTAAAGAGTGATCTCTTTTTTTCAAGTCAAATTGAAGAGTAATCTCCTTATTCCAAATCAAATTGTTAAGAGTGATCTACTTTTTTCCAAAACAAATTGTTAAGAGTGATATGCTTTTTTCCAAAACAAATTGTAAAGAGTGATCTACTTTTTTCCAAAACAAATTGTTAAAAATGATCTACTTTTTTCCAAAACAAATTATTAAGAGTGATATAATTTTTTCCAAAACAAATTATAAAGAGTGATCTACTTTTTTCCAAAACAAATTGTTAAATGTGATAAAGTTATCTACTTTTTTCCAAAACAAATTGTAAAGAGTGATCGCTTTTTTCAAATTCAAATCATAAAGTAACCTCCTTGTTTCAAATCAAATTGTAAAGAGTAATTTTCTTTGATACAGATTGTTTGAAATTGTTTGTACATGAAAATCTAAATCTTTTAAATATTTCGATTTCATCATCTAATATACATATATTTCGGTTTAACATTATACATCGATCTTAATTTAAAATATATTTATTTTAATTATCTTGAACTTTTGTACCTTACAATTACTTATTATATTTACATTATCAGTCTAATGATATGTTGATTTTCATCCGTTAGTAGAATTATACAGCACTTTTTGATTTTACATTATAAATCTAGCAATTTAATAATTTTCATTTACATCAACTTATATATTGGTAAATTGCTTACTATTTATACATCATAAATCTAGCGATTTAAATATTTTGGTTTTCACATGATTGCTTATATTATTGTTCTTATATTACACTATCAATTTCAATAATTTGATATTTATTAATTTGTACATTTGTACAAAACTTCCTGTTTTTACATTATAAATTTATTGTTTTAAATACTTTTATTCTCATTGACTTATTCATTTAGTACACTACTTATTGATTTTACATTTAAAGAATATCCATTTAAATAATTTAATTTCCATCATCTTACACATTACTTATTGATTTCCATTTAAATCTATCTATTTAAATATTATGAATTATCATCATCTTGTACATTTATATCTGATTTGCCCAAATTAATTTGTATATAATTTACCCAATTAAATGCACCAGTATCAGCGCATGCAAATATTATAATAATTATAAGGAAGAGCTATATAAATAGAATTTAAAATTACGACTGTTTCAAAGAGTCCAGTGATATAGTAATATTTTTCTTGTTCTAAAATATATAAATATTTAGTAACTGTTTACTCTTAGAAATTTTCTCTGCAGTTTATAAATGTGACATTGTCTACATTTTTCACCGCCATTTTTCAATCAGTAAACAACCCAGACACTTTATAATACTCTCAAAGTAACCATTTTTCACCGCCATTTGCTCAATCAGTAAACAACCCAGACACTTTATATTACTCTCCATGTCTACATTTTTCACCGCCATTTTTAATCAGTAAACAACCCAGACACTTTATATTGCTCTTCATGTAACCATTTTTCACCGCCATTTGCTCAATCAGTAAACAACCCAGACACTTTATATTACTCTTCATGTAACCATTTTTCACCGCCATTTTTCAATCAGTAAACAACCCAGACACTTTATATTACTCTCCATGTGAACATACCGTTCCGTAAGACGAACAGTTCAACGACATGGCAGCACTAGCGTCAATAAACGAACTATTGTATTGTTATGGTGGTAGTGTCCTGATGAATCTATTCAAACGAAACTTCGACTTTTGTGAAAGTATTTGTGTTCTGTATATACAAAGATTTTGGAATTATCATGTCGTACTATTTCTTATTTTAAACATTACCATTTCCATTTTTTCTATGTTACTGGGCAGCGAGTATACGTGCCTCTGTTTTTGCTTTCAATCTTGTCTCTTTCAACCATTTGTACGTTGATTATTTTGTTGATATTTCATCGACTTGTCGTGCATTCTGGTCGTGGAAAGGTTTTGGTTCCAGGAATGTGCCAGTGCTTGTTTAGTTGTTTTCTTCCACTTTATGTATTGTGAGTAGTTTTCTTGTTTTTCTGTCCAATTCATTTATTTCATTTGCTGTCCAATCTATTATACCTCCAGTGTACAGATACTGCGTATGTACTTTGTTAGCCCCATTTAGCTTGGACTTCAGGACTTCTCTAACCCGTTTTTCATACACTTTCTTAAATTTGGACTTCACTTCTCTCTGCATATTTTCATGATGTATTAGTAGTAGTAGTAGTAGTAGTAGTAGTAGTAGTAGTAGTAGTAGTAGTAGTAGTAGTAGTAGTAGTAGTAGTAGTAGTAGTAGTAGTAGTAGTAGTAGTAATAGTAGTAGTAGTAGCAGTAGTAGTAGTAGTAGTAGTAGTAGTAGTAGTAGTAGTAGTAGTGAATGGACATGATAGAGATCGGACCACCTGAGCAATTTCCGTATCAGGACAAAAAGTTTTGCTTGATTGTATGCGGATTACTTGTTCAGAATTGGTCCAGATTGTCTTAATACGTATTTGATGCGTGATTAATGCGTACTTAAAACATAAGAGCATCGAGACATCTTCAATGTCTTTTTGATTCTAACATCGTCCACGTATACACATGTATACACCTTCGACTGATTTTTACCATTTCCAGACGAATCTCTAGCATTACATGAATGTGTCAAATCATACAGCATGTGTCGTCTTCATTCAATTGCCAAACCACGTGTTTGAATTACACGCAAAACATGCATCTCCTTACTTGTCTTGAAAGAAATGTTAATTGTAATCTCACCAAAACTATAATTATGTTTTTCGCGCTGGTATATCGATCATTCGTAATGTCCATATAACGTACTTGCACGGTTAACCAATTGTTCCTTTTACCAGAACATTCACACTGTCCATATAACTTACTTGCACTGTTAACCAAATTTTGCTGTTACCAGAACACTTCACACCGTCCACATAAGTTATTTGCACGGTTAACCAATTTTTCCTGAAAAGTTCACTTTATCCATATACCTTATTTGCACGGTTAACCAATTTGATCCTTATTTTTCTATTGTCAGGGAGTAAAGATGGAAGGATGTCCATAATTTCAATAAACGTAGGTATATACCTCTCTGAAGGTTATTTATATATATGCATATATGAGTGCAGTAACACCTTAATATATAATAATTAAAAAGTAATTACTCAATCAAAT
The DNA here is from genome assembly GCA_028829895.1 of Sinotaia quadrata. Lineage (NCBI taxonomy): Eukaryota > Metazoa > Mollusca > Gastropoda > Architaenioglossa > Viviparidae > Sinotaia > Sinotaia quadrata. Next base: position 132,803,151 of record CM054180.1, on the reverse strand, counting down.
GAAAGTAGTACATCACTCATTTAAAAATTATATAAACTTTCAGTCAATAAAGCAACACAAGAAATGAAACCATGTTAATCCTTGATTAGATTTTTATTTTTTTCATCTCGGGTTCGGTTTCCATTTTCATAAGTATTATTCTTGCTTTGTAATTGTTCTAAGTTTTTAATTATATTCTGCAATCTTGCTAATAAACGTGCTGCTTTAATTATATTATAATATTTCATGTTTTCATGTAAGTATTTAACAATATATTATGACCATCAAACAAATTAAATTTGTATATAAGTTAATACATCCATGTAATTACATCATATTATGGTTTCAAATCTGACTTAAATAAATATATTTGCTAATGTGTAGCAATGAAATCGAATCATCATAATTTTAAATAAATAGTTGTTAATTTTATTTAAAGTTTTTACTAATTCAAGAATTAGTCGTAACTTTCAGTCGACGTTTGTCACTTTGTCAATATTGATTGCTTGTTTGTATATTACATTACACGTAACAATTGACTTCACATTAAAACATAGGGTTAAGGAAATGAAAGGGAATGAAGACTCATTATTACATGGCAGTTATTTCTACAAAATGAATTTAAGGTGCATGATACAATAGCATATAATTTGATATTGCATTAATCAAGTCATTGTGCACAACACAGTACACCAGAAATGTGACTTATGATGCGTGCAAGACAGTAACATGAGGACTGTGACACTGGATGTGAGCAATACAATAACGATAAATGTAATATTGAATGCGAATAGCGCCCTGAAATGTGTAGAGAAACATCCCTTTGGGCTAACGACATGAAAAACTTAATGTCCAAACACACGCAACAACACGCTCAGAAGCACACACTCGCGCACATACACTGGCTATAATACACAACCTTTCATATTCAATACAAAGAAACGCACGCACGCACACACACACATACGCGCGCACACACACACACACACACACACACACACTCGCGCATACACACACACACACACACACACACACACACACACACACACACACACACGCACATACACTGGCTAGGACAGATTACAAAAAACTGAACTATAAACTTATAAAATTATTCCTCATCAGATTAAGAAAAGTCGGCCACTTTTCTTTTAAAGTCTAGGGTTACAGTGAGTTACATATTTAATTTCTGTGGAACAACTAAGAATGTATATAAGACATTACTATAATGTGCCACTTGAATTTCATAAGATGACGTAAGATAGTGTGTAAAATACGTCAATGTTAGTGTGATGTAACCAGTATTAAGTTCAAAACTTTTGCACCCTGGTTCCTGACACGGCTGAATCCAAGGTGATGATATATTTTTCGTGATTCTACTATATAAAGTGATAGTTGGTCCGCTGGCTCTGAAGGTTTCCTTGTAATACGGAATAAAGAGCAATGTGTTAAACACGAAGCAATTTGAGTTTTGAATGTGTAAGTGGTATACACGTACTGCGGAAGTTGACGAAGAATAATGAGAAAATGACTCTCAACTCCAATATCACACTTACTGATCTATTGTCAATAACTAGTGATGCTAGCACATGCCTACTGATCTATTGTCAATAACTAGTGATGTTAGCACATGGTTACTCATCTATTGTCAATACCTAGTGATGGTAGCACATGGTTACTGATCTATTGTCAGTAACTAGTGATGGTAATGCATGGTTATGTATGCGAAATTGTGGAGGAATTACAACGTTAATTTGCCAGAAAAATAAAAGTTGTCTATTTGTTTTTGTAACGCGGATTTGGTTAAAGCAATGCAAAATATGCTGAAGATGTGTATTTCAAACCGAGGACGTATCAGAAGAAATTAATTTACTTGATTCAGAAAGACTGATATTTATGTTACAAGAATCAAAAACACACATAAAGTAAAGTAAACATGGCAGACACAATGATGCTAATCGATGCATGCCGTTTCTTTATATAATTTCACCTAAAAAATCATTGGATGAAGAAGAAGAAAGAAAGAAATCGCAGGTCTATTAACACACAATATAACATTTGAAATGAAGTAATTAAGCAGCTACCCTAAACCTTGTAACATATAAATTAACTCAATTTTCTGATTTTAAATTTTACAAAAATGAGGGTGTGTTTGTTGTATTGAACAAAATCGGTAAGAAATTCAGTGCATCATCCTGCTCATAAGTCCTAATTCAATGTTTAAATATTCATCAATGAATATAAAGACATGCACATTTTCAGCATACGAAATGTTCATCAACTATGAATGTATACCAGGACACAACATCGTCAGCAATACTGACGTTTCTTTTAGGAATGATATAACATTTAAAACTGTCATAGTTAAATGTCACTCCTGTCTTCTGGGATGACTTTGAAATAATGAATCATATCAATAGTAGCATTTAGTTATGATACAAAATATCTAAACTCTAGAGTATGGGTCACTGGCTATAGATGTATACATGCAGCCTTTACGTCCATATGTTTTGCACCGACGACAATTCGACTCATATCCTTCAATTAGATTTTATACAATAGGTACATAAATAGACGTAGGGATGGACAGAGAACAAGACATAATAATGAGACAATACTACAAGTTACAATAAAGCACTAACAACACATTTACGTTTCGATACAGATACGCAATACAGAACAATTACTAAAAATGAAATAAAATAAAAAGAATAACAATCTTTAAGAATAAGCAGAATACATTCTGCCATAGTTTCTTGTCATACATGATTTTTATTTAAAATGTCTGATTAAATTCAAGACGCACTGTAGACACTGTCACAATCAGACTTAAATTTCTCTTCAATATGCTGGTACTAGGTACTTCACCTATGTAGACGCTCCATAGGACCTTGTATAAATAAAATAAAAATCAGGCACCCAAAGCAAAGCCCTCTTCACAGAATTCAGATAGAAAAAGAACCAAAAAATAGACAAAACGAAAAACCCTGAAACACAGGTAATTGCAGAGCATAAGTAAACTGCAGTTTACTACATCATAGATACTAATTATATGCCTCAAAATGATGATTAAATATGTTTCAAATAATATAACATTTCTAATCAACCTAAACATCTACAAGATACAGAGACGTCCTTACATTATCTAGCCATGGGCCTCTTGTTCCATTTACAACCCATAGGGAGGGACTCAGTCTCAACACTCGCCTAAAGAGTCGTTTAGCAAATTGTGAGGAATAGAATTTCTATCCTGATTTTATTACTCTTGATCCACACCCAACTCTACCCATACGCACTCCTGTTCCAATCAAAATTAAAATCCATGACTTTCATGTACCTTCCAACCTACATTCTATCAGCGCATATGTGGTCTATCCTAAAACAAGTTCATGATGACGTCAGCATAACAATTACACAACACATAACCAGGCCAAAACTGATATTCCAGATCTAATGATTAGGCCGACGCACTATTGCTCAGACTCCTTAGAGGTCACTGGCCAATACAACATCCCTACTCCACAGCTACTACACCTCAACGGATTAATTTCTCCCTTCACACTTGTACATTTTGGATTTCACTTCTAAAAATAAACTTTTGTAACATTTTTAAAACATACAAATCACGAATATTATCTCATAGAAAAATTATACATCAAAATATGTCCGTGAATTCTCCGTCATTTGACACCCCAACGCTTACGACTATACTTGCTCGACAAGTTAGTTACACAAACATAAATTTTCTATGTACAATACAGCTAGCAATTTGTGAATCACAAATCAAATGATAGTCAAAATGTGTCACTTTACTAGACTTAGAATATTCAAGGACATGATCAGTTTTAGTGAAAACATTTGAGGTGAATAATATATATTCTTCTCTGGACAACAGTGTAATACAGGCACACTACATAATAACTGTAAACGACATGGAAGGTCTCAGCTTAATCTATCACAACTATGCTAATAAGTGTTTTTGTGTTGTTCCAGCTAATGCTTATGGCTATATCTATACTATAAGCATCAACATTATTTTTATTGTAAAATGTATTCTCAGCCATAGATCTGACAAGTTTATATAGATGGACGGAGTGACATATACCATGTTATTGAAATCTACAGACATGGAAACATTACATATCAGTAACAGCTCTCCCGCTGTCCCGCCTTTTATCTCTGTGTGTATTGTGTTTGTTCTGTCTTAATTATTTGTTTCTCTGTTTGCTTTGTGTTTTGTAAGTATTCATTCAATACAATATGCGCTGTTTGTAATGTGTTCATTTAATACACTATGCACTGCGTTTTGTACATATTCATTTGTATTCACTATGCGTTGTACTTCGTATATTGATATGTGTCACAATTTCACACTGTTTCCTCTGTTATCGTTGAATCTACAGTGTGTATTGTCTTATGTGTATTGAGTTTAAGTGTATAGCATTGTTTTGCTTACTCTGTATGTACGCATTATATTTATTTTGCTTACTTTGTACACAGTATGCTTAAATGCATGAACTGCGTGCGCATTAGGTGTACTCAACCTGCACTGAATTACACATCTGAACATAATTTTTGCTGATTATAAATATGCGTTCACTGTGCGCTTGCGTACTATAAGTGAACATTAAATGTCTGTATATAGTGTGTGTATGTATTATGATTGAATGTGTGTGCACTGTGTGTTTATGTACAATGTGTGCACTGTATGTTGAAGTATTATGTGTGAACATTGAATGTGTGTGTAGTATGTTTATGGTATTGTACTTATTGATTGTACTCTTTGTGCATTTTTTACTTTCTCTGTACTCGGTGTACATCGTGTTAGGGTCAGAAGAAAATTATTCAGACTGTTGGTTTCCAACCATATTTATTAACGTAACGTACTGTTATACTTACTAACATAGCATGCTGTGATAGTTACTAACATAACATGCTGTGATAGTTACTAACATAACATGATGTGATAGTTACTAACATAACATGCTGTGATAGTTACTAACATAACATGCTGTTATAGTTACTAACACAACATGCTGTGATAGTTACTAACATAGCATTCTGTGATAGTTACTAACACAACATGCTGTGATAGTTACTAACACAACATGCTGTGATAGTTACTAACATAACATGCTGTGATAGTTACTAACATAGCATGCTGTGATAGTTACTAACATAGCATGCTGTGATAGTTACTAACATAACGTATTGTCATAATCACTAGAATGTGAGATGCAGGAGCTCAAATGATATGCGAAACTGAAAAAAATGCCTGCACTGCCAAGATAGCATTATCTTTCAAAAATTAAACATCCGCAGATTATTGACTGCAGTTCCGTTAAGTATGCAGAAACCAAAAGAGCGTGCAGCACAAATATTGTAAATCAAAGTTAATCAATTATTGATATTAAGTCAGATTTATAGATTTACTATACAACACACGCGTAATTTAAACCTTTCTTAGAATAAAACTGTATAACGTTTAAGATTTCAGATGTCCCGTTAAATTAAGACATATAACCGGACAACATAAACACAACTATCATGGTAAATTTTGTTGAATAAAAAAGTTTCCGAAAGCAACTTTTTCCGCTGGGACTTATTTCGAATTTTAACTTCATAATACAAATACACTTAATTTATTAGAGGTAAATTATGTTTGCATAATCACCAATTCAAACTTATGAAATAGGTGCGTGTCATTATTTTTGATAGTACACTGGGCAATGTCTAATAGTCCGTTTTAGGAGGGTCCTGTTATTTTCCACATTGTGCATGTACTCAACGTGCACTGCTCGACATCTACTTATCCCATATGAATGTTGGCAATATACGTGAACTAGCAGGAATGCCATGCAATTTAATGTTGGCCAAATTATATTTTATTAATCTAGTACGCGCTTGTTGATAAACTTATAGCAGTGAATGCATCGAATCTAAATCTCTGTGAAACTGTTTTTGTATTGATTTAGATATGTTCATTCATGAAATATCGTTTATGTATTTGTTATTTTAACGTGCACTAATATGTATTCAAATGATAAGGAAAGTGTGTAATACAGTTTATGTTTGTTTAAAGACGTAGTGAAAGATTAATATAGTCCAGTCAGGGCAAAGAGTAAACTGATTGAACTCTCTAACTATCAAATTAATTCTGATGAGTATTTAAGAGAGGAAGATGAGCAGATGAGAAGCTAGTCTGAGCACTCATGCATAAGAACTGTATTTTCAGGAAGAAAGATCGGTAGCGTCTTTTGTTCTTGCCTTGACTTGGGTACCCTCCCTGAAAATCCGTCTACAGACCTCTGACTTTAAGTATCCCTACATTTCGAGGCCTAATTTCATCTCACTTAATAGTGTAAGTCAGACAACTCGCCTCACTCCTAGCTAAACACCACGTACAGCCAGGGAAGAGTGCTGGCTAGGTCACGTGAGCCTTTCTTTTGTGCAAACGAACTGCTCATTCTCTTGTCTCTGTGATGCATCTGTGCTATGAACGCAATTGATCAAAATAGCCTTACTAAGACACTGTCTGCTTGAATACCTCTGAATAGTCAAATTCCAGAAAGAATACAAGAAATAATTAATAAGAGAGCCCTTCCAGCCCTGACATTATAATTAATTGTCCATTGAGCATTTTGTGTGTATTGTATATGTCATTATTTATCGTTGATCAATGTTGAACTGCTGTGTAGTGTGTAGTTAGTTGTGAAAGTTGTGAAAACAAATACTATTTCTTTCAAAACCCTTGACCTTTTTGTCTAGTGTTAATCGAACCTTGTTGTAAAGTGATGTAAATGTCAACGCTGTTTGGGTATATTCATATATCGTATATTTGATTGTTGATTTAATACATTTATTGTTAAATTTATTGACATTCTTACATGTATTGATGACCGTATTCTGAAGAGATAGTGGTTGGATGGGGGGCTAGTTAAATATAGAATAAAAGACGGATATATCTTCTTCTTTGGTTAGAAGTCTTCAACTTGCGGAAATATTGTGTGACGATAAATGTTTGTCTTTAATGCTGTGTCATTTTCATTTTCCTGGTTTCCTGTATATTGTGCATGTTATTATTAAAGTAAGCATTTAACGTAATGATGTTCTTTGTTTAATTTAATTTAATTTTACTTTCTTTCGCTTTGTTTTCTTTTGTTTTTCTTTTGTCTTAATTAAGCAAAGTTTGGTTAATGGAAAGGAATGAATAGATAAGAGTTTTGAAGTGAGCATGGAGACCTGCGCTAAGAGCTATGGCTGTATGAAAATGAACATAAAATTTAACACAGAAAAAGCCTTAGATTGAGAAAGTGTAAGAAAGTGAATAGTTTTTTTAAAAATATAATTGTTGTGAATAATTCTTGTTCTGTTCTGTACAACAGTGTGATACAGGAACATTATACAGTAGCTGTACATCAATGTAATACAGCCACACTAAATAGTAACTGTACAACAATATTATACAAGCATACTATATAGTAACTATATAGGAGTGTAATACACTGTATGAAAGAGTACAACAGTGTAATACACATAATATAGAGTATTTGCACAACAGTGTAATACAGGCACACTATATAATAACTGTACAGCAGTTACTGACACAATACCGACACACAACGTGTACAAAGGTATAATAACTGGACACGACAGGGAAAGTCTCGGCATTTCCTGTAAAACCTTTGTTAATTAGTGCTTTCTGGTGTGTCGCAGCTAATGCTCATAGGTATATTTGTATTATAAGCACCAGCATTATTTGTAGTGTGAAATTCCTTCTTTGACATAACTCCAACTACTTTGCATGGATGGACGGAGTGACAGATACTATTTCATTGAAATATACAGACATAGAAACATTACATTCGCCAGAAACATCTCTCTTCGTTGTTGTTGTTTTGATAACTTCTTTTACCCCACAGGAATTGAATGAGAACTTTTCACCTTCTTGATGTTCTCAGTTTTTGGAGGATTCCTGTGGTGCCGTCCTCTCTTCTCTTGCATTCAAAGAGGGTAGTGAAGGACTGTGGGGCTGCGATTATGTTGTCGTCTATCATTGTCTGCTCCTTGTTGCGACTGTTCTGGATCCTTTTTAAAATTTTTTTTTTTGAGATGTAGTTGTTGTGTGTTGCAGTTTCTTATGAAAGTTGTAGTACTACACTCAGTTTCCCAATGAAGTTGAAACTCTATCAGTGTTTTCTATTGAGTTGTAATTGTTTGCTTGATTTAAAAAAAAAAAAAATAATTATTATAGAAATAGCTCTACTGCTGTCTCGCCTTTTATCTCTGTGTATTGTGTTTGGTATGTTATATTATTTCTTTCTGTTGCCTCTCGGCTCTAGTAACGTATAACGTGTGCTAGTGTGTACATTTCTGATAGCCAGTTATTATATTATCCATTTATCAAGCAAAGTTAATGTTTATGTATTCTAATAGTTAGTGTACACATTTCTGATAGCCAGTTATTATATTATCCATTTATCCAGCAAAGTTAATGTTTATGTATTCTAATAGTTAGTGGGATGTAGTTTATATTTATATAATTTTTAAAGTTAGTTTATATTGTTTTCTAAGCGTATTCTATGATTTATGTATGTGTACATGGTTTTCCCCTATCACAGGAATATAGTTATTTATTTTGCAAATTATATTGTAAGAAAGAATTGTATTTACAGAGTATTTAGTGTACTATTTTTTGATAGTCAAAGTATTATATAACTCTAGGTAGTTTAGAAGGAATTTATGTTAGAACGAAAGTACGTTAACACAGATGTACCCGTTAGCATTAGTTTTAGTCTCAGTTCCAGAATTGTCTAGTGGAGTCCCCTTTGCAGCCCGGACTTTTTAGTTATATTGTGTGTGTCATAGAGTGTGAGAGGGTCGTCTTTTGGGAGTGGTCTTGGAGGGTGGTCTTGGAAGAGTGGTCAAGAGATGAAGAGAAAGGCTTGTTTTTGATGCAAACATGTAGCAAGAGAGAGGAAGCGTTGTCTAGGAAAGGCGTTGTTCTGATGCCACTATGTATGTTGAGAGGGAGAGAGACAGTATTTGGCGGTGTCGCTAGAATAAAGATTACATAGAAATGTAAACACGTGTTGCGTGTTCTGCCTCTTCTGCTGTTGTTGCCGTAGCCGTATTGTCTCATTGTTTCATCATCGTATCATTGTATCATCTCCTCGCATCCTGGGGTGACCCATAACAACACCAACACCACACCCCATCACAATTTAATACATTATGCCCTGTCTTTTATAGGTATTCATTTACATTCACTATGTACTGTACGTATTTCGTGTGACTTACAGTGTCACCACTACACCAATATTCCTCTGATATCCTTGTACTTGTTGTGTGAATTGTTTTATGTGCATTGGGTGTACAAGTATGCATTGTGTTTACTTTGTTTACTTACTTTGTTTACTCTGCATGCAATATGCTTTTATACAAACGCTGTGTGTGCATTGCGTGAACTTAACCTGCATCGTTCTATATATCTAAACATAGCGTGTACTCTGTGTGCATGAAATGTGTGTGCACTGTGTACTTAGTCACTAGTTGTGAGCATTAAATGCGTGTCCTCTGTGTTTATGTACTCTGTGTGCATGAAATGTGTGTGCACTGTGTACTTAGTCACTAGTTGTGAGCATTAAATGCGTGTCCTCTGTGTTTATGTACTCTGCTCATAGATATAAAATTATTTACTCTGTCTTTACTCGATGTGTTTCAGGCTGGTGCTGTGCTGTCATAGTCACTGACAAAGAAATGTGAACACGAACGTCTACAATGACGTCACAAAGAAGGAATCTTGCACTCCCAAGATAAAGCTCTTTCAAAACTCTAACATCTCTACTTTGAGTGAAAAAGAAGAAATCCTGCACTGCTGAGATAATGCTCTTTCAAATCTCTAACATCCGCAGATTAATTCACTGAATTTCCTACTATTTCACTAAATTTGAAGAATCCAAAACAACGCCCAAACGAAGAAACAAATAACTGAAAATAAAACAAAAACGCTACATCATAATTACGTTACATCGTCATCATTCAAGTATAGAATTACTTATATGATTGATGTTTTGTCAATAATACAAAGCCGAGAATTCGTTTGTCTCAAAAATTGCTATTATTATAATAATTATTAAAATATTAACGTTTGAAAGTGTAACATGGGAATTAATTGTAAATAGTTCAATGCATTTCTAAATAAAGCAAGATTCGTTATCGGATGTTTCGGCATTTCTCATACAACTGGTTGTTGTGAAATAAACAAACTGATGACATTTAATATGTAAATAAGAAAAGATATAGCTGTTACAACAAAGACAAAGTAATGTTATGAATAACAAAGTAGATATTCAAAGTCTGCATAAATAATATTACAACATAAATAGATTTGTGATATAAATTCATTTCCTAAGTGTGCTTAACTTGACGAGAGTAAACATGTCTGAACCCTCTAAATACAAATTGCAGTCTATTATGTATGCTAGAGTAGATTGTAACATGCTAGGACATTTCAAAGCATTTGTACGATTCCTCATATTTTACTTATCAGTAAAAAAATAAACATTTCTATTTTGTAATAAATCACATATTCACTTGAGTGTGCAGAGTTGTTAATACACACATAATTCTGTAAATTGTCACTAGAAATTAATGCCGAAAATGCTAGAGTTTATGTTCATAAAATTACTTAAATAGTGCCTTTCATCTGTTTTTCAAATACGAAAAATAATATATTACAATTAATGATTATGATGAAGACATTAACATGCAATGCTATTTAACCGATACTTGTTCAGTTGTGATGAAGATATTAAAACCAACCTACAGATCCTAAATTGACTTTATTTGTATGCACTTAAGACTCAACGGTACTTGTGCTAGAATATTTAAAATATTAAACAACAGACGACCTCACTGCCTTACCCAGTGTACAATAGTATAATTTATTATTGAATGTTTTAAAGGTTTAAAAGGTTTACATGGAACTCTCATGTTTAGAAGGTGTTACTTGAAAACAATAAATTTGTACTGCAAATGACAATTTTTTTAAAGTGAACATTTGCACTATAGCCATAATGCACCAAATAATGTGTTTGACTCTCTTCGTATCCCTCTCACTTTGTCTTTCTCTCTACGTACCTAACCATCCACTCATCCATTTGTCCATTTGTCCATGCATCCATGCATCCATCTCTCTCTCTCTCTCTCTCTCTCTCTCTCTCTCTCTCTCTCTCTCTCTCTCTCTCTCTCTCTCTTTCTTTCTTTCTTTCTTTCTGTCTGTCCGCCTTTCTGTTTATCTATACATCTCAATCCATCTGCATTAAAGAGCAGAAGTGTATATACAAGACTCGGTTAAGACTCGAAATAAAAATGTTTCATGAAATAATCTATCAAAGACTCTTAACGATATGTGTATACATACACATCAATATATAATTGAACCGTACTTTATAACTTTGACACACTCCTTAACGTGTTTGTAAAGACATTATTTAACGTTCACAACTTTGTGACTGGGAAACAGTTTCAATTTATAATTAACTTCAATTTTCTGTCCGTCGACAAAACTATTGTTGTGAAACAAATGTTCACTTCACGGATTTCATTAAGAGGATTTAAGTTTATCTGAAACGCACATTATATTTTAAGACGATTATCCGAAATCGTATTACTCTGTGGTCTGCTTGGAGAGTATAATCTTTGAATATATTAAGCGCAGCAAACTGTGAAGAAACAGATATACATTAGTGCGTCCATATTGATCAAAACATACTGCGAATGAAAGTAAGAACGCAATTTATATCTGTCAAACCCATACAGCTCGTAACATCAGAACTGGTGTTAAATGTACAACTCAAATGAGCTTCCTAACGCATTTCTTATATTCCTTCTCTTATATATTCCCATATAAAAATAATAGCTTTCTTTTATTGTAATTTAATATTTTAACGAGGCATGAGTTATCAGAGGACAAACAATAAATATCTCTCAAACATTTACTGTCACACAATATTTCCGTAGGTGAAAAACTTCTTAACAAAGGAGCTGGTAAATCAGTCTTTAGTCTATATTTATATCTATATTCAGTGACCCCTCAATCCACCCACTTTCATTCCAACATATGGTTTATAATATGTCTCAGAAGGACAATAATTTTAACAATATACGTGTTAAATCAATAATCAAATATACATATAACCAATACAATGATCAGATTATTTAAAATCAATATTTCCACGAACCCACGTTCTAATAATTTCAATGCTTGTACAGTCTTATATCCTGATACATAATTCATCAGATTTGTATCAATTGGGTCATTGGATCATTCTTATCCTTGACCAGAAATGGAGTTGCAGAGAGGTAAGTGATATTTTGTACATAACATCATCTGTGACGATAACACACTAGTCGTTCATGCTCTTTCGTAACAATGTCCCAAGTTTATTGTTAAGAATAGAATTGTTAATTCTTCACATGCGCCTCTAACATGTTGTAGAATGTTCCATGACCTGCTGTTTTCTCGAGATTAATCTGGATGCTCCTCCGCCGTATTAGTTCCCTCAAGCAGAACAACAAAGCATCAATTTCCAGTAACTTCCGTACACCAAAAATTCCATGTTGTAGCCTGGCATTCCTTACCATCATACATAAACAGTGTGCAGTGTATCCTGCTGAAGTAGAGAAATTCACGAATCTACCAAGGTGGTAATGGTTTATAAATCAATAAAATAAAATAAAACACAATTCAGTAAGACAAATCATTATAATTTCCTTTGTTATTAATTAGAGACACGACCTGTTTATGTCTCTACACTTATGCAAAAATCATTGTCATTATTTCTTTACTCTTTGTGATAAGAAATACAACATACACAATCACGCTATCATCATATAAATGAACTCTGGGTACAATTATTCCTTCTTCTCTACATTACAGAAAATACAAAATATTTATATAAAGACTTTGCAGAATTTACGGAGACTTATAATTTGGACCCTTACACTTCTATTTCTACTGCTGTGGCCCCTACATTGTTGGCGTCTTTGATGATTTCAACAATATATCTATATTGTTGTGGTAGTAATGACAACCTGGTTAAATGCCCATTTGCCTTTGTCCAGCGAGCTAGGCAGAGTTGATGATCTCTCTGAATAACAAAATACTTAACATATAGGTTTTATTTGAATTTCTGGACTGTCGTTGATATTGGTAATCAGGCAAAATGGAGGACAGGAGCTCGTGACAGGCAGTCATTCAAACCAGCAAAGCTGGCTCCACACATTCGTTCTAAGTCGCTATATCAGGTTTGCCATTCCTCATCAAATCAATGGGTGGATTGCGATGGTACTGAACTTGGGAATTAATTTACCATAGGAACTGGACAACACCAAAAAGGATTTAACATTTAGAGAGGGGCTTCTCCATCTCTTCAAATTTTCTCACAATTGAATCCTCTGTCAATAGGAGACCTTGTACCTCTGTCAATAGGAGACCTTGTACTTATGTGTGCCCCAAATATTCGAGTTTGAAATGTCCAAAGAAACATTTGGTTGGTAGAGCAGTAAGGTTACATTTCGTCAAACATCGGGAAAACTTACATAACACTCGGATGTCTTTTTCCATGGTTTTGGTAGCCACAATATGTAGTTTGAAGTTAGAGAGAAATTCCTCTCTCATTGTTTGATGAGCAATCTCATCATCTTAGTGAAAACAGATGGCACTGAGGATTCAGAACGGCATTACCCGCCGTTGATATTGGTAATCAGATATACTGAATGCTAATTTTGGCCTGTCTGCCTCAGAGACTGGAATTTAGAAAAATATTTTGCTCCTCTCAGAAGAGAGAAAATGTGTTCTAATTCAGGCATCAGTTCAGCTGAAAAAAAAAACAATCAACAATTTCAGTTGCCTATAGTCAATGCAAAATGTGTGTGTGCCTTCCTTCTTTTTAACTAGGACTATAGAAGAGCTATACCGGGATTCCACCTTCTCAACCATACCTAAGGCTAATATAGAGTTAATTTCCTGTTTAGTATATAGTAAAACATACAATTTGATGCAGATCAGATTATAATCCTATAGTGCAACCACAAATCGGTTTCAACTGTACGGTCTTTTAACATTACTGCTTTCAAAATGTATGTACTATTATATGAGTATACTGCTTTAAAATCCAAGTTTATCTTCTAGATAATAAAAATACAGAACATTGCATTAATTCATTTAAAAAAAAAGAAAATGCATTATTTTTTATTTCTGGTTTATATAGAAGCAAATAATTAGTAATTAGTTTAAACTCGGTTAGTGACTATTTTAGAAACCCGCTTGACAATATGTTTCATTTTGAATATTAAAATACTCCTTCCGTTGTCGAAGCAATTGATCAATAAGAAAATGTACTTAATTCGTCCGGGTTCATTATGACTTCATGTAAATTTCTTACTGTATTAAAGGTCGTTATGCACTCATATGCATTTCGTAACGCATTTAAGCACGTTGTGCAGTCAAGTAAATATCATAATGGCTTTAAGTTTGCTATGAACTGAAATAAATGTGTAAACACGTTTAAATCTTGATAGGTAGCATGCTGTAACTTACTCGAATAGTATTACTCATTTGAGCAAAACAGGGAAATGCAAAATGTAACAGTAGCATGAACAATGCATCAGATCTTTCATTGACAAACATGCGCATTAACGAAAAATTTCTTACCGTATGCTATTAACATAATTTAATTGGGAATTGTTTACAAGCAAATAAGATATAATTATTATTTTTTAAAGTAATTTTAATCTAATCACTATTAGTATTCATTGTGTTTAGAGAGTTTTGCCTTAATCATACATTGAAACCGTTTCCCAGTCACAAAGATGTGAACGTTAAATAATGTCTTTGCAAACACGTTAAGGAGTTAGTATCAAAGTTATAAAGTACGGTTCAATTATATATTGATGTGTATGTGTACACATATCGTTAAGAGTCTTTGAATTATTATTTCATGAAACAATTTTAGATTGAGTCTTAGCCGAGTCTTGTATATACTTTTCTGCTCTTTAATACAGATGGATTGAGATATATAGATAGACAGGCAGGCAGACAGACAGACAGAAAGATAGATAGATAGACAGAAGGATAGATAGATAGACAGACAGACAGACAGACAGACAGACAGACAGACAGATGGATGCATGCATGCATGGACAAATGGATGAGTGGATGGTTAGGTACGTAGAGAGAGAAAGACAAAGTGAGAGGGACACGAAAAGAGTCAAACACATTATTTGGTGCATTATGGCTATAGTGCAAATGTTCACTTTAAAAAAAAATTGTCATTTGCAGTACAAATTTATTGTTTTCAAGTAACACCTTGTAAACAAGAGAGTTCCATGAATAAACATTTTAAACCTTTAAAACTTTCAATAATAAATTATACTATTGTGCATTGGGTAAGGCATTGAGGTCGTCTGTTGTTTAATATTTTAAATATTCTAGCACAAGTACCGTTGCGTCTTAAGTGCATACAACAATATACAAATAAAGTCATTTTAGGATCTGTAGGTTGGTTCTATCTTCATCACAATCATCAACTGTACTAGTCTCGATTAAATAGCATTGTACTTTAATGTCTTCATCATAATCATTTACTGTAATATATTATTTTTCGTATTTGAAAATCAGATGAAAGGAACTATTGAAGTAATTTTATGAACATAAACTCTAGAATTTCTTGGCATTAATTTCTAGTGACAATTTACAGAATTATGTGTGTATTAACAACTCTGCACACTCAAGTGAATATGTGATTTATTACAAAATAGATTTTTTTTTTACTAATAAGTAAAATATGCGGTAGCGTACAAATGCTTTGAAATGTTGTCCTAGCATGTAGTTACAATCTACTCTAGCATGCATAATAGACTGCCATTTGTATTTAGAGGGTTCAGACATGTTCACTCTCTTCAAGTTAAGCACACTTAGGAAATGAATTTATATCACAAATCTATTTCTGTTGTAATATTATTTACGCAGATATTGAATATCCATTTTGTTATTCATAACATTACTTTGTCTTTTTTTGTTGGAACAGCTATATTTTTTCTTATTTACATATTAAATGTCATCAGTTTGTTTATTTTAAAACAACCATTTGTAAGAAATGCCGAAACATCCGATAACGAATCTTGCTTTATTTAGAAATGCATTGAACTATTTACAATTAATTCCCATTTTACACTTTCAAACGTTAATATTTTAAATAATTATTATAATAATAGCAATTTTTGAGACAGACGAATTCTCGGCTTTGTATTATTGATTAAACATTAATAATATAAGTAATTTTATACTTTAATGATGACGATGTAACGTAATTATGATGTAGCGTTTTTGTTTTATTTTCAGTTATTTGTTTCTTCGTTTGGGCGTTGTTTTGGATTCTTCATATTTAGTGAAATAGTAGGAAATTCAGTGAATTAATCTGCGGATGTTAGAGATTTGAAAGAGCTTTATCTTGGGAGTGCAGGATTCCTTCTTTTTCACTCAAAGTATAGATGTTAGAGTTTTGAAAGAGCTTTATCTTGGGAGTGCAAGATTCCTTCTTTGTGACGTCACTGTAGACGTTCGTGTTCACATTTCTTTGTCAGTGACTATGACACAGCACCAGCATGAATAGCTCAAACACGAAGCACATCGAGTAAAGACAGAGTAAATAATTTTAAATATATGAGCAGAGTACATAAACGCATTTAATGCTCACAACTAGTGACTAAGTACACAGTGCACACACATTTCATGCACACAGAGTACACGCTATGTTTAGATATAGACCGATGCAGGTTGGAGTTCAAGCAATGCACACACAACGTTTGTATATAAACATATTGCATGCAGAGTAAACAAAGTAAACACAATGCATACTTGTACATCCAATGCACATAAAACAATGCACACAACATGTACAAGGATATCAGAGGAATCTTGGTGTAGTAGTGACACTGAGCAGTCACACGAAATACGTACAGTGCATAGTGAATGTAAATGAACACCTATAAACACAGGGCATAATGTATTACATGAACACAAAGTACAGTGCATGGAATATTAAATGAACACATAGAAACATAGTACATAGTGTATTCAATGAACACATAGAAAATATAAATCAAGCACAAAAAGAAACAATTAAAACATATCAAACACAATACACACAGAGATAAAAGGCGAGACAAAGGGAGAGCTATTTCTATAATAATAATTTAAATTTAAAAAAAACAAACAAACAATTACAACTCAGTAGAAAATAATGATAGAGATTCAAATTGGCAAACTGAGTGTAGTACTACAACTTTTATAAGAAACTGCAACACACAACAAGTACATCTCAAAAAAAAAAATTTTTTTAATAATTTACAAAAGGACATTTCATTCAAATGCTGTTTCAATTTTCTCTGAGTAACCGGTCTTATGATTGTACTCAAGTGTATGATAAGTTACAGTCCTTGTTTATTCGTTTCTTTAAACCGAATTTACATTTATCAAAACCCTAGATTCCTTGTAGCTTACAAAACGTCTTCAACAGGCAATTTGTCAGTGCGAGTTTGCTGTTCAATACGCTTCCTGGTGTGAGTGGAAATATGTCCGTGTTTTACACAGCTCATAGTAAACACCATTAATGTCTACAAAACAAGAAACAGATTTAACGGAAATCAGGAAGTAAGTTGTTAAAAATGTTACTCTCATAGTTTAATTGGATATTTTCCCAGAAGACGTGTAATTTCAAGTTTGCATTTTTAACCGTTTTATTTATTGTTTATACTATTACTGAGCTGAGGTATATTCTAAATCTTGAGTACATGCTGGTTATTGTCTGACATTTGTCCCCAGCAAAATCTCTGGTAAGTGTAGCGTTATCATTAATTACTATCAAATATGCAAATGTCTGTATAAATATTGACTGTATTGAGGTTTCGTTTATATTCC
This sequence comes from Sinotaia quadrata, assembly GCA_028829895.1. NCBI lineage: Eukaryota > Metazoa > Mollusca > Gastropoda > Architaenioglossa > Viviparidae > Sinotaia > Sinotaia quadrata. The sequence continues at coordinate 132,785,186 of CM054180.1, read as the reverse complement.
GATTGTGTATACCAGCAGACGACCCATCTACCAATTTATTCACTATTCACTAGGGCAACAGTTACTTTCTTTACCAAATATAATTTTCACTGTCAGAACACACCTAGTAATTTACTAATTTACTAACTGGAACATTAATGTTAGGAAATTCATCTAATTTACCCTTTTCTATATAAGGATCTGGTCGAAAATGTTCACATAACCTAAGCAAATATAGCCATGAGTTAAATATTAATTAGGTAGTAATATTCTATATACATGAAAGCACATAATCTATGCGTTAAATGTTATAATAATAATAAAGTTAATAATATAATTGATGCTCCAAATAACAATTAACTTAAACATTAACAAAATAGAGACATGGTACAATTGCAAACGGAAAAGAACTGTCATGGGGACTTGTCTGAAATATTTAATAGATTAGTATTCAGTTAAATGGAAAATTTATATTATATTCTTAAATAATTATTTTTATTTTGACTAAGATTTCATCTTGGTTAAAAAAAATGTAAATTCAGATCTTATGGTATACTCTACTTTTAATTGCATTTAAAGGAAACAAAATTATTATTTACTGCTATATTTGACATTAAACATGTATGCATGGCAGGAGTAGTTAATGTTGTGTTTGCTATAGTACACATTTCTATTGTTCAAATAGCATAATACATATCAATATTTATACATGGTAGGACTAGTTAAATGTTGTGTTTGCTATAGTACAAATTTCTATTGTTCAAATAGCGTAATACGTCTGGTGGTTAGAATGACATACTGTCTAGGTTACTATATTCTATTGTTCAAATAGCGTAATACGTCTGGTGGTTAGAATGACATACTGTCTAGGTTACTATATTCTATCGTTTATTTATTGTTGACATCACGTAATGTTTAATTAGAATTTTCCTCTCTCACTTTTACAGGTATCATTTAGCACAGAAAGCAGTAAGAATGTCACATGCTGTCCGAATGAAATCTCTACCTTTTCGTGAAAAAATAACATCTACGTACTTTGTTCGTCAGTGCATTTCCAAAGCAATAACAAACATTCATTGATCTTCGGCTTTTACAAAAATAAACGATGAATAGGTTGCAACAAAAAGTGATCAAGGCGGACTGTAAACTTTGTCAATAAAAGTGTGCTTCACAATTAATTATAAAAAGTTATAACTCAATGCATAATTTTAGAAGATCGCCTTGAAAATGTTTATGTGTACAAGTCACGTGTCTATTGTGTTCTGTGTATTGCTGATTTACTCTTATCCGTGTACTGTAACGATGGTTAACGGAATACTGAGTTCTACAGAGGTACGTCAGACAGACTGTCCATGTGTCATAAAGAACACAATTGTAGACTGCTCGAGGAGATCTCCCGAGCTGGTCAGCATTCCTTCATGCATTCCGGCCAACGTCACACGGCTGTAAGTTGTTTTCTGTTTACACACTACTGTAAGTTGTTTTCTGTTTACACACTACTGTAAGTTGTTTTCTGTTTACACACTACTGTAAGTTGTTTTGTTTACACACTGCTGTAAGTTGTTTTCTGTTTACACACTACTGTAAGTTGTTTTGTTTACACACTGCTGTAAGTTGTTTTTTGTTTACACACTACTGTAAGTTGTTTTCTGTTTACACACTACTGTAAGTTGTTTTGTTTACACACTGCTGTAAGTTGTTTTCTGTTTACACACTACTGTAAGTTGTTTTGTTTACACACTGCTGTAAGTTGTTTTTTGTTTACACACTGCAGTAAGTCTAGTGTTTTGTTATTTTGGGGGGCACAAAAATATTCAAAATGTGTTTAGAAATTCCTTTGAACTTAATAATGAATTCAATAATATATAGTATTTAATTACTTAACGTATTAATTAGCCTACTAACACATTTCTCTTAGTAAAAAATTATACCACAATCTAATGGAATTATTCACATGTTTATAAAATGAGCTGATCATAAGAAATACTGAAATCACACGAATGAAAGAGTATAAATATTTGTATGGCATTGATTCAACTATTCAAGAGTAAGTACTTAAAGTATGTATGATAACAACAACGTTACAATTAATGTCATAATAGTGGCTATAAAATGAGCGTAACAACAAAATATGTGTTATACACCATTTATTCATTCACCCATTTCAGTCAGGACATTTTCTAAATGAGTTTGCGATCACAGATTTATTAACATAATATGTTAATAAATAACAGATTCATGCTATATGCAAATCAATAGTCATTCTGGTCCCTGACTACAGTTCTTAGGTCTTAATTACAGTAATAAATATTCATTTTGTGTGTTTTACACTGATATCTCTTCCGGTAATTTTGCAAACTATTTAATTAATGTTTACAGATATAGTCGTTGGTTCCTATGAATCACAAAACTGAACTACTCTGTTAATATAATTAGGGCATGGTAGCAGTATCTAGTATCTACAGTAGCTCACTGTATCACTTTGTTTATGTCACTACTTGATTTTGGTACTAGTAGAACATCCTAAGCCAGTTCGCTACACTGTAGTCACTTTCACAATCAGAACTTAGCTCATGGCTGGAATGACGTCACAGTCTGGTAGACGTGGATATGACGACCGCGATAATAGATCTGAACGTTCCAATCAAGCCAGGGACCAATATTATGATAAACAGAACGGCCACACAGACAACCAGCCGCATAGGCAAGCAAAAACAGGTAGGTACAAAACGAGCAGCCGAAAATAAAAACCCTTATGCAGCCAAGGGTTTATGCTTTCATATACAACCCGTGGTCGGGAGGGACTACAATTCCAGTTGCCACCATGAGACAATTTTCAGGAACGAGTGAAGATACAATTTTCACTAAGGGACTTTTATCACCCTTGGGATCGCACCTGCGTCTGTCTAGCTAACAACGCTTCCGTTGTATAGCAAAACACACACACATGCTGCAAAATTAATCTCTAGCTAGCTTATGGGCCATTGATCATGCAGCCAACAAACACTCGATCATCTATCTGCTGCAAACATCAAGCACCCGTCAGTAAATCTACCCCCTTGCACACTCATTGTACAGGACCTCATTTTAAGTCAACATGACGCAATATGCACACGTCATTCAAATTACAATAATATTCAATTTACATGCAACAATGAGAATTTATATAAAATATATTGGAAAATTCTCATACAACACAATGCACGATTTATTAAGTGTTCCATGTCCATTGTTTTCAACCTGTTTTATACAATAGGGTTTTTTAAAAATTTCTTTGTTATAAATTTCATGGTTTGTATTCAAAACGTGTGCATATCGTGAAGACCACACGAAAATCTTTATAAAAATAATTTTGTCAATGTGTGTACATGATGTGCAAGCACTAAGTACACACACTAATTCAAATAAGTATCAGTGAGTCCTTGCACTAAATACACACACTCTCACACATTCACACAAGTATCAGGGAATCCATGCACGACACCAGTAGATATAAAAGGAAATGAAAGTTGTCGTGTGATATTTACTCATAAATGAAAGCGATTTGCTTTTTTTGTACCAGTAAGTGAGTAAAAGCCTGGAAAATAGTACCTAGAGGACCGAAGGGTATGAGTCATCGTAAAATATCGAGGAAACTATTTAACGTACAAAAAAATAGTTCCCCTTTACTTTAATTAAATATACATGAGAAAACAGTCCTTAACAGTAGTCTATATTATGTAATTCAAGCACATATTCTATTTCTGTGCTCATGCGTAAATGTGAAACTCCCTCATCATAAAGCAGCAAGGAAGGCTCATGTTTGACGTCATTAGATCAGGATGATCTACCATCAAACTCTCACTACAACATAAATCTAAAAAACATAAGCCTCCTCCTCAACATTGGAAATCTCATAAAATTCTCATAACCTCCGAAATCAAAAGCACAATAGAAAAATAAATAGAAAATTCAATGGAATACACTATCATGCTTAACACGAGTTTTCTAAGTTTTCTTTCCAGTTTATCTTATAACTATATTGATTTTTCCAGGCCTCTTCAGTGCACATGTGTCCACATTTAAATGATCTCATTTGTAAATTTGTACTATAATGAAAATTGCCAACATAAAATAAAAGAAAGCAAAATAAAACAACATAAATGCATGATTGAAAACACGGGGCCTCCGTATAGTTCTTCTATAGTCCTTGTAAAAAAATACAACACGCACCCATTTTGCAAGGACTACAGACAGCTAAATAAGTCAGTCAATTTTTCAGCTGAATTGATGACTAAATCAGAGCCTCTGTTCTCTAGATTCAAATGGAGCTAAATATTTTTTAAAGCTCGATCTTGGAGAAAGCTTTTTTAGGCTTTGTCAGACAGACAAACCGAAGTTAGCATTTAGCACACCTGATGGCCAATATCAATGGTGGGTGATGCCATTTGGAATCCTAACAGCACCAGCAGTTTCACCAAGGTGATGAGATTGCTCATCGAAGCCATAAATAAATCTGTATATAATTCCATGGATGATCAATTAGTAGCTACTAAGATTCTAGAAAACACATCTGAGTAGTACAAAAGTTATTCTAATGGTTGACAGACTGTAAACTGACCAATGCTTAAACATTTCAATCCTGGAATATTTGGGACATATGTTACGTTTCCAGTATTTATTTATAGACCCTGCCTAGAATAATTAAGGACCTTAAAGATAATTTAATTCCTTCTCTCATATCCTATGCAGACTGGTTGCTCAACTTATCATTTGACTAATTTAAAAGTGTGTCTTGTAGTGCAGACGACAATTTTACAAACTGATAAATTGCGAACGTTAGCTAGATTGAAGTCGTTAAGTTCCTCTAAATTAATATGCATTCGTTATTGTCATTCAGCTCATTCGCCCCCATCCAATCTAAGAAAAATCTATAGGTCTATTACGCATAAAAATTAACTACGAAGAGGTTTAACAATTAAACAATAATCAAATACGAGCGCGAAAAGTCTATTTCTCAATTCATGCACGTATGTGCTTAGTGTTTCTCAAGAGAAAAGGTAGTAGCCAATTGTTTCCTTGTGATAATTGAATTCAACTGAGGAATACTCAGCTGTAAAATCTGTATTCGCCTGGTCTCCTTATTCCAGTCCATCCCGGTCTATCTCACAATAGTCACTCTAGCGGAGATGCATGTGGCATACTGGAAAAGGTGTCCCTTTATGTCACTAGTGAACTTGAGTTTTAGACCAGCATACGTCTACTTCAATGCTGCTTACAGTGGCGCGGACTCTCAGAATAATTGAACTCTCACGTAGTGTTCAACCCAGTTTATACAGGTCTTCAGACGAAGACAAAGACAGCTTGTCCAATTCAAGGATGCGGACAATAAAGCAAGGCAAAGCAAAGCCAAGCCCAAAAGACAGAACCGACCTGAGGAAAGCAAATGCGTCCCAATATAGTCTCTGCTTAATATGTCCTTACTTAAGCATGTTCCAGTTTAAATGCTCTGAATTAGAAATTCGACCTCGCGTCGTTTACAATTTACATTTAGAAAATGTAATCTTCTCTTGCATGTTTCATTTAACAGCATGACATATGAATCATAAAAATAGTTACAACGTTAAATTAATGTTCATACAAAGGGGTAATTCAAACAGCAAAGCACTTCACAATTTACAATTAAAATTACACGCAATAATTGAATTACATGAGAAATTCATGTCGAGCGCAGGCATTCTGGCTCTAGTGAATTTAAAAGCAATATAAATTAAAGTTACAATGGAAAAGAGTTACAATAAATTTATATTCCATAACTTATAGGTTTTCAGTCATTTCCACGAACCGTGCTCAAGTATATAGTGGATAATATAATACATAGCACAAATACATACATAGTTAAAATATACAGAATACAATCAAATAAAGTGGTACCTTTATGAGAAGTCGAAGAGTCTATTTCTCATCTACCTCGTCGGCTGCCGTATGACTCGAGTAGCTAAATGGGTAGCTAGTTGTGTTCTCGCAGTGAGGAGCGAGGGTGTGTTACCAATATTTATAGGAAAGCATAAAGCATATCACGTGACGGATCGCGTGGCATGTAGTTAGTTCTAGAACCTAGACAATGGGCCTAAAGTTACATAACGTCTTGACCTGTTCTGGAAGCTTCTCGATAGGAGAGAGCTTGAACAAAAGGTTTTCAAATCTCAATATTTGAAGTAAACAACAAGTGGGTCAGCAAGTCATGACATTTTTATCAGACTGTGACAACATAAACGTGGGGTAAAGTTTCTTGTGGCAGGAAGCTTTGAAGGTACAGAAACTCAAGAAGATGATGAGACAAATCAAAGATGAATGTTAAATCTTTTGGGGGATTTTCAGGTTACTATAGGAAATGCATCCCCAAATTCAGTGATATCATCAACACTCATTCATTTGATGAGGAAAAGCAGTCTAGAGACAGTGACCTGGAGTGAGGAGTGTGAAAACAGTTTTATCAGTTTAAAAGTCTGTTCCACACTAGCTCCAGATTTTGATAAATAATTTGTACTCCATATTGATGTGAGTAATACATGGCTATGTGCCGTACTGATGCAAAAGCATATTAATATTCTATTATGTAGTAGCTTCCTCCAGCCATAAGCTGAAAAAATAATTCAACTACAGAGAATGAATGTCTGGGTTGTTTAGAAATTCCACTAGTACCTATATGACAAGCATTTTCTCATTCAAACAGATAACGAACTTCTCAACAACAGTGTTGTTGCTATTACCTCTTCACTGAAACAAACTAGCTGTATCATGTTGAGGACACTAGGAAATTGTTAAGAAATTGAGTGGGTGCAATTTCCAAATTAAGATCAGATCTAAAGTGCACATTATTTATGCTAATCTAATGAAAGTGAATAAGGAATTTCACTACGATTGTTATAGAGGACCTCTGTACCCGATGCCAAATCCATACCACTCCCAGGTTTAACAGGCATTGAAATGGTTATTTTAAATGCAGAACTCTCAGACTCTCGTGCTCAATGGTTATGGTGCATGATAAAAGACACTCACGATGTTTATAATGATAAACCCGGAAAAACAAGTCTGTGAATTTATGGTCACACTATGGGATCATGATCCAATCCACTTAAACCATATGTTTTACCTTATTAAAAACATGATGCTGTAAAACAGGAAATTGACTCTGTTAACCATAGGTATGATTGAATAGGCTAAGTGCCCGTATAACTTTCCTATAATCCTAGTTAAAGTGAAGGATGACACACACAGACAACTGAACAGGTGGATCGTCTTTTCAGATGGACTGATGCCTGAACTGGAGCACCTTTCTGCTCAGCTCATTGGAGCAAATTATTTTTCTACACTAGATTTAGTACAATGATTTTGGCAAATTCCAGTCTATGAGGCTGACAGTCCGAAATTAGCATTCAATACACCTTATGAGGAAATGCAAATCTGAGTGATTTGGAATGAGGAGTGTGATGCCAGCTTTACTAGTTTGAAAGATTGTGTGTTATAAGTTTCTGTCCTCCATTTGCTTGATTTAAATAAATAATTTGTATTTGAACAGATGTAAGCCACGCAGGGCTAGTTGCTGTATTTATTCAGAAACACAGTGATATTCTGTATCCAGTAACCTGTTCCAGTCATACGTTAAATGCAGCTGAATAGAATTACTCAAATTCAGAGAAAGAATGTCTCAGAATTGTCTGGGCAGTTCAGAAATTACAAACCTACTTATATGGAGAACATTTTGTCATTCATACAGACCATGAACCTCTAGCCTACATAGTACATTTGATTAAATTAATGGGATGTTCGATTAGGTTGTCATTATTACTACATCAGTAGAGTATACTGTAGAAGTAATCAAAAGCGCCAAAATGTAGGAGATGACTATTTGTCCAGAGCAGTAGAAACAGAAGGATAAAGATTCCAGTGTATGAATCTCCTTGTAAACTGCTGTAAGATCTTTGATTATATACTTGTATTCGCTCTGCTGTAAAGAGAGGAAATGAATGTTAACCAGAATTCGTTTGCATACTGCTAACATACGATAAGATGTTCCATGATAAGAAGAAAATGAATGATTATAATGATATTTACAAATGGTATGCATTTGTATTTCCTGAAGTGTATAGAAATAGCAGGTCATGTTTTAACTCATAACAAAGGAAAGTTACATTAATATTATATTTAAAGCTAAGTGATTATGGAGTCTGTGAAATGGACTCCAAGGACATTACCAGACGACTCCAGTTATGTGAATGGATATGCTAGTGTCAATGATTAATTAATGAAGATGATATTTAAAATATGAATTAATTACCTCTCCACTTCCAATCCGTCTACAATCATACACTAGGTCCACGACAGGGTCTTTGTCTTCTGCAGTCTGGGAGTGACTAGGTCAAGCCCTGGGGTACGTCATTAATTACGTCTCCCACCCCAAGTGTTACCTGTCCAGATAACCGACTCCTAACTGAACGAACCTATTCTTCAGTCTCAAAACCGTTACCAGGCCCTCACAATTTCTCCCCTATTAGGTGACAGACTTGCTCTAAGAAATGTGTCGCGACTGTCTTTGTCAAAACGTAAATTACGTCAATTTTACGAGCCCCCACTGTCCCCTATTACACATTTACCTCAGATTACGTAATTGAGTGAGCAAGTTATTAAATTTAACAAAATTTATTAAATATAAAAGAATGATAACAAATTAAGTTTACGAAATTTCAAATAGGTTTCACATAGGCAAAAATCCGAGATTCGCAGATCTCTCAAGAAAAAAAAATAACATGTTACTTTAGAAAGAGTATTCCCTGCTGTCTGTCTCTTATAACAAATATATTTTTAGTAATTCTTAATTTAAAGAAAAAATATATGACAAATTAAGTTTACAAGAATTTGTAATTTGAGATTTAAATTAGAATTTCTCCTTCACACTTCAGAAACACATTATAGAAAAAAATAGAAGATTATAGCAACATTCATAAGAATTAGAAGACAGGAAGAACAATACAAGAATTAACAAAAATCACAGAACATTTACAGGTTTTCACGAGACAAAACAAGGATTTAGATCACCTGATAATTTGCGTGTTCCCGGCCAGTATGTATATCCATAAATTACAGCTTGCTGGAACAGTTCAGAATTACCACAGGTCTTTAGTGTCACGAATGTCCGAATTCACACATGTCCCGAATTTATCACAAAATTCCAGTCCAGTAAATGACAACCAACGTAGATTAACACCTCACGCTCCAGGTCGTCTGGTCATGACAATGTGCGCTTGTTCCCTCGACAAACAAGACTTCGTAAATTCGCCTGATCGCCCCCTTTACAACGGTTTGTGGCCAGAGTTGGATTCCTCGGTAAAACTACCTTCATTCAGATTCCCTTCCACTTGTGTGTGCGATACAGTAGGCGTCAGTAGACTTCACGGTAGGCGTTTACCGTAGCTTCACCGTAGCGGTTACCGTAGCGTCCTTCAGCTGTAAATATACAAGTGATTGTTTGCCACGCATCAGTCTCGTGAATTTAAATATCATAAACCTGCAAGTTTAACATTAGTTCTCATTTAAATTCTTTTCACATAAGTTACTTCCTTCTTGCTAGAAAAAATGCAGTTACAGTTTTACAATATTAATTAAATAAAATCTATAAGTGCAAATAAGAAAAGATAAATTTTATCTATGTACAAAACTTAAGTTTTTACCATCTCAGACAATCTGGCTTGCTTCTAATCGTGGAAGGACGCAAAACACGAGAACCCTTGGTTGTAACAGAATGAGCTGACAGCCCCGAGACAGACTATTTAAACTATTCGCAAAATTCCCCGTACTAATCTGCCCTAAGGATAGACTCTTTACTCTCTGCTGACTATTGTTCTATAGTTTCGCTTCAGTGCGTCTGCTGAAAGGCTAACTTGTTAGTACATGCGGTCTAGCTCTTAGAAGCTGCTCGATCTGAGATCGCTAGTCGCTCTTCCCTGACGTCATACGTCTCTGTTACGTAATCGTAAGTGTCTTCCCTTCTCACTCGTCTGTGTGTACCTAACTGTAAGTGGTTCGTCTGTCTTTGAATCTCCGACTACCTGAATAAACTCCCTGGAAACCACAGAATCGCTCCACTACTCAAAGCAGCGCTCCTCGGAAGTGCCCACATCCTCCGTAAAACTTTGGATCTCCCAGAATCTTGGTAAGATTCCGAGACCTAGGATCACAGCCGACAGTCAAACAGAAGTCGTGGAAAGAGACTGAATAATAATTAAATTTCAGAACAGAACAACAAATACCAAACATTCATGATATTAAGACCTTCTGGGAAAACATTTGGAGCAATACAAATACGCATAACACTTCCGCCAAATGGATTCAAGAACTGAAAGTTGATCATAAAGAAACACCTGAACAATGCACCATAACAATCAGTGAGAAAGACATTAAGAAGAAGGTTCGAAATATGGCAAACTTGAAAGCCCCAGGACCAGATCAAATACAAATATTCTGGCTGAAAAAGTTTACCTCCTTACATGGCAGACTTGGTGAACAACTGCAAGACATACTAATCAAACCAGGAACCTTAACAGCATGGATGGTAAAGGGAAAAACAAGTCTGATTATGAAAGATACACAGAAAGGCGCAACACCAAACAACTATCGACCAATCACATGCCTATCAACCACCTGGAAGTTACTATCAGGAATTATAGCTAACAAAATCATGACTCATCTTGAAACAAACAAAATTCTAAACTATGAACAATAGGGTGCTAGACCAGGCAGCAGAGGAACGAAGGACCAATTGGCAATTGATAAGGCAATAGTGACTGACAGCAAGAAACGAAGAACAAATCTTGCAATGGCATGGATTGACTATCAAAAGGCCTATGACTCAGTCCCACATTCATGGATAATTGAAACATTAAAATTGTACAAAGTAGCGCCATCAATACAGAACCTAATTCAGGAGTCAATGAAAAACTGGAAAACCACACTCACATGCAACAACACAAATATTGCAGACATAGCAATAAATTGTGGAATCTTCCAAGGTGATTCACTATCGCCACTGCTGTTCTGCATTGCCCTGAACCCTCTCAGTCACGTGATCCAGAAAACAGGGTTAGAATACAAAATGAAAGCAGGACAGGTTATCAGCCATCTACTGTACATGGATGATCTCAAGCTGTACGGTAAAAATGAAAGTGACATCACATCACTGATCAATACTGTCAAGATCTGCAGTGAAGACATCAACATGAAATTCGGCCTTGAGAAATGTGGACGAATTGTCATCCAGAAAGGCAAGGTCAAAACAACAGAGGGCCTGCAATTCGACATCGGAAAAATCAATGATGTTTCAATAGAAAATGGATATAAGTATCTTGGGATACTACAACATCAAGAAAATATGCAGAGAGTAGTGAAGTCCAAAGTTAAGAGAGAATATGAAAAACGTGTTAGACAAGTCCTGAAATCCAAGCTAAATGGGGCGAACAAAATACAAGCCCTTAATGCATACACAATACCTGTAGTAAGCTACACTGGAGGTATCATAGATTGGACAGCAAATGAAATAAATGAACTGGACAGGAAAACAAGAAAACTACTCACAATACATAAAGCCTTACACCCAAAAGCAGACGTAGACAGACTCTATGTATCTCGAAAAATGGGAGGCCGAGGTCTCAAGAAAATTAAACATGTCATTGAAGGAGAAGTCATTGGCCTTGTGGACTACATCTGGAATAACAATAAAGATGATCCACTGATAGAATTAGTAAAAAGGAGTGGACTATTCCAACCACCAGAAACAGACAAAGAAACATGGAAGAAAACAACGAAGCAAGAACTAGCACATACCTGGAGACAGAAACCTCTGCATGGCCAATATGTACGACAAGCAGACGAAATATCAACAAAGCAATCAACGTACAAATGGTTGAAAGAGGCAGGATTGAAAGCAGAAACAGAAGCACTCATAACAGCTGCACAAGATCAAGCACTCAACACCAAAGCACACAAAACGAAAATCATGAAAATTTCAAATGATTCCAAATGTAGACTTTGCAAATCCATGGATGAGACAACAGAACACATACTATCTGGATGTCAGGTTCTGGCTGGAACAGAATACACCAAACGACACAATGAAGTGGCAAAACACATACATAGAAATCTGTGTGAGAACTATGGCATAAAATCCCCAGAAAGAACATGGATGCATCAACCAGAAGCAGTCATCGAAACAGAAGAAGTCAAAATACTGTGGGACTTCGAGATAAGAACAGACCGGGTGATTCCTGCAAGACGACCAGACATTGTAGTTCTCAATAAGACCAACAGAACAGTAACAATTATTGATGTCGCTGTTCCAAGTGATAGAAACATAAAAACAAAAGAAAGAGAAAAAATAGAAAAATACCAAGATCTCAGATTAGAAATCCAGAGACTGTGGAATGTAAAAGCAGAAGTGATACCAATAGGGAACATAACATCAGAATTGGAAGGCTACCTGAATAAACTCCCTGGAAACCACAGAATCGCTCCACTACTCAAAGCAGCGCTCCTCAGAAGTGCCCACATCCTCCGTAAAACTTTGGATCTCCCAGAATCTTGGTAAGATTCCGAGACCTAGGATCTCAGCCGACAGTCAAACAGAAGTCGTGGAAAGAGACTGAATAATAATAATAAAAGCAGAAGTCGTGGAAAGAGGCTGAATAATAATAATAATAATAAGTAGTGATACCTATAGTGATAGGAGCCTTGGGGAACATAACATCTGAATTGTAAGGCTACCTGAATAAACTCCCTGGAAACCACAGAATTGCTCCACTACTCAAAGCAGCGCTCCTCGGAAGTGCCCACATCCTCCGTAAAACCTTGGATCTCCCAGAATCTTGGTAAGATTCCGAGACCTTGGATCACAACCGACAGGCAAACAGAAGTCGTGGAAAGAGGCATAATAATAATAATAATAATAAGATGGCTAAAAAAGATGGCGACTATCATGGCGACCGCCTATACCAGCGACCAGCGGCGTTGGAGGTTCAGTGTTTGCTTTGGAACGAAATAACATCACTGACAGATCAAAGCCTGTTGGTTCATCTGCTGTGTTAAAGATGCAACATCTGTTTGAAAACTACACATCATCAATTGTATCAACCCAGAAATAATTACTAAGAAGATTCCGAGACCTTGGATCATAACCGACAGTCAAACAGAAATCGTGGAAAGAGGTATAATAATGAAGTGAAATTTGAAAGGAGTACTAATGAAGTGATGTTCGATTTGTGTTAAGTTAAAATTTGGTACAGTGAAATTGATGGGTAGGACGGCAAGAGAGGTATTGACGAAAAGACATAAAGATATCGGTGTGATGTAATTGTTCGGGTTACGTCAGAGGAGGATTTACCTCAAGTTGGCTTTGAAAACTCAACACTTCAGGACAAATTTGCTAAATTAACCAATATAAGGAAAAGATAAACATACAAAACAAGATAAGTAAAGAAGAAGAAGAATATAAAATAACGTTAATGTCAAGAGATAAACATGACTCTAATATTAATTAGGCAAACATAATCACATAACTGAATACCATAATAATAATAACAATAGTAATAGTGGTAATAGGGGTAACATCCAGAGTCCAACTCTGGAATATCGTGGGACGGAAAAGCGGATCCCTCCAAAATACACGCTTGCCCATCCCATTCATGATGGAGAAAACAAACTTTGATTCCATACCGGATCAGACTTCGCCTGGGTTAACAAGGTCTGCGCTAGGCACTGATGTTTCGGGGTGTTCTAGTGAAAAATGGGCTACTGAAACACATGGAAAAACACGGAGGAAATGGACCAGAGAGGAAAACATACAAATCATGGTTTCTTACTATCAAAGCTTGCCAACAACAAGAGGATATAGAAAACGCATGTATGAACATTGGCTAAAAAACCATCCAGATGATATGATTAGAGAACGGCTCATAGATCAGAAGAGAGTGATAATACAAAATAGGCTTCTTACAGCTCTTGAAATACAAGAGATAGAACAACAACAAGAGAACACTACAACCCGATACAATGACACTGAAGACATTGAAAATTTCACAATATCACAACAGTCAATTCTAGTTGATAACTTCGTTGGGGAAATCCCATGCGACTTCACTGGAGAACAGCAACGCTTGTTTGAAGACATAAAATGCTTCATGGACAAAAATAAGTCATATGAAGACAGAACACCAACAAGAAGGCTGCAAAACAGCAAAGATCTAAGGATAGCAATTGAGAATGCAAATGAAGTTTTAAAACATATTTCCACAACAGATATTACAGAAACCAACAGTCTAATATACGCCACCGCAAAGGTAATTGAAAGATATATAAGGCCAGACACAGTACAAACACAGAAACCATCAGTACCACCATGGAAGAAAAGAATAGAAAAGAAAATAGAGTGTACTAGAAGAGAAATAAGCCAAATGATAGCAACAGAACAAAATAAGGGAAAAATGAAGGCAAGCTTGGTCACCAAATACTATCTTAACTGCAGAAGCACTAAGACGGCAATATAAGATGCAAAGCAAAGACTTCAAGGACTTAGTCATCGTCTGAAGAGATACATTGCAAGAAGTCAGCAATTCCAACAGAACAAAATATTCTGAACTGACCCTGGAAGACTATACCAAGAATTTAAAGGAAATTTCAGAACAGAACAACAAATACCAAACATTCATGATACTAAGACCTTCTGGGAAAACATTTGGAGCAATACAAATACACATAACACTTCCGCCAAATGGATTCAAGAACTGAAAGTTGATCATAAAGAAACACCTGAACAATGCACCGTGACAAACAGTGAGAAAGACATTAAGAAGAAGATTCGAAAGATGGCAAACTGGAAAGCCCCAGGACCAGATCAAATACAAATATTCTGGCTGAAACAGTTTACCTCCTTACATGGCAGACTTGGTGAACAACTGCAAGACATACTAATCAAACCAGGAACCTTACCAGCATGGATGGTAAAGGGAAAAACAAGTCTGATTATGAAAGATCCACAGAAAGGCGCAACGCCAAACAACTATCGACCAATCACATGCCTATCAACCACCTGGAAGTTACTATCAGGAATTATAGCTAACAAAATCATGACTCATCTTGAAACAAACAAAATTCTAAACTGTGAACAAAAGGGTGCTAGACCAGGCAGCAGAGGAACGAAGGACCAATTGGCAATTGATAAGGCAATAGTGACTGACAGCAAGAAACGAAGAACAAATCTTGCAATGGCATGGATTGACTATCAAAAGGCCTATGACTCAGTCCCACATTCATGGATAATTGAAACATTAAAATTGTACAAAGTAGCGCCATCAATACAGAACCTAATTCAGGAGTCAATGAAAAACTGGAAAACCACCCTCACATGCAACAACACAAATATTGCAGACATAGCAATAAATTGTGGAATCTTCCAAGGTGATTCACTATCGCCATTGCTGTTCTGCATTGCCCTGAATCCTCTAAGTCAAATGATCCAGAAAACAGGGTTAGGATACAAAATGAAAGCAGGACAGGTTATTAATCATCTACTGTACATGGATGATCTCAAGTTATACGGTAAAAATGAACGTGACATCACATCACTGATCAATACTGTCAAGATCTGCAGTGAAGACATCAACATGAAATTTGGCCTTGAGAAATGTGGACGAATTGTCATCCAGAAAGGCAAGGTCAAAAGAACAGAGGGCCTGCAATTCGACATCGGAAAAATCAATGATGTTTAAATAGAAAATGGATATAAGTATCTTGGGATACTACAACATCAAGAAAATATGCAGAGAGTAGTGAAGTCGAAAGTTAAGAGAGAATATGAAAAACGTGTTAGACAAGTCCTGAAATCCAAGCTAAATGGGGCGAACAAAATACAAGCCCTTAATGCATACGCAATACCTGTAGTAAGCTACACTGGAGGTATCATAGATTGGACAGCAAATGAAATAAATGAACTGGACAGGAGAACAAGAAAACTACTCACAATACATAAAGCCTTACACCCCAAAGCAGACGTAGACAGACTCTATGTATTTCGAAATATGGGAGGCAGAGGTCTGAAGAAAATTAAAAATGTCATTGAAGGAGAAGTCATTGGCCTTGTGGACTACATCTGGAATAACAATAAAGATGATCCACTGATAGAATTAGTAAAAAGGAGTGGACTATTACAACCACCAGAAACAGACAAAGAAACATGGAAGAAAACAACGAAGCAAGAACTAGCACATACCTGGAGCCAGAAACCTCTACATGGCCAATATGTACGACAAGCAGACGAAATATCAACAAAGCAATCAACGTACAAATGGTTGAAAGAGGCAGGATTGAAAGCAGAAACAGAAGCACTCATAACAGCTGCACAAGATCAAGCACTCAACACCAAAGCACACAAAACGAAAATCATGAAAATTTCAAAGGATTCCAAATGTAGACTTTGCAAATCCATGGATGAGACAACAGAACACATACTATCTGGATGTCAGGTTCTGGCTGGAACAGAATACACCAAACGACACAATGAAGTGGCAAAACACATACATAGAAATATGTGTGAGAACTATGGCATAAAAACCCCAGAAAGAGCATGGATGCATCAACCAGAAGCAGTCACCGAAACAGAAGAAGTCAAAATACTATGGGACATTGAGATAAGAACAGACCGGGTGATTCCTGCAAGACGACCAGACATTGTAGTTCTCAATAAGTCCAACAGAACAGTAACAATTATTGATGTCGCTGTTCCAAATGATAGAAACATAAAAACAAAAGAAAGAGAAAAAATAGAAAAATACCAAGACCTCAGATTAGAAATCCAGAGACTGTGGAATGTAAAAGCAGAAGTGATACCAATAGTGATAGGAGCCTTGGGGAACATAACATCACAATTGGAAGGCTACCTGAATAAACTCCCTGGAAACCACAAAATCGCTCCACTACTCAAAGCAGCGCTCCTCGGAAGTGCCCACATCCTCCGTAAAACCTTGGATCTCCCAGAATCTTGGTAAGATTCCGAGACCTTGGATCACAGCCGACAGTCAAACAGAAGTCGTGGAAAGAGACTGAATAATAATAATAATAATAATAATAATAATAATAATAAACAGAACAACAAATACCAAACATTCATGATACCAAGACCAATAATAAACAGAACAACAAATACCAAACATTCATGATACCAAGACCTTCTAGGAAAACATTTGGAGCAATCCAAATACGCATAACACCTCCGCCAGATGGATTAAAGAACTGAAAGATAATCATAAAGAGACACCTGAACAATGCACCGTCACAATCAGTGAGAAAGACATTAAGAAGAAGGTAAGAAAGCTGGCAAACTGGAAAGCCCCAGGCCCAGATCAAGTACAAATATTCTGGCTGAAACATCTTACCTCCTTACATGGCAGACTTGGTGAACAACTGCAAGACATACTAAACAAACCAGGAACCCTACCAGCATGGATGGTAAAAGGAAAAACAAGTCTGATTTTTAAAGATCCACAGAAAGGCACAACACCAAACAACTATCGTCCAAACACTTGCCTATCAACCACCTGGAAGTTACTATCAGGAATTATAGCTGACAAAATCACGACTCCCCTTGAAACAAACAAACTTCTAAACATCGAACAAAAGGGTGCTAGACCAAGCAGCAGAGGAACAAAGGACCAATTGGCAATTGATAAGGCAATAGTGACTGACAGCAAGAAACGAAGAACAAATCTTGCAATGGCATGGATTGATTATCAAAAGGCCTATGACTCAGTCCCACATTCATGGATAATTGAAATATTAAAATTGTATAAAGTAGCGCCATCAATACAGAACCTAATTCAGGAGTCAATGAAAAACTGGAAAACCATCCTCACATGCAACAACACAAATATTGCAGACATAGCAATAAATTGTGGAATCTTCCAAGGTGATTCCTTATCGCCACTGCTGTTCTGCATTGCCCTGAATCCTCTCAGTCAAGTGATCCAGAAAACAGGGTTAGGATACAAAATGAAAGCAGGACAGGTCATCAGCCATCTACTGTACATGGACGTTCTCAAGCTGTACAGAAAAAAATGAACGTGACATCACATCCCTGATCAATACTGTCAAGATCTGCAGTGAGGACATCAACATGAAATTCGGCCTTGAGAAATGTGGACGGAATTATCATCCAGAAAGGCAAGGTCAAAACAACAGAGGGCCTGCAATTCGACATCGGAAAAATCAACGATATTTCAATGGAAAAGGGATATAAGTATCTTGGGATACTACAACATCAAGAAAATATGCAGAGAGAAGTGAAGTCCAAAGTTAAGAGAGAAAATGAAAAACGTGTTAGACAAATCCTGAAGTCCAAGCTAAATGGGGCGAACAAAATACAAGCCCTTAATGCATACGCAATACCTGTAGTAAGCTACACTGGATGATTGGACAGCAAATGAAATAAATGAACTGGACAGGAAAACAAGAAAACTACTCACAATAAATAAAGCCTTACACCCCAAAGCAGACGTAGACAGGCTCTATGTATCTCGAAATATGGGAGGCAGAGGTCTCAAGAAAATCAAACATGTCATTGAAGGAGAAGTCATTGGCCTTGTGGACTACATCTGGAATAACAACAAAGATGATCCACTGATAGAAGCAGTAAAAATGAGTGGACTATTCCAACCCCCAGAAACAGACAAAGAAACATGGAAGAAAACAACGAAGCAAGAACTAGCACATACATGGAGCCAGAAACCTCTGCATGGCCAGTATGTACGACAAGCCGACGAAATATCAACAAAGCAATCAACGTACAAATGGTTGAAAGAGGCAGGATTGAAAGCAGTAACAGAAGCACTCATAACAGCTGCACAAGATCAAGCACTCAACACCAAAGCACACAAAGCGAAAATCATGAAAATTTCAAATGATTCCAAATGTCGAATCTGCAAATCCATGGATGAGACAACAGAGCATATATTATCTGGATGTCAGGTTCTGGCTGGAACGGAATACACCAAACGACACAATGAAGTGGCAAAACACATACATAGAAATCTGTGTGAGAACTATGGCATACAAACCCCAGAAAGAGCATGGATGCATCAACCAGAAGCAGTCACCGAAACAGAAGAAGTCAAAATACTGTGGGACTTCGAGATAAGAACAGACCGGATGATTCCTGCACGAAGACCAGACATTGTAGTTCTCAATGTCCAACAGAACAGTATCAATCATTGATGTCGCTGTTCCAAGTGATAGAAACATAAAAACAAAAGAAAGAGTAAAAATAGACAAATACCAAGACCTCAGATTAGAAATCCAGAGACTGTGGAATGTAAAAGCAGAAGTGATACCTATAGTGATAGGAGCTTTGGGGAACATAACATTGGAATTGGAAGGCTACCTGAATAAACTCCCTGGAAAACACAGACTCGCTCCACTACTCAAAGCAGCACTCCTCGGAAGTGCCCACATCTTCCGTAAAACCTTGGATGTCCCAGAATCTTGGTAAGATTCCGAGACCTTGGATCACAACCGACAGTCAAAACAGAAGTCGTGGAAAGAGACTGAATAATAATAATAACAGATAGATAGATAGACTGGTAGGTAGGAGTTGGTAGGTAATTAGATATATAAAAGAAACAAAGAAAGAAAGCAAAAAAGAAGGAAAGAAAGAAAGAAAGAAAGAAGGAAAAATGGAAAGAAAGAAAGAAGGAAAGAATGAAAAATGAAAGAATGAGAGAAAAAAAACAAGAAAGAAAAAAGAAAGAAAAAGGAGAGAAAAAAAGTACGAATGAAAGTATAAGAATCCCATTCCAAAGTGAATAAGTAGGACAACACAACAGATTGGGTTTGAAGTGGCTAAAATATTCGGTCTTGAAATGCAGCTGTTTGTTTGATAGTCATTTAACAAAATGTTTGAAGAGAGAATTGACTTAGAAATACTTTGTATATCTTTGCTATTGTTATGTTATACTTGTGTTTTGCGTAGATATTTATTAAGTAGCAGCATTTTATTTCTACAGATGTTTGAAATAAGATGTACTTGTGTAGTGTGTTAGATACTAGACATTGTTTTGATATGCTGTAGATTTATGCTTTTGTGCGTGTATTAGGCTAATAAGTACATTTGAAGTAATATATAAGTTGAGACTATAATGTAAGAAAGAAATGAGTTATAAAGAGAAAAACTCGTAACTTATCTTTGCTCCATGATTATAGTTTGCAGTTTTAATTTTGGAGGAGAAACTTCCTGGATTTGGGCTCGTTATATATAGATGAATCACGAATATGTTTTCTACTTAATTAAGAAGATTTCCAAAAATGGAATATTTTATGATGGTAAAATTGTGGAAGAGAGAGAGAAATTAGGGCGTCCACATATCCACCATGAGATAGAGACGAATGGTGTCTGTTGGAGGATCATTAATAAAATAAATTAAGATTCTCATCACCAGCAATTAGTTTTGGATAATTAATTAATTAATTAATTTTAATAATATTAATTAACTAAGAGGATTTGGTGTTACTGATTGATTCATTTATTTCATTTGGGAAATCTATGGATTATGTTCCTTCAGTCTATAAAGTTGTTTTTTTTTTCTTTGACATAGATGAGTGTGTGCGTGGGAACTGTACAAAAGTAATTTTAGTCTTATCAGGTGATCACATTTCTTTTGGTGTTGTGCCTATATTATATAATATAATATATTTTGTGCAGTTGGTTTGTCGAGTGCATTCAAATCATTCATGTTGTTTCCTCTTTGTTGTCAGATTTATAAATTGCATACTGTTTATTTATTGTTTCTTTGTCGCCTTATGTAATAGTAACAAATGATCGGAACCATTTAATGGAGTATTTTGCTGTTCTCTACATCAATTGTATTACTTTTATTACAGTGGCCTTGGCTCAAACAATTTATCGACAATCAGAAGTGGAATGTTTAAGAACCTATCGAGATTAGAAATTTTGTAAGTGAATTATTATCACTGTTACTTTTGATTTCAAATGCGAAGATAAAATACCTTTGGCAACAAATTGTTTATATAGTACCAAGGTGTAAATGCAATGAAATAAATATTTTAAATGTAAAGTAATAATTGTGGACTACAACAGTGTGAAAAAATAGATTAATCATGTTAGATGTGCAGAATTAAATGTACAACACAAATGTGCAAAACCAATTGAATAATCATTTTAAAGTGTAATAAAACAGTTCTATAATTAATAGTGTAAAAGACAGGCACATCCTTCCGATACAGATTAAAACAACAACATATCAATGGAATTGATAGTTCACTATGACTGTTACGTTTCCAGTATTTATTTAAAGACCCTGCTTAGAATAATTAAAAGACTTTAAATATAATTAACTCTTTCTCTCATATCCTATGCAGACTGGTTGCTCAATTTACTATTTGACTAATTAAAAGTGTGTCCTGTAGTTCAGACGACAAATTTACAAACTAATAAACTGCGAACTTTTAGCTAGATTTGAAAACAGTTAAATCCCTCTAAATTAATATGCACTCGTTATCAATCTTTCTGCTCATCCGCCCCCATTCAAATCTAAGAATTAATCTAATTGGTCTATTGTGCATAGAAATCAACTACTAAGAGGTATTAACAAAGAAAATAAGATTTAATAAAGTTTAACAAGTTAACAATAATCAAATGCGAACACGAATAGTCTAATTCTCTTGTCTTTACGCGCACATGCCCGGTTATTGTCAACCTAAATTGCCAGAAAAATGTTCCCTTGAGATCTGTACACTTGGTTTGCACTTAGCTATATTCTTGTATCAGCCTGGTATGATGCTCAGTCATTGCCGGTCTGTTCCCACAGTCTCCCTCTAGCGACGCACGTGGTGCCTAAGGAATGGTGTTCCTCCTTTAGTAGCTAGGGACTTGGAATTTTAGTGGCGTGACCCTCAGAGCAGAATTCCTCCATAGAATTCAACCAGCTTATACAAATAAGCTTAAGCAAGGTGAGGCATGGGTGAAACACGAACCGACCTGTGGATGCAACGTGCTTGGATATAATTCTCAACCTAACACGTCCTACTTAGGCATGGCTCAGTTAAATGCGCTGAATAAAGAGTTTTCGACCTCGCGTCGCTTACAATTAGATTTAGAAAAAATATAATCGTCTCACATGTGTTCCATTTAACAATCATGACGTATGAAGCAATAAAATAGATACAACGTTAAATTAATGTTCATACAAAAAGGGTAATTCAAACCAACAGAGCGCTTCACAATTTACAATTAAAATTACACGCAATAATTGAATTACATGAAGAATTCATATCGAGCGCAGCATTCTGGCTCTTAGTGAATTAAAACAATATAAATTAAAGTACAAAATGGAAAAAGGGTTACAATAAATTTATATTCCGTAACTTATAGGTTTTCAGCTATTTCTCTGAACCATGCTCAAGCATATATGGAAATCATATAATACATAGCACAAATACATACTTAAACAATACATAGGCAAATACTATTAAATAAAATGATACCTTTATATGAGAAGTCGAAGGGTACCTTGATTCTCTATGGCTGTCGGCTGCCTCTCACGACCCGAGTAGCTGATGGAAGTAGCTGAGGTGTGCTCGGAGTGAGGAGCGGAAGCGCGTGGTCATATTTATAGAAAAGCATATTGCGTATCACGTGACTGTTCGCGAAGCATGTAGTAGGTTCGAGAACTGGACAATGATCCTAAAGTTACATAACATCTTGACCTGTTCTAGAAGCGCTTCGAAAAGGGAAGGCTTGAACAAAGGAGTTAAGGGTTTCAAATATTCGAATTTGAAGTAAACAAGGCAATGTGGGTCATCAGGTCAGACATTTTTATCAGACTGTGACAATGACCTATGCCCAATACTCCCCCCACTCTAATCTTTTTCGTAGTCTGTAGACTCATATTTGTAATACTGAGGCACATGTAGATTTATTTATTGATATTTGAGTTTGATGTCATATACATCCATCTTAACTAGTCCTACTAAATATTCCATTTAACACATTCTTTATTAATACATAAAATTAAATTTGTTAGTTTCTATCATCCATCAAAATAATCTTAAAATGAACTCATTTTGTATGATATACTAATATTATGCAAATGCGATGAATTTGAAATTTATTTAAAATGCAATGCATTGACATTTGTTACTATTCATTAAAAGATACATATAGAAACTATTTTAAATCGTACGAATATATATTTTTCTCTACAGAGAACTGGGGTCCAATCGAATATCTCACATTGAAGATTTTGCATTTGCTGGATTGCACAGCCTGACTTTTCTGTAAGTTTAATCGCTGTTGTGCATGTCATCCTCTGTGGAATGTTTTTCTTACATGGACGATATAAAATCTAGTTAGATGTTTATGTTAATGATTGTTTTAGGAAAATGACAAATCTCTTAATACAGCGAGCAACATTGTTGAAAATTCTACTTTCCAACAGATCAGCATGAACATGTAAATGAATGATATTGAAATTATTAATTTGTAAATCTGAGGAAAACATCTCTTTGTGCATTTATCTAGAGAAGAAAGCGTTTTAGAGTGTATTTCTACACTAATATATCTCAGTGATTTTCTGTATAAAGTGCTAAATTAGAATGAATGCCCTGATCCCACTTGATCTAACAATTAGTGACGAGTATATAGTATTTACATATGTACAACTTTACTATATCTATTGACCCTGGCTGATATTGACTAATTAGTTAACACCTGGAAGCTTGCTCTCAACACTCTACAGTCTACAAGGTTGTGCTGAATGTGCGCTGTCATTGGGAATTACCCGATAGTATCTTGGCAATTATGTTCAAAATAATCTATTCCATAGTCAAAGGCATAAGAGATTTCTTGCTTCTTTAATTATCTTTTGCATATACATTATCTGATAGGAATCACATAACTTTAAAATTTGCTATTTTACAGATTGTACGTCAGTTTATTGTAATTGATGATGATAATTAATTACAAGTGATGCAAATCATAATTTATTTCATTAATAATTCTTCAGAAGACATCACACGTCTCTCTCAATTGTCTGATATGCGGCCGCTGTAATTTTTTCATTAACATTAACGTTAACATTAAAGACAATCAGTTACTTTCACACAATAATTACAAAGTTAGAAAATTTCTATCCAAAGGAGAAGATATATCCGTCTTTAAATCTATATTTACCTATTCACCCTTCCACTATCTATCTCTAATTCATATTAACGTCAATATGTGTAAGAATATCAATAATAACATTATTAAATCAATATTCAAATATGCAAAATATGAATATAATCAAAAGAGCTTAGACATTTACATATCTTCACCACAATGATCACTTAACACAAAAAAACCCATTCAGTTTGTCCTAACATAGACATAAGCAGTCAATTAACATACATTTATTTTATTAGGTTCATGGATGTTATTAATCACAGAAATGAGAGTGAAGTATTTGAGAAATAATTAAAGACCATGTATATAAACATTTCAAAGATGGCAGCTGTTGCATTCACGTGTTCACAATTATGCTGTTTGCAACAATTCTCTGTTTTTCTTACTTAGACTATGGTCCAATTTACCACTCTTAGTCACATTACTCGCCTGTTCCAGAATATTGTTCACTCACAAAGCACATCCCTGGAGAATCTTCCAGAATTACACATGTGCTATCGAATTTTCGTGTGTCCTACTCAATCTCAGTACGAGTAAAGTTTTAGAAAATCTTCGTAAATTTTCTAAACCCAACAGTCAACATTTCCGTCAAAGCGAAAAACAGGAAAATTATGTTTGCTCCATGATTATAGTTTGCAGTGAATAAGCAATCATTCGGGTATTATTTGAGTATACTGGTTCACGGATAGTAATATGCTATGAACAAGAGATGCAGGAATTGTATGTTATGGTGTGTTTAATTGTAAAGGAATACACTACACTCCTTTGATGTGAAGTGGCATAGTATGCTGACTACATCGTAAAAAGTTATGGCATGGGGACGTATTAGAAATTACTACAGTTACTGGTCAGATTGAATACCTGGTATGGCAATCAACAAAACCATTTTAACTGAGAGACGACAAGAGGAAAATCTCTTTCAACGTGATAATTGAAATGTGGAATGTGAACATAATTACAATTTATGACATTTTCCTCAAACAATAGGATCGAACGACTATTGAGATAATTCTTATTACTTTCTATGTAGTTAATAAATTCTATAAATCCTTATCTTTAATATCTCCATTCCTGTTATGTGATAAGAAATATCATGAAATGTGTATTGAAATAATTACTCTATTGTATTTTATGAAAAATTATGTTTAGTAAGGAACATATATGAACGTATTTCATTAAAATATTTATGTCAAGTAATCTATTTAATTGCATTTGTTTTAGGTATTTTTGACTGTTGATATAATTAAATTTATTGACATTGTTATCCATATTTATATACTTAATTTGGAGAAAATGCCTGGTTTTAGGCTCGTTATTTATAGATTAATCACGAATTTGTCTTCTCTTTAAATAAGAAGGTTTCCAAAAATGGAATATTTTATTATGGTAAATATTTGTCTTTAAATGTTGTGGAAGAGAGTGAATGATTACGGCGTCCACATATCCACCAAGAGATAGAGACGAGTGGTGTCTATTGGAGGATCATTAATAAAATAAATTAAGATTCTCATCATCAGTGCATTCACATCATTCATTTTGTTTCCTCCTTTGTTATCATATTTATAATTTACATACTGTTTATTTATTGTTTCTTTGACAACATTATGTAATATTGATAAATGATCGGAGCCATTTAATGGATTATTTTACTGTTTGTGGCAAACTTCCAAGTTTCTAATTAGACTGTCAATCTCTATCTGAATAATTATCCTTAAATTATGCACAGATAAGATTCTCTCATACGGACAATTAATCAATCACTGACAGGGTCTTTGTCTTGCGGTCAAGAGTGACTAAGTCAGACCTTATGAGTTCTATCTATAGATTACCTCCTCTCCAAGTGTTACTTGTCTCAGGACAATAGATTCTGCAGCTCTATTCTTGTCTGTCAATCTCTTTCCCGGCCCCCCACTTCTCTCATTCCTGTAGCAGGAAAACTATCCTAAAGCGTATATGTAACTGACTCCCGTTACGTCATTACGTCATCTTGCTCAGCCCCCACCCCTACCTGTATACGCCCCTCTCACTTGATGGAAGAGGGAATAGCTTATAAAATTTAACAAATTTTATTTAAAAAAAATAAAATAATAAAATTCAAATTATTCAATGTTAATAAACCACACCAGAAAATAATACAAGATTCAAGTTTCAAATATTCCTCTCTCAGTCAATATTTAGAAGAATAAGAAATTAAGAATTTAACAGTTCTCAAGTCAATAATTAGAAATGAAAAATTTAAGAATTTAATAGTTCTGAATTCAGTAATGAAAAATAAGAAATTCATCCTTCACAATTTTCTCAAAAAAAAACACAATTATTAGAAAATGCTCACAAATTAATATTAATAGTTTGCCTAGAACAATTACTAAGTTCATACATCAAGCATTAATATTTCCACTTAAAAAGAAAGATATCAGAATAAGAAAGATAGGAAAAGGTAAACACAAATCACTGAACAGTACAGGTTTACAATGAGACAAATATGGATTACAGTCACCTGGTGTTTGTGTGCATTGTTTCCAGCCAGTTATCGTAGCCACTTGTTAACAGCTTCAGTTTGGAACCAGTTCGTTTTGATGTAATGTTTAATGTCCACAAAGTTCACAATTTTGTTATAATTAACACATGTCCCTGAAATCACAAATCCAGCGAAATTTCAGTCCTTGAACACAGACTAGTAACTCACTATCAGTCACGTAACTTTTAGAGTTGATACCTCTGACATAGTCTTTCAATTAACGGTATGCGGTACCTTCCGTGACACTGACCTCTGACCCAGCCTGTGACAGTGAATTTACCTGGTCTTGCTCATCATGTGTGCTCTTGCCCCTTTAGACTTTAGTCCAATTAGACAAGCGTTTTGCATAGTCCAGACAGTTCTGCCTTTCGTCCTTCAGACCAGTGTTCTTAGACCAGCGTCCTTAGACCAGCGTCGATCAAAGCTGTGGAAATACAAAATGACTTTCCACACATCAGTCTCATGTTTTGACTAAGGTAAACCTGTAATTCCATTCTTGGTTCTCATCTTAAATTCTTTCACATTTTACTTCCTTTCTTAGTCCAAGAATGCAGTTACAGAAAAAATCATTTAAAGTTACAATCTTAGCAAAGAAAAAATCTACAATTTGCAATAAGTAAAAATAATTAAATCTGTCCAGAAATCGTAAATTTACCACTCAAACAATCCAGTCCACTCTGTCTATGCTTTCTTAACTGCTGCAAGACCTCACGGGAAATGACAATTCGAATGAGCGCTCTCATTGTTGTTGTTGTTGTAACGTTTTCTTCACTCCTGGTTGAGCTTGGATGAAGGCTTTCGTCAACGATGTTCTCGCCTTTGGAGGCACTCAGACAGGGTTTCTCATCCTTCTCTTTTATCCATGGTGCGGGTAGGCCGTCGTGTTCATCTTCCGATGCATTTGGGTGTTTGAAGTGTGTGTGGGTCGTTTTCGTGTTTTTGTTTTGTTTTGTTTTTTTAAAAATTTTTATGTATTATTATTTTCTGAGTGCAGAATGGGTCTGTCTTAATCCTCTTTTCAGGGCCACTCCAGCATCGTCCTCAGTGTTGTTCGGTGGCGCTGGGAAAAAAAATTGCTGGTGTCTGTGGCTGACTGGTCCGTGTGTACTTCTACAAGGGACCTCTCACCGAGTTTCTGACTGGCGATTTTTACGATATATATACTAAATTCTATACCGTGTCCCTCAGTGGTGTGCTGTTTCACTGTATTTGGTCCGCCATTGGTTTCCGTACTGGGGATGTCCGGGGTGCCTTGGTATCTGGTGTGTGTGGTTAAAGGTGTTGAACAGCCTGGTTTGTGTGTCTTGCATGCATGTCCAGGTTTTTGTCTTGTGTGTTTCTTTCTCCTTGCACCCATGTTTCCATAGTATTGAATAATCTCGAAGGAGGCTGCTTTGGCTTCGACGCTGGCCATTTTCCTGTTCTGGTAGTGGCCCTGTAGGGACTGTAGAGTATTGTCCATAGCTCTATATAATTCTGATGGCCTTATTAAAATTAGGAAGTCGTCCCTCTGGATGGTTGTTTCAATTTCTCTGCACGTGGTGCAGCTCACCTGGGTACAGTTGTATAAATGGTGATTGGTCATTGTCCGGTAGTCCGTAGCGCAATTGCACTGTAGTGGGAAGCATGGATGTGAGCAAAAAAACGCGACCTTCTCTGCTGGTGTTCCGTAGCGAAGTGGCTGTCTAGAGTGCTCTCGCTCAACAGCAGTCTATTTCAGCTAGAGTTGGGTTCTACGTTCTAATCCCCCCTTCTGGACATAATCCGTCCCTTGTCTCGCGTGTTATATTTTAGTCTTGGATGAGTGACTCTACTCAAAGACTGCTCTGCCAGTGCAAGGCTGGTATCCCTTAGAAGCTGCCCGACTCTATGTTTCAATGGCGTCTATTCCCCTTGATGGTGCATACTATTACGCAACGCATGCATCCCTCTCAGCGCGCTTGTCCAAGTACCTGGCTGTGACTGCATCGGTCGCTTGGTTCGACATTGAATCTCCAATACAATTGTGAGATCAAAACCTGACTGCCTAAAAGGTTGAATACGATTTTCTACACCGCAAAAAATCTGATTGGCTTTGCAGTGTCTCACAATTAAAGTTAAAGCATCAAAAGAGTTCTGCGTGTGTTCAACTTTAATTAAAGAAATTGTATCTGTGTCTGCATTTTCAGCTCCACACTGTCCTCTACATCAATTGTATTACATTTATTACAATAACCTTGGCTCAAACAATTTATCGACAATCAGAAGTGGAATGTTTAAGAACCTATCGAAAGTCGAAAATTTCTAAGTGAATTATCATCATTGCTACTTTTGATTTAAAATGCGAAGATAAAATACCTTTGACAGCAAATTGTTTATATAGTACCAAGGTGTAAATGATATGAAATAAATATTTGAAATGTCAAATATTAAATGTGGTCTATAACACAGTGTGAAAAAAATAGATTAATCATGTTAGATGTGCAGAGTTAAATGTACAACACAAATGTGCAAAACCAATTGAGTAATCATTTTAAAGTGTAATGTAAAATGCTCTCTAATAAATATTGTGTAAGACACGCACATCATTACTATACTGATAAAACAAATCATTTCAATGCAATTGATAGTTCACTAAGACCTATGGCCTATACTTTCCCCACCTTCATCTTTCTGGTAGTCTATGGACTCACTTTGTAATACTGAGACACATGAAGAGTTATTTATTGATATTTGAGTTTGATGTCGTATCCATCCATCTTAACTCGTCCTACTAAACATTCCACTGAACATTCTTTATTAATACATAAAATTATATGTGTTAGTTTCTATCATCCATCAAAATAATCTTAAAATAAACTCATTTTGTATGATATACTAATATTATGCAAAGGCGATGAATTTGAAATTTATTTAAAATACAAATGTATTGACATTTGTTACTATTAATTAAAAGATACACAGGGAAAGTATTTTAAATCGTACGAATAATTCTTTTTTTCTACAGATACCTGTGGTTCAATCGAATATCTCACATTGAAGAATTTGCATTTGCTGGATTGCACAGCCTGACTTATCTGTAAGTTTAAACGCTGTTGTGCATGTCATCCTCTGTGGAATGGTTTTCTTACATGGACGATAAAAAATCTAGTTAGATGTTTATGTTAATGATTGTTTTAAGAAAATGACAAATCTCTTAATACAGCGTGCAACTTTGATGAATATTCTACTTTCCAACTGATCAGCATGAACACGTGAGTGAAAGATAATAAAATTATTAATTTGTAAATCTGAGGAAAACATCTCTTTGTGCATTATCTAGAGACGTAAGCGTTTTAGATTGCATTTCTACACTAATATATCTCAGTGTTTAATCTGTACAATATGCTAAATTAGAATGAATGTCCTGATCCCACATGATCTAACAATTAGTGACGAGTATATTGTATTTACGTATGTACACATTTACTATATCCACTGACCCTGTCTGATATTGATTAGTTAGGTAACACGTGGAAGCTTGCTCTCAACACTCTACAAGGTTGTGCTTAATGTGCGCTGTCATTGGGAATTACCCGATAGTATCTTGGCAATTATGTTCAAAATAATCTATTCCATAGTCAGAGGCATAAGAGATCTCTTGCTTCTTTAATTATCTTTTGCATATACCTTTTTCTGATAGGAATCACATCACTTGTACGTGAGTTCATTCTAATGATGATAATTAATTACAAGTGATGGAAACCATAATCTATTCTATTAATAATTCTTCAGAAGACACCACCCGTCTCTCTCAATTGTCTGAAATGCGGCCGATGTAAACGTTTTCTCTCGTCCATAACATTAAAGACGATCAGTTACTTTCATACAATAATTACAAAGTTAGAAAATTTCTAACTGAAGCAGAAGATATATCCGTCTTTAAATCTATATTTACCTAGCCCCCCTTCCACCATCTATCTGTAGTACATATGTTCGTCAATGTGTATTAGAATATCAATTAATGTAACAATAATTTTATTAAATCAACAATCAAATAAACAAAATATGTATATAATCAAAAGAGCTTAGACATTTACATATCAATGATCACTTAACACACACACACACACAAACAAAAACAACAACAACAACAACAACATTCAGTTTGTCCTAACATAGACATAAGCAGTCAATTAACATAAATTTATTTTATCAGGTTCATGGATGGATTAATCACAGAAATCAGAGTTAAGTATTAGAGAAATAATTAAAACCATGTATATAAACATTTCAAAGATGGCAGTTGTTGCTTTCACGTGTTCACAATTATACTGTTTGCAGCAATTCTCTGTTTTTCTTACTTAGACTATGGTCCAATTTACCACTCTTAGTCACATTACTCACCTGTTCGAGAATCTTAAGTTCACTCACAAAGCACATCCCTGGAGAATCTTCCAGAATTACACATGTGCTATCAAACAGATTGAGAGGAATGTTCCCGAATGTTCGTGTGTACTACTCAATCTCTGTACTATTGAAGTTCTAGAAAATCTTTGTGAATTATCGAAACCCAAAACAGTCCTCAAATTTCCGCTATTTTGGCTATTGAACAAGTTTCACAGAAAATCAACTTATAGTAACACTGGGGTCACACACCAAAGTGACCAAGCAGAGTACATAATCACTGTAGCATGAATGGATAAATGAAAAAGGCGTGCTTTTTCTGCAAAATAAAATTATGGCAGCACAAAATTTTAGGAATATTTCATCTCTGTATTCCTTTCTCTCATACAATCATTCTGAACTTAGAAATCTTGCGAAAATGTTGTTATCCCGATACACACTCAGCATAAGAAATATAAAATCGATCAAAATTCACAAGTATAATGTACAACATAGTCATATTAATGAACATGTAAATAATGATTCTTTACATAAATCTTTCTGGAATATAAATGATACATCAATTACAAATATGTACGAAATATTTCAAAGTCAATTCTTCATTTTTCAGTCACATAACTTACCATAAGCAAACGATATCCTTTGTGACCGGAGTTGAGTGATGTTCAAATTCAAAGTGATAAGAATAGAATACCTCTTCAACAAAGAAATGTTTGGACCATCCAATTTGATGAATTAGTTATGAACACGTGTGAGACTATTAATTAGAACATTTTCACATTGAGTTTGATTAGGCTTGGATTGCATCAGCAGTTTCTAGCCTAAATTCCAAATTGATTTCTTTATTTCAAATCTGAAACTTAAAAATTCTCTTTATAAGCAATGCCCAATTTGAAAAATAAACAATTTACATATCCATTAAATTTACAAATAATGATAGGCAATTCTACTCCTTCAGAGACAGGTAGATAAATAGAAAGATAAATGGGTAGTGAGATAGATATAAGAAAGGTAGATAGAAAGAAAGAAAAATAGATAAATAAATAAATAGATGGATAGATGGATAGATAAATGGATGGATGGATAGATATATATAGAGAGAGATACAGAGACACTGGTAGGTAGGAGATTGTAGGTAAGTATATATACAAAAAAAATAAAGAAAAAAAGAAGCAACTAGTGAAAGAAAGAAAGTAAGAAAGAAAGAAGAAAGAGAGAAAGAAAGAAAGAAAGAAAGAAGAAAGAAAAATGATAGAAAGACAGTAAGAATGATAGTTTAAGTCTCCCATTCGTTAATGAATAAGTAGGACAACTCAACAGATTGCTCACTTGAATTTGAAGTAGGTAAAATGTTCAGTCATGAAATGCAGCCGTTAGTTTGATAGTGTTTAACAGACAGTTTGAAGAGAGAATAAACTTAGAAATACTTCTTATATCTTTGATATTGTTAATTTATAATTGTGATTTGCGTAGATATGCATTAAGTAGTAGTATTTTATTTCTACAGATGTTTGAACCAAGATGGTCATGTGTAAGGTGTTAGATACTTGACATTATTTTGATATGCTGTAGTTTTATGCTTTTTTGCGTGTTTCAGGCTAATGGAGACTAGAATGTAAGAAAGATTTGAATTATAAAGCGAAAAACTCGAAACTTATGTTTGCTTTAATGATTACAGTTTGTAGTGAATAAGCAATTTTTCGCGTATTATTTGAGTATACTATTTCATGGATAGTAATATAATATGAACAAGAGATGCAGGAATTGTATGTTATGGTGTGTTTAATTGTAAAGGAATACACTACACTCCTTTGATGTATGGTGACATAGTGTGACGCAGAAAATACAAAAACTACAAAATATTAAACTAGAAATATAAAATTTTACTTTCCTTAATATTTTAGAAAGGGTTTTCTCATGATAAAAGAATTCTTTCATGAAAGCCAACAATCCTTTTGAAGTAACTGTCTTTAGGTAGCCAGGACAAAGGGACACACATGTTGAGTCGGTTAGAAACGGGCTGACGTAAACAGGGTGTGGGAGGGTGGACACTCAACAAGGGTAGACAATCCACAGAAACATTCTCGCATCTCCAGGCAGACAATGACAACAAGACTTTTAAGACGGGGAACACTTTGGTCTCACAATAGCGTCGGAGATTCAAAGACAGACAAACTATCTACAATCAGGTGTTTAGAGATGCATGAGAAGGGAAGACAGTTACATTACGTAACAGATACGCACGACATAGGGGGATAGAAAGCATATATCTCAGAGTCGGGCAGCTTCCAAGGGGTATCCGCGTTGCACTCTCAGCCTAGCCTTTCAGCAGAAGCACTGAAGTGAGACTATTGAACAATAGTCGAAGCAGGAGAATAAATACACCCTTAGGCGCAGATTAGCACGTGGGGGTCGGAGATAGCTTAAATAGACCGTCTCGAGCTGGCACGCTCATCTGTCATACAGGAGATCCCGCATTGTTGTCCTTCTGCGGTTAGAAGCACACAGATTGTCTGAGATGGTAAATTTATGATTTTGTACATAGATAAAATCTATCTTTTCTTGTTGCAACTTATAGATTTTTCATTTAATTGATATTGTAACTGAATGATTCTGTAATCGCATTTTTCTAGTAAAGAAGGAAGTAACTTATGTAAAAGAATTTAAAATGAGAACTAACGTTAAATTTGCAGGTTTGTGATATTTAATTCACGAGACTGATGCGTAGCAAAATTCACTTGAATGTTTACAGCTGAAGGACACCTACCCTTACCGTAACGTACACACCGCGCATGCTTAAACGCGCACACACTGGTTGAAGGAGACCCGAGTGAAAATCATAACTGAGGGACTCGATCCTGACCACAAACCGCTGATTGCAAGGGCGATCGGGACGAATCTACGAAGTCTTGTCGACGAGAGGGCAAGTACACGTGGGACCAGACTAAGCTTCGACACTGAAGACCGGGGAAAACGTTTGATGTTGGATCTACGTCGGTTGTCATTTGTTGATTGACAGTGCGAGTTATTCTGTGTCAGGACTGAATTTCGTGGTGTAAATTCGGATATTCGTAATACTAAGGACCTGGGTAAATTCAGAACTGTTCCAGCAAGCTGTAACTGACGGACATACATTGGCTGGGAGCATGCAATTCACCAGGTGATCAAAATCCATTATTTGTCTCGTGAATAACCTGTAATGTTCTGTGATTTTGTCAATTCTTGTATTGTTCTTCCTGCCTTCTAATTCTTATGAATGTTGTTGTAAATCTTCTTTTTTTCAATGTGTTTCTGAAGAAGTGTGAAAGAGGAAATTCTAATTAATCTCTAATTTCTAAATCTTGTAAAACTTAATTTGTCATTTTTTTCTTGAATTAAGAATTGCTGAATTGTCATTTTAGTTATAAGAGACAGATTGAAGGAAATACTCTTTTCTGAAGTAATACATTATTTTCTTGAGAGATCTGCGAATCTTGGATTCCGCTTTGTGTGAAACCTAATTGAAATTCTAAAACTTAATTTGTTATTATTTTATATTTTAATAAATTTTGTTAAATTTAAACTTGCTCACTCTATTACGTAATTGAGGCAAATGTGTAGAGGGGACAGTGGGGGCTCGTTAAAATCGACGTAATTTACGTTCTGACAAAAGACAGTCACGATACATTTCTTAGAGCAAGTCTGTCACCTAACTGTCACCTAATAGGGGAGAAATTGTGAGGGCCTGATAACGACTTCGAGACTGATAAGAGTAGTTCAGTTAGGAGCCGGTTATTTGGACAGGTAACACTTGGGGTGGGGGACGTAATTAATAATGTGCCCCAGGTCTTGACCTACTCACTCCCAGACTGCAAAAGACAAAGACCCTGTCGTGGACCTAGTGTATGATTGCAGACGGATTGAATGTGGAGAGGTAATTAATTAATTTTTAATATCATCTTCGTTGGGTAATCATCTACATTAGCAAATCCATTCACATAACTGGAGTCGTCTGGTAATGTCCTTGGAGTCCATTTCACACATAGTATGCTGACTACATCGTAGAAAGTTATGGTATGGGGACGTAGTAGAAATTACTACAGTTACTGGTCAGATTGAATAAATTGGTATGGCAATCAACAAAGCCAGGTTAAGTGAGAAAAGACAAAAGGAAAATATCTTTCAATGTGATAAGTGAAATGTGGAAAGTGAACTAAATTACAATTTATAACATTTTTCCAGAACTAATAGGATCGAACGTCTATTAAGATAATTCATATTACTTTCTATGTAAATAAATTTTATAAATCCTTATCTTTAATATCTCCATTCCTGTTATGTGATAAGAAATATCATGAAATGTGTATTGAAATAATTACTGAATTGTATTTTCGGAAAATTATGTTTAGTAAGGAGCATATTTGAAAGTGTTTCATGGAAATATACATGTCAAGTAATCTATATAATTGCATTTGTTTTAGGTATATTTGACTGTTGATATAATTAAATTTATTGAAATTGTTATCCATATTTACAATCTTATTTTGGAGGATTTGGGCTAGTTATATATAGATTAATCACGAATATGTCTCCTCTTTAAATAAGAAGATTTCCAAAAATGGAATATTTTATTATGGTTAAGGTTTGTCTTTAAATTTGTGGAAGAGAGTGAATGATTACACCGTCAACATATCCACCAAGAGATAGAGACGAGTGGTGTTTATTGGAGGATCATTAATAAAATAAATTAAGATTCTCATCATCAGTGAATTCACATCTTACATATTGTTTCCTCCTTTATTGTCAGATTTACAATTTGCTTACTGTTTATTTATTGTTTCTTTGTCTCCCTTATGTAATAGTAATAAATGATCGGAACCATTTAATGGATTATTTTACTGTCTTCTACATTAATTGTATTACTTTTATTACAGTGACCTTGGCTCAAACAATTTATCGACAATCAGAAGTGGAATGTTTAAGAAACTACCGAGAGTCGAAAATTTATAAGTGAATTATTATCACTGTTACTTTTGAATTAAAATGCCAAGATAAAAGGATTTTGCAGCAAATTGTTTATATAGTACCAAGTTGTAAATGCAATGAAATAAATATTTTAAATGTCAAGTATTAAATGTAGACTAACACAGGGTGAAAAAAATAGATTAATCATGTGTAGAATTATATGTAGAGCACAATATATATGCAGAATTAAATGTACAAAACAAATGTGCAAAACCAAATGAGTTATCATTTTAAAGTGTAATGTAAAATGTCCTCTAATTAATAATGTATAAGACACGGACATCATTACGATACAGATACAAAATCATTTCAATGCAATTGATAGACCACTAAGACCTATGACCTACACTTTCCCCACCCGTATCTTTGTGGTAGCCTGTGGACTCCTGTTTGTAATACTGTGACACATGAAGTATTATTTATTGATATTTGAGTTTAAAGACCGTATCCATCCATCTTACCTCGTCCTACTAAACATTCCATTGAACACATTCAGTATTAATACATAAAACTATATGTGTTAGTTTCTATCATCCTTCAAAACATCTTGAAATGAACTTATTTTGTATGATATACTAATATTATGCAAATGCGATGAAATTTAAATTTATTTAAAATACAATGTATGGAAATATGTTACTATTAATTAAAAGATACACAGGGAAAGTATTTTAAATCATACGAATATATCTTTTTCTCTACAGACAATTGATGTACAATCGTATATCACACATTGAAGAATTTGCATTTGCTGGATTGCACAGCCTGACAACACTGTAAGTTTAATCGCTGTTGTGCATGTCATCCTCAAGTGGAATGGTTTTCTTACATGGACGATAAAAAATATAGTTAGATGTTTATGTTAATGATTGTTTTAAGAAAATGACAAATCTCTTAATACAGCGTGCAACTTTGATGAATATTCTACTTTCCAGCTGATCAGCATGAACACGTGAATGAAACATAATGAAATTATTAATTTGTAAATCTGAGGAAAACATCTCTTTGTGCATTTATCTAGAGAAGAAAGCGTTTTAGACTGCATTTCTACACTAATATATCTAAGTGGTTATCTGTATAAATTCTAAATTAGAATGACTGTCCTGATTCCACGTGATCTAACAATTAGTGACGAGTATTTTGAATTTACGTATGTACAAATTTACTATATTCAGTGACCCTGACTGATATTGACTAATTAGTTACCACCTGGAAGCTTTCTCTCAACACTCTACAATGTTGTGCTGAATGTGCGCTGTCATTGGAAATTACCCGATAGTATTTTGGCAATTATGTTCAAAATAATCTATTCCATAGTCAAAGACATAAGATATTTCCTGCTTCTTTAATTATATTTATCTTTTGCATATACATTATCTGATAGGAATCACATCACTTTAAAATTTGCTGTTTTACCGATTGTCCTTCAGCTTAGTCTAATTTTTGATGATAATTAATTACAAGTTATTATAAGTATGCTGACTACATCGTGAAAAGTTATAGTTTTGGGACGTATTAGAAATTACTACAGTTACTGGTCAGATTTAAAAAATTGGTATAGCAGTAAACAAAACCATTTTAATTGAGAGATGACAAATGGAAAATCTGTTTCAACGATATAATTGAAATGTGGAATGTGAACCAAACTACAATTTATGACAATTTTCCAAAAAAATAAGGATCGAAAATCTATTGAGATCATTCTTATTACTTTCTATGTAAATAAATTCTATAAATCCTTATCTCTAATATCCCCATTCCTGTTATGTGATAAGAAATATCAAGAAATATGTATTGAAATATTTACTGAATTGTATTTAAGGAATAATTTTGTTTAGTATTAATGTAACAGAACGTGTTTCATGGTAATATTCACGACAAGTAATCTATTTAATTGCATTTGTTTTAGGTATATTTGACTGTTGATATAATTAAATTTATTGACATTGTTATCCACATTTTAAATCTTATTTTGAAGAAAGTGTTCGGATTTTGGCTCCTTATATATATATTAATTACGAATTTGTCTCCTCTTTAAATAAGAAGATTTCCAAAAATGGAATATTTTATTATGGTAAATGTTTGTCTTTAAATGTTGTGGAAGAGAGTGAATGATTACACCATCCACATATCCACCAAGAGATAGAGACGAGTGGTGTCTATTGGAGGATCAGTAATAAAATAAATTAAGATTCTCATCATCAGTGAATTCACATCTTTCATATTGTTTCCTCCTTTATTGTCAGATTTACAATTTGCATACCGTTTATTTATTGTTTCTTTGTCACCCTTATGTAATAGTAATAAATGATCGGAACCATTTAATGGATTATTTTACTGTCTTCTACATCAATTGTATTACTCTTATTACAGTGACATTGCCTCAAACAACTTATCGACAATCAGTCGTGGAATGTTTAAGAACCTATCGAGTGTGGAATCTTTGTAAGTGAATTATTATCACTATTACTTTTGATTTAAGACTCCAAGATAAAATACCTTTGGTAGCAAATTGTTTATATAGTACCAAGTTGTAAATGTTATGAAATGAACATTTTAAATGTAAAGTAATAAATGTGGATTACAATAGTGTGAAAAAATAGATTAATCATGTTAGATGTTGTCACATGTCCATTTTCATTTTACGACCCCTTCCTAAGTTAGGCATTGATTACCAATATTAATTTATAGGAAAACCCCTAATCTTAGTGACAGCTGGACTTGCCTAATTTATCTCACTTTCCAATGCCACAATCTCAGACAGATTGTTCAAGACACCTAGTCGGATATATTAGTTGACTTTTCTGCTACTATGTTATCTCCCCCTTATAGATTAATAAATATGGTTCTTTAATCTTCTATTTATGGCTCAGCCCCCAAGTAGCAATTCTCTTTTGGTCGTACATATACTTATGTAACAATAACAGAGATAACAGTTAAGAAATTTAACAATAAAATTTAATAACAATAAAATTATATTTCATACAAAAAATGAACAATTGTTTTCCACGAACATAATATAATGCACGACATGAAATGTCAATATTATTCACACCATTGGAAGTTATTCTCGAATGTTCCTTTGTTTGAATTATCTGGTTTATAACATGTGTTGTCGTCCACTGACGCACGCTGACCCCTGTGACCTTTGGCAACTTTCGTCGTTCAACAGAGGATAATACGGATTCAGTCAAGTAGACACTCGCTTGTTCTGGACTCCACGCTTTAGCAATGATGGACGCGCTCTGTCTTAGCCATGTAAGTTTTGTGCAGTGTATCATAGGCATCTCACGCGGCCCACCCATTCACATGGTTTTATTAATGGCATAAGGGTCAGTTCACAACTTAGCGCTATGTCATTTGATGGAAAACAAGTGACCGTAAATGTATAGTTAGTATCCGATTTTTGATGTGACCTTCGCCTTTAGTTAGCCTACTTTCTCTGAAGGAGTAAACAAGGTATTTAGTCAGTCTTTAAGCTTAATCCCTAACGGAAGTTTCTCAATGGTTGTGCAAGAATGGGAAAAACCGTGTGTAAGAAGAAACAAGTTAAATATATGAAAAAGTTTATTAAAATTACATACTTTGTTTAATATAATATCAGAGATGTGTATAATTAAATGTACAACACATATGTGGAAAACCAATTGAGTAATCATTTTTAAGTGTTATGTAAAATGTGCTCTAATTAATGGTGTATAACACACACATCATTACGATACAGATAAAAAATCATTTCAATGCAATTGATAGATCACTATGACCTAGGACCTACACTCTCCCCACCTTCATCTTTCTGGTAGTCTGTGGAGTCACTTTGTAATACTGAGACACATGAAGAGTTATTATTGATATTTGAGTTTGATGTCGTATCCATCAATCTTAACTCGTCCTATCAATTATTCCATTGAACACATTCGGTATTAATACATAAAATTAAATTTGTTAGTTTCTATCATCCATCAAAATAATCTTAAAATGAACTCATTTTGTATGATATACTAATATTATGCAAATGCGATGAAATTTAAATTTATTTAAAATACAATGTATTGACATTTGTTACTATTAATTAAAAGATACACAGGGAAAGTATTTTAAATCGTACGAATATATCTTTTTTCTCTACAGAGAACTGATGTACAATCAAATATCTCACATTGAAGATTTTGCATTTGCTGGATTGCACAGCCTGACTTTTCTGTAAGTTTAATCGCTGTTGTGCATGTCATCCTCTGTGGAATGTTTTTCTTACATGGACGATATAAAATCTAGTTAGATGTTTATGTTAATGATTGTTTTAAAAAATGACAAATCTCTTAATACAGCGAGCAACTATGATGAATATTCTACATTCCAACTGATCAGCATGAACATGTGAATGAAAGATAATTAAATTATTAATTTGTAAATCTGAGGAAAACATCTCTTTGTGCATTATCTAGAGAAGAAAGCGTTTTAGATTGCATTTCTACACTAATATATCTCAGTGATTTTCTGTATAAAGTGCTAAGTTAGAATGAATGTCCTGATCCCTCATGATCTAACAGTTAGTGACGAGTATATTGTATTTACGTATGTACACATTTACTATATCCACTGACCCTGTCTGATATTGATTAGTTAGGTAACACGTGGAAGCTTGTTCTCAACACTCTACAAGGTTGTGCTTAATGTGCGCTGTCATTGGGAATTACCCGATAGTATCTTTGCAATTATGTTCAAAATAATCTATTCCATAATCAATGGCATAAGAGATATCTTGCTTCTTTAATTATCTTTTGCATATACATTATCTGATAAGAATCACATCACTTTAAAATATGCTATTTTACCGATTGTACGTCAGTTTATTTTAATTGTTGATAAAGGAAATCATAATTTATTTTATTAATAATTCTTCAGAAGACACCACCCATCTCTCTCAATTGCCTGATATGCGGTCGCTGTAAACGTTTTCTCTCGTCCATAACATTAAAGACAATCAGTTACTTTCACATAATAATTACAAAGTTAGAAAATTTCTAATCAAAGGAGAAGATATATCCGTCTTTAAATCTATATTTACCTAGCCCCCCTTCCACCATCTATCTGTAATACATATGTGTAATATGTATTAGGTCAATATTAGTATGTCAATATGTGTAAGAATATCAATTAATGTAACAATAACTTTATTAAATCAACAATCAAATAAGCAAAATATGTATATGATCAAAAGAGCTTAGACATTTACATATCAATGATCACTTCACACACACACACACACACACACACACACACACACACACACACACACACACACACACACACACACACACACACACACAAACAACATTCAGTTTGTCCTAACATAGTCATAAGCAGTCAATTAACATAAATTTATTTTATCAGGTTCATGGATGTTATTAATCACGGAAATCAGAGTGAAGTATTAGAGAAATAATTAAAGACCATGTATATAAACATTTCAAAGATGGCATCTGTTGCTTTCATGTGTTCACAATTATGCTGTTTGCAACAATTCTCTGTTTTTCTTACTTAGACTATGGTCCAAATTACCACTCGGTCACATTATGCACCTGTTCCAGAATCTTCAGTTCACTCACAAAGCACATCACTGGAAAATCTTACAGAATTACACTTGTGCTATCAAACACATAAAGAAGAATGTTCCCAAATTTTCGTGTGTACTACTCAATCTCTGTACTATTGAAGTTCTAGAAAATCTTTGTGAATTATCGAAACCCAACACAGTCCACAAATATCCGCCATTTTGGCTAGTGAACATGTTTTACTGATAAGTCATCGATAACACTGGGTTCACACACCAAAGTGACCAAGCAGAGTACATAATCACTGTAGCATGAATGGACAAATGAAAAAGGCGTGCCTTCTCTGTAAAAGAAAATTATAGCAGCACAAAACTTCAGGAATATTTCATCTCTGTATTCCTTTTTGTCATAAAATCATTCTGAACTTAGAAATCCTGCAAAAGATTTGTTATCCCGACACACACTCAGCATAAGAAATATAAAATCGATCAAAATTCACAATTATAATGTACAAAATTGTCCTATTAATGAACATGGAAATAATGATTCTTTACATAAATCTTTCTCGAATATAAATGATATAACAATTACAAATATGTACGAAATATTTCAAAGTCAATTCTTCATTTTTCAGTCACATAACTTACCATAAGCATACTGTCACCCAAATGAGGAAATATTAATAATTATTTTTTTCTCTCCCTCTAAGTATTTTTCTAACTCTAAACTACTAACGAAACAGCTAAGTTAATTAAAAGAGGGACAGGGGCGAAAATGACTATTTTATCAACAATGTGAAACCTAAGTGTAGAGACACTAGCTGAGGAAAATAGGTTTCATGCCAGAGAATGGAAACAGTGTAATTAAATGCTGGCTTGACCCTCTGTGGTCAGGATCAACGCCCATAAATCTGTGTCAGTATAGAGTACATGGCGGCCAATGTACGGGAGTACATGAGACGGCGCTGGGACCGCCAATTTTGTCTGTGAAAAGGCAAGCTCTGAGTTTTGGAAATGTAAACAACTTTTAAGAATCACCACTATAAAATGTTTGGTAGTTTAAGTTGATATTGTTTTATGAAATTACTATTGAAATTTTATGAAATTACTATTGAAATTTTATGAAATTACTATTGAAATTTTATGAAATTACTATTGAAATTTTATGAAATTACTATTGAAATTTTATGAAATTACTATTGAAATTTTATGAAATTACTATTGAAATAGAATTTGAGGTATTGGAAAGTTAATATTTATATTACTGTAATTAAATGTTGGTTTGTGTGTACAACCATTTCTTGCTGTGATTGATGTATGGCTTGCCAGGTGGCCATGAGTTGCCATAGTAACTGTAGTTTAAAAATAAAATAGGAGTAGGACTGTTGCTCTGAGATTTTTGTGCGTGCTCTGAGAGTTAGCTAGATAGTTATTCAGTGGGCAAATGGATACGTAAATCACAGGTGTCAGCTGGGAACTTGATACTTTGGCACTGATAGAACTGGACAGCCAGAGTGTGGCCAGAATGGTCACAATTATTCATCAGCACGCACA
Organism: Sinotaia quadrata; assembly: GCA_028829895.1. NCBI lineage: Eukaryota > Metazoa > Mollusca > Gastropoda > Architaenioglossa > Viviparidae > Sinotaia > Sinotaia quadrata. Next base: position 132,741,959 of record CM054180.1, on the reverse strand, counting down.
GTGCGGTGCTGGTTGTACAGGGCTGTGCTGGAGGGGATGTGTTCCAGTCAGCTGTGCAAGAACTTTGTGTATAAAAGAGGATACAGAGCCAGAGACGAACGAGAAATGTCAAAAATGTAGCATGTTGTAGAGAGGGTGGGAAATGCCCTCAGAGAGGTGGAGGTACACCTCTGTTAGAGTTTCTCCCTGCTTTTTGTATCAGGAGCTTTCTTTTCGAAGTTGGGAGGCAAGCAACTAGAGAGTTCTTGGACACTGCAACAGAGTGCCAGATGTCTACCCAGCTGTATACGGAAAGCACGCCGTCAAGACTGCTGCAGTTTAAGATGCACCAATCAAACCAGATAGTCATCTGTGGGTTTTCAAAGACTCTGTGCGAAGACCGCGGACAATCGATTATTTTCCATGCAGAGATAGATTCCTGATGGAAGTCTAATGTTGTGGCACTGGGAGATGTTGCAGAGTGGATAATGTTACATAAGAGGTCATATTATCGCTAGAAGCAGTAGCGGTCATGCATGTGGCATACCGCCGAAGAACGGCAAGGTTGGCCTTTACGTAATGAGAAGAGAAGAGACAAAAAACGTGAGAGAAGAGGAGAAACAAGGTTAAGAGAAGAGAAGAGAAGAGGAGAAACGAAGTTAAGAGGAGAAACGCAATGAAATGAGGAGAAATGGAAGAAGAGAAGAAGAGAGAAGAGAGAACGTAATAAGAGTTGAGAAATTAGGCCTAATGAAGAGCGCAGTGAGAGCGTGAAGTTGTAGCAGCCGTCGTAGAAGCCAGGACGGCCGTTGGAGTGAACAATGATGTTGACGGTGTTTTTGTGTATCATCAAAACCCCCCAGCACAAGGAGAGATTAACAATAACTATGTGAGCCAGCAAAAGAGAAAGTAACGAACTATGTGAGCAGAGAACAAAGAGAAAATGACAATACCTATGTGAGTAAAAGAAAATTCTAACTAGTGTAGGAGATCTCAGAGCACATAAATATAAACTAAAACTTAAAACTAAAGCGTAGGAATCCTAATTAAGCATTAAACCTAAAACTAGAAATAAACCTTCAGTTTAAATCATTGTATATAAGTAAAGGATGGTTTTAAGATTAATGTAAGAAAATATTGATGGAACTCTTTGAAGAGGACTTGCAAGTCAAATGACATTTGTTTATTATTGAATTATTGAATGTTGATATAAGAGCAGTGGCGCCAGAACTTATAAATAATGACTGTTACATTATGTTGTAAAATGCTTAGGCAATTCTAGAAGTAGTACTGCATGGAGAAGTGAATTTTATTTCTTTTATTTTATTCATCATTCATCATTTTTTCTTTCTTTCTCCCCCTTTACCCATGGATGCGAGTGTAGATGGATGACTGACTAACAAACATGTGAGAGGAAACCCATAGACCAATAAATTTGAATTCCTACTCTGACATTGAGGCTTTCTCCTGTCTATGGTTTCGAAAGAGTGGTTGTTGTCGTTGTTATACGTTGTGTCGTCTGTGCCGTCTACACTTCACCCTTACCCGTATGCAAGCACACATGCAAACATGTCGGCAATAGGTAACTTACACGCAGAATAAAATTCGAGCCAAACAACCATCTTGGTATTCTGTGTGCGGATTTGTAATACTCTTTATGCAAGTCTTACATGGCGTCGACAAGCCACTACCCTCCCCTCGTAAGAGAGAAGGTGGGCGGCGACACACACGATATCCTTTGTGATCAGTGTTGAGTGATGTTCAAATTCAAAGTGATAAGAATAGAGTACTTCTTCAACAAAGAAATGTTTGGACCATACAATTTGATGAATTAGTTATGAACAAGTGTGAGACTATTAATCGGAAAATTTTAACATTGAGTTTGAATAGGCTTGGATTGCATCAGCAGTTTCTATCCTATATTCCAAATTGATTTCTTTACTTTAAATCTGAAACTTAAAAATTCTCTTTATAAGGAAAGCCCAATTTGAAAAATTAACAATTTACATATCCATTAAATTTACAAATAAATAATAAGCATGTCTGCTCCTTTAGAGACTGGTAGATAAATAGAAAGATAGATAGATAGTTAGATAGATAGATAGAAAGATAGATAGAAAGAAAAAAAGAAATACTGAAAGATAGATAGATATATAGATAGATAGATAGATAGATAGATAGATTGTTAGATAAATAGATTAGTAGGTAGGAGTTGGTAGGAAGGTATTTATATACAAAAAGAAAGAAAGAAAGAAGCAACAGGTGAAAGAAAGAAAGAAAAGAGAGAAAGAATGAAAAAAGAAAGAAAGAAAGAAGGTAAGAAAGAAAGAAAGAAAGAGAGAAAGAATGAAAAAAGAAAGAAAGAAAGAAAGAAAGAAAGAAAGAAAGAAAGAAAGAAAGAAAGAAAGAAAGAAAGAAAGAAAGAAAGAAAAAGGAGAGAAAGATGGTAAGAATGATAGTATAAGTCTCCCATTCTTTAGTGAATAAGTAGGAGAACACAACAGATTGCTCACTTGAATTTGAAGTAGGTAAAATGTTCGGTCATGAAATGCAGCCTGTGATAAAATATTAAACAAATTATGCAATATTAATAACATTTTCATATTATTAACTGTTTCTTCTTCACGCAGGTTTTCCCAGTCTTGCACAACCATTGAGAAACTTCGGTTAGGGATTAGGCTTAGAGACTGATAAATAGTACCATGTACAGTCACTTGTTTTCCGGTAAAGTGACGTAGCAATAAGTTGTGAGTTGACCTCTACTTTCATTCATAAATACCCCTGACTGAGCGTGTCACGTTAGACGCCACACCGGATCGCGCCCAACTTTTACATGAGTAAAATTAGAGCGTCCATTCATTTCTATGACCGGACCTATCAGAATACAACATAGTGGTAATATCTTGATTTCTCTGTATTGCGTTGAATTAATTCTCTCTATATATATTTCTATTGTGAATGTATGTAGAATTTTCTTGTGCATTTTATTGCAGGTTGATAATATATTTTCTACAAAGCTAAGTGGCACAGTGATATTACATTTGTAGTAGTAGTGAAGACACCACGTGTATGTAATTGAACTACCATTGATTAATTGTTATCACGGAAGAGTCAAAACCCGCCATGTATTCATTAGCTGAATTTTATTACTAGCAACTTTGGGTTAATGGAGAAATATATTATAAAGATTTTAGATATTTGAATTTTCACATAATGTAAATTGTGAATTAGTGGAAATTGTAAAGAATGATTAACGCTGCTGTTATAAGGCCCATATAAATCATTATAAGGCCCATATAAATCCTTATTAAGGCTGAAACATGATTAACTATGCATTTGCAGACGGTCCTGAGTTCCTGAGTTCACCTCATAACTCAGATCTCAACTGTTAGCTGTCCATTGGTGGAAGTCCAACCTTCTTAAAGCATGGAATCCAGGACAAGCGAATGTCTACATGAGCTGAATCCATACTACCGTCTGTCGAACGACGAAAGATGCCAAAGGTCATGGAGGTCATCGTGCGTCAGTGAATGACAACACATGTTATATATCAGATAAGTCAAACCAAAGGAACATTCCAGAAATAATTCTCAGTGGTGTGAATAATATTGACATTTCGGGTTGCACATTACATTCTGTTCGCGAAAACCAATTGTTCATCTTTTTGTTTCAAATTTAATTTTATTGTTATTAAATTTTATTGTTAAATTTCTTAACTGTTATCTCTCTATTATTACACAAGTATATGTAACGACCGTGAACTGCTACTGGGGGGCGAGCCGTAAATAAAGGAATAAAGAACCATGTTTATTTATCTATAAATAAAGAGGGTGATAACATTGTAGCAGAGAAGTCAACTAATTTATCCGACTAGGTGTCGTGAACAATCTAGCTGAGATTGTGGCATTGGAAAGGGAGATAAATTAGGCAAGTCCAGCCGTCGCTAAGGTTAGGGGTTATCCTATAAATTAATATTGGTAATCAGTGCATAAATTAGGACGGGGTCGTAAAATGAAAACTGGACATGTGACAGAGCCATTAGTTTGATAGTGTTTTAACAGACTGTTTGAAGAGAGAATAAACTTAGAAATACTTCTTATATCTTTGATATTGTTAATTTATAATTGTGATTTGCGTAGATATGCATTAAGTAGTAGTATTTTATTTCTACAGATGTTTGAAACACGAAGCTATTTTTGTAGGGTGTTAGATATTTGACATTGTTTTGATATGCTATAGTTTTATGCTTTTGTGCGTGTATCAGACTAATAAGTACAATTGAAGTAAAATGTAAATTGAGACTAGAATGTAAGAAAGAATTGAGTTATAAAGCGAAAAACTCGAAACTTATGTTTGCTCTATGATTACAGTGAATAAGCAATCTTTTGAGTATTATTTAAATATACTGGTTCACGGATAGTAATATGCTATGAACAAGAGATGCAGGAATTGCATGTATTTGTGTCTTTAATTGTAAAGGAATACACTACACTCCTTTGATGTAAGGTGGCATAGTATGCTGACTACATCGTGAAAAGTTATGGTATGGGGACGTATTAGAAATTACTACAGTTACTGGTCAGATTGAATAAATTGGTATGGCAGTCAACAAAGCCAGGTTAAGTGAGAAAGGACAAGAGGAAAATCTCTTCCAATGTGATAATCGAAATGTAGAATGTGAAATAAACAACAATTTATGACATTTTCCCCAAACAAAAGGATCGAATGTCTATTAAGATAATTCTTATTACTTTCTATGTAGTTAATAAATTCTATAAATCCTTATCTCTAATATCTCCATTTTGTTATGTGATAAGAAATATCATGAAATGTGTATTGAAATAATTACTGAATTGTATTTTAGGAATAATTATGTTTAGTAAGGAGCATATTTGAACGTGTTTCATGGAAATATTCTTGTCAAGTAATCTAATTAATTCTATTTGTTTTAGGTATATTTGACTGTTGATATAATTAAATTTATTGACATTGATATCCATATTTATAATCTTATTTTGGAGAAAGTGCCTAGATTTGGGCAAGTTATATATATATCACGAATTAATCTCCTCCTTAAATAAGATTTCCAAACATGGAATATTTTATGATGGTAAAATTGTGGAAGAGAGAAAAAAATTACGGCGTCCACATATCCACCAAGAAATAGAGACGAGTGGTGTCTGTTGGAGGATCATTAATAAAATAAATTAAGATTCTCATCATCAGTGCATTCACATCTTTCATATTGTTTCCTCCTTTGTTGTCAGATTTACAATTTGCTTACTGTTTATTTATTGTTTCTTTGTCTCCCTTATGTAATAGTAATAAATGATCGGAGTCATCTAATTGATTATTTTACTGACCTCTACATCAATTGTATTACTTTTATTACAGTGACCTTGCCTCAAACAATTTATCGACAATCAGAAGTGGAATGTTTAAGAACCTATCGAGTGTCTACTCTTTGTAAGTGAATTATTATCACTGTTACTTTTGATTTAAAACTCCAAGATAAAATACCTTTGGCAGCAAATTGTTTATATAGTACCAAGGTGTAATTGCTTTGAAATAAACATTTTAAATGTCAAGTATTAAATGTGGACTACCACAGTATGAAAAAATAGATTAATCATGTAAGATGTGCAGAGTTAAATGTACAACACAAATGTGCAAAACCAATTGAATAATCATTTTAAATTGTAATGTAAACTGTTCTCTAATATTGTAATAAATATTGTGTAAGACATCATTACGATACAGATAAAAAATCATTTGAATGCAATTGATAGTTCATAAGACCTATGGCCAATACTCTCCCCACAATTATCTTTCTGGTAGTCTGTGGACTCCTGTTTGTAATATTGAGGCACATGAAATGTTGTTTATTGATATTTGAGTTTGATGTCATATACATCCATCCTAACTCGTCCTACTAAATATTCCATTGAACACATTCAGTATTAATACATAAAATTAAATGTGTTAGTTTCTATCATCCATCAAAATAATCTTAAAATGAACTCATTGTGTATGATATACTAATATTATGCAAATGCGATGAAATTGAAATTTATTTAAAATACAATGTATTGATATATGTTACTATTAATTAAAAGATACATATAGAAACTATTTTAAATCGTACGAATATATATTTTTTTCTACAGATACCTGGGATCCAATCGTATATCTCACATTGAAGATTTTGCATTTGCTGGATTACACTGGCTGAATGAAATGTAAGTTTGAACGCTGTTATGCATGTCATCCTCTGCGGAATGATTTTCTTACGATATAAAATCTAGTTAGATGTTTATGTTAATGATTCATTTAAGAAAATGACAAATGTCTTAATACAGCGTGCAACTTTGAAGAATATTCTACTTTCCAACTGATCAGCATGAACACGTGAGTGAAAGATAATAAAATTATTAATTTGTAAATCTGAAGAAAACATCTCTTTTTGCATTATCTAGAGAAGAATGCGTTTTAGATTGCATTTCTACACTAATACATTCAAGTGTTATCTGTATAAAGTGCTATATTAGAATGAATGTCCTGATCACACGTGATCTAACAATTAGTGATGAGTACATTGAATTTACGTATGTACTCATTTACTACATCCACTGACCCTGGCTGATATTGACTAATTAGTTAACACCTTGAGGCTTGCTCTCAACACTCTACAATGTTGTGCTTAATGTGCGCTGTCATTGGGAATTACCCGATAGTATCTTGGCAATTATGTACAAAATAATCTATTCCTTAGTCAAAGGTATAAGAGATCTCTTGCTTCTTTAATTATCTTTTGCATATACATTATCTGATAGGAATTTGCTATTTTACCGATTGTACGTGAGTTCATTCTAATGATGATAATTAATTACAAGTGATGGAAACCATAATCTATTTTATTAATAATTCTTCAGTAGACAAACCCGTCTCTCTCAACTGTCTGACATGCGGTCAATGTAAACGTTTTCTCTCGTCCATAACATTAAAGACAATCAGTTACTTTCACACAATAATTACAAAGTTAGAAAATTTCTAACCAAAGGAGAAGATTTATCCGTCTTTAAATCTATATTTACCTAGCCCCCCTTCCACCATCTATCTGTAATACATATGTTCGTCAGTATGTGTAAAAATATCAATTAATGTAACAATAACTTTATTAAATCAACAATCAAATATGCAAAATATGAATATAATCAAAAGAGCTTAGACATTTACATATCTTCACCACAATGATCACTTAACACTAAACAATCATTCAGTTTGTATTTACACAGACATAAGCAGTCAGTTAACATAAATTTATTTTATCAGGTTCATGGATGTTATTAATCACAGAAATGAGAGTGAAGTATTAGAGAAATAATTAAAGAGAATGTATATAAACATTTCAATGATGGCAGCTGTTGCTTTCACGTGTTCACAATTATGCTGTTTGCAGCAATTCTCTGTTTTTCTTACTTAGACTATGGTCCAATTTACCACTCTTAGTCACATTACGCACCTGTTCGAGAATCTTAAGATCACTCACAAAGCACATCTTTGGAGAATCTTCCAGAATTACACATGTGCTATCAAACACATCCAGAGGAATGTTCCGAATTTTCGTGTGTCCTACTCATATCAGTACGAGTGAAGTTCTAGAAAATCTTCGTAAATTTTCGAAACCCAACACAGTCATTTAAGATTCTCTTCATCAGTGCATTCACATTATTCATGTTGTTTCCTCCTTTGTTGTCAGATTTACAATTTGCATACTGTTTATTTATTGTTTCTTTGTCACCTTATGCAATAGTAACAAATTATCGCCTCATCTAATGGATTATTTTACTGTCCTCTACATCAATTGTATTGCTTTCATTACAGTGACCTTGGCTCAAACAATTTATCGACAATCAGAAGTGGAATGTTTAAGAACCTATCGCGAGTTGAAAATTTGTAAGTGAATTATTATCACTGTTACTTTTGATTTAAAATGCCAAGATAAAAAACCTTTGGCAACAAATTGTTTATACAGTACCAAGGTGTAAATGATATGAAATAGATATTTTAAATATAAAGTAATAAATGTGGACTACAACAGTGTGACAAAAATAGATTAATCATGTTAGATGTGCAGAATTAAATGTACAACACACATGTGCAAAACCAATTGAGTAATCATTTTAAAGTGTAATGTAAAATGTTCTCTCATAAATATTGTGTAAGACACGCACATCATTACTATACTGATAAAACAAATCATTTCAATGCAATTGATAGTTCACTAAGACCTATGGCCTATACTTTCCCCACCTTCATCTTTCTGGTAGTCTGTGGCTCACTTTGTAATACTGAGACACATGAAGAGTTATTTATTGATATTTGAGTTTGATGTCGTATCCATCCATCTTAACTCGTCCTACTAAACATTCCATTGAACACATTATTTATTAATACATAAAATTATATGTGTTAGTTTCTATCATCCATCAAAATAATCTTAAAATGAACTCATTTTGTATGATATACTAATATTATGCAAATGCGATGAATTTGAAATTTATTCAAAATGCAATGTATTGACATTTGTTACTATTAATTAAAAGATACATATAGAAACTATTTTAAATCGTACGAATATATATTTTTCTCTACAGAGACCTGGGGTCCAATCGAATATCTCACATTGAAGAGTTTGCATTTGCTGGATTGCACAGCCTGACTTATCTGTAAGTTTAAACGCTGTTGTGCATGTCATCCTCTGTGGGATGTTTTTCTTACATGGACGATATAAAATCTAGTTAGATGTTTATGTTAATGATTGTTTTAAGAAAATGACAAATCTCTTAATACAGCGCGCAACTTTGATGAATATTCTACTTTCCAACTGATCAGCATGAAAACTTGAATGAAAGATAATGAAATTATTAATTTGTATATCTGAGGAAAACATCTCTTTGTGCATTATCTAGAGATGAAAGCGTTTTATAATGCATTTCTACACTGATATATCCCAGTGTTATCTGTATAAAGTGCTATATTAGAATGAATGTCCTGATCCCACGTGCTCTAACAATTAGTGACGAGTATATTGGATTTACGTATGTACTCATTTACTATATCCACTGACCCTGTCTGATATTGGCTAATTAGTTAACACCTGGAGGCTTGCTCTCAACACTCAACAATGTTGTGCTGAATGTGCGCTGTCGTTGGGTGTGGAAAAAAGGTGTGTGTCTGTCTTCTAATTGCTAATTATTAATTTATGATATTTTATTTCATAATTAATACACAATCATTAATCATCTTATGCAAATAGCACGCACAGTCACCAAAACAGGGGTCTTTTGTCTTTGCGGTTACGAGAGCCACTAGGTAAATTCCTGGAATAGTCTGCTAACTAATTAACTCTCTGTCCAAGTGTTATCTGTCTAGATTAACAGACGTTAACCCGTTCGCCGACGGCCATATTTGACGCTTAACGATAACTGAATGGGTCAGTGTGCTAAAAAATTTAAAGCGACTGTAATTATCAATGGATTTTAAAAATTTAAATTACTACCTATTATAGACATACTAAGGAATCTTAAAAGTATTTTTTAAATTTTTTTCGAATTCAAAAACAAAGAAATAATACAAAGATTTCTTATCTTTTTGTTGAACTTGGGAACATTTTCACCGTTTTTTTTTTTACTAGTCTACTAAATAATTAAAAGCAAGCATAATTCGTACAATTCTAAAATGATTTTCAAAATAAATATTATGGGGGACATTTTAAAAATATTTATTTAATTTTTTAACGTTTGCTTATTATTATTTTAAATTCAAAAATAAATAAATAAATAAAAAGTTTTCTTACCTTTTTCTTGTGTTGACCTTCGTCAATTTGTTAGATGTTTCCTTGAATAAAATCCGAAAGAAAACGATTTTTGTTGATTGCCATTTGAATATATGGTATAAATAATAATTTATCTTGTGTAAATAAATATTATTCTGGGGAAATTGGTTGATTTTGAACAAAACGAAAGAGTCATATGAAAACCACGAGGGTTCGGTTTGAGACTGATCGGTTTTTTTTTTTTTATTATCAAATGGTCACATCCAAAAATTCAGTAGGCCTGTCGAATTTCATCTACAATATATTAAATTAATTTACACAATAAAGTTCTTTAGGTAGGATCAGGCAATCAACTAAAAATCGTGTTTGAAACGTGCAATGTATAATTCCAAACCGGTTCAAAATGGCGGCTCAGCTTCTTTACAAGCGAGGGGTGACTCGGGATTTCCGAACTTTGTAATGATATATCAGTTCTAAAATTAGTTAGCCAATGATAAAATTAGAGCAGATTGGCTGCTGAACACAAACATATCTTTCTCCTTGACCTTGATTGGTATTTTTTTTAAAGTGGTCATCGATAAAAATAGTATCATAACGACGTCATAACGACGTCCACGAGGGTTCGGTTTGAGAGCGATCGGTTTTTATTTTTTATTATCAAATGGTCACATCCAAAAATTCAGTAGGCCTGTCGAATTTCATCTACAATATATTAAATTTATTTACACAATTAAGTTCGTTAGGTAGGATCAAGCAAACAACTGAAAATGGTCCTTGAAACGAGCCATGTGTAGTACAAACTTCGGTTCAAAATGGCGGCTCAGCTTCGATAAACGTGAGGTGTCTGGGGATTTCCGAACTTTGTAATGGAAAATACCTTTCTAAAAATAGTTAGCCAATGATAAAATTAGAGCAGATTGGCTGCTGAACCCAAACATATCGTCTGCTTGACTTGATTGTTATTTTTTTTAAGTGGCTATCGATGTGCGCACGCGCATGCCTTTTAAGGTCGCCCTTCGGTGAATTACGTCAATCTTTGGCTTTAATCCAACCCCCTCACATATAAGCTCTTTACGATGACGAGAACTATCCCAAACTTGCACTTAACCGTCTTTCTATTGTCATTACGTCATTGGCTGTCCTCACCCGCCGTCATGCACAAGCGCCTCTCTATCAATGTAACGAGCGTTAATAGTTATAAAATCAACAATTTATTAAAGAAAAATAAATCGCGAAAGCGGCGGAAGCCGGAAGCGCCCCCTACACTCAATCAATCAAAGAAAAATAAATAATAATTATTTTTTTTTACAATTAACCTCATCAAAATTACACACAAGGCAATTTACAGGAAATCACAATCTCATCCAAGATACATAAAATTCAATCAATCAAGAAAAATATATCATATCAATTCCATAAATCAATTACTATGAATTTTACATCAAAGAAATATCAGTACAGCTTACTTTTACCTTATATAAATCTCAATGTCAATAAGCAACTAACTAAATAATACAGTTAAGTCAATGTAAGATATTAAAGAGAAGAATCAGAAATAGATAACGATAAGATAAGAAGAAAGAAATAAGATAAGAAATAGATAAAATAGAAATCATGAAAAACATGTTCAGATTACACAGAAAATTCATAATAACGATTCACCTGAGTGGTACTCTTGTTCTTGGTTAGGGTTGGCTGGCAGTTAAAAGTCTTATTATAATGGCCTTGCCTGATAACAGTTCTGCATACCGTCACATGAATGTTTGAATAATCCAATAGAATGTATAACACAAGCACAGTTACAAGTCTTGTCCAATACGAATTACACAGCATAAACACAAATCAGTTTCTTGTCCGAATTTGCACCATGTTCAAAACTCAGTCTTTACCACTGTCCTTGAATGAAATAACGGGGATAAAGTTTACACAGTTCTAGTTTCCAACACCTGGCCCTTTTATTAGGCTCTTACGGCTCCAACAGTTACTTGGCTGGGTCAGTCTTATGCTCCTCACATCTGTCCCCTCTTCTGACTCGGTCTTCTTGATGGACTCAAATTCCTCAAGCAATTGTCACTGGTTGTTTATGAATCTTCATCCACATAAGTAGATACTCATCGTCATAATATCCAATTATGTCATAGCACACAGGCAGCATCACACACTTCTCTTAGAATTACTTAGAGTCCCAACAAGAATTTACCCTGCTCATGGACCTTTAGCACCTTCAGCAGAATCCAATGGCAGTTACCGTTGTCAACGTCGAAGTAAAACTTCAATCTTCAACTCTCGACTCATATGAATGTCGATATAAGTAAGGTTGAGATAAGTGAAACTTGATGGCAGCAAGGGATAAAGTTTACCAACGCTTGCACTTCAGCAGAAACAAAATGGCTTGCTTGCAAGTAGAACTTGAATCTAGCATCACAGCAAAGCAAAATGGAATGGAAGACAAATGGAATGGAGCAGAACTTTTGACAGAAGAAACGTAATGGCGCGCAACAGTCTTGTGTTTCAAATATTCGTAATCTGTACTTTTATTCTCGTTTCTTCATTTAAAATTCCTTTTAACAATTATTTCAACTGATTCTTTGTTTAAACGAGAATAAAAATGACAGTTTAAACTCGTTAAAAATATTTACAAGGAAAAACATAATTCAAACAGATTTTAAGCAATATTTTTAAAAATCAGTTAAATGACAATCACTATTCGGACATCCTTTCTGTTCAGCTCTAACGTGAAGCTGCACACGGGACCCGATGATTGTAACATGCTCTCATATGTGATTCTAGGGGTCGTCTGGAATATTCTAGAATTTATCAGCCTTCGGGCTAGAACAGAGTTGTTCCTATAGCTTTGTCCGAATAGATACGGTTGACTGCACAAACACTTAAGGTAGGGCCAACTTGTTTGCTAAAATTAATCTGACTTTTTAAGAATCAGTGACCTTTAACAATAATCCCTTTATTCTGGATGTAGGTCAGAGATGTTTGTTTCAAAACTCATCAGGCTGAGATTTTAATGGTGCAAATTTAAATTTAAAATGACAAAAATGAAGAATTAATTAAATATTAATTAAATTAATTAAGTGCATTAATTTGCATTTTTCCGTCACATTGGGAATTACCCGATAGTATCTTGGCAATTATGTTCAAAATAATCTATTCCATAGTCAAAGGCATAAGAGATCTCTTGTTTCTCTACTTATCTTTTGCATATAAATTATCTGATAAGAATCATATCAGTTTTAAATTTGCTCTTTTACCGATTGTACATCAGCTTATTCCAATTGTTGATGATAATTAATTACAAGTGATGGAAATCATAATTTATTTTAGTAATAATTCTTCAGAAGACACCACCCGTCTCTATCAATTGCCTGATATGCGGCCGCTGTAAACGTTTTCTCTCGTCCATAACATTAATGGCAATAAGGTACTGTCTCACAATAATTACAGTTAGAATATTTCTAACCAAAGGTGAAGAATGTCAGTCGAAATTAAAACTTTGCCCGGCATCACTTCATTAAACATTTAAAAATTAAAATAATGAAAAAGGAATAAAATCTAGATACACAGGGGTATAGGAAACATAGTATAAAAAAAACACATTTAAAGTATTTAACCAAGACACTACCGGGATATTTGTTAGAATTACAAGACCTAACAGGATAGACCACCCAGAACTGGACACCTAGACTTGATGTATATATCTCTGGTATCTCCGTCCCGGATACCTGAACTGGACCGGCCGTCTAGACCAGGGATCTCAAACTCATTTTACCTGGGGGACGCTGGAAGTAGAGTCTGCTTTTCCACTCACCTCCCTGAACTTGGCTTTGAGTTCAGAATTACACTGTATGTCAATTAACTCCATTTGAAGCACAGGAGGGGCATCTTCCACATCGAAGGAGAAGGGGTCAGCAAATATTTGAAAGGTGGTTCTGTGTTTCTTGAAATCTGCAAACCTGTGATCAAATTCTTCCTGCAGCTTTACAATGGCATCAACATACTTCTCACCACTGAATGGTGTGCCAGAATCCATGAGTGCCTTATATGCTGGGAAATGGCAGAGGTTTGTCTGAGAAAGCTGGGCTTTCCATAACATGAGTTTTGTGGAAAATGCTCTGACATTGTATTATGCTGCGCTGACAAGCTGCCCCTGGCCTTGTACTTTCTTGTTCAGTACATTCAGTTCTTGTATGATATCAACAAGAAAAGCTAAGTACATGAGCCATTTGGGATCACTTAGTACAGGAACAGCCATCGTATCCTTCTCAATGAAGGTTTTCACTTCTGCTCTCAACCCATAAAATCTCTTCAAGACCTGTCCCCTGCTAAGCCAACGTACCTCAGTGTGGTAGAGCACATCCTCATATGCTGACTCTATTTACTCTAAAAAGGCATGGAACTGCCAGTGCTTTAAGCCCCTGGATCTGATATGGTTGATGCATTTCACAACGTCAGACATCACATTGTCAAACTTCAGGCATTTGCTGCAAAGGGCCTGCTGATGATCAGTTATTATTCCAGCAAAACTCTTCCATAGTAAGCCGGCATCTGCAATGGCATCATACAGCCGGTGGAATATCTCCTCAGCGGTGGTCTGGCCATGTGGAATCACTGTGAGCAACTCCTCCATCACTTCAAAATTGTCGTCAACATCACGGACATATATTGCGAGCTGTGCAGTGTCAGTGACATCGGTGCTCTCATCAAGAGCGAATGAGTATGCATGGAAATGTTTAGCTTTCTCACGCAGTTGATCGTAAATGTTACCTGATAGGTAAGATATGCGCTCTGCTACTGGGTTGGCTGAGAGGCTTATGTTGCTAAACTGACTGTTCTTTTCTGGACAGACTGTACTTGCAGCCTGTAACATGCATGTTTTGATGAACTCGCCATCTTTAAATGGTTTACCTGCTTTAGCAATCATCTCACTCACCACATAGCTAGCTTTGACTGCCGCATCACTCTCTTTGCTTGCTTTCTTGAAGAAATTTTGTTGCCTCAGTAAACATGTTTTAAGTTTGGCGACTCGGTCCTCTCTCTCATCTCCCTGGTATTTTGCATACTCCTCAGCATGTCTAGTTGAGTAATGACGTCTGATGTTGTACTCCTTGTGCACCGCAACTTTCTCTGTGCATATAAGACACGTCGGGATGTCCCTGTGCTCATAGGAATTTTATTTATTTTCAGAGCGGGTTTCTTGTAATATCCCTTTCTTCACTTTGTTGATAACATACCGTTATCGTTGTCTTCACGTTGTAAAATTCATTGCCGACTGACCAGCCTGAAGGTTGTGCTGACTTGGTGTTGAGCAACTGGTTGATTTGAACATTGGTGCGGAATGAAGCAACGAGATGACCAGCCTGAAGGTTGTGCTGACTTGGTGTCGGGCAACTGGCTGATTTGGTGGGGAATGAAGCGACGAGACGCTCGTGGACTGAGTTAGCCGTTGAGTCCAGAACCAGCCAAATATACTAGGGACTTGAGCTACAGATGCCGCCAGCTTGATAATAGCTAAGAGTTTCAACTAGGACACTTGATCCATATAAATAGTATTGCAATCTGACTGATTAGGGTATGAACAATACGCATAGTCTTAGGAGACTAAATGCTGTCTACCCTTTGGATTAACATTGCTATTGTTTAACTTATTAAAATTCTTATTTCCTGTTGAAGCAATTATTTGTAGTTATTTATTATGCAAATAGACCAAAAGATGTTTGGGTGGGGCGAATGAGACAGAAAAGAAGATTGAGTGCATAATTAATTAAAATTGTTTTAACGTTCCCAAACCGTGCTTTGTACGCAAGTTTGTCTGTCTGAGAATTTGTCTGACTCAACTACAAGTAGCGAATTTTAGGAGATTGAAGGATAAACTTGAGCAACCAGTCTGTTCAGAATTAAGGTGTGAACGTATTTAATCTTAAATTCTAAAAATATTTCTGAGCAGGGTCTTAAAAATAAACACTGGACATGTAACACACACTCTGCATAAGAAATAGTTGAGTGATGTTCATATTCAAAGTGATTAGAATATAGTACTTCTTCAACAAAGAAACGTTTGGTCGACCTAATTTGATGAATTAGTTATGAACTATAAACTGTGAGACTATTCGTCGGAAAATTTACTACAATAGTGCACAGTGTACTCCATTCTGCTTACACAACTGCAACACACTTTGCAAGTTTCCAGTGCTCTCCCAGTCCTTCAAGTCATATCCAGTGAATAAACAAAGGGTAGATTGGAAGTTGAACTTGAGGCTCCACTTGAGACACAGCTCAAGGTTGAACTCACACTCACCATAACATGAAAAGTATAATTATTCCAAGACCATAACTCTGTGTAAGGTTTAAGACTTATGAAGAAATTTTAATGTAATTGAACTATGTCGGTTTAAAGATATAACTATACATTCTTAAGATCAAAAATTCTATATGGGTTTCAGACATACGCTGAAAAATTCACCAGACCAAAAATCTATGTTGGTTTTAAGACATACACATAGTTAATTCAACATGTTTAGAAACGTAATAATATAATTTTACATGCCTTTCTAGGCACTGAGCATTAAAATATCAAACACCATTTTATATTCTCTAAGTTGGAATGTAACCTGTTCTATCTCCACACTTGAAGAGGTATAAGAACAATTTATCATGAAAATCGTCATAATTTCCATTGTATAAGTAAGAGTTATGCCTCTACACTTAAGGAATAGTAATGCAAGTCAAAAATGCAAAAATCACATTCATTACATATTTTCTCCTTCTCAGTCTGAATGACAAAATGCTTGCCATATAGGTATGCTTGGAATTTCTGGACTGGCCCAAAAAATCAGAGACATTATTTTTCTGAAGTTAAATAGGTCTGTTCAGCCACATATAACTTATGACTGGCTTATGCTACAGGATATAGAACAACATCCTCTTTCTGCATCAGTACAGCACCTAGTCCTGCATTACTAAGGTATGTTCTGAGTATGAACGTTTCCTTGAAATCAGGTAAATGGTGGGCAGGAGCTTGTGACAGGGAGTCTTTCAAACTAGCAAAGGTTTCACACTACTCACTCCAAATCACTACCTCAGGTTTACCTTTTCTCATCAAATCAATGAGTGGTTCGGCAATGGCAAATTTTCTGTAGTAACTGGCCAACCCTATGAACATATTTAGCATTTGACTTGGAGAAGGGTATCACCATTTCTTAATTTTTTTATACCTTAGATGCCTCTGGCCACAGGAGACTTTGTTCCAATGTGTGTCCCATATATATGAGTTTAAAATATGCAAAGAAACATTTAGTTGGTCTAGCAGTGAAATTACATTCTTTCAAACGCTGGAATAATTTTTGTAACACTCAGATATATTCTTCCATGTTTTGAGTAGCCACCAAAATGTCATCCATAAAATTAGATATTGAATCTTCTTTCATGGGTTTGATGAGCAATCTCATCATCTTCATGAAAACAGGTGATGCCAAGTGATTACCCGACAATTATATTGTCCACTGAGCAGAGCAAAAATGTGTTCTGGTTCCAACATCAGTTAAGCTGAAAAAAATTGATTTTTTCAGCCTTCCGTAGTCCACACAAAATCGGTGTGTCATCCTTTTTAACTAAGACAATTGGAGAACTATATGGGGACTCAACCTTCCCAACAATACCTAAGGCTAACATGGAGTCAATTTCCTGTTTTACAGCATCCCGTTTAGCATATGGTAAAACACACAGTTTCATATGGATTGGATTTTGATCTTAAAGTGTGACCGTAAGTTCACACAGACTCGTTTTCCTGGGTTTATCGGTAAAAACGTCATAGGTTTCTTTCATCACACTCAGTAACTGTTATGATTCAGTGTCTGAGAGCTCTGGATTTAAAATAAAATCATCAACAGTTTCAGCATCTGTCAAACGTGGGTGTGGTAGGAATTCAGCATCAGGTATAGTGGTAGCATCATCCTAAAGTAGCAACCATTCTATGTTGGCATTCTTTGTATGCTTTCATCAGGTTAGCATGAAAGATTTTTGTTTTCAGTCTGATCTCTGAATATGGAAATTGCATCCACTCAATTTCTTAACAACTTCATAGGGTCCTTGCCATGATTTGTCTAATTTGTTGCAAATGTAACAACAACACTCGCATACCAGTGTTAGACACTTTTGTTTTATTGTTGTACATATGTGTTTGTCTAGATTTACTTTTAGATCCATTCTTGGCTGCAATCAGACATGAAGTATCAATATTGTTCACAATTTCAATCACCTTAACAACTGAGTTAATTGGAATCGAAATTACCTCAACAGAGAATGCCAGCAGGTCCATTAGGCACATTATACTTAGACAACACACTGTCACTAGTATCTGTTGCTATAACATTGTGTATGATCATCATATCATTCCTGACAGCTGTTGGTTCACATACCATCACATCAACACTGTCAGATGATGGTGGAGGGTTCTGTGACATGTGTAGTTTGTTAATCTCTATTATTCGTTATTACTTTATCATTAATTCGTTTATCATTAATAACCATAATCACTTATCAGAGATTAAGTTTAGGATTCAATTCCTAATATGAATTTCCCACTCACATACCACTAAAAGATTATATACCAGTACCTAACTTCTATTTACAGGTGGAAATTCTTACTTAAGGAATAATATAAATTACAACATTGATAAACTCTTCATTGAAATCATTCAAATGGTGTACAGGAGCTCGTGACATGCAGTCTTTCAAACTAGCAAAGCTGACTTCACACCCATCCCTCCAAATCACTATCTCATGTTTGTCTTTCTTCGTCAGATCAATGGGTGGTTTGGCGATGGCACTGAACTTGGGAAGATTTTTCTCTAGTAATCTGCCAACCCATAAAGGATTTAACATTTATCTTGGAGATGGGTATCTCCATATCTTCAAGCTTTATTACTTTAGATGATTTCGACCACAAGAGAACTTGTCCCACTATGTGTCCCAAATATTCAAGTTTAAAATGTCCAAAGAAACATTTAGTTGGTTGAGCAGTAAGGTTGCATTCCTTCAAACTCTGGACTAATTTAAATGAAATTAGTATCACTCGGATATGTCCTTCCAGAACATGGGTAGTGTTGCCCCCTCCCTCTTCTCTGCAAAGAAAGGAGGGTGGTGGTTTGTCGACGCCATGTAGGACTTGCATAAATATTACAAATCCACATAGAATACCAAGATGGTTATTTGGCTCGAATTTTTTCTGTGTAGGTTACATATTGCCGACATGTTTGCTTGTGTGATTGCATACGGGTAAGGGTGAAGTGTAGACAGCACAGACGACACAACGTGTAACATTGACCACAACTGCTCTTTCAAAACCATAGAGAGGAAAAGCTTCAATGTCGAAGTATAAATTCAAATTTATTGATCTATGGGTTTCCTCTCACATGTTGGTTAATCAACCATCCACAACTTACACCCGTGGGGTGGGGTGGGGGAAAGAAAGAAAGAATGATGAAAGATGAAATAAAATAAAAGAAATACAAAATTCAAGATTCTTCATGCAGTACTATTTCTAAAATACGTTAGGCATTATTTAACATAAAATAACCGTCACTATTTCAAAGTTCTGGAGCCACTTCTCTTATATCAAAATTCAATAGTTCAACAATAAACAATGTCATTCGACTTACAAGTCCTTCTCAAGATAGTCATATCAATATTTTCTTATATTAATCTTAAAATGACTCTTCACTGTTCAACGTAGATTTAACTTTAAGGTCTATTTTTAATTTTAGGTTTAATTCTTAATTAAGGTCCTAAGCTTTAGGTTTCAGTTTTAGGTTTATGTGCTCTTATTTTCCTACACTAGTTAATATCTTTCTAATCACATAGTTATTGTCACTTTCTCCTTGTGCTGGGGGGTTTAAAGATGCACAAAACACCATCAGCGTCTTGACACTGGTTCGCTCCCTGGAACCTAAATACGGCCATCCTCGCTGCTATGACGGCTGCTCTATTTCACGCTCTCGCTGTGCTTCTCGGTAGGCCTATTTCTCAATTCTTGTTACGTTCTCTCTTCTCTCCTCTTCTCACCAACGTCTCTCCTCTTCTCTTCTCTTATGTTTCCCCTCTTCTCTTACGTCTACCATCTCTTCCCTTCACATTACTTAATGGCCAACCTTGCTGTTTTTTCTGCGACATGCCATGCATCATCGTGACTGCTTCCAGCAATATACTACCTCTGCAATATACTGCTTCTGCAATATATTCCGTGCATAACAACATTAAACGTCCACCAGAATTCCATCTCCGCATGGAAAATAATTGATTGTCCGCAGTCTTTGCACAGAGTCTTTGTAAAACCCGAGATGACTGTCCATACACGACTGGTCCATCTTGATCTGTTGATGGCCCTGACAGTGTGCCTTCGAAATACAGCCGGGTAGACGTCTGGCACTCTATTGCAGTGTCCAAGAATTATCTAGCTGATTGCCTCCCAGCTCGAAGAGTTTTCTTGGTACAACAAAAGCAGGGAGAAACTCTATCAGAGGGTCTTTTCCACCCCTCTTCCAAACACTACATTCTCGATGTTTCTCGTTTACTCAGTCTCCATCATCCCCTTTTATATGCAAAGTTCTTGTACATCATTTTCACTTAGCTGATTAGAACACACCAGCACACAGTACCCCCATCCAGCTGTGGATGTGCTGACGAATATTCTGAGTGTCCACTTCCATTTAGTGCCATGGTATCAAATTCCAAGTCTGACACGTTTGAGTGACATAGCAATTTGCCTAGCAAACTAGCTCTGAGCACACCTGACTAATTAATCTCAGAGCTTTCCTTATTTATATTTTATTTTTAAAACTATGTAGTTGTATCAAGAAAGGGTTGTACACACAAACCAACACATTTAACTATAGTAATATAAATCTTAACTTTCCAATAACTCAAAATTCTGTTTCAACAAATAATTTCACAATCCAATATCAACTGTAACAACCAAACTTTTATGGTGGTGATTCTTAAAAATATGTTACATTTCAAACTCGAGGTCTGTTTTCTCACAGACAAAATTAGCGTCTCAGTGGCCTATCCACATATTGTGCCAGTATAACTGTACACTGACATAGATTTATTGCTCTGGCCAAGCTGACCAGAGGGGTGAATGGGAGCGTTCCTCCAAGTTAATTACACATTTCCCATTCCCCGGCATGAACTAAGGCTAGCGTTTCTGACTTAGTTTTTGCATTGTTGACAAAATGGTTATTTTAGCCCCTTTCCCTGTTTTAATTAATTTGGCTGTTTCGTTAATCATCCAGAGTAGGAGGCCACTTAGAGAGAGAGAAAAAATATTAATATTTCCTCATTATCGTGACAGGTAGCCACCAAACTGTCGTCCATGAAGTCATAGATTGATTTCTCTTTCATGGGTTCAATAAGCAATCTTATCACTTTAGTGAAAACATCCGGTGTTGTCAGGATGCCAAATGGCAGTAAACGCCATTGATAGTGTCCATAAGAGATGTTAACTGTTAATTTCGGCCTGTCTGCCTCACAAGCACTGTGCATTAATATGATTGTATTATATGTTATATTTACTTCTTTAGACACCTTCATTGGAACAATTTAACCAGAATCACAAGAGGAATGTTTATAAATCTATCAAGTCTCAAAATATTGTGAGTTTTATATTTAGAATTTTTAATATATTATACACATCTTTTATCTTTTATTAACTGAGATAATTTATTCTCAATTGCTTTGATTGAATTAAGTGACATACTGTATGTTGCAAACTGTAATGTTTGCTACATCAAAAACAATGTAATATTTATTAGTATCATTAAATTAAATGGTAAGAAACATATTGTGTAAGTATGTATAACATCAAAATATTTTGTTTCAGAACTCTTTGGTCCCGTCATATTAATTACTCTGCACACATTACCACTCCAGTAATGGAAGACCTTTCGTCACTGTAAGATATATATTGATTGATTGATTGTATGTTTGTGTGTGTGTGTGTGTGTGTGTGTGTGTGTGTGTGTGAGAGAGAGAGAGAGAGAGAGAGAGAGAGAGAGAGAGAGAGAGAGAGAGAGAGAGACAGAGACAGAGACAGAGACAGAGACAGAGACAGAGACAGACAGACATAGAGAATGAGAGAGAGAGACTGAGAGACTGAGACAGAGTGACAGAGAGAGACTGTTACTTTTCACTATGTGTATTATAAAGTTATGTATAGTTTTAATCACATTGTAGATATTACACACTTATGTTTTATACATTTTATGAAATATACTTTTCACGAATACTTGCCATATAAATGTATTTGAAATGTACTGCTTACCATCCATTCACACTAGGCAGGCAATGGAGTCCATGTAAACTCTCTGTTATTATTCCCCTCTATGTGGAAGTGGTTTGCTTCATTGTACCATTGTTAGGTTGACCTACAAAGTAAGTTAGGGAAGACCTATGGTTATGCAAATCTGATAAGTGTTCAGGAAAACATATTTCATTTCGAAAAACATCTTCCTTTTTTAATGTGTGTGTCTGCATGAGCAAACCTAATTACTGGAGCAGGATTTCCCTAATTTGTTCAATAAATGTCGAAGATAGATAGACTGCCTGAGCGAATGTCTCATGGCCAATAGAATTATTATTAATCGGAGCAGATACATGTCTAAGAGTGTATTTAGAGAGGTGATGGCTGCATTTTCAATATTATTGCTGGTTTAGTGCATTTCAATAGTATATGACTGTTGTACTTGATCAAATTGGTGTGTGCATCGAACATTATCAACGAACTCATCAATAACGTGTTACTATAAGTTGATTTATGTTAATTCTGTTAAAGAGTAAATACACAGAAAATGGTGGCTTGAGTTTGTTCTCGAGAATTTAAAAGATTATCTTGAACATTCATCATGGTGTGCTGAGTAGCATGCATGAAAATTTCGGAATATCCCTCCTGATGTGCTTGATAGTGCAAGAGAAATTTGGAACGATTCTCCATGGTGTTGAAGGAGAGTGCATCGAAGATTCTTGAAAAGTTGTGTAACAAACTTAGAAGCAGTATGTGAGACTGGAGTCTGAATAAGAATTACAAGGAATTGTTGCAAATGGGTGATTATGAACATAGGCCAGCAACAGTTGCCATCTTCGAAAAGGCAATGTATATTGACTATATTACGTTTTAAACTCCACTCTCACGCATATGATGATTTATTCCTATGAAGGTGATTGCATATAATATTTCATTTTGAATTCTGGTGTCATTGCTAGGATAAATTAAATGATTATCTAGTGTTAGTCGAACACTATTGTGAAGTGGTGTAAATGTCATTGATCATATTGTTGTATATTTGATTGTTAATCCACATGCAACCGTATGTAATACTTTATGCTAAACAAGATGCAGTTCAGCAGGAACTTTACTCTATGTTAGCATTGGGTATGATTGAAAAGGCATAATCTCTGTATAGTATAGAACTATAGTATAGTATAGTATAGTATATGGAACTTTTAAAAATGAAGGATGGAGCACACCAATAATTTTGTGGACTACATCTCATCTGAACTTATATCTGAACTTCAGCACCATTTTGCTCAGTTCAGATGAGCAAAATATTTTTCTAATCTAGATTTGACAAAGGCTTTTGGGAAATTCCAGTATGTGAGGAAAACAGGCAAAAATTCACATTCAGAACATATGCTGGCCAGTATCAAGAATATCTCAGAATCATCTGGGCAATCCAGAAATTCCAAGCCTATCTTGCAAGCATTTTGACATTCAATCAGATAATCAACCTCTCAACTATGTAGCTCACCTGACTAAAGCAAATGACCAGGTGGTCATTACTATAGCAACAGTGTTGATATACTGTGGATACTTATGATGTGTGTGATGAAATTGTCGCAGGCTTTGTAAGTTTAGAATGTTTGTAAGAGATAATTTTAGTTTTAGAAATGAAATATGCACGAAATTTAGAGCTGCCTTGATTTGAGTTTTGCAGAGAAAAGTGCACTTTTAATTTTTATTTCAGCTACATAAATTACTATACCCGACCATGTTGGTGTGCACATCCTGTAAGTTGATTCCTGTGAATTCTTTTCAAAAGAAAATGGTGGCTTGAGTTTGGTCTCGAAAATTAATGATTGACTTGTTCATTCTGAGTAGTGTGCTGAGTATCATACTCAAAAATTCGGAAACATTCCTCCTGATGTTCTTGATAGCACCTTGAAAATTCGGAAAGATTCTTCATGGTGCGCTTGAAGAGCACATCTGAGATTCTGGAACAGTTGCATAATGTACCAGGAAGGGATATGTGAGACCATCATCTGATTAAGAGAGACAGAGACTTGTAACAACTGTGTGATTTTGAAAACGGGCTGGCAACAGCTAAAATCTTTGAAAAGGTTATGCACATTGATGATAATTATCTCTAAAACTCTCATATCTATGATGATTTATGCCTGTCACAGGAAATGAGGGACAGAAATTATATTTTATTTCACTTTAAAAAACCGCTAACAAAACTAGTTGAAGTAACCCGAGTTTTGTTATTTTTCATATGTAGCGTGTAACTTCCAGTAACGGTCACCTAAGATCTCTTTAGTAGACAGACGTTCGTGACACAGTGTGTGTTATTATATCATATTGAATATATATATATATTAGTTTGTGAAAGATATGTATATTGAACAATTGGGACAATTACGCATTACGGGTCACATGTTGTTTACGAGAGAAAAGGCCAGTGCGCATTAGAATTGACCACAGAAAAACGTGCAACATGAACAGCACTAAATATCCAAGGGAAAAATCGAGTCACACAGCATAGCTTCTGGAAGTTCTGGAAACCTTCGGGCTTTTCTTGGAGGTGCACCGGAGCAGGCCAAAAATAGACTTCACCCCTTGCATCTCTAACCTCAGCTCGTGTCGGCTTGTAACGAGCCTACCAGTTTGTGACAATGCCTATGAACGGGATTATATGTATGTCTATTTGACTCCTGATGTCTATGATATGATAAACTGAAGGATTGTCTAGCAAGCATTAAATGAATATCTTTTGTGAAGTGATGTAAATGTCAACACACTTTTGATTATATTTATTCGTTATATAATTGATTGTTGATTTAGTAAATTTATTGTTATATTTATTAACCTTCTTACACATACTGAGAACCATACATTGGAAAGCTAGTGAGTGTATGGCAGCTCGATAATATAGATTAAATTAATTATTTTCTCCATTCATAAGAATTTTTCCACCTATGGGAATGTTGTGTGACAGTAAATAATTGTCTAATGCTGTGGAAGAGAGAAAACATTTACCAAGTGGGATAGATGAGTTGCGTCTTCTGGAGAATTATTAATAACATACATTATCATCACTTGTAATTAGTTATGGATTATTTAATAATTAATAATGATCTTAATCATTAATTAGGTGGTGTTATATATATATACATATATATAACACCACCTAATTAATGATTAAGATCATATATATATGTAGGTAGATATAGATAGATAGATAGATAGATAGATAGATAGATA
Organism: Sinotaia quadrata; assembly: GCA_028829895.1. Lineage (NCBI taxonomy): Eukaryota > Metazoa > Mollusca > Gastropoda > Architaenioglossa > Viviparidae > Sinotaia > Sinotaia quadrata. The sequence continues at coordinate 132,716,598 of CM054180.1, read as the reverse complement.
GATAGAAAGATAGATAGATAGATAGATAGATAGATAGATAGATAGATAGATAGATATATAGATAGATAGATAGATAGATAGATAGATAGATAGATTGATAGATAGACTGACAGAGAGGCAGACAAACATATGGATTCATAGATAAATAGAAAGATAAAAATTTAGTTAGATACATAGAGATGTTGATTTTGTGCTTTTGCACTCAATATCTGCACATACTATTTTACTTCTAAATTCACAGATTAATTCAAAAAAGGGAGAATAACAGTGTGATATATGTGGTCCAATATCCTCACTGTATTTTACTCTAATATCTGAAGATACACAATACAACATCATTTAATTAATCCACTCTACGTTCTTTACTGTACAGACACAGGTAATAACAAAGCATTAATAATGGTTAATTTATATATTTTATTACGCAAATATTAGTCTCACACAGAACGTCATCTTTATTTTGGGTATTATCATTTTGATAGTGGTACATTTTGAAATAACTTTAATCGCCATTTCAACGTTACCAGCAAACAACGTTTTGAATGCACTGCTCATTAATGTTTCTGTTTAATTATTCAGTGATCTTTCTCGACATGAGATAGGAGGTGTCCCATGTGAAATATTAAAAGATGGATTCAGTCTGAAAACACTGCAAGTGAAGTATTTTTATATTTAATTATTATTTTAATTATTACTTTAAACTTAACGTACACTTTCACATTCGCAAACACTATTTGATATTATCATATTCTCAAAAACAGCATTTGGTGAACGCCATTTTAAAGATATGGATGATTTTAATTGTCAGCAAAGTTAGAGGATTGCAAGAAATGTAGGTTTAATATAAAAGAAGACATGTACTAGTTATGTTAGCTATTATATATGTGTAGGTCTCAGTAGTAATAATATTTAGAAAGCGCTGTGCACAATAATTACTGTTGTTATATTGCTCCTCCTCCTCCTGTCTCTTTTTATCATGAGATTTTTTGCATCTATGAGTTTAAACTATGATCTTGCCTATGAATGTTAGAGGTAAGTGTTCACATGATGACATCAATTGAAATACACATAATACTTTTGATACTGTATTTGATTTCTTCCTGCCTGATAGTTTATTAGTGTTCTTATATTGATGGATGTGGTGGTGGAGTAAATTTGCTTATCCCTATCTTTAAATTTAATTGTTAATTGTATAAATTCTAAAAATTGTCAACATAACCCGAAAAAGAGACCTCCTAATGATGGAAGGTTTAAGTTGTGGAGTTGAATAATAAACAATCCGAGTTTAGAATATGCTAGAATTTGATGATGTAATGCAAACTATACCATATCAGCGAGTAGTTTTATTATCCAATGATTACTTATCCAATGGTCCAATGCTTATTTATGAGAACGAGGCCAGCCAACGGGCTGAGATTTCGTATATATTTGGTATTGATATGTTATACTTGTATTTCAATAAGATGTGTTATGTGATAGAACATGATTTCTACAAATGTTTGAACTAAGCTGCTCGTATGTAGTGCTAACATCAGACAGTGTTTGGTATGCTGTATTTATTATCCTGTGTGCACATGTCGGGCTAATAAATACCATTGCAGGAAATTGTAAGATGAGGCTGGAATCTAAAATTGAATGGAATTATTAAGAAGCAGGCTGGAAACTTAGCATTGTTTCATTATTATATTTTAGGTTAAGCAGCCTTTACTGTTCACAAACTGCTATGGCCAACTGTGGTAAAGGCGGGAGCAGTGTGTGAGTGTGAATATACACCACAGCCCTTCAAGTATGGTTGCATGATAGGCTGAACATGAACATTTTATGGTACAGACAAGTTATCAGAAATCGCTACAATTGTAATTTTGCTTGAAGTGGTGCTCAAATAATCATTCAAAGAATAATAGTGTGTCGGATTTTTTATGTGTTCAGAGAGACAGCACTTAATTCAGATTATGTAAAACTATTAGCACTATCTCTACTAACTCTGTTTCTGTACTCTGATAAAAAAAATATCCTTCATGATTTGTATTGAAACTATTGTTGAATTGTATTTAGGATATAGGATGGTGAAATATAAAAATTATTTGAATGGGTAAATATTGATAAACAATATTTTATAATGAAATTGTCATATGTATATTTGATTGTTATTAATCAATGTATTTATCTTAATGATAAACCTATGTTGGAGAAGAAAGTGTATGGATAGAGGCTCGCCAAATATAGATTAAAATCGGAATTATTTTCTCTTTTATTAGACGTTTTCCCTCTAAGGAATATTGTGACAGTAAATGATGTCTTTAATGTTGTGGAAGAGAGAAACTGTTTACAGTGCTCGCATATCTGCCAAGTAAAGGAGACAAACGTGGTATCTGCTGGAAAATTATAAATAAATTAAGACTCTCACCTCTTGTAATTAGTTGAGAAAGATTAATTAATTAATTACTACTACTACTGATGATGATGATGATGATGATGATGATGATGATGATGATGATGATGATGATGATGATGATGATGGTGATGATGATAATAATAACAACAACAACAACAATAATAATAATAATAATAATAAGATGGCGACTATCATGGCGACCGCCTATACCAGTGACCAGCTGCATTGGAAGTTCAGTGTTTGCTTTGGAACGAAATAACATCACTGACAGATCAAAACCTGTTGGTTCATCTGCTGTGTTTAAAGATGCAACATCTGTTTGAAAACTACACCTCACCAATTGTATCAACCTAGAAATAATTACTAAGAAGATTCCGAGACCTTGGATCATAACCGACAGTCAAACAGAACTCTTGGAAAGAGGTATAATAATGAAGTGAAAATTGAAAGGAGTACTAATGAAGTGATGTTCGATTTGTGTTTAGATTAAAATTTGATACAGTGAAATTGATGGGTAGGACGGCAAGAGAGGTATTGACGAAAAGACATAAAGATATCAGTGTGATGTAATTGTTTGGGTTACGTCAGAGGAGGATTTACGTCAAGTTGGCTTGCGTGGTATCTTTTGCCTTGAAAACTCAACACTTCAGGACAAATTTGCTAAATTAACCAATATAAGGAAAAGATAAACATACAAAACAAGATAAGTAAAGAAGAAGAAGAATATAAAATAATGTTAATGTCAAGAGATAAACATGACTGTAATATTAATTAGGCAAACATAATCACGTAACTGAATACCATAATAATAATAACAATAGTAAAAGTGGTAATAGGGATAACATCCAGAGTCCAACTCTGGAATATCGTGGGAGGGAAAAGCGGATCCCTCCAAAAAACACGCTTGCCCATCCTATTCATGATGGAGAAAACAAACTTTGATTCCATACCGGATCAGACTTCGCCCGGGCTAACAAGGTCTGCGCTAGGCACTGATGTTTCGGGGTGTTCTAGTGAAAAAAGGGCTACTGAAACACATGGAATGTAAAAGCAGAAGTGATACCAATAGTGATAGGAGCCTTGGGGAACATAACATCAGAATTGGAAGGCTACCTGAATAAACTCCCTGGAAACCACAGAATCGCTCCACTACTCAAAGCAGCGCTCCTCGGAAGTGCCCACATCCTCCGTAAAACTTTGGATCTCCCAGAATCTTGGTAAGATTCCGAGACCTAGGATCTCAGCCGACAGTCAAACAGAAGTCGTGGAAAGAGACTGAATAATAATAATAATATTCAGTGAGAAAGACATTAAGAAGAAGGTACGAAAGATGGCAAATTGTAAAGCCCCAGGCCCAGATCAAGTACAAATATTCTGACTGAAACATCTTACCTCCTTACATGGCAGACTTGGTGAACAACTGCAAGACATACTAAACAAACCAGGAACCCTACCAGCATGGATGGTAAAAGGAAAAACAAGTCTGATTATGAAAGATCCACAGAAAGGCACAACACCAAACAACTATCGTCCAATCACTTGCCTATCAACCACCTGGAAGTTACTATCAGGAATTATAGCTGACAAAATCATGACACCTTGAAACAAACAAACTTCTAAACAATGAACAAAAGGGTGCTAGACCAGGCAGCAGAGGAACAAAGGACCAATTGGCAATTGATAAGGCAATAGTGACTGACAGCAAGAAACGAAGAACAAATCTTGCAATGGCATGGATTGATTATCAAAAGGCCTATGACTCAGTCCCACATTCATGGATAATTGAAACATTAAAATTGTACAAAGAGGCGCCATCAATACAGAACCTAATTCAGGAGTCAATGAAAAACTGGAAAACCACACTCACATGCAACAACACAAATATTGCAGACATAGCAATAAATTGTGGAATCTTCCAAGGTGATTCCCTATCGCCACTGCTGTTCTGCATTGCCCTGAACCCTCTCAGTCACGTGATCCAGAAAACAGGGTTAGGATACAAAATGAAAGCAGGACAGGTCATCAGCCATCTACTGTACATGGATGATCTCAAGCTGTACGGAAAAAATGAACGTGACATAACATCCCTGATCAATACTGTCAAGATCTGCAGTGAAGACATCAACATGAAATTCGGCCTTGAGAAATGTGGACGAATTGTCATCCAGAAAGGCAAGGTCAAAACAACAGAGGGCCTGCAATTCGACATCGAAAAAATCAACGATGTTTCAATGGAAAATGGATATAAGTATCTTGGGATACTACAACATCAAGAAAATATGCAGAGAGAAGTGAAGTCCAAAGTTAAGAGAGAATATGAAAAACGTGTTAGACAAGTCCTGAAATCCAAGCTAAATGGGGCGAACAAAATACAAGCCCTTAATGCATACGCAATACCTGTAGTAAGCTACACTGGAGGTATCATAGATTGGACAGCAAATGAAATAAATGAACTGGACAGGAAAACAAGAAAACTACTCACAATACATAAAGCCTTACACCCAAAAGCAGACGTAGACAGACTCTATGTATCTCGAAAAATGGGAGGCCGAGGTCTCAAGAAAATTAAACATGTCATTGAAGGAGAAGTCATTGGCCTTGTGGACTACATCTGGAATAACAATAAAGATGATCCACTGATAGAATTAGTAAAAAGGAGTGGACTATTCCAACCACCAGAAACAGACAAAGAAACATGGAAGAAAACAACGAAGCAAGAACTAGCACATACCTGGAGACAGAAACCTTTACATGGCCAATATGTACGACAAGCAGACGAAATATCAACAAAGCAATCAACGTACAAATGGTTGAAAGAGGCAGGATTGAAAGCAGAAACAGAAGCACTCATAACAGCTACACAAGATCAAGCACTCAACACCAAAGCACACAAAACGAAAATCATGAAAATTTCAAATGATTCCAAATGTAGACTTTGCAAATCCATGGATGAGACAACAGAACACATACTATCTGGATGTCAGGTTCTGGCTGGAACAGAATACACCAAACGACACAATGAAGTGGCAAAGCACATACATAGAAATCTGTGTGAGAACTATGGCATAAAAACCCCAGAAAGAACATGGATGCATCAACCAGAAGCAGTCATCGAAACAGAAGAAGTCAAAATACTGTGGGACTTCGAGATAAGAACAGACCGGGTGATTCCTGCAAGACGACCAGACGTTGTAGTTCTCAATAAGACCAACAGAACAGTAACAATTATTGATGTCGCTGTTCCAAGTGATAGAAACATAAAAACAAAAGAAAGAGAAAAAATAGAAAAATACCAAGACCTCAGATTAGAAATCCAGAGACTGTGGAATGTAAAAGCAGAAGTGATACCAATAGTGATAGGAGCCTTGGGGAACATAACATCAGAATTGGAAGGCTACCTGAATAAACTCCCTGGAAACCACAGAATCACTCCACTACTCAAAGCAGCGCTCCTCGGAAGTGCCCACATCCTCCGTAAAACCTTGGATCTCCCAAAATCTTGGTAAGATTCCGAGACCTTGGATCACAGCCGACAGTCAAACAGAAATCGTGGAAAGAGACTGAATAATAATAATAATAATAATAATAATAATAATAATAATAATAATAATAATATGCTTTGCATTTTCCATTGCAGTCTTAATGCTTCTGCAGTTGAGATGGTATTTGGCGACCAATCTTGCCTTCAGTTTTCCCTTATTTTGTTTTGCTGCTGTCATTTGGCTTATTTCTCTTCTAGTACACTCTATGTTCTTTTCTATTCTCCTCTTCCATGGTGGTACTGATGGTTTCTGTGTTTGTACTGTGTCTGGCCTTATATATCTTTCAATTACCTTTGCGGTGGTATATATTAGACTGTTGGTTTCTGATTTATCTTTTGTGAGGATACGTTTTAGTACTTCATTTGCATTCTCAATTGCTGTCCTTAGAGCTTTGTTGTTTTGCAGCCTTCTTGTTGGGGTTCTACCTTCACGTGACTTATTTTTGTCCATGAAGCTTTTTATGTCTTCAAATAAGTGTTGCTGTTCTTCAGTGAAGTCGCATGGAACTTCCACAGCGAGGTTGTCAAGTGGAATTGACTGTTGTGAGGCTGTGAATTTTTCATTGTCTTCAGTGTCAGTGTATCGGATTGTAGTGTTCGCTTGTTGCTGTTCTATCTCTTGAATTTCTAGGACTGTAAGAAGTATATTTTGTAGTATTGCTCTCTTCTGGTCCAGGCGCCGCTGTTCGCTGATCATATTATCTGGATGGTGTTTGAGCCAGTGTTCATACATTCGTTTTCTATATCCTCTTGTTGTCGGTTGGCTTTGATAGTAAGAGACCATGATTTGTATGGTTTCCTCTCTGGTTAATTTCCTCTGAGTTTTTGCTTGCGTTTCAGTAGCCCATTTTTCACTAGAACACCCCAAAACATCAGTGCCTAGCGCAGACCTTGTTCACCCGGGCGAAGTCTGATCGGGTACGGATTCAAAGTTTGTTTTCTTCATCATAAATGGGATGGGCAAGCGTGTAGTTTGGAGGGAGCCGCTTTTCCCTCCCTAGATAGGCCAGAGTTGGGTTTTGAACCCGTAACCCTTCATGTTTGTCGACACAGCGCAGGCTGCTTAACTTTCTGGGTGAGGTTTTTCTGCTCTATTATTATTATTCAGTCTCTTTCCACGACTTCTGTTTGACTGTCGGCTGTGATCCTAGGTCTCGGAATCTTACCAAGATTCTGGGAGATCCAAAGTTTTACGGAGGATGTGGGCACTTCCGAGTTTATTATTATTCAGTCTCTTTCCACGACTTCTGTCTGACTGTCGGCTGTGATCCAAGGTCTCGGAATCTTACCAAGATTCTGGGAGATCCAAGGTTTTACGGAGGATGTGGGCACTTCCGAGGAGCGCTGCTTTGAGTAGTGGAGTGATTCTGTGGTTTCCAGGGAGTTTATTCAGGTAGCCTTCCAATTCTGATGTTATGTTCCCCAAGGCTCCTATCACTATTGGTATCACTTCTGCTTTTACATTCCACAGTCTCTGGATTTCTAATCTGAGGTCTTGGTATTTTTCTATTTTTTCTCTTTCTTTTGTTTTTATGTTTCTATCACTTGGAACAGCGACATCAATAATTGTTACTGTTCTGTTGGTCTTATTGAGAACTACAATGTCTGGTCGTCTTGCAGGAATCACCCGGTCTGTTCTTATCTCGAAGTCTCTTTCTGGGGTTTTTATGCCATAGTTCTCACACAGATTTCTATGTATGTGTTTTGCCACTTCATTGTGTCGTTTGGTGTATTCTGTTCCAGCCAGAACCTGACATCCAGATAGTATGTGTTCTGTTGTCTCATCCATGGATTTGCAAAGTCTACATTTGGAATCATTTGAAATTTTCATGATTTTCGTTTTGTGTGCTTTGGTGTTGAGTGCTTGATCTTGTGCAGCTATTATTATTATTATTATTATTATTATTATTATTATTATTCAGCCTCTTTCCACGACTTCTGTTTGACTGTCGGTTGTGATCCAAGGTCTTAGAATTTTACCAAGATTCTGGGAGATCCAATGTTTTACGGAGGATGTGGACACTTCCGAGGAGCGCTGCTTTGAGTAGTGGAGCGATTTTTCTATTTTTTCTCTTTCTTTTGTTTTTATGTTTCTATCACTTGGAACAGCAACATCAATGATTGATACTGTTCTGTTGGCCTTATTGAGAACTACAATGTTTGGTCTTCGTGCAGGAATCACTTGATCTGTTCTTATCTCAAAGTCCCAAAGTTATTATTATTATTATTATTATTATTCAGTCTCTTTCCACGACTTCTGTTTGACTGTCGGCTGAGATCCTAGGTCTCAGAATCTTACCATGATTCTGGGAGATCCAAAGTTTTACGGAGGATGTGGGCACTTCCGAGGAGCGCTGCTTTGAGTAGTGGAGCGATTCTGTGGTTTCCAGGGAGTTTATTCAGATAGCCTTCCAATTCTGATGTTATGTTATTATTATTATTATTATTCAGTCTCTTTCCACGACTTCTGTTTGACTGTCGGCTGAGATCCTAGGTCTCGGAATCTTACCAAGATTCTGGGAGATCCAAAGTTTTACGGAGGATGTGGGCACTTCCGAGGAGCGCTGCTTTGAGTAGTGGAGCGATTCTGTGGTTTCCAGGGAGTTTATTCAGGTAGCCTTCCAATTCTGATGTTATGTTCCCCAAGGCTCCTATCACTATTGGTATCACTTCTGCTTTTACATTCCACAGTCTCTGGATTTCTAATCTGAGGTCTTGGTATTTTTCTATTTTTTCTCTTTCTTTTGTTTTTATGTTTCTATCACTTGGAACAGCGACATCAATAATTGTTACTGTTCTGTTGGTCTTATTGAGAACTACAATGTCTGGTCGTCTTGCAGGAATCACCCGATCTGTTCTTATCTCGAAGTCCCATAGTATTTTGACTTCTTCTGTTTCGGTGACTGCTTCTGGTTGATGCATCCATGTTCTTTCTGGGGTTTTTATGCCATAGTTCTCACACAGATTTCTATGTATGTGTTTTGCCACTTCATTGTGTCGTTTGGTGTATTCTGTTCCAGCCAGAACCTGACATCCAGATAGTATGTGTTTTGTTGTCTCATCCATGGATTTGCAAAGTCTACATTTGGAATCATTTGAAATTTTCATGATTTTCGTTTTGTGCGCTTTGGTGTTGAGTGCTTGATCTTGTGCAGCTGTTATGAGTGCTTCTGTTTCTGCTTTCAATCCTGCCTCTTTCAACCATTTGTACGTTGATTGCTTTGTTGATATTTCGTCTGCTTGTCGTACATATTGACCATGTAGAGGTTTCTGTCTCCAGGTATGTGCTAGTTCTTGCTTCGTTGTTTTCTTCCATGTTTCTTTGTCTGTTTCTGGTGGTTGGAATAGTCCACTCCTTTTTACTAATTCTATCAGTGGATCATCTTTATTGTTATTCCAGATGTAGTCCACAAGGCCAATGACTTCTCCTTCAATGACATGTTTAATTTTCTTGAGACCTCGGCCTCCCATTTTTCGAGATACATAGAGTCTGTCTACGTCTGCTTTTGGGTGTAAGGCTTTATGTATTGTGAGTAGTTTTCTTGTTTTCCTGTCCAGTTCATTTATTTCATTTGCTGTCCAATCTATGATACCTCCAGTGTAGCTTACTACAGGTATTGCGTATGCATTAAGGGCTTGTATTTTGTTTGCCCCATTTAGCTTGGATTTCAGGACTTGTCTAACACGTTTTTCATATTCTCTCTTAACTTTGGACTTCACTTCTCTCTGCATATTTTCTTGATGTTGTAGTATCCCAAGATACTTATATCCATTTTCTATTGAAACATCATTGATTTTTCCGATGTCGAATTGCAGGCCCTCTGTTGTTTTGACCTTGCCTTTCTGGATGACAATTCGTCCACATTTCTCAAGGCCGAATTTCATGTTGATGTCTTCACTGCAGATCTTGACAGTATTGATCAGTGATGTGATGTCACTTTCATTTTTACCGTACAGCTTGAGATCATCCATGTACAGTAGATGGCTTATAACCTGTCCTGCTTTCATTTTGTATCCTAACCCTGTTTTCTGGATCACGTGACTGAGAGGGTTCAGGGCAATGCAGAACAGCAGTGGCGATAGTGAATCACCTTGAAAGATTCCACAATTTATTGCTATGTCTGCAATATTTGTGTTGTTGCATGTGAGTGTGGTTTTCCAGTTTTTCATTGACTCCTGAATTAGGTTCTGTATTGATGGCGCTACTTTGTACAATTTTAATGTTTCAATTATCCATGAATGTGGGACTGAGTCATAGGCCTTTTGATAGTCAATCCATTATTATTATTATTATTATTATTATTATTATTATTATTATTATTATTATTATTCAGCCTCTTTCCACGACTTCTGTTTGACTGTCGGTTGTGATCCAAGGTCTCGGAATCTTACCAAGATTCTGGGAGATCCAAGGTTTTACGGAGGATGTGGGCACTTCCGAGGAGCGCTGCTTTAAGTAGTGGAGCGATTCTGTGGTTTCCAGGGAGTTTATTCAGGTAGCCTTCCAATTCAGATGTTGTGTTCCCCAAGGCTCCTATCACTATAGGTATCACTTCTGCTTTTACATTCCACAGTCTCTGGATTTCTAATCTGAGGTCTTGGTATTTTTCTATTTTTTCTCTTTCTTTTGTTTTTATGTTTCTATCACTTGGAACAGCGACATCAATGATTGATACTGTTCTGTTGACCTTATTGAGAATTACAATGTCTGGTCTTCTTGCAGGAATCACCCGATCTGTTCTTATCTCGAAGTCCCACAGTATTTTGACTTCTTCTGTTTCGGTGACTGCTTCTGGTTGATGCATCCATGCTCTTTCTGGAGTTTTTATGCCATAGTTCTCACACAGATTTCTATGTATGTGTTTTGCCACTTCATTGTGTCGTTTGGTGTATTCCGTTCCAGCCAGAACTTGACATCCAGATAGTATGTGCTCTGTTGTCTCATCCATGGATTTGCAGAGTCGACATTTGGAATCATTTGAAATTTTCATGATTTTCGCTTTGTGTGCTTTGGTGTTGAGTGCTTGATCTTGTGCAGCTGTTATGAGTGCTTCTGTTTCTGCTTTCAATCCTGCCTCTTTCAACCATTTGTACGTTGATTGCTTTGTTGATATTTCGTCGGCTTGTCGTACATACTGGCCATGCAGAGGTTTCTGGCTCCATGTATGTGCTAGTTCTTGCTTCGTTGTTTTCTTATTATTATTATTATTATTATTATTATTATTATTATTATTATTATTATTATTATTATTATTATTATTATTATTATTATTATTAATGTTATAATTATTTACTCTCTGTATAGTATCATTTTACATCATGTGTGAAGTTGTTATGGGGTATGTGATTAACAAGTTATTCTGAGGGCTTAGAGCTAGTTATTAATTATTATGTGCTTTTTACCCGAAGACTAGACAGTTTGCGATGCATTATCTTCAATGTGAATCTTGAATCTGTTTACTAATTGTGGCTTAGAAATGGGGATAGTTTCCGGTGAGCAGGCACATTTATTACGCGCGACCCAGTATGTTTTTTTTTCCTAAGTTTCGACTAAGGGTACGCATTTCCTGAATCATTTGCATATTGATCCTTGATCATTTGACGTCATGAACATCGTTCAACACATACATACAAGTTATGTGTTTAAAACTACCATAATTATTTAAACAATAATTAAATTGGAATAAATTGGAATAACAAAAATATTACTAAATTAATGTATATATAATATACTTTGTAACATGTATATATATATATATATATATATATATATATCAATGTTTTATACAGGAGTCGGTGGTCCAATCAGATCTGTAAATCTAAAGGTTTTGACATTTCTGGAGAGGAAAGTGTGTCTGCAGTGTAAGTTTCATGGTTTTAATTAAGATACATTATTCATATACTGTATTCTTTAAAAAAATACAGTTTTGATAATAAATTATAGCGTTAATGCCTTATAACAGTGGTCCCCAACCTTTTCATCGCTGCAGACCGGTCAACGTTTGATAATTTTACCATGGCCCGATGATGTGGGGGCGACGTTGATTGTTTATATTTTAGATTGTTTTGATTTAATAATTTTAATTTTATTTTATTTAAACGTGCCTTCAAATTAAAATACAGTTACACCAACGAATTAATATAAAGTGATTTAACATTTTAACTCACTAGAACGCTAAATCTATGAGAACCCTGATCTTGTTTCTTTGCAACGAGACGGTTCTATCTGCGGGTAATAGGAGAGAATTACACCCGAAGTGTGTTGCATATGTCCAGTTTATTCCGTTGTTTTGTTTTGGTTGCTGTCACTGCAGAAAACCCCGCTTCACACAGATAGGATGTAGGAAATGGCAATTAGGATTTAAGTTCTGTGGTGGCCGTTGTTGTATTGGCAGGTGAGGGGGTTTACAGAGCCCAGGCTAATACCACATCGTCTGTACTTAGTGTGCATGTACGCCCATGAGGTTCACCCCCCTCCCTGTAATGTTCACCAGTGGTGTTGTTGTTGTTGTCGTTGTCACTGTTGTTGCTGATGTTCCCGGTATCCGTTGGGCTGTATATAGGTGGGTGTTGGCGGCCCGTATAGGTGGTCAAGCATTAGTTGAATTAGATCCGCAATGGGGTGGTTATAATATCCCCACTGCCTGTGATGTTGCTCCTGTGCTGCCACCGTTGTTGTTGTTGTTGTCGGCGGTGGTTGGTGTCGCAGCGCTGCCGTTGTTGTTGTGGATTCTGTTGTTGTGGCTGTAGTAGATGATACTGTTGTTGTCATCTGATGTGTTGTGGCGGGCGTCTTCTTTTTGATTTGGGGCTCCGTTCTGTAGTTTTTCCTTGTGTTCTGTTGTGGTTGTCTTTGTTGCAGTCCCTGTTGGTGACTCTGGCTGTGGATTGGTGGCAGTTGGTTTAGTCGTTGTTGCTGTTTCTTGTGGTGTAGTTGGAGCGTTGTCGACTTCTGTTTCGGTCTGTGCGTCAGTTGTCTTCACTTCGTTTTATGTTTGTATCTTTCTTGCGTCTTAGATATGTACCGTTTGTGTGCTGGAGATTTTTTGGCGTTTCTTCTTATTTTCAGTGGTAGTTGTTTTAATTTCTTTTTCTTTGCTGATAGAGCTTGTGGTCTGAGTTTCCTTATTATCTGTTGTGGGTTTGGGAGTTTGCGAGAATGCCTGTCTGATTTCTTGTTTTGCTGTTTGAGTTGAATTCACTTTGGCCGTATGTGGAATTTTCCAGATGATGTTGGTGTTTATTCCCTGTTCTGTTGTAGTGGCTTGTAAAGTTTGTGGGGGAAACGTGGCTTTTTCCTTCAAAGACTGTTTGAGTTGTGCCGTCTTCTTGTTGAGTTTTCGCATTGTTTCCTCCTTTTCCGTTTGTAAGAGCGTGTTTTTTGTTGTCGGTGTTATTTTCCAGATGATGTCTGTCTGTGTTTCATAGTCTGTTGATGTAGTTTTTTTTCCGGTTGTCTTGTCAGGTGCCTGTTGAAAATCTTGTGGAGACCAATTGCGTGCGGTTAAGATGGCTTGTTGTCTAGTGGTAGTTCATCTTCCGTTTTTGTGTGGAAGAGGGTCAACAGCAAATTAGTGAACGCATTTTTTAGTTCAACGTTGTTTCTAGTGTGAATGTGAAGGTGAACTTTTCGTATGCCCCCATTTTCGGTTGGTATGCTGATTTCACAGCAGTATTTTGTCCAGTCTTCTCCTTTGTACTTCTTAATGTTTGCACCTCTTCAAGCCTCTTTTACCGTATCTGTCTCAGTTGGGCTATGCGCTCGTTTGTGAAACAGAAAGGGCCGTCCGCATCTTCCGTGACTGGCTCAGAATCGCATAAAATATCACTTGGTGGAGTGGGCACTAGTGGCGTTTTTGCCAGCCCTGAAAAGGGCTGAGGCTTGGTGCTGGCTTGTCTGGTGTGGCGCTTTGACATGACTCTCCTTCCGGCGGTCCGATGGATTGAGTGCGTTCGTCGGTGGTCCGAAGCGAAGTGTGTTGGTGTGGTTGGGAAGTAGCGCTTGAATTCTTTCAAAAGCAACGACAGATGATCGTGCACCAACTGGGAGAATGAATGCTCAGACTCAATCTCGTCCATGGAAAGTCGCACAAACCCGAGAGAAATACACCACAGTAAATAAAATTGGGCGGCCCGGTACCATTTGGTCCACGGACCGGGGATTGGGGACCACTGCCTTATAAAACCTATTCTTATCTGTACATGCACAAGCAGGGGAGTAAGGCCACGTATAATTTTTTAATGCTAACAAAATTTGCATATATATATATATATATATATATATATATATATATATATATATATATATGCATGGTATGTATTTGGGAAATCATATTTAATTTCATTTACCTGGCAACAAAGATTTGCTTTCAATAAGAAACAAGATATTTATGAGTAGAGATTATTTCCCAATGTGCTGGAAGACGCAAGCATTAGAGACTAGTCGTGTGAAGATGTATGAAAGAATTTTCGACTGCACATATGTCAACATAAAGGAATGATTAAAATCCTAGACAGAGGTAAGTGTAAGAAAAGTAAGAATACATTACACTTCACATGCAGAAGTGGTGTAATTTAGTGCTAATGCTAATTAACTGGATTGCAAATCTATAAATAACTCTGATAACGTGTTTAAACTTCTAAACCATCACATATTCAGACTGCGCAGGCAACCTCACCATAAATGTATAAGTACTAATTGGTAAGGGCATAAATATATTAGTTAATGTGACTGAGTAAATTTGCCTATCCCTATTTATATATTTAATTGTAATATGAATTGTTAAATTGTCAAAGTGATCCGACCTTTGGCACTCATTATAATAGTAATTTTGTGTCAGAGTGGGAATAAACAACTCAAGTTGAGAATATGCCAAATAATTGCTAAAGCAATTCAAACCAGTTCCAAATGGATGAGTAGAATAAATTATAATAGTACTTTTGTGTCAGAGTTGGAATAAACAACTCAAATTGAGAATATGCCAGATAATTGCTAAAACAATTCAAACCAGTTCCAAATGGATGAGTAGAATAAATACTCTATTCTAATCTTGATCATTAGCTTTGGAAAGCTAACTGACTGATAACGGGAATACTTGACTTAGAATATTCCGTACATATTATTTGGATTAGAGAATGCTTATATAATTGAACCAATATTTCTATGTTCATTAATTTGATTATGTTGTACATTATACTTGCGAAGTTTGATCAATTCTATATTTCTTATGCTGTGTGTGTATTGGTCTAACGAAATTGTTGCAGGATTTATAAGCAGAGAATGTTTGTGAATGAGAAAGGAGTTAGATATAAAATATTCCTGAATGTTAGTGCAGCCTTAATTTGACTTTTGCAGTGCAGAGCAAACCTTTTTTGTTTGTCACTTCATGCTACAGGGACTAGTATAATTGAATATGTTGGTGTGCATCCAGCATTGTTGTCAATTTATCAGTAAACATTTACTGTAAGATGATTCCTGTGAATTCCATTCACGAGCCAATACATCGGAAGTTGTGGCTTTAGTTTGGTCTTGAGAATTCACATATCGCATTTGAACATTCCTAGAGTGGTGTGTGACTAAACACACATGAAACTTTGAGAACATTCCTTCTGATTTGCTCGATAGTAATGAAATTGAGGACAACTCTCTATGGCATGCATGGAGAGTGTATCAAAAATTCTGGAACAGTTGTGTAATGTGCCTCTAGAAGTGACTCTTGAGACCTCACCTAAATATGAAAAGCAGTGACTTGTTGCAAACTGCATGATGTGATACACGTGCCAGCGACAGCCACCCTCTTTAAACAGGTTATGTGTATTGACTTAAAACTCTACTCTCAGTTCTGGGTTGATATGCGTTAATTTCACACACACATGCAAACGCATTTGTTAAAACAGGAAAACTTATAGTGTCATATACAACTCATTAGCAGTGTAGAATTGACATGGATGCTAAATCTTCCTAAAATAGTATCAACTGAATATGTTTAAAATACACCTGGTAAATGTGCTTACTACAGCTTCTCATACAATTATGTGTCGTATATTCCAATTGTGTTTTCCTAATATTGTCCGTCATCTGTCTAGATTTGAATTTAGTGTGTATTGTTCTTTCATTCAGAGTTTCCTGTTAACATTTTTGTTCTACTGTACTCTATTTTCCCTTTTGTTTGTTTCGTTTATTTTACTAAATACTTTTACAAATGTATGGAAAGAGAAAATTACTAATTGTTTGTATAGTAGTTTTCTACGTTCATTTTAGTAAATACTTTTACAAATTTGTGGAAAGAAAGAGAACATTACTAAATTGTTTGTACCATAGATTTCTAAGTTTATTTTAGTAAATACTTTTACAAATTTGTGGAAAGACAGAAAACATTACTAAATGTTTTGTACCGTAGTTTTCTATGTTCATTTTAGTAAATGATTTTACAAATTTATGGAAAGAGAATATTATTAAATTGTGTGTACCATAGTTTCACAACAAGCAGGATTGATAATTCGTTTGGAAAATTACGTTTAACATTATATTTGTAGTAAGACAAATAAACAGAGATATCATTTAATGAGAGATAAGGCTTTAAGTGATCAATAAGTATAACACATGCTCTTAATTTTATAAATATTTAGCCAGAGATATCATTTACATAATATTTGTGCTATCAGATCAGTATTGTTTGTAACTATTGTCAAGGCATCTCAACTTTAACACACATTTTTTAATATCTTAATGTTACTTTTTCATTCAGTATTCTTTTGTTATTGTTTTTGTCTACTTTCATAATCTTTTTTTCTGTATTACTATACGTTTTCTAATATTCTAAAATTCTATGCAACATCCCCATAAATTACGTTCTTGAAGGTAAGTTTTGTAGACTGTATGCCAAAAATAAAAGACTATTGCATTGATACTTATAAGATATACACACAAATATGAAACAAATATAAAAGCTAATACGGTGGAGTTCCCAGATTATCCTCGAGTGGTTAGCAGCTCATCAGTTTTCTACAACTTGCAAGTGAAACACGTGAAACTGAGGATTCCGTTGTTACAATAAATTGTGTCTTTGCTATGACAGTGTGTGAAATACTATTACAGCTTCTCCTAGTCGTGGTTATGTACAAACTATTATCGCTATAATCTCTATAACTCCCTTTCTGTTCTCAGATAAGAACTACATTTGATTTATATTGTCACTAATCTGTTGAATTATTTTTCAGGATACAAGATTATAAATATCAAAATTATTCGAAAACGGTTTCATGTAAAATAATTCTTTCATATGCATTCTAATATGACAGAGTATAATGAGTTGTGAATTTATTTTACTGATTAAAATACCTAATTAATAAACAGTTTAATCAGCTGGTTCATATTTCTTCACTTCGACCCCATCGGTTATCTCTCATTTCTTCTTATTATTATTATCCTTATTATTTTGCGTGTTGCAGTACTCGTCCTGGATTTATTCCCGCCTATTATTCAAATGTATATTAACATTAGATTTTTGTTGGACAATATTTATTTTTAGAGAGAAAAAAGATTCTGTTATTATCTAAGTATTCATTACAGGTTATGTACTGATGGGGCTAAACAAATTCAAACATAGATCTAGCGAATACAGAGCAAAATCTCGAATGTAACATGTTATTATTATTATTTAATGAATGACTGTCTCATGTAATGTGAATTCATACACTTTATATTTCATACAGGATTACAAACAGCAATAACATCTCTCACATAGACGACTACGCATTCGCTGGAATGCAAAACCTGTCACAACTGTAAGTTTTGTGAATATGTTTTCTCTCAGAACAGGAAAAGCACTTGATTATAAACAAAAATATTCTTACATTTGCTCTAATATTCTAATACTTATATATAAAAGACGTTGGATAGATATATCACAATATACTTATATGCAATGACTTAAGTAATCTAAATAATATTATTTTCAACCAGATTAAATAAACGTGAACATTTTGCTGGGAAACATATTTAACAAAATTCGTATCGAATAAAAAAAAATCATAGGATTTCCTGAAGAAATCCTGTCTGATAGATGGACGCAGTTCATGAGTGAGTTAATGAATGAGATTAATCAACTTTTGAGCGTAAAGCAGTTTAAAACTAATCCTAACCACCAACCGTATGTGTAATGGTGTAGTCGAAAATCTGAACGTTACTCTTGCCAAGTTATTAAGAAAAGTGTGCGTAGAAAGATCATGTGATTAGTATGTATTTTCCAGGAAATCTGTTTGTGTTGCGCAAAGTACCACAAGATACGACCTAATTTTCGCCCTTCGAACTCTTATACGGTTAGGACCGTTAGGGGATCCTGTATATAAGACGAGAGTATTGGACAGAGAGCTGGCTAGCAGAATCCGAAAAAAAATATATATCAACAGTAAATGAGAGTGTGTTGGTCATGAGCCAAATACAGCACGTCTGCTCGATAGCTCTGAGGTACAACCAAGTGATTCCTCTTGGTCCGTTCCTGCTTCTGAATGAAAAGGCCATCATTTCAATGAAACTGAACAGCTTTCCCAGAAGATTTGGATCCCTACGACCTTGAGCGGTTATTATTTTTATGACATTTCTCAAGAGAATCAGCTACAACTGAGCCATGTTGAGTAGGGCCTTTGCCCCTTCTGCTACTGTCTGAAAGGCAGGAACAATTACCTGTCTCTGCCATGACCGAATCATCTGAGACATTTTTGATGATAAACACAATAATGACGGGTTCAACCAAAGTCTTCATCAAGTCACCTTTGAACACATTAATAATCACTTCTGGTTCACTATGCATACTTCCATGCATCATTTTCTGCCACTTCATGCACAGCCCGCCCACCTCTAAGCATGAGTACACACACACTATCGAGAGAATATGGAAATTTCCTGCCACTGAGAACATATTTGCATCCTAACTAGGTGAGCACTAGGTTATTTCATATTAAAGTTACTTCGGCTGTGACGTCTAATATGACCTGGTTTGATGCATTTGAAACACACGACTGGTTCATTCTTAACACACACCTTTGTCTGATTGCTACTCATGTTAAGATTTTTCCTTATATGGGAATAAGTTAGAGGAGATCCAACATTAGGGTTATTATTTAGTTTGTCACTTGTTTATTAACTGGCCTGCTTTGCTGTCAAGTTAACAGGAGTCCCAAATTTTTATTCATATCTGTCAGCTGCTGCTAACCACCCCCATCATATTCTTCTGTCTTTTTTCCTTAACATAAGCCAAAAGTGCTTGAGGACTTGATGCCTGTAATTTGTTAATCACGAAGTGATCTCTAACATCTTTATTACTGTCAATTTTCACCTCATCTAGCTCTAACGATTTAGACAAAATACATTGTAGTTTACTAGATGATTGTAAAATGTTTCATTTGATATTAATTTGTACTGGTGGAACATTTGCCAGTACCTATAACTGGTAACTCTAAAGTACACCAACAGTTCTGCCCCATATATTGTTTGTTCTTCTGGAAAACTATTAAAGACAATATTTGTCTTGTTCTTTCAAACCTGTCATTATGGGAGAGCCATAAACGTTTTGGTAGGCCTAAAGGCTAATCTTATGTCACAGCTTTCAAAGCTTAGCACATAATCCTCAATATTTTCCCTCTTTTCTATTGAAAGAACAGAAATATAAACTTGTGTTTGCTTCCTGAACATTAACCACCCTTTCACTTCTCTTCAGGCTATCTTCCTGCATCTTCACTTGATTTAAGCCAGGGGCGGGCAAACTTTGGCCCGCAGATCATTTTTGTTTTTGTTTGGCCCGCCAAGCTAGTCACAGTTAACATTGCTTTTGGCCTGCAAGGCACATTTCCTAAAACAAATGGGCATTGTTTTACGCTGTCAAACAGCCAAGGCTAAACTAGTCTAGAACTGGTTGTTGCATTTCTGCTATTTATTTGCCATTATTCCCCCCTCCCAATAATGTCCGCAATCCCGCATCCTAAAATAATTATTGTGGATATGGAAAGTCGGACATTTAACTCTGAGTGGACGGAAAAATACTTTTTCATAGAACGATTTGGACAAGTTCAGTGTCTGATCTGTTTGAAAACTATTTTTGTCTTCAAAGAGTTTAATATGTGCCGCCACTGGGAAACAGTACATCGAACTTCGAAATTCGCTTTAAGAAATACTATTCCTAAACTCACAGACAATATAGAAAATATCAGTTTGATGTTTCACAAACAAACATCTGTGCATGAAAAAGTGACACACACCAGTTATGGTTTCACTACTCCTTGCTCTAAGAATGAAGCCATTTTCTGATGGAGATTTTATCAAGGAATGTCTCATGACTGTGGTGAATTATGTCTGTCCAGAGCAATGTTTGGTCATGGACAATATGTGTCTGTCATTCCGTACTATTCGTCGGCGCATTGATGAGATGTCAGACAATGTGCAAGACTCGGTGAAGAGTGATTGCTCAACCTTTGTCGCCTACTCTCTTGCTCTTGATGAGAGTACTGACATGAAATACACAGTCCAACTAGCTATTCATACAGTGTCACTGCTGCCCTCAAAGTGCATGAAGAGTTCCTTCAGATTGTTCCGCTACATGATACCACCACTGGGCAAGACATCTTCAGTGCCTTACTTCAGGGTGTGGAACATCACTCCCTTCATCTGCCCCATCTTGTATGTGTAACGACTAATGGTGCACCGGCAATGATTAGAGAGAATGAGGGCGCAGCTTCTTTGCTAATTCACCACTGTAAGGCCCTTGGACACAACCAGACTATCCTTAAATTGCACTGCATCATTCACCAAAATTCCCTATGTACCAAGACTGCAAACCTAGTTGAGGCCATGTCATTTGTGTTGAAGGCTGTAAATTCCATTATTTCCCAAAGTCTCAAACATTGTCAATTTCAGGCACTGATGGATGAAGTGAATGTGCACTACGGTGACCTGCTCTACTTTTGTGAAGTCCGCTGGCTATGTCATGGAGCCATGCTTTCTAGTGTGTGTGGCCTACAACAAGAATTTTTCACCTTTCTTCATGAAATGAACATTCCTTATGCTGTTAACTTCACTGACCGAAAATAGCTTGCTCGTCTAGCTTTTGTCACGGATATCACCACACACCTCAACACCCTCAATGTCAATTTGCAAGGTAAGGATGTTCTCGTTCCTGAAATGTAATCACACATCACAGCATTTGAAGTGAAACTACGCTTGTGAGAATTCCAGTTGTCTAATGGTCAGTTTCAGCATTTTCCATGTCTTGCTGCTTGTTCCATAGCAGATGTCAACTTGGAGACTTGTGGTGCAGTCATTACCTCACTGAGGGAAGAATTTTTCCCACGTTTTGGGGGTATCAGACCACTCTCTGCAGATTTCAAGTTGTTCAGTGCCCCTATTGAAATCACAGTGGATGAAGCTCCAGCTTCCTTGCAGATGGAGTTGGTATATGCAATGCAGCGATGAGTTGAAAGCAAAGTTCCACACTTCTTTTCCTTTTTCTTTTTTTTTGTGATGTCATCCTTCCATCTGCAAGTTTCCACATTTTGTTAAACATGCTCAGCACATTGTACTATGTTCGGAAGCACATTTTGCTGTGAACAACTGTTCTCAAAGATGAAATATACAAAATGTCGCCTGCGTTCTCAACTCTCTGACCGTCATCTAAATGGCATTCTGCACTTGTCAACCTCATTAAAAAATCCTTTTGTTCTCATTTTATATTATGAACTTGTGATTTTAGGTCATCTACCCGGTCTACGAACAGTTCCAACAGTTTTATCTGGCCCGTGGTCTCAAAGGTTTGCCTACCCATGATTAAGCCAAGCACTCTGTTTCTTCTATAAATAGCTCCTAAGTAGGCCAATGCTATATCTCATTTAAGATCACATTCATTCTTTAGACTATTACCCCTTTCTTTTCTTTTAATCTGTACATTTGTATCACTTTCATTCCTTTATATTTCTACTTCTTTTCTTTTGAGCTTTAATAATTTCTCACTTTTTACACTTTTTATTCTTTCATGCTTATCATTTCATTTATTTATCTTCTCTTTTGTATTTATCTTTGAATTCTACTTGGTCCTTTACATAGGCTGTAATGTATTCTGAAACTTTATCTGCTGGTGTGCCTACTATTTCAGCCATTGCCCTATTCTCCTGCACCCATCTGATTCTTTCTTCAAGTGTAGTTTCCCATTTCTAAACATAAAACAACTTTACCCTAGACATGTAACAACTTAGTATACAAATGAGCTATCTGACTGATTCACAAAGTATATCCACACACAAGCAACTTATAAGCATTAAATATATTTACATAAAATTCTCAATCAATGTAAACAGCATAATATACACAATTGCTTTAGCAACAGGTAAATATATAGCTAATTAATTAAAATGCAGAATCAAAGTAAACAATACTGTTTATATACATCACTAATGGAATTATGGTAATACACAGTCAATATAATGTGCAGTTTATAAATGTAAATTTTGCTAGACAACTATCCCTTCTCTAGCCTTGTTTTTAATCTACGATTCCTGGTTTATGATTCTAAGCTTAAAGTTATCAACAATTGTTTTCCACAGTTATGAATTTCAACACAATATAATTAGTGTAACAAATTTTGAACAAATTTGAGCTCATCAACCGACAGTGCCAACCTACTTTATTTGACACAACACCACCCTAGTTATTCTACTTCATTATTATCATTAATAATCATCCTTAATTAATTACAAGTGATGAGAATCTTAATTTATGTTATTAATAATTATCCAGCAGACACCATTCATCACTCTCACTTTGATAATATGTGGGTACTGTAAACGTTTTCTATTTTCCAATACATTAAAGACAAACAATGTCACAAAAATGTCCATAGGTGGAAAACGGCTTAACAAAGGAGAAGATAAATCCGTTTTTAATCTATATTTCACGAGACCCAATCCTTTCATTATCTCCAACAAATGGTTATCAATATGTGTAAGAAGGTCAATAAATAGATTAAATCAACAATCAAATATACATATAACAAATACAATTGAATATTATTTGACATCAATATTTCCACAAAACCATATTTGAATAATTTCAATTCTTATGCCATCTTAAATCCTAAAAAACATAATTTAACAGATTAGTGTCAATATAAATCACATGATCATTCTTATCAGAGATGTGTGATAATAATGTGCCTATAACTTTGTCAAGATGAAGCCACAAAAGGCTGTCATATTCTTACATAATATCATAAATTTGCTGCTCACAATGGGATTGTCAATTCTTCATGTGTTCCTCTAACACAATGCAGAATGTTCCACAAAATCTGTTTTCTCAAGACTAATCTGAGTGTTCCTTCAGAACATTATTTACCCGAAGCTCGACAACAATGTACAAATATCCAGTAATTTCCTTTTACCAGAAATTCTACAATGCAGTCGCACATTATATGCCATCATACATTAACAGAGTGCAATGTATCCTTACTATTACAAAAATGGGGTATATATTTCTCGAATTTACCAGGATCATAGTGTTTTCTAATCAATAAACTTGGAAATTCTAGAAATACATGCTGCTACATTTTCTGTAAAATAATATCAGGGAATAAACACTAAGTTTCCAGTTTATTCATCACTAACTACATTCTTTCTAACATTGAAGTCTCAACATACAATTTATTTATTAGCCTGATACATACATACATTATACTAAACACAACATAATATTTTGTGAGTGTGTTCACTCCAATGCCACATTTGTAACATAACATGCAAGGAATATAATTTACAATTAACGAAGCAATAGTCTACTCACATAATACATCTGTTTGTAAAATGCAAGTATGATATATCAATAGCAGAATGCATGAAATTTCCATTAGTCCATTCTCTTTCAATCAATTAGTCAACTCACCATTATGCTAATGTCCGCCTTTCATGACTAGACAACTACCACTCCAAATACAAACTGATTAGAGAACAAAATCAATTTTTTTTAAACGTTGATCTCAGCCTACTGACTGATCTTCCTCTTTGTAAATAGTAACCATTGGATAATAAATCTCCTCATCCATATATAAACCGGTATAGATTACATCAGCAAGTGCCTGCATATACTTCACCTGAATTGATTACTTCAACGCTGGCACTTTCACAAAGGTACCATTATAAATCAGTGCCCAGTGCCGTTTAACGTTAACATTTAACAATTTATTTAACAGTTAAGTTGTAAAGTAGAGATAGGCAAATGCTTACTCCACCACAGATAGATAGATAGATAGATAGATAGATAGATAGATAGATAGATAGATAGATAGACAGACAGACAGACAGACAGACAGATACATAGACAGACAGATAGATAGATAGATAGATAGATAGATAGATAGATAGATAGATAGATAGATAGATAGATAGATAGATAGATAGATAGATTAACGGATTGATGGATGGCCGGAACATGCCTATTGTAACCTTCTCACTGTCATACATATATTTGCACTTACGTTTTATTTTTTCAGTTTTCTTCAAGGGAACAATTTTACTACTATTAGAAGAGGAATGTTTCTAGACCTAAAAATGGTTACAGTTTTGTGAGTTATTTTTCTCCACTTTTCAATATTTATTATGAAACTTGTATCCTTGCTTAAACATTCAAATGTTTCATTAAATTACATTATTAATTTGCGTTTAAGTCACAAAAGGCAACATTTTTAGAAATATTACGTTTGAAACAATGACAGGCTAGCTAAAAGAGTTGAGTGCCAACAGTTGAAAATAATGTTTTTTTTTATATTCCATCAAAGGCTTAATTGGTTAGTACTTATGCCATAATAACATAACATTTTAAGTCTATTAATATTAAACTAAAATTTATCACTTTTGATTCCTTTTGCGGAAGAGCACATGTGCTTGTAATATTCAGGAAAGCTATTAATTTTACATTTGATTTTATCTCATTTTCACATATTTCTTCACTGAATTTACCCGTTCATTACCTTCTTCCACAATGCTGCCTCTTTAGTCTTTCTTAATTTGTTTTGTTTCACTTATATATTCTAAAAATAATCTCCGCTGATCCTCTATTCTACTGTTCTCTTCAAATTGATTAGTTTCCTATTATGATAGTGTTAGTTTATTTCCCTAATAGTGATTGTATAACTTTCGTTTAAGCTATTGACTGTACGTCTGGTAATTTAACATAAGACACATTTATTCTGAGTAAAATATTACAAAGCACATCAATCAATAGCATGCATTTCTATCATATGAGATACAACACCCATATACAAATCTTTCTATCTATCTATTTATCTATCTATCTATCTATCTATCTATCTATCTATCTATCTATCTATCTATCTATCTATCTATCTATCTATCTATCTATCTATCTATCTATCTATCTATCTATCTATCTATTTATCTATCTATCTATCTATCTATCTATCTATCTACGAATTGTAAGATTGAGAATAAATGTAAGATAAAATGGATTTATATTGTGCCAAACGAGTAATGTAGGCTTGCTCCTTAATTATATGTTGTAGTGATTATTTGCCTTTATTTTGTTGTTTTAAGTCTCACTCTATGATTGTGAGTTCAACCTGGAGCTGTGAGTCTCAGGTGGAGCCTCAAGTTCAACTTTCAAGTTCACAGCGACACTTTGTATTTTCACTGTTGTGACTTGACTGACCGAGAAACGTGGGAAACCCGTATGGTGTGTTGCAGTTGTGTAAGCGCACCTGAGTAATGCTGTGCATTATTGTTGTATCAGAACAATATGAGTTGTTACATTATTGAAAATTCTGATGCATTGAAGTTACCATAATTTCTGAAATCGTGTCCTATATGAAAGAGTGACCTGGAAGGAGACATTTGAGAGCATAGCAGCGTGTCTGAGTTTCCAGTGGCTGGAACACATTCTGAATGCGGATATTTTGACATTGTTGCTAAAGCAAGTGAAAGACTACCAACCAGTGCTTAATCCAGGTCACCATGAATTTACATATTTTTCTGTAATAACTCCATTTCTAATCTCTGATACGATTAACATGCAATTTGTATTGACTATACTGTTGACCTGTAATTATATTTTTATTATTAGATAAATGTATAGTAAAAGATTGTACACAATAGTTATTTAAACGAGGTTTGTGGAATATTTTGTTAGTTATTTATTTCATTGCAATTGTCATATGTATATTTGTTTTTTCTTTTAATTAAAATATTTTTAAAGTTATTAACCTTCTTACACATATTGGCATTGATAATTTTATAATCTTATATTAGAGAAATATCCAAAATATCCGCCAAGTGAGAGACGAGTGGTAAATGTCGTTCATTCTGTATGGTATATACGAGAATGACCTGCTCCCATCTCTAAAGCATGAAAACAAAATCCAGTTTTGCATCTCTGCTCTGCCCAAATTTTTGGGCAAATTTTCCGGTGATTATTGAATTTGAATCATACCGAAGTTCTCCGTTTTCTTGGACAAAGTTTGTTTTTTCACGATTGGTTATTAGCGCTGAGTAGGAATCCATTGTGAGCTAACAGCTCCACCAACTAGCTTTCGGTATGAATTTTCCTGGAAACAGTCTTGATATTCTGGACTATTTTATTGACATTTCTATATAAACACCAATCCATGCATTCGTATAGTGCGATAGTTCTCAGGATCTTACATTAAATTCACATACGAATATAAATTAATCTTGTTTATATGTTCATATGAATTGTCATTGTGTAAAGTCTGTAGGATACAGATGTCATAAATAATACACGAGTGCTGAAGTGTTAGTGTGTTTCGAAATGTCTTTTCTTTGCCTCATGAAACATACACCAACATTGTGTTAGCTGTTAGATCAATCTCCATTACTTAAACTCCAATTTCCTTACCCAATCCACTTCATAAGATTATGCAATTAATATATTATGTTTCTCCACTTCATCATATAATTCGACGTGTTTACATTAAAGCTAAGTTTGTCGAAAGTAATATTTATTTCACTTCACAATCTGAGCATCAGTATATCAGGAACACATCGGAACTGTTCTTGATTTTGATCTTGTCTGAGTAGTTTCATTTATTGTTGAGTTTTTACTCTGTTGCCTTTATCTTAATTTTTAAGTTTCCCATTTCTTTATGATCTGTTCTGATCTTCTTCATTGTCACCCACAATCATAATTAATAATAAGGATTCACTGGACATAACATTCAACATCTGTGCAAAAAAGAGTGACACCAAATTTCTAATTTATCAATAATCCAATTCAGCAACTCACTCCAAATTATTAAAATGTAACTTATGCTTAATATATCATCCTTCTTACTCATAGATCTACATATGTATTCCTAATTTATTACTCGCATTCATTTCAGTGTCATTTTAATGAAGACGTTAAGATAATTCTATTATCCATGCTACTTTCTATCACGTTTTACATGACATACACCTATTCCTCATGCATTTTTCCCATAATTTCTATTATTTGAGACAGAGAACTAAAATGCCCTGTCTGCTTTCACTTATTTACTTTAATTAATTTACTTTAATTACTCTAAAGGGTTAATTTTACAGTTCGAGTTCGTCAATGTTTCGTGTGTTTTGTTCAATATATACCTTGACTCAGTCAGACACAGCTTAATGACATTCATTCACGTATCCAATACAATGTTTACAATTGTCGGATGAAAGTAGTTCATTAAATTTCCAACATCCTTAAGGAAGCTGATTTCATTCACTCGCCTATTCACACACATAATTTCCCAATGTGTCCTAATGTTACCGCAAATCTGCTAGTATCCTTGCTTCGAGAAATAAAAAGATTGAACAACTGGATGGCTGATCGTATAAATTTGGCCACACTGAAAGAAATATAATCACTGGATCTTAATGATTCGATTATCATGAATGTTGTTTTAGTACACCATCGACGCACCCAAGTTGAGATAACAATCATTAATATTTGTCTAATGAAACAGAAAATATTAATAGTGTTACATAGTATCGTATACACTTTTCGTATACAAAAATGTTTGAATGTAATCGTTTATAAGTAACATTTGTATACACTTTTCGTAAAGAAAAATGTTTTCATGTAATCGCTTATAAGTAACATTTGCAAACACTTTGCATTCACGCTGCGCATTTACTAGATATATAATTATCCAATATGCCTAATGTAAATTCAGTTTAAAACACAGTAAGAAATAAATGCGTATGAAATATATTTTACAATTATGTACACGTGACTATATTTTGTGCAGGAAACTTGGATCCAGTCACATATCTCGCATTGAAGATTGTGTCTTTTCTGAAATGCAAGTCTTGTTGGAACTGTAAGTGTTTCAGAACAAATCAAACCCCTTTCTTTCTGCAAATTAAGCAATAGATAAATGACATATTTGGGAAATAAATTCCGCAATATTTAAGAATTCATCACATATTATACGTTTCCACTTTACGAATGGACTTGTCGATCATAAATATTTATTTTCAGAGTTATGACCACAAACGAGTGCACATATATTTCTCATTAGAGTGCTCGTACTTTGCTCAAACGCAGCTTTCTTGTGGCGCCTGTTTCCTTCGGCCCATCCTACTCATTAATATTGTATTTTGTTTTTGTCACAGTGACCTTTCTCAAAATAACTTAACAACTATCAGAAGAGGAATGTTTAAGAACTTAACAAGTGTCACGAATGTGTAAGTAAATGATTTTAACTATATATATGAATTATTACACGTGTTATACTTTTATAAATTTTATAAGAAACTTCTGCATTTTAAATTTCTTTATTGACTCATGACTCATGTACAAGCTTATCTTCAAAGGCGAATATATAAATGCACGACCAACTGGAAAACTAGGATATTTTGTCTTAAAATAACGATAATCGTGGTCACTAAAGATAGCATAATTATATTGGGGGTCGACAGATTCCTGTTTCAAGGTCATTATCAATCCCCGCAATCTGATTTTAATTTAATTTGCATTAATTCAACACTAAGCAAAATGTGCTTAATTCAACTTTCAATATGAAGCGCAATACAGCATTTATTTATTAATAAATTAATGCACACGATATGTATTTGTGATATATACAAATGCCAATATTTTGTACAGGAGTCTTTGGTCCAATCACATCTCAGACATTGAAGATTTTGCCTTTGCAGAAATGCAAAACGTGTCTGTACTGTAAGTTTCAGCACTCTTTTTACAAGTACTAATATATATTTTAATTTGTAATTGTTTTCAGGTTTGTTGTACAAAGGCATGCATCGGATATATAAGTGTTCACATACATTAAAAATTAAAAGTACTTTTCTGAATATATATTAGATATAGATACAGAGTATGTCTCTTCAGAACATCTATAAACGCCAATGTTAAATGGTCCATGCTTACATTGCGTAAAAGCAATGAAAAGAATCGGTCGGAAGACAGATGCAGTTTGTTTCTTCGTACCATCGAGCGAGAGAAAAGCCTTACAAAAATTGAAATATTAGGTAAGGTATTACGGCGTGCCTCTCAGTTAAGCAATCATGAAAACAACAAGAAGTTTTTTTTTCTTCTCATAATCATACGTGCAAGCATTGGGAACGTTCGTAGTGAAATCACCCACTTTAAGTTCTCTTTAATGTCGGAGTTTTGTTCGTTTCTTAATCCACTGCCACCATTGCGATGTACTACATACTATTGTGGCGGAAAGGGGGTTTTCTCCTTGTGCGTCTTGGTAATTAATAAATAATTTATATTAATATCTTTCATGCGAATCGCTCACAACCTCCTTAAGGGTCTTGTGCGGTCTGAGAGTGACTAGGTCAAGCCTTGAGCAGTCCGTCAGTCAGTGACCATCTCCCAAGTGTTACCTGTCTCAGAATAGTGACTACACTGCGATTATCTTATCAGTCGTTCTATCACTATTCCGGCCCTACCACAAATCTCTCATCGCTGTCAATGATGGGAACTATTTTAAAACATGTGTCTAGACCGTCTTCTCAATTGTCTTACGTCATTGGCTGCCCCCACCCATCATTTACACATGTACCTCCGAGAAATGAAGGAGTAAATAGTTTTAAAGAAAAACAAATTTATTAAAAGAAATAAAGATAACAATTTCAATAAATTTACATTGACTTCAAATCACACACTAGGCGATTCCGAAATCACAAATCTCGTAAGACTTCTAGAATTAAAATTAATAAAAAAAAGATATATCAATGCAGTTTTAGGGAATAATTATTAGAAAATTTCATGTGACCCTATGATCCAATTTAGTTAAGCTTACATAAACACTTCTCATAAATAAGCCAACTACATAGTCAACACTTTTAGGAAAAATAAGAAGAAATTTCATGGAAGAATCAGACATGAAACAAGGAATGGAAAATCACAGAAACATGTACAGATTATACAGAAATTCATGTAATTGAATCACCTGATTACGACCTTGTTCAGCAGTAGCCTCGTTCTCGGCAGGTTTGGTTGACAATTGAATGTCTCGTGGTTTAGCCCGCCTGGTGACGTTAAATGAATGTTCTGTACATATAGCACTTTGTCCAAGAACAGTTATTACAGTATATGGAAAAATCCTTTCACTGGCACTGAATACCACACAGTCAGAATTATCCACAGTATAGTATACTCCTTTCACTGGCACTGAATAACGCAGTCCGAGTTCACAGTATATTATACTCCTTTCACTGGTACTGAATAACACAGTCCGAGTTCACGCTGGTTTGGAAAGTTCCTTGTTTATTACAAGTGAGTTAGACTCACGCACGCACCTGCTGCAGCTCACTTCGTAATACCGTCTCCCTTGTTGGTCCCGGTACATACGAGTCCAAACAAGAATTTACTCCACACTGGCCTTTAACACATTCAGCAGGCTGAGTGGCAGTACTGTTGTCAACCCAAGACAACCAGACAATGAGATGCAACGGAAAACAACCCAGGAACCAGGAGAACGATGAAAACGTAAAACAAAACGGCTTTGAACTGCAATAGATAATGTAATGGCGCATATCAGGATCATGCTTTAAAATTCTGCAATCTGTACTTACATTTCAGTTTCTCATTACAATTCCTTTTCACAATTTAATTTATCTGATTCTCTCTCTAAACGAAATAAAAGCATTATAGTTTAAATTCGTTATATTTACAAGAAGCATGATTCAACATTATTAAAAAATCAAATGTAAAAATCATCCACAACACAATCTCCTACATTGGACATACCTTTCCTTAGTTCTGACCATGAGCCGGGCACGGGACTCAAACTTGTGTAAAAGAGTGTAGAGAATTTTGAGTCTGCTCTTTTATCTATTTTCAGAGGTCATGGAAGTTTCTAGAATTTCTTAGCCTCTGGCTATGACTTGTTTTTCTTCCTGTGCCTATTGACTTCATAGTCATGGCTGAATGCACACACATAATAGACTAAGTGTGTGTGGTGCCAGGAATATGCCCATGTTACATAAGAATTTGTGACCTGTAATTCCAACTCCCTTTATTTGTAGATATGGGTCGAATTGTGAAATTCAAATAAAAAATTTGGTTTACAAATTTTGAAAATTAACGAAATTAATTATATTAATTAAATTATTTGGGTAATTAGCATTTTTCCATTTACACTATACTCCCAGTAAAGCAGAAATGACCGAACAGAGTTTAATTGATATGAAAGGAAATGATTATGTTACACTACCCAATCCCTCATGTACACATACCTTTAACACTACTCTTAATTTTTCAATATTTCCAATGATAGTTATGACGCAATGTTTCGACAAGATTCATTAAAATAATGCGTAATTAAAAGTGAATTTATCTTTTACAGACAAACGGCTTTATTTCGTCTAGCCTGTGCAATGATTATTTTGCTTTCTTTTTCCCAGTGACCTTGATTCAAACAGATTAACGACCATCAGCAGAGGAATGTTTCAGAACATAACAAATGTTAAAATAATGTAAGTGGAATAATTTCGTTTTTATCATTCAATAAATGTCATTGTTCTTAAACCTGGATAAAACCCAAATTAATTTATAAATCACTGGTCTTAATTCCAAATAAAACAAACTAATTCTAAGACAACATTTAATAATACTATACTATAATAATTTACATTAAGTGTTGAAAACATATATCACAATAGTAGTGTTAAGTACTTCAGCCACAATCTCTGAACACCTTTCCCGCTATTCGTAAACCAGAAGATCTACAACCTTGGCGCAAAAAAAATGTATCATCATTCTTTCATGTCCTTGCTATAATCCGAGTTCTTGTTCGTACTTGCATTTAGGTCATCTCAGCTTTAACACATTCTTATTATACTTCTGTCCTTCTGGTTTTGCGAATGTCAATGCTACTTCTTATTTTTTACATATTTTGCTCACCATTCTATCTTGGAATACCTCTGCTACTTGCATATATTTTATGTAGTGTCTGACTCGTTAATGCAATTGTCAGGCGAAAGCAAAACTTAGCCCGGCATCACTCCATTAAACATTTTAAAAATTAAAATAATAAAATCTAGATACACAAGGTATATAGGAACCATAGCACAAAATGCACATTCAAAGCATTTAACCAAGACACTAATTACAAGACTGACCAGCCACTCCCAAGACATTAGCAGGATGTTAGAATTATACAAGACTGACCACCCATGGGCTAGAGCACAGGAAACATTTAGGGATCAAAGGGTCACTTGTAGCTAATGATAAGGGGAATGGTTAGTCACACTGAGCTATGGGCTAGAATACAGGAAACGGTTGGGGATCAAAGGGCCACTTGTAGATTAACGATAGAGGGAAGGGTTAGTCTCAAAGAAATACCAGAAATAATGGAAAGCCTTTATATAGTTGGGCTGAACGAATTCTCGCCACTTGCTCATAACAATCCACAGTTTTAGGACGTGCAGGAGTAGTCGCAGAGATTTTGTCTGGTAAAATTTTGGAAGGAAATATTGGGAAAATTCTAAAGTCAGAAAGACTAATTCCTGAGTGTATTGCACTCCAACCAGATGACCTTGGGTTCTTCGGTTTCGGAACGAGAAAGAACCCAAAAAGTCACAACCGCCAGGCAGGGTCATAGCAGACGGCAGATCCTGCGGGTTGTTTGAAGGAAGTGAAAAGGGGCGGAGCCAGCTTGCTATTCAAGGGCCTGCCGTTGTGGAGAGTCTGTGTTGCAAGAATTCAATGCTGTGTTGACCCTTTCAACTTGCTTTAGCTTTAAGCTAAGTACAGCAAACACAGACATTGAACTGAAGTGCATATACCGATATACGTGTACTGGAACTGAAACGGAGATTGAAATTTGCGTAGGAAAGAAGATAAGGCAGAAAAAGGAAAACTGACATTAAAAATCACTTTCGTTAGGGGAGGCTAGTAATTCCCTGATCCAGTTAGGATTTATATATTTGTAATTTGCTAATATTGTTAACTGTTCTTCTCTTACTGTTATTTTCTTTATTTTATTTCCTTTAAATGTTATATAAAGTTTATTGTTAAATTTTCATTAGTGTTGTGTGAAATTCATTGTCATTCTTGTCTAATATGATTTTATAAGTGTTATCGTCGCGTCTGTCTAACATCTGTCTTGAGTCTGTCCTTCGTCTTATCTGTCTGTCTGTCTTATCTGTGAGGAATCGTTTCCTCTGGGGGCTCAATACGAGTTACCGGAAGTGACGTCCTCGAATTCTTGTCCGTCCTAGATATTCGTATTTAGGGGGGTACCAACAGCAATGTCTTAAAATCATTTGATATGTAACAGTGAATTGATGTTTTGTGATTCAAGTACTATTCACTGTGTATTTAAAGAAATGTTAAACAACATCAGCAAATAATTCAATGCATACACAACGTCCTACACTTTCCGATTCCATGAAGATAAATATGTAAAGTTTCCATCAAACTATTTATTTTTAAACAGTCACTGAAAAAATATATAATACATATTATACCACCTGAAAATTGTTGAAAGTGCATCTATAGTCACAATAGTGAATCCAATTAATATACCCATCTACTAATATGAAACCTATTTTGTTTATAACAGGGCATAACAATATAAATATATTTTCTAAGTAGTATACCTCTCGTAATTGACAACGAATATCTTAATAGAGCTTAAGGAGTATTCAAAAACAAGCCTACGATTTGTTGGTGAATATAAGTAATATGAAAATAAAAACAGGAAAAAAAACATCAGAAACATGTCGAGTTCTCTCATTAACATTGCTAAATATAAGTGATTTTCTCTAAATAAATTAGCTAAGCATATTTTAATCGAGAGGTAGAGTTTCTTTATAAAATTAGCTAAGCATATTTTAATCGAGAGGTAGAGTTTCTTTATAAATTTAGCTAAGCATATTTTAATCGAGAGGTAGAGTTTCTTTATAAAATTAGCTAAGCATATTTTAATCGAGAGGTAGAGTTTCTTTATAAAATTACATAAGCATATTTTAATTGAGAGGTAATGTCAACTATGTTTGGCAATAGTTTCAAAGTTTCTGGTCTAACTTTCTATAATCTATATTTTTATCTCAATAATTTCCTACTTATTTTCGTGTTTTCACTCTTAATAAGGTTATATTTACACTTATTGATTCCTTCCTATGATTGAAAAATTAATCCTTTTGTTTTTGTGATTGACTGAAAAGAAGATAAAGATAATATTTAATTTATATATTAATGTTATACTGTTGCTATTTATTTAATTTTAAAATACTATATGGGTGAATTATTTGCTTTATTAATACATTCATTTACTTGTATTTTTAATTAATGTTTATTTGTACCTCATCAACACATTGCAGTGCATACAATATATCAACTTGATATCAAGCACATGTCAATCGAAGACGGCCATATAAAATTTCCTAACATTGCTTTATATTTTCGAAGCTGTTTATATTTATTTTACCGTAACTGTTTATATAGCGAAGGTTAGCAGTTATTCAGCAGGCATAACTACCTAGAACTGCTGTCTAAGCAATAAATATGTTTGCTAAGAAATTCAAATATTATAGTTTAATATGAGATGTTAACAGTAATTGTTGCCAAACTAAATATATCTATCGTCTACTTCCATTAATATTGACTACAACGTCCATACTATCAGTATATCCAAATATACTATTCTGACATGGAATTATAAGAAGCTAACTCTTTATCAAGTAATAAATTCTAGGTATTTCTCTGGTGATATATTATTGCTTACACTTTCGGCTTCATTCGTAGCCATACTGCTGGTCAGCTCTTTATTTCACTCCTTTGACGTCACAATCTCTGGCATTTGCTTGTGTTGTATAAAATACGTAAAGGAATGTGTATTTTAATTCACAAAGTGCATTTATCATTCATCCAAGAAATAATGGCTCGGTTTGATAAAAATGATACTTTTAAAAATATTACAAAATTACAAATCCCTTTCATAGTTTTTACATTATTAAAATATAGTACATTGTTTAATTGTCAGATTGTTGACACGTAGCAGATATTTTATTTCAGGAAGATGAATTGTTCACATATTTCAGCGGTACGTTGATCTATTTAAAGATGAGGAGGTAGTATTAACAGTATGGGAGTATTAGCTGTGGTTAAACTGTATCATTAATAGAAGAACTAGTAGTATAGAAGCAGTACAAGTCGTAATTTAACAGTAGTAGTAGCAGCAACAATCTTAATAGTAGTATTAAAGCGGTAGTAGTAGTAGTACTAATAGTAGTAGTTGTTGTTGTAGTAGTAGTAGTAGTAGTAGTAGTAGTAGTAGTAGTAGAAGTAGTATTCATAGTGGTGGTAGAAGAATTATCCATCGGTTATTAAGAAGAAAAATACAATTATTGTATCAACGTAATGTATACTTTACTCAACCATTAGCGATATAGTACACACATGACTAAATTCAACTTCCAAGTAAATCATAAAGAAGGAACTTTTAATTTAATCTTGAAATTAATGCTATGTAAAATGCTTAGTAATATACATTCATGTTTATTTTGTTGTACAGAGATATGCACAGAAATCTAATCTCCAACATTGAGGATTCTGTGTTTGCCGGAATGCACAACCTATTAACACTGTGAGTTTCATTATAATTAATTCTGATTATGAATAACGATGTGTAAATTTACCTATAAATAATGCAATATAGACAGTATTGCTAGGTATTTGGGGTCCCGGCCTTTAAAATTATGATACGATGTTTGGTGTCACTACAATTCAGTAATTAACCTCCACACAATACAAGATTAATATCATTATAAATACATCAATCGTTCTAACACTGTATATTATTCTATAATACATTAGTAAGCAAGATTGAATTAACGAAAAAAATACTATTGACTAAAGTATCAATGCATGCAATGATTTTGACTTTCAGATTTTTCTTCATGGGTATTAGTGTCACTGAGTCACAGTGAATGGAACACTTGATCACTGTATTATTGGGTTTAATACAAAAGTTTAGGTACAAATGTTGAGTGAATTTAATCTTAACTAGAGTGGATGGATACAGAAATGTGTTGTTTGTAACTGCTCTCAATCAAACTTTGAAAACCTTTCAACAAATAATAACTACATATAAAATTAACACTCTACATCCATGTATAGGTATCCCAAGAAAGTAATTAGGAAAGATGTATATTATAAAGATATTCTATTATAGATACTCTTTCGACACTTTTAAATAGTAATAATATTTGCATTTATTTACAAAATATTAAGTCTTCAAAAGGAACATGTGACAATTTACCCCGATAACATAATATTCTGTTTACTTTTTCATTCTACAGAGATCTTCGTGACAATGCCAACCTCCAACTATCCGAAATACTGTGCGCACTCAATCATACAAAATATTTTCTTTTAAAAGAGTAAGAATTTTTTATCAGAACACTCCAATAATTATCCTTAATTTATTAGTGTAATTATTTAGTATGAATGATTGTATATATGTATGTATATATGCACGTATGCATGTATGAATGCTTGAAAACATGTAAATGTGTATGTGTGTATGTTTGTATTATATATTTATCCCTCCATCCATATTCTGCATATTTCTATCTATCTATCTATCTATCTATCTATCTATCTATCTATCTATCTATCTATCTATCTATCGCTCTCTTTCTCTCTCTCTCTCCATAGTGTTCTCAAACATACACATAAACATACATTTTAACTACTTTTGGGTTCGCTCGCCTCGATCAGATAAATTGCCTCAAATAGAGAACAAATTATGTGAACTGCGCAACAGTGATCATACACCACAAGTATGACTCTTGATTCACTAACACTATGCAAAGGGAAGCTCTATACGTACACGTATCAACGCTACATTAACAATAACACTGAAGAAATAGGGTAACAATTAAAACGTTATATGAAGAAATAAAAGATAAGAAATAGTGATACAGATTAGTTTATGAATATTACATTTTTCATCACTCATAGTTCTCCAAAAACATGCTTACTTTCACATGATCAAATCAATTGCTTACAAAGTTTAGGAAGACATGGTCACAATTCCTTCATTCTTAATAACTACCCACTTTATGTTCATGCTCACTTCATGGTACTGGGGTGCACATGTATTGAGGTCGCTCTTGCGTTGCCATGGCCAAGTTAAACGCAGAATAGGTGCATCGAACATAAACTTAAGTGCTGTACACTGAGACCCTGATATATAGAAATATGCTGGCCATAAACGTTGTCTATACATTGTTCTAGTTTTATCTTAGACAAGTTCACCGATCTCTGAAATGAAAATTGTCATTATAATACTACTACTACAATACAATAATCAATTCCATTCAAACAAATTAATACAAAGGATACAATTTAAATCATTAATTCAATTCAATTCACTCAGTCACCTAGTTTACGAAAAGGTTTAAATTGAAATCGTAGTCACGGCGCTCTGTCTATAGACTTAAAATCAACTTTCGGCGCGAAAATCAGTCACGGCGCACGGTTCAGCGTCATTTGTCCGCGATTTGAGAGTAAAGACTTGCGCCATGGCGGTAGACAGGCTCATGGAGAATGGTTAAATATATGATAGACCATAGCGCGACTGCCGCCACATGCTGCTAAAGACGTCGGCGTAGGCGAAAATCCGACTTAAGTCGTAAAAAATACTGAACTCCACCGTAAGTCGGGGACCTCCTGTAAAGTGGTCTTATGATGGGTGTCACTGTATAGGAGTGTGTGTTAGACGTGAATATGGCTTAAACACTTTACACCGTAATAGTGCTGCATACTAATTTCAGTTAGGTAAACATAATAACGTGGCAAAATAGGAATACAAAATATTATAACCATTTAATCTA
This sequence comes from Sinotaia quadrata, assembly GCA_028829895.1. Classification (NCBI taxonomy): domain Eukaryota; kingdom Metazoa; phylum Mollusca; class Gastropoda; order Architaenioglossa; family Viviparidae; genus Sinotaia; species Sinotaia quadrata. Next base: position 132,678,313 of record CM054180.1, on the reverse strand, counting down.
AGACTAAATTATATAATACCATCAGCATGTAAGATTAAATAAATTTAAAAAATCAATGGTCATACACACAAGGTGACACATGATCAGGCAAAAGATTAGAAAAGCCATGCTTTGTGACTCTTGCATAGTCATGCATAAGCACACATTTACTAACACAATATTGTTGTTATTGTGTGTGTGTGTGTGTGTGTGTGTGTGTGTGTGTGTGTGTGTGTGTGTGTGTGTGTGTGTGTTTATGAAGGGGAGAAAAGGATAAATTGGTATTTTCTACACCTTAACTGATTTATATCCCACTGTAAGTACGATTTAAAAAGTAAACAAATGAATTGATTCCTTCAGTATGTATTTACATATTTATCTATTCATGATTTACGAATGCATATATTTCATCCGAGCTGAATTGTACATTTCTTACATCCAGGTATTTCATGTCAGCGGTTGAGTGCAGATGTCAGTTATTGGACTTCCAGGAGCAGAAGATAAGTGCCTGCACGAGTAAGGATAACCTGCCCACTGTGCACTGGACAATTCCATATTCGTGTAACGGTACGCGTTACCATCATAACACTTTAGTGTTTATAATGATCTAATTACCATCGTAACACCATAGTGTTTATTCGTGTAACGGTGTGCATTACCATCATAACCATAATGTGTATAATGATCTAAGTAATAATAATATCATTGTATAATCCTTATTGGTAAGCTTGTGCTGGTGTTTAGTGACATAAGTAATGTATGGCATAGTTTGATTTTGCTGTTGCTAAACATTATATTAATGTCTTCTCTGTCCTGATCATTTACTGAAGCCATCATTCACTACCAGAACTAATGATTATTTTTTTTCTCCCTTTATCAGTACACTCGCTAGTCCTTCTAAGACTATAATAATATTTCATTTGTTACTGTGAGGCCAACACAACTTAGTTAATGAATATAGTTATTATTAATTAATTACAGTAGTACCTCGCATAACGAACGCCTCACAGAACGAACGATCCGCATAACAAACGCAGCTGCGAACGCCCGCGTGAATCGCAGAACGAACTTGGTTCACATAACGAACCGTATGTACGCCCTGAAAACATCGCATTTCCCGTGAATAAATGGCTGAATCCGGCCAGTCGTGTCTTGCATGGCCCAGATGAAGGCAGGGCGTGTTTGTCTCAAGTTGATTGCCCTTTTTCCCTACATCGCATTTCCCGTGAAAAAATGGCCGAATCCTGCCAGTCGTGTCTCGCGTGGTTCAGATGAAAGCAGGGCATGTTTATCCCTAGTTGGTTGTCCTTTTTTCCTTGTTTTGATGTGTTTTTGCCATCTCTGTGTTTACTGGTTGGTGGTTACATGTACATGTACTAGTGTGTTCCCCCTCCCATGAACACCACCCTGTCTTCATTTTCCCCTAATTTCTTTTATTTTGTGTGGCGATGTGGAACGGATTGCACGATTTCCTGTAGAAGACTATGGGATATCGTGTTTCGCATAACGAACGTACTGCTGGAACGAATTGTGTTCGTTATGCGAGGTACCACTGTAATTAATTAATTAATTAACCTTTTATAAATAATTACAAGTGACGAGAATCTTAATTTATGTTATTAATAATTCTCCAGTAGACACCACTCCTCTCTCTTTCGCACTTGGTGGATTTGAGAGCACTGTAAAAGTTTTCTCTCTACCACCAAATTCAAGACAACATTTACCATCACTCAATATTTCCATAGGTGGGAAACCTCTTACTAAAGGAACAGACAAATCCGAGTTTAATCTATCTATCTATCAATCTATCTATCTATCAATCCATCTCTCTATCTATCTATCTATCTATCTATCTATCTATCTATCTATCTATCTATCTATCTATCTATCTATCTATCTATCTATCCATCTCTCTCTCTCTCCCTACCTACATGTCTGTTCGTCAGTCTGTCTGTCTGTCTGTCTATCTATCTATCTATCCATATATCTATCTATCTATCTATCTATATCTAGCTTTCATCTCCAACATAAGGTTATGAATATGTGTAAAAAGATCAATAAATTAACAATACATTTATGAAATCAACAGTCAAATATACATAACAAATACAACGATATTGATTATTTGATATGAATTATCTCTATGAAATAACTTCAAATAATTCTTTATTATACAATTCAACAATTGTGTCAATACAAAACACTGGAGAGTTCTTATCAGAGAACAGAAATGGAGACAATAGTTTCTATGTAACTTTCTTTAAGTGCTGTCTCAATAATCTTTTGTGTGCTTTTGCAACAATGTCACAAGTTATAGTGCAGTTTAATTCCTTTGTGTTTCTCTCCTCACGTTGTACACAGATTAGCCACTTGTTCTCTCGCAGCTAACCTGGGCACATTTTGTCTCTGTACAAGTTACTTCAAACAGGACAATAGTTGTAACTAGTAACTTCTCTATACCAGAAATTGTTTGCCACCATACATCAAAGGAGCATAGTGTATTCCCTTACACTTAACACACACTGTGGCAGATGACTCCCGTGTCTACCACAGTCATAGAGGTTTAAAATCAATAAACCAAAAGATTCAAATCATGCACTGAATAACTAACTCCCTTCTTTCTTACATTCCAGTCTCAACTTACAGTTCCATACAACAGTATTTATTATAGTTACACACTGCAAAATGAATAGAGCATTATAGGTTAATGAGAGGGTTCACTAGAATCAATGTCAAGTGTTTACATACTACACATAAGCATCATAGTTCAAACACTTGTATAAATAATAGTCTACTCACATAATACATCTCTAAAAAAACGCAACTATAAAAATCAAAAGCGAAAATGCATGAAATATTTCTTACTCCATTCTCTCTCCATCACTCAGCTAACTCAGCATTGAGCTAACGGCCGCCTTTCAAGCGAACTTCTTTCCCACAACAAAATTCAAGTGATCAGACAATGGAATTTTCTACAGCAGATAAACGTTATGTTTCAGCCCATTGGCTGGTCTCCTTCTCGTAAATATTAACCATTGGATAATAAAACTACTCTCGTACGTGATATTCTTTGCATTACAAAAGCAATTTCTAGACTGTTCAAAACTCGGATTGTTTATTTCCAACTCTGACACTCATACACATGACATCATCAGGAGTGTCCAAGGTCGGGTTACTCTGACACGTTAACAATTGATATGGCAAATACGTATGCAGATAAAGATAGGCAAATTTACACCGCACAAACACACTATTCTTATCACTTTTAAAGTAAGTCATACAGCTATTGATTCATCAATAATAAAACTCCTCCGTGTATATTATTATCACTACAGCAGACACTAATAAATAATAATATGATCTCCAATGTTTTAATATCTATTTATATGGGAGTATAATATTTTAAATTTCCCATATACACACTTTTAAACAGTGTAGGTAAAGCATTCTACATTGGAGTAATGGGTTATATTAACTCATATCTGGGATGTTGAAAGTAACATTATATGAATGATAGTATAACACAAATCTATCCGAGTATTTTCAAAGAGGAATAAACAATATGTAGAGTAGGCGACAGGTGAGTCTCATAGATATTTCATTGTATTTTTTATGAGAAATTTACAATAGCAGTCCTATTTGGCACCAAATCGTTGTCTTAATGGAATACTCCAGATTTAATTGCCTACCATTTTGGCAAACAATGGACACAGTTAAATTTTTTAGACTTATTTCAACAAAAGAAACCAACAAAACCTCATGAAGTATCTTGGATCGATAGCAACTTTCATACTTGCACAAACATCATTAACCTGTTAGCTTTCTTATAAGATTCTAATTGTACATGTGTTTGTCATGTCTTAGTAGCCATGTGTAATATATGGATTTGTAATTGTCTCCTCCTGTTTTGTTTGTGGTATGTGCCATCTTCATTAGAAATAAACTCGCAGATAAATTGCATATGCGAAGTGACACGAGTTAGACCAATAGGCAAATATCGGATGTACTTATCACCCCCAATCAGACTCAATCACCCCGAACACACTCAGTCACCCCAAACACACTCAATCACCGCAAACACATTCAATCACACTGGATCATATAGTTGATAAGTAGATAGATTGGTTACAGTTTGATCATTTCATTGGTTCCATCATCAATGAAACAGGCATGCCCTAAATGTCTTGAGTCAATACATCTATTTTATAATAGATTGGAAAAATTGTTTTGCTTTAGATTGGTGAAATGTCATGCAACAAGTCCATATCAAATTCAGTCATGTATATGTTGCTACAAGTATCTGTCAAAATATCAGCGCACGGATTTTACAGGGTGTGTCCTATCTCCTTGAATTGTGTCGCTGATCTTCATTATTTAAATCTATATGAAATTGAGGACTATTTTAGGGTGATGGTTCAGTTCTGTAACTCGCTGACCCTCATTATTTAATTATATATTAAAATTAGGACTCTTTTAAGGTGACGATTCAGTTCTGTAACTCGTTGTGTGAGCTCCTCAGGCAGAAAGGTATCCACCAAAACATAACAAGAACAACGACAATACGAACATTACAATATGGGTTTTAAATGAAGTAATGATGATGAAAGATAAAATTGGATGATAAATTAATTGTAAAATGTACATAAAGTTAAAGGAAAGCTAATTATTTTAATTAATAAAAAACAAAATCTACCTCAGGAAGTTAGTGTACTTCCTATTATATCCAATATATCAAATCAACTCATTTCCTGAACATCGTAAGGGGCACTCCCTCTTCTCTCTATACAGTTTGTTAAAACGCAAATGATCATGGATATAATATTTGTCTCATTAGGAAAACAAAACGGAAAACAAAAAGCTTTGAAAACTGGAAAAACTCTGCAATCCTAATGTTGCAATAACAAACATATCACTTTTATGAATAAGACCACAGGATAATTTCTGGATTACAAACCCTGAAAAGAATCACAAATTAGAATAAACAGACTTCCTCCAAAATTCATATTTTTGCACACAATAAATAACAATTTATTCTCGTAACCTTTTCAGCCAAACATGTATCTGAAACACTCTATCTGATGATGTTTAAGAATTCCCTCCTCATACAATCTTTTTTCCATAAGTCAGTATATCTTGAAACAAACTCTTACAATAAGATTTCAGGAAACTAGTAACATAAATATACTCTTCAAACATGTTTGCACAATACCTAAGACAAACTCCACATGATGTTTAACTAATATCTGATTAAATGACTCAACTATTACAAATATATAAAACAAATATTTTATATATTAAGACATAGTTTTGCATAAACAGTTGACGCAGTAATATAGAAGTATGTTGCAATCAATGTGCAGAATGACAATTTTTCTGCTAAATACAGACGAACAAACACAAGGATAATGATAGAAAACAACATCACTAGTAATACATAAAGAGAAAGCAACACTACGTCCAAGAAACAAGAAGCCTACTAGAGTACAATACCGCACACTAAAGTTTTATCTCGATAAAAATGAAATAACATATATCTTCAAATGTCTAGCAGAACTAATGCTCTGGCAGCATACATAAAATAAGGCATCAACAAATTATAATAGGTCATATAAGGCTGCACATATTCGTCATTAATCATCATGTGGTTTCCCTACTTCCTGATTTAGTTAGTTTTACAAAAGATTTCTAAGGTTAAAGTCTTTCTTAATTATAGTCCAATTAGCTGAAATGGACTTAAGCTTAACCTCAGACAAAAGAATGATTATTACTTTCACCGTTGGGTAAGAATATTTTCCACTTGCGAGAATAATTATCTCACTTTGCAATGTTTGTTTACAAATGTGTATTTGTTAACCCAGTTCCAAATCTTGCGAGTAAATTCTTTTCTTTTTAAATTTCACTAGATATGGAATTGTTATTATCTTGGCATTCTATGTGTTCTCTTTTTAGCCATGTACTCTTTCGTGTTTACATGTACAATTTGAAATGCATGGACTATGTGAATTAATGCTATAGTATCTATAAAAATGTATAAACGGTTATTATTTGTACCAATATGTTTTATGCATTCTACAGACCTGTCTGATACCGATGTACTGATGATAAACTGTGAAGAAAGAGGTGTCAAGTTGAAACTGAAACCAGAAATTGAAATCACAAGTAAGATTTGCATTATAGAAAACTACGTCACAATAAAATAAATTTGTATTTATTTATTTTTTAATTTTTCAAAGTCTTTCTATTTATCGTTTCATTTGCAAATACAAACTTTACAATAAGCATAACAACAACAGCAATTACAAGAACAAGATCAAGAACAACAACAACATACTACTACTACTACTACTACTACCTCTACTAAGGTGTCTCGATAGTCCAGTGTTTAGAGGAGAAAAAACCGCACCCAGAAATGTAAGCAGCCTGAGATATGTCGACAAACATGGATGGATGACAGATTCAAATCCCATCTCTGGACTATCGAGGGAGGGAAAAGCGGATCCCTCCAAAATACACGCTTGCCCATCCCATTCATGATGGAGAAAACAAACTTTGATTCCATACCGGATCAGACTTCGCCCTAGGTCAATAAAGTCTGCGCTAGGCACTGATGTTTCGGGATGTTCTAGTGAAAAGGGGGCTACTGAAACGCAAGCAAAACACTCGGAGGAAATGGACCAGAGAGGAAAACATACAGATCATGGTCTCTTACTATCAAAGCCAACCAACAACAAGAGGATAGAGAAAACGAATGTATGATCACTGGCTCAATGTGATGTAAATATTTATTTTTACATCAAATAAAGGCTGACGTCATCAAGATGGATTACGTAATATCATATCTACCACCCAGAAGCATTCACCATGACAAAAGAAGTCAATATATATTTCGACTTCGAAATAAGAACAAATCGAGTGATTGTTTTGCGAAGATCGAACAATGTGTTTCCCAATGCGTCTACCACATCAATCACATTTGCAGCCAATAGAATATTCAGATTTTTCAGAAGAGTGTGGCGGACGCCATCAATCGTTCTAATCACTTCATATTTAGTAATATATAATATATTTTTTAAAAATTAAAGAAATAAATTTTACACGTAAACATATTTTCATTAAATTATTCACAAGTGCTCTTTCTTACTTTATGAACTTACTCTTTCTGTATCTACCTGTAAGATAAATTAAACAGCTATTACAAAATTAATATTAAACGCAGTTTGATATTTCCTTAGACGTTAATGTCATTCAAATAGTCTTTGAAGTATATTCACTATTCTTACCTTAACATAGATATCCAGTTTCGGTTAATTAAAGTATTCGTTTTGAAGTTAAATTGTACATGGATTTCAAAAAGCAAACATACAAATATGAAAACCATAACACTATTTTTATGGTGAAGTGTAGCCGTATTTGGAAAAAAAAACAAACAAATACGCGTAAAGATAAGCACAAGTTTTAATAATGAGCGATCTAAAGCCATGAATACAGGAACGTGATAAATTAGTTTTAATAATAAGCGCTGTAAAGCCATGAATATAGTGATGTAATAAATTAGTTTTTATAATAAGCGCTCTAAAGCCATGAATATAGTGATGTAATAAATTAGTTTTTATAATAAGCGCTCTAAAGCCATGAATATAGTGACGTAATAAGAACGTTTGACAGAAAACAATCATTCAAAACCAAAACATAATTAAATTGTGATCAAGTATAATCGAAACATAGAATTAAATTGCGATCAAGTATAATCGAAACATAGAATTAAATTGTGATCAAGTATAAACGAAACATAGAATTAAAATGCGATCAAGTATAATCGAAACATGGAATTAAATTGCGATCAAGTATAATCGACAAACTTACTCAAAATAAATGTAACTTGCTTCCACTAATGGTAATCAACATTCCTCACCCACCCCATTACTGTAGGCATACTTTCTGCCGTGCGATCACATTACTGTTAAGACGCTTTCTCATTGCCGACGGCCATAGGAAAATAAAGAATAAAACAAAAACATTGAAAACACAAAGTACGCCATTTATATTTCACTTTTTTTTCTTTTCATACAGACGCCACTTTTATACTTCTTACTGCTCCAAACGCCGACTTCATTATTTACATCAACTTAACAAGTAAAACTCCCGAGAATATTTCTTTGAATGCCCTGGACATTGACTATGATCCCGTGGACAACCGTATATACTGGACTTCTCAGGACGGCTCAAATATTTACAGTGCTTTTCTCAATGGCACGGATAAAGTAGTTTTTGGAAATGCCAAACATGGTACGCATTGTTTTGTTGTCAGAATGGTGTAAATGTTTATTAGAATATAAGCATGCTTTGTAAATTGTCTTATTATGCATTTTATGAATGAGGTTACACTTATATTTTAGCAGGTCTGAAATGTATTTACTGATCAACTCTTACCAACGTTTATTCCATTTATGTATTAAATTTTTTTAAAAATGTTATGTAAGATGTCATTAGATACAGCATTAAAATATGTGTAAGATAATTTATTATCGGTTTACGTTGTTATCATGCAGATGATGAATTTTAATTATTAATCAGTAGCTTGTCTAAAATTGAATCTTTTATATGAATGTAAATTCATCATGTAACTTGCATTCGCACGAGTCACTATGACGTGTTCTAGATATTCCCACAATCAACTGAAGTGCTATTTCAAAATAATAACTCAAGTACAAGAAATAATGTCTCAATAATGTAACAACATTCGACAGTCTATTGGCGCCTTGAACTCATATTTGTGGCGGAAAGGGGTTCTCCGTGTGCGCCTTGGTTATTAATATCTTAATTAATCTCTTTCATGCCAATCGCTCACCACCTCCTTAAAGGGTCTTATGCGGTCCGAGAGTGACTAGGTCAAGCCTCGAGCAGTCCGTCAGTCAATGACCGTCTCCCAAGTGTTACCTGTCTCAGAATAGTGACTACACTGCGTTAATCTTGTCAGTCGTTCCATCACTATTCCGGCCCTACCACAAATCTCTCATCGCTGTCAATGATGGGAACTATTTTAAAACATGTGTCTAGACCGTCTTCTCAATTCTTATGTCATTGGCTGCCCCCACCCATCATTTACACATGTACCTCCAAGAAATGAAGGAGTAAATAGTTTTAAAGAAAACAATTTATTAAAAAGAAATAAAGATAATAATTTCAATAAATTTACATTGAATTCAAATCACACACTAGGCGATTCCGAAATCACAAATCTCATAAGACTTCCAGAATTACAATTAATAAAAAGATATATCAATACAGTTCTCAGGATAATTATTAGAGAATTTCGTGTGACGTTATCGTACAATTTAGTTAAGCTTACACAATTACTCTTCATACATAAGCCAACTACATAGTCAACACTTTAGAAAAATATAGAATTACATAGAAGAATCAGACATAGAACAAGGAATGAAAATCACAGAAACATGTACAGATTACACAGAAAGTTCATGTAATTGAATCACCTGATTACGGCCTTGTTCAGCAGTAGCCTCGTTCTCGGCAGGTTTGGTTGACAATTGAATGTCTCGTGGTTTAGCCCGCCTGGTGACGTTAAATGAATGTTCCATACATATAACACCTTGTCCAAGAACAGTTATTACAGTACATGGAAAAATCCTTTCAGTGGCACTGAATACCACACAGTCAGAATTATCCACAGTATAGTATACTCCTTTCACTGGCACTGAATAACACAGTCCGAGTTCACAATATATTATACTCCTTTCACTGGCACTGAATAACACAGTCCGAGTTCACGCTGGTTTGGAAAGTGATCCTTGTTTATTACAAGTAAGTCAGACTCACACACGCACCTGCTGCAGCTCACTTCGTAATACCGTCTCCCTTGTTGGTCCCGGTACATACGAGTCCAACCAAGAAGTTACTCCACACTGGCCCTCACACATTCAGCAGTACTGTTGTCAACCAAGACAACCAGACAATGAGATGCAACGGAAAACAAACCCAGGAACCAGGAGAACGACGGAAAACGTAAAAGAACAAAATGGCTTTGAACTGCAATAGATAATGTAATGGCGCATATCAGGATCATGCTTTAAAATTCTGCAATCTGTACTTACATTTCAGTTTCTCATTACAATTCCCTTTTAACAATTAATTTATCTGATTCTTTCATTAAACGAAAGTAAAACATCATAGATTAAATTCGTTATAAATATTTACAAGAAACATGATTCAACATATTAAAAAGTAAATGTTAAATCAGTTACAATGCAATTTCTATATCGGACATACCTCTCTCTCAGTTCTAACCAATGAGCCGTGCATGGGACTCCAAAGATGTGTAAAAGAGTGTAGAGAAATTTGGGTCTGCTCTTTTATGTATTTTCAGAGGTCATGGAAGCTACTAGAATTTCTTAGCCTCTGGCTACTACTTGTTTTTGCTCCCTGACTCCTTTCAAAAATAGTCATGGCTGAGCGCACGCACATAATAGACTAAGTGAGATGGATGCCCAAGATAGGTCCACGTTATGTAAGAATTAATGGCCCCTGACTCTAACTCCTTTCAACTACGGTTGTGGGTCAGCGTTGTTTATGCCAAACAAATTCTACTCAACCTTGAATTGCGAACTTCAAATCAAATTAAAATTAAAATTTGGAGAAATAACGAAATCAATTAAAGATTAATTAAATTAATTACGTAAGTGTAATAATTAGCATTTTTCTGTTTACACTATTGGCGCCTTGAACTAATACCGGGATAGGAAAAATGGAATTTAGTGGAAAATAAAATCATTAGTCGTATATACGAGATTAATTAATGATTCTAGTGATGTGACCAGTAATATATGGATTTATTCACAACAGAATATAAACAAAGGATATCATGTCTTTCCATATCCATTAGATTTATTAAAAGAACAAACAGCTTCAATCAATATATAACCCTACCCACAGACCTAAGCATACCAAATATGCATAAAAACAGCCTTATGTCGACAAACAGCATTAGGCAGACAAATACATATCTACTTCAGTTTTAGGTAGACACTGCTTCAAAAACCAGCATTAGGTGAACCTCTGTGTATATTTACAACCTTCAAAACCACACTTAAATTCACAGGAAAAAACTATTGAAATATGAAATATGTCAAAGGTAACTAGAATAAATTCCCATCTCATTTGTGACTCTAATGACGTTTAAAAAGTGTTTGAATAACTATTTTATATTCCAGACATAAGACCAAATGGAATTGCAGTGGATCCATTTTCACGGCTCGTGTTCTACAGTGAGGAAAACAGAGGCTACATCGCCCTCATCACCATGTCATCTCTCAACCACACAATACTCATTGACTCTGACCTTGTCAAACCAGGGTCAATTGCTCTTGATATGTGGAATGGGTAATAGTACATATTTGAGAGGTATCATTAGTACTTTTGGAAAGGAAACTTTTATCGGTTTGTTTTGCTTGTTTTGGAAAACGACTGTAATGCTGCACTAAAATAATTGAATGGTGATCTGAGTGAAAATTTCTAAAAAAGCAATAACTGACCACAAAACACAATAAAGTTTAATAAGTAGTAATACAACAAGCATATTATCTCATGAAATTAATATTACTTTTTGTCGTTGTTACACAAATGAACAAAACTGATTAATAATGTTAGCCAACACTCCCTTATGTTTTTCGTGACACAAGATTTGCGATATTGTTTAACCATTGTATGACTAAGTAATTTGAATGTCATACATTGCGTTGTTGAGACATTATATTACAACACTTCTAAATTACAAAATATTTCGTTTAGTTCGCAAGCACTCAGAGAACGCACTAGAGAAACAACCAGCATGTACTGATACCCACTTGATCTTTTCTGTGTTTATCAAATTGTCATAGTTCCGCCGAATTAGTGTTCGTTAGGAAAGATATCAATAATGATTGTATTACCTCTATGACTATTTTGAATAATAAAATTGCTTATTATTTTATTTACATATCTCAACATCTCTCAAAACACCTCACAAAACACCTCACAAAACACCTCACAAAACCACCTCACAAAACACATTTTAAAAATCATATTTCTTAATTCTTTGAACTAATCTCCGTTTCTCAAATTAGGATACACGTGAGTTTTAGTCTCTTGTAATCGTCTCGCTGTCTAATTTGCCATTATTCACTGTTGATGTTAATTGCATTATTTATTATGTTTGCCAGTATGAATTAATTCTATTTATGAATTACCTGTCAGATACTCAATATTTATTAGAAGCGCAAAATTAATGTGTATCACATTTCTTGCATATATTAATTTCAATATACAAAATAACAAGATAGCTGATATATGACAGTTCGAATGACTGCAGACATTAGTGAGATAAGTCTGTATTTTGAGAGATGTCAAAGGTCACATACAAATAGAAATAGAACCTAGTGCGCAAAGTGTAACCCTCCAACTATTACTAAATTAACATGATTAGTAAAACAAAGAAATTTACTGACAGGTAATATCGTCAACCACCATAGAGTATATTTTGTTCAGGATTGTAGTTCACACACTAAATGTAAACAGTATACTCAACAAGTTTGTCTTATTTTGAAAAATAAACTTTCGGAATACAACCCAAATGGGTTCAGACTTTGCTGTACGTCTAATCCAGACTTTTGCATGGGTCAATAAAGAAAACTCTTCTTTATGGGAAGACATCTCGGACGAACCTTCGTAATTATATGTTTTTTGGTTTCTGCTATTTTTCCATTTCTTTAAACGACAGAATATACCGAGGATGTAAACATAGATTTAAGTATTATCAAACTGTTGAATTTAATGTAGTTATATATAAATTGTCACCACTGAAACTGATATATGTACTAAAAAAATAAAATAAATTTAAGCTCAGGGAATTCAACTTTACAGGCCTACATTCCTATTGAAACGAAATCTAACAGTGTTTTCTGAAATGTTCACAGTTACATGTGCTGGATAAACAACGGCAGGAAAAAGATCGAGTGTGCAAATTACGATGGAAGTGACCGGAAAGAGGTGGTGAAAACTGGCGTCCATAATCCCATCGGCTTGGTGGTGGATGCGATGAGTGGGTATTACGTAACGATAACTGTCATAAGTCGATTTCTAGTATTCACTGTTTCACGTTGTTTTTTCCTGGCCTGTTTGCATTATATAAAATATACAAGGAATGCTCTGACGCTAAGGAATTTGTAACCTTTCACCAGAAAAAACAACAAACTGAAATGGACCCTCAAGGCCTTTTGTCCTGATCAGTATTTATGTTATATAAACGAAATAGAAAGCATGCATACAAGCAAGCGTGCTCTGAATTATATTAATGTACACAATTCAGCTAGAGACGCTATACATACAATTAAAACATTTATAGTGATAATATTTTAAGCGGGTACCAACAATTTTTTTTCATTAGTAGTAATAGTAAGCAGAGGCAATGGTATTTGTAGTGGCATCACTATTAACAGTATTTGTGGTGATGATGGTAGTAGTAGTAGTAGTAGTAGTAGTAGTAGTAGTAGTAGTAGTAGCAGCAGTAGTACTGAGACTACTGTTAACCATTAGATTATTCATGTATTTTATAATTGTCCCACATAATCTTAACGTTCACCTTTGGAAAGTAGAGTTTTACACTTGCATTGTTTACTTCTTTAAATATGCATGAAGAAAGAAAGAAAGAAAGAAAGAAAGAAAGAAAGAAAGAAAGAAAGAAAGAAAGAAAGAAAGAAAGAAAGAAAGAAAGAAAGAAAGAAAGAATTTACACTTGCATTGTTTACTTCTTTAAATATGCATGAAAGAAAGAAAGAAAGAAAGAAAGAAGGAAAGATGGAAAGAATGAAAAAAGAAAAGAAAACAAATTAATGAATATAAAATTACTTGTATTATATTAATCGATAAAGTTTCATTACTTCTCTATATAAATATGAAATATTAAACCATCTAATTCATCATCTGATTAATTATTTGCAATTGACAGCTACATATCACGACCATGTATAAGTGAATGAAACAAATGGAGACTGCAAGTGTATTTTGTATAAAAAAAATATATATATGACACTTCATTTTAATTATAATGAATAAAATATGATGAACTGGAATATTCGTTTATTTTATACTCTTGAAAAATATGTTTACTGCTCACACACACACACACACACACACACACACACACACACACACACACACAATGGCATGTACACATGGAACACTCAAACATATATAAATGCACATAAAATCATAGCTACAATCTCTATATTCCAAAGAACGATTGGCACGCACTGATGTATTCTTTTCTTCAAATTTCAGAAAATAAAATATACTGGTCTGATGATAACTACCTGTATCAATGTAACCTTGGTGGAGGTCCTGTGAATATTATTGCTTCGACTGCTAAACCGTCTTTCAGGGGTCTGACACGCCTTGGGAGTCGTCTATATGTAATTCATTTAGATACTGGGTATGACACGCCTTGGGAGTCGTCTATATGTAATTCATTTAGATACTGGGTATGTTCTTATGTGTGAAGGCCATGCGAGTATATACATGTGCAACTATTAATTTGAAATACATCTGTATTTGTATGTATTATTGAATATGGTAATGCATTTTATACTCACTTTTGATACAGACTATTCATTAACGTGAAGAAAACCTAGACAATCAGTGAATTTTCTAGATAAAGATATCCAAGAATCATAGTAAACACAGTGAGTAAACACACAAAACAAAACTGATATGTAGTCCAAGCATATGTTTCATCTAGCAGTTCACCTTTGCTTCATTAATTATGTAGTTGTGACGCTCGAGGGTCACTCTTGTGTGATAGAAAGATGATTAATGGGAAGGTATTGACAGTCATTCATTTTTCAGGTTTCTTTGTGAGTTAAGTCGATATGGATAGAGTAACAGACTCATAACCTAGGGCTGAGAGTGAGTGACATCTGACTGGCTGGAGGGGTGAGATGAGTGACATCTGACTGAAGAGAGTGTTTTTGACCAGAAGCTCAAGGATGCTGTTGTGAACGTGACTGAATGACGAACTGTAGCATGAGATGAGTGACTCCGGTTAGCTGACATGTGAAGCTACTATAAATGGTCAATCAAACTCTCTTTCAATACTTGTGGTCGTTGTTCGAAATCTGGTTCCAAACGCAGACCGTTAGCAGTTGTGAGTTGTCTGGTACAATATGTGAGAATGAACTTAAGAATAATGTCTACATTAGAATTATTGCTTCATGTGTTGAACGATTTTGTTCCTTAATCTAGATATACTGTATATTCTGGGTTGATTCATTTGATACGTATAAGATATGTTAATTATGTATTATTGAATGCATGACTCTGTAATAGATCATTGGAGTGAAGTGTGTATGAGGGCTAACAATTCTCTTGCAACTACAGAAGTTGAGTGATTGAAGAGAGAGAGAGAGAGAGAGAGAGAGAGAGAGAGAGAGAGAGAGAGAGAGAGAGAGAGAGAGAGAGAGAGAGAGAGAGAGAGAGAGAGAGAGAGTAGAATATTATGTAGACTGAATTAAAGCATCACACATGAATATTCCTAGAGTGTGCCTTTCTTGTTCTTTTGGGATTCATGATACTCTTTCCTCATCTTGGGCAATTCCCTATAATTGATGCATGATTCTTTGCTGGGTTGATATCTACCATGGAAACTCCAAATAGTGGTAAAAGTTGAGACGCCAACACATTGTCGCCTCTAATGCCAGCTGAGTTCAAGTGTTATTGTGCAAGTTCTGCAAATGCATGTTGGAAATCAACCCTGGTGCCATATCGACTTTCTTAACTGTCCGTGTGATATAACACACGTGTTTCTTCCTATGACACAACATATGGTGGCCCCAAAGAACAGGTCAGGTGCTCAGTAATTTATCTCCTATCTCTCTCTTTTCCAGCTATATGAAAAATATCTAAACCTTAAATAGAGATTGTTTCTTCGCTGTAGCTATTGTCAATAATGACTGTATAAAATAGTTATTTTGTAATAAATCTTTATTTTCTTGTTCGTTCCTTCTTACACATGCTAATTGGTACATGTCTGGAGTAGTCAGTCACTTGGTGGAAGGAGGCGTGACGAGTCAGTGAAAGTTGATGAAAAAATACATTACTATTTAAGTATGAAATTCCACATGTGAACATATAATTATGTATCGATAGTATGTTAGTTAACAGTGGGGTATGTGTTACGTTTCCAGTATTTCTTTATAGACCCTGCCTAAGATAATTAAGGACTTTAAAGATAATAGATTAAATTAATTCCTTCTCTCTATCCTATACAGACTGGTTGCTCAACTTATCATTTGACTAACTTAAAAATGTGTCTTGTAGTGCAGACAGCAGATTTACAAACTGATAAATTGCGTACGTTAGCTGGGTTGAAGTCGTTAAATTCCTCTAAATTAATATGCATTCGTTACGTCATTCAGCTCAACCGCCCCCATCCAATCCAAGAAATAATCTTTGGGTCTATTATGCATAAAAATTAACTACGAAGAGGTTTAACAATTAAAAATAGGATTTAATAAATTTAACAATTTAACAATAATCAAATACGAGCGCGAAAGTCTATTTCTTAATTCTCGCACGTAGTGCTTAATGTTTCTTGAGAAAAAGTGCCCAATCGTGTCTAATGAACTTTGATCAACTGAGAGGTACTCAGCTTATGTCCTTTGTGTCGCCTGGTCTCTTTATTCCAGTCCGACCCGGTCTATCCCACTGTAGTTGAACCAGCAGAAATGCACGTGGCATACAAAGGAAAACAGTCTTTCAGTTCGCCTCTGGTGTACTGAGATTTAGACCAGCATACGTCTACACGTTGCTTCAATGGTAGTGGACCCTTCTGGAAGAATTGAATTCTCTCGACAGAACTCAAACCGGCTTGTACAGGTTTTCAAGGACGAAGACAAAGACAAAGAGGTCTATGCTCACAATTCCAAGACAGAGACAGCGACCGACCTTATGAAAACAAAGGTGTCCCATAAATCGTCTGCTAGCCATTTCGCTACTTAAGCACGATCAGTTCAAATGCATGAATTAGAAAGTCGACATGACGCGTCGTTTACAATTTAGATTAGAAAATATAATCTTCTCACGCATGTTACATTTAACAGTGCATGACATATGAATATCAAATATTTACAACGTTAGAATTAGATTTCATACAAAGGGATAATTCAAATCAAGCAAAGCGCTTCACAATTTACAATTAAAATTACACGCAATAATTTGAATTACATGAGAAATTCATATCGAGCGCAGGCACTCCAGGCTCTAGTGAATTTAAAGTCAATATAAATTAAAGTTACAATGGAAACGAGTTACAATGATTTATATTCTATAACTTATAGATTTTCAGTCATTTCAACGAACCGTGCTCAAATTATATAGCAATACATAATAATATATAACATAAGTACATACATAGCTTAAATATACAGAATACAATCAAATAAAAGTGATACCTTATGAGAAGTTGAAGCGTCTATTCTCATCTAACACGTCGGTCTGTCCGTTCCTGCACGACTCGCGAGTAGCTGACGTGGCTGTTGCATAGCTAATTGTGTCTCCGAGTGTCGGGCGGAAGTATTGTACCAATATTTATAAGAAAGCATAGAGCATATCACGTGACGGATCACATGGCATGTAGTTGGTTCTAGAACCTAGACAATGGGCCTAAAGTTACATAACGTCCTGACCTCTTTGTTGGAGGCTTCTCGATGTGAATATCGCGAGAGAGCTCCAAACAAAGGAATTTCAAATCTCGATATTTGAAAAATAAACAAGTGGGTCAAACAGTCAAGACATTTTAATCAGACTGTGACAGTATGGATGTGGAATTCATATGGGAATATAGGTCCTAAATTAAGATTTAGGATGATAAGATATTCCTAATAATAATCATAACGGAGGCAGTACGTATTATAGCATTACTGTAGTGTGTATTATATATTTTATAATCATCCAGTGAAGTAATTGGTATGTGCACACACGTGGGCAGGTTTACAGCAATGCACGTGTTTTGTATAAATATGTTGAACTTTCTGTTGCAGACATGACACAGCCAAGAGTTACGTGTACCAATATGAACTGGATGGCACAAAAAAGAAAACTGTTTTCGAAGATTCAAATCTGTTATATGATATTCACATTTATTCAGAGACACTGTTTTATCTGAATGGTAATTATCATATCTTGTGCAGATTTGCAAATGTTGATTTGGCAATATGCAATATGTTATTAAAACAATTTATGACATTTTTATTTTATTTTATTTTGTGTGGGGACATTATTGATATCAGGAATATTCCATATCATAAGAAATTGATTTTTAAAATAAGCGTAATGATGGAAATATTATACAGTCATACTTGCATAAAGCGTTGATTTAAAGAAAATGAAATATTAACTGTAATAATGTTAAGATAACTAAGATAACTAATGGGAGCATGCATATTGAATATTACTTACATTTCATAAATACTACGGCTGTAACTATAATGATATAAAATTGTGTAGGTATTTTCTTGGTGTCCATTGTACACAAACACACATTTACAATTTCATTTTATTCTGCCTTAATTCAAAAGCACCAAGTATTTGTGAAAGCAGTCATCACGGATGCAGCCACATTTGCATACCCACTAAAAATAATGAAAGCAAGTGCTTGTGTCCTGACGAACTGTCTTTAAGTATGGATGACGAGACCTGCATTCCAAGTAAGCTCACGCTAATTTTGTGCTACACACTAAGACAGAAACATTTTTTTTTTCATCCAGTTGCCTTGTCTCTCTCCAGTAATTTTCTTAGTCATTGCTATTTTTTAAGTGAATAATTTTATTATAAAATGTTTCAGACACTAATGTTACTTTCTTGTGAGTAGAGAAAAATACTTTGTTTAATGTTTCTGTCATTGATGATGTTTTCTTGTGAGTACAGAAGAATATTTTGATAATGTTTCTGACGCTGATGTTATTTTCTTGTGCGTACAGAAAAATACTCTAAGACGCCTGTCACCGAAGTACTTGTTGGCACTGTCATCGCCCTTCTCGTCGGCGCTGCCATCTTTGTGCTAATTATTAAGCGAAGTATTCATCTTTCATTTTAATAAAAGAGCTTTAAATGCAAAAAAAATGTATTCACGTTTTAAAAAAATAAATTATGTTTTTTTAAAGAGATATTCAATGTGCATTCTATCCGCGAGGCTGCATGACTTGATATTAATCATGAAGGTTATGCTATGCACAAATAGATAGGCAGTTAAATATGTAGATAGATAGATAGATAGATATATAGATAGATAGACAGATATGTAGGTAGGTAAGTAGATAGATAGATAGATAGATAGATAGATAGATAGATAGATAGATAGATAGATAGATAGATAGATAGATAGATAGATAGATAGATAGATAGATAGATAGATAGATAGATAGATAGATAGATAGATAGATAGATAGATAGATAGATAGATATATAGATAGAATGAAATATGACTAAACAATTATTTTTTATAAAAGTATATTTTCAAATTCTCTAAATATTACTTTGTTGTATGTTTATGGAGATTTAAGGACAATGATCCTTTAGTTTGTAAACCTTTCCTTTTATGATTTTTTTCTCACAAACGTCTATAGTTTGCCTCCCCTTATTGATATTGTCCGCTGTTTCTGACATTTCCACAGTTGCCTCATGAAATAATATGTCACATCATTGCCCATAAATTAAAGTAATGGTGATTAACATATGTAATGGCCTTCAATTCAATCCGAATAAATTGCAGAACGCCTGCGTTTCGTACAAAGAAATCAAGAAATAGAAATGAGCGCAATGAGAAGATGTTCAGATGAAGACAAAAGACGTACTTCAAACGATTCCAATGAATATTCGGAAATTCATGATAGAATGATGGACGTGTTTGAAGGTAAAAATCAATATAATGTAAATAACTATGGCAATACAGTTTTCATGTTTGGAAGACTAAGGTATATATGGAATTGCATAAGCATGAGTTTTATTATAAACAAGAATATTTATTAGTTTACGAAGATATACATAGCAGTAGTTTTAATGAGATGCCTTTAAAAGAAGGTAGAGTGAACATTTTGTTTCTGTTTAATATTCTCTCTGTTTGATCTCCTGAATGTTCAAATGTAATATAAGTGTTTCGTAAATAAAAGAAATATAAAGTTGTGGCTGAATAATCAAATAGGAAAATATTTGTATAAAGAAGGAATTACTAACGAATATTGTAATACTATTTCTAGCACGATAATATTTATACACTTGCTCCGAACACACACACACACACTTGCTCCGAACACACACACACACACGCACCGCACACATACACACATACACACAAACACAGACTTAAGGAAGGCACGAATATGCATATAGAAAAGAATAACAACAATGCCTCCTAACTCTTTAAAAACAAACAAAACCTGTCTTGGAGACAGTTCATTTGCTCTTTGAGAAACACATTTTGATCGTTTATATACTTTAGAAATAATTGTGAAGAGAGCCAGTTTTTTTTAATTTTCTTACCAGATTTGCCAACACATTCAGAGGGGAAAGAAGACAGCGAAAGTGTTGATCAATATAATGTTATCGATCTTTCTCGCATTTCGTCATCTCCCGTTGATAGCATGTCATTTCATCCAAAGAGTGGTTTGGACAATGATGGCTATCTAATCCCCACATCCGCACCACATCCGACTTCACTAGGAAACTTGGATGAACAAGAAAAACATCCCAGTGAGACCACACCCTATCTTGAACTGGAACCATAGATGCATGACCAATGATTCCTTTTGTCTAAATCAAATTGTAAAGAGTGAACTCTTTTTTCCAAAACAAATTGTAAAGAGTGATATACTTTTTTTCCAAAACAAATTGTAAAGAGTGATATACTTTTTTCCAAAACAAATTGTAAAGAGTGATCTCTTTTTTCCAAAACAAATTGTAAAGAGTGATATACTTTTTTCCAAAACAAATTGTAAAGAGTGATATACTTTTTTCCAAAACAAATTGTAAAGAGTGATCTCTTTTTTCCAAAACAAATTGTAAAGAGTGATCTACTTTTTTCCAAAACAAATTGTAAAGAGTGATCTACTTTTTTCCAAATCAAATTGTAAAGAGTGATCTACTTTTTTCCAAATCAAATTGTAAAGAGTGATCTACTTTTTTCCAAATCAAATTGTAAAGAGTGATCTCTTTTTTCCAAATCAAATTGTAAAGAGTGATCTCTTTTTTCCAAATCAAATTGTAAAGAGTGATCTCCTTTTTCAAAATCGAATCATAAAGTAATCTCCTTGTTTCAAATCAAATTGTACAGATTAATTTTCTTTGATGTAGATTGTTTGAAATTGTTTTTGAATTTAAATCTTTTAAATATTTCGATTTCATCATCTAATATACATATATTTCGGTTTAACATTATACATCGATCTAAATTTTAAATATATTTATTTTAATTATCTTGAACTTGTGTACCTTACAATTACTTATTATATTTACATTATCAGTCTAATGATATGCTGATTTTTCATCCGTTAGTAGAATTATACAGCTCTTTTTGATTTTACATTATAAATCTAGCAATTTAATCATTTTCATTTACATCAACTTATATATTGGTAAATTTGCTTACTATTTATACATAGTAAATCTAGCGATTTAAATATTTTGGTTTTCACATGATGGCATATATTATTGTTTTTATATTACACTATCAATTTCAATATTTTGATATTTATTAGTTTGTACATTTGTACAAAACTTTGTTGTTTTACATTATAAATCTATTGTTTTAAATACTTTTATTCTCATTGACTTATTCATTTAGTACATTACTTATTGATTTTACATTTAAAGAATATCCATTTAAATAATTTTATTTCCATCATCTTACACATCACTTATTGATTTCCATTATAAATCTATCAATTTGAATATTATGAATTATCATCATATTGTACATTTATATCTGATTTGCCCAAACTAATTTGTATATAATTTAACCAATTAAATGCACCAATATCAGCGCATGCAAACATTATAATAAGTATAAGGAAGAGCTATATAAATAGAATTTATAATTATGACTGTTTCAAAGAGTCCAGTGATATAGTAATATTTTTCTTGTTCTAAAATATATAAATATGTAGTAAATGTTTACTCTTAGAAATTTTCTCTGCAGTTTATAAATGTGACATTGTCTACATTTTTCACCGCTATTTTTCAATCAGTAAACAACCCAGACACTTTATAATACTCTCCAAGTAACCATTTTTCACCGCCATTTGCTCAATCAGTAAACAACCCAGACACTTTATATTACTCTCCATGTAACCATTTTTCACCGCCATTTTTCAATCAGTAAACAACCCAGACACTTATATTACTCTCCATGTGAACATACCGTTCCGTAAGACGAACAGCAGAACGACATGTCAGCGCTCGCGTCAATAAACGAACTATTGTATTGTTATGGTGGTAGTGTCCTGATGAATCTATTCAAACGAAACTTCGACTTTTGTGAAAGTATTTGTGTTCTGTATATACAAAGATTTTGGAATTATCATGTCGTACTATTTCTTATTTTAAACATTACCATTTCCATTTTTTTCAATGTTATTGGGCAGCGAGTATAAGTGCCTTTGTTTTTGCTTTCAATCTTGTCTCTTTCAACCATTTGTACGTTGATTGTTTTGTTGATATTTCATCGACTTGTCGTGCATACTGGCCGTGGAAAGGTTTTTGGTTCCAGGAATGTGCCAGTGCTTGTTTAGTTGTTTTCTTCCATGTTTCTTTGTCTGTTTCTGGGGGCTGGTATAGTCCACTCATCTTTACTGCTTCTATCAGTGGATCATCTTTGTTGTTTTTCCAGTCCACAAAACCAAAGACTTCTCCTTCAATGACATGTTTGATTTTCTTGAAACCTTGGCCTCCCATTTTTCAAGATACATAGAGTCTGTCTACATCTGCTTTGTGGTGTAAGGCTTTATGTATTGTGAGTAGTTTTCTTGTTTTTCTGTCCAATTCATTTATTTCATTTGCTGTCCAATCTATTATACCTCCAGTGTACAGATACTGCGTATGTACTTTGTTAGCCCCATTTAGCTTGGACTTCAGGACTTGTCTAACCCGTTTTTCATACACTTTCTTAAATTTGGACTTCACTTCTCTCTGCATATTTTCATGATGTATTATTATTATTATTATTAGTAGTAGTAGTAGTAGTAGTAGTAGTAGTAGTAGTAGTGAATGGACATGATAGAGATCGGACCACCTGAGCAATTTCCGTATCTGGACAAAAAGTTTTGCTTGATTGTGTGCGGATTACTTGTTCAGAATTGGTCCAGATTGTCTTAATACGTATTTGATGCGTGATTAATGCGTACTTAAAACATAAGAGCATCGAGACATCTTCAATGTCTTTTTGATTCTAACATCGTCCACGTATACACATGTACACACCTTCGACTGATTTTTACCATTTCCAGACGAATCTCTAGCATTACATGAATGTGACAAATCATACAGCATGTGTAGTCTTCATTCAATTGCCAAACCACGTGTTTGAATTACACGCAAAACATGCATCTCTTTATTTGTCTTGAAAGAAATGTTAATTGTAATCTCACCAAAACTATAATTGTGTTTATCGCGTTGGTACATCGATCATTCGCAATATCCATATAACTTACTTGCACGGTTAACCAAATTTTGTTGTTACTAGAACGCTTCACACTGTCCATATAGGTTATTTGCACGGTTAACCAATTTTTCCTGAAAAGTTCACTTTGTCCGTATACCTTATTTGCATGGTTAACCAATTTGATCCTTATTTTGCAATTGTCAGGGAGTAAAGATGGAAGTATGTCCATAATTTCAATACACGAATGTATATACCTATCTGAAAGTTATTTATATGTATGCATATTTGAATGCAGTAACACCTTAATATATAATAATTAAAAAGTAATTACTCAATCAAATGAAAGTAGTACATCACTCATTTAAAAGTTTGATAAAATTTCAGTCAATAAAGCAACACAAGAAATGCAACCATGTTAATCCTGGATTAGATTTTTTTTCATGTCGAATTTGGTTTCCATTTTCATAAGTATTATTCTTGTTTTGTAATTGTTCTAAGTTTTTAATTATATTCTGCAATCTTGCTAATAAACGTGCTGCTTTAACTATATTATAATATTTCACGTTTTCCTTATGTATGTATTTAACAATATATTATGACCGTCAAACAAATTAAATTTGTATATAAGTTAATACATCCCTGTAATTACATCATATAATGGTTTCAAATCTGACTTAAATAAATATATTTGCTAATGTGTAGCAATGAAATCGAATCATCATAATTTTTAATAAATAGGTGTTAATTTTGTTTAAAGTTTTTACTAATTCAAGCATTAGTCGTAACATTCAGTCGACGTTTGTCACTTTGTCAATATTGATTGTTTGTTTGTATATTACATTACCCGTAACACTTGACTTCACTTTAAAACATAGGGTTAAGGAAATGAAAGGGAATTAAGACTCAGAACATGGCAGTTATTTGTACAAAATGAATGTAAGGTGCTTGATACAAAAGCATATAATTTGATATTGTATTATTCAAGTCATTGTGCACAACACAGTAACACCAGAAATGTGACATATGATGCGTGCACGACAGTAACATGAGGACTGTGACACTGGATGTGAGCAATACAATAACGATAAATGTAATATTAAATGCGAGTAACGCCCTGAAATGTGTAGAGAAGCATTCCTTTGGGCTAACGATATGAAATACTTAATGTCCAAACACACGCAACAACACCCTCAGAAGCACACACTCGCGCACATACACTGGCTATAATGCACAACCTTTCATATTCAATACAAAGAAACGCACGCACGCACACACACACACACATATACACACACACACACTCGCACACATACACACACACACTCGCACACATACACACACACTCGCGCACATACACACGCACACATACACACACACGTTCGCGCACATACACATACACACACACACACTCGCACACACACACACACACACACTCGCACACACACACACACACACACACACACACACGCACATACACTGGCTAGGACAGATTACAAAAAACTGAACTATAAACTTATAAAATTATTCCTCATCAGATTAAGAAAAGTCGGCCACTTTTCTTTTAAAGTTTAGTTTTACAGTGAGTTACATATTTAATTTCTGTGGAACAACTAAGAATGTATATAAGACATTACTATAATGTGCCATTTGAATTTCATAAGATGACGTAAGATAGTGTGTAAAATACGTCAATGTTAGTGTGATGTAACCAGTATTAAGTTCAAAGCTTTTGCACTCTGTTTCCTGACACGGCTGAGTCCAAGGTGATGATATATTTTTCGTGATTCTACTATATAAAGTGATAGTTGGTCCGCTGGCTCTGAAGGTTTCCTTGTAGTACGGAATAAAGTGCAATGGTGTTAAACACGAAGCAATTTGGGTTTTGGATGTGTAATTTGACGAAGAATAATGAGAAAATGACTCTCAACTCCAATATCACACT
The DNA here is from genome assembly GCA_028829895.1 of Sinotaia quadrata. Taxonomy (NCBI): domain Eukaryota; kingdom Metazoa; phylum Mollusca; class Gastropoda; order Architaenioglossa; family Viviparidae; genus Sinotaia; species Sinotaia quadrata. The sequence continues at coordinate 132,652,694 of CM054180.1, read as the reverse complement.
TACTGATCTATTGTTGTAAACGGAAAAATGCTAATTACCCAATTAATTTAATTAATATAATTAATTTCGTTAATTTTCAAAATTTGTAAACCAAATTTTTTATTTGAATTTCACAATTCAAGTCTGAGTAAGATTTGTTTGACGTAAACAACATCGACCCATATCTACAAATAAAGGGAGTTGGAATTACAGGTCACAAATTCTTATGTAACATGGGCATATTCCTGGCACCACACACACTTAGTCTATTATGTGTGTGCATTCAGCCATGACTATGGAGTCAATAGGCACAGGAAGAAAAACAAGTCATAGCCAGAGGCTAAGAAATTCTAGAAACTTCCATGACCTCTGAAAATAGATAAAAGAGCAGACTCAAAATTCTCTACACTCTTTTACACAAGTTTGAGTCCCGTGCCCGGCTCATGGTCAGAACTAAGGAAAGGTATGTCCGATGTAGGAGATTGTGTTGTGGATGATTTTTACATTTGATTTTTTAATAATGTTGAATCATGCTTCTTGTAAATATAACGAATTTAAACTATAATGCTTTATTTCCTTTAGAGAGAGAATCAGATAAATTAAATTGTTAAAAGGAATTGTAATGAGAAACTGAAATGTAAGTACAGATTGCAGAATTTTAAAGCATGATCCTGATATGCGCCATTACATTATCTATTGCAGTTCAAAGCCGTTTTGTTTTACGTTTTCATCGTTCTCCTGGTTCCTGGGTTGTTTTCCGTTGCATCTCATTGTCTGGTTGTCTTGGGTTGACAACAGTACTGCCACTCAGCCTGCTGAATGTGTTAAAGGCCAGTGTGGAGTAAATTCTTGTTTGGACTCGTATGTACCGGGACCAACAAGGGAGACGGTATTACGAAGTGAGCTGCAGCAGGTGCGTGCGTGAGTCTGACTCACTTATAATAAACAAGGAACTTTCCAAACCAGCGTGAACTCGGACTGTGTTATTCAGTACCAGTGAAAGGAGTATAATATACTGTGAACTCGGACTGCGTTATTCAGCGCCAGTGAAAGGAGTATACTATACTGTGGATAATTCTGACTGTGTGGTATACAGTGCCAGTGAAAGGATTTTTCCATATACTGTAATAACTGTTCTTGGACAAAGTGCCATATGTACAGAACATTCATTTAACGTCACCAGGCGGGCTAAACCACGAGACATTCAATTGTCAACCAAACCTGCCGAGAACGAGGCTACTGCTGAACAAGGCCGTAATCAGGTGATTCAATTACATGAATTTCTGTGTAATCTGTACATGTTTCTGTGATTTTTCATTCCTTGTTTCATGTCTGATTCTTCTATGAAATTTCTTCTTATTTTTCCTAAAGTGTTGACTATGTAGTTGGCTTATTTATGAGAAGTGTTTATGTAAGCTTAACTAAATTGGATCATAGTGTCACATGAAATTTTCTAATAATTATTCTCTAAAACTGCATTGATATATCTTTTTTATTAATTGTAATTCTAGAAGTCTTACGAGATTTGTGATTTCGGAATCGCCTAGTGTGTGATTTGAAGTCAATGTAAATTTATTGAAATTGTTATCTTTATTTCTTTTAATAAATTTGTTTTTTATTTAAAACTATTTACTCCTTCATTTCTGGGAGGTACATGTGTAAATAATGGGTGGGGGCAGCCAATGACGTAAGACAATTGAGAAGACGGTCTAGACACATGTTTTAAAATAGTTCCCATCATTGACAGCGATGAGAGATTTGTGGTAGGGCCGGAATAGTGATAGAACGACTGATAAGATAATCGCAGTGTAGTCACTATTCTGAGACAGGTAACACTTGGGAGATGGTCACTGACTGACGGACTGCTCAAAACTTGACCTAGTCACTCTCAGACCGCACAAGACCCTTAAGGAGGTTGTGAGCGATTGGCATGAAAGATATTAATATAAATTATTCATTAATTACCAAGACGCACAAGGAGGAAACCCCCTTTCCGCCACAATTGTCAATAACTAGTGATGCTAGCACATGGTTACGGATCTATTGTCAGTAACTAGTGATGTCCACGTTACATTCTTTTGAGCTAGAAACACGACCTTTGTCTACCTTACAATCTTTTGAGATAGAAACTCGAACATTTTCCTTGTTACATTGTTCTGAGCTAGGAAATCGACCTTGTTCTATGTTAAATTCTTCTGAGATGGAAACCTGATCTTTTCCATGATAAGTATTTTGATATAATGAGTCGTGTGCAGAAACAATGTATGTGTTCCCCATGCTTATCAAAGTGGTGTTAAATCTTTGTTTGATTTTGTTTTATTGCTTTTTTTTTTACTCTGGGAAACGAGATAACCAACGTGTTTGTCTCGGCGTAAAAATACAAATAATCGGACTCAAAGAAATGCATTCTCCATCGTGTCTAATTAGATTTTTTAAAAGCTATATTAAAACAGCTTTTTAGTGGTGGCTTGTTTTCCGAAATAGTTAAAGTATCACAAGCAGTGTGAATGTGCGCAAGAGATTTTGAAATAAAGGATCAATAAAAGGGTGTGCACTATTTTCTAAGGTAACTTGCAGGCAATCGTTGTCTGAAAACACGATTGGAAAAGGATGAGTTATTAATGAAGTAAAAATTGGAGAGGACACTTTGTATGTAAGACAAGAGGCCGAAACATCTTCACAAAGACTTTAGCAGCCCAGAAACATCTTCACAAAGACTTTAGCAGCCCAGAAACATCTTCACAAAGACTTTAGCAGCCCAGAAACATCTTCACAAAGACTTTAGCAGCCCAGAAACATCTTCACAAAGACTTTAGCAGCCCAGAAACATCTTCACAAAGACTTTAGCAGCCCAGAAACATCTTCACAAAGACTTTAGCAGCCCAGAAACATCTTCACAAAGACTTTAGCAGCCCAGAAACATCTTCACAAAGAGAAGGAAGCAAAGAAAAGGAACATGATCTCGAATTAGAAATCCAGTGACTGAAATGTAAGAGCAGAAAAAAACTCCAAGATAACTAGAGCCGGAGCAGTCGATAACATAACATTTGAGCTGGACAGATGTCTGAATAAACTCGAGGAACCATAGACCTACCCTACGTCTTTGGGATTGTCCGTATAATCCATTAAATCTTAGATCTATGTTGAGACCAAACTTTGCAACCAACCTATCGACAGAAAGAACAATACTAATTCTTCATCCACTACTACTGCTCCTCCCCCTCCTACCCCTACTACAACTACTAGTCTAAATATCTGACTTCACAGAATGTCTGCTTTTAATAAGTCGTATGCTTGGGGGAGGGGGGTATTTTCGCACTAGTTTGAACTATTATATATTTATACATACTTATTTTTCACCTTACACGCAGATTGATTGAATGGCACTGAAAACAAAGAGGCTTTGAATAATTTTATTATAATTTTTATTACAATAGTTTATTATAATTAAAATTAGTGAAATAGCATGTATCTGCATTTGAAGTTCTCGGTACCATGGTAACCATTAATGAGGATTTGAGTCAGAAATAGGTGTCACTCTGTCTATCTGTCTTGTTGTGGCGGGTGGGGTGATGAAATATCTCAGTAAACAGAGACAACGATTTTGAAAAGCAAAAATGTGTGTGAATATGTACATATGTGCATTCTGTTAAAGCGTTTACATACTTTAAAAAAAGCTATTTGGAAGCTGTGTATAAAAATATGAAGGACATCTAGCGATTCTCCAGCTTATTTAGTTTCATGAAACGGCGATCATTATTTATATCACATATCATTTCAAATGATTCGATATTTGCTTCATGCACTTATTAGTGAATATAATATTTAATCAAATCGTATAATTATTTGTTAAAAAGCAGTTATAATTAAATGTGCAAGGTATACCTATATATGAATGTCCATATATAATACGTATGCCTTTGTAAATGATCTTCATATCTTTATCTGTGCATTAATGTGTGCATTCACAACTCTGCGTTATTGGGAAATACATAATATCAACCCAGTAGTTTGCTCCACAGTGTTTTATCATTACACTCTGTGTGATTAGATCTTCCACGTGATGTGGTTTAAAACAATGTCACACACTGATATAGATTGTTCAATAGCAATGACTGGGTAAGTACACTCTTCATCTAATAAGTAACCACACCCTGCGTCTAATGGATAACTACAACATGCATCTAATTTGTAAAAGTACCCAGCATCTACTGGGCAACTACATCCTATGTCTACTGCGTAAGAAAACCCTGCATCTAATGTATAACTACGCCATGCATAAAAACAAAAAACAAAAAAAAAACTTGCCATGTATTGTGGCGGAGTAAATATGGTTATCCCTGTTTCTAAACCAAGTTTTATAAAAAATGTTAAATGTAAAGTGACCCAACTTTGGGCACTACTTAGGATGATATATTTGTAAGTGCCAAGAGTTGGGGTAAAGAGCTCAGATGGAGAATGCGCTAGACATGCATATACAATCTAAACTGGTTACCACATGTCCGGTTTTGTTTAACGACCCTGTCCTAATTTAGGCTCTAGTTATCAATATTGGTTTATGGGATAAATTCTAACATTAGCAACAGCCGGACTACCTAAATTCTCTTCCACTCAAATGCCACAATATCGACCGATTATTCACAACACTTATCTAGATAAGTTGGTTGACTTGCTCCGATTGAAACGCCCACATCCTCCGTAAAACCTTAGAACTCCCAGAATCTTGGTAAGATTCCGAGTCCTTGGATCACAATCGACAGTCAAGCAGAAGTCGTGGAAAGAGGTGGTGTTATGTCACACTGGCTGTCCATTTACCTTAGCAGTCACTATATACATCAGTGTGTCAACCTATTTCTTTGTCGCTTCTTCTCTTTTGTAGCAGTCATTTGTTTTGGTTCTTTACTGTCTGCTGGCTGAATTTAGCTTCCCTTTTCAATATCTATTAACTTTATTATTTCACACACTGACTTTCGTTCTCTAAAAGTTATAAGTTAAGTTCTAGTTGTTTTTTTTTATAAACTAATTAATCCTTATTAGAGATTAAATATATATAATAATTTCTCGAATACGAAAATAATAGTAAAACATATCAATAATTCACCCTATTCACCCGTTCCTCAACAAAATAATTTACAAGTAAATCTGTGCGAACAGCGTTGTTAAAGTATTAAAGGCTTAAACCTGAAATGGATTAAAATATATTTTCATGAATATATTTTCCTTCAGCAAGAATAGTTCTGACACAATTCAATTAGTTGATTGAGTTTGTTTATGTACATTTATTGATGTATGTGTAGCATGTACCTATGCAAGTGTGAGTGTTTGAAAACCCACTTTTCAGCATATAATTGCAAAATTTAGTGTTCGGTGTAATTTCATTCATTTTAAGAAAAATAATTGTGAGATAATCACATGTTAAAATATAACCATATTAATATTTTCGGTAGGTTGTCTAAGTGTTTGTATGTATTCGTTTTCACAAGTAATTTTATGTATTAATTGAGATAATAAAATGATTAATAACTTTAAGGGCACATATGGAATGAGATGTAAGGTGTTACAACCTGAATTTTATATTGCTGTTTGACTGTGGAGAGTGGGTCTAGTCACTATTTTCTGGGGTACGCGTTTCTCTAAATCACAAACGTGAAAATAATATTCTGGGGATTTGATTAAGACTAAGAAGGTCATGGACATTTCTCCCACCAGTCAAAGCCAGAAATACCCATACCAGAGACAAAAGGCAACAAAGGCCTATAGATCTAATGCAACATATAAAAACAAGAAGAGGTGAATGCGAATATGTTAAAGACCAGGAAGTAAGTCGTTAAAGAAACTGAGGTCAAAGAGCGGCCGCTGTTAATTATGCCGGCAAGGGAAGCAGCAGACCTGTGAACCCAATGTTGTTTAATCGACCCTCTTACACTAGATGAGCTTTACAGAAAATATTGAAACCAAGTTACTAACTCTAAAATGAATGAAAAAATTTGTTGTATGTCAGTATGTCACTTTGGATTTAACGACACCTGTCATTTATCACGTTAAGCAACAAATAGTCCACTGACTTTAAAATACTACGAGTCATTGTAGCAAGGAAACATTACTTGAAAAGATTTATCACGTTAAGCGACAAATAGTCCACTGACTTTACAATTCTATAATCATTGTTGCAAGGAAACATTACTTGAAAAGATTTATCACGTTAAGCGACAAATAGTCCACTGACTTTACAATTCTATAATCATTGTTGCAAGGAAACATTAATTTTAAAGATTTAGGCATATTTAGTTATTTGCTTTAAAAATAGGCATATGAGATAAACGACAATTTAAAAAAATGAATCGCATGGAAACATAAGTAACCAAATAATCTGACTTTGTCCTTCGTTTTCTATGAGTCTGTCAGTTTTTCTCTATCCACTCATCAATCCATCTATTCAACCATCCAAACACTAAACCTTTTGTCTTTTCTTATCTTCTCCCTCCCTCCCTCCCTCCATTTACCCATCCATCCATCCATTCATCCATCCATCCATCCATCTATCTATCTTTTCGCATTTTGTCTAGTATTAGGCAAACAATGTCTGGTCTTCCCACTGTGTGTTTTGACCAATGCTTTCACAGCCGAAAGGGAGTCTGTAGCAATAAGATATTTAGCGTTGTGGTTTTTGTCTAATGCTTTCACAGCCGAAAGGGAGTCTGTAGCTATAAGATAATTAGTGCTGTGTGTTTTTCTAAAGCTTTCACAGACGAAAGGGAGTTTGTAGCTATAAGATAATTAGTGTTGTGTGTTTTTCTAAAGCTTTCATAGCCGAAAGGGAGTTTGTAGCTATAAGACATGTAGCGTTGTTTGTCTTCTTATAGCTTGAATGGGGACTGTTAGAAAGACCACCAACTCAGCTGTAAATATGAAAGTATTGTCTGTTTCTATTTGAAGAGTAGACACTTGTGATTTGCTTTGAATATGTTAATTACACACTTATGAATGCTAATAGATTATTCATGTAAACCGAATGTTGTTCTTCACAGGATGAGAGTGCCGCGTGCAGTCGACCAGATATGTTGATCACTCTCTTACTAGAAAGCAGTTTTAATCTTAATTAATTTATATTATTCTCCGTCAAACAAGGGACGAAACCTTTACTGTCAGAGCAGTGTTTATTTCGCTTTTAACGGATTTCTCTGAGAGGATTTTAGAATATCTGACACGCACATTTTTCTTTTAAACATTTAGCTGGAATCGTATTATTAAGTGGTCAACATCGACCTATCCACGTCCAAAGTTGTTAATAACTGTACAAAACAGAAAGGGATTAGGTTATGTAATTTGGGAAGACTATTGAGGCTTGAGGAATGAAGTCCAGAGTTTGAGAGATTGGTTTGTAGAAGAATGGATGACGTTTACTTGGCATTTCAGTTCCGTAATTGTTGTAGGCAAAATTGTAGCACAATTTCAGGTAGTGAAATTTACCACCTCATTACTTCATTCACCCAATACCAAGCCATCTGAGAGAGATCACAACTTTAAGTGCAAGATAGAGAGATCACAACTTTAAGTGCAAGATAGAGAGATCACAACTTTAAATGCAAGATAGAGAGATCACAACTTAAATGCAAGATAGAGAGGTCACAACTTTAAGTGCAAGATAGAGAGATCACAACTTTAAGTGCAAGATAGAGAGATCACAACTTTAAGTGCAAGATAGAGAGATCACAACTTTAAATGCAAGATAGAGAGATCACAACTTTAAGTGCAAGATAGAGAGGTCACAACTTTAAGTGCAAGATAGAGAGATCACAACTTTAAATGCAAGATAGAGAGGGCGCACTACCATAGAGAGAACAGACATTTATGTTAACCACGAGAATAACTGATATATGTTACTAATTAGAATGTTAGAGATTTTATTGTTTGAGAATGATGATTATTTTTATGCATGACCACGAATGCATATTTTCATTTTAGAGATATAATGCGTGGCATTGGCGGTGGTTCTAATTGTAGATATATACTAATGAAATTTGTAGAAAGCATGTGTTGTCATGTTCTGTATACATTGTAATGTCTAATATTCAACTAAATTATAAACTGGATGTAATGTACGTTATTTAAATGTAATTTAACGGTAAAGGACAATCATTTATTATAGACTACAATGATAAACTGTTGAATATTTGAATTCTTGAGATGGTGATTATTGTCTTTTATATAAATAATTCAAAATTAATTAAGAGGGAGAGATAACGTCACCAGTTGTAGAAGGTAACGTCAACTAATTCACTTGTCGCTGTATTGAATGTTTAATTGTCCCATACAAAGTCAACTAATTCACTTGTCTCTGTATTTAATGTTAATTGTCCCATACAACGTCAACTAATTCACTTGTCGCTGTATTGAATGTTAATTGTCCCATACAACGTCAACTAATTCACTTGTCTCTGTATTGAATGTTAATTGTCCCATACAACGTCAACTAATTCACTTGTCTCTGTATTGAATGTTTAATTGTCCCATACAACGTCAACTAATTCACTTGTCGCTGTATTGAATGTTAATTGTCCCATACAACGTCAACTAATTCACTTGTCTCTGTAGTGAATGTTTAATTGTCCCATACAACGTCAACTAATTCACTTATCGCTGAATTGAATGTTAATTGTCCCATACAACGTCAACTAATTCACTTGTCGCTGTATTGAATATTAATTGTCCCATACAATGTCAACTAATTCACTTGTCTCTGTATTGAATGTTAATTGTCCCATACAACGTCAACTAATTCACTTGTCGCTGTATTGAATATTAATTGTCCCATACAATGTCAACTAATTCACTTGTCTCTGTATTGAATGTTAATTGTCCCATACAACGTCAACTAATTCACTTGTCGCTGTATTGAATATTAATTGTCCCATACAACGTCAACTAATTCACTTGTCGCTGTATTGAATATTAATTGTCACTTAATCCGAAAGTAGTAGGATTCATTATATTGGCTGGAAGAGTTAGTTAGGCCATAGGGCTGTTATCAATATTAAAAGTAGTAGTATATTGGCCATTCAAAGTGATTAGTCAGTAAAATTTTCTACAGCAAGTACACGTTTCAATCTCAGCCAATTGGTTGGTCTCATTCTCATAAATCTTAACCATTTGATACATAAAATCTAGTCAACCAGTTTGCATTACATTAGCTAATCTAGAATATTCTTGCCTGGAGCGTTTATTTAAAACTCACTATTTCAAAATACCACCACAAGGAATACCCAAGGTCATGATACACTAACAATTTAACAATTTATATAACAATTAATTTTTAAAATAGGGATAGGCAAATTTACTCCACATCACAATTCTTAGATGAATATGTTTACAAAATTTAGAATTTTCACCGATTTATATATCAGTAGTCTGTGCATTAGCTATGTGCTTCATAGATTTCACTTTTAGAATTTAGAATGCTTTCCAGTAGAGCAGTTTCGGTTTATAAAACGTTAAGCAGATATGAGACAGGGAGAAGGAATGGGTGAGTGAGTAAGACACGGGTTGAGTTTAATTTTTCGTTCGACCGCTAAATAATGTTTGCACAGGCTTTGAAGAGAAGATTTTTAATGTTTATTGATACACATACATTTAACAGAATATTCACCCGACTTGTATAGTGGCACCTGCTATCACAGTTAATAAATTATTGTAACGTCACATATACAAACACAGTGCAAACTGCCTCGTCATGAAGAAAAAGAATATTTTGATTTATGCTTCTATATACAATGGCATCATTATACAACAGCATACGGTCCTTCGTCGTGTGTTTCAGCAAAATATTTCCAAATGATGCTCTACATAAAATAGTCATGTCTACACTATCTATCTATTTATCTATTATCTATCTATCTATCTATCTATCTATCTATCTATCTATCTATCTATCTATCTATCTATCTATCTATCTATCTATCTATCTATTATCTATCTATCTATCTATCTCAATCCATCTGTACTAACGATCAGAGGTGTTTATACAAGACTCGGATAAGACTCAATCTAAAAATATTTCATGAAATAATATATCAAAGACTCTTAACGATATGTGTATGCATACACATCAAGATATAATTGAACCGTAATTTATAACTTTGACACTAACTCCTTTACGTGTTTGCAAACACATTATTCAACGTTCACAACTTTGTGATTGGGAAACAGTTTCAATTTATAATTAACTTCAACTTTATGTCAGCCGACAATACTCTTGTTGTGAGACAAATATTCACTTCAGGGATTTCAGTAAGAAGATTTAAGTTTATCTTAAAAGCACATTATTTTTTAAAGACGATTATCCGGAATTGTGTTACTGTGTGGTCTGCATGGAGAGTGTAATCTTTGAATATATTACGCGCAGCAAACTGTGAAGAAACATGTATAAATTAGGGCGTCCATATTGATCAAAATGGGGTTCGAGTGAATGTATGAAAGCAATTTGTATGTATCAAACCCATACAGCTCTTAACATCAGAACTGGTGTTAAATGTACAACTCAAATGAGCTTCCTAACGCATTTCTTATATTCATTCTCTTATATATTCCCATATGAAAAATAATAGCTTTCTTTTATTGTAATTTAATATTTTAACGAGGCATGAGATATCAGAGGACAAACAATAACATCGCTCACATATTTACTGTCACACAATATTTCCGTAGGTGGAAAACTTCTTAACAAAGGAGCTGGTAAATCCGTCATTAGTCTATATTTATATCTATCTATCTATCTCAATCCATATATTTAATTTATATCTATATTTAGCGAGGCCACTTTCTTTCCAACATATGGTTTTCACTATGTCTAAGAAGGACAATAAATGTAACAGCACATGTTAAAATCAATAATCAAATATACATAGAACAAATACAATGAAAATATTATTTAACATCAAAATTTTTACGATCCAACGTTCGAATAATTTCAATGCTTGTACAGTCTTATATCGTAACCCATAATTCATCAGATTTGTATCAATATAAATCATGGGACCATTCTTATCCTTGAACAGAAATGGAGTTATAGAGTGGTAAGTGATATTTTGTACATATCCTCATCTGTAATGATAACACAATAGTCGTTCATGCTCTTTCGTAACAATGTCTCAAATTTATTGTTAAGAATAGAATTGCTAATTCTATCACATGCTCCTCTAGCATGTTGTAGAATGTTCCATGACCTGCTGTTTTATCGAGATTAATCTGGGCGCTACTTCGCCGTATTAGTTCCCTCAAGCAGAACAACAAAGCATCAATTTCCTATACCTTCCATACACCAGAAATTCCATGTTATTGTCTAGCATTCATTACCATCATACATAAATAGAGTGCAGTGTACCCTTACACTTACATGCTGGGGTAGAGACAATTCTCGAATCTACTACTATGGTGGTAATGGTTTATGGTTTATAAATCAATAAAATAAAATAATGCACAATTCATTAAGAAAAACCATTATAATTTCCTTTGCAATTAGTTAGAGACAAAACATGTTTATGTCTCTACACTTATGCAAAACTCATTGCCATTATTTCTTTACTCTTTGTGATAAAACATACAACATACACAATCACGTTATCATCATATAAATGAACTCTGGATAAAATTATTCCTTCTTCTCTACATTACAGAAAATGCAAAATATTTATATAAAGAGATTGCAGCAATTACTGAGACTTATAGATTGGACCCTTACTTTCCATTTCTACTGCTGTGGACAAATTAGTAGTTGGCCCTTACTTTGTTGGTGTCATTGATGACTTCAACAGTATATCTATACTGTTCTGGTAGTAATGACAACCTGGTCAAATGCCCATTTTCCTTTGTCCAGTGAGCTAGGCAGGCAAGAGGTTGATGATCTCCCTGAATAACAAAATACTTACCATGTAGGATTCTTTGAATTTCTGGACTGCCCAGATAATTCCGATACATTTATACTCCCAAGTAAAATAATTAATTTAGCTACATTTTACGTACGACTGGAATAAAAATATCACCGTCTTTCTGCATCAATCTAGCACCTAGTTCCTGAATTGTTATAATCTTCTCTTGAGTACAAAGTCCTGATTGAAATCAGGCAAAATGGAGGACAGGAGCTCGTGACAGGCAGTTTTTCAAACCAGCAAAGCTGGCTCCACACATTCGCTCTAAGTCGCTATCTCAGGTTTGCCTATCCTCATCAAATCAATGGGTGGTTTGCAATGGCACTGAACGTGGGAATTAATTTACCATAGTAACCGGCCAACACCAAAAAGGATTTAACACAAGAGGGGTTTCCCCATCTCTTCAGGTTTTCTCACAATTGAATCCTCTGTCAATAGGAGGCCGTGTACCTCTGTCAATAGGAGACCTTGTACCTCTGTCAATAGGAGACCTTGTACCTACGTGTGCCCCAATTATTCGAGTTTGATATGTCCAATGAAACATTTGGTTGGTAGAGCAGTAAGGTTACATTTCGTCAAACACTGGGAAAACACTCGGATGTCTTTTTCCATGGTTTTGGTAGCCACAATATGTAGTTTGAAGTTTCTCTCTCATGGTTTGATGAGCAAACTCATCATCTTAGTGAAAACATATGGTACTGAAGATTCAGCACGGCATTACCCGCCGTTGATATTGGTAATCAGGCATACTGCATGCTAATTTTGGCCTGTCTGCCTCAGAGACTGGAATTTATAAAAAAAATGTTTTGCTCCTCTCAGAAGAGAGAAAATGTGTTCTAGTTCAGGCATCAGTTCAGCTGGAAAAAAAAAAACAATCGACTTGTTCAGTTGTCCGTAAAATGGGTGTGTGCCTTCCATCTTTTTAACTAGGACTATAGAAGAGCTATACCGGGATTCCACCTTCTCAATCATACCTAAGACTAATATAGAGTTAATTTCCGGTTTAGTATATAGTAAAACATACAGTTTCATGCAGATCAGATTATAATCCTATAGTGCAACCATAAATCGGTGACAACTGTAGCATGCTGTAACTTACTCGAATAGTATTACTCAAATGAGCAAAACAGGTAAATGCAAAATGTAACAGTAGCACGAACAATGCATCCGATCTTTCATTGACAAACATGCGCATTAACGAAAATTTTCTTACCGTATGCTATTAACATAATTTAATTGGGAATTGTTTACAAGCAAATAAGATATAATTATTATTTTTAAAAGTCATTTTAATTTAATCACTATTAGTATTCATGGTCTTTAGATATTTTTGCCTTAATAATTTACAAAAGGACATTTCATTCAAATACTGTTTCAATTTTCTCTGAGTAATTGGTCATATGATTGTACTTAATGCTTGATAAGTTACAGTCCTTGTTTATTCTTTTCTTTCAACCAAATTCACATTTATCAAATCCTTAGATTCCGTGTAGCTTACAAAACGTCTTCAACAGGCAATTTATCAGTGCGAGTTTGTTGTTCAATATGCTTCCTGGTGTAAGTGAAAAAATGTCCGTGTTTTACACAGCTCGTAGTAAACACCATTAATGTCTGCAAACAAGAAACAGACTTAGCGGAATTCAGGAAGTAAGTTGTTAAAAATGCTACTCTCATAGTTTAATTGGATATTTTCCATGAAGACGTGTAATTTCAAGTTTGCATTTTTAACCGTTTTATTTATTGTTTATACTATTACTGAGCTGAGGTATATTCTAAATCTTGAGTACATGCTGGTTATTGTCTGACATTTGTCCCCAGCAAAGTCTCTCATAATTGTAGCGTTATCATTAATTACTATCAAATATGCAAATGTCTGTATAAATATTAACTGAATTGAGGTTTCGTTTATATTCCGATTGTGTATACCAGCAGACGACCCATCTACCAATTTATTCACTATTCACTAGGGCAACATTTACTTTCTTTACCAAATATAATTTTCACTGTCAGAACACACCTAGTAATTTACTAATTTACTAACTGGAACATGTAGCTTGAAGTAGTTTTGTTGCTACACTAATTTACACACATGAACATTAATGTTAGGAAATTCATCTAATTTACCCTTTTCTATATAAGTATCTAGTCGAAAGTGTTCACATAACCTAAGCAAATATAGATATGGGTTAAATATTAATTAGGTAGTAATATACAAGAAAGCACATAATCTATGCGTTAATGTTATAATAATAATAAAGTTAATAATATCATTGATGCTCCAAATAACAATTAACGTAAACATTAACAAAATAGAGACATGGTACAATTGCAAACGGAAAAGAACTGTCATGGGGACTTGTCTGAAATATTTAATAGAATGCTATTAAGAAAAAATGGAAAATTTATATTATATTCTTAAATAAGTATTTGTATTTTGACTAAGATGTCATCTTTGTTAAAAAAATGTAAATTCAGATCTTATGGTATACTCTACTTTTAATTGCATTTAAAGGAAACAAAATTATTATTTACTATTATATTTGACATTAAACACGTATGCATGGCATGAGTAGTTAATGTTGTGTTTGCTATAGTACAAATTTCTATTGTTCAAATAGCGTAATACGTCTGGTGGTTAGAATGACATACTGTCTAGATTACTATATTCTATTGTTCAAATAGCGTAATACGTCTGGTGGTTAGAATGACATACTGTCTATGTTACTATATTCTATCGTTTATTTATTGTTGACATCACGTGATGTTTAATTAGAATTTTCCTCTCTCATTTTTACAGGTATCATTTAGCACAGAAAGCAGTAAGAATGTCACATGCTGTCCAAATGAATCTCTACCTTTTCGTGAAAAAATAACATCTATGTACTTTGTTCGTCAGTGCATTTCCAAAGCAGTAACAAACATTCACTGATCTTCGGCTTTTACAAAAATAAACGATGAATAGGTTGCAACAAAAAGTGATCAAAGCGGACTGTAAACTTTGTCAATAAAAGTGTGCTTCACAATTAATTATAAAAAGTTATAACTCAATGCATAATTTTAGAAGATCGCCTTGAAAATGTTTATATGTACAAGTCACGTGTCTATTGTGTTCTGTGTATTGCTAATTTACTCTTATCCGTGTACTGTAACGATGGTTACCGGAATACTGAGTTCTATAGAGGTACGTCAGACAGACTGTCCATGTGTCATAGATAACACAAATGTAAACTGCTCGATGAGATCTCCCAAGCTGGTCAGCATTCCTTCATGCATTCCGGCCAACGTCACAAGCCTGTGAGTTATTTTTTGTTTACACACTGCTGAAAGTTGTTCTTTGTTTACACACTGCCGTAAGTCTAACGTTTTGTTTCTTTTGGGGGCACAAAAATTTAGAAATTCCTTTGAACTTAATAATGAATTCAATAATATATATTTTTAATATTTAATTACTTAACGTATTAATTAGCCTACTAACACATTTTTCTTAGTAAAACATTATACCACAGTCTAATGGAATTATTCACATGTTTATAAAATGAGCTGATCATAAGAAATACTGAAATCACACGAATGAAAGAATATAATATTTGTATGGCATTGATTCAACAATTCAAGTACTTAAAGTATTTATCATAACAACAACGTTACAATTAATGTCATAATAGTGGGTATAAAATGAGCGTAACAACAAAATATGTATTACACACCATTTATTCCTTAACCCATTTCAGTCAGCACATTTTCTAAATGGCCTTTACTTGAGATGACAAATCTACTAACATAACTAATATAATGTCTTTTATAAATAAAAGATTCATGCTATCTGGAAATCAATAGTCATTCTGGTCACTGACTGCAGTTCTTTGGATCTCGCTACTAGTAATGCACAAAGGTGTCAGTCTATAGTATGCTTTGGATTCTCGACAATTTGCATTTTGAATATTTGATCGTTAAAACACTTCTCTCAAACATTATGTACAACTCACGTGAGGTTCTACTAGCACCAAAATCAAGTAGTGACATAAACAATTAAGACATATTGAATGAAATGAAGCAGTGGAGTGGTGATATTTAAGTGATACAGTGAGCACTGCTACCATGCCCTAATTCTATTAACAGAGTAGTTCAGTTTTGTGATTCATAGGAACAAACGACTACATATGTAAACATTAATTAAATAGTATGCAAAATTACCGAAAGATATATGAGTGCAAAACACACAATATGAATATTTATTACTGTAATTAAGACAATGTTTTCGCTGCTATATCATGGGGTGACTTTGTAATAATGAATTATATCAAATATGTGTAATTAGTTATGATACAAGACATCTACAAGTTCCGGTGCAGAGTATGGGTCACTGGTTAGATATGTATATCTGCAACTGTTACGTCGATATACTGGTACGTCGCCAATTTGGCTCCGCCCCCACTCAGATCTCAGCTGAGAATCAATGTTTATGAATATATATAACGATTATAAATAGACGAACAGAGGGCAAGACGTAATCATTAGATTCTACGAAAACAAAGGATAGAAATTACTTCACTAACAAATACACGTTTAAAATAATAACAAGAATTTTTTTTTTTTTTTTTAAATTAACAAGATTTAGAAAAACAAGTTCATCCTAAGCCAGTTCACTACACTGTAGTCACTTTCACAATCAGAACTTAGCTCATGGCTGGAATGACGTCACAGTCTGGTAGACTTGGATATGACGACCGCGATAATAGATCAGAACGTCCCAATCAAGACAGGGACAAACATTAAGATAAAGAGAACGGCCACACAGGCAACCAGCCGCACAAAACGAGCAGCCGAAAATAAAAACCCTTATGAAGCCAAGGGTTTATGCTTTCATATACAACCCGTGGTCGGGAGGGACTACGATTCCAGTTGCCACCATCAGGAACGAGTGAAGATACAGTTTTCACTATGGGACTTTTATCACTCTTGGGATCTCACCTGCGTCTGTTAGACACGTTTTCGCGACCAATTGCTTAGCGCTAATACGGATTATGCCTTTCTAACGACTTCTAAATACCTAGTTAACAACGCTTTCCATTGTATACCAAAACACACACACACACACACGCCGAAAAAATAATCTCTAGCTAGCTTATTGGCCATTGTTCACGCAGCTTAAACAACAAACACTCGATCGCCAATCTGCTGCAAACATTAAACACCGGTCAGTAAATCTATCCCCTTGCACACTCATTTGTTCAGGACCTCACTTCTAAGTCAAAATGACGCAATACGCACACGTCATTCAAATTACAATAATGTTCAATTTACATGCAACAATGAAAATTTATATAAAATATATGGGAAAAATTCCATACAACACAATGCACGATTTATTAAGTTGTACCAGTAAGTGAGTAAAAACCTGGAAGATTTATTTATTGATATTTGAGTTTGATGTCGTATCCACCCGTCTTAACTCGTCCTACTAAATATTCCATTGAACACATTCTTTATTAATACATAACATTAGTGTTAGTTTCTATCATCAATCGAAATATCTTGAAATGAACTCATATTTAGGATGTACTAATATTATGCAAATAGGATGATTTTAAAATTTATTTAAAATACACTGTATTAACATTTGTTACTATTAATTAAAAGATACTCATGGAAAGTATTTTAAATTGCACTATATATCTTTTTTCTCTACAGATACCTGTGGGGCAATCAAATATCTCACATTGAAGAATTTGCATTTGCTGGATTGCACAGCCTGCTTGTTCTGTAAGTTTAAACGCTGTTGTGCATGTCATCCTCTGTGGAATGGTTTTCTTACATAGAAGATATAAAATCTATTTAGATGTTTATGTTAATGATTCAATTTAAGAAAATGTCATCACTCTTAATACAACATGCAACCATAAGGAATCGTTTACATTTCAACTGATCATAATGGAGCTCATTAACACGTGAATAAATAAATAATTAATTAGTAAATCAGAGGAAGACCTCTCTTTATGCAAGATTTACAGAAGAAAGCGTTTATATTTCATTTCTACCCTAATTTAATTCCGTTTTTAACTCTGAAAGTTCTAAATTAGAAGGTATTTCCTGATCCCATGGACTCTAACAATTAATGACGTGTATATTGGTCATAATTATGTACAAATTTACAATGACGACTGAACCCGTCTGATACTGTCTACTTAGGTAACACCTGAAGGCTTACACTCTACACTCTACAAGGTTGTGCTGAATGTGCGTTGTCATTGAGAATTACCCGATAGTATCTTAGCAATTATGTTCAAAATAATCTATTTTAAAGTCAAAGGAATAAGAGATCATTTTATCTCTAATTATCTTTTGCATATACATTATATTAAAGGAATCACCTAACTTAAAAAATATATATTTTACTGACTTACATCATCAGCTTATTCTAATTATTGATGATAATTATTACAAATGATGGAAGTCTTAATTTATTTTATTAATAATTCTTCAGAAAAAACCACAAGGCTCTATCATATGAAGGATATGCGGGCACTGTAAATGTTTTCTCTCTTCCATAACATTAAAGACAA
Source organism: Sinotaia quadrata (assembly GCA_028829895.1). NCBI lineage: Eukaryota > Metazoa > Mollusca > Gastropoda > Architaenioglossa > Viviparidae > Sinotaia > Sinotaia quadrata. Next base: position 132,634,228 of record CM054180.1, on the reverse strand, counting down.
TCATGTACCGTCACACAATAATTACAAATATAGAATATTTCTAACCAAAGGAGAAGATATATCCGACTTTTCATCTAATTTTTTACCCAGCCCCGCCTCCACCATCTATCTCTAATACATATGGTCGCCAAGATGTTTGAAAAGATCAATAAATGTAACAATAAATTTATTAAATCAACAATCAAATATGCAAAATATGAATATAATCAAAAGGCATTGACATTTATAATCTTCACCACAATGATCAATTAAAGTTAGACAATAATTCAGTTTGTCCTAACATAGACATATGCAGTCATTTAACATTCAAATATTATCAAGTGCATGGATTGTATTCATCATAGAAATGAGAGTGGAGTTTTAGAGAAATAACTAAAACTAAAGTCGATGTTTTAAGCATTTCAATGATGACGGCTGTTACCATCAAGTGTTCACAATTATGCTATTTGCAACAATTCTCTGTTTTTCTTACTTAGGCTATGGTCAAATTTACCACTCTTAGTCACATTACTCACCTGTTCCAAATCTTCAGTTTATCACAAAGCAAATCCATGAAAAAACTTCAGGAATTACACATTTGTTATTAAACACATAAAGAGGAATATTCCCGAATTTTCGTGTGTCATATTAAAGCTAAAAAAAAACTCTTCGTAAATTTTCGAAATCAAACAGGCCACAACTTTTCGCCATATTGTCTATTGAACAAGTTTCACAGTAATCAACTTACAGTAACACGTTTTATTATAAGTCGACGACAACACTGGGTTAACAAACCGAAGTAACCAATCAGAGTACATATCCACTGTAGCACGAAGGGACAAATGAAAAAGGCGTGCTTTCTCTGCAAAAGTGAAATTATGGCAGCACAAAATGTCAGGAATATTTCATTTCGTTAGTAAAAAATAGGACCACACAACATATTGCTCACTTGAATTTAAAGTGGGTAAAATGTTCGGTCATGAAATTCAGCCGTTAGTTTAAGAGAATGGATTTGAAATCCTTCGTATATCTTTGCTATTGTTAATTTATAATTTAGGTAGTAGTATTTTATTTCTACAGATGTTTGAACCAAGATGCTCACGTGTAGGGTGTTAGATACTTGACATTGTTTATGCTGTAGTTTTATGCTTTTGTGCGTATATTAGGTTAATAAATACAATTGAAGTAATATGTAAGTTGAGATTAGAATGTAAGAAAGAATTGAGTCATAAAGCGAAAACCTCGAAACTTATGTTTTGCACCATGATTATAGTTTGCAGTGAATAAGCAATCTTTCGCGTATTATTTGAATATATTGGTTCACGGATAGTAATACGCTATGAACAAGAGATGCAAGAATTGTTTGTCATGGTGTGTTTAATTGTAACGGAATACATTACACCCCTTTGATGTGAAGTGGCATAGTATGCTGACTACATCGTGAAAAGTTATGGTATGGGGACGTATTACAAATTACTACAGTTACTGATCAGATTGAATAAATTGGTAGGGCAATCAACAAAGCCATGATAACTGATAGAAGACAAGAGGAAAATCTCTTTCAATGTGATAATTGAAATGTGGAATGTGAACTAAACTATAATTTATGATATTTAAAAAAAAACAACATCGAAAGTGTATTGAGATCATTCTATTACTTTCTATGTAAATAAATTCTATAAATCCTTATCTCTAATATCTCCATTCATGTTATGTTATAAGAAATATCATTAAATGTGTAGTGAAATAATTACTGAATTGTATTTTATGAATAATTCTGTTTAGTAAGTAACGTATTTGAAAGTGTTTCATGGAAATATTCATGTCAAGTAATCTATTTAATTGAATTTGTTTTAGGTATATTTGACTGTTGATATAATGACATTTATTGTCATTGTTATCCATATTTATAAACTTAATTTGGAGAAAATGCCTGGATTTGGGCTCGTTATATATAGATTAATCATGAATTTGTCTCCTTAAATAAGATTTCCAAAAATGGAAAATTTTATTATGGTAAATGTTTGTCTTTAAAAGTTGTGGAAGAGAGTGAAAGATTTCGGCGTCCACATATCCACCAAGAGATAGAGACGAGTTGTGTCTATTGGAGGATCAGTAATAAAATAAATTAAGATTCTCATCATCAGTGCTTTCACACCATTCATGCTGTTTCCTCCTTTGTTGTCAGATTTACAATTTGCTTTTTGTTTATTTATTGTTTCTTTGTCACTCTTATGTAATTGTAATAAATGATCCGAGCCATCTAATGGATTATAATACTATCCTCTTCATCGATTGTATTACTTTTATTACAGTATCCTTGATTCAAACAATTTATCGACAATCAGATGTGGAATGTTTAAGAACCTATCGAGAGTGGAAGTATTGTAAGTGACTTATTATCACTGTTATTTTTCATTTAAATGCGATGATAAAATACCCTTGACAGCAAATTGTTTATATAGTACCAAGGTGTTAATGCTATGAAATAAATATTTGGCGACAGCCCCTTTTCTCCGAGTAAAGGAGGGTGGTGACTAGTCGACATCACGTATGATTTACATAAATATTATTACAAATCCACACACAGAATAACAAGATGGTTATATGGCTCGTATTTTATTCTGCATGTAGGTTGCGTATTGCCGACATGTGTGCATACGGGTAAGGGTGAAGTGTAGATATGACATTTTTATCAGACTGTGACACCCCCTTGCTTTTGAGGCGTTTATCTTTCAAAACCATAGACAGGAGATGTCTCAATGTGAAAGTATAATTCAAAGTTATTGATCTATGCTTTTCATCTCACACGTTGGTTAGTCATCTTCCACAACTCACACCGGTGGGGTAGGGGGAAATAAAAGAAAGAAAGAATGATGAATGATGAAATAAAATAAAAGAAATACACAATTCAAGATTCTTCATTCAGTACTATTTCTACATAGGGTCAAGCCTTTTTCAACATAAAATACCAGTCATTATTTAAAAAGTTTTTGAGCCACTGCTCCTCTATCAAAATTTAATAGTTCAAAAATAAACAATGTCATTCGACTTGCAATTCCTCTTCAATCAGTCCCATCAATATTTTCTTATACTAAACTTAAAATAATTTTCAATGTTCAATGTAGATTTAAGTTGACTGTTTATTTTTATTACAGGTTTAAAATTTTTCAGTAAGATTCCATGCTTTATTTTTAAGTTTTAGGTTCATGTACTCTAAGATTCCTACACTAATTAACATTTTTTTACTCACATAGTTATTGTCATTTCTCCTTGTGCTGGGGGGTTTGATGATTTGCAAAAACAATGTCGATGTCGTGGTTCGCTTTCTGGAACACATATACAGCCGTCCTGGCTGCTATGATGGCTTCTACTATTCCATGCTCTCGCTGCACTCCCTGTTAGGCTTATTTCTTGACTTTATTACGTTTTTCATTCCTTCAAATCTCATTTCATTTCCTGTTTCTTCTCTTCTCTTACGTTTCTCGTTTCTTCTCTTATAATTCTCATTTCTTCTCTTCACGTTACTTGACGGTCAACCCTGCGATTTTCTGCGATGTGCCATGCATTATCATGACTGCCCATCTGCAATATTTCCCAGCGCAGCAAAACAAAACGTCCAATCAATTTCTTTCATGGGAAAATACTTGATCGCTCGCAGTCTTTGCACAGTCTTTGAAGAACCTGAGATGACTGTCGATACGACTGGTCTGTTCACAGCCCTGATGGCACGCCTTCAAAATACAGCTGGGTAGACGTCTGGCACACTATTGCAGTGTCCAAGATTTCTCTAGCGCTGGTTGCCTCCCAATACGTAGAGTCCTTGGTTCAAAAGCATGGAGAAACTTGGATTAGAGGGTCTTTTCACCCCTCTACCAATCTCTAAATTCTCAGTGTTTCTCATTCGTTTCTGTCTCCGTCATCCCCTTTTATGCTTAAAGTCCTTGTACATCATTTTCACTGAGCTGATTAGAACACCCCTGCTCCAGAACACAGTACCCACATCCAGCGCTGCACGTATGTGCTGTCGAATATCCTGATTGTCCACTTCCATTTAGTGCCAAGTATCGAATCCAAGTTGTCACCTTTGACATATTCAATTTGCCTAATAACCTAGCTCAGTGCATGCTGGATGACTCTCAGATGAATGTTCCTATTTTTATTTTGTTTTTAAGACTATGTAGTCGCTATGGTGACTCATCGCCACCTGGCCAGAGTACAATAGTCATAGCAAGAAAGGGTTGTACACACGTATAACTATAGCAATATAAATCTTAACTTTCCAATTACTAACAATTCTATTTGAACATCAATTTGACAATAACAAAATCAAACTGTAAACTATCAAACGTTTTATAGTGGCGATTCCTAAAAATAAGTTACTTTTCAAAACTCAGAACCTGTTTTCTCACAGACAAAATTAGTGTCTCAGTGGCCTATCCACATATTCCCATACACTGACAGATTTATGGTTTTACGTCCTGACCACAGAGGGGTAAACACGTGCGTCCCTCCAAATTACGGCTTTACATTCCTTGGCACGAAACCTATTTCTTTCTCCCTGTTTCCACTTTCGGTTTCATCTTGTTGACAAAATGGTCATTTTGACCCCTTTATTTGTTTAAACTAATTTGGCTGTTTCGTTAATAATTTAGACTATGACAGAGCGACATAAAAAATTATTATTAATATTTCTCATCCTCGTGACAATTTTAAATGTTGAGTAATAAATGTGGACTAATACAGTGTGAAAAAATAGATTAACCATGTTAGATGTGCAGAATTAAATGTACAACACAAATGTGCAAAACTGACTGAGTAATCATTTTAAAGTGTAATATAAAATGTTCTCAAATTAATAGTGAATAAGACATGCATATCATTACGATACAGATAAGAAATCATTTCAATGCCATTGATAGTTCACTAAGACATATGGCCAATACTCTCCCCACCCTCATCTTGCTGGTAGCCTGTGGACTCCTGTTTGTAATACTGAGGCACATGAAGAGCCTTTTTTAATAAATTGACATTTGAGTTTGATGTCGTATCCATCCTGTGTTGGAAAAATGCTAATTACTGCACTTAAGTAATTAATTTAATTAATATTTAATTAATTTCGCTATTCTTGCTAATTTAAAATTCAAATTTGATTGAATTTCATAATTCAAATCTGAGTGGAATTGGACTGGCGTAAACAACGCTGACCCACATCCAAAAATAAAGGGAGGTATGATTATGGGTCACTCATTCTTACATAACGTGCTTACTTCTGGCATCTAATTCACCCAGTCTATTATGTGTGTGCACTCAGCCATTACTATTTTGACAAAGGCACAAAAAAAACAATTCATAGCCAGAGGCTAATAAATTCTAGAAACTTCCATGACCTCTAGAAGCACATAAAAGAGCAGACTCAAAATTCTCTGTACACTTTTATACATCTTTGGGTCCCATGCATGGCTCATGGTTAAAACTGAAGAGAAAGGTATGTCCGAAATAGAGATTGCATTGTAAATGATTTTTAACACTTATTTTTAAAATCTGTTTGAATTATGTTTTCTTGTAAATATTATAACAAGTTTAAACTATGACACTTTTATTCTCGTTAAAAAAGGAATCAGATAAAATAATTGTTAAAAGGAATTGTAAATGAAGAAACGAGAATAGAAGTACAGATTACAGGTTATCAAAACATGGTAACTGATGTGTGCCACTCTTTTGTTGCAGTTCAAGCCGTACCTGTACTGTACATATTTCTAGTTGTACTGGTTGTATCGACATTGGCTATGTCGACATCCTTATGAGTTGACAATTGATGACTGGTGTTTACTTCAACGTTGACAACTGTACTGTCATTTGGTCTGCTGAATGTGTTAGGGACCAGTGTGTAGTAAAATTCATGTTTCGATTTCTTGTGTATCTGGATCCATCAAGAGGATTGTATTACGAAGAAAGCTGTGGCTAGGAGCGTGAGTCTGACTTCCTTGTAATTACAGAAACGAACATTATAACCCAGTGTGTGATCTGGACTGTGAATAATTCTTACTATCTGTTATTCAGTGCCAGTGGAAGGATTTTATATACTGTGTTGTAATTCTATTGGACAACATTTGTGTTTACATTCTATATGGAACATTCATTAATTTCACTATTCGAGGCTAAATCACAAGACATTTAATTGCCAGCCAACTCTCCTGAGAACGAGGCTACTGTTGAACAAGGCCACAGTCAGGTGACTCAAAAACCATGAATTTTCTGCATAATCTGTACATGTTTCTATGATTCTTCATTCCTTTTCTATTTCTGATTCTTTTGTGTAAAATCTTGTATTTGACTAAATTGTTGACTATCTAGCTTGCTTATTGTTGTTGAGAATTTATGTAAGCTAAACTAAACTGTATTAACATTGTTTAAATGAAATTCTTAGTAATTGTTCTAGGGAATAGTCATGATATATCGTTCTAATTAGCTGCATTGTGAGATGTCTTTATGTGATTTGTGATTCTGAAATTGCCTAGTGCGTGATTTTGGAAATTAATTGTAAATTGATTTAAATTGTTATTTTATTTCTTTTTAATAAATTGTTGAATTTATAACTATCCACTCTCTTTATTGAGAAAGAGAGATCCTGCGAAGACGATGGGTGGGGGCTGCCATTGACGTAATATCTTATAGAAAGGGTGGTCAGTTCCCATTGTCGAAAGAGAGCGTATATGTGGTTGGGCTGGGTTAAAGACAGAAGATTGACAAGATAACTCAATTAAAGCCTGTTAATCCAGACAGGTAACACTTGGACAGAGTTAATTAATTAGCAGACTGTACCAGGGTTTGACCTAGTCGTTCTTATGACCATCAAAGGACAAAAGACCCCTGTCCGGTGACTACGTGCATGGATTGCAAAAAAGGATTATTGATTTGTGAATGAATTATGGACAAAAATATCATGATTTAGCAATTAACAGACAGAAACCTTGCCACACTTCCGTTTTAATTCGTCCTACTAAATATTCCTTTGAACATATTCTTTATTAATATATAAAATTATGTGTTAGTTTCTATCATCCATCAAAATATCTTGAAATGAACTCATTTTGTATGATGAAATATATTTAAAATACAATGTATTAACATTTGTTACAGATATACAGGAAAGTATTTTAAATCGTACTAATATATAATTATTCTCTACAGAGACCTTTCGAACAATTGTATATCTCACATTGAAGATTTTGCATTTGCTGAAATGCACAGCCTGACTACACTGTAAGTTTAAACGCTGTTGTGCATGTCATCCTCTGTGGAATGGTTTTCTTACATAGAAGATATAAAATCTAGTTATGTTTATGTTTATGTTTATGTTAATGATTTTTTTAAGAAAATGACAAATCTCTTATTACAGGGAGCAACATTGATGAATATTCTACTTTCCCACTGATCAGCATGAACACGTGAATGAAAGATAATGAAATTTTTAATTTGTAAATCTGAGGAAAACATCAATTGTGCATTATCTAGAGAAGAAATCGTTTTAGATTTAATTTCTTTCTCCCTGTTTCCACCTTAGGTTTCACCTTGTTGACAAAATGGTCATTTTGGCCCCTTTCTTTGTTTAAACTAAGTTGGCTTGTTTCGTGAATCGTTTAGAGTATGACGAAGAGAGAGAACAAAATATTAATATTTCTCATCCTCGTGATAATTTTAAATTTTAAATGTCTAGTAATAAATATGGACTAACACAGTGTGAAAAAATAGACTAACCATGTTAGATATGCAGAATTAAATGTACAACACCCTCATCTTGCTGGTAGCCTGTGGACTCCTGTTTGTAATACTGAGGCACATGAAGTTTTATTATTGATACTTGAGTTTGATGTTGTATCCATTCGTCTTAACTCGTCCTACTAAATATTCCATTGAAGACATATTTTATTAATACATAAAATTATATGTGTTAGTTTCTATCATTCATCAAAATATCTTGAAATGAACTCATTTTGTATGATGAAATTTATTTAAAATACAATGTATTAACATTTAATTACAATTAATTAAAAGATACACAGGGAAATTATTTTAAATCGTACGAATATATCTTTTTCTCTACAGATACATGTGGAACAATTGTATATCTCACATTGAAAAATTTGAATTTGCTGGATTGCACGCCCTGAATTATCTGTAAGTTTAAACGCTTTTGTGCATGTCATCCTCTGTGGAATGGTTTTCTTACATGGACGATATAAAATCTAGTTAGATGTTAATTATTTTTTTAAGAAAATGACAAATCTCTTAATACATCGTGCAACTTAATGAATATTCTACTTTCCAACTGATCAGCATGAATACGTGAATGAAACATAATGAAATAATTAATTTGTAAATCTTAGCTAAAACACATCTCTGTGCAATTATTTATCGTTTATAATGCATTTCTACACTAATATATATCTCAGTGTTTATCTGAATAAAGTGCTAATTTGAATGAATATCCTGATCGCACGTGCTCTAACAATTAGTGACGAGTATATTGGATTTACGTATATACAAATTTACTATATCTATTGACCCTGGCTGATATTGACTAATTAGTTAACACTTGGAAGCTTGCTCTCAACACTCTATAGGGTTGTGCTGAATGTGCGCTGTCATTAGGAATTATCCGATAGTATCTAGTCAATTATGATCAAAATAATCTATTCCCTAGTCAGAGGCATAAGAGATCTCTTGTTCTCTAATTATCTTTTGCATATAAATTATCTGATAAGAATCACATCATTTAAATTTGCTATTTTACCAATTGCACGTTAGTTTATTCTAATTGTTGATGATAATTAATTATAAGTGATGAATCCATAATTTATTGTATTAATAATTCTTCAGAAGACACAACCTGTCACTCTCAATTGCCTGATATGCAGCCGCTGTAAAAGTTTTCTCTCGTCTATAACATTAAAGACGATCAGTTACTGTCAAACAATAAAGTTAGAAAATTTCTAACCAAAGTAGAAAATATGTCCGTCTTTAAATCTACATTTACCTAGCCCCCTTTCCACCGTCTATCTCTAATGCATATGGTTGTCAATATGTGTCAGAATATCAATAAATATAAAAATAACTTTATTAACTGAGCAATCAAATATGCAAAATATGAATATAATAAAAAGAGCTTAGACATTTACATATCTTCACCACAATGATCACTTAACACTAAACAATCATTCAGTTTGTATTAACACAGACATAAGCAGTCAATAAACATAAATTTATTTTATCAGGTTCATGCATGTCATTAATCACAAAACTGAGAGTGAAGTCTTAGAGAAATAATTAAAGACAATGCATATAAACATTTCAAACATGCCAGATGTTGCTTTCACGTGTTCACAATTATGCTGTTTGCAACAATTCTGTTTTTCTTACTTAGACTGTGGTACAATGTACCTCTCTTAGTCACATTACTCAACTGTTCCAGAATCTTCAGTTCACTCACAAAGCACATCCCTGGAAAAAATTTTCCTGAATTACTGATGTGCTATCAAACACATTAAGAGGGATGTTCCCGAATTTTCGTTTGTTCTACTCAATCTCAGAACGAGTAAAGTTTTAGAAAATCTTCGTAAGTTTTCGAAACCCAACACACTCCACAAATTTCCGACATAGTTGCTCTTGAAAGATTTTCACAGTAATCAACTTACGGTAACACGTTAAACTTATATATCGATCACAAAACTGGGTTCACACACTGAAGTGACCAAATAGAGTACATAATATAGTAGCATGAACGGACAAATGAAAAAGGCGTGCTTTCTCTGCAAAAGTAAATTATGGCAGCACAAAATTTCAGGAATATTTCATCTCTGTATTCCTTTCTCTCATACAATCATTCTGAACTTAGAAATCATGCACAAAAATGTGTTATCCCGATACAAACTCAGCATAAAAAATATAGAATAGATCAAAATTCACAAGTATAATATACAACATAGTACTATTATTGAACATGGTAATAATGATTCTTTACATAAATCTTCCTCGAATATAATTGACATATGAATTACAAATATTTAAAAGTCCATTCTTCCTTTATCAGTCACATAACTTACCTTAATCAAACGATATCCTTTGTGACCGAAGTTGAGTGATGTTCAAATTCAAAGTGATAAAAATAGTGTACTTCTTCAACAACGAAACGTTTGGAACATCCAATTTGATGAATTAGTTATGAACAGGTGTGAGACCATTAATCAGAAAAGTTTAACTTTGAGTTTGAATAGGCTTGGATTGCATCAGCAGTTTCTATCCTATATTAAAATTGATTTCTTTACTTCAAATCTGAACCTTAAAAATTCTTTAATCGTAATGTCCATTTTGACAAAATTAACAATTTACTTATCCATTAAGTTTACAAATAATGATAGGCAAATCTACCCCTTCAGGGACAGGTAGATAAATAGAAAGTTAGTGAGATAGATAGATAGATAGATAGATAGATAGATAGATAGATAGATAGATAGATAGATAGATAGATAGACAGATAGATAGATAGATAGGTAAATAGTTAACTAGACTGGTAGTAAGAGTAGGTAGGTAGGTAAATATGCAAAAATTAAGAAATAATATACAACTAGTTAAATGAAAGAAAAAAAGAGAGAGGGAAAAGAAAGAAAGAAAGAAAGAAATAGAGAAAGAGTGAAAGAAAGAAAGAAAGAAAGAAAGAAAGAAAGAAAGAAAGAAAGAAGAAAGAAAAAGGAGAGAAAAACGGTAAGAATGATAGTATAAATCTCCCATTCGTTAGTGAATTAGTAAGACAACACAACAGATTGCTCACTTGAATTTGAAGTGGGTAACATGTTCGGTCATAAAATGCAGCCGTTTGTTTGATAGTGTTTTAACAGACTGTTTGAAGAGAGAATGGACATTACAATACTTCGTATATCTTTGCCATTGTTAATTTATTATTGTTTTTTGCGTAGATACGCATTAAGTAGTAGTATTTAATTTCTACAGATGTTTGATCCAAGATTCTCATGTGTAGGGTGTCAGATACTTGACACTGGTTTGATATGCTCTAGATTTATGCTTTTATTCGTGTGTCAAGCAAATAAATTCAATTTAAGTAATATATAAGTTGATACTAGAATGTAAGAGAGAATTGAGTTATAAATAGAAAAACTCGAAAATTATGTTTTGCTTAATGATTATAGTTTGCAATGAATAATCAATCTTTCACGTTTTACTTGAAAATACTGTTTCACGGATAGTAATATGCTATGAAAAAGAGATACAAGAATAGTTTGTCATGGTGTGTTTGATTGTAAAGGAATACATTACTCTCCTTTGATGTGAAGTGGCATAGTATGCTGACTATATGACAATGAATATGACACAACACTAATGAAAATTTAACAATAAACTTTATATAACAATTAAAGAAAATAAAATGAAAAAAAACAATAAGAGAAGAACAATTAGCAATGTCGCCACCCACCCTCCCTTCTCCGGCTTGAGGGGAGGGTGGTGGCTTGGCGACGCCAGGTAGGACTTGCATAAAGAGTATTACAAATCCGCACACAGAATACCAAGATGGTTGTTTGGCTCGAATTTTATTCTGCATGTAGGTTACATATTGCCGACATGTTTGCATGTGTGCTTGCACACTGGTAGGGGTGAAGTGTAGATGGCACAGACGACACAACGTATAACAATGACAACAACAACTCTTTTGAAACCATAGACAGGAGAAAGCCCCAATGTCAAAGTATATATTCAACTTTATTGGTCTATGGGTTTCCTCTCACACGTTGGTTAGTCAGTCAGCCATCAACACTTGCACCCATGGGTAAGGGGGAAGAAAGAAAGAAAAAATAATGATGAATGATGAATAAAATAAAATAAATACAAAATTCAATATTCTTCATGCAGTACTGTCTCTAAATACATTAACAGTGACGGTTATTTCTATGTTAAACAACACTTAATGTTCAGACGCCACTGCTCTTATTTCAAAGTTCAATAATTCAATAAAATTCAACCATAACAAATGTCATTTGATTTGAAAGTCCTTTTCAAACAGTTCCATCAATATTTTCTTACATTAATCGTAAAATCGTCCTTTACTTATATACAATGATTTAAACTTCAGGTCTATTGATAGTGTTAGGTTTAATGCTTATTTAAAATTCCTAAGCTTCAGTTTTAAGTTTTAGTTTATATTTATGTGCTCTGAGATTTCGTAATTAGTTAGAATTTTCTTTTACTCACATAGGTATTGTCATTTTCTCCTTGTTCTCTGCTCACATAGTTCGTTACTTTCTCTTGTGCTGGGCTCACATAGTTACCGTCACTTTCTTCTGGTACTGGGGGGTTTTGATGATACACAAAAACACAGTCGACGTCTCGACCAGGCCGTCTTCACTGCTACAATGGCTGCTACAATTTCACGCTCCCGTGCGCTTCTCATTAGTCCTAATTTCTCAGCTCTTGTTACGTTCTCTCTTCTCTCTTCTTCTCTTTAATTTCTCCTCATTTCATTTCATCTCTTCTCTTCTCTTAACTTTGTTTCTCATCTCTTCTCTCACGTTTCTCGTCTCTTCTCTTCTCATTACATAACGGCCAACCTTGCCGTACACATGCATGACAGCTACTACTTCCAATGATAATTACTACCATTATGTAACATCTCGTTCTACAACATCTCCCGTGCACCATGACATTATACTGCCAAATCATCACTTTTGTTGGGAAATAATCGATCACCCGTGGTCTTTCACAGAGTCTTTGAAAACCCACAGATGACTATGTGGTTTGATTGGTCCATTTTAAACTGCAGCGGCCTTGACGACGCGCTTTCAAATACAGCCGGGTAGACATCTGGCACTCTGTTGCAGTGTCCAAGAACTCTCTCTCTCTGTTTGCCTCACAGAATCATAGAGATTTTCCTAATACAGAAAAGCAGGGAGAAACTCTAATAGAAAGTCTTTCCACCCTCTCTACAACACGCAACATTTTCGACGTTTCTAGTTCGTTTCCTTCTCTGTATCCCCTTTTATACACAAAGTTCTTGCACATCACTTTCTCTGAGCTGACTAGAACACAACCCTCCAGCACAAACACTACACCCTCATCCAACACTGCCCTGTACAACCAGCATGGAACTGTACGTGCTGACGAATATTCTGACCATTCTGGCCACATTCTGGCCACATTCTGGCCACACTCTGGCCGTCCATTTTCTATCCACTTACTATTATTGCCAAGCATCAAGTTTCCAGCTGGCACCTGTGATTTACGTATCCACTTGCCCACTGAATAACTACCTAGCTAACTCACAGAGCAACAGTCCTACTCGTATTTTATTTTAAAACTACAGTTACTATGGCACCTCATGGCCACCTGGCAAGCCATACATTAATTCACAGCAAGAAATGGTTGTACACACAAACTAAACTTTTTAACTTAGAAATACAAATATCAACTTTCCAATAATTCAAAATTCTGTTTCAATAAGTGGTTTCACAATACAACTTAAATCAACTTAAACTACCAAACATTTTATAGTGGTGATTCTTAAAAGTTGTTTACATTTCCAAAACTCAGAGCTTGCCTTTTCACGGACAAAATTGGTGTCCCAGCACTTTCTCATATACTCCCCTACACTGGCCACCATGTACTCTATACTGACACAGATTTATGGGCGTGGGTCCTGACCACAGAGGGTCAGCCAGCGGTTCTCTCGCAAGTTAATTATACTTTTTCCCTTCTTACGCATGAACTTAAAGCTAGTGTTTCTGACTTAGTTTTCACATTGTTGACAAAATGGTCATTTTCGCCCCTGTCCCTCTTTTAATTAACTTAGCTGTCTCGTTAATAGTTTAGAGTTAGAAAATACTTAGGGGGAGATAATTTTTTTTATTAATATTCCCCCTTTATCGTGACAAGCAATATTAGCAGTTATTGATTACCGAACCACAAATTACAAAGAGATAGGTCCTATCTGAATCAGGGAATTACTGGCCTCCCCTAACGAGGCAATTTTTCAATGTCCGTTTCTTTTACCAGCTTATCCTCTTTTCCTATACGAATTTCAGTCTCAATTTTCAACCACAATACACGTGTATCTGCATATGCACTCTGTTTCAATGCCTAGGTGCTGTACTTAGCTTGAAGCCATAGAATCAGTGCCGCTGAGCCAGCGTTCAAAGGCATAAATCTCCCAGTGGCTTGACCAGCGGTTAACTAACCCTGGCCTCCTTCGTTTTGTGTAAACAACCGGCAGAATGCGTTGTCTGCTATCTGACCTGGTCCTGATTCTAGTTATTGTTGGTTCTGAAATTTAATAATTAAGGCAGTGTAAGCAACTGTTGACTTATAAATGAAAGTATTTAAGTGTCAGGGCTATTACTTCCCTGAGCACATTGGCACTAATCTGAAAGATAGGTGTAATTAAAATACAAATTAAATTATTCTCACACATTCTTTTATTATTTTACCAAGATTTTACAAAAATTAAAATCAGCCAACAAATACCTTTCATGCTCCTCAAATGCAAGAACCCAAGGTCATCAGGTTGGAGTACTATATCCTTCATTTAGATATCCTGTACTCAGTCTATCTGACTTTAAAAGTTTACAAGTCTTTCTGACTTTTAAAATTACCAGACACAATCTCCGGGACTGCTCCTGCACGTTCTAAAAGCCGCAGATTGTTCTGAGCAAGTGGGGAGAATTAGCTAAGCCCGACTAAATAAAGGTTTTCCATTTTACCATTCTTTGCTTGACTAACCATTCCACCTATCTTTAGCTATAAAGTGACACTTTGATTTCCAACCGTTTCCTGTACTGTAACCACTAACTCAGTGGCAAAAAAAATATAAAACTGCCCAATGGCTTCCCCCAACATACATTGAGTCAACTATCTAGTCCTGGGTGGTCAGTCTTGTAATTCTAATATCCTGCTAGTGTCTTGGAGTAGCTTGGTTAAATGCTTTAAATGTGTATTCTGTTTTCTATACACCTTGCGTATCTAGATTTTATCCTTTTTCATTATTTTAATTTTTAAATGTTTGATGAAGTGATGCTGGGCTAAGTTTTGCTTTCGCCTGACAGTGCGCTGTCATTGGGAATTACCCGATGTTGTATGATGGGGAAATGTTCCCACATATATATTTTATAATATAAATTTTCATTTTGCGGAATGAGTGCGTATTGCGTCCTGTTTACTGAGAAGTGAAGTACTGAAATGAATGAGAGACATGTGTGGATGATTTAGGGACTGGTGTTTGATGTCTGCGGTGTTTGATGTCTGCGATCGCGGCGGTCAGCGTGTGGTCAGTGTGTACGCTTAGCGGGTGGTTAGAGTTGTTAGAGGGACATAAATCATCTTAGAGCGAATGAGTTGAACAGGTCAGAAGCTGGTCTAAGCAGGGTAATAAAAACCAAAGTGAAAATGTTAACTTCACTACTTCCTGAAAAATCGTCTGAGAGTGACGACTGGAAAAGAGTAGTCCGCCCCAAAACAACACTGGGTCGTATATGAGAGAAGAAAACCCTGGCTATATAGGGTTTTTTTTTTCTTTTATTGTGTATTCTCGGCTGCTCGTTTATAACTGCCTGTTGTTTGTCTGTGTGGCCGTTCTACTTGTCCCTGCTGAATTGGGACGTGCCGATCTATTGACTGGCAAAAATTCAAGTCTACAAGACTGACGTCATTTCAATACATAAGCTAAGTTCCCATCCGGAACGTGACTTTAGTACAATGAACTGGCTAAGGATGAACTTAATTTTCTAAATCTTGTTAACTTTCTTTTATTAAATTT
Organism: Sinotaia quadrata; assembly: GCA_028829895.1. Lineage (NCBI taxonomy): Eukaryota > Metazoa > Mollusca > Gastropoda > Architaenioglossa > Viviparidae > Sinotaia > Sinotaia quadrata. Next base: position 132,618,432 of record CM054180.1, on the reverse strand, counting down.
CTTGTTATTATTTTAAAACGCGTGTTTGTTAGTTCTATCGTTATTTTCGTAGTTCAAGTGATAATGTAATGATTACGTCTTGTCCTCTGTTCGTTTAATTATAATCGTTTCTCTCTCTCTCTCTCTCTCTCTCTCTCTCTCTCTCTCTCTCTCTCTCTCTCTCTCTCTCTCTCTCTCTCTCTCTCTCTCTCTCTCTCTCTCTCTCTCTATGTATATATATAATTATTCATAAACATTAAATCTCAGCTGAATTCTGAGTTGGGGGCGGAGCCAAATTGGCGACGTACCAGTATATCCGTAACAGTTGCAGATATACATATTTAACCAGTTATCCTTACTCTACACAGGCACTTGTAAATGTCTTGTATCATAGCTAATCATACATAGTTGGTATAAGTCATTATTACAAAGTCACCCCAGAGTATAGCGGCGACACCCGATAGTATCTTGGCAATTAATTTCAAAATAATCTATTCCATAGTCAAAGGCATAAGAGATCATTTTATCTCTAATTTTCTTTTTAATACATTATATTAAAGGAATCAATTAACTTAAAATATATATATTTTACCGATTTACATCAGTTTATTCTAATTATTGATGAAAAATAATTGCAAGTGATGGAAGTCTTAATTTATTTTATTAATAATTCTTCAGAAAAAACACAAAGCTCTATCATATGAAGGATATGCGGTTACTGTAAATGTATTCTCTCTTCCATAACATTAAAGACAATCATTTACCGTCACACAATAATTACAAATATAGAATATTTCTAACCAAAGGAGAAAATATATCCGACTTTTCATCTACATTTTACCCAGCCCGCCTCCACCATCTATCTCTAATACATATGGTCGCCAAGATGTTTGAAAAGATCAATAAATGTAACAATAACTTTATTAAATCAACAATCAACTATGCAAATAGAATATAGTCAAAAGGCATTGACATTTAAAATCTTCACCACAATGATCAATGAAAGTTAGACAATAATTCAGTTTGTCCTAACATAGACATATGCAGTCATTTAACATTCAAATATTATCAAGTGCATGGATTGTATTCATCATAGAAATGAGAGTGGAGTTTTAGAGAAATAACTAAAGTCGATGTTTTAAGCATTTAAATGATGACGGCTGTAACCATCAAGTGTTCACAGTTATGCTATTTGCAACAATTCTCTGTTTTTCTTACTTAGGCTATGGTCAAATTTACCACTCTTAGTCACATTACTCACCTGTTCCAAATCTTCAGTTTATCACAAAGCAAATCCATGAAAAAACTTCAGGAATTACACATTTGTTATTAAACACATAAAGAGGAATATTCCCGAATTTTCGTGTGTCATATTAAAGCTAAAAAAAAACTCTTCGTAAATTTTTGAAATCAAACAGGCCACAAATTTTCGCCATATTGTCTATTGAACAAGTTTCACAGTAATCAACTTACAGTAACACGTTTTATTATAAGTCGACGTAAAACCGAAGTAACCAAGCAGAGTACATAATCACTGTAGCACGAAGGGACAAATGAAAAAAGCGTGCTTTCTCTGCAAAAGTGAAATTATGGCAGCACAAAATGTCAGGAATATTTCATTTCGTTAGTAAAAAATAGGACAACACAACATATTGCTCACTTGAATTTAAAGTGGGTAAAATATTCGGTCATGAAATTCAGCCGTTAGTTTGAGAGAATGGATTTGAAATACTTCGTATATCTTTGCTATTGTTAATATATAATTTAGGTAGTAGTATTTTATTTCTACAGATGTTTGAACCAAGATGCTCTTGTGTAGGGTGTTAGATACTAGACATTGTTTGATGAGCTGTAGTTTTATGCTTTTGTGCGTATATTAGGTTAATAAATACAATTGAAGTAATATGTAAGTTGAGACTAGAATGTAAGAAAGAATTGAGTTATAAAGCGAAAACCTCGAAACTTATGTTTGCACCATGATTATAGTTTGCAGTGAATAAGCAATCTTTCGCGTATTATTTGAATAAAATGGTTCACGGATAGAAATACGCTATGAACAAGAGATGCAAGAATTGTTTGTCATGGTGTGTTTAATTGTAACGGAATATATTACACTCCTTTGATGTGAAGTGGCATAGTATGCTGACTACATCGTGAAAAGTTATGGTATGGGGACGTATTAGAAATTACTACAGTTACTGATCAGATTGAATAAATTGCTAGGGCAATCAACAAAGCCATGATAACTGAAAGAAGTCAAGAGGAAAATCTCTTTCAATGTGATAAAATAAGTTACATTTCAAAACTCAGAACCTGTTTTCTCACAGACAAAATTAGTGTCTCAGTGGCCTATCCACATATTCCCATACACTGACTGATTTATGGTTTTGCGTAATGAATACAGAGGGGTAAACACGTGCGTCCCTCCGAAGTTAATTACGTCTTTACATTCCATGGCACAAAACCTATTTCTTTCTCCCTGTTTCCACCTTAGGTTTTACCTTGTTGACAAAATGGTCATTGTGACCCCTTTATTTGTTTAAACTAATTTGGCTGTTTCGTTAATAATTTAGAGTATGACAGAGCGACATAAAAAAATTATTATTAATATTTCTCATCCTCGTGACAATTTTAAATGTCGAGTAATAAATGTGGACTAACACTGTGTGAAAAAATAGATTAGCCATGTTAGATGTGCAGAGTTAAATGTACTACACAAATGTGCAAAACTAACTGAGTAATCATTTTAAAGTGTAATATAAAATGTTCTCAAATTAATGGTGAATAAGACATGCATATCATTACGATACAGATAAGAAATCATTTCAATGCCATTGATAGTTCACTAAGACATATGGCCAATACTCTCCCCACCCTCATCTTGCTGGTAGCCTGTGGACTCCTGTTTGTAATACTGAGGCACATGAAGAGCTTTTATTTTATTGACATTTGAGTTTGATGTCTTATCCATCCTGTGATGGAAAAATGCTAATTACTGCACTTAAGTAAATAATTTAATTAATATTTAATTAATTTTGCTATTCTTTCTAATTTAAAAATAAAGTTTGATTGAATTTCATAATTCACATCTGAGTGGAATCGGACTGGCGTAAACAACGCTGACCCACATCCAAAAATAAAGGGAGTTATGATTATGGGTCACTCATTCTTACATAACATGGGCTTAGGCTACTTCTGGCATCTAAATCACCCAGTCTATTATGTGTGTGCACTCAGCCATTACTATTTTGACAAAGGCACAAAAAGAAAAACAATTCATAGCCAGAGGCTAATAAATTCTAGAAACTTCCATGACCTCTAGAAGCACATAAAAGAGCAGACTCAAAATTCTCTATACTCTTTTACACATCTTTGGGTCCCATGCACGGCTCATGGTTAGAACTGAAGAGAAAGGTATGTCCGAAATAGAGATTGCATTGTAAGTGATTTTTAACACTTATTTTTAAAATCTGTTTGAATTATGTAAATATTATAACAAGTTTAAACTATGACACTTTTATTCTCATTTAAATAAAGAATCAGATAAAATAATTGTTAAAAGGAATTGTAAATGAAGAAACGAAAATAGAAGTACAGATTACAGATTATCGAAACATGAGACTGATGTGTGCCATTACACTCTTTTGTTGCAGTTTAAACCGTACCTGTATTGTACATAATTCTAGTTGTTCTGGTTGTATCGACATTGGCTATGTCGACATCCTTATGAAGTTGACGATTGATGACTGGTGTTTACTTCAACGTTGACAACTGTTGTGCCATTTTGTCTGCTGAATGTGTTAGGGACCAGTGTGTAGTAAAATTCTTGTTTGGATTCCTTGTGTATCTGGGTCCATCAAGAGGATTGTATTACGAAGGAAGTTGCGGCTAGGAGCATGAGCCTGACTTTCTTGTAATTACAGAAATGAACATTATAACCCAGTGTGTTCTGGACTGTGAACAATTCTAACTCTCTGTTATTCAGTGCCAGTGGAAGGTATTTATATACTGTGTTGTAATTCTATTGGACAACATGTGTACATTCTATATGGAACATTCATTAACTTCACTATTCCAGGCTAAATCACATATCATTTAATTGCCAGCCAACTCTACCGAGAATGAGGCTACTGCTGAACAAGACCACAGTCAAGTGACTCAAAAACCATGAATGTTCTGCATAATCTGTACATGTTTCTATGATTCTTCATTCCTTTTCAATTTCTGATTCTTTTGTGTAAAATCTTGTATTTGACTAAATTGTTGACTATCTAGCTTGCTTATTGATGTTGAGGATTTATGTAAGCTAAACTAAACTGTATTAACATTGTTCAAATGAAATTCCTAGTAAATGTTTTAGGGAATAGACATGATATATCTTTCTAATTAGCTGCATTGTGAGATGTCTTTATGAGATTTTTGATTATGAAATTGCCTAGTGCGTGATTTTGGAAATTAATTGTAAATTGATTTAAATTGTTATTTTATTTCTTTTTAATAAATTGTTGAATTTATAACTATCCAATCCCATTATTGAGATAGAGAGGTCCTGCGAAGACCATGGGTGGGGCTGCCATTGCCGTAATAACGTATAGAAAAGTGGTTAATTAGTTAGCAGACTGTACCAGGGTATGACCTAGTCGCTCTCGTGACCACCAAAGGACAAAAGACCCCTGTCGGGTGACTGTGTGTCATACTGTTTCCTCCTTTGTTGTCAGATTTACAATTTGCTTACTGTTTATTTATTGTTTCTTTGTCTCCCTTATGTAATAGTAATAAATGATCGGAGCCATCTAATGTATTATTTTACTGTCCTTTACATCAATTTTATTACTTTTTTTCAGTCGATTTCTGCAAACAATTTATCGACAATCAGAAGTGGAATGTTTAACAACCTATCGAGAGTCGAAATTTTGTAAATGAATTATTATCAATGTTACCTTTTATTTAAAATGAGATGATAAAATACCTTTGACAGCAAATTGTTTATATAGTACCAAGGTGTAAATGCTATGAAATAAATATTTTAAATGTCAAGTATTAAATGTTGACTCTAACATTGTGAAAAAAATATATTAATCATGTTAGATGTGCAGAAGTAAATGTACAACACAAATTTGCAAAACAAATTGAGTAATCATGTTAAAGTGTTATAATACATGTTCTGTATTTAATAGTGTATAAAACATACACATCGTTACGATACAGAAAAGAAATCATTTCAATACAATTTATAGTTCACTAAGACCTATGGCCAAAACTCTCCCACCCATCTTGCTGGTAGTCTGTAGATTCCTGTTTGTAATACTGTGACACATGAAGAGTTACTTATTGATATTTGAGTTTGATGTTGTATCCATCCGTCTTATCTCGTCTTACTAAATATTCCATTGAACACATTATTATTAATACATATCATTATATGTGTTAGTTTCTATCATCCATCATAATATCTTGAAATTAAATAATTTTGTATGATATACTAATATTATGCAGATGCGATGAATTTGTGAAAACAATTTAAAATACAATATATTAATATTTGTTACTATTAATTAAAAGATACACTGGGAAATTATTTTAAATCGTACGAATATATCTTTTTCTCTACAGATACTTGTTGTACAATCGTATATCTCACATTGAAGATTTTGCTTTTGCTGAATTGCACAGCCTGACTAATCTGTAAGTTTAAACGCCTTTTTGTATGTCATCCTCTGTGGAATGGTTTTCTTACATAGAAGATATAAAATCTATTTAGATGTTTATGTTATTGATTGTTTTAAGAAAATGACAAATCTCTTAATACAGCGTACAACTTCGATGAATATTCTACTTTCCAACTGATCAGCAAGAAACAGTTAATGAAACAATGAAATTATTAATTTGTAAATCTTAGCTAAAACTTCATTCTGTGCAATATCTAGAGACGATATCGTTTTAGATTGCATTTATACACTAATATATCTTAGTGTTTATCAATATAACGTTCTCAATTAGAATGAATATCCTGATCCCACGTTCTCTAACAAGTAGTGACGAGTATACACGATTTACATATGTACAACTTTACTATATCTATTGACCCTGGCTGATATTGACTAATTAGTTAACACTTGGAAGCTTCCTCTCAACACTCTACAAGGTTGTGCTGAAAGTGCGCTGTCATTGGGAATTACCCGATAGAATCTTGGCAATTATGATCAAAATAATCTATTCCTTAGAGATCTCTTGTTTCTCTAATTATCTTTTGCATATAAATTATCTGATAGGAATCACATCAGTTTAATTTTTTTTTTTACAATTTTTCCGATTGTACGTTAGCTTATTCTAATTGTTGATGAAAATTAATTATATGTGATGGAAATCATAATTTATTTCATTAATAATTCTTCAGAAGACACAACCAGTCTGTCTCAATTGCCTGATATTCGGCCGCTGTAAAGGTTTTCTCTCGTCCATAACATTAAAGACAATCAGTTACTGTCACACAATAATTATAAAGTTAGAACATTTCTAACCAAAGGAGAAAATATGTCCCTCTTTAAATCTACATTTACCTAGCCCCCCTTCCACCGATTATCTCTAATACATTTTAGTCGTCAATATGTGTAAGAATATCAATAAATATAAAAATAACTTTATTAAATGAGCAATCAAATATGCAAAATATGAATATAATAAAAAGAGCTTAGACATTTACATATCTTCACCACAATGATCACTTAACACTAATCAATCATTCACTTTGTATTAACACAGACAGAAGCAGTCAATAAACATAAATTTATTTTATCAGGTTCATGCATGTTATTAATCACAGAACTGAGAGTGAAGTCTTAGAGAAATAATTAAAGACAATGCATATAAACATTTCAAATATGCCAGATGTTGCTTTCACGTGTTCACAATTATGCTGTTTGCAACAATTCTGTTTTTCTTACTCAGACTGTGGTACAATGTACCTCTCTTAGTCACATTACTCAACTGTTCCAGAATCTTCAGTTCACTCACAAAGCACATCCCTGGAGCATCTTCTAGAATTACTCATGTGCTATCAAACACATTAAGAGGGATGTTCCCGAATTTTCGTTTGTCCCACTTAATCTCAGAACGAGTTAAGTTCTAGAAAATCTTCGTAAGTTTTCGAAACCCAACACAGTCCACACATTTCCGACATAATTGCTCATGAAAGACTTTCACAGTAATCAACTTACAGTAACACGTTGTACTTATATGTCGACCACAAAACTGGGTTAACACACCGAAGTGACCAAACAGAGAACATAATCACTGTAGCTTGAAGGTACAAATGAAAGAGGCGTGTTTTTTCTGCAAAAGTAAATTATGGCAGCACAAAATTTCAGGAATATTTCATCTCTGTGTTCCTTTTTCTCATACAATCATTCTGAACATAGAAATCATGCAAAAAAAATGTGTTACAAACTATTATGCCGATACAAACTCAACATAATAAATATAGAATAGATCCAAATTCACAAGTATAATATACAACATAGTACTATTAATGAACATGGAAATAATGACTCTTTACATAAATCTTCCTCGAATATAAATGATATATCAATTTCTAATATGTACGAAATATTTCAAAGTCGATTCTTCCTTTATCAGTCACATAACTTACCATAAGCAAACGATATCCTTTGTGACTGGAGGTGAGCGATGTTCAAATTCAAAGTGAAAAGAATAGAGTACTTCTTCAACAAAGAAACGTGTGGAACATCCAATTTGATGAATTAGTTATGAACAGGTGTTCGACTATTATTCGGAAAATTTTAACATTGAGTTTGAATAGGCTTGTATTGCATCAGCATTTTCTATCCTATATTCCAAATTGATTTCTTTACTTCAAATCTGAAACCTAAAAATACTCTTTATAAGCAATGTCCAATTTGACAAAATTAACGATTTACTTATCCATTAAGATTACAAATAATGATTGGCAAGTCTACTCCTTCAGAGTCGGGTAGATAAATAGAAAGATAGTAAGATAGATAGAAAGAAAGATAGATAGAAACAAAGATAGAGAGAATAGAAATATAGATACATAGATAGATAATATATAGATAGTTAAATAGGTAACTAGACTGGTAGGTAGGTGTTGGTATGTAGGTAAATATACAAAAATTAAAAAAGAAAATAACAACTAGTGAAATAAAGAAAGAAAGAGAGAGAGAGGGAAAAATAAAGAAAGAAAGAAAGAAAAAAAGAAATTGAGAAAGAGTGAAAGAAAGAAAGAAAGAAAGAAAGAAAGAAAGAAAGAGAAAGAAAGAAAGAAAGAAAAAGGAGAGAAAGGTAAGAATGATAGTATAAGTCTACCATTCGTTAGTGAAAAAATAGGACAACACAACAGATTGTTCACTTGAATTTGAAGTGGGTAGCATGTTCGGTCATGAAATGCTGCCGTTTGTTTGATAGTGTTTTAACAGACTGTTTGAAGAGAGAATGTACATTAAAATACTTCGGATATATTTGCCATTGTTAATTTATAATTGTGTTTTGCGTAGATATGCATTAAGTAGTAGTATTTTATTTCTACAGATGTTTGAACCAAGATGTTGATATGTAAGATGTCTGATACATGACAGTGTTTTGATATTTTCTAATTTTATGCTTTTGTTCGTTTATCAGGTTAATCTATTTAATTGTATTTGTAATAGATATATTTGACAGTTGATATAATTAAATTTATTGACATTGTTATCCATATTTATATACTTAATTTGGAGAAAATACCTGGTTTTAGGCTCGTTATATATAGATTAATCACGAATTTTTCTCCTCCTTAAATAATAAGATTTCCAAAAAAAACAATATTTTATTATGGTAAAAGTTTTTCTTTAAATGTTGTTGAAGAGAGTGAAAGATTTCGGCGTCCACATATCCACCAAGAGATAGAAACGAGTTGTATCTATTGGAGGATCAGTAATAAAATAAATTAAGATTCTCATCATCAGTGCTTTCACACCATTCTTGCTGTTTCCTCCTTTGTTGTCAGATTTACAATTTGCATTTTGTTTATTTATTGTTTCTTTGTCACCCTTATGTAATTGTAATAAATGATCAGAGCCATCTAATGGATTATAATACTATGCGCCTCATCGATTGTATTACTTTTATTACAGTGACCTTGACTCAAACAATTTATCGACAATCAGAAGTGGAATGTTTATGAACCTATCGAGAGTGGAAACATTGTAAGTGACTTATTATCACTGTTATTTTTCATTTAAATGCGATGATAAAATACCTTTGATAGCAAATTGTTTATATTGTACCAAGGTTTAAATGCTATGAAATAAATATTTGGCGACAGCCCCTTCTCTCCGAGTAAAGGAGGGTGGTGACTAGTCGACATCACGTATGACTTGCATAAATATTATTACAAATCCGCACACACAATAGCAAGGTGGTTATTTGCTCGAATTTTATTCTGCATGTAGGTTACGTATTGCTGACATGTTTGCATGTGTGATTGCATAGGGGTAAGTTTGAAGTGTATGTGACGAGTCTGACAAATTCTGTGTCATGACCTCGTGACCCAATTGCTCGTTTTCAAAAATTAAATTTTGAAGGACCTTTGTTGAAGTTCTCCCGTGATACATCATTTCGAGAAGCTTCTAGCAAGGTCAGATTTGTTGCATAACTTTAGGCAATTGTCCAGCACCTTCGAGATCAACAACATACCACGTGAGCAGTCACGTGATGCGTCAATGCAGTTTAATAAAATATGATAACGCTCGCGAAATCCGTACTCACATCCCAGAATCGGTCGACGCAACAAGTCAGCTAAATTAGCTCTGTCCGCCGCATATCGAGTCGTGTGAGAGTCGAAGAAAGAACCCACGCTAAAGCAGTAAATCTACTTTTAAGAGGTAACAGCAACACGTCTACTTCTTACAATATTATTGCAATTGTTGATTGTATTTTGTAATTGAATTGATGTATGTATTTGTGCAGCTTATTGCTATTTTAGCCAAAGCACCTGTTTCGATGTAAAAGGACAAATCTAAAAGTTATTGTATATAAATTATTGTAACTCTCCCTTATCTTTAATTTATATAAATCTTAAATTCCCTAGTGCCGCCAGAATGTCTGTGCACGTTGTGAATTCTTCTTTGTAATTCAAATTGTTTTGCGTATAATTTTTCATGTAAAATTGTAAAGCATTCATGCTTCATTTTGAATTAATCCTTTGTGTGAATTCCAATTTTTAATGCTGTAAATATTTGGGAATTCATACGTTCGTGTAATGTTACCTGTGACACACACGTGAACCACTATGTATATTTAAATATAACCATATTTGAATTGTAAACGACACGATAGTCAAAGATTCCAAATTCAGAACCTTAAACAAAGAAACATGTGCTTGGGTTTTGCGAATACAGACGCAAATAGTTACAGAGCCCAAATCCTTTGTTTCAGCCGGGTTCTTGTGTTATTCCTCTCTACCTTCGTACTTCTTGAGTCGTACGCCGACTCGGGTATCTTCATGACCCATACGTGAACTACGTAGAAGTACAACGTGTTAACTACGGTTAACGATCGTCGCATGTACATTAGCGATGCAGTAATTGAGTGGACGATTGACTGTTATGCTATGAGCGGTACTGACGATGAGCCAAAGTGACGTGGACCAGTTCTAACCAGAGTGAACCCCACGTGGCGTCGAGAGTGTAGATAAGTATATCTACTACCTCCAGGATCAAGTGAATATTTGGCAGAACAATTCTCTTTTAAAACAATTGATACTAACGATTGAGTGGGAAATTACGATTATTTTGAATCTAGACTTCGTGCTCGTGATTAATTGTTACTGTTAGTTGTTAAATATTAAATTCATTTTTCATCTTGTTAAGAACCTCTTTCGTAGTACTTTCTATGCATATAGACCAAAGAATGTGGATTGGATGGGGGCTGTTTGAGCTAAACGAATGACGTAATGAATGCATATGAATCTAAGAGAGTTTTTAACGATCTCCAAGCCAGCTAATGTACGCAAATTGTCAGTTCCGTAAATCTGTGATCTAGACTACAAAGACGCATTTTTAATTCAGTCGGATGATAATTTGAGCAACCAGTCTGTTTAGGTTAAAGGAGGGGAATTAATTTAATTAGTAAAGAAAAGTTCCATAATTTCCTAAGCAGGGTCTCTAAATAAATATATGGAAACGAGCCCCCACTTGTTACGTATGTGCTGGCGAATATGCTGTTTGTCCACTTCCATTTAGTGCCAAGTATCGAATTCCAAGTTGACACCTTTGACATATTCAATTTGCCTGACTACCTAGCTCAGAACACGCTGGCTGACCCTCAGATGAATGGTCCTATATTTATTTGTTTTTAAAATTATGTAGTCGCTATGGTGACTCATCGCCACCTGGCCAGAGTACAATTGTCATAGCAAGGGTTGTACACAGAAAGTAACACACATATCTATTGCAATATAAATCTTAACTTTAAGATTACTAAAAATTATATTTGACAAAGGAATTTGACAATAACAAAATCAAACTGTAAACTACCAAACGTTTTATAGTGGTGATTCTTAAAAATAAGTTACTTTTCAAAACTCAGAGCCTGTTTTCTCACAGAAAAAATTAGTGTCTCAGTGGCCTATTGACGTATTCCCGTACACTGACAGATTTATGGTTTTGCGTCCTGACCACAGAGGGGTAAACAGGTGCGTCCCTCCAAAGTTAATTACGTCTCTACATTCCATGGCACGAAACCTATTTCTTTCTCCCTGTTTTCACCTTGTTGATAAAATGGTCATTTTGACCCCTTTATTTGTTTAAACTAATTTGGCTGTTTCGTTAATCATTTAGAGTATGACAGAGCGAGAGAGAAAACATTAATATTTCTCATCCTCGTGACAATTTTAAATGTCAAGTAATAAATGTGGACTAACACAGTGTGAAAAAATAGATTAACCATGTTAGATGTGCAGAATTAAATGTACAACACAAATGTGCAAAACTAACTGAGTAATCATTTTAAAGTGTAATATAAAATGTTCTCAAATTAATAGTGTATACGACATGCACATTATTACGATACAGATAAGAAATAATTTCAATGCCATTGATAGTTCACTAAGACATATGGCCAATACTCTCCCCACCCTCATCTTCCTGGTAGCCTGTGGACTCCTGTTTGTAATACTGAGGCACATGAAGAGCTTTTTTATAATTGACATTTGAGTTTGATGTCTTATCCATCCTGTGACGGAAAATTGCTAATTACTGTACTTAAATAATTAATTTAATTAATATTTAATTAATTTCGCTATTCTTTCTAATTTAAAAATCAAATTTGATTGCATTTCATAATTAAAATCTGAGTGGAATCGGACTGGCGTAAACAACGCTGACCCACATCCAAAAATAAAGGGAGTTATGATTATGGGTCACTCATTCTTACATAACATGGGCTTACTTCTGGCATCTAAATCACCCAGTCTATTATGTGTGTGCACTCAGCCATTACTATTTTGACAAAGGCACAAAAAGAAAAACAATTCATAGCCAGAGGCTAATAAATTCTAGAAACTTCCATGACCTCTAGAAGCATATAAAAGAGCAGACTCAAAATTCTCTATACTCTTTTACACATCTTTGGGTCCCATGCACGGCTCATGGTTAGAACTGAAGAGAAAGGTATGTCCGAAATAGAGATTGCATTGTAACTGATTTTTAACACTTATTTTTAAAATCTGTTTGAATTATGTAAATATTATAACAAGTTTAAACTATGACACTTTTATTCTCATTTAAATAAAGAATCAGATAAAATAATTGTTAAAAGGAATTGTAAATGAAGAAACGATAATACAGTTTAGAAGTACAGATTATAGAATACAGTTGAGAAGTACAGATTACAGATTATCGAAACACGATACTGATGTGTGCCATTACACTCTTTTGCTGCAGTTTAAGCCGTACCTGTATTGTACATAATTCTAGTTGTTCTGGTTGTATCGACATTGGCTATGTCGACATCCTTATGAGTTGACGATTGATGACTGGTGTTTACTTCAACGTTGACAACTGCTGTGCCATTTGGTCTGCTGAATGTGTTAGGGACCAGTGTGTAGTAAAATTCTTGTTTGGATTCCTTGTGTATCTGGGTCTATCAAGAGGACTGTATTACGAAGGAAGCTGCGGCTAGGAGCATGAGCCTGACTTTCTTGTAATTACAGAAACGAACATTATAACCCAGTGTGATCTGGACTGTGAACAATTCTAACTCTCTGTTATTCAGTGCCAGTGGAAGGATTTTCTATACTGTGTTGTAATTCTATTGGACAACATTTGTGTGTACATTCTATATGGAACATTCATTAACTTCATTATTCCAGGCTAAATCACATGTCATTTAATTGCCAGCCAACTCTACCGAGAATGAGGCTACTGCTCAACAAGACCACAGTCAGGTGACTGAAAATCCATGAATTTTCTGCATAATCTGTACATGTTTCTATGATTCTTCATTCCTTTTCTATTTCTGATTCTTTTGTGTAAAATCTTGTATTTGACTAAATTGTTGACTATCTAGCTTGCTTATTGATGTTGAGGAATTATGTAAGCTAAACTAAACTGTATTAACATTGTTCAAATGAAATTCCTAGTAATTGTTCTAGGGAATATACATGATATATCTTTCTAATTAGCTGCTTTGTGAGATGTCTTTATGAGATTTGTGATTCTGAAATAGCCTAGTGCGTGATTTTGGAAATTAATTGTAAATTGATTTAAATTGTTATTTTATTTCTTTTTAATAAATTGTTGAATTTATAACTATCCACTCCCATTTTTGAGATAGAGAGGTCCTGCGAAGACCATGGGTGGGGCTGCCATTGCCGTAATAACGTATAGAAAAGTGGTTAATTAGTTAGCAGACTGTACCAGGGTATGACCTAGTTGATCTCGTGACCACCAAAGGATAAAAGACCCCTGTCGGGTGACTGTGTGTCATGCTGTTTCCTCCTTTGTTGTCAGATTTACAATTTGCTTACTGTTTATTTATTGTTTCTTTGTCTCCCTTATGTAATAGTAATAAATGATCGGAGGCATCTAATGTATTATTTTACTGTCATTTACATCAATTTTATTACTTTTTTTCAGTCGATTTCTGCAAACAATTTATCGACAATCAGAAGTGGAATGTTTAACAACCTATCGAGAGTCGAAATTTTGTAAATTAATTATTATCAATGTTACCTTTTATTTAAAACGTGATGATAAAATACCTTTTACAGCAAATTGTTTATATAGTACCAAGGTGTAAATGCTATGAAATAAATATTTTAAATGTCAAGTATTAAATGTGGACTCTAACATTGTAAAAAAATATATTAATCATGTTAGATGTGCAGAAGTAAATGTACAACACAAATTTGCAAAACCAATTGAGTAATCATGGTAAAGTGTTATAATACATGCTCTATATTTAATAGTGTATAAAACATACACATCGTTACGAAACAGATAAGAAATCATTTCAATGTATTTGATAGTTCACTAAGACCGATGGCCAATACTCTCCCACCCTCATCTTGCTGGTAGTCTGTAGATTCCTGTTTGTAATACTGTGACACATGAAGAGATACTTATTGATATTTGAGTTTGATGTTGTATCCATCCGACCAAACTCGTCTTACTAAATATTCCATTGAACACATTCTTTATTACTACATAACATTATATGTGTTAGTTACTATCATCCATCATAATATCTTGAACTGAACTAATTTTGTATGATATACTAATATTATGCAGATGCGATGAATTTGTGAAAACAATTTAAAATACAATATATTAACATTTGTTACTATTAATTAAAAGATACACAGGGAAATTATTTTAAATCGTACGAATATATCTTTTTCCCTACAGAGACCTGCGGTCCAATCGTATATTTCACATTGAAGAATTTGCATTTGCTGGATTGCACAACCTGACTTATCTGTAAGTTTAAACGCTGTTGTGCATGTCATCCTCTGTGGAATGGTTTTCTTACATAGAAGATATAAAATCTATTAGATACTTATGTTATTGATTGTTTTAAGAAAATGACAAATCTCTTAATACAGCGTACAACTTCGATGAATATTCTCCTTTCCAACTGATCAGCATTAAACAGTTAATGATACATAATGAAATTATTAATTTGTAAATCTTAGCTAAAACTTCATTCTGTGCAATATCTAGAGACGAAATCGTTTTAGATTGCATTTCTACACTAATATATCTTAGTGTTTATCAATATAACGTTCTCAATTAGAATGGATATCCTGATCCCACGTTCTCTAACAAGTAGTGACGAGTATATAGGATTTACATATGTACAACTTTACTATATCTATTGACCCTGGCTGATATTGACTAATTAGTTAACACTTGGAAGCTTCCTCTCAACACTCTACAAGGTTGTGCTGAAAGTGCGCTGTCATTGGGAATTACCCGATAGAATCTTGGCAATTATGATCAAAATAATCTATTCCTTAGAGATCTCTTGTTTCTCTAATTATCTTTTGCATATAAATTATCTGATAGGAATCACATCACTTTAAAATTTGCTATTTTTACAATTGTAAGTTAGCTTATTCTAATTGTTGATGAAAATTAATTATATGTGATGGAAATCATAATTTATTTCATTAATAATTCTTCAGAAGACACAACCAGTCTGTCTCAATTGCCTGATATGCGGCCGCTGTAAAAGTTTTCTCTCGTCCATAACATTAAAGACAATCAGTTACTGTCACACAATAATTATACAGTAAGAACATTTCTAACCAAAGGAGAAAATATGTCCGTCTTTAAATCTACATTTACCTAGCCCTCCTTCCACCGATTATCTCTAATACATATGGTCCTCAATATGTGTAAGAATATCAATAAATATAAAAATAACGTTATTAAATGAGCAATCAAATATGCAAAATATGAATATAATAAAAAGAGCTTAGACATTTACATATCATCACCGCAATGATCACTTAACACTAATCAATCATTCAGTTTGTATTAACACAGACAGAAGCAGTCAATAAACATAAATTTATTTTATCAGGTTCATTCATGTTATTAATCACAGAACTGAGAGTGAAGTCTTAGAGAAATAATTAAATACAATGCATCTAAACATTTCAAATATGCTAGATGTTGCTTTCACGTGTTCACAATTATGCTGTTTGCAACATATCTGTTTTTCATACTCAGACTGTGGTACAATGTACATCTCTTAGTCACATTACTCAACTGTTCCAGAATCTTCAGTTCACTCACAAAGCACATCCCTGGAGAATCTTTCAGAATTACTCATGTGCTATCAAACCCTTTAAGAGGGATGTTCCCGAATTTTCGTTTGTCCTACTCATTCTCAGAACGAGTAAAGTTTTAGAAAATCTTCGTAAGTTTTCGAAACCCAACACAGTCCACAAATTTCCGCATAATTGCTCTTGAAAGATTTTCACAGTAATCAACTTACAGTAACACGTTGTACTTATATGTCGACCACAAAACTGGGTTCACACACTGAAGTGAACAAACAGAGAACATAATCACTGTACTTGAAGGTACAAATGAAAGAGGCGTGCTTTCTCTGCAAAAGTAAATTATGGCAGCACAAAATTTCAGGAATATTTCAACTCTGTGTTCATTTGTCTCATACAATCATTCTGAACTTAGAAATCATGCAAAAAAATGTGTTATCCCGATACAAACTCAGCATAATAAATAAGAATAGATCAAAATTCACAAGTATAATATACAACATAGTCCTATTAATGAACATGGAAATAATGATTCTTTACATAAATCTTTCTCGAATATAAATGATATATCAATTTCTAATATGTACGAAATATTTCAAAGTCGATTCTTCCTTTATCAGTCACATAACTTACCATAATCAAACGATATCCAGTCTTTCAAACTAGCAAAGGTTTAACACTCCTCGCTTCAAATCACTACCTCAGGTTTGCCTTTTCTCATCAAATCAATGAGTGGTGGGCAAATCAATGGCAAATTTTCTGTAGTAACCTGCCAACCCTATGAACATATTTAACATTTGACTTGGAGAAGGGTCTCTCCATTTCTTAATTTTTCTTACCTTAGATGCCTCTGGCCACAGGAGACCTTGTTCCAATGTGTGTCCCAAATATTCAAGTTTAAAATGTCCAAAAAACATTTAGATGGTCTAGGAGTGAAATTACATTCTTTCAAATGCTGGAATAATTTCTGTAACACTTGGATATATTCTTCCATGTTTTGAGTAGCCACCAAAATGTCATCCATGAAATTAGAGATTGAATCTTCATTCATGGGTTTGATGAGCAAAATCTTCATCTTTATGAAAACTGCTGATGCCAAGTGACATTACCTGACAATTATATTGTCCATCAGGGGTACTGAATGCCAGTTTTGGCCCATCTGTTATTACAGACTAAAATTTGCCAAAAACCTTTTTTCAAATCTAATTTAGAGAAATATTTTGCTCCACTGAGTAGATCAAAAATGTGTTCTGGTACTAGCATCAGTTAAGATGAAAAAAAGCACATTTGATTTTTCTGTAGTTCACACAAAATTGGTGTGTGTCATCCTTCTTTTTAACTAAGACAATTGGAGAACAATATGGGGACTCAACCTTCTCGACTATATCTAAGGCTAACATGGAGTCAATTTCCTGTTTTACAGCATCCCGTTTAGCATATGGTAAAACATACAGTTTCATACGGATTGGATTTTGATCTTAAAGTGTGACCATAAGTTCACATGGACTCATTTTCCTGGGTTTATCGGTAAAAACGTCATAGGTTTCTTTCATCACACTCTGTAACTGTTATGATTCAGTGTCTGAGATCTCTGGATTTAAAATAAAATCATCAACAGTTTCAGCACCTGTCTAACGTGAGTGTGGTAAGAATTCAGCATCTGGTATTGTGGTAGCATCATCCTCTATTACTAAAGTATCAACCATTTTATGTTGGCGTTCTGTGTATGCTTTCATCAGGTTAGCTTGATAGGTTTTAGTTTTCAGTCTGATCTGAATATGGAAATTGCATCCACTCAATTTCTTAACAACTTCATAGGGACCTTGCTGTAACGTTTCCAGTATTTATTTATAGACCCTGCCTAGAATAATTAAGGACCTTAAAGATAATTTAATTCCTTCTCTCATATCCTATGCAGACTGGTTGCTCAACTTATCATTTGACTAGTTTAAAAGTGTGTCTTGTAGTGCAGACGACAAATTTACAAACTGATAAATTGCGAACGTTAGCTAGATTGAAGTCGTTAAATTCCTCTAAATTAATATGCATTCGTTATTATCATTCAGCTCATCCGCCCACATTCAATCTAAGAAAATCTATAGGTCTATTATGCATAAAAATTAACTACTAAGAGGTTTAACAATAAAAATAAGATTTAATAAGGTTTTAACAAGTTAACAATAACCAAATACGAGCGCGAATAGTCTATTTCTCAATTCTTTGCACATACGTGCTTTATCATTCTAAGCGAAGAGATAGCCAATTATGTCCATGTGATTATTGGATTGACTGAGTAATACTCAGCTGAATTGTCTGTATTCGCTGGTCTCTTGTATCCAGTCCGCCCGTCTCACGGAGTCACTCTTAGCGGCGAAGCACGTGGCTTACAGGAAAAGGTGTCCCTTTTATGTCGCTAGTGAACTTGAGTTTTCAGAGGCGTGGACTCTTGGGATAATAGAACTCACACATAGAGCTCAACCAGTTCGTACCAGTCTTCGGTTGAAGACAAAGACAAATTGTCCAATTCAAAGGTGCGGACAACAAGCGAGGCAAGGTAAAGCAAACCAAGCCCCAAAGAACAGAACCGACCTGAAGAAAGTAAACGTGTCCTAATGTAGTTTCAGATAACATGTTCCCTACTCAAGCACTTCCCAGTTTAATGCTCTGAATTAGAAATTCGACCTGCGTCATTTACAATTAGATTTAGAAAAAATGTAATCTTCTCAGGCATGTTTCATTTAACAGCATGACGTATGAATCATAAAAATAGTTACAACGTTAAATTAATGTTCATACAAAAGGGGTAATTCAAACAGCAAAGCGCTTCACAATTTACAATTAAAATTACAGCAATAATTGAATTACATGAGAAATTCATATCGAGCACAGGCATTCTGGCTCTTAGTGAATTAAAACAATATAAATTAAAGTTACAATGGAAAAGAGTTACAATAAATTTATATTCCATAACTTATAGGTTTTCAGTCATTTCTCTGAACCATGCTCAAGCATATATTGAAATAATATAATACATAGCACAAATACATACATAGTCAAGATATACAGTATACAATTAGATAAAATGGTACCTTTATGAGAAGTCGAAGTGTATGATTCTCATCTGACTCGTCGGCTGTCACAATGACCCGAGTAGCTTAACGTGGTGACGTGAGCTAATTGTATCTCGCAGTAAAGGAGCGAAAGCATGCACCCACATTTATAGAAAAGCATAAAGCATATCACGTGACTGATCGCGTGGTATGTAGTTGATTCTAGAACCTAGACAATCGGCCTAAAGTTACATAACGTCTTGACCTGTTCTGGAAGCATCTCGATAGGAGAGAGCTTTGAACAAAGGGTTTGAAGTAAACAGACAAGTAGGTCACCAAGTCGGACATTTTTATCAGACTGTGACACTTGCCATGATATGTCTAATTTGTTGCATAGGTAACAACAACACTCGCATACCAGTGTTAGACACTTTTGTCTTATGGTTGTACATATGTGTTTGTCTAGATTTACTTTTAGATCCATTCTTGTGCAATCAGACATGAAGTATCAATTCTGTTCACAATTTCAATCACGTGATTATGTGTGCATTTTACAGATTCTGATAGTTCACTCTCCACCTTAACAACCGAGTTAATTGGAATCGAAATTACATCAACAGAGAATGCCAGCAGGTCCATTAGGCACATTATACTTAGACAACACAAGGTCACTAGCATCTATTGCTATAACATTGTGTATGATCATCATATCATTCCTGACAGCTGTTGGTTCACATACCATCACATCAACACAGTCAGACGAGGGTGGAGGGTTCTGTGATATGTGTAGTGTGTTAATCTCTATTATTCGTTATTACATATGAATTCGTTCATCATTAATAACCATAATTGCTTATCAGTGATTAAATTTAGGATTCAATTCCTAATATGAATTTCCCACTCACATACCACTATAAGCTTACACACCAATACATAACTTCTATTCGCAGGTGGAACTTCTTACTTAAGGAACAATCTAAAATCACAACATTGATAAAATTTCATTCAAACAATAGCTCCCGAAAACGCATCCGCCCACTAACTACTCCAGATTTCCATCAATGCATGTATAAATAAGATATATAAAAAGATAAAACGATTTATTGAAAATAATATCTACATCACAAAATACAAAATATGTTTAGAAACAGTTCACGTATTTAAATGCTTGACATCTGATATTCTAAACTAGAATCCCAGCGCCTGACTTAGAACTAACCCCCTTTCCATCAGTGGAGGGTGCAAAAAATAAATACCTATTGATGTTTAGGACTTAATTAGGCAGAGACAGTTTCTCGAGCATCACACCTTCCATCAGTCAAACCACTCCTGTGCTCTGTCCCATGGTGTGCTGAAGCAATTATTTGTCTGACACTTTGTCACATGTCCGGTCTAGGTTTAATGACTATGTCCTATTTTAGAATCCAGTTATTAATATTGGATTATTGAATAATTTCTAACAATAGCGACAGCCAGATGGCCTGACTTATCCCCCACAAAATGTCGAAATATTCAGGCAATTATTCCCAAAACCTCGCTAGATAAATCGGTTGACTTGCCTTAGCTATCAATGTTATCTCCCCTTTATTTATAGATTAAAATTTATAATTCTTTGTCCATTTATTATGGCTGGCTCGCCCCCATATAGCTATCCAGTCATGCTACAAACAATTATGTAACAATGGGTAAGATAACAATAAATTTAATAACAATTCAATTAATAAAAATAACAATACATTTAATAACAATGCAATTAACAGAGTATCTATCATGCTGCCTGAGTAGTTTATACATGCCTGTTTTATCAGTTCTAACACTCATTGGAATACACAAATTTATCCTTAGTGTTTATGAAGTAGTTGACCATGTCATTGTTTGTTCAATGCAGTTCTGATGTCATGGATTTAATATCTTCTAGTTGGCCCTTTTGTTGGTTTACATCACCTGGCATAGACTGTCGACAATGCCTCTAGTATTGAAGATATCAAGTCAGAGTTTCCCACTGGTTCCTAGTCTTTGGGACTGCTGGTTATTAGGCTCCTGCTCTAGACTAAGACCAAGACCTCAGACCGGCACTATGTGAAGTTATGCACGGTCAAAAACAGGTGGACACGATCTCTTCTACCCCTGGACAATTGGGCACTGTATATGAATGTTGGCACATCTGATGAATTTGATTCATTCAAGCATATATATAAATGAATCGAGGTCATCCAGCGGATCAATGCTATGTCAGGTATGGATTGCAAGTGAACAAATATGGGCGTCTTGTATCTGCTAACAACCTTCCATTGACCCCTGAACTGTCCCACATACCTCTTTCACATAAACAAATCTGTTGCATCAGTGTTACGTGTCCAGTATTTATTTAAAGATCATGCTTCAGAAAATTTGGAATTGAATTTAAATAAACCCTCTCCTTTATTCTGAACAGACTGGTTGCTCAAGTTTATCCTTCAGTCTCAAATAAAATTTGCTTCTAGTAGTTCAAGACTGAAAAATTCACAGACAGACAAACTTGCATACAAAGCACGGTTTGGGAACATTAAAACAATTAATTATAAATAATTATGCATTCAATCCGTCATTCAACTCATTTGCCCCCCCCAAAAAAAAACCTGGTTTTGGTCTATTTGCATAAGAATTTAACTACGAATAATTGTTTCAACAAGAATAAAAGAATTTAATAAGTTTAAACAATAACAAAGATTATTCAAAGGGTAGACGACATTTAGTCTCCTAAACTATGCTATTGAGTGCGTTAAAGTGAATTGGATCTTTTCAGAATCTGATATGATTATTGAGTTTAAGAGCATTGGACTTATCACTTAGCTCTTTCATGTGGCGTCATTGTATAGCACGTGGTCCCCACAATTCAGTTGGTTCTGGACTCACTGCTAACTCAGTAAATAACGTCTCATCAGTTCACTCTCTCTCCAGATTTTAGATGATGCCAGTTGTCCACTCAACCTTCAAGCATTCACTGGTAGTGAAGTTTATGACGACGTACCAAGAATATGAAGGCTAAAGAATCAGTACTTGAAACCCGCTCTGGAAATGAATAAACTCCCATGAGCGACTGCTTACGGTTTCGCAATCCGACGCACATGGTTTGACAAATAGCATAGCTTATTTTTTGACCTATTGTCTTTACAAATATATTTAAATATTTATGAATAAAGATACAATGTAGTCCGCATGTGCATTACAATTAACGTTCACATGAACATATGAATTCCCAAAAAATATTTACGTTTCACAATGGAATTCATATTAAAGAAATCAAGTTATAATTCAAAATTATGCATGTACACTTTACAAATTACAATAAAAATAAACGCAAAATGAATTTGAATTACTACTAAGAATTTTACAAACGTGCACAGACGTTCTGCGACACAAAAATCAGTTGTTTTTTTTTGTTTTATAAATTAAAAAGGGTTCCAAATTTACAAATTAATTTATATACAATTTAACATCTCGACTTAACCACACTTCTATCAACCCATGTGTATGGAGGAGATTGCAACAATATAATTTTCTGCAATAAATTACATAAGTCTTAACAAAGAAATCGTAAAATAGAAATACAATTAATAGTCTAGGAAATCGATGTGTTACCTTCTCTATGTAGCCAATAGGTCTGACGGCGGGCTTTCGTACTCGACTTCGTACTCGACTCACGTAATTCAGGTGGCTGAGACGCTTGTATTTGGTCAGCTGTTTCCTCGTGAATGACTATAGTGGCACACGATCGATGTATTTAAGGAGGTATAAGAATTTACAACGTGAATCGATCTCGTGGTGACGCTTGATTCGACCTACAGATCAGCTATTGTCTGAATGTTGCATAACATGGAATGAGTTCTCTCCCTACCTATGAATAGGCGTATATACTAGAGCATGTCGGGTACTAGCTCTAAAAAAGAACTGCGTCCAAAATAACAGATTTGAAAAATGGAAAAATGGGTTAAGAGTTCAAGGTACAATTTTATCTGTCACAATCAGCTAAGCTTCATTGCTTATTGGAAGTCTCTCATAGATTATACAGACAGTAGAAACAGCTAATAACATGACAATTAATGTTTTATAACTTGGCATAATTTGCCCAACAGTCTCTGACACTGCCAGCCTGGACATAGCATTACCATCGACCACCAAGTACTTTGGCATCAATACTACATCAATCATATATACGCCACCAAATCCGTGAGGTGCATGACATTCAGTCACTGTCTCTTCCATATGTTGGGTTCAGACAAAACCAATTTTTCTGTAACCAACAGATTCGATACAGTGCTGTCATCTACCAATTGTGCTGTTCTGAGCAAAGCCCCCCTCCCCTCAGGTTCAGCAACAGTCTGACAGTCAGAAACCATTATCTGCTCTGCCTTTACGGAGTCCTTTGTGAATTCCTGGTGACATGCCCCACCAATAACAGTTTAATGTTATTTGGTGCATACACTTCACACTTATTGCTGACCATTCTTTCTTCACCTTGTATAACGTCGCACATGTTTTTAGCTTCAGCTTCCTGTGCTGTACATGTGAGTACGCACGCACGCACGCACGCACGCACACACACACACACACACACACACTATCTCACCATTAATAACATATTTACATCCCATGATAGCACTCTCAACACAATTTTCTAGACATACAGGTTGAATGTGTTCACCTACATACTTGCTGTCTATGTCCATCATCACAATGAGTACCTTATCTTTTACACAAGTGGCTAGAATGATCATTTGAAACTCTCCAGTGTAGTCACTTTCCTTCATTACTACTAACCCTACTCACATTCAGTGTCACAGAGGACTGGAATGCAATGTCCATTTATGTATGCATTAAAACAATGTACCCCACTTGGTTCTATGATCTTCATGTTACCTGGGCACTGAAATTTAATATGGACTGGTCTGCCACAGCTAAAGCACACTACTGGCTCATTCTTAACAACATTGTCTTTACTATGGGGTGAGGTCTTGGTATTCTATCTTTTGTCTTACTAGATGGAATAGGTGTGAGAGAGGATCAAGTTTTAGGTTTATTATCTAGTTTAAGTATGCCAACAGTTTTGAATTATAGGTAGCAAATGTTGCGGCTTGCTCTGGAAGACGATTACAGACCATACTATTCTGACCTTTAATAACTGTCACTAACCTGGAGAGCTATAAACGATCTCGAAGGGCTAATATGACAGCACACTTTTCAAAGCTTATAACATAATCCTCAATATTTTCCTCTTAGTTTGTTGAGCAGAAACGAAATTTCGTACTAGCTTCCTGAATCTTAGCTGCCCTCTAACTAATCTTTAGGCTTATCTCACTTATATTCCTGTGTCTTAAGTTGACTTAAGGCCAATCTCTATTTCTTTGATCATGAGCAACTAACTGGACAAATGCTACATTCCTTTCAAACTGTAATATTTTCTCTTTCTCTTCACTTTCAATCATAATCATTGGACAATTTGAAAATGCTCGCTTGGTTTCCAATAGGTCAGCAATCTAAAATATTCTTGCCTTAGGCTGTTTACTTAGTAATAAATATAGATAGATAGATAGAAAGAAAGCGTCAGTCTCCCACAAATAGGTGAATACTTAGGACAACAGAACAGATTGATCACTTGAATATGAAGTGGCAAAGAAGTTTGGTCTTGAAAGGCTGCCATTAGCTTGATGGTGAGTTGAGGCTAGAATGTAAGAAAGAATATAGTTATAAAGTGATATAGTGGAAACGTAGGATTTCTCCCTGATTATATTTGCAGAGAGTAAGCAGCCTTTCACATATTATAAGATCTACTGGTTCACTGACAGTAATCTGCTACGACCGGGAGTTGTGGGAATTACGTGTCATTTTGTGTGTAAGTGTCAAGGAATACACTACACTCATTTGATGTATGATGACAAAGTATGCTCACTACATCTAGAAAATGTCTTGTATGTGGAATTATTAGATATTACTAAAATTACTGTTGTGCTTGAATACATTGTTTCGACAGACAAAAAAAGCCAGTTTGACTTTGAGAGAACAAGTGGCGAATCTGTTTCAATGTGAGAAGGGAAACATGTGGAAATTGAACTGAACTATAATTTGTGACATTGTTAAAAAAAAGATGGTGAAAGACTATTCCAGGTTGTGTAAAGATAAATATTATTACTTATCTCTAATATCTCCATTCCTATCCTCTGATAGACCTTTCCTACAATTTGTACTGACATATTTACTGAATTGTATTTTAGGTATAATATTGTGTCACAAGGAAATTATATGAGCATGGTTTCCTGGAAATATTCATGGCAAGTGATCTGTTTAATTGTTTGACCTTAAATGTTTATCTTTAATGTTGTGGAGGAAAGAAAACATTTACTGCACTGTATATCCATCAAGTGGGAGAGAGAAGTGGTGTCTGCTGGAGGATAATTAATAAAATAAATTAAAGAATTTTCATCACTTCTAATTAGTTGTGGATAATTAATTAAATAATAATCATCACATCTATTAAATATGTTGCATTGGTGTCACACAAGTTGGGTAGGATCTGTCCAATTTGTTGAAAATTGTTAAACTAATTTTCATTGTGATGAAATTAGTAAAGATGTAAAACAATTATTGAAAATCTGTTGAGCTTACAATTTAACGGGAAATATTAGACCATAACAGCGCTAGAAAGAGATACATTTGAGTAGTAAAATAGACATTATTTTAAGAGATTAATCAACTGTTGAGAGTAAAGCAGTTTAAAACTACTCTTTACCCCACGTGTAAATCTATTATCTGATAAGACTATCTTACTAGTTGTATTGACTTTATTGTTAAATTGTATTTATGATAGATGTGTAAACATAACATTATTCAAATGTGGGTTTGTGGAAATATCAATGTCAAGTAATCTGTTTAATTGTATTTCATTGACTTTTGACATACTTACACATATTGATAATCTTATGTTGAAGAAGAAAGGGGTGGATGGGGACCCATTAAATATAGATTACAGTTGTATTAAATAATTCAATACAAATCACAAGATAGTTCTTATCATAGTATAGCAATAGAGGTATTAGAGATAAGCGATTATAGCTGTTACATAACCTGGATTAACCGTTATCTCAACAGTCTTTGTGCTTTTGCAACAATGTCACAAGTTTATTGTCGGCTGTTATTATGCTAGTTCTGCATATTTTTCTCCGTACATGTCGAATCACTAATGTTCTGCTATTCTATTGAAGTCAACCTCGGTGCTTTCTGCTGCTATACCATTTTCCTCAAGCAGAATAACTATTTAAGAAATTCAAGTAATTTTGTAAACCATAATTTGCTCCTGCAGTCAGCATACTTTGCCATGATATATCAAATGTGTGTAATGTATTTCCTTTCACTTACACACACCGTGTTAGACGATTCCTGCATTTCCCCGGTCGTAGCAGTTTACAATCAGTGAATCAGTAGATTCAAATAATACGTGAACAGATTCTTATTACTCATTAACGGCTGTATTTCAAGACCGGACTTCTTGCAACTTCAAATTCAAGTGATCAGACAATAGATTTCTCTACAGAAGGTAAACATGTAGGTCTCAGCCCATTGGCTGGTCTCGTTGTTATAGATCATAACCATTGGTGAATAAATATTAAAAAAAAACTACGCACCCATTTGGGATGGTTTGCAATACTTTAACAATTTATATAACAAAATATTAAAATAGGAAGAGGCAAACTTACTTCGTCACTGTATCAATAGTAAAAATGCATTAAGTCCATTCTCTTTCAACCAGTCTGCCCAGTCACCATTAATCTAATGGCTGCCTTTTATGTCTGGACTTCTTGCAACTTCAAATTCAAGTGATCGCGTAACCGATTGCTCTATAGCGGGTAAACGTTTCAATCTTTGGCTGGTTTCCTTTTCGTAACTCATAACCATTGGATAATAAAACCTACTCACTCCTGTGAGATGGTTTCTATAGCATCAGCAATTTCTAACATTTTCCCAACTCAGGTGTTGACTTCAGACTCTAACACTTTCAAAAATTTAATTTAATAGTTTACATAATAATAATTTAAGAATTTAAAAATAGAGAGAGGCACATTTACTCCACCACATACCCGCTCCCGTCTTTTTGAGATTCTACTCTATTCTATTCTACCATTCTACTCTATTATGAGTACATTTCAAACATTACATGCGACGTTTCCACTTTAATACGAAACGAATAACTATGTCGGTTTTAAGACATACACATGATTATTCAATTTTTTTTTATAGAAACAATGATAATATAATTTTACCTGCCTCAATAATCGCTCCGCATTAAAATAACAAATAGTATTTCAATTTCTTTCTTGATAAGGTGGGACATGATATGATATGCCTCCACACATAGAGAAATATAAGCATACTTTATCATGAAAATCACCATAATTTTCATTGTTATAAGTTAGAGAATTGATCCGTTATATCTCTACACATAACGCAATACAAACGCAAATGATATGCAAAAATCATTATTATTCATGTTCTCCCTGTTATAGGAAAGATTCATCATACACATTCATGTTAGCATCATATAAATGAACTTGAGTAAGATTATTCTTTACTTTCTACCATAGAGAAGATAGAAAATGATGATAGAAAATTTTCACAGCATTTACAGAGACGTATGTACTGGAATGACACTTCAAATTCTACTGCTCTGGACATATACGGTCGGCCACTATATGATCGCCGCTTTTAATGATTTCCACATTATATTTATTCTGTTTCAGTAGTAATGACCACTTGGTCAAACACCCATTTGCCTTAGTCGAGTGAGCTAAATAGGCGAGAGGTTGGTGTTCTGTCTGAATGACAAAATGTAGGCTTGGAATTTCTGGACTGCCCAGACAATTCCGAGACATTCTTTCGCTAAGTCGAATAATTCTGTTATACGCATTTAATGTACGACTGAGATAGGCTACTGGTTACAAAATATCACCGTGTTTCTGCATCAGTACAACATCTTGTCCTGCATTGCTAGAGTCTGTTCTGAGTATGAACTCTTCATTGAAATCATGGAAATGGTGTATAGGAGCTCATGACAAGCAGTCTTTCAAACTAGCAAAACTGGCTTCACACTTCTCCCTCCAAATCACTATCTCAGGTTTGCCTTTCTTCGTCAGATCAATGGGTGGTTTGGCGATGGCACTGAACTTGGGAAGATTTTTCTCTAGTAATCTGCCAACCCCATAAAGAATTTAACATTTGTCTTTGAGATGGGTATCTCCATTTCTTCAAGCTTTCTTACTTTAGATGCCTTCGACCACAGGAGAACTTGTCCCACTATGTATCCCAAATATTCAAGTTTAAAATGTCCAAAGAAACATTTGGCTGGTTGAGCAATAAGGTTGCATTCCTTCAAACTCTGGATTAATTTCCGTATCACTTGGATGTGTCCTTCCAGAACATGGGTAGCCACCAAACTGTCATCCATTAAGTCAGAGATTGATTTCTCTTTAATGGGTTCAATAAGAAATCTTATCACTTTAGTGAAAACACCCGGTGTTGTCAGGATGCCAAATGGCATTAAACGTCATTGATATTGTCCATAAGAAATGCTAACTGTTAATTTCGGACTGTCTGCCTCACAAGCACTGTATATTAATATATATAGTATTCTATGTTACATTTGCTTCTTCAGATACCTTCACTGGAACAATTTAACCAGAATCACAAGAGGAATGTTTATGAATCTATCAAGTGTCAAAATATTGTGAGTAGTATATATTGAATTTTCAATATATCATACAAATCGTTTATATTTTATTAACTGACATAATTTATTCTCAATTGCTTTGATTGAATTAAGTGACATACAGTATGTTACAAACTGTAATGTTTGCTACATCAATAAAATTGTAATATTTATTAGTATCATTAAATGAAATGGTAAGAAACATATTTTGTATGTATAACATCAAAATATTTTGTTTCAGAACTCTTTGGCCCCGTCATATTAATTACGATGTATATATTACCCCTCCAGTAATGGAAGACCTATCATCACTGTAAGATATTTATTGATTGGTTGATTGTATGTGTGTGTGTGTGTGTGTGTGAGAGAGAGAGAGAGAGAGAGAGAGAGAGAGAGAGAGAGAGAGAGAGAGAGAGAGAGTAAGAGAGATGGACAGAGACTGAGAGACAGAGAGACTGAGATACTGAGACAGAGTAACAGAGAGATACTGTTACTTTTCACTATGTGTATTATAAAGTTATGTATAGTTTTAATCACATTATATATATTACACATTTATGTTTTATACATTTTATGAAATATACTTTTCACGAATACTTACCATATAAATGTATTTGAAATGTACTGCTTACCATCCATTCACACTAGGCAGGCAATGGAGTCCATGTAAACTCTCTGTTATTATTCCCCTCTATGTGGAAGTGGTTTGCTTCATTGTACCAATGTTTGTGTTGGCCTACAAAGTAAGTTAGGGAAGACCTATGGTTATGCAAGTCTGATAAGTGTTCAGGAAAGCATATTTCATTTCGATAAACATTCCTTCTTGTTTTAATGTGTGTGTCTGCATGAGTAAACCTAATTACTGGAACAGGATTTCCCTAATTTGTTCAATAAATGTCAAAGATAGATAGACTGCCTGAGCGAATGCCTCATGGCCAATAGAATTATTATTAGTCGGAGCAGATACATTTCTAAGAGTGAATTTAGAGAGGTGATGGCTGCATTTTAAATATTATTGCTGGCTTAGTGCATTTCAATGGTATATGACTATTGTACTTGATCAAATTGGTGTGTGCATCCAACATTATCATTAAACTTATCAATAACGTGTTACTGTAAGTTGATTTCTGTTAATTCTATTCAAGAGTAAATACACAGAAAATGTTGGCTTGAGTTTGGTCTCGAGAATTCAAAAGATTATTTTGAACATTCATCGTGGATGAAGGTGATTGCATATAATATTTCATTTTGAATTATGGTGTCATTGCTAGGATAAATTGAATGATTATCTAGTGTTAGTAGAACACTATTGTGAAGTGATGTAAATGTCATTGATCATATAGTTATATATTTGATTGTTGATCCACATGAAACCGTATGTATTACTTTATGCTAAACAAGATGCAGGTCAGCAAGAAATTTACTCTATGTTAGCATTAGGTATGATTGAAAAGTTAGTATACTGTATAATATAGTTCTCCTATGGTCCTTTTAAAATGAAGGATGGAGCACACCAATAATTTTGTGGACTACAGACATCTGAACAAACTGATTGTTTTCTCAACTGAACTTATATCTGAACTTCAACACCATTTTGCTCAGTTCAGATGAGCAAAATATTTTTCTAAGCTAGATATGACAAAAGGCTTTTAGCAAATTCCAGTATGTGAGGAAAACAGACAAAAATTCACATTCAGAACATATGCTGGCCAGTATCAAGAATATCTCAGAATCATCTTGGCAGTCCTGAAATTCCAAGCCTATCTTGCAAGCATTTTGACATTCAATCAGATAATCAACCTCTGAACTACTTAGCTCACCTGACTAAAGCAAACGACCAGGTGATCGTTACTATAGCAACAGTGTTGATATACTGTGGATACGTATGATGTGTGTGATGAAATTGTCAAAGGCTTTGTAAGTTTAGAATGTTTGTAAGAGAGAATTTTAGTTTTAGTAATGAAACATGCAAGAAATTTAGATCTGCCTTATTTTGAGTTTTGCAGAGAAAAGTGCACATTTAATTTTTGCTTTCAGCTACATAAATTACTATACCCAACCACGTTGGTGTGCACATTCAGCATTATCATTGATCTTATCAGTAACATTCTGCTGTAAGTTGATTCCTGTGAATTCTTTTCAAGAGAAAATGGTGGCTTGAGTTTGGTCTCGAAAATTCATGATTGACTTGTTCATTCTGAGTAGTGTGCTGAGTATCATACTCGAAACATTCCTCATGATGTTCTTAATAGCACCTGGAAAATTTGGAATTATTCCTTCTGTTGTTCTTTATAGCACCTTGAAAATTTGGAACGATTCTCCATGGTGCATATAGAGAGCACATCTGAGATTCTGGAACAGTTGCATAACGTACCAGGAAGGGATATGTGAGACCATCATCTGAATAAGAGAGACTGAGACTTGTATCAACTGTGTGATTTTGAAAACGGGCTGGCAACAGCTAAAATCTTTGAAAAGGTTATGCACACTGATGATAATTATCTCTAAAACTCCACTATCATGTCTATGATGATTTATGCCTATGAACGAGATTATATATAATATGTCTATTTGACTCCTGATGTCTATGATATGATAAACTGAAGGATTGTCTAGCGAGCGTTAATTGAATATTTTTTGTGAAGTGATATAAATGTCAACACTCTTTTGATTATATTCATATGTTATATAATTGATTCTTGATTTAATAAATTTATTGTTATATTTATTGACCTTCTTATACATACTGAGAACCATACATTCGAGAGATAGTGAGTGGATGGTAGCTCAATAATATAGATTAAATTAATTATTTTCTCCTTTCATAAGAATTTTTCCACCTACGGGAATATTGTGTAACAGTAAATAATTGTCTAATGCTGTGGAAAGAAAACATTTACCAAGTGGGACAGATGACTTGCGTCTTCTGGAGAATTATTAATAACATACATTATGATTCTCATTGCTTGTAATTATTTATGGATTATTTAATAATTAATAATAATCTTAATCATTAATAAGGTGGTGTTGTGTATATATGTAGATAGATAAATAGATAGATTGATAGATATATAGACTGACAGACAGGCAGACAAACATATGGACTGATAGATAAATAGAAAGATAAATATTTAGTTAGATATATAGATGTTGATTCTGTGCTTTTGCACTCAATTCCTGCACATACTATTTTACTTCTAAATTCACAGATTAATTCAAAAAAGGGAGAATAACAGTGAGATGTATGTGGTCCAATATCCTCACTGTATTTTACTCTAATATCTGGAGATACACAATACAACAGCATTTAATTAATCCACACCACGTTCTTTAAAGTACAGAGAACACTTACTAGATAAGGCAGGTAATAACAAAGCTCTAATAAGGGTTAATTTATATATTTTATTACACAAATATTAGTCTCACACAGAACGTCATCTTTATTTGGGTATTATCATTTTGATAGTGGTACATTTTGAAATAACTTTAATCGCCATTTCAACGTTACCATCATGCAATATGTTTTGAATGCACAGCTCATTAATGTTTCTGTTTAATTATTCAGTGATCTTTCTCGACATGAGATAACAGGTGTCCCATGTGAAATATTAAAAGGTGGATTCAGTCTGAAAACACTGCAAGTGAAGTATTTTTATATTTAATTATTATTTTAAGAAGCATTTACTTTAAACTTAATCGTACACTTTCACATTCGCAAACACTATTTTGATATTATCAAATTCTCAAACACAGCATTTGGTGAACACCATTTTAAAGAGTTGGATGATTTTAACTGTCAGCAAAGTTAGAGGATTGCAAGAAATGTAGGTTTAATATAAAATTAGACATGTACTAGTTCTGTAAGGTATTATATATGTGTAGGTCTCAGTAGTAGTAATATTTAGAAAGCGCTGTGCACGATAATTACTACTGTTATATTGCTCCTCCTGTCTCTTTTTACCATGATATTTTTGGCATCTATGAGTTTAGACTATGATCTGGCCTATGAATGTTAGAGGTAAATGTTCACTTGATGATATAAATTGAAATACACATACTAATTTGAATACTGTATTTGATTTATTCCTGCCTGATAGTTAATTTAGTGTTCTTATATTAATGACTGTGGTGGAGGAGTAAATTTGCCTATCTCTATTTTTCAATTTAATTGTTAATTGTATAAATTCTAAAAATTTCCAACGTAACCTGCAAAAGGGACCTCCTAATGATGGAATATTTGTACTTAATGAAGTGACCGTGGAAGACTATACCAAGAATTTAAAGGAAATTCCAGAACAGAACAACAAATACCAAATATTCAGGATACCAAGACCTTCTGGTAAAACATTTGGAGCAATCCAAATACGCATAACACCTCCGACAGATGGATTCAGGAACTGAAAGATGATCATAAAGAGACACCTGAACAATGCACCGTCACAATCAGTGAGAAAGACATTAAGTAGAAGGTACGAAAGTTGACAAACTGGAAAGCCCCAGGACCAGATCATAAAATTTTTGGTATAGTCTTCCATGTCATTTCGGAATATTTTGTTCTGTTGGAATTGCTGACCTCTTGCAGTGTATCTCTTCAGACGGTGACTAAGTCCTTGAAGTCTTTGCCTTGCATCTTCTATTGCAGTTTTAGTGCTTCTGCAGTTGAGATGGTATTTGGTGACTGTTGTATGATGGGAAAATATTCCCACATATATATTTTATATAAATTTTCATTTGTGGAATGAATGAGTATTGCGTCCTGTTTACCGAGAAGGGAAGCCCTGGAACGAATGAGAGACAGGTGTGGAAGATTTAGGGACTGGCGTTTGATGTCTGCGGTGTTTGAAGTCTGCGAGCGAGGCGGTCAGCGTGTGGTCAGTGCGTACGCTTAGCGGGTGGTTAGAGTTGTTAGAGGGACATAATCATCTTAGAGCTAATGAATTGAACAGGTCAGAAGCTGGTCTAAGCAGGGTAATAAAAACCACAGTGAAAATGTTATCTTCACTACTTCCTGAAAAATCGTCTGAGGGTGACGACTGAAAAGGGTAGTCCGCCCAAAACAACACTGGGTCGTATATGAGAGAAGAAAACCCTGGCTATATAGGTAAAAGCGTCTTTGTATTTGTGTGAATGGTTAAGTTTTATTAGGATGTTATATACTATGTTTTATTTATGAATATATTAATATTCTTCCTTTCAGAGGCCTATGCCAAACTTAGTAATTATTAATCGAGCACTGGACTGGACACTTAGGCTTTGCAATTGTTTGTGTTGCAGGGTTTTTTTTCTTGCTATTGTGTATTCTCGGCTGCTCGTTTATAGCTGCCTGTTGTTTGCCTGTGTGGCTGTGCCTGTGTGGCCGTTCTACTTGTCCCGGCTGAATTGGGACGTGTCGATTTATTGACTGGAAAATTCAAGTCTACAAGACTGACGTCATTTCTGTGCTTAAGCTAAGTGCCTATTCAGACAGTGACTTCAGTCCGATGAACTGGCTTAGGATGAACTGAATCTTCTAAATCTTGTTAACTTTTTCTTTTATTAAATTTCTTGTTATTATTTTTAAAACGCGTGTTTGTTAGTTCTATCGTTATTTTCGTAGTTCAAGTGATAATGTAATGAGTACGTCTTGTCCTCTGTTCGTTAATTGTAATCATTATATATATATTATTCATAAACATTAAATCTCAGCTGAATCTGAGTTGGGGGCGGAGCCAAATTGGCGACGTACCAGTATATCAGCGTAACAGTTGCAGATATACATATTTAACCAGTGACCCATGCTCTGCACCGGCACTTGTAGATGTCTTTTATCAAAACTAATTATATATAGTTGGTATAAGTCATTATTACAAAGTCACCCCAGAGTATAGCGGCGACAGTGACCAATCTTGCCTTCAGTTTTCCCTTATTTTGTTCTGCTGCTGTCATTTGGCTTATTTCTCTTAGTTTTGTCCATGAAGCATTTTATGTCTTCAAACAAGCGTTGCTGTTCTTCAGTGAAGTCGCATGGAATTTCCCCAGCGAGGTTGTCAACTGGAATTGACTGTTGTGAGACTGTGAAATTTTCATTGTATTCAATGTCAGTGTATCGGGATGTATTGTTCGCTTGTTGCTGTTCTATCTCTTGTATTTCTAGGACTGTAAGAAGCCTATTTTGTAGTATCGCTCTCTTCTGATCCAGGAGCCGCTGTTCACAGATCATATTATCTGGATGGTGTTTGAGCCACTGTTCGTACATTCGTTTTCTATATCCTCTTGTTGTTGGTTGGCTTTGATAGTAAGAAACCATGATTTGTATGTTTTCCTCTCTGGTCCATTTCCTCCTAGTTTTTTCTTCCGTTTCAGTAGCCCATTCTTCACTAGAACACCCGGAAATATCAGTGCCTAGCGCATACATTCTTCTTCTTCTTCTTCTTCTTCTTCTCCTTCTTCTTCTTCTTCTTCTTCTTCTTCTTCTTCTTCTTCTTCTTCTTCTTCTTCTTCTTCTTCTTCTTCTTCTTCTTCTTCTTCTTCTTCTTCTTCTTCTTCTTCTTCTTCTTCTTCTTCTTCTTCTTCTTCTTCTTCTTCTTCTTCTTCTTCTTCTTCTTCTTCTTCTTCTTTTTCTTCTTCTTCTTCTTCTTCTTCTTCTTCTTCTTCTTCTTCTTCTTCTTATTATTATTATTATTATTATTACAAAAATATTACTAAATGAATGTATATATAATATACTTTGTAACATGTACATATATCACTTCTTTATACAGGAGTCGGTCCAATCAGATCTGTAAATCTAAAGATTTTACCATTTCTGGAGAGCAAAGTGTGTCTGTCGTGTAAGTTTCATGGTTTTATTTAAGATACATTGATCATATACTGTACTCTTTAAAAATTACAGCTTTGATAATAAATTTATATAGCATTAATGCCTTATAAAACCTATTCTTAACTGTGTATGCACAAGCAAGTGAGTAAGGCCACATATATTCTTTTTAATGCTAACACAATTTGCATACCTACAGTTCATACCTATCATCAAAATATCAGGAACTAAGGAGTCACTTAATTCCTGTAGAAATAATAATTGAATGTAGTCAATGAGTTCGTTGTCCCACTATGAAAGGAAAATGGATTTTAGTGTCACCGTCTAGGTAAAACATGAAAATATGCCTTCGATTCAAGAAAAGCATATCGATATACATATGTCTGGTAGGTATTTGGGAAATCATATTTAATTTCATTTATCTGGCAACAAAGAGATTTGATTTCAATAAGAAACAAGATATTTAAGATTAGAGATTATTTCCGAAAACATAAACACCTTTGAGTGTGCTGGAAGACATTAAGCATTAGAGACTACTCGTGTGAAGATGTATGAAATAATTTTTGATTTCATATATGTCAATTTAGTGCTAATGTCAGTAGAGAAATTAACTGGATTGCAAATCTAAAATTTATTTGTGATAACGTGTTTAAACTTCTGTACCATCACATAGACCGCTGGCGACCTCACCATAAAGGTATAAATAATAATTGTTAAGGGCATAAACATATCAGTTAATGTGACTGAGTAAATTTGCCTATCCCTATTTATAGATTTAATTTAATTGTTATATAAATTGTTAAATTGTCAAAATGATCCGACCTTTGTCACTCATTATAATAGTACTTTTTTGTCAGAGTTGGAGTAAACAACTTAAGTTGCAAATATGCCAGATAATTGCTAAAGCAATTCAAACCAGTTCCAAATGGATGAGTAGATTTTCTGACTAATAGTTTCAAACTGGTTCATATCAACTTCATCATTTCTTTGTTGAAGAAGTACTCTATTCTAATCTTGATCATTAGCTTATAAAATGCTAATTGACCGATAAAGGAAGAATGGAATTAGAATATTTCGTACACGTTCTGTTATTGATCTATTATTTGAATTAGATAATGCTTATGTAATTTAACCATTATTTATATGTTCATTAATTTGACTATGTTGTACATTATACTTGCAAAGTTTGATCAATTCTATATTTCTTATTCTGTGTGTGTATTGGTCTAAAGAATTTGTTGCAGGATTTGTAAGTAGAGAATGTTTGTGTATGAGAAAGGAGTTAGATATAAAATATGCCTGAATTTAAATGCTACCTTAATTTGACTTTTGCAGAGCAGAGCAAACCTTTTTGTTTGTCACTTCATGCTACAGGGACTAGTATAATTGAATATGTTGGTGTGTGCATCCAGCATTGTTTTCAATTTATCAGTAAACATTTACTGTAAGATGATTCCTGTGAATTCCATTCATGAGTCGATACAGTGGAATGTTTGGTCTCAAGAATTTACGTAACACATTTGTACATTTCTAGAGTGGTGTGTTGAGTAAACACATATGAAACTTCGAGAACATTCCTTTTGATTTGCTCCATAGTAAATATGAAATTGAGGACAACTCTCTACGGCATGCATGGAGAGTGCATCAAAAATTCTGGAACAGTAGTGTAATGTGCCTCTAGAAGTAACTATTGAGACCTCACCTAAATATGAAAAGCAGTGACTTGTTGCAAACTGCATAATGTGATACACGTGCCAGCGACAGCCACCCTCTTTAAACAGGTTATGTGTATTGACTATCTTTATTTCTCTAAAACTACTCTCAGTTCTGGGATGATATACATTAATTTCACACACACATGCAAACGCATTCATTAAAACAGAAAACTTATAGTGTTATATACAACTCATTAGCAGTGTAGAATTGTCATGGACGCTAAATCTTCCTAAAATAGTATCAACTGAATATGTTTAAAATACACCTGGTATATATGCTTACTACAGCTTCTCATACAATTATGTGTCGTATATTCCAATTGTGTTTTCCTAATATTGTCCGTCATCTGTCTAGATTTGAATTTAGTATATATTGTTCTTTCATTCAGAGTTTCCTGTTAATATTTTCATTCTACTGTACTTTATTTTCCCTTTTGTTTGTTACGTTTATTTTTTACATTT
Source organism: Sinotaia quadrata (assembly GCA_028829895.1). Taxonomy (NCBI): domain Eukaryota; kingdom Metazoa; phylum Mollusca; class Gastropoda; order Architaenioglossa; family Viviparidae; genus Sinotaia; species Sinotaia quadrata. The sequence continues at coordinate 132,580,388 of CM054180.1, read as the reverse complement.
TTACAAATGTATGGAAAGAGAACATTACTAATTGTTTGTATAGTAGTTTTCTACGTTCATTTTAGTAAATGCTTTTACAAATTTGTGGAAAGAAAGAAAACATTACTAAATGTTTTGTACCGTAGTCTTCTACGTTCATTTTAGTAAATGCTTTTACAAATTTATTTAAAGAGAATATTATTAAATTGTGTGTACCATTGTTTCATAACAAGCAGAATTGATAATTCGTTTGGAAAATTACATTTAACATTATATTTGTAGTAAGACAAATAAATAGAGATATTATTTAATGAGAGAGATAGGCTTTAAGTGATCAGTAAGTATAACACATGGTCTTAATTGTATAAATATTTAGCAAGAGATATCATTTACAGAACATTTGTGCTATCAGATCAGTATTGTTTGTAACTATTGTCAAGGTATCTCAACTTTAATACACATTTTTAATATCCTAATGTTACTTTTTCATTCAGCATTCTTTTGTTATTGTTTTTGTCTACTTTCATAATCTTTTTTCTGTATTACTATACGTTTTCAAATATTCTAAAATTCTAGTCTAATGGTATGCAACATCCCCATAAATTATGTTCTTGGAAGGTAAGTTTTATAGCCTGTATATAAAATATAAGAGACAATTCCATTGATAATTATAAGATATACACACAAATATAAAACAAATATAAAAGCTAATACGGTGGAGTGCCCAGATTATCCTCGAGAGAAAGACAGCTCATCAGTTTTCTACAACTTGCAAGAGAAACACGTGAAACTGAGGATTTTTAGTTACAATAAAGTGTGTCTTTGCTATGACAGTGTGTGAAATACTATTACAGCTTCTCCTAGTCGTGGTTATGTACAAACTATTATCGCTATAATCTCTATAATTCCCTTTCTGTTCTCAGATAAGAACTATCTTTGATTTATATTGTCACTAATATGTTGAATTATTTCAAAGACTAAAATATCAAAATTATTCGAAAACGGTTTCATGGAATTATTGATGTCAAATAATTCTTTCTTATGCATTCTTAGAGTATAATGAGTTGTGAATTTATTTTTACTGATTAAAATATCTAATTAATAAACAGTTCAATCAGCTGGTTTATATTTCTTCTCTTCGACCCCATCGATTCTCTCTCATTTCTTCTTATTATTATTATCATTATTATTTTGCGTGTTGCAGTATTTGTCCTGGATGTATTTCTGCCTATTATTCAAATGTATATTAACATTACATTTTTGTTGGACAATATTTATTTTAGAGAGAAAAAAGATTCTGCTATTATCTAAGTATTCAACACAGGTTACGTACTGATGGGGCTAAACAAATTCAAACATAGATCTAGCGAATACAGAGCAAAATCTCGAATGTAACATTTTATTATTGTTATTTAATGAATGCCCGTCTCCTGTAATGTGAAGTCATACACTTTATATTTCATACAGGTTTACCAACAGCAATAACATCTCTCACATAGACGACTACGCGTTCGCTGGAATGAAAAGACTATCACAACTGTAAGTTTTGTGAATATGTTTTCTTTCAAAACAGGAAAAGCACTTGATTATAAACAAATGTATTCTTACATTAGCTCTGATATTCTAATATTTATATATAAAAGACGTTGAATAGATATATCACAATATACTTATATGCAATGACTTAAGTAATCTTAATAATATTATTTTCAACCAGATTAAATAAACTTAAACATTTGATTTTGCTGGCAAACATATTTAACAAAATTTGCATCTAATTATTCATAGGATTTCCTGAAGAAATCTTGTCTGATAGAGGGACGCAGTTTACGAGTGAGTTAATAAATGAGATTAATCAACTTTTGAGAGTAAAGCAGTTTAAAACTAATCTTAACCACCAACCGTATGTGTAATGGTGTAGTCGAAAATCTGAACATTACGCTTGCCAAGTCATTGAGAAAACTGTGCGTAGAAAGATCATGTGATTGGGATATGTATTTTCCAGGAATTTTGTTTGTGTTGGGCAAAGTACCACAAGATTCGACCTAATTTTCGCCCTTCGAACTCATACGGTATGACCGTTAGGGGACCCTGTATATAAGACGATAGTATTGGACAGAGAGCTGGCTAGCAGAATCCGAAAAAAAAAGATATCAACAGTGAATGAGAGTGTGTTGGTCATGAGCCAAATACAGCATGTCTGCTCGATAGCTCTGAGGTACAACCAAGTGATTCCCCTTGGTCCTTTCCTGCTTCTGAATGAAGAGACCATCATTTCAATGAAATTGAACAGCTTTCCCAGAAGATTTGGATCCCTACGACCTTGAGCGGTTAATATTTTTATGACATTTCTCATGAGAATCAGCTGTAACTGTGCCATGTTGAGTAGGACCCTTAGCACCTTCTGCTACTGTCTGAAAGGCAGAAACAATTACCTGTCTCTGCCATGACCGAATCATCTGAGACTTTTTTAATGATAAACACAATAATGATGGGTTCAACCAAAATCTTCATCAAGAAAACCTTTGAGCATATTAATAATCACGTCTGGTACATTATGCATACTTTCATGCATCATTTTCTGCCACTTCATGCACAGCCCGCCAACCCCACACACTATCGAGAAAATATGGAAAATTCCCGCCACTGAGAACATATTTGCATCCTAACTAAGTGAACACTAGGTTATTTCATATTAAAGTTACCTGGGCAGTGACGTCTAATATGACCTGGTTTGATGCGTTTGAAACACACGATTGGTTCATTATTAACACCTTTGTCTGATTGCTACTCATGTTCAAATATTTCCTTGAATGGCGATAAGTTAGACGGGATCCCACATTAGGGTTATTATTTAGTTTGTCACTTGTTTATTAACTGGATTGCTTAGCTGTCAGGTTAACAGGAGTCCCACAGTTTTATTCATATATGTCAGCTGCTTCTCACCACCCCATCATATTCTTCTGTCTTTTCTTTCCTTAACATAAGCCAAAAGTGCTGGGGGACTTGATATCTGTAATTTGTTAATCACGAAGTGATCTTTAACATCTTTACTGCTCTCAATTTTCACCTCATCTAGCTCTAACGATTTAGACAAAATACTTTGTAGTTTACTAGATGACTGTAAAATGTCTCATTTGATACTAATTTGTACTGGTGGAACATTTGCCAGTACCTATCACTGGTAACTCTAAAGTACACCAACAGTTCTGCCCCATATATTGTTTGTTCTTCTGGGAGACTATTAAAGACAATATTTATATTGTTCTTTCATACCTGTCATTATGTGGGAGAGCCATAAACGTTTTAGTAGGCCTAAAGGCTAATCTTATGGCACAGCTTTCATAGCTTAGCACATAATCCTCAACATTTTCCTTCTTTTTCATTGAAAGAGCAGAAATATAAACTTGTGTTTCCTTCCTGAACATTAACCACCCTTTCACTTCTCTACAGGCTATCTTCCTGCATCTTCACTTGATTTAAGCCAGGGGCGGGCAAACTATGGCCCGCAGAGCATTTTTCTTTGGCCCGCCAAGCTAGTCACAATTAACATTGCTTTTGGCCGGCAAGGCAAAAGTCACTAAAACAAATGGGCATTGTTTTACGCTTTCAAACAGCTAAGGCTAAACTAGTCTAAAGGCTACATGTAAGTTTAACAGTTTGAATTACACAGAATCGTGCACGCATGTATAATTTATGCCTGCGGCTGTGTATATTCCACTAGCACCTCTTTATAGTTCGTTGACTTTTGAACTCTCCCAGGACTAGGATAGATGTACAATTGTACATGTATGTCAGCATCTGTACTCTGCCTCAGTCGTGACCTGACCTTCACCGCGTCTAATGGGTGTTAACAGAGGTGCGCACGAATTTAAAACTCACAGACTTTTTCATCACAACCAAACTTGTTGTTGCACATCTGCTATTTCTTTGCCATTATTCCCCCCACCCCAATAATGTCCGCAATCCCGCATCCTAAAAAAAATAATGTGGATATGGAAAGTCGGACATTTAACTCTGAGTGGACGGAGAAGTACTTTTTCATAGAACGATTTGGACAAGTTCAGTGTCTGATCTGTTTGAAAACTATTTTTGACTTCAAAGAGTTTAATGTGTGCCGCCACTGGGAAACAGTACATCGAACTTCGAAATTCGCTTTAAAAAAATACTATTCCTAAACTCACAGACAATATAGAAAAAAACAGTTTGATGTTTCACAAAAAAAATATGTGCATGAAAAAGTGACACGCGCCAGTTATGGTTTCACTACTCCTTGCTCTAAGAATGAAGCCATTTTCTGATGGAGACTTTAACAAGGAATGTCTCATGACTGTGGTGAATTATGTCTGTCCAGAGCAACGTTCTGTCTTGGACAATATGTGTCTGTCATCCCGTACTATTCGTTGGCGCATTGATGAGATGTCAGACAATGCGCAAGACTCCTTTAAGATTGATTGCTCAACCTTTGTTGCCTACTCTCTTGCTCTTGATGAGAGTACTGACATGAAATACACAGTCCAACTAGCTATTCATACAGTGTCACTGCTGCCCTCAAAGTGCATGAAGAGTTCCTTCAGATTGTTCCGCTACAAACACCACCACTGGGCAAGACATCTTCAATCCCTTACTTCAGAGTGTGGAACATCACCCCCTTGATCTGTCCCTTCTTGTATGTGTAACGACTGATGGTGCACCGGCAATGATTGGAGAGAATGAGGGCGCAGCTTCTTTGCTAATTCACCACTGTAAGGCCCTTGGACACAACCAGACTATCCTTAAATTGCACTGCAGCATTCACCAAAATTCCTTATGTACCAAGTCTGCAAACCTCGTTGAGGTCATGTGGTGAAGGTTGTAAATTCCATAATTTTCCAAAGTCTCAAACATTGTCAATTTCAGGTACTATGGATGAAGTGAATGTGCACTATGGTGACCTGCTCTACTTTTGTGAAGTCCGCTGGCTAAATCATGGAGCCATGCTTTCTCGTGTGTGTGGTCTACAACAAGACTTTTTCACATTTCTTCAAGAAAAGAACATTCCCTATGCTGAAAACTTCACTGACCTAAAATGGCTTGTTCGTCTGGCTTTTCTCAACACCCTCAATGGCAAGGTACGGATGTTCTCGTTCCTGAAATGTATTCACACATCACAGCATTTGAAGTGAAACTATGCTTGTCAGAATTCCAGTTGTCTAATGGTCAGTGTCAGCAATTTCCATGTCTTGTTGCTTGTTCCATAGCAGATGTCAACTTGGAGACTTGTGGTGCAGTCATTACCTCACTGCAGATTTCAAGTTGTTCAGTGCCCCTTTTGAAATCACATTGGATGAAGCTCCAGCTTCCTTTCAGATGGAGTTGGTAGATATGCAATGCAGCGATGAGTTGAAAGCAAAGTTCCACACTTCTTTTCCTTTTTCTTTTTTTTTTGTGTGCTGTCATCCTTCCATCAGGCAAGTTTCCACATTTTGTTAAACATGCTCAGCGCATTGTAGATATGTTCGGAAGCACATTTTGCTGTGGACAACTGTTCTCAAAGATGATACAAAATGTCGCCTGCGTTCTCTCCTTCTCTCTATTTAACCACGTGTAAAGAATTGGCAACTTTGTAAAACATTAAGTAAGTTTTAATTGTTTAAGTAGAATATCAGGTTTCGGACATTGATCCAAAGACTGTTTTCTTTAGAATTATTATTTGTTATTATAGATAACAGTTTTATCTGGCCCGTGGTCTCAAAGGTTTGCCTACCCATGATTAAGCGAAGCTCTCTGTTTCTTCTATCATTGGCTTCTAAGTAGGCCAATGCTATATCTCATTTAAGATCACATTTATTCTTTAGACTATTACCACTTTCTTTTCTTTTAATCTGTACTTTTGTATCTCTTTCATTCCTTTATATTTCTACTTCTTTTCTTTTAAGCTATAATAATTTCTCACTTTTTACTCTTTCATGCTTATCATTTCATTTCTTTATCTTCTCTTTTGTATCTATCTTTGAATTCTACTTGGTCCTTTACGTAGGCTGTAGTGTATTCTGAAACTTTATCGGCTGGGGTGCCTACTATTTCAGCCATCGCCCTATTCTCCTGCGCCCATCTGATTCTTTCTTCAAGTGTAGTTTCCCATTTCTAAACCTAAAACAACTTTACCCTAGTCATGTAACACCGTAGTATACAGTCGAGCTATCTAACTGATTCTCAAAGTATATCCACACACAAGCAACCGATAAACATTAAATCTTAAAATACAAAATCAATGTAAACAGCATAAACTACACACTTGCTCTAGCAACAGATAAATATATAGCTAGTTAATTAAAATGCAGAATCAAAGTAAACAATACTGTTTGTATACATCAACAATAGAATTATGGTAATACATGCATCAATATAATGTGCAGTTTATAAATGTATATTTTGCTAGACAGCTATCCCTTCTCTAGCCTTGTTTTTAAACTACGATTCCTGGTTTATGTTTCTAAGCTTAAAGTTATCAACAATTGTTTCCCACAGTTATGAATTTCAACACAATATAATTAGTGTAACAAATTTTGAACAAATTTGAGCTCATCAACAGACAGTGCCAACTACTTTATTTGACACCACACCACCCTAGTTATTTTACTTCATTATTATCATTAATAATCATCCTTAAGTAATTACAAGGGATGAGAAACTTAATTTAGGTTATTAATAATTATCCAGCAGACAACATTCATCACTCTCACTTTGATAATATGTGGGTACTGTAAACGTTTTCTATTTTCCAATACATTAAAGACAAACAATGTCACAAAAAATGTCCATTGGTGGAAAACGGCTTAACAAAGGAGAAGATAAATCCGGTTTTAATCTATATTTCATGAGACCCAATCCTCTCATTATCTCCAACAAATGGTTATCAATATGTGTAAGAAGGTCAATAAATAGATTAAATCATAAATTTGCTGCTCACAATTGGATTGTCAATTCTTCATGTGTTCCTCTAACACAATGCAGAATGTTCCACAAAATCTGTTTTCTCAAGACTAATCTGGGTGTTCCTTCAGAACATTATTTACCTGAAGCAGGACAACAATGTATAAATATCCAGTAATTTCCTTATACCAGAAATTCTACAATGCAGTCGCACATTTCTTGCCATCATACATTAACAGAGTGCAAAGTATCCTTACGATTACAAATAGGGGGTATATATTTCTCGAATCTGCCAGGATCATAGTGTTTTATAATCAATAAACCTGGAAATTCTAGAAATACAGGCTGCTACATTTTCTGTAAAATAATATCAGGGAATAAACCCTAAGTTTCCAGTTTATTCTTCACTAGCTACATTCTTTCTTACATTGAAGTCTCAACATACAATTTATTTATTAGCCTGATACATGCATACATTACACTAAATACGACATAATATTTTGTGAGTGTGTTCACTCCAATGCCACGTTTGTAACATAACATGCAAAGAATATAATTCACAATTATAGAAGCAATAGTCTACTCTCATAATACATCTGTTTGTAAAAGTATGATATATCAATAGCAGAATGCATGAAATTTTCATGAGTCCATTCTCTTTCAATCAATTAGTCAACTCACCATTATGCTAATGGCCGCCTTTCATGACCAGACAACTACCACACCAAATACAAACTGATTAGAGAACAAAATCAATTCTTTTAAACAGGAATACTTTGATCTCTGCCTACTGACTGATCTTGTTCCATTAACCATTGGATAATAAATCTCCTCATCCATATATAAACCGGTGTAGATTACATCAGCAAGTTCTAACATATACTTCACCTGAGTTGTTTACTTCAACGCTGACACTTTCACAAACGTACCATTATAAATCAGTGCCCAGTGCCGTTTAAAGTTAACATTTAACATTATAAATCAGTGCCCAGTGCCGTTTAAAGTTAACATTTAACAATTTATTTAACAGTTAAGTTATAAAGTAGAGATAGGCAAAATTTTACTCCGCCACAGATAGACAGACAGATAGATAGATAGATAGATAGATAGATAGATAGATAGATAGATAGATAGATAGATAGATAGATTGATTGATAGACAAACAGATAGATAGATAGACTGACAGACAGATAGATACATAGAGTGATAGATAGATAGATAGGTAGATAGATAGATAGATAGATAGATAGATAGATAGATAGATAGATAGATAGATAGATAGATAGATAGATAGATAGATAGATAGATAGATAGATAGATAGATAGATAGATAAATAGATGTTTGGATTGATGGGTGGCCGGAACATGCCTATTGTAACCTACTCACTGTCATAAATATATTTGCACATAACGTTTTATTTTTTCAGTTTTCTTCAAGGGAACAATTTTACTACTATTAGAAGAGGAATGTTTCTAGATCTAAAAATGGTTACAGTTTTGTGAGTTATTTTTCTCCATTTTTCAATATTTATTATGAAACTTTTATCCTTGTTTAAACATTCAAATGTTTCATTAAATTACATTATTAATTTGCGTTTAAGTCACAAAAGTCAACATTTTTAGAAATATTACGTTTGAAACAATAGCACGCTATCTAAAAAAGTTGAGTGCCAGCAGTTGAAAATAATTTTTTACAATTATATTCCATCAAAACATAAATGGTTTGTACTTATGTGATAATAACATAACATTTAAGTCCATTAATATTAAACTAAAATTTATCACTTTTGATTCCTTTTGCGGAAGAGCGCATGTGCTTGTAATATTCAGGAAAGCTATTCATTTTACATTTGATTTTATCTCATTTTTCACACATTTCTTCACTTAATTTACCCGTTCATTACCTTCTTCCACAATGCTGTCTCTTTAGTCTTTCTTAATTTGTTTTGTTTCACTTATATATTCTAAAAATAGTCTCCGCTGATCCTCTATTCTTCTGTTCTCTTCAAATTGATTAGTTTCCTATTATGATAGTGTTAGTATATTTTCCCAATAGTGATTGTATAACTTTCGTTTAAACTATTGACTGGACGTCTGGTAATTTAACATAAGAAACATTTATTTTGAGTAAAATATTACAAAGCACATCAATCAATAGCATGCATTTCTATCATATGAGATACAACACCCATATACAAATCTCTGTCTGTCTCTCTCTCTCTCTCTCTCTCTCTCTCTCTCTCTCTTTATATATATATATATATCAATCTGTCTATCTATTGATCCATCCATCTATCTATTTATCTAACTACTCCCTATTTTTTATTTTATTTGTTACATAAGTTCTAAAATTGTTAGAGTTACCCGACCTTGGCACTGAGTCTAAAATAAACAGCCGAAGGCAATACTATTCTAGATACGCTGACCTAATGGAAAATGGGTGAGCAGTTCCTATTATCCAATGATAATCATTTATGAGAACGAGACTAGCCAATGGGTTAAGTTTAAGGAGTTCATTTGCTGTAGATAATTCTACCCTTTAATCACTTTGAATATGAGTGACAAACTGAGACGTCTGGCTTGAAGGCAGTCATTAGTTTGGTGGTGAGTTTAATTAACTGATTGAGAGAGAATGGATTTAGAACATTTCAAGCATTTTACCATAATGTGTTATACTTGTGTTTATGTAAAAATATTCTTTGTACTTTGATTTTATTTCTACAAATGTTTGAACTAAGCTGCACCCATCTGGTCTATTAATTTATGACTTTATTTTATACACTGTGTTTATTTTACCCTGTGCATGCATGTGGATAATGCATAGTGTTGCAGGAATTGTAAGGTTGAGAATAAATGTAAGATAAAATGGATTTATACGGTGCCAAACGAGTAATGTAGGCTTCCTCCTTAATTATAGTTGTAGTGATTATGTGCCTTTATTTTGTTGGTTTAAGTCTCACTCTGTGATTGTGAGTTCAACCTTGAGCTGTGAGACTGAGGAGGAGCTTTAAGTTCAAACTTCAAGTTCACAGCTACACTTCGTTTGTTCACTGTTGTGACTTGACTGTCCGAGAAACGTGGGAAACCTGTATGGTGTGTTGCAGTTGTGTAAGCGCACCGGAGTAATGCAGTGCATTATTGTTGTATCAGAACAATATGAGCTTTTACATTCTTGAAAATTCTGGTGCAGTGAAGTTACCATAATTGCTGAAATCGTGTCCTGTATGAAGGAGTGACATGGAAGGAGACATTTGAGAGCATAGCAGCGTGTCTGAGTTTCTAGTGGTAGGAACATATTCTGAGTGCGGATATTTTGACAGTGCTTAATCCAGGTCACATACATCTACACATTTTTCTGTAATAACTCCATTTCTAATCTCTGATACGATTAACTTGCAATTTGTATTGACTCTCTTGTTGAACTGTAATTATATTTTTATTATTAGATATATATATATATATAACCCTATTCCCAGACTTAAGCGGACCAAATAAGCTTAAAAACCAGACTTATGTCGACCTACAGCAATAGGCAGACCGCCTCTTGGTCTGCCTAAGTTTCAGATTGTTCATTCTTATAAATAAAGCTTAATTTTGCCATTTTTCTCTCATAGTTTTATCTTTGTTGTTATTATCTTTGACATAAACCACTAAATTTCATATTTTAATAGTTTTTCCTGTGAGTTTTCATCGAAATTCGGGTGCGATTTTGAAGGTTGTATACTTCGGGCATTATTGATATGCTTAAAATCCAGAGTTATGTAGACCGTTGAAAAAGTGGTTGTAACTATGTAGTTTGCGTGTATACTATATACTTCCTAAATGTCATCGTTTAGAAAAGAATGTCTTTCATCGATATAACTGATTAATTTGACTAAATTCAGTTTATTTCTACATTTAATTAAGCGTGAGGTTAGAGTACCCTGTTGACAACGATTTTATGGTCACACTACGTACCTAATTAAACACAATATGGAAGTGAAAAGAATGCTCTGGAAAGGTAAAACTGAAACCGGCTGATATAATGTGTATATTAAAGTCATAATAATCAAATTAGAATCTCCATACACTTTAAAATAATTTTAAAACATATTTTTTGTAACTCGACTCGAACACGTTAAATTGGATTGCTTCCCTTTTCCTGTATCACTGTTTAAGGCCCCAAAATGTATATTTTTATTTTCTACAAACTGGCTTAAACTAACGATTCAAGTGGCCTTTCTCTAGGTCAAGAAATTACTTTTACATCTATTATAAACAAATAGAATGCCGCTTTTGTGGTTTAAAGATTAGAATATTGCTTAAACTCGCTCAATCGAAGAACTGATTTTTTTCAAAATGGCGGCTTACGATTGTCTAGTACTGTAAGTGTAAGTAGGTTGCACAGAAACTATAAACTAAAATAAAGGCTAAAGGCTTACTTAAATTTGATATTAATAATGATATTTAATTTCTCAAAGGAAAAAGCTACACAGTTTAAGAAGCATTATTTAAGTATTTTATTCTGAACTCGATCTCAATGTACAATGACAGCCTATATTAGTTATGCATGTAAACAACAAAGAGCAAATTAATTGTTTGGTTTAAATTTTAACAATTATTGTATTTCCAAAAACGAATAAACTGTTACATTAAAAAGTCTGCTTAGAAATCAGTAGAGGATTATTTGCATAATTTTCACAGTTTATTTTCTTGAAATCACCATTAGCTATATAGATTTTGCAAAATTATTGATTAAATAAGTTGTGGAAATATATTAGATTTTATAAATCAACATCATATGAACAATAGAATTAAATGTAACATTAACTATTTATTTTTATTTTTTTATATGTCTATCTAATTATTACTCTTGTAATACAAGTTATTTCCATTTAAAGAATTGTGAAAGCACTAGAAGTAAAACTACTATTCAAAACAAAATTAAACCATGTGATACTTTGAAATATTTTTCAGATTTATACATAATATATTAATATTAGTATAATTGTAACACTGCAGATTTCATTAAGTCAGACCCATTTGGTACTCTGAAATCTTGTTTACAGCAGATGACATTTTTCCTAGTGGATATTACTTGCCTCTGAAATACACTCCCAACTGGTATTTATTTGGAAAAAATAATTAATTTCTATGCAACACTTTTATTAAATATTGACTTTTCCAAGGAGGATTGTGAGAGACTTGTGTAATATTCAAAATTCCTTTCAAGATAATATGTTCTTACCAACAAGAATAGCTATCCCACTTCTTTGTAATTAATTCTAATTTATACATGCATGTTTGTAAATCAATTTCTGCATCATAATAATACATTCCACCATTCATTTAACTGTGTACTGATGGATTTGACTTGTTATACATTGTCATAAATTTATAAATATCATTCAGCTTGTAAAATGCACTACTCAGTTGTTAAGCTCTCTAATTTATAGATGTATGTTGTAAATCCATTTCTGCACCATAATAATACATTCCATCATTCATTTTACTGTGAAATGATGGATTTGATTATTATACTAAATTATAGATATGTAAATATCATTCAGCTTGTAAGATGCACTACTCAGTTATTAAGCTCTTATATATTTCCAGGTCTTGAAAAAACACACTCTGCTATGTTTATAGCAGGAGTGCAATTATTACTGCTATGTAAATATAATAATTTCTAACAGTAGTAATAATACTGAAGTCCAAGAAACTGAAGAAAGATATGTCAATAGAAAAACTGAATATTTACTGTTTCCATTTAACAAAACTGTTTGAATAGTGATAGTGATAGTTAACATGTTCATAATGTATAACTGAAAGTTACAGGGCAATATTATATACAGTTAATACAGCTTATATAGCTACAAAATGATCATGGATTAGGAAAGTTGTTAAAAAATAATAGAACATACTACCAGACATATAATAGATAACCTGAAATAAGACAACTACCTTATATTCAGTTATTCAGTTAATAGTTAAATACACTAATAAAAAAAATAAAACATAAATAATAAGATTGTTGCATTGTATGAAGCAAATAAAGTAGCACTAAAGTGACAAATCCATTATGTTTTCAGCTTGTGTTGTATACAACACTTTAGACTCTCACTCACTGATCCACTATTAAAAATCACTAATCTTGTGAATACATATGAAATATTTTCTTAATAATAGAACTGACTCAGATTGGATTATGAGACTATTAAAAATATGTAATGTTGCAAATACATATGAAATATTTTCTTAATAGTAGAACTGACACATATTGGATTATGAGACTATTATTAGGCTAGTGACTTTAATGAGGGATGAGGTACAGATATAATGTATTTTAATGTAAAGGATATCCAGCAATATACAAATAAATAATAATTTAATTTGGAATATATTTTAGTGTTCCAGAATGTCAGTTCTAAGATATGAATTGATTATAAGAAATTGATAATAATAATAGTATATTACAAAATTTCACACTAAACAACAAAATTCACTAGCAAAAATGCCAAGTTCAGCATTTCAAATCTTACATATGCACATTGGATAAACTAAAAGATACATGAGAGCTATTAATAATATATGCCTACATGAGAAATTAAAACAATAATTATCATTTTAAAGTGGCTGTATCTCTACTGGTCACAAAGAAACTTTTTAAATCTTATATTTTTTAATTTGCTCTATGGATCACTATGCTATAATTGATTTATACATTTATGAAATCTAAATGTTTTCTTTATATTAGCTGCAAAAACTAGTACTGTATTAATATAACTTATGTATATACATATATATTTATTTCAAATGTAATTTAGAGTAAGGGTGTGCAGCAAGTATTATTTCATCCAAAAGTAAAAAGAAAAATTTCAATTCGGTTCAAGTTTAGGATGATTGGAAACACAACTGTGTACAGAGATGCAATGAATATTTCTTTACTTCTTCAAATCCTTTACAACTATGAACAATAACTGTATTAGTCTCAAGACTGTGTATTTACAGTAGCTGATGCAATAGAGTAACTTATGTGGAAACTATAGTTAGATTTAATTTCACTACAAAAAGAAATGACAATGTGTGCTATTTTTTGCAGTCCATAACGTTATTCAAAACTGTGTGGTAGTATTTAAAGTAATATTTATACTGGTAGTTTAAAAGTGAAATAGAAAAGATATAGAGCATTGTGAATGAAATGAAAATTGATTTATTTTTATAGATAAATAAAATACTTCTCCTTGTGGTTTTTGACTCGCACAAAAATGAAAGAAAAATAGAATACTCCTTTCTATCTTTTTTCTCTTAGCCAAATTATTTGACTATCAACTTTTAGCACTGTCATATAGGTGCTACGAACTTTCTTGTGTCAGTTTTGCACGAATAGTAATTAAAAGTTTTCATTCGAATTGCACTGCCCCTTTTGTCACGTGGAGAGCTAATTCCCTCAACTCTGTCGTGGTGGAGATAATGGGCTTTCTTTTGTCAACTCAAAGAGACCATCCTATTGTTCGTATCTTAACGGTTTATAGTGGGTTTTCCAAACACCCTGACCCCTGTCGTCTTCCTAACAGCCAGGCGGCTTATATCAAAAGTTAATCCTTCCTCCTCGCCTACACTCGTACACGTGAGAACAACAGTACCTATCTTTACTACTGACTGGCGATTGTTGTGCAAACATTTTTTTCTTCTTAGCAGTGTTAGTGAATGGCTACGCATTCTTTCGTACTTCCATCAAATCAACACTGCACACATTTATGTACACAAAGGTGTGTACGGTAGACCCAACAGCTCCATACACAATTGTCGTGTTTAAAAACAAGGGGGTCATTATACGTAATATCGAAGGAGAGAAGTTATATGACATATATCTAGATGCAAAGTGTTACTCGATGCTATTTTTACTGCAATATTTAAGTTATTAAAACACAAAATTTAACAGAAACAAAATCTAAATCAGGAATAAAAGATATATTCTAAAATTTATATTCGTTTTTTTTATTTACAGCTAATCCTAACCCTAACATTTCTCTTAAAAAAAAACACCAAAACTATCTCTAAAATTCCCTAACCATATTTTTTCTCTAACCTAAAACAAGAGAGTTGTGTATTGAGTCGCTTCTAATCAACGGTGAGCAATGAGCGGGAAAATATCAGGAAAAAAGTCACAGGAAAAAAAAAAAGTCATAGGAAATAAAATCACAAGAAAAAAGTTACAGGAAATAAATTCACAATATAAAGTCAAAAGTGTCAGAGTGTATATGTTATAATACTTATTAACAGTAAGTGAAGCAGGAAAAGGCAAGGAGGTTAACAGCTCGCTCAAAATGTGTGTGATTCAAGTGTATTTTATATACCGTATAAAAGCTTTGTAATACATACATTTAGTTAATTAATTTTCAGTGTAAGTCGGTATGCTTGCTTATTATTGAGTGAATAACAGTAAATGGAAGTAAGCGATGGCTCATTAGGATCCTCGTTCGATTCTCGCTCGTTGAGGGTAAATGTGTGTGTGTGTGTGTGTGTGTGTGTGTGTGTGTGTGTGTGTGTGTGTGTGTGTGTGTGTGTGTGTGTGTGTGTGTGTGTACGTACTTGCGAAGTTTCAGTTCTGCGGTAAATTGCTTTATATGCAAGTTGCTGGAGTCCTTTCAAGTCTTCTATAAATGTTTCAAACTTGTTCTACCAAAATTGATCAGAGGCTCCCACTTTATACAGTTTATCAGCTATTAATTATTCACTGTGTTAAATTTGTAACCAGAAAACGTTAGTTTGCCTTCACTCGTGCGTATAATCCAGCTAATCAAACGTAGGCATGACATTTTAAGGAGTGTGGCATCTTGGAAGAGCAAAGAGCACTTACTTCGCGATCAATCGATTCACCGCACTCCCTCAAAGGACTATGTGCTCTGTGTACATAGAAGCCTACATAACTTTTTCTTGTTTTCAGTGTTTCAAGCCGTAAGTAAGAAGGAAATACGCAATGTAATAACCAAACTGAAACTGAAACAAGCAAACTGAAACTTACTTAAAATCATGTGAAATATTGAAACTCGATTTGACAGTTATTTCAAAACTTTAATTAAACTAGTTTATTTGATATTAGGAAAAATATTAAAAGTTTAAACTAGTTTTCATATATCATCAAATAATAAGAAAGCTTCAATTAATAAACATTTCTATATGTGCCTTTGTACTTAGTAAGAAGAAGTGGCAGGAGAATGACCTGCTGTTTATTAGTCATATGCTTGAATCATGAATCTATTTTTATTAATGCTATCATCCTTTTAGTTCATTCATATGTAATGCTTGTCTGTAAATGAGGTCGTGTGGTTTGCGTGGAATGTGTACACGTTAATAAAACAAACAGATAGAGAGAAACAGAGTAGTAATTTACTAGATTATATTGTAATAATTCAGTCAATACACAAATGCGTTCATTTTTAAAGACACAAATGACATATTATCTTGCTAATCAGTATTGGCATACAGCTTAATTTTCGCCAAACATTTTTATCTATCTCTCTATTGATTTGACGTTAAATTGCTCGTAACATTGAGTAAGCAGATGCATTTCGATACGTGAAGAAAAAAAAATTTAAATGTGTAGTTTGTTTGTTTCCATTCTATTCGTTATTTTTTCTTTTCTTAAGGAAGATTAAATCAGCAAACATTTTTTTGTTTATAAAGTGAGTATGGAATGTCGTCTTTGTATTTAATAAAAAATGGCAAGAGAATGACCTTACAATAACTTTAGTATAATATTTTAACTTTATGCGCCCAATTATGAAAAAAACTACATTGTCTTCTTCTGCTTTGGTTTACAGAGTGACCAATAATATTTTAAAGATATCAAACGTAATACTAATTTACACCATCTCTGTTATAGAAAAATAAATATAGAAATACAGAATCTGAAATCAGTGAAACACGACTATAAAGAATAGAGTAAGCGATATCTTTTATTCAAATAAAAGTGATCATTGCTTAGAGAAACCTCTTAAAGCGTTCTAAAAGGAAATAAGCATTATTTAAACTTTTATTATGTTAATTAAGTAATTGATTTAATTAAAGAATATTAAGGCACTCTGATAGGTTAATTGTCTTCTTTTGTTGATTCTGATTCTGACAAAATGGAGCAATATTACAAATACCTCTTTGAACAAATAAAATGTTTCTGCGTGTGCTGAACCCGAATCTGAAGTTAGTTTTATTAAATTCCTCGTACTATTCCGCATAATTAGAAAAATAAAATTTTCGCAAAAAAAATCATAATTCGAGAAATATGAAATATTATCATTTCAAAATAAGCCACGCGTATTTCTGCATAATCCTGCAAAGGCTGTCAAAATTTCAGCGACTTTAGTAGAAAACGCGATTTGGCGCCAAAATTTCTTTGTCTCAAAAAATCGACTTTACCTACTAATAATGCAAGGCGCTAACTGAAGTCGACATTTTGACAAAAGCTGAATTTCTACAAAACTAATTGTCAGAAAAGGACTAAAATTGGTAGGCATGAAACTAAATCCTTTGTGACTCGGAATGTAAAATAAAAAGTCTGATATTCCAAAGAACTCTACAGAAAAACCCGTTCCTGCAACCCTTCTGCAAAAATTGAGTTTTCTTGATTTTTCGAAGCGTTCGTCTTTTTATCTGACGAACGCTTTACTCTACATGCATTAAATTCAGGTACCTAATGCACAACCATGGGTCTTATGACTTCTATTTATTGAGTATTTTTAGAGTAATCCATGTCGGAAATAATTAGGTTCAAACTACTTAAAATGGCCCATTTCCCGCTTCGGCTCGTTCGGATGGCCACAGTCACCTGTAATGTTACTCCTCAGCTCCGTTCTCAGGGATGATTTCGAAAGAGGAATCTATGGGCTACGTCCAGAAGTTAAGTGTATGATTGTATGTCTATAACTGCGCGCACCACAATAGGGTAATCACGATGACCAAACTTTGCAAATCGGCCAAAGGTGCGAAAATATCCAAACGTCAATTCTGACAAATTGGCGCAATATTACAAATACCTCTTTGAACAAATAAACTGTATCCGCGTGTGCTGAACCCGAATCTGAAGTTAGTTTTATTAAATTCCTCGTACTTTAAGAGAAATGCGCATAATTAGAAAAATAAAATTTTCACAAAAAAATTCATATTTCGAGAAATATGAAATATTATCGTTTCAAAATAAGCCACGAGTCTTCCTGTATTATCCTGCAAAATCTATCAAAATTTCAGCGACTTTAGTAGAAAACGCGATTTGGCGCCAAAATTTCTTTGTCTCAAAAAATCGACTTTACCTACTAATAATGCAAGGCGCTAACTGAAGTCGACATTTTGACAAAAGCTGAATTTCTACAAAACTAATTGTCAGAAAAGGACTAAAATTGGTAGGCATGAAACTAAATCCTTTGTGACTCGGAATGTAAAATAAAAAGTCTGATATTCCAAAGAACTCTACAGAAAAACCCGTTCCTGCAACCCTTCTGCAAAAATTGAGTTTTCTTGATTTTTCGAAGCGTTCGTCTTTTTATCTGACGAACGCTTTACTCTACATGCATTAAATTCAGGTACCTAATGCACAACCATGGGTCTTATGACTTCTGTTTATTGAGTATTTTTAGAGTAATCCATGTCGGAAATAATTAGGTTCAAACTACTTAAAATGGCCCATTTCCCGCTTCGGCTCGTTCGGATGGCCACAGTCACCTGTAATGTTACTCCTCAGCTCCGTTCTCAGGGATGATTTCGAAAGAGGAATCTATGGGCTACGTCCAGAAGTTAAGTGTATGATTGTATGTCTATAACTGCGCGCACCACAATAGGGTAATCACGATGACCAAACTTTGCAAATCGGCCAAAGGTGCGAAAATATCCAAACGTCAATTCTGACAAATTGGCGCAATATTACAAATACCTCTTTGAACAAATAAACTGTATCCGCGTGTGCTGAACCCGAATCTGAAGTTAGTTTTATTAAATTCCTCGTACTTTAAGAGAAATGCGCATAATTAGAAAAATAAAATTTTCACAAAAAAATTCATATTTCGAGAAATATGAAATATTATCGTTTCAAAATAAGCCACGAGTCTTCCTGTATTATCCTGCAAAATCTATCAAAATTTCAGCGACTTTAGTAGAAAACGCGATTTGGCGCCAAAATTTCTTTGTCTCAAAAAATCGACTTTACCTACTAATAATGCAAGGCGCTAACTGAAGTCGACATTTTGACAAAAGCTGAATTTCTACAAAACTAATTGTCAGAAAAGGACTAAAATTGGTAGGCATGAAACTAAATCCTTTGTGACTCGGAATGTAAAATAAAAAGTCTGATATTCCAAAGAACTCTACAGAAAAACCTGTTCCTGCAACCCTCCTGCAAAAATTTAGTTTTCTTGATTTTTCGAAGCGTTTGACTTTTTATCTGACGAACGCTTTACTCTACATGCATTGAATTCAGGTACCTAATGCACAACCACGGGTCCTATGATCTGTATTTATTGAGTATTTTTAGAGTAATCCATGTCGGAAATAATTAGGTTCAAACTACTTAAAATGGCCCATTTCCCGCTTTAGCTCGTTCGGATGGCCGTGGTCACCTGTAATTCTACTCCTCTAATTGTTAGAAAAGGACTAAAATTGGTAGGCATGAAGCAAAATAATTTGTGACTCTGAATATAAAATAAAAAGTCGGATATTCGCAATATCTCTTGAGATAATAAAATTCGTGCACCTGACCCCCAAATTTCTTTTTTTCAATTTTTTATTTGCTTGACTTTATATCTGTAAATAGAATTTTATACATATTTTTAATATAAAAAGACACTATCAAACAACTGAAATAGTTACTCTGATTTAGAAAGCAATATTAATCAGTTCATGCATAAAGAATATTTATTGACCCTAATTAGAAAGTCGTTTTTATCAGTCAATGATCAATCCTTGTCACAGGAAATGAGGGACCGAAATTATATTTTATTTCATTTTAAAAACCGCTAACAAAACTAGTTGAAGTAACCCGAGTTTTGTTATTTTTCGTATGTAGCATGTAAATTCCAGTAACGGTCACCTAAGATCTCTTTAGTAGACAGACGTTCGTGACGCAGTGTGTGTTAATATATCCTATTGAATATATGTATTAGTTTATGAAGAATATGTATATTAAATAAATTGGGACAACTGCGCAATACCGTCACATGTTGTTGACGAGTGAAATGGCCAGTGCGCATTAGTATTGACCACAGAAAAGCGTGCATCACGATTACCACTATATATCCAAGGCAGAAATCATGTCACAGGACATAGCTTCTGGAAGTTTTGGAAACCTTCAGTGGAAGCTATATAAGAGGCAAAGAAAGACTTTATTCTCAATGTTGAAAACGTCGATTCGTCTGAAGCCAGTCTAACTTCACGTATGAATTATCTCATGTACAGAGATTTCATAAAGGAAAGCTGCAATAATCTCTTTCCATCCGTTTTCCATCCGTCTGATGCCATATATTGAGTAACGAGGCAAAATTACTCAGTATAATTGTTGGCAAAGTGGAAGGTTCGCTGTCCAGAAAACCCGATGCATGCGACGCTGGTTGTATGCAGTTAACGACACGAGGGACCAACTTGTTCTTCCCCCTGTCTGAGTTCGTTTTGGCAGTCTATCCCGCAAATTGAGGGGCTAGCACCGAGATTTCTTACAGACAATCCGGATTTCTACACTCAATGTAATGCGACGACACATCCCACTGGACGACTCTACCCGATAATGCTAAACGTCGTTGGGGGGTCCGTTTCCACGACAACCAACAAACAGCGACAATTATCGAGACTGACAACAGTCAGTTAAATTTCAGATTTCTCCCCAGTGAAAATCTGAAAGTGGTGCCTAGATTCTGCAGAATCTTCACCTGAAAATGCGACGCCTCAATAGCGCCGTGATCTTCACTTTGAAGTGCCGCTTATAAGTGACGTGTGAGCTTACGTCATCTCCTTGGAACTCTGACATTAATAGTGAGTAAAAATTAGCACGGCTAACGCGCACATACTTAACTCTAGAACTCGAAGAAAATGAACACTATTATATCGTTTGCAAAATAAGAACTCTAATGTTAAAAGTAATGCTTATTTATATGTGAACTATTGTTAAAGCGGCCACATTTGCCGCATAAGAATTGTGTAATTAATCTTTATTTTATATTTTGAATTTCATCATTTTCATCTCCCCTTATTTCCCACAGAGTGTATGACATTGGAAAGTTGAATGAATGATTAATCACTGTGCGAAAGAGTAGTGCCCCTTTTAAATCGGGAAATAAATAACCTGATTTAAACATCTTTCAACTCTCTTGTTATTCATAGTTTTTGAGAGGGACGAAAGAATTTGTACTATTGTTTTGCACCGTTCGTCTGTTCGTCCATTTATTCACATTTATGATACACACTCACAACACACACCGCCAATAAAACGTTCCTTGGCATGACATTAATAAAGTGGGCCCCACCCAAACATCAATGGAGTATGTCATGTGTGTCTATGTAACAACTTGACGCGACGTAGTACTGGCACACGTCACGGGCTTTTCTTGGAGGTGCACCGGAGCAGGCCAAAAATAGACTTCACCCCTTGCATCTCTAACTTCAGCTCGGGTCGGCTTGTAACGAGCCTCCCGTTTTGTGACATCTGGTGACCACTGACCGTGATCTGACAAGGTAAATTGTGTTGTTGTAAGAAAGTGTCATCTCTTTCCTGCTTTTCTATCTCATCACCATTATGCATTGTTTATTGCATGTTAGGGCTTTGCTATTGAGACTTAGGTGAACTGGATTTTGATAAGACTTATTATTGTGTTGAAATAAGTTTTATAATCTTTACGCTATTATCGTTAACGCGTACCGACTCGTGTTTAGACGTACATAGATCGATATTTTGTATGCTACATTAGCAACTGTTGTTTTGCTAATTTTGCTAACTTTGCAAATTTGCGATTAGGATTTCTTTTATTCGTGTGTGTAATAATCCTAATCACGTGGTAGCTGGTGTTCATACGCACACCATTGCACCACTTGTGACCGACAGAGGTCAAAATCCCGCGAATATTCTAAGTCACTTTATCCATACTCGTGATAACTAGCAATTTTAAAAATGGCCGAGCTAGTAAACATAAAGAAAGAACTCATGGCTATGGGCAGAGAATTCGGGTATGAAAAAGCCGAGTTAAAGAAATACGTAGATGAGGAGATAGCTAAATGGTATGTTGTGAAAGAAAATGAGGCGAAAGAGGTGAGAGAGCTAGAGGAAAAAAGATCGAAAGAGGCTATAGAGCTAGAAGATAAGAGACAGATAGCTAAACAGCTAGAGATGCAAACTTTGAGAGAGCTAGAGGAGAAAAGATCGAAAGAGGCGAGAGAGCTAGAGTTATTAAAGATTCAGTCTGCTAATGATTTAGAAGATAAAAGGCAGGAAGTAGAAGAGAAAAAGCTTAAGTTAAAAGCTAGAGCACATCAGGAACAGCTTGAATTAGCTAAGCAAGAGGTAACAGCTAGAGAGAAGTTGTTAGATGGGACTGCTAAGCAACAGGCCGAGTTAAATAAACCCCGTACACGGCTAGCTTTCTTTAACCCTGAAGTCGAGACGATTGACGAGTTTTTGACACGCTTTGATAGTTTCATTGCCAACTTTAATTACACTGACATTGAAAAGAAACAACAACTCGGTCAAATACTTCAAGGTGAAAGCTCGCGCGCATTTACTGATCTAACGCGCGATCCCGCTATTACTTATGCAGATCTCAAAACGGGTTTGATGCGTACTTTTCAATGTACAGCAGAAGGCTTTCGAAAAATGTTTAGAAGAGCCATACCCAAAGCTAATGACACCATGCAAGCCTTCGGTACCCGGTTACGCCATTATCTTGATAGATGGATTGATTTGACAGACATCCAGAAGACATATGAGGGCCTATTTGATTTGATATTAAGAGATCAATTTCTCCATATCGCTCCGCCTGCAATGACGACATATTTGCAGCGAAATCCCCCGACTAACTTCTGTGATATGTTGAAGTTAGCAGACACGTATAATGATTACCCTGATCCGGTAATTACGAGGAGTGCACCACGCCCTCCTCCTACAAATCGGCAGAAGTATACACCGAAACCGAACCGACCAATGACGAAATCGGAAAAACCCGAACCGGTACAGCGGACATATACTAAGTCACAAGACGTACGACGTCACACACGTGACTCCCCGCCTATGACATGTTACACTTGCAAAGGGAAGGGGCATAGTTCTCAGAACTGTCCCAGTCCACGTGATGTAAAGGTATGCACTGAAACAGGTGCAACCCTAAGGACCCAACAGGCTACAGTAAACGGACAAAAAGTCAAAATACTGGTCGATACAGGCGCGTCCATAAGCTGCATAAATGCTAAACTTGTACGCCCTGAACAGTATCTAAGAGGTAGTGTCCGCATTCGATGTGTTATGGGACACCTTAGTACATGTCCAAGAGCCACTGTACATGTTACGTCACCCGTATTTTCCGGTACAGTCACCGCCGCAGTAATAAGAGACATGCAGTTCGGATTCATACTATCGCCCGAACAGTGTGACGCAAACACTGATGACATCTATCCTGTTCTCCCCGTAACCACTAGAGCACAACGGGAACGTAGTAAACAAGGACCCCCAGCTCTAAAGATAGTTGAGAATACATTTCCGCAGTTGACCCCAAGTCAACTCAGTCACCTGCAGCAGGAGGACAAAAGTTTGTCCTCAATGCTAAAGCTGGCACGGAAAAACACTACTACGTCCAGCAAGTACGCGACAATTACGTATTTCCTGAAGGACGGGCTAGCGTTTCGGCGCACCGACTTTAAGGAAAATGATACTAGAAGCACCACGTGTTTATTTACCCCTACACCACTCAGACAGCTGATTCTAAGCTTTGCACACGACTCAATCATGTCTGGACATCAGGGCGCACGGCGCACTGAGCAGCGAGTTCGCGAAGATTTTTTTTGGCCAGGCCTGAGTAGGGATGTTCGCTCGTACGTTCGTACATGTACGCAGTGTCAACAACATATTGACCGGGGGCGTGTCAGTCGAGTGCCCCTCGAGATAGTACCAACAGTAGAGGAACCATTCCTAAAAGTCGCAGTAGACATTATTGGCCCAATCATTCCCGCGGCCGAAGGAGGATATCGCTATATCCTAACAATCGTGGATTTTGCAACACGATATCCAGAAGCAGTCGCATTAAAGGGCATCACAGCGATCGAAGTCGCAGACGCTTTAATAGACGTATTTTCTCGCACGGGCGTTCCTCGAGAAATATTGAGTGACCAGGGCACTCAATTCACCTCAGCAATGATGGCTGAAACAATGCGTCTACTAGCGTGTAAACAGTTGTTCTCATCACCATATCACGCTCAGTCTAATGGTGCCGTTGAACGTTTCAACGGTACAATAAAGAAAATGTTAATTAAAATGGCCTCGGAACAACCCGACCTGTGGCCGCGTTTTCTAGCACCATTACTCTTCGCGTATCGCGAGCTCCCACAAGAGAGTACGGGCTATTCACCGTTCCAACTACTATACGGCAGACAACCTCGTGGTCCCCTTAAGCTAATAAAAGAAACATGGGTCAAGGGAGACACTGTGACCGATGGTAAAGATGTTCACACGTACGTAGCCGAACTACGTCAACGTCTCACCGAGACATGTCACTTAGCACAGGAAAACATTCGCGAAAAACAACCCCGATACAAGCGAAACTTTGACCGTACTGCTGTGGAACGTGACCTCGAATCAGGTCAGCTCGTGTTACTCTTGCGGCCCACCCATAACAACCGCATGCAAATGCACTGGCGTGGACCCTACCGCGTTATTAAGCGTGTGAAGCAGAACGACTACAGCATACAGATAGGAAATAAGCAGAAAACCTATCACATAAATATGCTCAAGCGTTACTACGAACGCAGCGACGAACAGATACAAAACGTGAATGTCGCACTGATACAATTGGAAGACTCCAATTTCAGAACAGACATGATGTCCGCCGAAACCACGCCTAACTCGGCAGTTACAGTCGATCAAGTCGAGATTGACTCGAACTTAACTGTCGAACAGCGCGACGCAATGTCAAAACTCTTACACAGACACGCGCGCATATTCACCGACCAACCGGGCCACTCAGATTTGGTTGAACACCGCATCAAACTTTTAAGCGACAAACCGATACGCTTAAAACAGTACCCACAGAAATATGAGAGCACAAAGTACATAGCAGAACAGGTGCGTGAAATGCAAAAACAGGGCGTGATTGAACAGTCAATCTCCCCATATTCATCACCCGTCGTCTTAGTTAAAAAGAAAGACGGTACGCTTCGTTTTTGTGTGGACTACAGACAGTTAAATGAGATAACTGAATTCGATGCGGAACCCATTCCAAATCAGGACGAATTATTCGCAAAACTAACTAAGGCACATTACTTTTCAAAGTTTGACATGTGCAAAGGGTACTGGCAACTGTCAGTTGCTATTGACGACAGACCAAAAACAGCATTCCCAACCCCGCTAGGCTTGTTTCAGTTTTGCCGACTACCGTTCGGACTAGCGAACGCACCCGCAACATTCGCGCGCTTCATGCGAAAATTACCGTTAGAGAGCGTTGACGCATTGAATTTCTTTGATGACATACTGGTAGCAACAGGAACATGGGACCAACATTTATCCTCAGTGGGTGGTCTACTTGATATTCTCGAGCGCCATAAATTAACCGTGAAACCCACCAAAGTACGCGCGGGCTTTCGAGAAATTGAGTTTCTTGGCCATATCATAAGTGACGGACAAATAGGCCCTAATCTAGACTTAACTGCAGCCATTCGTGACATGACCTTACCGACTACAAAGAAACAGGTCAGGGCAGTTTTGGGGCTAGTGGGGTACTACCGAAAATTTGTCCCAAACTTCAGTACGCTTCTTAAACCACTGACGGACTTAACTGGAAACAAACAACCCACGAAAATACGATGGACGGCAGAGTGTAGCACCGCCCTCGAAAAGGTGAAGGACATCTTGACCAGTAAACCCGTCCTACAGTTACCAGACTTTGACAAAAGATTTATTGTCAGGACCGACGCATCAGACGAAGGCCTCGGTGCCATACTTCTCCAAGAGACAGATGACGAATACCTACCGGTAGCATACGCTTCTAAGAAACTGTTAGATCGTGAGACACGGTATTCTACGATTGAAAAAGAGTGCTTAGCAATCGTATGGGCACTCAAGAAATTTAGTGCTTATCTGTACTCTAAACCATTCATCCTGCAGTGCGATCATAAGCCGCTGACATATCTGCGCACTAGCATGTATGATAACGCTAGGCTAACTAGATGGACACTCCTGCTACAGGAGTATAGCTTCGTTGTCGAACACATCGCGGGCAGAGAAAATTCGGGTGCCGATGCATTATCCCGGCATGCCATAACCGCGATATAAACAAGAGAGAGGATAGTCTCTCCACAGATGCGCATATAATTCCTGTGGGGACTATCGTGTGAAATAAAATTATTTTTGTTCCTATTTGATTTCCACTCTGTGAGCTCCAATCAATTTTAAGAAGGGGGTTGTCACAGGAAATGAGGGACCGAAATTATATTTTATTTCATTTTAAAAACCGCTAACAAAACTAGTTGAAGTAACCCGAGTTTTGTTATTTTTCGTATGTAGCATGTAAATTCCAGTAACGGTCACCTAAGATCTCTTTAGTAGACAGACGTTCGTGACGCAGTGTGTGTTAATATATCCTATTGAATATATGTATTAGTTTATGAAGAATATGTATATTAAATAAATTGGGACAACTGCGCAATACCGTCACATGTTGTTGACGAGTGAAATGGCCAGTGCGCATTAGTATTGACCACAGAAAAGCGTGCATCACGATTACCACTATATATCCAAGGCAGAAATCATGTCACAGGACATAGCTTCTGGAAGTTTTGGAAACCTTCAGTGGAAGCTATATAAGAGGCAAAGAAAGACTTTATTCTCAATGTTGAAAACGTCGATTCGTCTGAAGCCAGTCTAACTTCACGTATGAATTATCTCATGTACAGAGATTTCATAAAGGAAAGCTGCAATAATCTCTTTCCATCCGTTTTCCATCCGTCTGATGCCATATATTGAGTAACGAGGCAAAATTACTCAGTATAATTGTTGGCAAAGTGGAAGGTTCGCTGTCCAGAAAACCCGATGCATGCGACGCTGGTTGTATGCAGTTAACGACACGAGGGACCAACTTGTTCTTCCCCCTGTCTGAGTTCGTTTTGGCAGTCTATCCCGCAAATTGAGGGGCTAGCACCGAGATTTCTTACAGACAATCCGGATTTCTACACTCAATGTAATGCGACGACACATCCCACTGGACGACTCTACCCGATAATGCTAAACGTCGTTGGGGGGTCCGTTTCCACGACAACCAACAAACAGCGACAATTATCGAGACTGACAACAGTCAGTTAAATTTCAGATTTCTCCCCAGTGAAAATCTGAAAGTGGTGCCTAGATTCTGCAGAATCTTCACCTGAAAATGCGACGCCTCAATAGCGCCGTGATCTTCACTTTGAAGTGCCGCTTATAAGTGACGTGTGAGCTTACGTCATCTCCTTGGAACTCTGACATTAATAGTGAGTAAAAATTAGCACGGCTAACGCGCACATACTTAACTCTAGAACTCGAAGAAAATGAACACTATTATATCGTTTGCAAAATAAGAACTCTAATGTTAAAAGTAATGCTTATTTATATGTGAACTATTGTTAAAGCGGCCACATTTGCCGCATAAGAATTGTGTAATTAATCTTTATTTTATATTTTGAATTTCATCATTTTCATCTCCCCTTATTTCCCACAGAGTGTATGACATTGGAAAGTTGAATGAATGATTAATCACTGTGCGAAAGAGTAGTGCCCCTTTTAAATCGGGAAATAAATAACCTGATTTAAACATCTTTCAACTCTCTTGTTATTCATAGTTTTTGAGAGGGACGAAAGAATTTGTACTATTGTTTTGCACCGTTCGTCTGTTCGTCCATTTATTCACATTTATGATACACACTCACAACACACACCGCCAATAAAACGTTCCTTGGCATGACATTAATAAAGTGGGCCCCACCCAAACATCAATGGAGTATGTCATGTGTGTCTATGTAACAACTTGACGCGACGTAGTACTGGCACACGTCACGGGCTTTTCTTGGAGGTGCACCGGAGCAGGCCAAAAATAGACTTCACCCCTTGCATCTCTAACTTCAGCTCGGGTCGGCTTGTAACGAGCCTCCCGTTTTGTGACAATCCTGCTATTTTTTTGTGTGTGAAATATATTTTAAACAACAAAATCCATCTGAATCCATCAAATTCAATATATGGTTGCAATAAAGTTATTGCATTGAGATAATTATAATGAATTTACAACCTCGTAATTTTACTCCTCAGCTCCGTTCTCAGGGATGATTTCGAAAGAGGAATCTACGGACTACGTCCAGAAGTTAAGTGTATAATTGTATGTCCATAACTGCGCGCGCAACAATACGGTAATCATGATGACCCAATTTCGCAAATCGGCCCAAAGTGCGTGTCAGGCGAAAACAAAACTTAGCCCGGCATCACTCCATAAACATTAAAAATTTAAAATAGTAAAATATAGATACACAAGGGGTATAGGAACAATAGCACAAAATACACATTCAAATCATTCAACCAAGACACAAATTACAAGACTGACCAACCACTCCAAGACATTAGCAGGATGTTAGAGTTATACAAGACTGACCACACATGGCTAGGGCACAGGAAATGGTTAGGGATCCAAGGGTCACTTGTAGCTAACTGATAGACTCACACTGAGCTATGGGCTAGGGTACAGGAAGCGGTCAGGGGATCAACGGGCCACTCTTAGCTAACGGTAGAGGGAGGGGTTAGTTTTTAATTCATATTTAAATAACTGCAAATCAGAAAAAGGACACACCTGGTGGATCGCAGGAGAAATAATTCCTGAGTCATAAGGAAATGTGGAAATTCATATAACTTTAGAACTTCCCGACGGATCAACATCCTTGTACCCCACCCACCACAAAAAATTACAAACAAACACACACACACACACATACACACACTCACACACACGCGCGCACACACACACACACACACACACACACACACACACACACACACTCACAAACAAAATAAAAACATCTTTTACTCCGAACGAGAATTACACCATGATACTCTTGGGGGAGAGGTTATTAATTTCTGCACAATCACTTACTTCCATTTCCTGTTATTCAGTCTATAATATACGTGTTTATGGACACAATCATAACAACATATCTGAGTATGAATAAAATATATTATTAAATGTGTGAATTATAATATGAATTATTATATGTACACGATATACAAATCGCACGCACGCCTTTTTTCCCGTGACTTTTTTTCCTGTGACTTTTTCCGCTCACCCTTAGATTGGACTAGATCGTATGACGTTATTTTTATTACTGATTTTCTGTAAGTGACATTCTGGCATAGCGAACTCTAAATAATATTACTGCAGCTATTTGGTATAAATTTGCGACTTCATTATTAGTAGTATAGATATCTCGATTTGAGTAGCTCTTTTTAATAGACTATTTCATCATCACCATTTCATTGCTGAAAAAGAAATGTCCATGTAAAACTAATATACAAGCCTCGACTTTAATTCTAAAGATGCAGATATTAAGTTTATATGAGCATTTTAAGTGTGAGACCATCTTTTAAGAGACAATGACTTGATAAATAGAGAAGCGAAACGGTGTAGTTAATTTGAACTGTGGGAGCACGACCGTACCACTGTAGAACATTAATTTTATATGTGAGTTTTGTAAAAGAGAAATTTTTTAGCCATGGATATTATTGACAATAATAAGAGCGGTTCAAAATTTGTGTTTAGCCCGACAAGAAACTCTGAATATAGAGCCATACTTTCTTTGAGGAGTCGTTTGGAACATTCGCCTTAATCATGAATATTTTATCAGAAACAAAATATCAAACACTAAAATCATTCATAAATCATCCTAGCAAACGCATAATGGTAACCATAAGTAAATGAAAATTGTTTTAAATCTTAGAATCTTCAGGTGTTCAATAGCACATAATAACTTAATTATGCAGAAATAGAAACCTCATAAATTTACCAAGTATGTTTTGCTAATGTTGTTGAGTGTATTTGAAAATACTGTACTATTTTATTGTATGTTTTAAACAAGGCTCTCATTGCTTTACTTATTTTAAAAGCAGGGTTTTTTTGTTTGATAACTATGATTGGTAACTGTGAGTATATTATGTCATGAAGTAAGCTCACTTCGAATGAACTATACTATTAAAAATATGAATGAATTATAATTTTATTTGACTGATGAAACTTGAAAATGCAGATGTATACGAATATAAGACTTAGTTTATAGTAAGGTGTCCGTGTTGTTTATGAACGGACGCGTAGTTCCTGTCAGTAAGTGAATGCAAAAGCATGCCTGGGGGGAATGACGATTGGGGATTATTCGCGTGGCGTGCTGTTCTTCAAGCTGCATTGCCTAACTGTACATCAAAGTTATACAAAGTACCGCCAGCGAGAAACCTCCCTCCAAGCTCACTAAGTCTCTTCTTTACTGAAAGTTGATTTCACTCACACCAAGGAAGGGTTGTTTAGCCAGCGTCTTTTGTCTAAGGATTTTAAGTGGTACACAAGGCGTGAAAGTGATGTTGGAAAAATACGACAACAGAATGAATCTCTGCATGAATGCATTCCAATTCTGAGAGCGAGTACTCCACGCTATCTATCTATCTATCTATCTATCTATCTATCTATCTATCTATCTATCTATCTATCTATCTATCTATCTATCTATCTATTCTTATCATTAACGTTATATATTTGTCTCCTATCAATGTCAAAATCCCCTCTCTATCTGCCTGCCCGTCCGTCCACCCGTCTATCTGTTTCTTTCCTTTTCTTTTCTATCCATCCATCCACCCGTCTGTCTGTCTGTTTGTCTATCTATCTATCTTTCTGCCTATTTGTCTGTCGATCTGTACGTGCATCTGTCTTTCGATGGAACTGTCTACTCTCACATCCAAATTCTATCCATCTATTTATCTTACTAGTTACCAATCTACCTATCCATATATACTCGTCTATCTGATTGTTTTTATATTATTCGTACTGGTTGTCGCTTTGTTTGAATGTAGGATCTCAGCGAGTCTAGCTAGTACGTTATACGCAATTCGCTAGCGTTGCTTTCTATAAAAGCAGGAGGATTTTAAAAATAATAATATTGTTAAGCAGAATCAACAAATCAAAATAATTAACCTATCAGAGTGCCTTTATTTTCTTTAATTAAATCAATTACTTAATTAACATAATAAAAATTTAAATAATGCTTATTTCCTTTTAGAATCCTTTAAGAGGTTTCTCTAAGCAATGATCACTTTTATTTGTATAAAAGATATCGCTTACTCTATTCTTTTTAGTCGTGTTTCACTGTATTCAGATTCTGTATTTCCATATTTATTTTTCTAAAACAGAGATGGTGTAAATTAGTATTACGTTTGATATCTTTAAAATATTATTGGTCACTCCGTAAACCAAAGCAGAAGAAGACAATGTTGTTTTTTCATAATTGGGCGCATAAAGTTAAAATGTTATCTAAAATTATTGTAAGGTCATTCTCTTGACTTTTTTTTATTAAAAAATTCCATACTCACTTTAGAAACAAAAAAATGTTTGCCGATTTAATCTTCCTTAAGAAAAGAAAAAATAACCAATAGAATGGAAACAAACAAACTATACATTTTTGAAATGAATTTCTTCACGTATCGAAATGCATCTGCTTACTCACTGTTAGGAGCAATTTAACGTCAAATCAATAGAGAGATAGATAAAAATGTTTGGCGACAATTAAGCTGTATGCCAATACTGATTAGCAAGATAATATGGCATTTGTCATGATAAACGCATTTGTATATTCACTGAATTATTATTACAATATAATCTAGTAAATTACTACTCTCTTTCACTCTCTTTCATTTTTCTCTATCTGTTTGTTTTATTAACGTGTACACATTCCACGCAAACCACACGACCTCATTTACAGACAAGCATTACATATGAATGAACTAAAAGGATGATAGCATTAATAAAAATAGATTCATGATTCAAGCATATGACTAATAAACTGCAGGTCATTCTCTTGCCACTTCTTACTAAATACAAAGGCACATATAGAAATATGTATTAATTGAAGCTTTCTTATTATTTCAGGATATATGAAACAAGTTTAAACTTTTAATATTTTTCCTAAAATCAAATAAACTAGTTTAATTAAAGTTTTGAAATAACTGTCAAATCGAGTTTCA
Organism: Sinotaia quadrata; assembly: GCA_028829895.1. Classification (NCBI taxonomy): domain Eukaryota; kingdom Metazoa; phylum Mollusca; class Gastropoda; order Architaenioglossa; family Viviparidae; genus Sinotaia; species Sinotaia quadrata. The sequence goes on along the minus strand of CM054180.1, from coordinate 132,548,050 downwards.
ATATTTCACATGATTTTAAGAAGTTTCAGTTTGCTTATTTGTTTCAGTTTCAGTTTGGTTATTACATTGCGTATTTCCTTCTTACTTACGGCTTGAAACACTGAAAACAAGAAAAAGTTATGTAGGCTTCTATGTACACAGAGCACATAGTCCTTTGAGGGAGTGCGGTGAATCGATTGATCGCGAAGTAAGTGCTCTTTGCTCTTCCAAGATGCCACACTCCTTAAAATGTCATGCCTACGTTTGATTAGCTGGACTATACGCACGAGTGAAGGCAAACTAACAATGTTTTCTGGTTACAAATTTAACATAGTGAATAATTAATAGCTGATAAACTGTATAAAGTGGGAGCCTCTGATCAATTTTGGTAGAACAAGTTTGAAACATTTATAGAAGACTTGAAAGGACTCCAGTAACTTTTACAGTCGTCAGAGCCAAACTTGCATATAAAGCAATGTACCGCAGAACCGAATCTTCGCAAGTACGTACACACACACACACACACACACACACACACACACACACACACACACACACACACACACACACACACACACACAATTTCAACACTTCCAGAGTGGTCATCGCTCTATCTGGAAAATTCAGACATATTCACATCCCTCCCTTAAGTTTTGATTCAAGTTGATTGAAGATCAGCACTCAGTCACTGAATACTCGCTAACAATTTCCCACCTGTGTTCAGTGGGTATTCCCAATCCTAAGCTGCATCCAGACAGATTAGCGCGTGCCACGCGTACACAACAATCACTGACAAATATCCGACGAGCAGCTCTCCCCCCTCCCAACCCTTCGTTATTTCTCTTTTACTACACTTACAGGACGACTTGGAGAAAACCATTTACTTCCCCAAAAGTTTTTATTGTCGTGGAGCGAACAATTATTTTGGACAAAAGATGCACTTGATGCACAGAAATATCTGAAAAATCTAAACACTCTTTGAATCAACATCACAAACCACTGTTCATCCACTAACTAATAAATAAATCGATAATTAATAAACAACGAATTATATTTAGAATTCGAAATTGACTCAATATGCATGGACATTCACATCGCCAAGTGTTGGATTTCGAGAGCCAGGGTGATAATGAAAATTTCGTTTCTAAATTGATACCTTATAGTCCAGTAGCATGAAGTTGGGGCATGTTGTGCACGGCTCCTTACACATAGTCTTTTGTATTAGGGGAACAACTTGAGCTCGATGATGTGTATATAGTTGGAAGTTAAAGTTCACCCTCAAGTTGCTTTCACCAAAAGCGAAAATCTATGAGTGATTTGCGAGGTATTTGTTTCGATATTCATCCATTAAAACCAATCACACACCCATACTCTGACTTTGAGCTAACAAATGAAAAGGTTAATTTAAACTAGGCTCTTTCCGGTCACTTGGATTATTGTAATACATTTAATAAGACCGAAACTAAAAACATGTTTTTGTTATGATAGATGTGTGGTAAGAAACATAAAATTACGTAATTAAAGAATGATTTATATAGGTATTTTCTTCATTAGAATTTATTTTTAATTTAATGTCTCTTTCTAATGTAAGCTGATTTTACAGAGAAGCGAATTGGTACATCACACGTCTCCATCAATCTTGCGATTGATACGCATAAGCAGAGTGGATATTTTATTGCACTCAGAAAGCAGCAAAAAGTAATAGAGAAAGACTGAGAAATTGCATATGAAAAGACAAATAGTTAAACATCGGGCATACCAATATACTGTCAAATATAAAAACAGACAGATGGATGGATGGATTGTTGGAGAGAGGGATGGATGGATGGATGGTTGGAGAGAAGGATGGATGGTTGGAGAGAAGAATGGATGCATGGATAGATAGATAGATAGATAGATAGATAGATAGATAGATAGATAGATAGATAGATAGATAGATAGATAGTCCTTTCCACCTGCGATCAAGAGATCATGTTTGCCTGAGGAGAGGTTCTCCCAGTGAGCAAAGTGTATGACGGATGAACTAAGTACAAAAATCACTAAACAACGATTGGGATGGTTTCGTGGATGAGCGGGGAAAAAATTCACGGGAAATAAAGTCACAAGAAAAAAGCCACGCATAGGAAAGAAAGTCACAATATATGTTAAGTGGAAGTAAGTGACGGCTCATTTGGATCGTGGTTCGATTCCCGATCAGGGTTAAGTGTATTTTTTTTTTTTTAGAAACTTCAGTCTGACGAGCATTGTTCGACAACTCTTTTCTTGTTTAATACATACGGCTGGAATCTGTAGAATAAAATGTTCTTTAAAATATCACCTAAAAACACTACCAACAGATGTTTAGTGTGATATGACTGCTTAAAACAGGATTTCATTGATAACTTTTTATTTAGTTTCATTTTATGTCAATACGTCAGATTCTTTTCACTTCTGGAAATTTTTTCCCGATCGAAAGAAAAAAATGAGCCGTGTTAACCGTAATATTGATAGTGTTCTAATGTTCTTGTACTAGTGGGCGATAATAAAGTTGAAATATATAGTACTAATTGATCAAAACGGTCGTCATTTCTGTAAGTTATAATAACTATAAATTTGAACAGTTTAGCCCGTTATAAGTCTTCCACATTGACAACATGTTCTTTGTACATATTTCAACCACAGATTGGTTTTGCGAGCTGCATGCTTGGTTTACATAAATTCATCGAAGCATAATTATGAACCGCTCTTATTACTGTCAGTAATATCCACTGCTAAAGTTTAAGTCATATTTACTATGTAAGTTGTGTCGGAGAGATAAGAGGCACATTCTTTTAATTTACAGCCACACACATACACACACATACACACACACACACACACACGCGCGCGCGCGCGCGAGAGAGAGAGAGAGAGAGAGAGAGAGAGAGAGAGAGAGAGAGAGAGAGAGAGAGAGAGAGAGAGAGAGAGAGAGAAAGAGAGAGAAAGAGAGAGAGAGAGCACACAAACATACATACACAAACACAAACAAAATAAAACATATTTTACTCCGAGCGAGAATCACAACCACGATCCTCTTGGGCGATAAGTTATTCAGTCAATAATATACGTGTTTATGGACTACAAGCATAAATCATGACTATGTTGAATAAATCATTTTATTAAAATTGTGAATTATAATATGGATTATAATATGTATACGACGGACAAATCACACACACATTTAATCCCGAGGAAGAATCGAACCGCAATCCAACTGAGCTGCCGCTTACATCCTTTTACTGTTATTCAGTAAATAATGAGCATATATATGGACTTACAAATAAAATTAATACAAACAGAACTAAATATATGATTTAGAATGCATTTATACGGTATATAAAATACACGCTCCTGCACACCAAAGACAAAAGCATATATTATTAATGTTTTTCACCACGAACGGTATTTGAACCACGCACATCTTCAGCGAGCTGTTAATCTCCGTGACATTTCGTCCTTCACTTACAGTTAATAAACAGTATAACACATACATACTGACTTACGACTTTATATTAAACATATATTGTGTCTTTATTTCCTGTGACTTTTTTCCTTGTGACTTTATTTCCTAAGACTTCATTCTGTGACTTTTCCCCACTACAAATGCAATAACACACTGGCCCTAGTTTTTTTCCTCTATATAAAACTTGATTTGATTGATTGAATGTAGGGGGGGCGCTTCCGGCTTCCGCCGCTTTTGCTCTGGGAGGAGGGGTTGTGGGGGAAAGGGAGGGGTGGTTTACCCCCCTGGCTATGTCAACCTAGTTTTTATCTATTATTTCCAAATGGTCAGCTGTCCGCAAAGTTGTTTTTACTGTTTACTCATTACCTCATGTCTGGCCCGTCAAAATTTTCTAGGTCTCTGAGCTCTTGTTGTTCGGGTAATTATTATTATTAATTATTTTTAAAAAAAAAAAAACAAACAATATATCCAACACCCTTCTTGTCTTTTCCTTACTTTCCCCCCTTTTGTCACGTGGAGAGTTAATTTTCCTCAACTCTGTCATAGAGGAGATAATGGGCTTTCTTTTGTCAACTCAAAGAGACCATCCCTATTGTTCTCATCTTAACGGTTTATAGTGGGTTTCCAAACACCCCGGACCCCTGTCTCCTTCCTAACAGCCAGGCGGATTATATCAAAAGTTAATCCTTCCTCCTCGTCTACACTCGTACACGTGAGAACAACAGTACCGATCTTTACTACTGACTGGCGATTGTTGTGCAATCAGTCGGAAGTCCTGCTATTTTTCTTAGCAATGTTACTCTTAGTGAATGGCTACGCATTCCTTCGTACTTCCACCAAATCAACACTGCAGGCATTTATGTACACAAAGGTGTGTACGGTAGACCCAACAGCTCCATACACAATTGTCGTGTTTGAAAAACAAAGGGGTCATTATACGTATATCGAAGGACAGAAGTTATATGACATACATTTAGATACAAAGTGTTACTCGATGCTATTTTTACTGCAATATTTAAGTCATTAAAACACAAAATTTAGCAGAAACAAAACCTAAATCAGGAATACAAGTAAAAAAGTTTTAGAATATATTTATATTTGTTTTTTTTTTATTTACAGCTAATCCTAACCCTAACATTTCTCTAAAAACAACAAAAACAAAACTGTCTCTAAAATTCCCTCATATTTTTTCTCTAACCTAAAACAAGAGAGTTGTGTATGGAGTCGCTTCTTATCAACGGTGAGCGGAAAAAATGTCACTGGAAAAAAGTCACAGGAAAAAAGTCATAGGAAATAAAATCACAAGGAAAAAGTTACAGGAAATAAATTCACAATATAAAGTCATAAGTGTCAGAGTGTATATCTTATAATACTTATTAACAGTGAGTGAAGCAGGAAAAGGCAAGGAGGTTAACTGCTCGCTCAATATGTGCGTGATTCAAGTGTATTTTATATACCGTATAAATGCTTTGTAATACATACATTTAGTTCTGTTTTAATTAATTTTCATTGTAAGTCGGTATGCATGCTTATTATTGAGTGAATAACAGTAAATGGAATTAAGCGACGGCTCATTAGGATCGTGGTTCGATTCTCGCTCTGGGGTAAATGTGTGTGTGTGTGTGTGTGTGTGTGTGTGTGTGTGTGTGTGTGTGTGTGTGTGTGTGTGTGTGTGTGTGTGTGTGTGTGTGTGACTTGTATATCGGAACATATTATAATTCACGCATTTAATTATATGATTTTTTCATACTTAGTTATATTGTTATGCTTGAAGTCCATAGACAAGTAAATTATAGATAGAATAACAGTGAATGGAAATAAGTGATTGTGCAGAAACTAACCTCTCGCCCAAGAAGATCGTGGTGTGATTCTCTCTCTGAATTAAAGATGTTTTGTTTGTGTGTGTGTGTGTGTGTGTGTGTGTGTGAGAGAGAGAGAGAGAGAGAGAGAGAGAGAGAGAGAGAGAGAGAGAGAGAGACTGTGTGTATGTGTGTGTGTGATTGTAATTTAAAAGAATCTGCCTCTAATCTCTCCGACACAACTCACATAGTAAATAAGATTTAAACTATAGCTCTATGTGTAACCCAATACTACAAGTGTAATTCCAAGAAACGCCAAAGAACTACGCTAAAACAAAATAAGACACCAATGCAATCATAATTATGGTTATAGCATTCAATGCAATATAAACATGTTAGATAGTTGTATGGTAGGTGAGTTTTATTAATATTGCATGTCACCGTTCAAATTTATAGTTACTATATCTTACAGATATGCCGACCGTTTTGATCAATTAGTACTATATATTTCAACTTTATAATCGCCCACTAGTACAAGAACAATAGAACACTATCAATAATACGGCTAACACAGTTTAATTTTCTTTTATCTCGATCGAGAAATAATTTCCAGAAGTGAAAAGAATCTGACGTATTTACATAAAATGAAACTAAATAAAAATGTATCAATGAAATCATGTTTCAAGCAGTCATATCACACTAAACATCTGTTGGTAATGTTTGTTAGGTGATATTTTAAAGAACATTTTATTCACAGTTACCAGCCGTATGTATTAAACAAGTAAAGAGTTGTCGAACAATGCACGTCAGATTGAAGTTTCTAAAAAAAAAAAAAGGAATACATTGGTTTTGCGAGCTGCATGCTTGGTATACATAAATTCATCGAAGCACAATTATGAACCGCTCTTATTACTGTCAGTAATATCCACTGCTAAAGTTTAAGTCATATTTACTATGTAAGTTGTGTCGGAGAGATAAGAGGCACATTCTTTTAATTTACAGTCACACACATACACACACACACACACACACTCGCGCGCGCGAGCACACTCAAACATACGTACACAAACAAAAACAAAATAAAACATATTTTACTCTGAGCTAGAATCACAACCACGATCCTCTTGGGCGATATGTTAATCTGCGCAATCGCTAACTGTCATTTATTGTTATTCAGTCAATAATATACGTGTTTATGGACTACAGGCATAAAACATGACTATGTATGAATAAATCATTTTATTAAAATTGTGAATTATAATATGGATTATAATATGTATACGACGGACAAATCACACACATACACACACACACACACACACATTTAATCCCGAGGGAGAATCGAACCGCGATCCAACAGAGCCGCCGCTTACTTCCTTTTACTGTTATTCAGTAAATAATGAACATATATATGGACTTACAAATAAAATTAATACAAACAGAACTAAATGTATGATTTAGAATGCATTTATACGGTATATAAAATACACGCACGTGCACACCAAAGACAATAGCGGACATACACGCATACATTATAATTATTAACGTTTTTTCACCCCGAACTGTATTTGAACCACGCACATCTTCAGCGAGCTGTTAACCTCCGTGACATTTCGTCCTTCACTTACAGTTAATAAACAGTATAACACAATCACACTGACTTACGACTTTATATTAAACATATATTGTGACTTTACTTCCGGTGACATTTTTCATTGTGACTTTATTTCCTAAGACTTCATTCTGTGAAAACGTGAATATGTTTCAAATGGGCAAGTTATGGGGTGTGTGTTTGTGTGTGTGTGTGTGTGTGTGTGTGTGTGTGTAAGAGAGAGAGAGAACAAAAAGACAGAGACAGAAAAGAAATTATCAAGAGAAGAGAGAATCTAATCTCTTTGATTATCTAAGTTTCTGTGTCAACAATCACCTAAGGTAGCAAGTCTAGCTGGCGGTACTTTGTATAACTTTGATGTAGAGTTAGGCACACTCAGGCCTACGCTCGCGAAAGTGGCGGAAGCCGGAAGCGCCCCCCCCCCCCTACACTCAATCAATCAATCAATCAGTCCTACTCTCTGCTTTGTCCGAGTACCTTCTGTTCACGCTTCACAGCGTCTTGAACAGCACGCCAACGCGAAAGACCAATAATCTTAATCCCTAATCCCTAAAGGCATGCTCCACATCCTTATGCGTTCACTTGCTAACAGGAACTACGCGTCCGTTCATAAACAACACAGACAACTTAATATAACTAAGTCTATATTCGTATATATCTGCATTTTCAAGTTTCATCAGTCAAATAAAATTATAATTCATTCATATTTTTAATAGTATTATAATTCAATAAAAACAATAAACTGTTTCCCGAGTGGTACCACTCACGCTGATGATCCCTTGATAGTTAAAAATCGGAAAGAGAAAACGATATACCAGAGTTTGGGCTTAAACTCAACAATTAAACTCCATGCTATTATTTCTCTTCCTTTCAAACTATACATCTTTTTGTTATCCAGTCCGCAGTACCAAGCAATACCTACCAATAAAATTCAGGCGTTTTCAGTCCTAGGGATTTGACATTGATTGATTGATGGTTGAATGCACAGTGAACCTTTGTTCCATCCAAACCACACCTTTCTTTTTAATTGTTACCACGATCTATCTGTTCTCTCTCTAAAAGTCTCATCTGAGTCTGTGGGAAAGGGTGAGATAAAGGAGTTTAAATTAGTCATCATGTTTCGCTCTGAATAGGGAGGGCATTAAATGAATGTAAAAAAAGAGAAAATGACTGAGTAGACCCGAACTTATCAGACTTTATTTCCAGTCTTTCGAAGATCAGCGGTTTTCATCATTCAGTTCTCACACTTAAAAAAAAAAAAAAAGATAAAGGATCTGTGACTGTACTTATTTCTGAAACAGAAAGCATGTACACTGCAGATCGATGTTTTTCAGCTAATCTCTGCAGTACTGTCTACAAAATAAGGTAAGAGATCATTTATTTTGATTACTTTATCATTTACATGTTAGCTTTCTTAATAGAGATAAATAGTCGGTGGCACTGATTGATGGCAAGAGCAAATACTTCTGTTCTTTTCTTCATCTTTTACGAGGCGGAGGGGTATCAATTTTATGTGCAATTATGTCAGGCAGTGAGTAACCAACGGAGACATTCTTCGCTCTTTAATTGCCAGGCTTGCACGAGCTTTAGTAAACGTAACTGTTTTAGTAAACTAACCATTTTGTTTGTCCTATTTGATGGACTAGATACAAAGCCTAGAACCTTATCTGGGGATGGGGTAAGAATCACACTATCCATCCTGGCACGAATCGAACTCAGCCCCTGAATTAAGCAAGAATTGCTGTGCCTTTGCGGTTGTTCTTCAGTTCAATAATATTGCTTCAGACACTAATTAAGTCCTTCAATTTATGACAGAGTATTTCTTAAATAGAAATTTTAATTCAAAATCCACTTCATTTTATAAGTTTTAACAGAATGGATCTTGAGGAGTCCATTCTACATTACTCAATTTTTATTTTAGACTTGCGACTTTACTGTTTTATAGTGCAAGAGCACTGGACAGTTTCTATCTATGGACAGTATAATTTACGTGTTCATTCGGCCTTCACCCATAAACAATTGTCGCCCCAAGCCTTATCGTTCTAAATTATAATCGTACTTAAAGACAGCTCTTTATAGTTATAATTTAATTCATCACCGCTGTTACATAAATAAATCTAAGTACAGTGAAATATCGCTATAAGGCGATAATTGGGGTCCATAAAATCGGATTGCATTAATAGTGGTCTTTTTACAATATTTGACTTTTTTCTGTGAACATATACGTCTATTCATGTCTAATGTAAAAGGTTGGGTTATTATGGGACGAATATTAAATGGAATGCATTATTAAGATATATTCAAAATAATGGACGGATATAATATCTATAGGTTTTTACTTTGCGTTAAATAGTTTTACTAATTTTTATTTGTTTGTACGATAATACACATTGTCCCATAATACCCCGAGTGACGTAATATCACGAATTAGGTTACACTGTATTACAACACCGCCAAGCCCAGCCAACATGTTTGCGGCTTTAGTTCTTTGATGTTTATTAAATTGTGAAAATATTTTATCAACCACCGCATTGTCTGCTGTTTGGTTTGTGCAACAATTGTATAATAATTAATTAAATATAATCACTAAACTACTTACTGGCCTTACTCATGGATCAGTAATAAGTAACATATCCGATAATGTTTATTTTGGAATAACACTTCAAGAACCTGGTGAAATCCTTACATTTCGGATCGTTTTATATTAAACGTAATATGCGAACTCTTCCCCAAAATGATAATACACTTTTTACACACTATGTTTCTTTAGTTTATTGAAAATAATTTTAAATAAAGAAACATGTACATTATTTATTAGAGTATAATATATGCTTATCTGCATAGCACTGGTTTTAAGCAAATATTGTCCACGTACCTCTAGTTGCATTAAACATTAATTTTCCAAACTCATCACTAAATTACATTTACTGATTTAGTGTCTCGTATAACATGAATTTGAATCTAAATCTTGTATTAAATAGTGATAAATTAAAGAAGCATTACTTTATTTATTTGAGTGACATGTATGCGGTCTGCATGTTGCTGGTTTTTAAGCACTTAATGTCCACCAAAGGATGGTTTTAAAGCATAAACCTTTTACTTTCCAATTTTAATACCAAATTAAATTTGGGACTTTTCAACATACTTTAAAATTTGAACAATTTATTAAATAGTGATACAATAATGTTAAATAAAGAAACTTAGCTTTATTTATTAGAATGACATATACATGTCTGCGTATTGCTGGTTTTTAAGCAAATAATGTCTGCGTATTGCTGGTTTTTAAGCAAATAATGTCTACGTAAGGCTGATTTTTAAGCATACACTTATTTTTCACAAATTCAACACTAAATAGAAACTGTGGTCCTTTAAAATGATTTTGCATTTGAATCCTGCATTAAATAGAAATAAATTTAAGAAACGTTGCTTTATTTATTACAATAATGTTTAAGTTGCCTGCATATTGCTGCATTGCTGGTTTCAAAGTTTGCATTGTACAAGTAAGGGTGTTTTATAAGCATAACACTTTTACTTTCCAACTTTAATACCAAATTAAATTTGGGGTCCTTAAACATGATTCTGAGTTTGAATCTTTTTTTAAATGGTGAGAAATTAATAGTAAATATAGAAAAAATATAGAAAAATCAAGTTATTTCCAAAATTAACTTACAGGTATGATTACTTTTTTAATTTTTTAATAGCAAATTATGCTCACATAAGGTTGTTTTTAAAAGAAAAAAGCTTTTATTTTTGTAAGTCAACACTATATTGATTTTGTGGTCCTTTAATTTAATTTTGACTTTAAACCTGTATGAAATAGTGATAAATTAAGGAAACCTTGCTTTCCTTTATTTATTTGAGTAACATATATGTTGTCTGCATATTGCTGGTATGTAAGCACATAATGTCCACCTAAGGCTGTTTTTAAAACATTTACTTTCCAATTTTAATACCAAATTAAATTTTGGACCTTTTAACATGCTTTTAAATTTGAACAATTTATTAAATAATGAGACAATGGCATTAAATAATGAAATATAGCTTCATTTATTAGAATGACATATATGTCCACATATTGCTGGTTTTTAAGCAAATGATGTCTGCTTAAGGCTGGTTTTTAAGCAAATGATGTCTGCTTAAGGCTGGTTTTTAAGCAAATGATGTCTACTTAAGGCTGGTTTTTAAGCAAATGATGTCTACTTAAGGCTGGTTTTTAAGTATAAACATATATTTTTCCAAACTCAAGATTTAATTGAGTTTGGAGTCCTTTAACATGATTCTAAATGTATATCCTGATTTAAATAGTAATAAATCAATATAAAAACTCAACAATATACTTTTATTCATACCAAATTGTGGACTTTTAGATTATAAAATGAGATACATCTATACAAATATCTATTAAAGCAAATGTATTCTTCTACTTTTGATTTATATTTATAACCTATACGTTTATTTATGCAGAGTCATGGTTTTTAAAAAGATTCATTTGTTTACAACTATAAAATTGACCATTTTAACTAAGTGTCCACATAATGCTGGTTTTTAAGTACGAGTCCCATAATGCTGGTTTTTAAGTGTATGTGTTTGTCTACATAATGCTGGTTTTAGGGTTATAGGAATTAGGCAGACCACAAAACATGTATATTTTTTGTTATTTGATATTTTTTCTTCAAATTAAGTACGTTTGCTATTAGTGATGTCTAAAAGCAGAATGTGAAAAAAAAATGTTAATTTTATTATTATTATGGGATATACACTGTGTCCACCTAATGCTGGTTTTTAAGCATGGTCTACCTAACGCTGGAAATAGGGTTATATATATATATATATATATATATATATATATATATATATATATATATATATATATATATATAGAAAAAGATTGTACACAATAGTTATTTGAACGAGGTTTGTGGAATATTGTGTTAGTTATCTATTTCATTATAATTGTCATATGTATATTTGATTTTTCTTTTAATTAAAATATTGTTAAATTTATTAACCTTCTTACACATATTGGAATTGATAATCTTATGTTAGAGAAATATCCAAAATATCCGCCAAGTGAGAGACGAGTGGTAAATGTCGTTCACTCTCTATGGTATATACGAGAATGACCTGCTCCCATCTATAAAGCATGAAAACAAAATCCAGTTTTGCATCTCTGCTCTGTCCAAATTTTTGGGCAAATTTTCCGTGATTATTGCATTTGAATCAAAGCGAGGTTCTCCGTTTTCTTGGACATAATTTGCTTTTTCACGCTTGGTTATTAGCGCTGAGTAGGAATCCATTGTGAGCTAACAGCTCCACCAACTAGCTTTCGGTATGAATTTTCCTGGAAACAGTCTTGATATGCTGGACTATTTTATTGACAGTTCTATATAAACACCATTCCATGCATTCGTATAGTGCGATAGTTCTCAGAATCTTGTATTAAATTCACATACGAATATAAAATAATCTTGTTTATAGTTTCATATGAATTGTCATTGTGTAAAGTCTGTAGGACACTATTCAGTAGAATCCAGGTGTCAAAAATAATATTCGAGTGCTGAAATGTTAGTGAGTTTCGAAAGGTCCTTTCTTTGCCTCATGAAACATACACCAGCATTTTGTTAGCTGTTAGATCAATCTCCATTACTTAAACTCCAATTTCCTTACCCAATCCACTTCATTAGATTATGCAATTTATATATTATGTTTCTCCACTTCATCATATAATACGACTTGTTTATTTTAAGCTAAGTTTGTCGAAAGTAATATTTTATTTCACTTCACAATCAGAGCATCAGCATATAACGAACACATCGGAACTGTTCTTGATTTTGCTCTTGTCTGAGTAGTTTCATTTATTGTCTGAGTAGTTTCATTTATTGTCTGAGTAGTTTTATTTATTGTCTGAGTAGTTTCATTTATTGTCTGAGTAGTTTCATTTATTGTCTGAGTAGTTTCATTTATTGTCTGAGTACTTTCATTTATTGTCTGAGTAGTTTCATTTATTGTCTGAGTAGTTTCATTTATTGTCTGAGTAGTTTCATTTATTGTCTGAGTAGTTTCATTTATTGTCTGAGTAGTTTCATTTATTGTCTGAGTAGTTTTATTTATTGTCTGAGTAGTTTTATTTATTGTCTGAGTAGTTTCATTTATTGTCTGAATAGTTTCATTATTGTCTGAGTAGTTTTATTTATTGTCTGAGTAGTTTTATTTATTGTCTGAGTAGTTTCATTCATTGTCTGAGTAGTTTCATTTATTGTCTGAGTAGTTTCATTTATTGTCTGAGTTGTTTCATTTATTGTTGAGTTTTTACTCTGTTGCCTTTATCTTAATTTTTAAGTTTCCCATTTTTTTATGATCTGTTCTGATCTTCATTGTCACCCACAATCATAATTAATAATAATGATTCACTGGACATAAAATTCAACATCTGTGCAAAAAAGAGTGACACCAATTTCTAATTTATCAATAATCCAATTCAGCAACTCACTCCAAATTATTAAAATGTAACTTAGGCTTAATATATAATCCTTCTTACTTACAGATCTACGTATGTATTCCTAATTTATTACTTGCATTCATTTCAGTGTCATTTTAATGAAGACGTTAAGATAATTCACATGACAGACACCTATTACTCATGCGTTTTTTCCATCATTTCTATTATTTGAGGCAGAGAACTAAAATAACCCGTCTGTTTTCACTTATTTACTTTAATTAACCCTCTAAAGGGTTAAAGTTCGAGTTCGTCAATGTTTCGTGTGTTTTGTTCAATATATATCTTGTCTCAGTCAGACACAGCTTAATAACATTCATACACGTATCCAATACAATGTTTACAATTGTCGGATAAAATTAGTTCATTAAATTTCCAACATCCTTAAGGAAGCTGATTTCATTCACTCGCCTATTCACACACAGAATTCCCCAATGTGTCCTAATGTTACCGCAAATCTGCTAGTATCCTTGCTTCGAGAAATAAAAAGATTCAACATCTGGATGGCTGATCGTATAAATTTGGCCACAATGAAAAAAATATAATCACTGGATCTTAATGATTCGATTATCATGAATGTTGTTTTAGTACATTTGACGCACCCAAGTTGAGATAACAATCTTAATATTTGTCTAATGAAATAGAAAATATTAATAGTGTTACATACTATCGTATACCCTTTTCGTATAAAATGTTTTAATGTAATCGTTTATAAGTAACACTTGCAAACACTTTGCATTCACGCTGCGCATTTACTAGATATATAATTATTCAATAGGCCTAATGTAAATTCAGTTTAAAACACAGTGAATGAATGCGTATGAAATATATTTTACAATTATGTACACGTGACTATATTTTGTGCAGGAAACTTGGATCCAGTCACATATCTCACATTGAAGATTTTGCCTTTTCTGAAATGCAAGTCTTGTCGGAACTGTAAGTGTTATATATAGTTATATATAGTCTGAAATATATTGGGAGACAAGGACAGCCTATTGTTTTACACACCTTGGAAGATTTCAGAAAAAAATCAAACCCCTTTCTTTCTCCAATTTAAGCAATAGATAAATGACTTATTTGGGGAAATAAATTCCGCAATATTTAAGAATTCATCACATATTATACGTTTTCACTTTACGAATGGACTTGTGGATCACATCAGAACTTCCTTCACCATACATTTGTACTTTACGAATGGACTTGTCGATCATAAATATTTATTTTCAGAGCAATGACCAAAACGAGTGCACATAGATGTCTCATTAGAGTGCTTGTACTTTGCTCAAACGCAGCTTTCTTGTGGCGCATGTTTCCTTCGGCCCATCCTACTGTTTAATATATGTATTTTGTTTTTGTCCCAGTGACCTTTCTCAAAATAACTTAACAACTATCAGAAGACGAATGTTTCAGAACCTAACAAGTGTCACGAATGTGTAAGTAAATGATTTATATGAATTATTACACGTGTTATACTTTTATAAATTTAATAAGAAACTTCTGCATTTTAAATGTCTTTATTGACTCATGACTCACGTATAAGCTTATCTTCAAAGGCGAATATATAAATGCACGACCAACAGGAAAACTAGGATCTTCTTCCTTAACATAACGATAATCGTGGTCACTAAAGATAGCATAATTATATTGGGGGTCGACAGATTCCTGTTTCAAGGTCATTATCAATCCGCGCAATCTGATTTTAATTTAATTTGCATTAATTCAACACTAAGCAAAATGTGCTTAATTCAACTTGCAATCTGAAGCGCAATACAACATTTATTTATTAATAAATTAATGCACAATAAATGTATTTGTGATATATACAAATGCCAATATTTTGTACAGGAGTCTTTGGTCCAATCACATCTCAGACATTGACGATTTTGCCTTTGCAGGAATGCAAAACGTGTCTGTACTGTAAGTTTCATAACATCTTTTGCATAATATATATTTTTAATTGTAATTGTTTTCAGGTTTGTTGTACAAAGGCATGCATCGGATATATAACTGTACAAATACATTAAAAATAAAAGCAGTTTTCCTAATTTATATTAGATATAGATATAGAGTATGTCTCTCAAGTACATATATACATGCCAATGTTAAATGTTCCATGCTTACATTGTATAGATACAGAATATGCCTCTCAAGAACATATATACATGCCAATGTTAAATGGCCCATCCTTACACTGCGTAAATAAAATGAAAAGAATCCGTCTGAAGACAGATGAAATTTGTTTCTTCGTATCATCGAGCGAGAAAAAGCGTTACAAAAATTGGAATATTAGGTAAGGTATTACGGCATGCCTCTCAGTTAAGCAATCATGAAAACAAGATGGTTTTTTTCTTCTCATAATCATACGTGCAAGCATGGGGAACGTTCGTGGTGAAATCACCCACATTAAGTTCTCTTTAATGTCTGAGTTTTGTTCGTTACTTAATCCACTACCACCATGTCGATGTACTACATACTATACTCCCAGTAAAGCAGAAATGATCGAACAGAGTTTAATTTATATGAAATGAAATGATTATGTTACACGACCCAATCCCTCATGTACACATACCTTTAACACTACTCTTATTTTGTTAATATTTCCAATGATAGTTATGACGTAATGTTTAGACAAGATTCATTTAAAATAATGTGTAATTAAAAGTGATTTCATCTTTTACTGACAAACGGCATTATTTCGTCCAGCCTGTGCAATGATTATTTTGCTTTCTTTTCCCCAGTGACCTTGATTCAAACAGATTAACGACCATCAGAACAGGAATGTTTCAGAACATAACAAATGTTAAAATAATGTAAGTGGAATAGTTTCTTGTTTATCATTCAATAAATATCATTGTTCTTAAACCTGGATAAAAACCAAATTAATTTATAAATCACTGGTCTTAATGCTGAATAAAACAAATCAATTCTAAGACAACATTTAATAATACTATATTACAATAATTTACATTAAGTGTTGAAAACATATATCACAATAGTAGTGTTAAGTACTTCAGCCACAATATCTGAACACCTTTCCCGCTATTCGTAAACCAGAAGATCTACAACCTTGGCGCAAAAAAAAGTGTCATCATTCTTTCATGTCCTTGCTATAATCTGAGTTCTTGTTCGTACCTGCATTTAGGTTATCTCAGCTTTAATACACTCGTATTCTGCATCTGACCGTCTGGTTTTGTGAATGTCAATGCTACTTCTTATCTTTTACAGATTTTGCTCACCATTCTATCTTGGAATACCTCTGCTACTTGCAGATATTTTTGTATTGTCTGACTCGTTAATGCAATGTCTTATAATCATATATTATGTAACAGTGAATTGATGTTTTGTGATACACGTACTATTTAATGCGTATTTACAGAAATGTTAAACAACATCAGCAAATAATTCAATGCAGACACAACAGCCTACACATTCCGATTCCATGAAGATAAATGTGTAACTGTAAAGTTTCCATCAAACTATTTATTTTTAAACAGTCACTGAAAAAGTATATAATACATATTATACCACCTGAAAATTGTTGAGAGTACATCCATAGTCACAATAGTGAATCCAATTAACATACCACTCTACTAATATGAAACCTATTTAGTTTCTAACAGGGCATAACAATATAAATATATTTTCTTAGTAGTATACCTCTCGTAATTGACAGCCAGTATCTTAATACAGCGTAAGGAGTATTCAAAAAACAAGCCTACGATTTGTTGGTAAATATAAGTAATATGAAAATAAAAACAGAAAAAAACACATCTGAAACATGTCGAGTTCTCTCATTAACATAGCGAAATATAAGTGAGTTTCTCTATTAAATTAGCTAAGTATATTTTAATTGAGAGGTAGAGTTTCTTTATTAAATTACCTAAGCATATTTTTAATTGAGAGGTAATGTCAACTATGTTTGACAATAGTTCAAAGCTTCTGGTCTAACTTTCTATAATCTATATTTTTATCTCAATACTTCTTTTCGTGTTTTCACTCTTAATAACGTGATATTTACACTTATTGATTCCTTCCTAGGATTGAAATATTAATCCTTTTGTTTTTGTAAATGACTGAAAAGAAGATAAAGGTAATACTTAATTTATATATTAATGTTATACTGTTGCTATTTATTTAATTTTAAAATACTATATGGGTGAATTATTTGCTTTATTAATACATTCATTTAGTTGTATTTTTAATTAATGTTTATTTGTACCTCACCAAAACATTGCAGTGCATACAATATATTAACTTGATATCCAGCACATGTCAATCGAAGACGGCCATATTACATTTTCTAACATTGCTTTATATTTTCGTAGCTGGTTATATTTATTTTACCGTAACTGTTTAAATAGCGAAGGTTAGCAGTTATTTGGCAGGCAAAACGACCTAGAACTGCTGTCTAAGCAATAAATCTGTTTGCTAAGAAATTCAAATATAGTTTAATATGAGATGTTAACAGTAATTGTTGCCGAACTAAATATACCTATCGTTTACTTCCATTAATATTGACTACAACGTCCACACTATCAGTATATCTAAATATACTAGTATGACTTGGAATGACATCAAGTAATAGATTCTAGGTATTTCTCTGGTGATATTGCTTACACTTTCGGCTTCATTCGTAGCTATACTGCTCGTCAGCTCTTTATTTCACTCCTTTGACGTCACAATCTCTTGCATTTGCTTGTGTTGTATAAAATCCGTAAAGGAATGTGTATTTTAATTCACAAAGTACATTTATCATTCATCCAAGAAATAAAGACTCGGTTTGATAAAATGATACTTTTAAAAATATTACAAAATTACAAATCCATTTCATAGTTTTTACATTATTAAAATATAGTACATTGTTTAATTGTTAGATTGTGGACACTAAGCGGATATTTTATTTCAGGAAGATGAATTGTTCACATATTTCAGTGGTACGCTGATCTATTCAAAGTTGAGGAGGTAGTATTAACAGTATGGGAGTATTATCTGTGGTTAAACTTTATCATTAATATAAGAACTAGTAGTATAGAAGCAGTACAAGTCGTAATTTAACAGTAGTAGTAGCAGCAACAATCTTAATAGTAGTAGTAAAGCGGTAGTAGTAGTAGTAGTAGTAGTAGTAGTAGTAGTAGTAGTGGTAGAAGAATTATCCATCGGTTATTAAGAAGAAAAATACAATTATTGTATCAACGTTATGTATACCTTACTCAACCATTAGCGATATAGTACACACATGACTAAATTCAACTTCCAAGTAAATCATAAAGTAGGAACATTTAGTTTCATCTTGAAATAATAAATGCTATGTAAAATGCTTAGTAATATACTTTTATGTTTATTTTGTTGTACAGAGATCTGCACAGAAATCTAATCTCCAACATTGATGATTCTGTGTTTGCTGGAATGCACAACCTATTAACACTGTGAGTTTCATTATATGCCAAATTTTGGAACGTTTATTTTACAACTGTTTCATGGCTTTGATTATGAACTTTAACGTTTGTTTTACAACTGTTTCATGGCTTTGATTATGAAATTTAACATTCATCCAATATGGAATCTAGTTTGATGCATATACAAAAATATTTTAAGAATGATATGCTTTCTTTACCGAGTATTTAAAAAATCGTAATTTGTAAGAAGTTATTTATCCTTTAAGATAATTGCCTATACAAATCGGGTATCTCCATTGTATCGGAAATGATATATGTTACGGCAAGAACACATACACGCGAGAAATCAAGGAAAATATAATTAAATCGTATAAAGATGCAGGGATCAACTGAGCGACTGTCAAAATAATCCAGAGGAAGAAAGAATGTACATTCCATTGCTGAAAAGGAGCCGTAACAAAATCACGTGCTAAATATGAATAATGTTGAGTTCAGCGAGAGCATACTGACAACTTTGTTAGAGTTATCTTCTCTCAGGTCCCGAGAGAGTAGAAGATTGCACATCCAAACAAAGTTTGCTTATGGTTTCTTATATATCGTTGTACAACCAGAATGTAATGCATATCCTTCATCAGATAATCAGAAAATAAAGGGGTGTGTGGAATGGAAGGGTAAAATTATTTGAGATGACTTACAATCATGCGATTAATTATGATTATGAATAACGATGTGTACATTTACCTATAAATGTTGCAATACAGACAGTATTGCTGGGTATGTGGGGCGCCGGCCTTCAAAATTATGATACGATGTTTGGTGTCACTACAATTCAGTAACTAACCTCCACACAATACAAGATTAATATCATTATAAATACATCAACCGTTCTAACACTGTATATTATTCTATAATACATTAATAAGCAAGACTGAATTAACGAAAAAAATACTATTGACTAAAGTATCAATGCATGCAATGATTTTAACTTTCAGAATTTTCTTCCTGTGTATTAGTGTCACTGAGTCACAGTGAATGGAACACTTGATCACTGTATTATTGGGTTTAATACAATAGTTTACGTACAAATGTTGAGTGAATTTAATCTTAACTAGGTGGATTGATACAGAAATGTGTTGTATTTAACTTCTCTCAATCAAACTTTGAAAACCTTTCATCAAATAATAACAACATTTACAATTAACACTCTACATCCACGTATAGGTATCCCAAAAAAGTAATTAGGAAAGATGTATAGTATATAGACACTTTCGACACTTTTAAACAGCAATAAGGTTTGCATTTTAATTTATTAAAATATTAAGTCTTCAAAAGGAATATGTGACATTTTACCCCGATAACATAAAATTGTTTTTACTTTTTCATTCTACAGAGATCTTCGTGACAATGCCAACCTCCAAATATCCAAAATACTGTGCGCACTCAATCATACAAAATATTTTCTTTTAAAAGAGTAAGAATTTTTATCATGAACAATCTATAATTATCCTTAATTTATTAGTGTAATTATTAAGTATGAATGATTCTATATATGTATGTATAAATGCACGTATGCATGTATAAATACACGTATGCATGAATACAGATTAGTTTATGAATACAGATTAGTTTATGAATACAGATTAGTTTATGAATACAGATTAGTTTATGAATATTACATTTTTCATCACTGATAGTTCTCCAAAAACATAATCTTACTTTCAAATGATCAAATCAATCGGTTACAAAGTTTAGGAAGACATGGTCACAATTCCTTCATTCTTAATAATTACCCACATTATGTTCTTGCTCACTTCATGGTACTGGGGTGCACATGTATTCTTGCGTTGCCATGGCCAACTTAAATGCAGAATAGGTGCATCGAACATAAACTTCAGTACTACGAAGAGGTTTAACAATTAAAAATAAGATTTAATAAAGTTTAACAATTTAACAATAATCAAATATGAGCGTGAAGTCTATTTCTTAACTCGGCACGTGCGTGCTTACTGTTCTTTGAGAAAGAGTGCCCAATTGTATCTTATGAATTTTAGTCATCTGAGTGGTACTCAGCTTTGTGTCTTTGTGTCGCCTGGTCTCTTGTTCCAGTCCGAACTGGGTCTATCTCACTGTAGTTGCACCAGCAGAAATGCACGTGGCATACAAGGGAAAACTGTCCTTTAGTTTCACCCACTAGTGTACTTGAGAATAGACAAGCATACGCCTACACGTTGACGTTGCTTTACAATGGTGGTGGACTTTAGAATAGTTGAACTCTCTCAACAGAGTTCAAAACCAGCTTTTACAGGAACCGTGAAGAAGACAAAGATGTCCAAGTTCAAAGATGAAGACAAGGACCGACCTATGGAAACAAAATGTGTTCCATAATCGTCTGCTAGCACATTTCGCTACTAAAGCACAATTAGTTTAAATGCACGAATTAGAAATTCGACTGACGCGTCGTTTACAATTTTAGATTAGAAAATATAATCTTCTCATGCATGTTACATTTAACAGTGCATGACGTATGAATTATCAAATATTTACAACGTTAAAATTAGAATTCATACAAAGGGATAATTGAAATCAAGCAAAGCGCTTCACAATTTACAATTAAAATTACACGCAATAATTTGAATTACATGTGAAATTCATATCGAGCGCAGGCACTCCTGGCTCTAGTGAATTTAAAGTCAATATAAATTAAAGTTACAATGGAAAAGAGTTACAATGATTTATATTCCATAACTTATAGGTTTTCAGTCATTTCAACGAACCGTGCTCAAGTTATATAGCAATATATAGCAATATATAGCAATATATAGCACAAATACATACATAGTTTAAATATACAGAATACAATCAAATAAAAGTGATACCTTATGAGAAGTTGAAGTGTTATCTTGTCTATCACGCCGGTCTGTCCGTTCCTATACGACTCGCGAGTAAGCGACGGTTCTAGCTGACGTAGCTTCTTGTAGCTTCTTGTATCTCGGAGTACAAGATGGGTGCGTTTTACTCCTATTTATAAGAAAGCATAGAGCATATCACGTGACGGATCGCGTGGCATGTAGTGGGTTCTAGAACCTAGACAATGGGCCTAAAGTTACATAACGTCCTGACCTCTTTGTTGGAAGCTTCTCGATATGAATATCACGAGAGAGCTCCAAACAAAGGAATTTCAAATCTCAATATTTGAAAAATAAACAAGTGGGTCAAACAGTCAAGACATTTTAATCAGACTGTGACAACACACAAGGTGACACATGATCAGGCATAAAGATGAGAAAAGCCATGCTTTGTGACTCTTGCATATTCATGCATAAGCACATATTTACTAACACTATATTGTTGTTATTGTGTGTGTGTGTGTGTGTGTGTGTGTGTGTGTGTGTGTGTGTGTGTGTGTGTGTGTGTGTGTGTGTGGAGGGGGGGAGTAAAGGATAAATTGGTATTTTCTACACCTTAACTTATTTACATCCCATTGTAAATATGATTTATAAAAAAGTAAACAAATGAATTGATTCCTTCAGTATGTATTTACCTATTTAGCTATTCATGATTTACGAATGCATATATTTCATCCGAGCTGAATTGTACATTTTTACATCCAGGTATTTTATGTCAGCGGTTGAGTGCAGATGTCAGTTATTGGACTTCCAGGAGCAGAAGATAAGTGCCTGCACGAGTAAGGATAACCTGCCGACTGTGCACTGGACAATTCCATATTCGTGTAACGGTACGCACACTTTACACACATAACACTTTAGTGTTTATAATGATCTAATTACCATCGTAACACCATAGCGTTTATTCGTGTAACGGTGTGCATTACCATCATAACCATAATGTGTATAATGATCTAAGTAATAATATCATTGTATAATCCTTATTGGTAAGTTTGTGCTGGTGTTTAGTGACATAAGTAATGTATGGCCTAGTTTGATGTTGCTGTTGCTAAACATTATATTAATGTCTTCTCTGTCCTGATCATTTATTGAAGCCATCATTCACTAGCAGAACTACTATTTTTTTTCTCCCTTTATCAGTACACTCGCAAGTCCTAATACTATAATAATATTTCATTTGTTACTGTGACGCCAACACCACTTAATGAATAGTTATTATAAATTAATTACATTTATACCTCGCTTAACGAACGCCTCACAGAACGAAAGATCCGCATAACAAACGCCGCTGCGAACGCTCGCGTGAATTGCAGAACGAACTTGGTTCACATAACGAACCGTATGTACGCCGTGAAAACATTGTATTTCCCGTGAATAAATGGCCGAATCCGGCCAGTCGTGTCTTGCATGGCTCAGATGAAGGCAGGGCGTGTTTGTCCCCAGTTGATTGCCCTTTTTTCCTACATCGCATTTCCCGTGAAAAAATGGCCGAATCCTGCCAGTCTTGTCTCGCGTGGTTCAGATGATAGCAGGGGATGTTTATCCCTAGTTGGTTGTCTTTTTTTCCTTGTTTTGATGTTTTTTCCATCTCTGTGTTTACTGGTTGGTGGTTACATGTACATGTACTAGTGTCCCCCCCCCAAACACTGCCCTGTCTTCATTTTCCCCTAATTTATTTTATTTTTTGTGGCGATGTGGAACGGATTGCACTATATCCTGTAGAAGACTATGGATATCGTGTTTCGCATAACAAACACCTCGCATAACGAACGTACTGCTGTAACGAATTTTTTCTCTGTACAAGTTACTTCAAACAGGACAATAATTGTAACAATTTCTAGTAACCTCTCTATACCAGAAATTGTTTGATGTAGTTAGCATACTTTTGCCACCATACAACAAAGGAGCATAGTTTATTCCTTTACACTTTACACACACTGTGGCAGATGACTCCTGTGTCTACCACAGTCATAGAGGTTTAAAATCAATAAACCAGAAGATTCAAATCATGCACTGAATAACTAACTCCCTTCTTTCTTACATTCTAGTCTCAACTTACATTCCATACAACAGTATTTATTATAGTTACACACTGCAAAATGAATAGAGCATTATAGGTTAATGAGAGGGTTCACTAGAAGCAATGTCAAGTGTTTACATACTACACATAAGCATCATAGTTCAAACACTTGTATAAATAATAGTCTACTCACATAATACATCTCTAAAAAAAAACGCAACTATAAAAATCAACAGCGAAAATGCATGAAATATTTCTAACTCCATTCTCTCTCCATCACTCAGCTAACTCAGCATTAAGCTAACGGCCGCCTTTCAAGCGAACTTCTTTCCCACAACAAAATTCAAGTGATCAGACAATGGAATTTTCTACAGCAGATAAACGTTATGATTTCAGCCCATTGGCTGGTCTCCTTCTCGTAAATATTAACCATTGCATAATAAAACTACTCTTGTACGTGATATTCTTTTCATTACAAAAGCAATTTCTAGAATGGTCTCAACTCGGATTGTTTATTTCCAACTCTGACACTCATACACATGACATCATAAGGAGTGTCCAAGGTCGGGTTACTCTGACAAGTTAACAATTGATATGGCAAATACGTATTCAGATAAAGATAGGCAAATTTACACCGCACAAACACACTATTCTTATCACTTTTAAGGTAAGTCATACAGCTATTGATTCATCAATAATAAAACTCCTCCGTGTATATTATTATCACTACAGCAGACACTAATAAATAATAATACGATCTCCAATGTTTTAATATCTATTTATATGGGAGTATAATATTTAATTTTCCCATATACACACTTTTAAACAGTGTAGGTAAAACATTCTACATTGGAGTAATGGGTTATATTAACTCATATATGTGATGTTGAAAGTAACATTATATGTATGATATTATAACACAAATCTATCCGAGTATTTTCAAAGAGGAATAAACAATATGTAGAGTAGGCGACAGGTGAGTCTCATAGATATTTCATTGTACTTTTTATGAGAAATTTACAATAGCAGTCTTATTTGCACCAAATCGTTGTCTCAATGGAATACTCCAGATTTAATTGCCTACCATTTTGGCAAACAATGGACACAGTTAAATTTAGTACACTTATTTCAACAAAAGAAACCAACAACACCTCATGGGGAATCTTGGAAAGATATCAACTTTCATACTTTATCAAACATCATTAACGTGTTTGCTTTCTTATAAGATTCTAATTATACATGTGTTTGTCATATCTTAGTAGCCATGTGTAATATATGGATTTGTAAATGTCTCCTCCTGTTTTGTTTGTGGTATATGCCATCTTCATTAGAAATAAACTCGCAGCTAAATTTCATATGCGAAGTGACACGAATTAGACCAATAGGCAAATATCGGATGTACTCAATCACCCCAATCCCACTCAGTCACCCCAATCACACTCAATCACCCCAAACACACTCAATCACCCCAAACACACTCAATCACCCCGAACACAATTACCCAATCACACTCAGTCACCTCAATCACACTCAATCACCCCAATCACACTCAATCACCCCAATCACACTCAGTCACCCCAAACACACTCAATCACCGCAAACACATTCAATCATATAGTTGATAAAGTAGATAGATTGGTTACAGTTTGATCATTTCATTGGTTCCATCATCAATGAAACAGGCATGCCCTAAATGTCTTGAGTCAATACATCTATTTTATAATAGATTGAAAAAAATTGTTTTGCTTTAGATTGGTGGAATGTCATGCAATTAGTCCATATCAAATTCAGTAATAAATATGTTGCCACATGTATCTGTCAAATTATCAGCACACTGATTTTACAGGGTGTGTCCTATCTCCTTGAATTGTGTCGCTGACCTTCATTATTTAAATCTATATGAAAATGAGGACTATTTTAGGGTGACGGTTCAGTTCTGTAACTCGCTGACCCTCATTATTTAATTATATATTAAAATTAGGATTATTTTAGGGTAACGATTCACTTCTGTAACTCGTTGTATGAGCTCCTCAGGCAGAAAGGTATCCACCAAAACATAACAAGAACAAAGACAATACGCACATTACAATATGGGTTTTAAATGAGGTAATGATGATGAGACAAAAGTGGATAATAAATTAATTGTAAAGTGTACAGAAAGTTAAAGGAAAGCTAGATTCTTTCAATTAATAAAAAACATAATCTGCCCCAGGAAGTTAGTTTACTCCCTATTATATCCAATATATCAAATCAACTCATTTACTGAACATCGCAAGGGGCACTCCCTCTTCTCTCTATACAGTTTGTTAAAACGCAAATGATCCTCGATATAATATTTGTCTCATTACGAAAACAAAACGGAAAACAAAAAGCTTTGAAAACTGGAAAAACAATCTCTGCAATCCTAATGTTGCAATAGCAAATATATCACTTTTATGAATAAGACCACAGGATAAATGTTGCAATAGCAAATATATCACTTTTATGAAATAGACCACAGGATAATTTCTGGATTACAAATACTGCAACCCTGCAAAGAATCACAAATTAGAATAAACAGACGTCCTCCACAATTCATATTTTTGCACACAATAAATAACAATTTATTCTCGTAACCTTTTCAGCCAAACAGGAATGAAACACTCTATCTGATGATGTTTAAGAATTCGTTCTTCATACAATCTTTTCTTTCCATAAGTCAGTATGTCTTCAAACACACTCTTACAATAAGATTTCAGGAAACTAGCAACATAATTCTACTCTTCAAACACACTCTTACAATAAGATTTCAGGAAACTAGTAACATAAATATACTCTTCAAACATGTTTGCACAATACCTAAGACAAACTCCACATGATGTTTAACTAATATCTGATTAAATGACTCAACTATTACAACTATATAAAACAAATATTTTCTATATAAAGACAAAGTTTTGCATAAACAGGTGACGCAGTAATATAGCAGTATGTTGCAATCAATGTGCAGAATGACAATTTTTCTGCTAAGTACAGACGAACAAACACAAGGATAATAATAGAAAACAACATCACTAGTAATACATAAAGAGAAAGCAACACTACGTCCAAGAAACAAGAAGCTTACTATAGTACAATACCGCACACTAAAGTTTTGTCTCGATAAAAATGAAATAACATATATATCTTCAAATGGCTAGCAGAACTAATGCTCTGGCAGCATACACAACATTAGGAATCAACAAATTATAGGTCATATCAGGCTGCATATATTCGTCATTAATCATCATATGGTTTCCCTAGTTCCTGATTTGGTTAGTTTTACAAAAGATTTCAATATTTCTAAGGTTAAAGTCTTTCTTACATTATAGTCCAATTAGTTGAAATGGATTTTATCTCAAACTCAGACAAAAGAATGATTATTACTTTCACCGTTGGGTAAGGATATTTTCCACTTGCGAGAATAGTCATCTCACTTTGCAATGTTTGTTTACAAATGTCTATTTGTTAACCCAGTTCCAAATCTTACGAGTAAATTCTTTTCTTTTTAAATTTCACTAGTTATGAAATTGTTATTATCTTTGCATTCTATGTGTTCTCTTTTTAGCCATGTACTCTTTCGTGTTTACATGTACAATTTGAAATGCATGGACCATGTGAATTAATGCTATAGTATGTATAAAACTGTATAAACGGTTATTATTTGCACCAATGTATTTTATGCATTCTACAGACCTGTCTGATACCGATGTACTGATGATAAACTGTGAAGAAAGAGGTGTCAAGTTGAAACTGAAACCAGAAATTGAAATCACAAGTAAGATTTGCATTATAGAAAACTACGCTACAGTAAAATAAATTTGTATTTATTTATTTTTTTAATTTTTCGAAGTCTTTCTATTTATCGATTCATTTGCAAATACAAACTTTACAATAAGCATAACAACAACAGCAATTACAAGAACAAGATCAAGAACAACAACAACATACTACTACTACTACTACTACTACTAAGGCGTCTCGATAGTCCAGTGTTTAGAGGAGAAAAAACTGCACCCAGAAATGTAAGCAGCCTGAGATATGTCGACAAACATGGATGGGTGACAGCTTCAAATCCCATCTCTGGACTATCGAGGGAGGGAAAAGCGGCTTCCTCCAAACTACACGCTTGCCCATCCCATTCTTGATTGAGAAAACAAACTTTGATTCCATACCGGATCAGACTTCGCCCGGGTCAATAAGGTCTGCGCTAGGCACTGATGTTTCGGGATGTTCTAGTGAAAAATGGGCTACTGAAACGCAAGCAAAACACTCGGAGGAAATGGACCAGAGAGGAAAACATACAGATCATGGTCTCTTACTATCAAAGCCAACCAACAACAAGAGGATAGAGAAAACGAATGTATGAACACTGGCTCAATGTGATGTAAATATTCATTTTTACATCAAATAAAGGTTGACGTCATCAAGATGGATTACGTAATATCATATCTACCACCCAGAAGCATTCACCATGACAAAAGAAGTCAATATATATTTCGACTTCGAAATAAGAACAGATCGAGTGATTGTTTTGCGAAGATCGAACAATGTGTTTCCCAATGCGTCTACCACAGTGGTCCACAATCACATTTGCAGCCAATAGAATATTCAGATTTTTCAGAAGAGTGTGGCGGACGCCGTCAATTGTTCTAATCATTTCATATTTAGTAATATATAATATATTTTTAAAAAATTAAAGAAATAATTTGAACACGTAAACGTACACGTATTTTCATTAAATTATATATTCACAAGTGCTCTTTCTTACTTTATGAACTTACTCTTTGTGTATCTACCTGTAAGATAAATTAAAAAGCTATTACAAAATAAATTTCAAACGCAGTTTAATAATATTTATTTTCTTAGACGTTAATGTCATTCAAATAGTCTTTGAAGTATATTCACTATTCTTAACTTAACATAGTTGTCCAGTTTCTGTTAATTAAAGTATTCGTTTTGAAGTTAAATTGTACATGGATTTTGTGGCGGAAAGGGGGTTTTCTCTGTGTGCGTCTCTTGGTTATTAATTAATTATTCATAATTAATATATTAATTAACTTCTTCCATGCCAATCGCTCACAACCTCCTTAAGGGTCTTGTCGTGCGGTCTGAGAGTGACTAGGTCAAGCCTTGGGTAGTCCGTCAGTCAGTGACCGTCTCCCCAAGTGTTACCTGTCTCAGAATAGTGACTACACTGCATTTATCTTACTAGTTTTTCTATCACTATTCCGGCCCTACCACAAATCTCTCGTCGTCGTCGATAATGGGAACTATTTTAAAACATGTGTATAGACCGTCCTCTAACGTAGTTATGTCTCTGGCTTAGCCCCCACCCATTATCTCCACATGTTCCTCTTAAAAATGAAAGAGTAAATAGTTTAAAGAAAACAAATTTACTAAAAGAAAAAAGAATAATAAATTCAAGGTTACAATTAACTATATATTGAAATCACACTCAAGGCTAGACTTGGAGATCGCAGATCTCTTCAAAAAAACTTATCAATTAGATGGCATTCCTGTTTAGGTTCTTACCGATGACAACCGTGATGTGCCGGTCGCCATTGTC
Organism: Sinotaia quadrata; assembly: GCA_028829895.1. Lineage (NCBI taxonomy): Eukaryota > Metazoa > Mollusca > Gastropoda > Architaenioglossa > Viviparidae > Sinotaia > Sinotaia quadrata. The sequence continues at coordinate 132,518,771 of CM054180.1, read as the reverse complement.
TGCCTGGTGATGAGAGTGACACGCAAATTGGCCGCTCACGTTTCTGTCCCCCTCTCGCACCAACTTTAACCCTACTTCGTTCCTTTGTTCCTGGCTTCCATGGCAAAAATTCAGTTAATTTTTGTCATAAGAAAATTTTAAATTTATAAAATTTAAAGAAATACATTTAATTAATTTAATGTATTGTTATTGCATTTTCTGCGTTACAGATTTCAAAAAGCAAACATACAAATATGAAAACCATAACACTATTTTTATGGTGAAGTGTAGCCGTATTTGGAAAAAAAACAAACAAATACGCGTAAAGATAAGCACAAGTTTTAATAATGAGCTATCTAAAGCCATGAATATAGAAACTGTGATAAATTAGTTTTAATAATAAGCGCTCTAAAGCCATGAATATAGTGACGTAATATATTAGTTATAATAATATACGCTCTAAAGCCATGAATATATTGACGTAATAAATTAGTTTTAATAATAAGCGCTCTAAAGCCATGAATATAGTGACGTAATAAGAACGTTTGACAGAAAATAATCATTCAAAACCAAAATATAATTAAATTGTGATCAAGTATAATCGAAACATATAATTAAATTGTGATCAAGTATAATCGAAACATATAATTAAATTGCGATCAAGTATAATCGACAATCTTACTCAAAATAAATGTAACTTGCTTCCACTAATGGTAATCAACATTCCTCACCCACCCCATTACTGTATGCATACTTTCTGCCGTGCGATCACATTACTGTTAAGACGCTTTCTCATTGCCGACGGCCATAGGAAAATAAAGAATAAAACAAAAACATTGAAAACACAAAGTACGCCATTTATATTTCACAATTTATTTCTTTTCATACAGACGCCACATTTATACTTCTTACTGCTCAAAACGCCGACTTCATTATTTACATCAACTTAACAAGTAAAACTCCCGAGAATATTTCTTTGAATGCCCTGGACATTGACTATGATCCCGTGGACAACCGTATATACTGGACTTCTCAGGACGGCTCAAATATTTACAGTGCTTTTCTCAATGGCACGGATAAAGTAGTTTTTGGAAATGCCAAACATGGTACGCATTGTTTTGTTGTCAGAATGGTGTAAATGTTCATTAAAATATAAGAATGCTTTGTAAATTGTCTTATTATTGCATTTTATGAATGAGGTTACACTTATATTTTAGCAGGTCTGAAATGTATTTACTGATCAACTCTTACCAACGTTTATTCCATTTATGTATTAAAATTTTAAAAAAAAATTATGTAAGATGTCATTAGATACAGCATTAAAATATGTGTAAGATAATTTATTATCGGTTTACGTTGTTATCATGCATTTGATTAATTTTAATTATTAATCAGTAGCTTGTCTAAAATTGAATCTTTTATATGAATGTAAATTCATCATGTAACTTGCATTCGCACGAGTCACTATGATGTGTTCTAGATATTCCCACAATCAACTGAAGTGCCATTTCACAATAATAACTCAAGTACAAGAACTAATGTCTCAATAATATAACAACATTCGACATACTATTGGCGCCTTGAACTAATACCGGGATAGGAAAAATCGAAATTAGTGGAAAATAAAGTTATTAGTCGTATATACGAGATTAATTAATAATTCCAATGATGTGACCAGTAATATATAGATTTATTCACAACAGAATATAAACAAAGGATATCATGTCTTTCCATATCCATTAGATTTATTAAGAAAACACACAGCTTCAATCAATATATAACCCTACCCACAGACCTAAGCATACCAAACATGCATAAAAACAGCCTTATGTCGACAAACAGCATTAGGCAGACAAATACATATGTACTTCAGTTTTAGGTAGACACTGCTTCAAAAACCAGCATTAGGTGGACCTCTGTGTATATTTACAACCTTCAAAACCACACTTAAATTCACAGGAAAAAACTATTGAAATATGAAATATGTCAAAGGTAACTAGAATAAATTCCCATCTCATTCGTGACTCTAATGACGTTTAAAAAGTGTTTGAATAACTATTTTGTACACCAGACATAAGACCAAATGAAATTGCAGTGGATCCATTTTCACGGCTCGTGTTCTACAGCGAGGAAAACAGAGGCTACATCGCCCTCATCACCATGTCATCTCTCAACCACACAATACTCATTGACTCTGACCTTGTCAAACCAGGGTCAATTGCTCTTGATATGTGGAATGGGTAATAGTATATATTGAGAGATATCATTAGTACTTTTGGAAAGGAAACTTTTATCGGTTTGTTTTTCTTGTTTTGGAAAACGACTGTAATGCTGCACTAAAATAATCGAATGGTGATCTGAGTGAAAATTTCTAAAAAAGCAATAACTGACCTCAAAACACAATAAAGTTTAATAAGTAGTAATACAACAAGCATATTATCTCATGAAATTAATATTACTTTTTGTCGTTGTTACACAAATGAACAAAACTGTTTAATAATGTTAGCCAACACTCCCTTCTGTTTTTCGTGACACAAGATTTGCGATATTGTTTAACCATTGTATGGCTAAGTAATTTGAATGTCATACATTGCGTTGTTGAGACATTATAGTACAACACTTCTAAATTACAAAACATTTCGTTTAGTTCGCAAGCACTCAGCGAACGCACTAGAGAAACAACCAGCATGTACTCATACCCACTTGATCTTTTCTGTGTTTATCAAATTTTCATAGTTCCGCCGAATTAGTGTTCGTTAGGAAAAATATCACTAATGCTTGTATTACCTCTATGACTATTTTGAATAATAAAATTGCTTATTATTTTATTTACATATCTCAAACATCTCTCAAAACCACCTCACAAAACACATTTTACAAATCATATTTCGTACGTCTTTGAACATTTCTTGCATATATTAATTTCAATATACAAAATAACAAGACAGCTAATATATGACAGTTCGAATGACTGCAGATATTAGTGAGATAAGTCTGTATTTTGAGAGATGTTAAAGGTCACATACAAATAGAAATAGAACCTAGTTCGCAATGTCTAACCCTCCAACTATTATTAAATTAACATGATTAGTAAAACAAATTCACTGACAGGTAATAGCATCAACCACCACAGATTGTATTTTGTTCAGGAATGTAGTTCACACACTAAATGTAAACAGTATACTCAACATGTTTGTCTTGTTTTGAAAAATAACTTTTGGAATACAACCCAAATGGTCTCAGACTTTACTGTACGTCTAATCCAGATTTTTTCCTGGGTCAATAAAGAAAACTCGTCATTATGGGAAGACAACTCGGACGAACTTTCGTGATTATATGTTTTTTGGTTTTCTGCTATTTTTCCATTTCTTTAAACGACAGAATATACCGAGGATGTAAACATAGATTTAAATATTATCAAACTGTTGAATTTAATGTAGTTAAATATAATTTTCACCACTGAAACTGATATATGTACAAAAAATAAAATAAATTTAAGCTCGGGGAACTTTACAGGCCTACATTGCTATTGAAGCAAAATCTAATATGGTTTTCTGAAATGTTCACAGTTACATGTGCTGGATAAACAACGGCAGGAAAAAGATCGAGTGTGCAAATTACGATGGAAGTGACCGGAAAGAGGTGGTGAAAAGTGGCCTCCATAATCCCATCGGCTTGGTGGTGGATGCGATGAGTGGGTATTACGTAACGATAACTGTCATAAGTCAATTTCTAGTATTCACTGTTTCACGTTGTTTTTTCCTGGCCTGTTTGCATTATATAAAATATACAAGGAATGCTCTGACGCTAAGGTATTTGTAACCTTTCACCAGAAAAATCAACAAACTGAAATGGATCCCAAGGCCTTTTTTCCTGATCAGTATTTATGTTATATAAGCGAAATAAAGGCATGCATACAAGCAAGCGTGCTCTGAATTATATTAATGTACATAATTCAAGCTAGAGACGCTATACATACAATTAAAACATTTATAGTGATAATATTTTAAGCCAGTACCAACAATTTTTTTTCATTAGTAGTAATAGTAAGCAGAGGCAATGGTATTTGTAGTGGCATCAGTATTAACAGTATTTGTGGTGATGATGGTAGTAGTAGTAGTAGTAGTAGTAGTAGTAGTAGTAGCAGTAGTAGTAGTAGTAGTAGTAGCAGCAGCAGTAGTACTAAGACTACTGTTAACCATTAGATTATTCATGTATTTTAAAATTGTCCCACATAATCTTAACGTTCACCTTTTGAAAGTAGAATTTTACACTTGCATTGTTTACTTCTTTAACTATGCATGAAAGAAAGAAAGAAAGAAAGAAAGAAAGAAAGAAAGAAAGAAAGAAAGAAAGAAAGAAAGAAAGAAAGAAAGAAAGAAAGAAAGAAAGAAAGAAAGAAAGAAAGAAAGTATTAAAGAAAGAAAGAAAGAAAGAAGGAAAGAAAGAAGGAAAGAAAGAAAGAAAAATGGAAAGATGAAAAGAATGAAAAAAGAAAAGAAAAAAATTAATGAATATAAAATGACTTGTATTATATTACTCGATAAAGTTTCATTACTTCTCTTAAATATTAAATATCATCTAATTCATCATCCGATTAATTCTTTGCAATTGACAGCCACATATCACGACCATATATATGTGAATGAAACAAATGGAACAAATGGAGACTGCAAATGTATTTTGTATTAAAAAATATATGACACTTCATTTTAATGCAATTTTAATTATAATGAATGGAATATGATGAACTGGAATATTCGTTTATTTTATACTCTTGAAAAATATGTTTATTGTTCACGCACGCACACACACACACACACACACACACACACACACACACACACACACACACACACACACACACACACACACACACACACAATGGCATGTACACATGGAACAACATAAAATTATAGCTACAATCTCTATATTCCAAAGAACGATTGGCATGCACTGATGTATTCTTTTCTTTAAATTTCAGAAAATAAAATATACTGGTCTGATGATAACTACCTGTATCATTGTAACCTTGGTGGAGGTCCTGTGAATATTATTGCTTCGACTGCTAAACCGTCTTTCAGGGGTCTGACACGCCTTGGGAGTCGTCTATATGTAATTTATTTAGATACTGGGTATGTTCTTATGTGTGAAGGCCATGCGAGTGTTTACATGTGCAACTATTAATTTGAAATACATCTGTATTTGTATGTATTATTGAATATGGTAATGCATTTTATACTCACTTTTGATACAGACTATTTATTAACGTGAAGAAAACCTAGACAATCTGTGATTGTTCTAGATAAAGATATTCAAGAAACACAGTAAACACAGTGAGTAAACACACAAAGAAAACTGAAACATAGTCCAAGCATATGTTTCATCTAGCAGTTCACCTTTGCTTCATTAATTATGTACTTGTGACGCTCGAGAGTCACCCTTGTGTGATATAAAGATGATTAATGAGAAGGTATTGACAGTCATTCATTTTTCAGGTTTCTTTGTGAGTTAAGTCGATATGGATAGAGTAATAGACTCATAGCCTAGGGCTGAGAGTGAGTGACATCTGACTGGCTGGAGGGCTGAGAGTGAGTGACATCTGACTGGCTGGAGGGGTGAGATGAGTGACATCTGACTGAAGAGACTGTTTCTGACCAGAAGCTCAAAAATGCAGTTATGAACGTGACTGAATGACGAACTGTGGCATTGAGACGAGTGACTCCGGTTAGCTGACACGTGAAGCTACTATAAATAGTCAGTCAAACTCTCTTTCAATACTTGTGATCGTTGTTCGAAATCTGGTTCCAAATGCAGACCGTGAGCAGTGGTGAGTTGTCTGGTACAATATGTGAGAATGAACTTAAGAATAATGTCTACATTAGAATTATTGCTTCATGTGTTGGAGATTTTGTTCCTTGATCTAGATATACTGTATATTCTGGGTTGATACATTTGATAGGTATATGCTATGTTAATTATGTATTATTGAATGCATGACTCTGTAATAGATCATTGGAGTGAAGTGTGTATGAGGGCTAACAATTCTCTTGCAACTACAGTAGTTGAGTGATTGAAGAGAGAGAGTGAGACAGAGAGTAGAACATTATGTAGACTGAATTAAAGCATCACACATGAATAATCCTAGAGTGTGCCTTGCTTGTTCTTTTGGGATTCATGATACTGCTTCCTCATCTTGGGCAACTCCCCATAATTGATGCATGGTTCGTCTTTGCTGGGTTAATATCGCCATGGAAACTCCAAATAGTGGTGAAAGTGGAGACGCCAACACATTGTCACATATAATGCCAGCTGAGATCAAGAGTTCTTGTACAAATTCTGCAAATGCATGTTGGAAATGAACCCTGGTGCCATATCGACTTTCTTAACTGTCCGTGTGATATAACACACGTGTTTCTTCCTATGACACAACATATGGTGGCCCCAAACAGGTCATGTGCTCAGTAATGTATCTCCTTTCTCTCTCTTTTCCAGCTATATGAAAAATCTCTAAACCTTAAATAGAGATTGCTACTTCGCTGTAGCTATTGTCAATAATGACTGTATAAAATAGTTAATTTGTAATAAATCTTTATTTTCCTGTTCGTTCCTTCTTGCACATGCTAATTGGTACATGTCTGGAGTAGTCAGTCAGTTGGTGGATGGAGGCGTGACGAGTCAGTGATTGGATGAATACTAGTAAGTTGATGAAATACGTTACTATTTAAGTATGAAGTTCCACATGTGAACATATAATTATGTATCGATAGTATGTTAGTTAACAGTGGGGTATGAATGTGGAATTCATATGGGAATATAGGTCTTAAATTAAGATTTAGGATGATAAGATATTCCTAATAATAATCATAACGGAGGCAGGACGTATTATAGCATCACTGTAGTGTGTATTATATATTTTATAATCATCCAGTGAAGTAATTAGTATGTGCACACACGTGGGCAGGTTTACAGCAATGCACGTGTTTTGTATAAATATGGTTGAACTTTCTGTTGCAGACATGACACAGCCAAGAGCTACGTGTACCAATATGAACTGGATGGCACAAAAAAGAAAACTGTTTTCGAAGATTCAAATCTGTTATATGATATTCACATTTATTCAGAGACACTGTTTTATTTGAATGGTAATTATCATATCTTGTGTAGATTTGCAAATGTTGATTTGGCAATATGCAATGCTATTAAAACAATTTATGGCATTTTATGTTATTTGGTGAGGGGACATTATTAGTATCAGGAATATTCCATATCATAAGTAATTGATTTTTTAAATAAGCGTAATGATGGAAATATTATACAGTCATAATTGCATAAAACGTTGATTTAAAGAAAATGAAATATTAACTGTAATAATGTTAAAATAACTAAGCTAACTAATGGAGCATGCATATTGAATATTACTTACATTTAATAAATACTACGGCTGTTACTATAATGATGTAAAATTGTGTCGGTATTTTCTTGGTGTCCATTGTACACAAACACACTTTTACAATTTCATTTTATTCTGCCTTAATTCAAAAGGACCAAGTATTTGTGAAAGCAGTCATCACGGTTGCAGCCACATTTGCATACCCACTAAAAATAATGAAAGCAAGTGCTTGTGTCCTGACGAATTGTCTTTAAGTATGGATGACGAGACCTGCGTTCCAAGTAAGCTCACGCTAATTTTGTGCTACACATTAAACAGAAACAATTTATTTCATCCAGTTACCTTGTCTCTCTCCAGTAATTTTCTTAGTCATTGCTATTTTTTAAGTGAATAGTTTTATTATAAAATGTTTCAGACACTAATGTTACTTTCTTGTGAGTAGAGAAAAATACTTTGTTTAATAATGTTTCTGTCATTGATGATGTTTTCTTGTGAGTACAGAAGAATATTTTGATAATGTTTCTGACGCTGATGTTATTTTCTTGTGCGTACAGAAAAATACTCTAAGATGCCAATCACCGAAGTACTTGTTGGCCATATCATCGCCCTTCTCGTCGGCGTTGCCATCTTTGTGCTAATCATTAAGCGAAGTATTCATCTTTTGTTTTAATAAAAGAGCTTTAAATGCAAAAAAATGTATTCACCTTTAAACAATATCAAAATAAATTATGTTTTTTAAAAGATATATTCAATGTGCATTCTATCCGCGAGGCTGCATGACTTTATATTAATCATAAAGGTTATGCTATGTAAAATAGATAGGCAGATAGATAGGTAAGTAGATAGATATATAGGTTGTTAAATATGTTGATAGATAGATAGATAGATAACTAGATAGATAGATAGATATAGACAGACAGGCAGATAGATAGCTAGCTAGCTAGCTATAGATAGATAGATAGATAGATAGATAAAATGGAATATGACTAAACAATTAATTTTTATAAAAGTATATTTTCGAATTCTCTAAATATTACTTTGCTGTATGTTTATGGAGATGACAAATGATCCTTTAGTTTGTAAACCTTGTCTTTTATGATTTTATTTCGCACAATCGACTATAGTTTGCCTCCCCTTATTGATATTGTCCGCAGTTTCTGACACATTCACAGTTGCCTTATAAAGTAACATGTCACTTCATTGCCCATAAATTAAAGTAATGGTGATTAACATATGTAATGGCCTTCAATTCAATCTGAATAAATTGCAGAACGCCTGCGTTTCGTACAAAGAAATCAAGAAATGGAAATGAACGCAAGATGTTCAGATGAAGACAACAGACGTACTTCAAACGGTTCCAATGAATATTCGGAAATTCACGAGAGAAATATGGACGTGTTTGAAGGTAACAATCAATATAATGTAAATAAATATGACAATACAGTTTTCATGTTTGGAAGACTAAGATATATAAGGAACTGCATAAGCATGAGTCTTATTATAAACAAAAATATTTATTAGTTTACGAAGATATACATAGCAGTAGTTTTAATGAGATGCCTTTAAAAGCTGGTACAATGAACATTTTGTTACTGTTTAATATCCTTTCTGTTTGATCTCCTGAATGTTCAAATGTATATATGTGTTTCGTAAATAAAAGAAATATAAATTTGTGGCTGAATAATCAAATAGGAAAATATTTGTATATAGAACGGAATCACTAAAGAATATTGTTATACTATTTCTAGCACGATAATATTTATACACTACTCCGAACACACACACACACACACACACACACACACACACACACACACACACACACACACACACACACAAACACACACACCGCACACACACACATACATACACACATATACACACAAACACACACAAACACGCACCGCACACACAAACGCACACACACGCACCACACGCATCGCACCGCACACACACACACACACACACACACACACACACACACACACACACACACACATACATACATACATACACACACATACACACATAGACTTAAGGAAGCCATGAATATGCATATAGAAATGAATAACAAGAATGCCTCCTAACTCTTTAAAAACAAACAAAACCTGTCTTGGAGACAGTTCATTTGCTCTTTGAGAGACACATTTTGATCGTTTATATACTTTAGAAATAATTGTGAAGAGAGCCAGTTGTTTTTGTTTTCTTACCAGATTTGCCAACACATTCAGAGGGGAAAGAAGACAGCGAAAGTGTTGATCGATATAATGTTATCGATCTTTCTAGCATTTCGTCATCTCCCGTTGATAGCATGTCATTTCATCCAAAGAGTGGTTTAGACAATGATGGCTATCTAATTCCCACATCCGCACCACATCCGACTTCACAAGGAAACTTGGATGAACAAGAAAAACATCCCAGTGAGACCACATCCTACCTTGAACTGGAACCATAGATGCATGACCCAGGATTGTAAAATGTAAAATGTGATGTCTTTTTTTGAAATCAAATTGTAAAGAGTGGTCTCCTTTTTTGAAATCAAATTGTAAAGAGTGGTCAAAGATTTCCAAATCAAATTGAGTGATAAAATATTTCCAATTCTAATTGTAAAGAGTAATCTCCATTTTCCAAATCAAATTGTTCAGAGTAATCTACATTTTTTCCAAATCAAATTGTAAAGAGTATTCTCCATTTTCCAAATCAAATTGTTCAGAGTAATCTACATTTTTTCCAAATCAAATTGTAAAGAGTACTCTCCTTTTTCCAAATCAAATTGTAAAGAGTAATTTTTTTTAATGTAAATTGTTTAGAAATTATGTTTTACATGAAAATCTAAATCGCTTAAATATTTTGATTTTCATTATCTTATTTACTTAAACATTAACTTCGGTTTAATAATGTATATATTTGTCGAAATAAATTTTAAATAATTTTATTTTAATTATCTTGAACTTTTGCACATTATATTTACTTTCTATGTCTACATTATCAGTCTAGCAATATACTTATGTTGATTTTCATCCGCTAGTACAATTAAACAGTATTTAGTGATTTTACATTATAAATCTAGCAATGTAAACATTTTCATTTATATCAACTTATATATTGGGAAATTACTTACTGTTTATGCATCATCAATCTAGCGATTTAAATATTTTTGATTTTACATGTTTTTGATTTTGATGTTTGCATACATTATTGTTTTAATATTACACAATTAATCAATTTAATTAATTTGATATTTATCACTTTGTACATTTGTACAACATTGCTTGTTTTTACATTACAAATCTGTTGTTTTAAAAACTTTTATTTTCATTGTCTTATACATTTGGTACACTACTTATTGATCCTACATTTAAAGAGTATCCATTTAAATAATTTTACTTTCAACATCTTACACATTATTTATTGATTTTATTTTATAAATCTAGGAAATTAAATATTATGATTGTCATCATCTTGTACATTTATAAGACATTTGCCCAAAATAAGCTGTGTACTATTTACCCATTTGAATGCACCAATATCAGCGCATGCAAACAGTATAATAATTATAAGGAAGAGCTATATGAATCGAATTGAAAATAATGACTGTTTTCAAAGGGTCACCGACAAATGCGCGCCGACAAAAAGAGTCCAGCGATATATTAATATTTTGCTTGTGTTATAATATATAAATATGTAGTAATAGTTTATTCTTAGTCAAATTCTCGGTAGTTTATAAATATCACAATGTCTACATTTTTCAACGCCATTTTTCATTCAGTAAACAACCTAGACACTTTAGATTACTCTCCAAGTGAACGTACCGTTTCGTAAGACGAACAACAGAACGATATGGCAGCGTTCGCGTCAATAAACGAACATTTGGTTTGTTATGGATGAATTGTCCTGATGAAGACTATTGAGATGAAAGTATTTGTGTTGTGTACATACAACAAGTCTGGAATTATCTTGTCGTATCATTTTTTTCTTTTAAACCTTACCATTTCTATTTGTTTCTATGTTATTGTGCAGATGTTATAAGTCCCTCTTATTTTGCATTCAACTTTGCCTCTTTCAACCATTTGTACTTGATTGTTTTGTTGATATTTCATCGGCTTGTCGTGCATACTGACGTGGAGAGGTGTTTGGCTCCAGGTATGTGCTAGTGCTTATTTAGTTGTTTTATTCCACTTTTCTTTGTCTGTTTCTGGGGGTTGGTAGTCCACTCATCTTTATTGCTTCTATCGGTGGATCGTCTTTGTTGTTATTCCAGATGTAGTCCACAAGTCGTTGAACTTCTCCTTCAATGACATGTTTGATGTTATTGAAACCTCAGCCTCCCATTTTTCGAGATACATAGAGCCTGTCAACGTCTGCTTTGGGGTGTAATGCTTTATTTATTGTTAGTACTTCTCTTGTTTTTTTTTCCCTGTCAAGTTCATTTATTTAATGTGTTGTCCTATCTATGATACCTGCATTGTAGCTGACTACATGTATTGCGATCCAAGGTCTTAGAATCTTACAAAGATTTGAGTAGTGGAGCGAATCTGTGGTTTCCAGGGAGTTTATTCAGATTCTATGTTTCCCAAGGCTCCTATCACTCACTATAGGTATCACTTCTGCTTTTACATTCCGCAGGCTCTGAATTTCTAGTCTGATTTCTTTTTATTTTTCTGTTTTTTTCTCTTTCTTTTGCTTTTATGTTTCTATCACTTGGAACAGCGACATCAATGATTGTTACTGTTCTGTTGGCCTTATTGAGAACTAAAATGTCTTCGTGCAGGAATCACCCCATCTGTTCTTATCTCGAAGTCCCACAGTATTTTGACTTCTGTTTTGGTGACTGCTTCTGGTTGGTGCATCCATGCTCTTTCTGGGGTTACTATGCCATAGTTCTCACTCATATTTCTATGTATGTGTTTTGACACTTCGTTGAGTCGTTTGGTGTATTCTGTTCCTGCCAGAACCTGACATCCAGATAATATGTGCTCTGTTTTCTCATCCATGGATTTGCAGAGATTACATGGAATCAATTGAAATTTTCATGATTTTCGTTTTTTTTGTTGAGATTTGGTGTAGAGTACTTGATCTTGTACAGCTATTAGGAGTGCTTCTGTTGCTGCTTTCAATCCTGCCTCTTTCAACCATTTGTACGTTGATTGCTTTGTTGATATTTCGTTGGCTTGTCGTACATACTGGCCATGCAGAGGTTGTCCGCTCATCTTTACTGCTTCTATCTGTCAACATTACAACTTCTATGGAAACATACGCCATCAGTCAGTATTACAACTTCTATAGAAACATAGATCATAAGTCAATATTACAACTTCTAAAGGAACATAGGTCATAAGTCAATATTACAACTTCTATAGAAACGAGTCATAAGTCAATATTACAACTTCTATGAAAATATATGCCATCAATCAATATTACACCTTCTATTGTGAATGTATCTTTAATTCTTCCTGCTACCAGAACACGTCACACTGTACATTTCGCATACTTGCACGATTAACAAATTGTCTCTGCTACCAGAACACGTAACACGTCCATGTAGAGTATTTGCACTCATTTGAAAATTATATAAAATTTAAGTCAATAAATGCAACAATAAAGCTATGTTAATCCTGGATCATATTTTTATTTCCCTTTGCATCTTGGCTTTCGTTTGCAATTTCATAAGTAATATTTTTGGCTTGTAATTACGTATTCTATGTTTTGAATATATTCTGCAATTTTTCTAATAAATGAGCTGCTTTGATTAAACTATACATTGTTTTGTTCTTTTTATTTATATTACATGTTTTCGTTACGCATGTATTTGACTTTTTATTATGACCGTCAAATAGAATAATGTGCTTACAAGTTAATACATCTATGTAATTATACCATTTTATGGTCTCAAATCTGACGCAATTAAACAAATATAGTTTGCTATTGTGTAGCAATGAAATCGAATCATCCTATTCATAAATTTAAAATATTAATTTTATCAAAAGTTTTAATTACTACAATTAGTCCCGTGGCAGAGTAAATTTGCATCTCCGTATTTTAAAATGTAATTGTTAAATAAATTGTTAAATTATCAGATTGACACAACCTTGGGTACTCCTTATGATGTATTTATGAAAGTGTCTGATTTAAAATAAACACTAAGTTGAGAATAAGCTAGAATTGCTGATGTAATGTAACCCACCCCAAGTGGGAGAGTAGTTTTTATTATCTAATGATTAAGTTTTACGAGAACGAGACAAGTCAATGGGATGAGATCGAAAAGTTTACTTGCTTTAGTGAAGCCTATTTTCGGATGACTTTGAATTTAGACCAGTCACAAAAGGCAGTCGTTTGCTTGATGAGACAAAGAGTGCCTTCACGTGAATATGCATCTACTGGTTCACTGATTGTAAACAGCTGTGACCGGGAGATACAGGAATCGTCTACCATGGTGCATTTAAGTATTAAAAAAATACACTACACCTCTTTGTTGTATGGTGGCAAAGTATGCTAATTACTTGAAGAAAAAAATCTGGTACTAAGAAGTATTAGCAATCGCTACAATTGATGTTCTGTTTGAACGAACTTGTATGGCAAAAATTAAAGCCCAGGTTGATTTCAAGAGAAGAAGCGGCGAATGTTCTTTTTTAATGTGAGGAGGGAAAGATATGGAAATTGAACTGAACTATAATTAAACATTGGTAGCAAAAGCGTGCAAATGACTTTTTAGAACACATCTAAACCAGGTTATGTAAAGACTATTAGTGCTTATCTCTAATAATTCAGGTATTGTAAAGACTATTATTATTTATTTCTAATAATTCATGTGATGTAAAGGCTATTAATGCTTATATATATAATACTTAAGGTTATGTAAAGGCTATTATTGCTTATCTCTAATAATTCAGATTATGTGAAGCCTATTATTGCTTATCTCTAAGTGAATGTTAATCATTATCATTCATCATATTTCCCTGTTCATATTTGTCAATAATTTTAATTTTTACTTTGCAAGACCGCCAAACCCTTATTATGATGACGTACAATTGACCATGACGAAAGTCAGGCTCGAAGATATATAGCAGCCTCTCGAATGGACGATGCATTAAACATTTTTCGAATCGTCAAATGGACATAAGTATGCATAGGTAGTGAGTGATCTTGGTTCAACAATGATGTCATACCATGATATTTGTGCGTGTGTACTTCTGAACTATTAGTCGATCGGATGCTTCACACAGTACGATCCGGAAAATTGCTTAACCTCAGACTCATACAGTAGCCTCAGTAACCAGAATGCAAACGTTATGAACTTAATATTGATGCGTCACAAAATACTTGATCTATTTTACACACTTCCTTACATCGTCTAATGAAATCCAATAATTTGTTGTGAGAAAACGTGACTACACATGGCACGTTATACTAATCTCTTATATAGATTTTTAGTTGTCCCACATAAATACTTAAATATATGATTCACTCTAACTTCAGCTTGTTCAACTACAGGTCTGAGTTTTATTTTTTATCTGTTCAGAAATGCATGCATACGCATTCAACTTCTGTGTGTCCATGGAAATTATGGGATTAAATGCTATCCACAGATATTAGTCCATGCAAACTATTCTTATTGTATACATCAGAATTAACTTGATTATGTTCGGTTATTTCGGTTAATTTTCTCTCTCTCTCTCTCTCTCTCTCTCTCTCTCTCTCTCTCTCTCTCTCTCTCTCTCTCTCTCTCTCTCTCTCTCTCTCTCTCTCTCTCTCTCTCTCTCTCTCTCTCTCTCTCTCTCTCTCTCTCTTATGTGTTGGCGTGTGTGGGTATGCAAATGTATATATGTTTGTGTATGTGACATGCGTGTTTACATGTATCCGATGTGAAAATGTGCATACAAGTTGGTGCTAGTTTGTGTGTGCACTCATTTATGTTCCTGTGAGAGTATCTTTGCGTGTGTTACGAATTTCATGATGTTATGGATAAGGAATTTTTTTTTTCTATTTCATTGCGTTGCTTGCATCCAATGTCACATTTCTCATGTTACTCTATTGCTCACATCTAATATTATATTACTCATATTAGTGTTGCTAGCATCCAAATTCACAACTTTCATGTTACAGATTTGCACACGTACAATTTAAAATTAAAGAATCAAATATGCAAAGTCAAATTGACATTATTGTGTAGTGCATCTAAAATCCATTTTGCAGAAAAAAAGTCTTGCTGAAATGAAGTTAAATTCCCTAGTGGTTTGTATAAACTGTGTAATTTTTAAATGGAATTGTCATTATTATGCTTAAACTAATGGAGAATCGTACAATCCTTATCGAACAAGTGTCAAATTCCAAATGGATGCAGGTACTGATATTTCGATTTGTCATTTGCCTTTAATAGTTAATGCGGACTGAATTATGAATGTCACTATATCATTAAAAAAATTAGAAAAGCCAGTGTTTAATTAAATCACATTTGAAAGTATAATATTATATATTAAAGTGATGCATAATGTATTAACAGATTCTATTATATAGACACACAATTAAACAATAACAAAACGCACTTTCATACGAAATATAAATAGAACAACACTATAGTGTAACTATAAACGTAAAAGAAAATTTATTAGTAAACTTGCAAAGTACACGTGCAACACTTCATAATGCAAAAACTACTACTACAACTACTACTACTATTGTGAAATAACAAGAACTATAAAGATAATTTGATTCAGCAACGTACACTTTTTGACCTGTGCGATTTCAGAGCAAATATTTACAACGATAAATTCTGACGTGTAGACAAATAAAAAAACCAAACACAAACCAAAGCAATAAATATGTGATCCAGTATTAAAATTTGTTTTTAAAAATGTCCTTGTAATTATTGTTTGGAACGGTGTGTATGTATGCGTGTACCTATCTGTGACGCCAATACAACGAAATGTATTACTTGACATTGATATTTCCATGAAAACTTATGTACTACACTCTTATATCCTAAAACACAATCAAACAATAGTGTCAATACAATTAACAGGATAATGCTTATAAGAGAATGGAAATGGAGTTATTAAAGAAAAGCGATAACATTCCTTAAATACTCTGATTTAGACAACGCCACAATTGTCTTTCATGAGCTTTCTTTGCAACAATATCACAAGTTTATTGTCTGCCATCAACTCCATGAGACCTTCTCCACAAACGTAGAAAACATTGATGGGCTGTTGTTTTTTCGAAGCCAGACCTTGGTGCCCTCTTTCGCTGTGTTAGTTTCTTCAAGCAGAATCACAACTACAGCAATTGTATTCGGCACAGCCCCTAATTATAAATCTGGTAAAAATGATGCTCATGATTTAGTAACACTCGATATTCAGCTCCAGGCACCAAATAATACATCTGATGAGATTGTTGCTATTATGTTTTCTTCTCTGAACAATTTTACACCTACATGCAATTTTGAAGAGATTTCTTAATATGCTTCATACTGTATCCTAACTATTAATATATTTATTCAGCTCGAACAACCAATCGTAATGTAGTTGAGTTTAATGAATATACCTTACGTTTCAGAGTAAATGAATGATTAGTATTTATTTCAGAAACGTGGTTTGACATATGAATCAGTGACGTCACAAACTGAAAGGTTAGACGCATCGTGTAGATCCCTGTCAGTGACAAACATCAATTAGCAGTTAGGTACCTGCATGCACATGAACGCAATTAAAATCAGCGTGACAACGAAATCAAATGTTTACTTATAAATTGTTTCAACGTCATTATGCATTAAGTATTTAGTACGACAATCTGGGTAGATTTCTAATATTTCATTCACTCGAAAACAATACATTTTGTCCAGCCACCGAAATGGTCCAGGTGGTGCAATCACTATATCCCTGCTCATGTTGTAAATTAGATTATAAAAATGTCAACATTATAAATATCTTAGGTGATAATAGCATAAAAGGAAAAAAGTTCAACATGAAAAATCCAAAAAAGTTATTGTTCAACATGCAGATATATGTACATACATGGGCTATTCGACTTAATCGCCACAAGACAATACCGTTATAGCAAACGAAATACACGCTCAATAACTCTAACACTAAAGTATGATTCTTATCTTCGTCTTATAAATAGTGTTTTCGTGACGAACGTTCTCTCTGGTAGCTCACGGGGTGACAAAATATGGCTGTGAAAAAATGTATCCATCCATATGTATACTATTATTATTGATTTATATAGATTTATTTAAAGAATAAAATAAAATAATATATATATATATATATATTGAAGTCGCTTGATTTATATAATACAAAAAAATTTACGAAACAATACATGTTTCAACTAAATATAATATTTATTTATTATAATAAAATTATAAAGCAACAACGTATTAAAAGTTGTCAAAATAAATTATAATATACTGAATGCTAGAAAGTCAGCGACAGTCTGAAGTCGTCAGACGATATTATGAAGAAAACATTTATAAAAGGACTGCTATTTGATACACGCTTTAGTCAGAAATATGAAATTGATCTTTGCCTGGACAAATAGAAGTTGATGCACCCCTACAGAATGAAGACTTGTTTTAACTGACTCGGATTGTATGCTATAGATGAAGTTACCTATAGGAAAGAGGCAGTTTTAGTTCCAAACTTCATTCTACAATTCGGAATGATATAAGGGCTAGAGTAAATTCTTTGCACGATCATTCCTTAGAGCGCTGGTACGAAGATGATTGTCAGGGGTGGGGGTGGGTTGCGGTGACGAGATGAGATAGGAAATCAGATCACTGGCGCTATTTTGCGTATATACTGGTGTTTGAATGTATTATTCCGCAAATATGGCATATGTAGATTAAATCATTGTCAGTTTCAGGCATTGTATGAGAAACAACACGCCTGACAAAAAATTAGTCACATGTTTCGGTGTTAGAAATTTATTATATGATTAGACTCAATCTTTCAGGCCACACGTAGACAATGGAATTGGGAGAATGGAACCCAGGGATATATTTCTAAGGTTCTAGTGCCAGATAGGATACGTCTCACTGGGAATTGCGTAGTCATCTTCGTTCGGAGCACATTCTTCCTGAAATGACGTATTGTCGATGGCTGATAAAGAAATGCTGGGATTGGTGACATTATAAAATTCAACACTGTGATCATCTCCATTCTCGTTTGGTTGTGTTGTCAAATCTGAAAAATGTATTTCTAATTACACATGTAAAAACAGAAGGACATCAGGGTGTCATTGTGTTTGAAGATAGTTCGTATATTTACATATGTTTGTATTTTGTTCAAGTGTATTTGTGTGTGTGTGTGTATGTGTGTGTGTGTATATGTGTGTGTGTGTGTATGTGTGTGTGGTGTGTGTGTGTGTGTGTGTGTGTGTGTGTGTGTGTGTGTGTGTGTGTGTGTGTGTGTGAGTGAGTGAAGTATTGCTTGAGTGTTTATACATTTTAATGTGTCATGATTACCATAAACATTCTCGTTCTTATCACTTTCGATTGTCACGTACTAACACACATTTCCACTGTTTAAAGAAAACGTAATTACACATTAATATGTAATAATTTATTAATGTTTACACATTCAGGAGATTAGAGAGATAAAACTTGCAATAACTCCAGTGAACATGCTTGTAAATATGTTGACCGTTGTGCATGACTTTATACAAGGATAAATACTTCTTCTTAAAATGTTATACAGGCGGTGTAAAACTTATGCAATTATATTTAGCGTTCGAATATGTATTAGTATTAAAATTGTTTTGTTATATTATTGTTACATATATGTAATTAGTATTATAATTATATTATTATATTATTATTACATATATGTAGTTAGATTTGTAATTGTTTTGTTATATTATTATTACTTATATGTAGTTAGTAATAAAATCGTTTTGTTATATTATTATTACCTATATGTAGTTAGTATTATAATTGTTTTGTTATATTATTATTACCTATATGTAGTTAGTATTATAATTGTTTTGTTATATTATTATTACCTATATGTAGTTAGTATTATAATTGTTTTGTTATATTGTTGTTACCTTCAAACACGTCGATTTCTCTGTCGTGAATTTCTGCGTATTCGTTTGAACTGCTTGACACAGGTCCTTCGTGTGCACCTAACCCTTCCATAAAACTCATTTCCATGTCCTGACCTCTTGTTACTCTCGTTTCAATGTTTTGACTTCTCTCCACGAAATGTAGGTGGCCTGCAATTCATTTTGAATGAAATGGTAGAAATTTTTGTTGTTAATTACGAATATTTTAATTTTATGAGGGATGCTTTGACCTAGTGCATCATGAGATACGGGTGACAGTTTAAATGTAAGTTAGCAGAGAATATTAAGGAGAAAACATGATACAGTAGAGTTTATGAGACATTTAACATAGAGGTAAAACTTACAAAGTGGAGAATTATATAGGACTATTTATGCTGCATTTTATTGGTAAAGAAAATATTTAGATATGCTTAACTATGTCTGTCTTTCTATCTGCATGTGTGTCTCTCCATCCATCCATTCATCTATCTATCTATCTATCTATCTTAATATCTATCTATCTATCTATCTATCTATCTATCTATCTATCTCTATATCTGTTTATCTATCTATCTGTCTGTTCATCGCCATGCAAACTCGCAGACAGATTACGCTCTAAATACCATTTTTCATAACAATCACTCTCTAAGAGTAAATAAACAAACATCAACATTGAATACGCTTTTAAACATTAACGTTCATTTAGGAAAAAAGATGAATACCTCGTTTAATAAATAACACAAAAATGGCAACGGCGACGAGAAGGGCGATGACGGTACCAACTAGTCCTTCGGTGATAGGCATCTTAGAGTATTCTTCTGTGTACAGAAGAAAATAGTATCAGTGTCAGAAACATTGAAATAATTTTCACTAGAAAATAAATAATAGTGACTAAGACAATTGCTAACCTAAGGCAAGGCAACACATTTTACAGAAATTGTCTTAATGTGAAGAACAATTTTTTTGTGACTTAACTTGTTACGCACGTCTCTTCATCCGTACTTAAAGAGAGGTCGTCAGGACACAAGCACTTGTTTCTATTATTTTTAGTGGGTATGCAAATGTGGCTGCATCCATGATGACTTCTTTCACAGGTATTTGGACCTTTTGAATTAAATCAGAATAAAATACAATTTTAAAAGTGAGTTTGAGTACATTTGGACCCCAAAATATGGACACAAATATTTGTCATTATTGTAGCAGCCGTAGCATTTATAAATTGTAAGTACAAATGATATGCTTATTCCCTTAGCACGCTTAGTGATCTGAACATTAGTACAATAAACATATTTTTTCGTTTAAATTAACTCTTTATTCTAATAGAACTAGAGCATGTATGTTTCCGTCATTTGCATAATTTAAAAATAAATACTTATGACATGGAATATTTATGACACTAATAATATCCCCTCACCTATATAAACAGAACTATAATAAACTGGTTACTAAGATATTGCATATTGCCATCCCCACATCTCCAAACATGCACCTGACATGATAATTACCATAAAGTACAGTCTCTGAGTAAATGTGAATATCATATAACAGACTTGAATCTTCGAAAACAGTTTTCTTTCTAGCGCCATCCAGTTCATATTGGTATACATAGCTATTGGCTGTGTCATGCCTGCAACAGAGATATCAATTTATTTATACGAAACATAGGCATTGCACTAAACGTACCCATGTGTGTGCACATACTAATTACTTCTCTGAAGGACACCTGCATTATACAATTTATAGTAAACACTGCATATATCAATGATGCAAAAGTGAACTTCTAGATGAACCACACGGTTGGAGTGCATTTAAATTTTGTTTTGGGATTCACTACCGTGTAATGAAATTCTTTTTCTGGAACAATTTCTTCACATTAATGAAAGACCCGTATCAAAGGTGGGTGTAACGTACTTAACCTTATTCAATAATAAATAAAAGTATATAAAATAATATTTGCACATGTATATACTCGGATGGCCATCGCACATAAGAACATACCTAGTATCTGAATGAATTACATATAGACGAACTCCAAGGCGTGTCAGACCCATGAAATAGGGTTTGGCAGTTGAAACAATTAATTTCGTAGAACATCCATCCAGGTTACATTGATACAAGCTGTTACTATCAGACCAGTAGATTTGATTTTCTGAAATGTAAAAAGAGAAAAGAATACATCGGTTAATATCAACAGTTTATTGGAGTATTAAGATAGTAGTTATCACACGTTTACCACTTAGCAAAGGAAGATACTAATTATTATTAATTTATCTTTCATAAATAATTCCAAGTGTTGAAAATATTAATTTTATTGTATTAATCATCCTCCAACAGAAACCATTCGCCTCTCACTTAGCGGATATTTTGGCGTTGTAAACGTGTTCAGTTCCACGGCATAAAACAACGTTTACAGTCACATAAGGCTTTCTGCAGGTGGAAAACTTCTTACTAAGGAGAAGACAAATCCGACTTAATCTATATTTAGCGAGTCCACATCCACCCACTTTCTTCACCAACATAAGAATATCAATATCAATATGCGTAAGAAGGTCAATAAAATTAACAATAAATGTATCAAAATAAAAAGTAACTCTACAAATGACAATTACAATGAAACAGACAATTTGACTTCAATAATAATCCATGAACTCATAGTTTACAGTCTCTATCTATATACATATTACAGCCAATTATAGTTCAACAATAGAATCAATACAATTTGCAGGTGAGTCCTATCAGAAAATAGAAATATGGTTATTAAAATAGGTCATTATAAACTTCACATAACCTGCATTAAATACAGCTTCCTCAGTCTTTTTACAGGCCTTTTCACGTCACAGTGTCAAATGTTACAATGTCAAAATACCCTCGCTCAGCACCTGTTCCTGCCTCGTGCTCAAGAAAACATTGATGCGTCTCAGGCTCGTGTGCAAGAAAACATTGACACATCATTACACTTAACCAACCTGACACTCTCTTGCCATCAGTTTCTTGAACAGAACATAATCACAATGACTGTGTTATCTTCACTGGACAGAGTTGGTACATCAAATGCAGGGGTTATCATACTCCCTTATGCTTACACACTCTGCAACACACTTTGCAAGTTTCCTGTGCTTTCCCGGTCACTCAAGTCACAACTAGTGAAGAAACGAAGGGTAGCTAGTGCCATATGATGGGAATTTTTCTCATATATTTTATAAAATTTTCATGACGTGCAATGTTAAATCGAACGCTATTTGTAATTTGAATGACGTGAACATTGATTAATGCTTGTTTCGGAAGTGAGGTCCTGAACGAATGAGTCGTGCATGGTGGCAGTTTTACTGACCGGTGTTTGGTACAAGTGTCAATTAGGTGAGCGAAGGTGTTTTTTTGTTTAAATTTGCGTGAACACGGCCAGTAAACGTGGGAAGTGATTAATGTGTGTGCGTGCGTGCGTGCATGCGTGTTTGTGTGTGTGTGTGTGTGTGTGTGTGTGTGTGTGTGTGTGTGTGTGTGTTTGGGTATACAATGGGAAGCATTGTTACCAGACCGGCACAGGTGGTAGGAAGTTGTTAAGAAAGTCATATTTGTATTAGCTCAAGGTAATTGGCTGGATCAAATGTGTGTTTATCAGAGACAGGTGTGATTTCAAGTGAAGATAAAGTGATGATAGCTGTACCCTTTACTCTTTTTCCAGTTGTCTCTTGCGGTGAGCGTTTTGAGACTGGGTCCCTCCCTATTTGTGGTTGTACATGGAGCAGTAAACCCTGGCTGGATAAGGTAAACGCATTTTGTATTGTGTGAATGGTTAGGTTTTATTATGATGCTATATGTTATGTTTTATTTTGAATATGTTAACCTTTATTTCTTTCAGAAGCCTATGCCAAACTTAGTACTTATTAATAGAGCAATTGACAGGACACTTAGACTCTGCAATTGCTTGTGTTTCAGGGTTTTTGTTTTGGGTTTCATCTTGATCTCTATCTTTAATTTCATTGTGGGATTGGAATGTGCTCCTGATGTTATGCCATGTCATATTGCGAGTCTACCAGTGTGCTGTACGTCACTCCAGCATCGAGGTAAGTTGTGATCGCTAACGTGACTACAGTGTAGCTTGAACTTGCTCTGTGTGGCATTGTGATGAAACCTAGGACATACTATATATTAGTTTTTTTCTAAATATTGCTAATTTTTCTTTTATTATAATTCATGAATCTCGCATATTTGTTAGTGAAAAGTATTTTCTGTCGTTTTTATCCTAGTCTGAAGTGATAATCTACTGATTATGTTTTGTTCTCTGTTCATCTATTCATAGGTGTTGTACATCCATTTCATTAAAATCGATTTCAGCTTATAACTGAATGGGGGACATGATTCAACTTGGTGGCATACTAGTATATAAGCGTAACAGTTGCAGATATACATATATAACCAGTGACCCATACTCTGCATCGGCACTTGAAGATGTCTTGTATTTGCCAATATCTCTAATTACCAATATTTTATATAACTCATTATTACAAAGTCACCCCAGAGTACAGTGGCGACAGCTAGCTGAACTTGAGGCTCCACTTGAGACTCACAGTTCATGGTTGAACTCACACTCAGACTGAGACTCAACCATAACCAAAAGAAGAAATCAGAAGTCTCCTTCCTGAGTGCAGCATAGAATCAAGGAGCAAGCATAAGTTTCTTATTTATTACAATATAACTCCATTCTATTTGACACTCCATTTTTAAACTTTCTTCAATTTCTGCAATGATATTCATTATCCCCATGCACACGTGGTACACTAAATACCACATATAAAACAAAATCGCATATTAATACACCACATGGACGCAGCTTAATTCAAACATTTGTAGTAAAAATTCAACTTACATAGTACCAGTTTACATAACACAAGTATAACATATCAGTATAAAAATATTTTTAAAAAATTCAAAGTCCACTCTCTCTCAATCATTCTAAACTCACCACTCAAACTAAAGATTGCCTTCAGAGCTAGACTTCTCTCTTCTCTTTGTCTTCAAATTCAAAAGTGAATAGACAGCAAAGGTCTCTACTGCAAGTAAATTCCTTAATTTCAGCCCATTGGCTAGTCTTGCTCTCTTAAATCATAATCATTGGATAATAAAACAACTGCTCACTCAGTTTCTACTAGGTCAGAAAATAAGAATATTCTTCTCTTATGCTGTTTACTTCAGACTCATACACTATCAGATTAACACCAAAAGGAGTGCCCAAGGTCGGATCACTGATAGTTTAGCAACTTAAATAACAATTAAAATTAAAATTTTGGATTGGCAAAATTACTTTGTCACAATAGCTATGATTTTATACGTATTTATAGCTTTTCGAGTGTCTCCAATTGTAAGGTGTGTCTATGTGTTTGGAATAACTTATTTATTTTTGAAAGCATAATTTAAGCTAACATTGAACAGTATCAATTGTTATAATTAAATTTGCATGCAAATGAAATTATGTATATTTTTATACAAAAATCAATTTTCAATCTCTATTTCTTTAATCAACTTACATGAGGTCTGATAAATGTACATTAACTTACCTTAGAACATTTCTGTTTAGAGTTACATATATTAAACATATATCCGGACAAAAGGCATTGGGTTCATTTCAGATTTTTTTCTGAAAGGCTAAAAGTACTTTATTATCTTTTGTAAGAGACCGTGTTTTTACAAAGCAAAACATTTATGGCGCCAGTGCACTTCTTGTGTATATTTCTAATGCAAACCAACCAGGAAAAAACAATGTGAAAAAGTGAATACTAAAAATTGTCTGATGACAAGTATCGATACGTAATACCCACTGATCACATCCACCACCAAGCCGATGGGATTACGAAGGCCAGTTTTCACCACCTCTTTACGTTCACTTCCATCGTAATTTGCACACTCGATCTTTCTCCTGCCACTGTCTATCCAGCACATGTAGCTGTGAACATTTCAGGAAAACTATTAGATTTTTATTCAATAGCTAGGCAGTAGAGGAAAGTTGAATTAGGAAGGCATATTTGTATTTGATTTTCTGTAGGAATGTCAGCTGCAATGACGATAAATGTATTTACCAACTACAAAGTTAAAAGTAAGATAAGATTTACATTTAAATCTATTCTCATAGATCAGTCTCCCTGTTTACACAAGCGGTATATTCTTTTAAAATATAGAATAGTAAAAGAAACTAAACAACATATAATTTATAAAGATCGACAGAAATGTCTCTATTTTATTGACCAATATGTAAATTTGAAGTAGACTCAAAATAAAGACTGGGCCCATTGGTGTAGTAGACAAAACAAGACAAACCTTGTGAAGTGCACCCGGTAGCTGGATATCATCATCGTCGTCGTCGTCGTCACCATCATCATCATCATCATCATTATTATTATTATTATTCAATTAACTAATTAATAACTGAAAAACTAGTGATGGATAAATTTAATTTATAGTTATTAATAATTCTTCCATAGGACATCAACACTACTCTCATTTGGCGAGTTATATGTGTGTCGTAAAACTATACTCTTCCAAAATAATAGATTTTCTGTCACATACTATTTCCATAGGTGGAAAATGTCTGACTGAAATAATAAAAAAATATCTTTATTCATATTTAACAAGACCCTTTCCACCCACAATTTCTACAACATATAGTTTAATAATATATGCAAGAAAGGTAATAAATTTAACCAATATATTTATTAAATCAACAATCAAATATAGAATACAATTGAAAGAACTGTGACATTTCCATTATATCAATTAACAATAAACAATTTTCCAATAAATGTCAGTCACTCGTTCAATTTTTAATCTTAACATACATAGTAGTCAGATTAATAAACAATCTGAATCATGGATCTACACTCACCACATAAATAAGAGCGGAGTTTATATAGAGATAATAAGAATTATGTACGGTAGTATCTGTGTTTATATATGCCCCTGAGTCATGGACCCTCACAGCGGATCTCGAAAGGAAGATACAAGCTACTGAAATGAAATGCTTTTGAAGGTTTCTTGGCATTTCGTATAGATATTATGTCACGAATGAGGAAATGGGAAACAAAATTAGGTAAGCCATTGGACCCTATGAAAAGCTATTGTCCATTGTGAAAAGAACGCATAATGAAATGGTATGGGCATGTCACACGATCAACAGGGCTTGCCAAGACAATCATGCAAGGTACTGTGTAAAGAGGGTGAAGGAGAGGAAGACAGAGGAAAAGATGGGAGGATAACATCTGAGTGGGCAGGACTGAAACTGAGCAATACAGTAAGATTAGCAGAGAACAAGATGGAATGGAAGAAACAGGTTATCAGGTTATCAGTGGTGCCCCAACGGTCGACAAGGCGATCTGTTAGAATACAGTAGTAATGCAGTCTGAAGGGGATTCCAGGTTACCACAAGGAAAAAACAAATAAAGAAAAAGGCTAGCTCTTTTCTGCAAAAGTCAAATTAAGATCAACACTAACTTTTCAGATCTAAATCATCTATATACTCCATTTCCTACTACACATATTCTCAAATTTATAATATATATAATGTATTGAATGAGAAGCATAGAAAAAATAGTTTAAAATATATATTTTTGCAATTGATTTATGATTCTGTAATTTAGAAATGTAGAAATTTTGTATGCAATTGAACTATTATGTCTACGTTTGTAATTCGAGATATTTTATAAATGTTTTGCTAAGATATTTTTATTATACTATATTTCTTCTGCCACCTGTGTGTGTTGGGCTAATGAACATTATCACAGGATTGAACGTTTGAGAATGTGTGTAGAAGGGAAATAAATGTAGATATGATCTAGTAATAAAACAGTGTCTGTTGTTAATTTGACTTTTCTTTTATTGTTGTTCTTTTCTGGTAACCTGGTATCCCCTTCAGACTGCATTACTACTGTACTCTCCTGTATCACATCGGTGTGTATGTGTGTGTGTGTGTGTGTGTGTATGTGTGTGTGTGTGTGCGTGCGTGCGCGCGTGTGTGTGTGTGTGTGTGTGTGTGTGTGTGTGTGTGTGTGTGTGTGTGTGTGTGTGTGTGTCCAATGTTGTGGTTGTACTTACCTGCAAACTAGTTGCTAAAAGTTGAATTCTGTGAATTCCATTTGAGAGCCAATAGAGCGGAAATTGTGCCTCTGCCTGGTCTCAATAATTCACGCTAGATTCTGGAACAACCTCTACAGTATGCCTTGTGGAGGCACACATGATTCTGGAAATGTTTGTGTAAGATGCCTAGAGGTGCATTTTAAACCCATTAACCAACAAGACAAAGAGAAATTTGGGAGGTTGTGAAAATTGTACCAGTGACAGCTGACTAGATATTAACTATTATTATCTCTCTATAAATTCCGCTCTTATTTTTGTGATGAGATTAGATCCATTATTTAAATTATTTATTAATCTGACTGATGATGTACATGTTAGGATAAAAATTGAATCAGTGACTATCGTTTATCCCAGCATGGTTTTGAAGTAATGCAAATGTCAATGTTCATTCAATTCTATTCAGTTACGTGTATATTTGATTGTTGATTTAATACATTTATTGTTAAGTACATCGACCTTCTTCCTGCACATATTATTAAACTATATGTTATAGTAATTGTGGGTGGATGGGGGCTCGTTAAATGTAAATACACTTTGTTATTACTCTTTCATCATGACGTTTTCACCTATGGAGATGTGACAGTAAAACGTCTATCTCATTATTTTGTACATTTTTGCGGCACCCATATAATCAGCGAGAGATGCCTTGGTTTCGTATGGGATAATTATTAATAAACATAAATAAAAAATCACGATCATTTGTATTTAGCAATGTGTTATTAATTAATAAAAATCATAACCAGCAACGGGGTGCATGTCACAAGCACATTGAGTATACTCTACATTTGGTGTCTGAGCAATATTCCTTAACAAAATATTACGATGATTAATTATATTAATTTCAAGTGAATTTCATTGTTTTACGAATAATGTTACTGCGGTAGTAGTTGGGGGTTTAGAATTTGTACGCTAGGTTATAAATGTAAGTAACTTTAAACATTTCTCAAAATATAGACTACATCTCTCTAGTCTCTATTCTACACGACCAATGCATCTGTCATGTATCTACTCTCTTGCTATTTCATATTTTGAAATTAATATATGCAAGCAAAGATAATTCTAAAAAATAATAATGTTGCACTTTTAGTAAAATATTGAGTAACTGACAGGTAATTTATACTGATAATTATTTCATACTGACAAAGACACTATAATGTAATTAAGATCAATAATGAATGATGGCAAATCGATTGCCTTACACTACATTTACTATCCGAATTTGAGAGACGGAGACATGTCAAATAGATGTTTGAGAGACGGAGAAATGTCAGACATATGTTTGAGAGACGGAGACATGTCAAATAGATGTTTGAGAGACGGAGATATGTCAAATAGATGTTTGAGAGACGGAGACATGTCAAATAGATGTTTGAGAGACGGAGACATGTCAGACATATGTTTGAGAGACGGAGACATTTCAAATAGATGTTTGAGAGACGGAGACATGTCAAATAGATGTATGAGAGACGGAGACATGTCAGACATATGTTTGAGAGACGGAGACATGTCAAATAGATGTGTGAGAGACGGAGACATGTCAAAGAGATGTTTGGGAGACGGAGACATGTCAAATAGATGTGTGAGAGACGGAAACATGTCAAAGAGATGTTTGAGAGACGGAGACATGTCAAATAGATGTTTGAGAGACGGAGAAATGTCAGACATATGTTTGAGAGACGGAGACATGTCAAATAGATGTTTGAGAGACGGAGACATGTCAAATAGATGTTTGAGAGACGGAGACATGTCAGACATATGTTTGAGAGACGGAGACATTTCAAATAGATGTTTGAGAGACGGAGACATGTCAAATAGATGTTTGAGAGACGGAGACATGTCAGACATATGTTTGAGAGACGGAGACATGTCAAATAGATGTGTGAAAGACGGAGACATGTCAAAGAGATGTGTGAGAGACGGAAACATGTCAAAGAGATGTTTGAGAGACGGAGACATGTCAGACATATGTTTGAGAGACGGAGACATGTCAGACATATGTTTGAGAGACGGAGACATGTCAAATAGATGTGTGAGAGACGGAGACATGTCAAAGAGATGTTTGAGAGACGGAGACATGTCAGACATATGTTTGAGAGACGGAGACATGTCAAATAGATGTTTGAGAGACGGAGACATGTCAAATAGATGTTTGAGAGACGGATACATGTCAAATAGATGTTTGAGAGACGGAGACATGTCAAATAGATGTGTGAGAGACGGAGACATGTCAAAGAGATGTTTGAGAGACGGAGACATGTCAAATAGATGTTTGAGAGACGGAGACATGTGAGACATATGTTTGAGAGACGGAGACATGTCAAATAGATGTTTGAGAGACGACGAAATATGATTTGTAAAATGTGTTCAGTGATGATTTGTGAGAGGTGTATTCCGTTATGATTTAAGAGATAATTGGGAGATGTATAGGAGATGATTTGGGATACGTTTTGAGAGATTTTTGGGAGTTATAAATAATATAATACACATTTTTAAAAATTTCATTCTAGCTATAGCGGTGATATGTATACAAGCAGTAGTTATATCTATACTAAGGAATACTAATTTGGCGAAATTATGGCAATTTGATAGTTAAAGTAATGACAAAGTTGGTATAATTGTATGCTTCGTTGCTACGTTCACTAAGTAAATACGATCTATATAAAGTGTTCTTTGCAATACTTATTTTGCAATTAGAATTGTTATAATTTAATGTCACAACACCACACGAGTATGCTTTATACAAATTATCAAGTCATGCAATGGAGATAAACAATATTGCCAATCTTGTGTCACAAAACACAGAAGAGAGTTTTGGTTAATGTGTTGTATCCTATTTCTTCATTAGAGTAACAATGACAGGAAGTAGTATTAATTTAATGAGATAATAATGATTCAGCTTAGCATTCGATAATTCTAGTGCAGCCTTACAGTCGATTTTTAAAAAAGAAAAGGAAAGGAAACTTTCCAAAGTACTAATTATACATCTCAAATATCTACTATTACCCATTCCACATATCAAGAGCAATTGACCCTGGTTTGACAAGGTCAGAGTCAATGAGTGTTGTGTGGTTGAGAGATGACATGGTGATGAGGGCGATGTAACCTCTGGTTTCCTCGCTGTAAAACACGAGTCGTGAAAATGGATCCACTGCAATACCCCTTGGCCTTGTGTCTGGAGTACAATATATTTAAACAAACACTTTATAAACGTCACTACATTCACTGGCCTTGTGTCTGGACTACAATATATTTAACCAAACACTTTATAAACGTCACTAGATTCTCTGGCCTTGTATCTGGAGTACTATACTTTTAATAAAACACTTTAGAAAAGTCACTAGAGTCACAAGTGAGATGCAATAATACTAAAGGAATGTAAAAACACTTGTACACCACAACTGTTGACTGTGGTTGAATAATACATTTAGTACTAGAGGAGTGTAAAAGATAATTGTACACCACAAATGTTGACTGCGTTTGAAGTTACAACTGTTCAAAATTCACATTGCACTGACCATTTTCTGTAAGAACCTGTGATGATTCTACTATACTACTCTTCTGCCAGTCACCGATCACTAGAGAAACAACACCTTCCATAAAAAAACAGTAATAATGCATTATTTACATTTTGTCAATCCGTATATTTTTTTAACACCGATAATGTTACTGATACAACTATTATATGCATTTCTATAACTACGAATTACAAAATGAACATTGTATCTGTTTAAACATATATATGGTGACTCGTGCGAACTGTCAACGTCAAGATGAATTGTAATTTACATGCACATAACTGATTCAATTATTGACATGCTACTGATTAATATTTCACTAAAATGCATGATGACATAGTAAGCTGATAATAAATTATTTTTCTCATTTTGATTTACTATTTAATGATATCTTACAAAATGTAGTTTTAAAATTTAATTCATAAATACATTCACGTATGAGTAGATCACTGAATACATTTCAGAGCTGCTAAAATCTAATTGTAAACTCTTTCAAAACAATGCGCATATTATGACAATTTAGAAAGCATTCTTATATCTAATGAACATTTATAGCATTCGAACAAAACCAAAAGACATACATACCGTTTTTGGCAGTTCCAACAATTATTTTGTCTGTGCCATTGAGAAAAGCACTATAAATATTTGAGCCGTTCAGAGACGTCCAGTATATACGGTTGTCCACGGGATCATAGTCAATGTCCAATGCATTCAAAGGAACCTTCTCGGGAGTTTTACTTGTTAAGTTGATGTAAATAATGAACTCGGCGTTTGGAGCAGTAAGAAGTATAAATGTGGCGTCTGTGTGAAAAGAAATAAATTGCGAAATATAAATGGCATGCTTTGCGTTTTATTCCTTATTTTCTTAGCGATATTGGCAATGTGATTATCACAGGAAAGGATGAACAAAAAATATATTTTATTTCACAAATAAAAACCGCTAATAAAACTAGGGGAAGTAACAAGAGTTTTGTTATTATGCATATATGTATTATGTAACTCCAGTAACAATCACCTAAGACAGCTTATGCATGCGACGTTGGTTGTTTGCAGTTAACAACACAAGTAGCCATTATTGTTCTCCCATGTCTGAGATTGTTTGACTTCATATCCTGCAGTAGGGGGGGCAACACCTACGTTTTTTGGAACACGAGGATGTTTGCACTCGATAGAATGTCATGACACATCCCATTGGATGATCCATCTGATAATGTTCAATATTGTTTGGTTCTTCCGTCTACACAGCAACTAGAAATAACGACAATTATCAAGGTTGGCAACAGTCAACTGAGCATCCGATTTTTCCTTGAACCATTGGCAACAAACTAATGTATGCTAGGTTCTCATTTATTTTTCTATTTTTAATTTATAAAAACCCCACTTGAATGAGGCTTTACAAAATATTTTCGAAAAAACTGAAGTGGTGACTAGACATCCTGCAGGTCTACACTACTATGAGACGCAGTCATTTTCATATCCCCTTAAATTCCCACAGAGACGACAGAGTGTATGATATTGGTAAGTTGAATGTTTTTTTCTAATCACTCTGCAAAAGAGTAGTGTCCCCCTTTAAATCAGGGAATAAACAACCTGATTTAACCATCTTCAGCTACCTTGTTATTTATAATTTTTGAGAGGAATGAATGAATGAATGTAGAGGATACTCCCGGCTACCGCCGCTTTCACGCTGTTTTTGAGAGGGGCGAAAGAATGTGTATTTATATTGTTTTGTACCGTTCGTCTGTTCGTCCGTTTATTCTCTTTTATGATACTCACTCACAGCATACACAGCGAATAAAACGTTCCTTTGCATAACATGGTGTATATCATCGTGTGTCTATGTAACAACCTGACACGACGTATTACTGGCACATGTCACATGGTCTTTTCTTGGAGATACACTGGAGCAAGCCAAAACAGACTTTACCCCTTGGATATCTAACTTCAGTTCAAGCCGGCTTCACACTGGCGTTTCGTAACAGAGATAATGTCAGCAATAATGTGGTCGTGAGACAAAATGTATTCATATACCAAATAGCGTGTGTGTGTGTGTATGTGTGTGTGTGTGTGTGTGTGTGTGTGTGTGTGTGTGTGTGTGTGTGTGTGTGTGTGTGTGTGTGTGTGCAGGGAATGTCGATTGCATTACCATTAGTAGGGAGCGTGTGACATTTATTTTGAGTAACTTTTGTTGATAATCATGATTACAATTTCATTCTACAAATGTATTATGTATTGGTTTGGAATGAGTGTTTTGTATGTCAAACGTTCCACAGTAATTTATCAAGTTTGTATACTGTAAATCATTCATCCTCTGCATTAACTTAGAGAATGGGGCTTTAGACACTGAGAACGCTTTCATTATTTCTCTGACTAGTTAGTGATCTCATTTTGGAAGCATGTTTACATGTCGTGAGAACTTTACTCTTTCTTTATTTCGTTATGCGTGAATTATATACTGAAGTTGCTTTCAACTGACATAGGCAGATTTCGTTTTTCTCTATAAATCTGTACGAGGTCGTTATGTTTCTGGATGACAAAATTCCACCCCTCCCACACCCATTTTAATTTCAAACATTTTCACTAATTCTCCCTCACATCGGCTGTTGATACTTGGAGCAGG
Source organism: Sinotaia quadrata (assembly GCA_028829895.1). Taxonomy (NCBI): domain Eukaryota; kingdom Metazoa; phylum Mollusca; class Gastropoda; order Architaenioglossa; family Viviparidae; genus Sinotaia; species Sinotaia quadrata. The sequence goes on along the minus strand of CM054180.1, from coordinate 132,485,101 downwards.
ATTCATAATATTGGTGTAACCATATATAATTTCACGGTCTCACATATCCAAAAAATGGTTAACTGCGTTACATTTCTTTCCTGTTAATTGTAAAAGTTTAATAAATTGCAAGATGATATTTCGGTGCTGTTTATTTTTCCAGTGTATTGTAGACGATCTCTTTCTCGGTGATACCCCCCCCCCACTATCTTTCATAATCAGGTTTGTGTTTCCTTTAACCATCCATTGTTTTAGTACTTCATTTGCATTCTCAATTGCTGAGCTCAAAGGTTTGTTGTTTTGAAGCCTTCTTGTTGGAGTTCTCCTGCACTGAATTATTTTTGTTCATGTAACATTTTATATCTTCAAACAAGCATTGTTTTTCTTCCGTGAAGTTACTACTTGGAAGTTCTCCAATGTGGTCACCAAATAGAATTGACTGCTGTGAGGTTGTGAAAATGTAATTGTCTTTGTTTCAGTGCATTGGGTTGTGGTATTTGTTTGTTGCTGTTCTATCTTTTAATGTTGTAAGAAGCAGATTTTGCTGTATCACTTTCTTTTAATCCTGGAGCCACTGTTCATTGATAAAATCATCAGGATTGTGATTGAGGCAAACTGTGCATCCTTTTCCTATATCCTCCTTCTGTTGGTTGGCTTTTCTAGTGTAGCACGAAAAATGCCAAATCATACATTAAATTATTTAAATGTATTTTCTAAACTTTCTAAAATTTATTTTTGTTTATGACAAAAATTAATTCTAAATTGTTGCCGTGTAAATCCTTGTCAGCATTAGACAAACCAACTTTGGTCCAGTCTGGGAAATAAAAGAACAAAGCGTTTAAGTTGAATAGCAATGGTCTGCATGGCCAGTGTGCTAGAGAAGATGCTCACCATAGAGCGGCCAGATTGTGTAACCACTCACACACCACAGGGTGAACGGCGACACCTGATGCACCTGCGGTTACCTTCCAAGGGACGAGGCTTACCCTAGGAATGGCAGTCAATAGAGCACAGCACGCCTTGACTATTTAACAAAAGCAGAAACAAAAGGGTAGATTATGCCCGAGGGTAAAACCTAGCATGACCACGGATGAAAAATCCAAACTGCATAAATGCCCGCTCCCGAGAAAAAATAATTACTCTGCTAAATCATTGAGCCCAGTACTAGACTTCCTGCAGAAAGTGAAGCAGAATATTTTTGTCTGAAATGGTAAAAACCACTAATTTTGTAAATAATGATTTATGTGAAAGAAGTTTATTACAAATTTCCTGAATTATATTTTCTTTTTGCAAATGTTGTAATTACAATAAATGACTTGTAATGTTATTCTTGGATGTAAAGAAGGAATCAAACAAAACGTGTAAAGAAATGTAATAGGAGAACCAAGAATGAAATTACAGGTTTATAACTAGGTATAAAACGAGCTGATATATGCAATCTTTTATATTTTCATAGCTTCGGAAATCAGGAGTTTCAACAGAGATCTGAAATTCCGACTGAGATGTGAAGTCATTGGAAATTCCATCTTCAATCTTGTTCCAACTTTAACTTTGACTTTGGAGTTTGGGTGATTCCTACCTTCGTCTGAAGCCAATGGTCACTCAAGTACTACCAGGCTACAGCAAGAGATCATAGTAAGTCGAGGAGACTACTGACAGATAGGTGAACATAGATTTCTTCAAAAGCCAGAACCATTTGAGGTGCAGAATGCCACATTGGTGTTAAACATGATGGAAACCAGAGATTTGTGACTTAAATGTATTTCTGAACCAGAGAGTGCTATCGAGGAGATAGGCACTGGTATGTGGAATGTGCAGGTGACAAGGTGTTTCTGCCACGTGGGGAAGCTGACAAATGGGCGTACTGATAACAAGAGCAAATGACTAATTGTGGACGTGATATATTCAAGGACTGATTTACACATAAGTATTTCCTTGAATTAGAACTGTGTTTAGCAGGATCAAGAATGGTATTTTAGCAATTGTGCATGTGTAAATAATTTGTATTGGAACTGAAACTGTTTGACATTCTAGCTGAGTGCAAAGTAAAAAAAAAATGTTTCCAGGCTTAACACAGACAACTGGTATTGTATACCAGCTAACCAGTCCAAGTCGCTGGGACAGAGAACAATGTGCACAATATCAGGTGAATTCATACACATGCTCATATTGTATACCTGTAATTTTCTTTGATTTATGTAATTTATAATTCTAATTTTTATGTATAGATTTTGTAATCTAGAAAGTATTGATGCTATTCTTCTAAGTTGTGTCATGCCTAGTAATTGTTCTATTAGAAGTGTTGATATTATACTTATGTGTATAGTCCTAGTAAGTGTTCTATGGACTAAGTAATGATAAATGTTATTTTTCCTAATTAATAAACTTTGAGAGATCTTTGATCTCTAAGTCTTGCCTTGAGTGCGATTTATAATATAATTTTAACTGTAACTTGAATTTATTTATTGGTTGTTTCTTTAAGAAATATGTTATATCTTATTCATCTACTCTCTTTATTTAGAAGAGGGGGAAATGTGCAGGTTGATGGGTGGGGGCTCTGCCAATGAACAACAAGATTATCTAGCACATTTTAAATATAGGCCTGCCACCGAATTAGGGAGCATTTGTGGAGGGCTGGAATAATGACAAAGTGACTGACGGGATAGTTCAGTTAAAGGGTCTGTTATTCTAAACAAGTAACACTTGGGAGGGAGGAATAAATATTTGACAGACTTCCCAGGGTTTGACTTAATCACTCCCTGACTGCAATGACAAAGACCCATGCGTGATTGTGGTTGATTGTAAAGAAGAATTATTATTGTGAATTATTTATGAATATAATATCATATAAATAATAGTTACAATGAACAGACAACAATTATTTGTATGCTTTCCTATCTGGTACATCTCCAAGTTTTTGCATGCATTTCAGTAGCCCGTTTTTCATTAGAACACCCTGAAACATCACTGATTAGCACATACCTTGTTAAGTTGAAGTCTAATGCAGAATAGAATCATTTTTTCTTTTCTCCATCGTGAATGGGATGGATGTGGGAGTAGTTTGGAGATAGCTGCTTTTCCTTCCCTCGATAGTCTAGAGATGGGATCTGATGTTGACACATATCCATGTTCATGTAGCTTAACTTTCTGGGTGAGGTTTTCTCGTTTGTAGTAGTAGTAGTAGTAGTAATAGTAGTAGTGTTGTATGATGGGAAAATATTCCCACATATATATATTTTATATAAATTTTCATTTGTGGAATGAGTGCGTATTGCGTCCTGTTTACAGAGAAGGGAAGCCCTGAAATGAATGAGAGACATGTGTGGAAGATTTAGGGACTGGCGTTTGATGTCTGCGGTGTTTGAAGTCTGCGAGCGCGGCGGTCAGCGTGTGGTCAGTGTGTACGCTTAGCGGGTGGATAGAGTTGTTAGCGGGACATAATCATCTTAGAGCTAATGAATTGAACAGGTCAGAAGTTGGTCTAAGCAGGGTAATAAAAACTACAGTGAAAATGTTATCTTCACTACTTCCTGAAAAATCGTCTGAGGGTGACGACTGAAAGGGTAGTCCGCCCAAAACAACACTGGGTCGTATATGAGAGAAGAAAACCCTGGCTATATAGGTAAAAGTGTCTTTGTATTTGTGTGAATGGTTAAGTTTTATTAGGATGATATATACTATGTTTTATTTTGAATATATTAATATTCTTCCTTTCAGAGGCCTATGCCAAATGTTACGTTTCCAGTATTTATTTAAAGACCCTGCTTAGAATAATTAAAAGACTTTAAATATAATTAATTCTTTCTCTCATATCCTATGCAGACTGGTTGCTCAATTTACTATTTGACTAATTAAATGTGTGCCTTGTAGTCAGACGACAAATTTACAAACTAATAAATTGCGAACTTTTAGCTAGATTAAAAACCGTTAAATTCCTCTAAATTCATATGCATTCATTATCAACATTCTGCTCATTCGCCCCCATTTAATCTAAGAAAATATCTATTGGTCTATCATGCATATAAATTAACTACTAAGAGGTATTAACAAGAAAATAAGATTTAATAAAGTTTTAACAAGTTAACAATAATCAAATACGAGCGCGAATAGTCTACTTCTCGCCTTTTTGCGCATACATGCTTTTATTGATAACTAGCGAATTGCCGTCAACTGTTCTTTGAATATTTGCATAAGCATTTGGTAATACTCAGCTGATTGTTCTGTATCTGCTTGGTCTCTTTTGCTCGGCCAGCCAGTCTAATTTCACAGTTTCACTACAGCGATGACGCACGTGGCATCTAGGAAGGTGTTCCTTTGAGTTGCTAGCGAACTTGAATTTTAGTGGCGTGGACCCTCAGAAATGAACTCATACATCGAGCTCAAACCAGTTGTGACCAGGTGAACAGGGCAAAGCAAACGTAAAGCCAGGGTAAGGCAACGTAAAGCCAGGACAAGGCAACGTAAAGCCAGGGCCGACCTAGGGAAATAACGTGCTCTGATATACTTCCAATCTAACACATTCCCTACTCAAGCATGACCCAGTTTAATATGCGCTGAATAAGAGATTTCGACCTCGCGTCGTTTTACAATTAGATTTAGAAAAAAATGTAATCGTCTCACACGTGTTCCATTCAACAGCGTGACGTATGAAGCAATAAAATAGTTACAACGTTAAATTAATGTTCATACAAAGGGGTAATTCAAACCAACAAAAAATTTACAATTAAAATTACACGCAATAATTGAATTACATGAGGAATTCATATCGAGCACAGCATTCTGGCTCTTAGTGAATTAAAACAATATAAATTAAAGTTACAAATGGAAAAAGAGTTACAATAATTTTATATTCCATAACTTATAGGTTTCTCAGCCATTTCTCTGGACCATGCTCAAGCATATATGGAAATAATATAATACATAGCACAAATACATATCTATAATCAAGACAGGCAAAATACTATCAGATAAAATGATACCTTTTATGAGAAGTCGAAGGTTTCTTTGTTCTCATCTGCTGCCGGCTGCCCTCATGACCCGAGTTAGCTGATGGAAAAAGCTAATGTGCTCGAAGTAAAGAGAACGGAAGCGCGTACCCATATTTATAGAAAAGCATAATGCGTATCACGTGACTGATCGCGAGGTATGTAGTTGGTTCGAGAATCTGGACAATGGACCTAAAGTTACATAACATCTTGACCTGTTCTAGAAGCATCTCGAAAAAGGAAGCTTTGAACAAAGGAGCCAAGGGTTTCAAAATTCAAATTTGAAGTAAACAAGACAAGTGGGTCACCAAGTCGGACATTTTTATCAGACTGTGACACCCCCTTGCTTTTGAGGCGTTTATCTTACCAAAGATAAAATGCCTCCTACAAATTATGTATGATAAAATGTAGAAGTCCACAATGAAGAAAAATTTACACAAAAAAATTTCAACATTCCTAGAAATAAAGTATGCAACTATATTTCATATTTACAGGAAGGAATCCGTAGGGTTCAGTTAATTGATTAAACGACATTCTATCGGTATCGGTACTTGATGGCATCAAGCACGACTCATGTAATCTGTGCCAACATTCAAAGACCCTTTGATGTAATGAATATTTGCGTCATACTGTGTCAGAAACAAAGACCAACGCATTAAACGGCTGTTCGTAAATTGCGCCTGTCCCAGAAAGGCCAACGGTTGGTGATCGCACTCAATGACAAAGGTTTTTCCGTACAAATAGTTTTCGAACTTTTTTATGGCCCAAACTATTGCAAGACATTCCTTTTCACTGGTGGAATATTTCTGTTCAGCAGTTGTGAGTTTACGGCTTGCGTATGCAACTGGGTGTTTGGTGTCATTGTGTTCTTGTAATAACACTGCTCCTAATCCCGTGTTGCTAGCATCGGTCCTTAACAAGAATGGTTTTGTCAAATCTGGCAGTTTAACAACTAAGTCTGAAGTCAGTCTAGATTTCAGTGTGTCAAAAGCGTTTTGGCATGCATCAGTCCACACTACTTTTGTAGGCATATTCTTACGTGTCAAGTCAGTCAGAGGACATGCAATGGCACTAAAATCAGGTACGAATTTTCTGTAGTAGTTAGCAAGACCAAGAAAACTTCTAACTTGTGTTTTTGTTAGCGGTTGTGAAGTGTCCTTAAGTTGTGCTATCTTAGCTTCACTTGGCGACATAGTTCCATGACTCAACTTGTGTCCCAAGAAGTCTAAGGAGAATTGTGCTATTTCACACTTCGTAGGGCGGGCAGTGAGGTTGGCTTGCTTTAATCTGGCTAGCACATCTCGTAAGAGTGTCAAGTGCTCCTCCCATGTCTGGGTGCCTAGAATTAAATCATCCATGAAGTTCTCAACTCCACGTCCGTACAGTGGTTCTAACAATGACCGCATCATTTTTGAAAAAATGCTTGGAGCGTTTGAAACTCCGAAAGGCATAACTTTCCATGTGTAGTTTCCTACTGGTGTAGTGAAAGCTAGTATGTGTCGGTCAGTGTCCTTGACCTTGATTTGCCAAAAACCGCGTGACAAATCTATTTTGGTATAGTAATGAGCGTTAGCTAGCTTAGTGAAGATGAGATCCGGATCAGGAAGAGGCTCGGCACAAAACTCTGTCACTTGATTGAGTTTGCGATAGTCTACGCAAAAACGGAACGAGTTATCACGTTTTTTAATCAACACGATGGGTGATCCGTAGGCACTGTCAGTCTTCTCTATGACCCCTAGATCTAACATAGTCTTAATCTCACGTCTAACGTCATCTATCTTAGCGTGTGGCAACGGATACGGCTTCAAACGTATCGGTTTGTTGTCAGTCAGCTTCAGTGAAAATTCTATTAAGTCTGTCAACCCTGGTTTGTCTGTCAGAGTAGATGAGAACTCATTAAGCAATTCATTCACTTCTTTTTTCTGTCTTTCTGTCAAGGCCTCATTCACCCTAACGTCTTTGACAGTTTCGTCCGTCTGTAGAGGACAGTTTGGTAAAGTACCAGTGACGCAATCAGTCTCCCCCTCATCTTCTGTAACTATCGTCGCTACGACAAAATCAGCTTGAGTGGTTTGATCCTCACGGCTTATGTACTTTTTGAGTAGGTTAACATGAAAGATTTTCTCTCTCTTTCCTGTCTGTACCTTATAGTTCAGTCCCCCTAGCTTGGCGGTAACTACAAAGGGCCCTTTCCATTTCATCTGAAGTTTGTTATGGGCTTCAGGAAGCAACAATAACACTTTGTCATTAACTTCAAATTCTCTAGGTTTGGTGTGCTTATTGTAATATTCTGCCTGTCTAGACTGAGCTATCGTCAGGTTTTCCCGTGCTATCTTGCCTATAGTTTCAAGACGGTTTCTTAAGTCAGTGACATATGTGTAAGTTGTTTTAACTTCGTCATCTGTCTTTTCATCAGTCCACAGTGCCTTCAAAATCATCATCGGTCCGCGTACAGTACGTCCGTAAAGTAGCTCAAATGGTGAAAATCCTGTGGAAGATTGTGGCACTTCCCTATATGCAAATAGTAGGGCAGGGATGTATCTGTCCCAGTCTTTCGGTTTATCAGTGGTGAGCTTTTTAAGTGCTGTCTTTAATGTCCCATTGTATTTTTCGATCAGACCATTTGCGGGGGGGTGGTAGGGTGTGCAAGTAAGATGTTTGATGGAAAGTAAGCGATTTACCTCCTTCATTACGTTGCCTACGAATTGACTCCCCTGATCTGTCAAAATTTCAGTAGGAATTCCAACACGACTCCATAGACCGAAAAGGGCTTCGGCGACGGTTTCAGTATCAATGTTTTTCAATGGCACTGCGTCGGCGAATCTCGTTGCGTAATCAATAGTGGTCAGCACGTATCGATTACCTCTCGTTGATGTGGGTATTATAGGCCCAATCAAATCCATTGCTACGCGTTTGTAGGGCTCACTGATCAGTTCAGGCTCTCCTAACGGTGTGGGTCTGATTGAATTTTTAGACTGTGTTCTCTGGCATGTGTCACAACTTAACACGAATCTACGGATATCGGCAATGATGTCCGGCCAATAAAACTCACTTGTAATACGACTAGTTGTTTTTTGTACACCCATGTGTGCGCCAAAAAGACTCTCATGACCTAATCGTAATACGTCATTACGTTTGGTTTGTGGAACGACTAATTGCTTCCGGAATTCGTCTCCCACTTTCGAATAGGGGTACAATAAACCCTTTTTCAGAATAATGCACGCTTTCTTATTCGAATCGTCAGTGTTGACGTCACTAACAGGTACAGCCTGCTTGCGTAACTTGTCTAGTGTTTCGTCTTCAGCTTGTAATAATTTAATCTCGCTAACTGTTGCTTCATCTACGGCTGGTGCGGCAGACATCGGTGCAGTTACAGATTTGTCTTTACTACTCGCTGCTCTGGTTACAGCGTTAACCAGTGGTGGTTCGGTTGAAGTTTGTTTTTTGCATGGCAGAACATACTTGCAACCAAGGATCACGTCATGCGGTGAGTTTTCCATAACGGCCGCTTTGACTGTTCCTTCTACAAAGTCTGAAACAATCGAGATTTCAGCTACTGGTAAAATGTCTTGTTCACCGTTCGCAAAGGTGACAGAGATTGTCTCCCCTGTGTAGTCGGTACGGTTGACTAATGATGCATTTACTATAGCGTCTAGCTCACACCCTGTATCAAGCAAAGCGATTGTGTCGTGACCGTTCGCTTGCACTGGTGTTTGATTCGACTTTTCTGTTTTAGGTGTATGACTTTCTACTGCGTAAACTTTAGCTGTTTTCTTTTCAGGACATGTTCGTGAAAAATGGCCACTATCACCGCAAGTGTAACAAGCAAGATTCTTTTTATCTTTCTGTTTGTCAGACTTGTTTTTAGTGTCGGTTTTGGATGTTTTATCATCACGTTCGCTAGGCGCTTTCCCGTCATTTTTCTTATCCTTTCGAGTCAGCGGTTCATTCGGTCGAGACTTGTTGTTCGCGTGTGCGTTCGAGAATTGAGAATGTGCGTCATCAAAGCGATCGGCGGCGTTGCCTATCTCCTCTAGCGTAGATCTTTCCCTTATTGCTAAGTGAATCAGTAGATCTGATTTGTATGACCCGAGAATGTGGTCTTTTACCATTTCATCCCTAAGACCGTTATAATGTGGAGTTTCAGCTAGATCTATCCACCGTTGGAATAAGTCAGTGACGCGTCGTATATACTGTGCGTGCGTCTCTGAACTCGCTTTCGTGGCCTGTTTAAACTTACGTCGGTACGTATCTGCAGTGAGTTTGTAGCGTTTCAATAATGCGGCCTTGACTGTGTCGTAATTATCTGACTCAGAATCGCTAAGCTTATTGAATTCGTTTTTGGCACTACCTTGCAGTAACCCCGATAAATTTATTGCCCAATGTTCGGCTGGAATGCTTGTTGCTCTGGCTAACTTTTCAAACGTTTTTAAATACGCGTCTATTTGATCTTTGTTCTCATCAAATGGGACCATATTTATCTTTGGAATGATGTTTTCAATTCTACTGTGATTATTTCCATCGCTAGAATGCGAATCGCCACTGCTTCTGCGATCACGGTTCGGATTAGTGAGTTCTAGCTTTTTCACCTCTAATTCTAACCGTTTTGTTTCTGCTGCAATGCGCTTTGCTTCCGTATCGGCTTCTATGCGTTTGGCCTCAGTTTCTACCTCTAACTTCTTTGTTTCGGCTTCAACTTTTTTCGCTTCTGCTTCTAGCCGTTTCATTTCTCGTTCGTCTGCTCGCTTCTCTCTCTCTAGATCCGCTTGCTCTTTTTTGACTAGCTCAGTTCTGACGTAGTTCGTCAGTTCGTCACCTTGGTGTCCTAGTAAGGAACCATTCTTTTTCAGATTTTCAATAACCTGCTCTAGATCCATTTTACTGTCTTAGCGCGCTGGCTACAATAAAATGTATCTCGTGAATTGTGTATTTTAACCGTCGGCGATAACTCCGCTTATCCCGAAAATAACTTTTAGGCTACAACCTTACAAAAATTATTTAATTTACTCAGAACACCTTCCGAAATAAATTACGCGTTAACTCTTACACATTTCACCTGCTTGTCACAGTGTCCGCTGTTCCAAGACTTTCGTAATGTCACGGCTCCTACCATACAACATTACACATTATATCTAGCACCCTAAATATAATAGTCCGAAGTCTGTTACTACCGATAACTCTCCTAGCTGGCGGTATAACCGTCGACTTCTCACAATGAAGTACTCAGTAACACAATACTAAATAAATCATTCAACTTAATCAATGTTATGCTTAACTACGCTTAAACATACTACATTAATTAAAAGTGTACACTACTCTGCAAAAGAATACATGCACATGTCACAACAAAAGCAAAGAAAATCAGTGATACAAAAATCAAAAGAACAATTGGCAATTCTCTGTTCGTTCGTTCGTTTCTAGGTTTATGATACGCCCTATGTATAAAAAATGTTACAATTTAATACATATCAATCCACGGACGAGATTTCCCCCACTTGTTACGTTTCCAGTATTTATTTAAAGACCCTGCTTAGAATAATTAAAAGACTTTAAATATAATTAATTCTTTCTCTCATATCCTATGCAGACTGGTTGCTCAATTTACTATTTGACTAATTAAATGTGTGCCTTGTAGTCAGACGACAAATTTACAAACTAATAAATTGCGAACTTTTAGCTAGATTAAAAACCGTTAAATTCCTCTAAATTCATATGCATTCATTATCAACATTCTGCTCATTCGCCCCCATTTAATCTAAGAAAATATCTATTGGTCTATCATGCATATAAATTAACTACTAAGAGGTATTAACAAGAAAATAAGATTTAATAAAGTTTTAACAAGTTAACAATAATCAAATACGAGCGCGAATAGTCTACTTCTCGCCTTTTTGCGCATACATGCTTTTATTGATAACTAGCGAATTGCCGTCAACTGTTCTTTGAATATTTGCATAAGCATTTGGTAATACTCAGCTGATTGTTCTGTATCTGCTTGGTCTCTTTTGCTCGGCCAGCCAGTCTAATTTCACAGTTTCACTACAGCGATGACGCACGTGGCATCTAGGAAGGTGTTCCTTTGAGTTGCTAGCGAACTTGAATTTTAGTGGCGTGGACCCTCAGAAATGAACTCATACATCGAGCTCAAACCAGTTGTGACCAGGTGAACAGGGCAAAGCAAACGTAAAGCCAGGGTAAGGCAACGTAAAGCCAGGACAAGGCAACGTAAAGCCAGGGCCGACCTAGGGAAATAACGTGCTCTGATATACTTCCAATCTAACACATTCCCTACTCAAGCATGACCCAGTTTAATATGCGCTGAATAAGAGATTTCGACCTCGCGTCGTTTTACAATTAGATTTAGAAAAAATGTAATCGTCTCACACGTGTTCCATTCAACAGCGTGACGTATGAAGCAATAAAATAGTTACAACGTTAAATTAATGTTCATACAAAGGGGTAATTCAAACCAACAAAAAATTTACAATTAAAATTACACGCAATAATTGAATTACATGAGGAATTCATATCGAGCACAGCATTCTGGCTCTTAGTGAATTAAAACAATATAAATTAAAGTTACAAATGGAAAAAGAGTTACAATAATTTTATATTCCATAACTTATAGGTTTCTCAGCCATTTCTCTGGACCATGCTCAAGCATATATGGAAATAATATAATACATAGCACAAATACATATCTATAATCAAGATAGGCAAAATACTATCAGATAAAATGATACCTTTTATGAGAAGTCGAAGGTTTCTTTGTTCTCATCTGCTGCCGGCTGCCCTCATGACCCGAGTTAGCTGATGGAAAAAGCTAATGTGCTCGAAGTAAAGAGAACGGAAGCGCGTACCCATATTTATAGAAAAGCATAATGCGTATCACGTGACTGATCGCGAGGTATGTAGTTGGTTCGAGAATCTGGACAATGGACCTAAAGTTACATAACATCTTGACCTGTTCTAGAAGCATCTCGAAAAAGGAAGCTTTGAACAAAGGAGCCAAGGGTTTCAAAATTCAAATTTGAAGTAAACAAGACAAGTGGGTCACCAAGTCGGACATTTTTATCAGACTGTGACACCCAAACTTAGTAATTATTAATCGAGCACTGGACTGGACACTTAGGCTTTGCAATTGTTTGTGTTGCAGGGTTTTTTCTTGTGTATTCTCGGCTGCTCGTTTATAGCTGCCTGTTGTTTGCCTGTGTGGCTGTGCCTGTGTGGCCGTTCTACTTGTCCCGGCTGAATTGGGACGTGCCGATCTATTGACTGGAAAATTCAAGTCTACAAGACTGACGTCATTTCTGTGCTTAAGCTAAGTGCCTATTCGGACAGTGACTTCAGTATAGATGAACTGGCTAAGGATGAACTGAATTTTCTAAATCTTGTTAACTTTTTCTTTTATTAAATTTATTGTTATTATTTAAAACGCGTGTTTGTTAGTTCTATCGTTATTTTCGTAGTTCAAGTGATAATGTAATGAGTACGTCTTGTCCTCTGTTCGTTAATTGTAATCATTATATATATATATATTATTCGTAAACATTAAATCTCAGCTGAATCTGAGTTGGGGGCGGAGCCAAATTGGCGACGTACCAGTATATCAGCATAACAGTTGCAGATATACATATTTAACCAGTGCCCCATACTCTGCACCGGCACTTGTAGATGTCTTGTATCATAGCTAATTATACAGAGTTGGTATAAGTCATTATTACAAAGTCACCCCAGAGTATAGCGGCGACATAGTAGTAGTTGTTGTTGTTGTAGTAATAGTAGTAGTAGTAGTAGAAGAAGAAGAAGTAGTTAGTTAGTTAGTGTCATGGCACAGAGTTAAGCATAGAGAGATACAGGAGGGGTAGATATTGGGCTGTTCTGGTGTATCTCCAAGAAGTTCGTGACATGTGTCAGTAATACATTGTTTTAAGATGTTACAAAGGGCACATGACAGACACCATTGATGATTGGGTGGGGCCCATTTTATTCTGTCATGCAAAGGAATGTTTTATTGGCTGTGTCTGGCGAGTGTGTGAATATCTTAATGATGTTGAATAATGGATAACAGACGAATGGAATGAAACAATACAAATATGTATTCATTTACCCTTCTCAAAAACTGTGAATAATAAGTTTATAAAATGTGAAAAATTAGGATTTTTATTACCTAATTGTTGTGTTTCTCTTTCACACAGTGGCTAGTCATGCATATACATTTCTAATGCTATACAGTCCATAGAGAATGGGGGAATGAAAATGATGAAGTTCACAAAGTGAAAACAAAAGTAAATATACAATTTTTATGCAATAAACGGCATCACTATCATCAATAATAATGCACATACGATATAGGCATTATTTACCATCATATTAAAGTTCATATTACACAAAAATGACACTAATAAATATCAATCAGACAAGAATAGATTAAACGTTCTTATTCATAACAGTTCTAGGTGCGCTTTTGCCTTTTATTTTAACTACTCGCTTAGTACTGTCAATGTTCGAAGAGAGGTGACATGCATCACTCATAAGGGGTAAGTCAAAGAGAAGATGATGCAATAATTGTGGCACCCAATAGCAAAGACCTGCAGGTCAGGTCACCATCTCAGACTTCCCGTATGTGGGCAAATCTGTGCTTTGGCCTGTTGCCAACTTTGGAAATTATCACTGATTTATCTGGTTACCATGATGATGGGATAACCTAATTGTTGTCTATCATTACCAGATGATTCATCTAGTGAAGTGTATCAATGCATCTATGAATATAGTACTTCTTGTGTCTGTAAGACTCCAAGATCCTAGTCTTCAAACCATAGAATAGTAACTTTAAAACAACGCTCAGACATAGAGATGAAATGGCACATCTGCCACTAACTGCATGCAACTGATGTTGCATACATAAGCTGTCTTGATGGTCACACTTTTCACTTTGCCAGGATGTATTTAAACAATTGCCTCGTTGCTTTAATAATTGGCAGTCGATGGATGAAGAAATGGGAGGAAAGCGACATTTCCCACTCTCCTTAGTAAAATCTCGGTATACAAAATTTCACCACAAATCAAGTCAACGTCTTCATATAAATCTCTGTTTTCATCATGAAAATACTAGTCTCTCTTCCTCCATTATACTCCCTTGTTAAGAGTCTCAGAAACCTCTTGAACTTTTATGTCTTGAAATTAAATTAGGTGAACAATTAACAATTCTAAAGTCACCATAACACACATGTATCAGCATATATGAGCACTGTAAAAAACGCAAATTTTGACAAGAGGGATTACTTCCCTTTGTCCATTAGCATTCTGAAGAACGTGAGATAAAATATAATTTGGCTACACACTTCCTGTGACAGTTAGTTAGTTAGTAGTAGTACTAATTTAATGTTGTTTTTGTTCTTGTTTTTGTTATATTGTTTTACTACTTTTAGTAAGGTTTGTATTTGTTAATGACTCAATGCATAAACATGGTAGAAATTCTTTGTTAATTAAAAGAAAATGAATTGCAAATCCAGTTTAATATGACATAGATTTATGTCTTGCAAATCTTACTTGAAATTTCAATTTCGGGTTTCAGTTTCAAATTGAGACCTCTTTCTTTACAGTTTATCATCAGTACATCAGTATCAGGCAGGTCTGTAGAATGCATAAAACATATTGGTACCATATAAACATATAAGAACCCGACACTTTATATATACTATAGTATTAATTATTATTTAATTAATTAGTATTGTCAATGTATTTCAAATTGTAAACGTAAAAACGAAAGTACAATACTAAAAGTCAAGAAAAATCACACTGAAAATTATATTTCATAATGAATGAATCTTAAAACGCCAAAGCATTTACTCTTACTATTTCGAATGTGTTAACAAATATGCATTTGTAAACAAATGCAAAGTGACATGAGTATTCTCGCAAGTGAAAAAAAATGTTAACCACCAGTCAAAGTAATAATTATCTCTTATCTCTGAGGATGAGCTTAAGTCCATTTTGGGTAATTGGACTAGAATGTAAGAAAGACTTTATTTTAACCTTGTAACTATTGAACACATTGTAATACAGAAGGAAGGAGTGAAGCCACATGATGATGATGATTAATGGAGAAAATGTGCTGCCTGATAAGGCCTGTAATTTGTAGATTCCTGATTTTATGTATGCTGCCAGGACATTAGTTCTGTTAAGCAGTTGAAGATATGTGTTGTTTCATTTTTATCAAGACAAAACTTAGTGTAAAGTATTAAAATAGGCTTCTTGCTTCGTAACAGATTGCTGACTTGTAGAAGTTCTATGCATGTTAAAAGAAGAATGTCGATCACTATAAGCTGATTATGGGGAGAGGGGTTGTTGTTCAAAACTGATACCAATAACCTTGTGACATAGTTTCCCGCCATTAATTCATAGATGTGCATAAATAGCGTGTGATTCGAATTGGGAAATTATTCATGAGGGAGACTTTCATAAAACTTACATTATTTCCGTGAGACAAAGATAAGCACACCGAATATTCAGATAATGTATCACTTTAATTTCTTAATAATTATTAACTGTATTTTATTAAGAATGCTGTAGCATGATTATAATCAATCACAACAATAAATACAAGATCATGATACAGCATTGTTGTTCTCTTCTCCTGACATTGTGGCCAGAGAATAGTGACCAAAGTTAACACATGTTCCATAATTTTAACAATTTATTGAGATGTATAATGATGTTGTGGAATGCTATTTTATCTCCACTAAGATAATTGTTAATTTGACAATTGTAAAAGGCCATGTGCGTTTGAAACATTTTATTCATGTAATAATTATAACCCACGTGTGCATGACATATTTGTTTGTAATTGTAGCATGTATTTGCATGGTTTAAACCTTTTTTTTTATCTTCATTGCAAAAATACATATTGAGGTCATTTAATAGGACACCTATTGTCTGTTGCCACTGTGTACAGATAAGTGAATTGTAGGTTCATCGCTCATGGAAATAATTACTATTGTTCCAGTGCAGGTTCCGGATTTTGGTTCCATTTTTGGTTTGGAATTTAATTTGTTAATTCCAGGTTGATATTTCCACCAATGCTGGCTATTGCACTGTGAACCTAATGCTGAGGGGACTATCCATGCAAGACGAATTGTGCAAAGTCCAAGGTCGGCCAAGGTATTCAATGATGGACTGTTGATGTGTGTGCTGAAGGACCACTCCACTAATTGATGTTGCAGATAAATGAGCGTCTGACAGACTCTGAGATCAGATGTGTTACAATCTGTATAAACATTTAAAGACAGAATAGGTAGTCCTAGTCACCTTCACTTTTGTATGCACTGATTTATGGATTCACTATTTTGTTAAAAAATATATATTTCATATTTTTTGTTATCATAATAACGGAAGTTGACTAATTATTATCGAGAGGAAGACTGAAAGAGATTGGGCTGGGGTGGAGTCAATGTGACTGTTAGTGCACATAATTAGTCGTTATTAGGATAATGTGCTCAATTTACGCAACATTACACAGATTCATCTGTCACTATAATTAATATCTAAACTGAGATAATTAATTAAGGATAATAAAGGGTGAGTCTAGCAACCAGTCTATCATCAACATAGGTGTAACATTAAAACTAACAATCTTTAAATCATCATGCTGAGAAAGGGTCTCTAAACAAATGCTGGAATGTAACATAGGTATTACATGTGATGTTACTTTCATTCATTATACTTTTATTCATTTGTGTGTACTTAACAGACAAATTTTGTCTGCACATTCACATCGCTTGTTTATTCTAGATTATGTTTCGCAGGTCCTATAAAATGCATTTGTTTTACATATTAGTAAACGTTCAGTCACTTAATCTGATACTAGGTGAGTATATTGTGGAATAAGGTGTGAGCAGGAGTGTTTGAAGTCATAATGACTTATGAAAAAAAGAATGGCATGACTAAGAGAAAATTATCAAACATCACCATATAGTGTTTCAAACCCTTGTTTGGGTTAACGTTATGAGAATAAATTATCGCTTATTGTGTGCAAGTATATGAATTATGGAGGAATACTATTTATTCTAATAAGTGCCTTTTTCAGGTTTAGAGCCTAGACAGTGAACTTATTCGGAAGCACTTAATTTATACAAGTTAATTAATACTGCAACATTTGAATTGCATGATGTTTCGAGTTTGCCAGTATTTTGTTGCCCCCTTGGTTTTCTTTTTGGTCCATTGTTGGAGACCTCATCTGGAGACAGTCTTAATTCAGTTAAATTATAAAAAGTTACATCAGAGAACCGTAGAGAGACTGTGTTTATGTAGTTTATGTAGACAACGCGATCCATTATTAGATTTTTCAAAATCAATATTATACGGAGGAATATTTTCGTTTGAACTAATATTATTGAGAAATGAGGGAGTTCCTCTTGTAATGTTTAATAACTAAGTAGATTTGATATATTGTATATAATAAGGAATGCACTAACATCTTGGAATAGATTAGGTTATAATTGTAAATTCATCAGGGAGTGGAAACAAATTATGTAATTCTAATAACCTTTTTCATATTTAATTGTTTCTTTCTTATACACGGGTTTTCCCCTGTCTCTTAAATCCATTGAGAATCCATCCGTTAGGGAATAAGCTGAGAACCTGCCGAAATACCTGTTTACTCCTTCAGAGAAAGTAGGTTAGATCACAGGTGAAGTTCACACCAAAAATCGGATACTAACAACCCATGTATGGTCATTTGATTTCTGAGCAATGATGTAGCGTTAAGTTCTGAGCTGACCTTTACTTCATTCATAAAACCACCTGAAACGGCTAGCCACATGAGATGCCACACTGTATTGTGCCTAACTTACAGGGGTAGGAGAGCCGTCCATCATTACGACTGTGCCTATCCGAAAAACACACAGTGGTAATATCTTGATTTCACTAACCGAACTGAATTAATTCTATATATTTTGTATTGTGGATATATGTAGAATATTCTTGTGAATTTTATTGCTGTTGATATAATACATATTTCTGCAGGAGCTAAGTGGCACAGCGATATTACATTTGTAATAGTGGTGAGAACACCACCTGTATGTAATTGAACCACCATTGATTAATTATCATCATGGGAGAGTCAACCCGCACCATGTAGTCATTAGCTAAATTGTATTACGAGCATCCTTGGAGTAATGAAAGAAATATATATTTGTAAATATTTTATATATTGAATTTTCATGTAATGTAAATTGTGATTTAATGGAGATTGTAAAGAGAGATTATCACTGTTGTCATAAGGCCATAAAAGGCATTTTTCATACATGAAACTGTAACATAAATAACTATGTATATTACAACCAGTCCTGTGTTATGAGGTAACTCTGATCTAACACTACCTTGATGGGAGGAGTCATTGAAGTCACAGAGCCGAACATCAGTGAATGAGTGAGTGCTTATAATGGATCCTTATCCCCAAATTGTTGAAACACAACAACTGTCAAAGACCATGTGAGCAACTCGCATCAGCAGACTATGACAACACATGTTATATACAAGCTAAGTCCAAAAAGACAATTAAGATAGATTTTTCATGGTATGAATAACGAAATGACTTTCCGGGTCATGCAGTATCATTCTGTAATCACAAGAACCAATTGTTCATTTTTCTTGTTTCAAATTTAATTTTATTGTTAAATTTCTTAGACTGTTATATTTCTATGTTATTACATAAGTGTATGTAATGAAAGAGGATGTCACTGGGGGCTGAGCCATAAATAGAGGAATAAAGAAACATAATTATTAACCTATAAATAAAGTGGGAGGTAACATTGTGGCAAGAAGTAAACTAATTTATCTGACTCGGTGTCATGAAAATCTAGATGTGTATGTGGCATTTGAAAGGGAGATAAATTAGGCAAGTCCAGCTGATTGATTGATAATTATTGCCCAAATTAGGACAGGGTTGTAAAATGAAAACTGGACATGTGACATGGGGACAACCTAGAAATAAATATGAATTATATAGCACACAAATGGCGCTAAATAAAATTCATTTTGTAAAATTCTCAAGAAAAATCATAAATAAATATGGGCTTTTTATATATCACACAATGGATTGGAGTAGTGATTTTTTTATATGCATTGAAGAATTTTATTATTGATGTTAGTAGCTGTCCATTCTCTCTCAGTCAGTTAACTCACCTTTAAGTTAATAGATGCCTTTCACCACTGGACTTCTTTCCACATACATTCAAGTGATTAGACAATGAATTTTCTATTACATGATCTCTATAAACGCTATAGTGTTATGATGATAATGCACACCTTTACACAAATACTGTATCGTCCAATGCACAGTAGGCAGTTTAGCTTGACTGACTTTCGTGCAGTCACTTATTTTCTGCTCCTCAAAGTCCAATACTTGACATCGGCACGCATACTCTGACAAGAAATACCTGGGTGTAAGAAATGTACAATAAAAATAAGATGAAAATACGCATTCTTAAATCATAAATAAAAAAGTATGTAAATATGAAGGATAATGAAGTTAATCCATTTATTTATTTACTTTTCACAATTCATTCTAACAGTGTGATGTAAGTAGGTTAATGTGTAGAAAATATAATTATATCTTTAATTTATACTTATTGACTTTCATTATGTGGTTATGGTTATGTGTGCTTATGCACGAGTGTACAAGTGTCACATGGCATGGTCTTTCTCATCTATATTCCTGATCATGAGTCAGTTTGTCTGCATGATCATTGATAGTTTTAAATTTATTTTCACCTGCTAATGGTATTAGAACTAATTTAATTTAGTCTTATATATAATAAAATGGTAAAATGTTTTAGGATTCCAATTTCACATTATATATTGAAATGTGTGCAGTACAGAGTAAATTTACCTATATTATTTCTGACTTGAGTTTTATATACATTAATAAAATTCAAGGTGACCCTACAACGCTGATATCCATAAAATTTCAACGTTGGAAGTAAACAACAAATGTGGAGGATTCGTTAGAAACAGCTGATGCAATCCAAGGAAGTTCCAACTAGAGGAGTAATTTTTATTTTCCAATGTTAAGATTTACAAGACCAAGACCAACCAATGGGCTGAGACCAAACGTTCACTTGCTGTAAAGAATTATATTGTCTGATTGCTTCGAATTTGTTGTGGCAAGAAGTATGGTATGAAAGGCGGCTGTTAGCTTAATGACTTTTCTTGTTTTAATTGAATCTCCCAATTTACGGATTTATAAACCACTATGACCATAGTAGATGCAAGAAATATGTAAACCCAGTGTGTAAAGAATACACTGCACTCCAGTGATGTGCGGATCATATATTAATTTAGGCATGGATGATTAATGAATGAATGAATGAATGAAAGAAAGAATGAATGAATGAATTACCTATATTACTACTACTACTACTACTACTACTACTACTACTACTACTACTACTACTACTACTACTACTACTACTACTACTATTACTACTACTACTACTATTACTACTACAACTACTATTACTAATTTTACTACTACTAGTAGTAATACTACTGCTGCAGATGCTACTGCTAATAACAAATGCAATAATAATAATAATAATAATAATAATACTAATAATAATAATAATAATAATTGAAAGATATATAAAGCCAGACACAGTACAAACACAGAAACCATCAGTACCACCATGGAAGAAGAGAATAGAAAAGAAAATAGAGTGTACTAGAAGAGAAATAAGCCAAATGACAGCAGCAGAACAAAATAATGGAAAACTAAAGGCAAGATTGGTCGCCAAATACCATCTCAACTGCAGAAGCACTAAGACTGCAATAGAAGATGCAAAGCAAAGACTTCAAGGACTCAGTCACCGTCTGAAGAGATACACTGCAAGAAGTCAGCAATTCCAACAGAACAAAATATTCCGAACTGACCCTGGAAGACTATACCAAGAACTCAAAGGAAATTCCAGAACAGAACAACAAATACCAAACATTCATGATACCAAGACCTTCTGGGAAAACATTTGGAGCAATCCAAATACGCATAACACCTCCGCCAGATGGATTCAGGAACTGAAAGATGATCATAAAGAGACACCTGAACAATGCACCGTCACAATCAGTGAGAAAGACATTAAGAAGAAGATACGAAAGATGGCAAACTGGAAAGCCCCAGGCCCAGATCAAGTACAAATATTCTGGCTGAAACATCTTACCTCCTTACATGGCAGACTTGCTGAACAACTGCAAGACATACTAAACAAACCAGGAACCCTGCCAGCATGGATGGTAAAAGGAAAAACAAGTCTGATTATGAAAGATCCACAGAAAGGCACAACACCAAACAACTATCGTCCAATCACTTGCCTATCAACCACCTGGAAGTTACTATCAGGAATTATAGCTGACAAAATCATGACCCACCTTGAAACAAACAAACTTCTAAACAATGAACAAAAGGGTGCTAGACCAGGCAGCAGAGGAACAAAGGACCAATTGGCAATTGATAAGGCAATAGTGACTGACAGCAAGAAACGAAGAACAAATCTTGCAATGGCTTGGATTGATTATCAAAAGGCCTATGACTCAGTCCCACATTCATGGATAATTGAAACATTAAAATTGTACAAAGTAGCGCCATCAATACAGAACCTAATTCAGGAGTCAATGAAAAACTGGAAAACCACCCTCACATGCAACAACACAAATATTGCAGACATAGCAATAAATTGTGGAATCTTCCAAGGTGATTCCTTATCGCCACTGCTGTTCTGCATTGCACTGAATCCTCTCAGTCAAGTGATCCAGAAAACAGGGTTAGGATACAAAATGAAAGCAGGACAGGTCATCAGCCATCTACTATACATGGACGATCTCAAGCTGTACGGGAAAAATGAACGTGACATCACATCCCTGATCAATACTGTCAAGATCTGCAGTGAGGACATCAAC
Source organism: Sinotaia quadrata (assembly GCA_028829895.1). Taxonomy (NCBI): domain Eukaryota; kingdom Metazoa; phylum Mollusca; class Gastropoda; order Architaenioglossa; family Viviparidae; genus Sinotaia; species Sinotaia quadrata. Next base: position 132,463,184 of record CM054180.1, on the reverse strand, counting down.
ATGAAATTCGGCCTTGAGAAATGTGGACGAATTATCATCCAGAAAGGCAAGGTCAAAACAACAGAAGGCCTGCAATTCGACATCGGAAAAATCAACGATGTTTCAATGGAAAATGGATATAAGTATCTTGGGATACTACAACATCAAGAAAATATGCAGAGAGAAGTGAAGTCCAAAGTTAAGAGAGAATATGAAAAACGTGTTAGACAAGTCCTGAAGTCCAAGCTAAATGGGGCAAACAAAATACAAGCCCTTAATGCATACGCAATACCTGTAGTAAGCTACACTGGAGGTATCATAGATTGGACAGCAAATGAAATAAATGAACTGGACAGGAAAACAAGAAAACTACTCACAATACATAAAGCCTTACACCCCAAAGCAGACGTAGACAGGCTCTATGTATCTCGAAAAATGGGAGGCAGAGGTCTCAAGAAAATCAAACATGTCATTGAAGCAGAAGTCATTGGCCTTGTGGACTACATCTGGTATAACAACAAAGATGATCCACTGATAGAAGCAGTAAAAATGAGTGGACTATTCCAAGCCCCAGAAACAGACAAAGAAACATGGAAGAAAACAACGAAGCAAGAACTAGCACATACATGGAGCCAGAAACCTCTGCATGGCCAGTATGTACGACAAGCCGACGAAATATCAACAAAGCAATCAACGTACAGATGGTTGAAAGAGGCAGGATTGAAAGCAGAAACAGAAGCACTCATAACAGCTGCACAAGATCAAGCACTCAACACCAAAGCACACAAAGCGAAAATCATGAAAATTTCAAATGATTCCAAATGTCGACTCTGCAAATCCATGGATGAGACAACAGAGCACATACTATCTGGATGTCAAGTTCTGGCTGGAACGGAATACACCAAACGACACAATGAAGTGGCAAAACACATACATAGAAATCTGTGTGAGAACTATGGCATACAAACCCCAGAAAGAGCATGGATGCATCAACCAGAAGCAGTCACCGAAACAGAAGAAGTCAAAATACTGTGGGACTTCGAGATAAGAACAGATCGGGTGATTCCTGCACGAAGACCAGACATTGTAGTTCTCAATAAGTCCAACAGAACAGTATCAATCATTGATGTCGCTGTTCCAAGTGATAGAAACATAAAAACAAAAGAAAGAGAAAAAATAGAAAAATACCAAGACCTCAGATTAGAAATCCAGAGACTGTGGAATGTAAAAGCAGAAGTGATACCTATAGTGATAGGAGCCTTGGGGAACATAACATCTGAATTGGAAGGCTACCTGAATAAACTCCCTGGAAACCACAGAATCGCTCCACTACTCAAAGCAGCGCTCCTCGGAAGTGCCCACATTCTCCGTAAAACCTTGGATCTCCCAGAATCTTGATAAGATTCCGAGACCTTGGATCACAGCCGACAGTCAAACAGAAGTCGTGGAAAGAGACTGAATAATAATAATAATAATAATAGCACTCAACACCAAAGCACACAAAGCGAAAATCATGAAAATTTCAAATGATTCCAAATGTAGACTCTGCAAATCCATGGATGAGACAACAGAGCACATACTATCTGGATGTCAGGTGTTGGCTGGAACGGAATACACCAAACGACACAATGAAGTGGCAAAACACATACATAGAAGTATATGTGAGAACTATGGCATACAAACCCCAGAAAGAGCATAGATGCATCAACCAGAAGCAGTCACCGAAACAGAAGAAGTCAAAATACTGTGGGACTTCGAGATAAGAACAGATCGGGTGATTCCTGCGCGAAGACCAGACATTGTAGTTCTCAATAAGGCCAACAGAACAGTATCAATCATTGATGTCGCTGTTCCAAGTGATAGAAACATAAAAACAAAAGAAAGAGTAAAAATAGAAAAATACCAAGACCTCAGATTAGAAATCCAGAGACTGTGGAATGTAAAAGCAGAAGTGATACCTATAGTGATAGGAGCCTTGGGGAACATAACATCTGAATTGGAAGGCTACCTGAATAAACTCCCTGGAAACCACAGAATCGCTCCACTACTCAAAGCAGCGCTCCTCGGAAGTGCCCACATCCTCCGTAAAACCTTGGATCTCCCAGAATCTTGGTAAGATTCCGAGACCTTGGATCACAACCGACAGTCAAAAACAGAAGTCGTGGAAAGAGGCTGAATACTACTACTACTACTACTACTACTACTACTACTACTACTACTACTACTAAGAAGAAGAAGAAGAAGAAGAAGAAGAAGAAGAAGAAGACAAAGAACATGGAAGAAAACAACGAAGCAAGAACTAGCACATACCTGGAGACAGAAACCTGTACATGGAGAATATGTACGACAAGCAGACGAAATATCAAGAAAGCAATCAACGTACAAATGGTTGAAAGAGGCAGGATTGAAAGCAGAAACAGAAGCACTCATAACAGCTGCACAAGATCAAGCACTCAACACCAAAGCACACAAAACGAAAATCATGAAAATTTCAAAGGATTCCAAATGTAGACTTTGCAAATCCATGGATGAGACAACAGAACACATACTATCTGGTTGTCAGGTTCTGGCTGGAACATAATACACCAAACGACACAATGAAGTGGCAAAACACATACATAGAAATCTGTGTGAGAACTATGGCATAAAAACCCCAGAAAGAGCATGGATGCATCAACCAGAAACAGTCACCGAAACAGAAGAAGTCAAAATACTATGGGACTTCGAGATAAGAACAGACCGGGTGATTCCTGCAAGACGGCCAGACATTGTAGTTCTCAATAAGTCCAACAGAACAGTAACAATTATTGATGTCGCTGTTCCAAGTGATAGAAACATAAAAACAAAAGAAAGAGAAAAAATAGAAAAATACCAAGACCTCAGATTAGAAATCCAGAGACTGTGGAATGTAAAAGCAGAAGTGATACCAATAGTGATAGGAGCCTTGGGGAACATAACATCAGAATTCCATGTTGATCTGTGAAAACGTCATGTGTTTCTTTTATCATGTACTGAAACTGTTGAGCATCTGAGTCTTAGAGTTATGGATTTAAAATAACATCATTAATAGTTTCAACAAATGCTAAACCTGGATGTAGAAGGGATTTGGTATCTGACAAAGAGGTAGTATTGTCCTCTATTACAATAGTAGTGACCATCATATCTGGGTTTTCTTTATATACTTTTATCAGATTAACATGAAACGTTGTCACTTTAGATCTCATCCAAATTCATCCAAATTACAGATTCTGCTAGATTGTTCTCACTCCAATATTCGCATAATAAAGAAATGTGTCCCATAATGGTCCTACTGTATAAGAGTTCAAACTGCAAAAAATGGGTCGAATATTGTAAGGATATGTATAAATCGTACCCAGATCCCATCAATAAATATTAAGGAAATATAGAAAGGAATAAAAATTTAGATGTAAGAAATTAGTAGTAAACATAATCTAAAATTTAGATGCCAAAGGTAGTTTAATAAGGGCTTATACAGACATATGACATAGCTATTGTATCACCCTTGGATGTTTCTCTGTGTCAAGAGAAACAGTCTGACCAGTCCATTCATAGTAAGAAACATCCTTTATCATTAAGTGTGTGTGAATGAAAGAGGGAGGTAGGTGATAGTTTAGTGTATGGAAGTTCAAAAGGGCAGAAGAAGTTGGAAGTAGCATTAATCTTATGTATGAATGGAAGCTTTGATGTAGCCCTGCCCTTAGTAGAATTTAAATAGGGGAGTAAACCGAAACCATATGCTTTTCACACGACAACACATGCCATGTGTGTAGAATTATCTCATATTTCAATGTAGTGTAAATCTGAATGTCTGTTTGAGTGATAAGTCAAAAGGCTTGAAAGAAGAGTGTATGAGACATTTTAAGGAAATCCATAGGCAATTGTTACAGATTACTTCAATCATTGTTTTTGCTGAACAAAAGGTATAGTTGCATTTGCAATATTTTATGATTAATACTTTTGTGTAGAATGCAATTATGATAAATTATAATGTATAATTAATTCATGTTTCTTTTAGGTTAGTGAGATTGTGCTCAGAGAAAATTATTAGCCTTTATACAAAGAGCACTATAAAGTTAATGTTAGAAGTTTCTGAGTACTGTATTTATAAATTGTGGGATTTTCACCAGCTTGATGAAGTGTATCAGCCCTTGGTTCATAAAGACACAATGTCACGTGGCTTAGGAGGGGATGTCTACATAGACCCAGCCAGTGATGCTAAACTCCACCAGTGTAATTAAGAGAAAATAGTACATTGGGCAGGAGTGTGAGAACAATCTCTAATAAGGAACTATTGGGAACATTGTGTAAATCTTTTACTATTGAGAAGTTTGTGAAAATCTTTGTTATTGGAGAACTGAGAAGAAACTATATGATTGCACCCTTGGCGTACCAGACGTACTTGGTGACGAGCATTTGTTGAGAAATACAATGGCAACACCCATCCCGTCAGGCATTGATGCAGAAGTTGACCAAAATTTTGTAGCAGATTCGGGATTGTCAGAACCCCAGAGTGGAGGAGAGGGGTGTAGCTCAGTGGAAGGGGCCTCTCTCTTACATGACAGTGTATGTGCATTGGAGTATGTGCAGACTGCTGTCAGGAATGATAGGACAGACACATGTGAGGTTGTAATAATGGAGGCTGCTAACTGTGTATTGTCTATGTGTAACACACTTAACTGACATTGTGACGGTACTTTGACTATCCATATGGACAAAGTTGTTATACAGGAATAGGTCACCTGAGTGTACAGGGGTCGTTAATAAAAAAAAAATGGATGCAGGTGATAAGCTGTCTGTGAGTCATGCAGCAGATTACTCTTGTGCGATAGATAAACACGAAGAGAGAAATGATTCATTAGCTGATGTGTCCCTTGATTCACTAAGAAGTAAAGAAGAAAATAAAACCCTCCTATATTAGAGCAGGATATTTCAGTATCACCTGATACGAGTATAGCGTGTAGCAAGAGTTTGACAGAGACAGACGTGGTACAGACAGAGATGAAGAATCTAGATCAACAAGTAGTGAGACTAAAGGTGACAGTTTGACTATGACTAGTGTGACCATGTATAAGTCATAAGCGACAAGAGAAGTAGCCACTGACAGGTATGCAAGTGACTGTGACAATGTTTATGTAGAGTATCAAAATAAAGATGACCTTTTATGTAAAACAGACGCAGAACATGACAGTGATGAAAAGTATGTAGAGCATCACGATAGGAATGATGGCTTGACTGTACCAGATGAAATGGAAGGAGAGAACATTGTGATTTTACTCTGTGTGGTAGAGTCAGGGTACAAACACATGAGTGACAATGTTAGTGGATGCATAGAATACGTGTATAAGAAAGGAATTTTGTACAGGGAAACAAGAAAAGGGGGTGACGATACGAAGCAAGTAGTTATACCCAAGACAAAGCAGTAAGAAATTCTTAGTCTTGTGAATGACAGTCTGATGGAAGGACACAGAGTGACAGGAAGACGACTGAGATGATAAAGAAATATTTTTTGGCTGGACATGTCTTTAGAGATTAAACACTTTTTGTAAATCATGTGATGTGTGCCAACATGTGACAAGAAAAAACGTTCAGGAACCTGCACCATTAGGGTACACTCACTTGATCAGTTGGGTTGTCATAGAATTGATAGGGCTGATCGTACATGTGTCTATGATTGAGCATTCTTATATTTTGAAAATCATAGAATTTGCTGTGATACCCCAAGGCTATTGCACATTACAAGACTGACAGAGACCATTGCTGAATTGTCTGGGTGGGCACACATGGGAATTCCCCTTGCCAAGATAGACATGATTAAAGAAGAGATTAGAGTAAATAGAGGGAGGTTTTAAATCAAAATGGCAACACAGTAAGACTCAAATTCAAAGCTGAGAGAGGCATATACTTGAAAAACACAGACACAGCAGATTTCAAATCAGTAGGGCCGAGTATTGACAGTGTTGCTAGATTTAAAGACAGGTTGACAGAAGAAAATGACCTAGTGACAGATGCACATGAAGGACATGCATTTTAAAAGATGTTTGGTACTAGCAAAGTGCTAGATCTAGAAGAATAATACATTATTCAGTGTCAAGGCAACCTCAAATTAGTGCAAAGTACACAAAATAAATAAGAGAGTGTAGAGCTTGTCCATTACTCTATAAAAGAAAGAAAGAAAACATAAATGATGTTTCAATCCCTATAACTCCAGAAAGCCACAGTGAAAAGGTAATAGGTGTAACCGTTAAGATAAAACTCAAACACATTTACATGTGTCAGAATGACACAAAAGTAGACATGCACCTACAAGTGGACTTAATGGCCCTTGTCATGGTCAAAGGGGAGTAATCAGATTTTTAAAAAATTTACTTTCTTACCTCCCTTTGAGCTTGCATGATGTTTTTATATGCAGGAGATGCATGATAGTTGCATTGTCAATATGCTTTTGTGTGTGCCTGTTTACTTTGTGCTTTCACATGTTAATTTGATTTACTTGTATATTTATTTGTGTTAGGGTTAGATAATTATGTTAGCAATAGATAGATAATAATTATATTCAGTCAAATAGTTATTAATTAAAATTTCAGTTATGGACTATTTTCTGTTATTAGAAACAAATGCACCTAGGTTGTGAAATGCACCAATAACAATAGGGCAGCCATACATTCTCATGCAAGTTTTGCAAGAAAAGTTAGTTTTTATAAAAGGTGTGGGGAGATATTTTACTTCAGTGTAAGCATGTGTGGGTGAACTGCAAACTGTGCAACTTTTTCTATATTGGGCCTACCATGGGATTTATTTCCCAGTTTATTATAACTGGGGAATTATCCGCCGAATGTTCTCTGTCATCTGGTCGATCAAGGTATTGGCTGCTGCTTTCTGCCTGGCCACAGACAATCCCATCAACAGATTCTCACCAGAGTTCATGTACGAGAATGGAGAGCAGAAGATTTGCGTGTGGATGGGACATTTGACCGTACATTCAGCTGGTCTTCACCAGGAAGGATTTTTCTTTGCTGCTCAGCAAAGGAGGGCAGTGGGTTATCAGCCCTGTGAGGAGGTTCACTTTTCAGCACTGGCTTCAATGGTTTTCACCTGTGTTCATGTGTGTGTTCTACCCCCACCCCTGAGCAGGTGAGATCACCACCATTCTGTTTCGGTTTTCACCAATGAACAATGTTGTATATTCCATGAGAGGAAAGTGTATTTGATATTTCTTTGATGTATTCATTTGCGACTGTATTTAGTGTGTCTTCAGTTTGATCAACTCTTCAGTAACTGTAAGTAGGAAAGTAGTTAATTTAGTGGTGCATTCATACTTATGTAGTTTACTTGTATTTCAATAATATTTTTGACATTTTTGGATTTTCATTTTGAACAATTGTATGAACATTTATTATAAACATTCTGGTTAAATCTTTATTTTTGATGATTGGGTTTTCACCCTAAATATTTCATAAACATTTTTATGAACATTCTTATGAACATTCCAGTTGAATATTATTATCATTATTGACACTTGGGTTCCTAGACTGAATATTTCTATTGATAATTAATTTGATTGAGATAATTGTGTGTTTCAATTTTGTGGTTATCACTGCTGTTACTAGTTAGCATTTATTGGCATTGGGTTTTAACTCACTATTTGAAATATAGTATCTTTCCTTAATGTTTGACATGTTTGTGGTTATCACCACATTTGCAACTTAGTATATTTTATCTGTGTTGGGTTTTTACCCACAGATTTGTTGCATTAATTTTTGTATCATATGATAAAGTGTTGCGGTTATCACTGCTTGTGTAATTTTCATTTATATTGTATTTTCACCAGAGAGAGGGTAGTGCCAATGATTTATATGGCAGTTGTTATTGCGGTCTTCACCACTACACATATTGTGGATTTTGTTACCTTTCTATTTTATTTCATTTATCATTTTCATCACTCTTGTTCCCTCGCCCATGAATGTTGTGTAAGGATGTTGTGAATGGACAGCTAACACTTATGAGAGTAGACCCATTATTGTTATAATAATTTTTCTTAACTCTTTTTCAAGAGTTGGGCCTAAAGGTAGATACTTCTCGCATCTACATTGGTCATAGAGGTTTATAAATCAGTAAAGCGAGAGAGCTGTAAAAGGTAATCAGGATCGAGTGTCGGTTTTATTCATCTTTAAATCCATTCTCTCTTCCTTTAAAGTCTAAATTTACAATATCCTGCAACAGTATTTATTAGCTCAATGCATGCACACAGCATAATAAATATGGCATATAACTTTTATGGACCTGATCACTAGGAAATATTTCAAGTGTTTAGAATTCTACATATGAGCATAATAATTTACAATTTCTAGAAACAATAGTCTACTCTAGGGGCGGGCAAACTACGGCCCGCGGGCCGCATGCGGCCCGGGGACTGATATTATGCGGCCCTTATGACGACATTTAGAAATTTAACAAAGGGCCTTTCGTGTGAAACCGTTAGCACAGTCACGCTTGACATACAAAATCGTCACTAATTGATTCGGGCTAACATTTAACTATTCGCACGTTGTACTGACGAAAGAAAGGACCATACCATGTCAAACAGTTAGCAGTCACACTTGATGGACAGTCATGGGCGAGGGCACTCTGGTCAGTTCTCTAATTGCAATCAAGGAAGTCTGCTACAATCACTTTCTGGCTAGAGATAGAGAGGGGAAGGGGTAAACCCATCAAGGATGAAGAGGACGCTCAATATTGAGGTGGACAAATGTAAACAGGAACCAGTGTGGTAACTGCTGTCAAGGAGGTTAGGACATTGTGTTGAAGCAAACAAATGTAAACAGGTCTAGTGGACAGTCCCTACCCACCAAAACCCGAGCCCATAAATACTCCGTCATATCCCAAGGCACTGCGATAATACTCATTGTACGAGATTTCTGGTCCAGCTTGAAAGCCAGTCATCAATGTGCTTTGGTAAGCTGTCTATTCAATCTAGACTTAGAAATAAATTGTGTTAAACTATTATTCACATGTTGGGTTAGAATTATTCGATTGAGATATATTAAAATTATATTGACTTATGGATATGTATAATTCATGTTGAAATAATGTATCAATGAATGAAGGATGTATGGGGCTGATCAATTCTTTTGCAGACATGTTGTAAGATGAATGATTGATGAGAAAGCAAAAAATGATACAAGAGTTAAGTATTGTTCTAAGCGCTGCGCTCCGTGTTTTGCAGTGAGTAGTGAGCGCGCATTTCTTCATTAACCGTTGTGTCCTGCTTGGAACGACCAACACCAAAGCCCACAGGGCCGACTACGGAACTCTAAGACTTCAGTTGGAGACTGATTCAACTCTTGGGGTCCAACCTCCAGACTTCGCCAGTCATCTTATTAACTGTAAATTAACATTGTCTGTCTTTACCCTCACTGTGTGATCAAAAGTTTTAAAAGTTTTTTGCTGTTATAAATTATTTTCACATTTACAACGTTCAAATTAATGTATTTGTTGTAGTAGTCTTGATATATTTCTGAAATTTATTCTGAGTTTACTCCTTGTTTTCCGAATATTTTATTTTCACACACATCCAGAAGTAGGTTTTGTTTCATTTCCTTTTTAAAGTTTGTAATTTGTAAAATTCTAACAAATTTTATTAAAACAATGAGTGTCACTAAAAAACGTAAGATTGAAGATGAATGCCATGTTTTAATGATGAATGGTCAACTAAGTACTGTTTTATAAAAGTTGGTAGCAAATCAGTTTGCTTGTTGTGTCATGAGTCAGTGGCTGCCTTCAAGGAGTACAATTTAAAAAGACACTACCAAACAAAACATTCCGATTTTGGATACAATTTAACAACCGAAGAGAGGAAAAGGAAATACCTGGAGCTGGTGAAAAATTTGGAGAAACAGCAAACTGTTTTCACTAAACAGTCTTCAATTCAAGATGCTGCAACAGAAGCTAGTCTGGTGCTGTCACACAGAATTGTAAAGCACAACAAGCCATTTTCTTATGGCGAGTTCAACAAGGAATGTTTGCTAGATGCAGCAAACATTATGTGTCCAGAACAAAAAAACAAATTTGACAAAATTACTTTATCAAGGAGAACTGTGGTCAGACGTGTTGACAAGATAAGTAACACTTTGATGCATAAACTTCAAGATGCAAGTAAACAATTTTTGTGGTACTCTCTTGCGTTGGATGAGAGTACCGATGTACATGATACTGCCCAATTATTGATATTTATACGTGGAATAAACACTTCTTTCAAACTCACTGAAGAGTTACTAAGTGTTGAGTCACTCAAAGACACAACCACAGGCAATGATATATTCAATGCTGTTAATAACTGTATTGAAAGAACTGGATTGGTTTGGAACAAGATGGCAAGTGTTACAACTGACGGAGCTCGTGCTTTGACCGGAAAAAATGTAGGTCCGGCAAAGTTGATAAGTGATAAGATTAACGCAGAATATCCTGACCACACATTATTACCACTTTACTGTGTGATCCATCAAGAAAATATGTGTAAAACTGTTTTGAATATCAAGCATGTTATTGACCCAGTTGTCAGTGTCATCAACCTCATCAGATCAAGAGGACTTAATCACAGACAGTTCAGGGCATTACTTGACGATTTGGAAACTGAACATTCCGATATGCTGTACCACACCAGTGTTCGATGGCTGAGTCTCGGCAAGGTGTTGAGGCGAGTGTGGGACCTCAGAGAAGAAATAGTGAGGTTCCTAGAGATGAAGGGCATTGAATGTGACTTTAATACTAACATTGTCAATAAAGAGTGGAAGTTAGACTTTATGTTTGCCATTGAAATTATGGAAAAGTTAAATGAACTGAATGTCAAACTTCAGGGCAATTGTGTGTTTGCACATGAAATGTATGTACATGTAAAATCATTTCGGGCAAAACTCTCACTGTTCTCCAGACAAGCAAGTGAAAAAAAGTGTTGTCACTTCCCTTTGCTGAAACAAGAAACCATTTCTGGTGAAATGACTGAAAAGTATAGAGCCCAATTAGATGCACTGACTGATGAATTTGGAAGGAGATTTAAAGATTTCAAGAACTTAGAGCCACAGTTCAATATTCTCAGTTCCCCTTTTAGTGCAGAAGCTGTTACAGCCCCGGAGGACATACAGGTAGAGCTTCTTGACTTACAAGCAGATCATGACCTGAAAGAGAAATTTGAGTCAGATGGTTTGCTGGATTTCTATGGATCTTTATCAGACGAATCATTTCCAAACTTGAAAAACTTTGCAGCTAAACTTTTATCATTGTTTGGATCAACATACATTTGCGAACAAGCATTTTCTTGCTTGAAGATCAACAAATCTGAGAATAGGTCTTTATTGTCGAACTCCAACTTGCATGCTGTCATGCGAATTTCAACAAGTAGACTTGCTCCAGATTTCAAGAATATTGTTAAAAATTGCAAGCAGTTACATACATCTCATTAGAAATCAATAATTGTAATGACAATGTAGTCGGTTTATGTCTAAATTAAAGCCACTGATAGATAATTTTAAAATTTATTATAATTAAAAAATGTAAAATCTTGTTAACAAATTAGTAAAAGTGTTAGTCCATACTGTAAAATATAATGTATAAGTAAAATAAAATTGCAATAATTGGTTATTTATAGTTTTATACTGTTTTATAAATAATTCATAATTACTTATTGTGATAGGTTGCTGTAAACAAAGTGGGTATAATATATATATAATATATATATGCGGCCCCCCAATAGCTTTACATTTGTCAATGTGGCCCTACACACAAAAAGTTTGCCCACCCCTGGACTCTACTCATATAATACATCTCTTCGTGAAACATAAGTAAACATACCAATAGTATAGTGGTCTATTCTCTCTCAATCAGTCAGTTAACTCGCCATTAAGCTAAAGACTGCCTTTCGTGACCGAAATTATTGCCACTCCAAATTATAAGTGATTAGACAATATAATTTTCTGTAGCAGGAAAGCTTTTCACATCAGTCTCTTGGCTGGTCTCGTTCTCGTAAATCATAACCATTGGATAATAAAAACTACTCATCCATTTGGTTTGGATTGCATCAGCACTTTCTAGCATTTTCTCAATTCGATTCGTATAATCCAACTCTACAAAACTACATTATAAGGGGTGCACTATGTCGGGTCACTTGACATTTTTAACAATTTATATAACAATGAATTTTAGAAATAGCGATATACAAATTTATTAAGACCACACACACACACACACACACACACACACACACACACACACACATGCACACACATAAAAAACAACAACACACATATAGATTGATAGTTAAACAGACAGACATACACATAGATAGATAGATAGATAGATAGATAGATGGATGGATGGATGGATGGATGGAAGGGTTGATAGATAGATAAGTAGATCGATAGATAAATAGAAAGATAGATAGATAGATAGATAGATAGATAGATAGATAGATAGATAGATAGATAGATAGATAGATAGATAGATAGATATGGAGAGAGAGAGAGAGAGAGAGAGAGAGAGAGAGAGAGAGAGAGAGAGAGAGAGAGAGAGAGAGAGACGGAAAGTGAGGGGGAGCGAGATGTGGTTGAATGGATAAATAGATAAATACAACCATACATACATACATACATACATACACATTTACATGCTTGCATACATTCATATATACATGCAAACAAAGATGCAAACATGCATATATACATTTATATAATCTTACAGTCATTGAGAATAATTATTCGTGTGTGACTGATGAAAATTCTTACTCTTTAAGAAAATATTTTGAATGATTGACAGCACACAATATTTGGGATATTTGGAGATTGGAATTGTTCCGAACATCTCTGAAAAATGAAAAAAGTGAAAACAGTGTTATCGGGGTAAAAAGTAACAAAATAATATTTTTTATAAATTAAAATAGAAAATATATTTGCAATTTGAAAAGTGTCAAAGATTCTCGAAACATTTATAATGTGATATATATATATATATATATATATATATATATATATATATATATATATATATATATATACCTCTTTCCTAATTACTTCCTTGCGATAACCAAACATGTGTGTAGAAAGTTAATTGTATTTGTAGTTATTACTTGATCAAACGGTTTCATAGTTTGATTGAGATAAGTCACAACACTTATATAACACAGTTTTTTTGTATATATTCACACTAGTTTTGGTTACATTCACACTAGTTTTGGTTACATTGTCTCAATAGTTGCACTTAAAATACTGAGTTGACATGTTCCATTTACTGAGACTCAGTGAGCTCAATACACATAAAGATAAATTTGAAAATTAAAATCATTGCTTGCATTGCTAAATAATTACTCAACCTTATTTTTCATTTGTTAATTTAATTTTGATTTTGTATTATAGCATAATATGCAGTGCTAGAACGAATTATGTGTTTATAATGATATTAGTCTTGTATTGTGTCGCAGTTTAATTAATGCATTTTAGTGACGCCAATCATTGTATCATAATTTTCTAGATCGACGCCAAACATACCGAGTACTAATGTCAGTACTAGAAACGTTTATAGGTAAATTTAGACAACGTTATTCATAAGCAGAATTAATCGCATGATTGTACAACTCCAATAATGATATCCTTCCATCCACCCACAGACCTCATACACACTCCATCTCCTAGGGACTGTATTGCTTTCGGAATTTAAATCGATATGGAAGAAACCTTAAGCACACTGTTTTGTGGGGGAATGTGTATATATTCTATATCGGATGAGTAATAAAGTTCATAATCAAAGTCAAGAAACAGTTACAAAACAAACGTTCTGGAATATGGCATATAAAAGTTATGAAGCTTACAATTGTAATCGTTGCATTCCACCAAACGCAGAATCTTCAATGGTGGAGATTAGATTATCGTGCAGATCTCTGTACAACAAAATAAACATGTACGCATATTACTAAGCATTGTATAATGTATAAATTTCAAAATGAAACTAAATGTTCCTACTTTATGATTTTCATGCATTGCCCTACCTGTTTAGAGTCCAGAAAGACAATAGGGCCTTCCTGTCATCCTATCACCGATCAGAGAGAGAAAATGTGCACAAAGTCCTCTTCAGCCAGAAAGCCTAATAGTGAACACTATGTCGCACTCGCGTCTTTGCGATTTATTTCATTATACATTATTTCCACCATCGTTACTTTTTCCTTATAATGTTTTTTTTTATTTTGTCACTAAGTTCACGAGTATTTGTTTTCTATAAATGTTATCTTTGTTCTCTTATCTTCATCAGGTTGAGATTGGGTGGGGGTCTTTTCTTAGCCGTTTGTAATTGTGCTGTTTTAAATGTTTAAACGTAGATATTCGTGATATCTGACACACCGCTAAAGTGTGAATGGACGAGTGGGGTATACAAAAATAAACATATGTTTATATTGTTGTACCTATATATTTCGGTTTGCGAAATATTTTCATACTACTAGAGTAGAATATTAATTGAATTCACTATTGTGACTATGGATGTACTTTCAAGAATGTGGTATGATATGTATTACATACTGCTTCCTTGGTTATTTACAAAATTAAATATTTTTATTCAAACGTAAAATATTTATCTTCACGGAATTCGAATGTGTACGTCGTTGTGTCTGCAAAGAAATATTTGTTGATTATTGGCAAAATGTCGATAATTATAAAGTGGATTGTACTGGTATCAAACTCCACCATGCATTGTAGCATATGAAAAGGTTATAAGATCTTGCAAACGCTGGTCTAACAACATTTAAAATATCAGCGAGAGGCATTCCAAGGAGGGTGAGAAAAGTTTGCAGAAAATAATAAATGGCATTGACATTCACAAACCCGGAAGAGAAGTAGGATACTATTTATTAAACCTGATATGATTTAAATGTTTGAACGAACAAGAATTCAGAATACCATTACTACTACTACTACTACTACTACTACTACTACTACTACTACTACTACTACTACTACTACTACTACTACTCCTACTACTACTACTAAATTTTCCCCAACCCCACCGCCGCTAACATCTGCTCTAAAAACAGACGGGGGGAAAGTACTTAACCCAAGAATTATGATTCGTTAATGTAAATATTTGTACAATGGTTTGGATGAGTAAATTTGCCTATCCCTATTTCTTAGCATAATTGTTATGTAAGTTGTCAACGAGTCTAAACCTTGGGCACTCCTTATAATGACATTTTTTGTAAGTGTTGAAGTTGGAAGTAAACAACTCATTTTGGAGAATATGATAGAAAATGCCGATGCAATCTAAACAAGTTTAAACTGGATGAGTATTGTTCCTGACTAATAGTCACATACTTGTTCGTACCAAATTCATCAAATGGGCATGGACTGAAAGTTTCTGTGCTGAAGAAGTATTCTCTTCTAATCACTTTGAATTTGAGCATAACTCGAGTCCAGTCTTAAAGGCGTATGAGCGTATGAGCAGAGCAAATCCTTTTCATTTGTCACATTATGTTACATGGACTACTGTGCTATACTTAATTACATTGTTGTGTGAATTCAGCATTGTAAGTTGATTTATATGAATTCTGTTGGAGAGCCAATACAGTGGAAATGGTGGCTTGAGTTTGGTCTCAAGATTTCACAAATATTATCTTGATTGCTACCAGAGTAGGATTACAATCGACAGTTGAACAGAAGTTGTGGAAAGCTTGAAGTTCTTTTGAGAATCTAAACGTGTGTAAGCGTTTTTTTCCTACACGTGCTGCAGGAGGCAGATCAGTATGACATTATGGCATTGTTGGAAGGCCAGTAAAAGACTGTCAAATATGTGTTTAAGCCAGGTTATGTGAAAATTTACAATTCCCTACCTCTAATAACTCTAATTCTATGATATGACTAACCTGCAATTCGTATTGGCTTTCTAGATGAGTTGTTATTATATTTCTTGTGTGTGTGTGTGTGTGTGTGTATGTGTGTGTGTGTGTGTGTGTGTGTGTGTGTGTGTGTGTGTGTGTGTGTGTGTGTGTGTGTGTGAGTGTGTGTGTGTGTGTGAGTGTGTGTGTGTGTGTGTGTGTGTGTGGTTTTGTGGAATATTGATGTCAAGTTATCTATTTCATTGTAATCATCTTATGCATAATTTATTTTTCTTTTAATACATTTATTTTTAAATTTATTGACCCTCTTATGCATATTGATATTGATAATCTTAAGTTGGAGAAAGCGGTTGGATGGGGGCTCACACAATTTAAATATTATTTTCCCCTTATTCTTTTAATCTAAATTTTTATTCTTTCCTCTATTTAATTTTTAATATTTATAGATTAGATCAGGGCGAGATTTAGAGGAAACCCTGACACATATTTCGTGCATTTAATTGATTGATACACTATTTGGTTGTTAAATATTAAAGTTTGTCTTTGTAATTTTAAACACTGCAATTGACGAATTATTAGAGAGAGAGTGAGAGAGACCGTAGAGGGTCGACCTGGGGGTCTGTATGCATAATATTAAGATAACATGTCTGACCCGTGCATTGTACACGGATTTATTTGCCACTAGACATTGAGTGTTAAAGTGATAGTAATTATTTTGTAGAGGCTGAAGGGTGAATCAGGCAACCTGAGTGTCATCAGCATAGGTGATACGCCAAAACTAATAATATATAAACCTTCATGTTGAGAAAAGATTTAAAATATAAGCTTATATGTAAAAATTTAATTTAATTGGGCAAATGCTTCCTCCCTTTCAATCTGTATTCTTTTCTGTTCATGTTTATCTTTAATTTCCAATTATTTCTCCTTTATTTCAAGTTCTTTTCTTTCACATTCATTTTCATTTATAGTTCTTCACTTTAACGTTTTTTATTATTTCATGTTCTTCTCTTCCACATTTGTCCTTCCTTTCTAGTTCTTCACTTTCACGTTCTCTTTAACGTTTTTCTAATTACTTCTCTTTTATCTTCTTAGCGTATAACATGTTCTATTGCATCACTTACGGAAATGCTGATTACTCCTGCTACAGCTTTTCTCTCTTCTACCCATCTCAGTCATTCTTATAGTGTAATTTCCATATTTTTTTAAAATTAATAAATCACTCTACCACGGTCATGTGACAACTGTCGATCGAACTGACTGATTTTACAAAAGGATATTACAGTCACTCAAGTAACTGATAAACTTAAATCAACTTACCTAGAATGCACAATCAATGTATACAGTGTAATATCAACACACTCTCAAGAGAATAGTATAAATCTAACTTACAATACATAATCAATGTAAACAATATAATCATCACACATCAATAATGAAAAATATGGTAATACATATATTAGTACAATACACAATCAATAATAAAAAAGTAAAAAAAAATATAATCAAAAATGTTAGAAAAGAGAAAAAGGATAGACAAAGCAAGACAGTTCTAGATGTCTACTCTACGTTTCAAAGGTATGTATTTCAACCTCTGTTTTAGTCTAGGATTTCCCGCTAGGTTCTATCTTACAAATTTCAAAACATAGTTAAAATTCCACAATTATAATTTCAACACAACGATAATTAATTTAATATTTTGAACACATTTGTAATCATAATCGGATTGAGCCTACCCACTTAAGGTGACAGGCACGCCACTTAGTAAATGAATAGGATTATTATTAATAATAATGTTTCATAATTAATAACAAGGGATGAGAAAAAACTTTATTTTATTTTATTAATGATATTCCTCCAGACATCTTTCGACTTTCTCCCTTGGCAGATTTTTGCCATTGTCAAAGTATTCTCTACTCCACAACATAAAACAACATTTATATTCACATAATGTTTCCGTGATAGAAAACACCTTACTAAAGAAGAAAATTCCGTCATTAATCTATTTCAGCGAGTCAGTTCAAATCACATTCAAGTTAACAACTCCCTTTAAGCTGGACCTACTTCTTCCACACTGAATATATAAGTGATTAGGGTGTAGAATTTTCTACAGCTACTGAACTTCTGAAACTCAGCCCATTGGTTAGTCTCGTTCTCGTAAATAATAATAATCATTGAATAATAGAAAACTATTCACTCAGTTTCCATTACGTCAGCAATCTAGAATATTCTTGCCTATTGCTGTTTACTTCAACTCAGGCACTTTCAAAAATAAAGCAATAAATAGTGCTCAATGTCGGGCCAATCTCACAATTCAACAACATATATAATAATTAAATTTAAGAATAGAGAGGGGCAAATTTACTTTGTCACACAAAGAAACACACATTGATCCTCAATTTCCACACAATTTATTCGAACTTACCTTTGCTCCATTCCCAAATTCACGTCCTTTACGTCATCCTATAATATTATTTACATTCTAGTTATACTTATATTCCTGAAGTTAAATTCATTAAAGCAAGCTTTCTCAAATATGTGAAGTTAAAAGTTAACCAATATTTCCAAAGAAAATGCATAATTAAAATTAGTTCACTCACAAAATTTGTAAACTTTTTATGTTCTGGTTCAAGAACGTGTTCCGTGAGATAGTCCTAATACTGTTAATCTGGAGGTAACTGCAAAAAAGAAGAACACAAATTTTGTAAACTATAATCAAACAAACTGAGGTAAAGGAGCAGGATGCCAAATACAAATATTCTATCTATCTATCTATCTATCTATCTATCTATCTATCTATCTATCTATCTATCTATCTATCTATCTATCTATCTATCTATCTATCTATCTATCTATCTATCTATCTATCTATCTATCTATCTATCTATCTATCTATCTCTCTATCTATCTATCTATCTATCTATCTATCTATCTATCTATCTATCTATCTATCTATCTATCTATCTATCTTTCTGTACGTATGTCTGTGCGTCCCTCCGTCCGACGTCTGTCTGTCTGTATATCTATCTATCTGTCTATAAATCTACCCATCCATCCAGTATTCCATCCATCTAACCATCTATCTATCTGTATATCTATCTATCTATCTATTTATTTATCTATCTATCTATCTATTTATCTATCTATCTATCTATTTATCTATCTATCTATCTGAGAACTATCTGTGGGAGTAAACCTTCTCAATCATACCAAAGTCAACGTAATCAAAAGACATAATCACTAACTACCAGCAAACACACTACTCATATCAACATACACCATATCCTCTAAAACCTCAAATAGGGCAAATGCTTCACATTAATTTAGTAGTAAATTTTGTTTATTCTAAAAATAAAACGGATCAACTACAATAGTCTGAGTGAGATGCAATCAAAAAGAAGCAAAACTCATATTCAACTGCAGCAGCACACCCCTCTAAATACCCCACCCCCACCCACCCCGAATGCAGGAGAAGTGAGGAAGGCTCCACATGAATTTAACTGTAGCGGAGTAAATATTTGCGTTGATAGCTTTCACTATCATTAGTGAATCACCTTAACAGCCGATAAGTTTGGAAGTACGGAGTGACAAACATAAGATCTCCTTTGAATTATAGATTGATCATTATGTTTAAGTAGACAGTGTGAAAATGTGTTTCATCCTTCTGCAAATCCTAGAAACATACTTAATCATGATTTTAATTATGTTTAATTATCAAAATCAGTGTCTGCTGGATTGAAAATATAATTTCTTTGCTTTAAATTTGAGGAAATTAATTTGTATACATATTTCAATATTCTCTTCCTGTATACACATATATTTTACTTATTCATGCTCATATTGTTGATTTAAGAAACTTATATTAACTTCTTTTTAAGATATTATCAGATGCTATTATACAAAGTTTTTGAGTGATCAGTATGTGAGTCACCTAGCCTTTGTGACGCATAATTCAGTTTTAATTTAGTTTTTCAATAGGATGTACATGATCAAATAGTAAAATTTGCATGTTACAAATACTGGTGAGTGTTACGTTTCCAGTATTTATTTAAAGACCCAGCTTAGAATAATTAAAAGACTTTAAATATAATTAATTCTTTCTCTCATATCCTATGCAGACTGGTTGCTCAATTTATTATTTGACTAATTAAAAGTGTGTCTTGTAGTCAGACGACAAATTTACAAACTAATAAATTGCGAACTTTTAGCTAGATTAAAAAGCGTTAAATCCCTCTATATTCATATGCATTCATTATCAACATTCTGCTCATTCGCCCCCATTTAATCTAAGAAAATATCTATTGGTCTATCATGCATATAAATTAACTACTAAGAGGTATTAACAAAAAATAAGATTTAATAAAGTTTAACAAGTTAACAATAATCAAATACGAACGCGAATAGTCTATTACTCTGTCTTTACGCGCACATGCTCGATTCTCGTCAACAATTTAAATTGCCATCAATTTGTTCGTTAGAGATTTGTACACTGAGTTTGCACTTAGCTGGATTGCCTTGTATCAGTCTGGTCTCATAACTCGGTCATGCCGGTCTATTCTCACAGTCCCCCTCTAGCGACGCATGTGGTGCATAAGGAAAGGTGCTCCTCTTTTATGTAGTTAGGGAACTTGAATTTTAGTGGCATGGACCCTCAGAGCAGAATTCTCTCATAGAATTCAACCAGCTTATACCAGTAAGCCAAAGCAAGGTAAGGCATGGATAAGGTATAGGCAAGGCGTAGGTGAGGCATAAACCGACCTGTTGATGCAACGTGCTCGGATATAATTTTCAATCTAACACTTCCTACTAAAGCATGGCTCAGTTAAAATGCGCTGAATAAGAGTTTTCGACCTCGCGTCGTTTACAATTAGATTTAGAAAAAATATAATCGTCTCACATGTGTTCCATTTAACCATGACGTATGAAGCAATAAAAATAGTTACAACGTTAAATTAATGTTCATACAAAGGGGTAATTCAAACCAACAGAGCGCTTCACAATTTACAATTAAAATTATACGCAATAATTGAATTACATGAAGAATTCATATCGAGCGCAGCATTCTGGCTCTTAGTGAATTAAAACAATATAAATTAAAGTACAAAATGGAAAAAGAGTTACAGTAAATTTATATTCCGTAACTTATAGGTTTTCTCAGCTATTTCTCTGAACCATGCTCAAGCATATATGGAAATCATATAATACATAGCACAAATACATACTTAAACAATATATATGCAAAATACTATTAGATAAAATGATACCTTTTTATGAGAAGTCGAAGGGTACCTTGATTCTCTACGGCTGTCGGCTGCCTTCACGACCCGAGTTAGCTGATGGAAAAAGCTAATGTGTGCTCGAAGTGAGGGAGCAGAAGCGTGTAGTCATATTTATAGAAAAGTATATTGCGTATCACGTGACTGTTCGCGAAGCATGTAGTTGGTTCGAGAACTGGACAATGGTCCTAAAGTTACATAACATCTTGACCTGTTCTAGAAGCACCTCGAAAAAGGGAGCTTTGAACAAAGGAGTCAAGGGTTTCAAAATTCAAATTTGAAGTAAACAAGACAAGTGGGTCAACAAGTCGGACATTTTTATCAGACTGTGACAGTGAGCAAAAACGAATCACTATATAAAAGTCAGGTAAGTATTCAGAAATCAATTCTTCAATAAAATTTGTATTTATTAACGTCTTTTCGGCGTTTCCTTAGGTTTGAAAGATACAAATGCCTTAAAAACAAGGTGAAGAAATGAATGTCAAACTAAGCACTAAATATATAATTAGAAAAAACGAGAGACACTTACATTTCAGACAAGTCCTGCATTCCAGCAAAGGCAAAATCTTCAATGTGAGAGATGTGATTGGAAGAAATAAGCCTGTTCAAAATATCCACATTTATAATTTTTTCAAGGTCAAATATTGCTTACATAATATATTTCTATTAAAGGAAGACATTAGTATTTTAATGAGAACTAACCTTCTCCTATTTGCACAGCATTACGATCATTAATGCATGATGTAAGAGAGGGAAAGAAACATATATTGATATACAATGAGCCTTACTTTTCACATAATTTATTAAAACATTTCTTTGCTTCTTTGTCAAATTACACCGTTCTTGTCATCATAATGCAAAATTATTTACTTTAGAGATTGAATTATATGTCTTACGATTAATTAATTAATGTACGCTTTCTGAAATATGTGAATTTGAATCAATAAGATCAAAGAAATTAAAATATTTAAAATATTTCACTGAAAGAAGCTTTTAAAATTGTTGCATTCATGAACATGTTCCTTGAGTCAGTTATAAATATACTGATTGCTAGTGTAAAAAAAAAACTGCTGCAAAAGAGCAGCATGCCAAAGCGTCTCTCTATCTGTCTATCTATCTATCTATCTATCTATCTATCTATCTATCTATCTATCTATCTATCTATCTATCTATCTATCTATCTATCTATCTATCTATCTATCTATCTATCTATCTGTCTGTCTGTCTGTCTATCTGTCTGTCTGTCTGTGTGCCTGCCGGCCTGCCAATCTCTTTCTCTATCTATCTGTCTGTCTGTCTGTCTGTCTGTTTATCTATCTATCTACTATCTATCTATCAATCTACCTATCTACCTTTCTATATATCAATACGTGAGATATAAATGGACTCAAACTTCTCAATCATACCTAGGTAGACATAATCAAAAGTCCAATCTCGCACATGTACCAACCAGCACACTTTTCAAGTGAACATAAACCATCTACTCTAAAACCTCAACAAAAGAGCAAAGGCTACTAATTAATTTAATAGTTAATTTTGTTTAATATTTTAAAATTAGATAACCTACAAAGTCACAGTTAATGCAATCACAACGACCCCAAAATAATTTTCAACAGCAGTTTCACACTCCTCTAACTTCCCTTCCAAAATGCAGAAGAAGGGATGAAGATTCTGCAGGAATCTAAATGTGGTGGAGTAAATTAAAGTCGATAGTTTTCTCTAGACGTGAGTGAATAACTTTAACAGCCGATAAATTAGGGAGTACGGAGTTTGACAAAGATAAGATCTATTTTGAATTAATAACTGATGATCAAGTTTAAGTCACACAGTGAGCAATTATTCTTAATCCTCATGCAAATCCCAGACACATATCTACTCTTGCGTCCTATTATGTTTGGATATCCAAATCCGTATCACTAAAGATTGAGAATATCATTTGGTTTACTTGACATTTGGGGAAATAAATTAGTTTACATATTTCAATATGCTCTTTCTGTATATACATATATTTTACTAATTCATATTCATATTGTTGTTTTCAGAGACTATTTTATTTAACTAGAAATGTTTCACGCAAGACGATTATTAGATGCTATTTTACAAAATCTTTCAGTCTCTTCAAAAAAATTTCAAACTCTGCCCCACTTTTCCTCAACAGTATGTGAGTCAACTCGTCTAGGTGACAGACAATTCAGTTTTTCAGTTTCTCTCTTGGATATATAATATCAAATACTAAAATTTTATTTCACATATACTGTTGAGCAAAAACGAACCACTATATAAAAAAGCTACGTATTCAGAAGTCATATCTTAAATAAAATACCTATAAAAAATTAACGTCTTTAAGGGGGTTAAAGGTTACACTTGCCGTACATACAAGGCAAACAAATATTATTCAATCTACGTGCTAAACATGGAAGTTGTAATACAAGCGACAATTACAGATGAGACAAGAATTGCATTTCAGCGAAGGCAAAATTTTCAATGTGAGAGATGTGATTGGAATAAATACCCCTGTTCAAAATACCCACGTTTGTAAATTGTACAAGATCTCACATTGGTTCCATAAAGTATTTTTAAGAAAGAAGACGTAAGTATTTTACTGAGAAATAACCTTTTCCTATTTGCATAATATTACGATCATTAATGCATGATATTAGAGAAAGATAGAGGGAAAGAAACAGAGAATGTATTGTTGACATACATTGAGCCTCATTTTCACACAATTATTTCAAACACACCTTTGCTTCATTAACAAATTACACCGGCCTTGCATCATAATGAAATAATATTTAATTCATAGTTTGAATAAAAATGTCTTATGTGTAATTAAATAAAGCAATCTTTCTTAAATATGTGAACTTGAATTATATACAATATTTTGAAAGATATTAATAATTAATTTTATTTCACTCACAAATATTTTACACTTGTTGCGTTCATGAACGTGTTCCTTGAGATAGTAGTAAGACTGTTATGGTTAAGGTTACTGGAAAAAGAAGGAAAATATATTGACTGGCATTATGAAACAAATTGAGGCAAAAGACCAGGATATCAAGTTCAACACTACGTCTCTCTCTCTCTCTCTCTCTCTCTCTCTCTCTCTCTCTCTCTCTCTCTCTCTCTCTCTCTCTCTCTCTTTCTTTCTTAATATATTTATCAATCTATCATTCTATTCATTTATCCATTTATCTATCTGATAAAATTATATGGGGACTTTCCCCTCTTTATCATAGCTAGGTCGACTTAATCAAAAGCCCAAAGTACAGATTTCTACCAAACAGCATACTCTTCATCTACTCTAAACACTCAGAAAAGGGCAAAGGCTTCACATTAATTTAGTTGTTAATTTTGTTTTAATATTTTAAAATGAAATAACCTACCACAGTCACAGTGAAATGCAATCATTAAGAACCAAAAATAATTTTCAACAACAACATCACACCCCTCTAACTTCCTTCCAAAAATGCAGGAGAATGGATGAAAGTCCAGGAGGAATCTAACTTTGTCGGAGTAAATTTGACTCGAGAGTTTCTCTAGACGTGTGTGAATAACCTTAACAGCTGATAAGTTAGGGAGTATGGAGTATGACAAAGATAAGATCTATTTTGAATTAAAAACTGATGATCAAGTTTAAGTCAGACAGTGAGTAAATATGTTTAATCCTTCTGCAAATCTCAGACACATATCTACTCTTGAGTCTAATTATGTTTGGATATTGAAATCCGTATCTCTAAAGATTGAGAATATCATTTTATTTGCATTAACATTGAGGAAATAAATTTGTTTACATATTTCAATATTCTCTTCCTAAATATACATATATTTTACTTATTCGGATTCATATTGTTGTTTTAAGCGACTAGTATATTTATTGTAAATTATTCATCCAAGACTATTATTAGATGTTATTAAAAGACCTTCAGTCACATCACCAAATTTTCAAACTCTGCCTCCCTCTTCCTCACCAGTATGTTAGTCATCTAGTCTTGGTGACCGATAATTCAGTTTTTCTTCTGTTTCTCTATAGGACGTACGTGAACAAATAGTAAACTTTGTATTTTACGTATAATTATGATCAAACAATAATCACTATATAAAAATGCTAAGTATTCAGAAATCATATCATTAATAAAATTTCATTCTATTAAAGACTTTTAGTCGTTTGCTAAGGGTTAAAAGTCACACGTGGCTTACATATAAGCAAACAAATATTATTCAATCTACGCACTAAATATGGACTTAAAATACGAGCGACACTTACAGATAAGTCAAGTTCTGCATTCCAGCAAAGGCAAAATCTTCAATGTGAGAGATGTGATTGAAAGAAATAAACCTGTTCAAAATATTCGCATTTGTAAATTTTACAAGGTCTCATATTGGTTCCATAATGTATTTCTAAGAAGGAATACGTTAGTAGTTTACTGAGAAATAACCTTTTTATCTGCATATTATTACGATCATTAATGCATGATATAAGAGAGAAAAAGAGGGAAAGAAACAAATAAATTATTGTTGACATACACTGAGCCTCATTTTTCACACAATTTATTCAAACATATCAATTTACACCTGTCCTGTCTAGATAATAAAATATTATTTACTTCATAGATTGCATTATATGTCTAACAATTAATGATATAAAATAAACTTTCTGACATATGTGAACTTGAATGAAAAACAATATGTCAAAATGTAATAATTGCAATCATTTAACTCACAACATTTTTAAACTTGTTGCGTTCATGAACGTGTTCCTTGAGATAGTTGTAATACTGTTATTTTCAAGATTACTGTAAAAAAGAATGAAAAATATATTGCTTGGTGCACCATGCCAGATTCAAAATTATCTATCTATCTATCTATTTATTTATCTATCTATCTATCTATCTATCTATCTATCTATCTATCTATCTATCTATCTATCTATCTATCTATCTATCTATCTATCTATCTATCTATCCATCTATCCATCTATCTATCTATCTATCTAACTATCTATCTATCTATCTATCTATTTCTCTCTCTATTTCTCTCTGTCTGTCTGTCTATCAATCTATTTATCTGTATGTCTGTATGTCTCTCTCTCTCTCTCTCTCTCTCCCTCTCCCTCTCCGACAACTCTATGTTGACTCAACCTTCTCAATCGTAACTAAGTCGACATAATCAAATACCCAAATTTCAACATCTACCAACCAGCACAATCTTCAAGCGAACATAAACTACTGCCTCTAAAATATCAACAAAACTGCTAAGGCTTCTAATTAATTTAATAGTTAATTTTGTTTTAAATTTTAAAGATCAGATAACCTATAACAGTCACAGTGAAAGGCAATCACAAACAACCAAAGACAATTTTCAACAACAATACACCCCTCTAACTTCCCTCCCCAAATGCATGAAAAGGGATGAAGGTTCTGCAGGAATCTAACTGTGGCGGAGTAAATTTGACTCGATAGCTTTCTCAGGACGTGAGTGAATACCTTTAATAGCCGATAAATTAGGGAGTACGGTGTGTGACAAAAATAAGATCTATTTTGAAGTAAAAAGTGAAGGTCAAGTTTAAGTCAGACAGTGAGTAAATATTCTTAATCCTACTGCAATTTCCAATCACATATCTACTCTTGCGTCCTATTAATTGTGGATATCAAAATCAATATATCTATATATTGAGAATATCATTTTGTTTGCTTTACCTTTGAGGAAATAAATTTGTTTACATATTTCAATATTTTCTTCCTCAGTATACGTATATTTCACTTATTCGTGTTCATATTGTTGTTTTAAGAGACTATTATAATTAATTGTAAATGTTTCATCCAAGACGATTAATAGTTGTTTTTATACAAAGTTTTTCACCACTTCAACAAATTTTCAAGCTCTACCTCTTTCTTCCTTACAATTATGTGAGTTCCCTAGTCTAGGCGACGGATAATGAAGTTTTATTCAGTTTCTCTAGAGGATGTACATGATCAAATGGTAAGCTTTGTATTTTAATTATAATAATGAGCAAAATCAAATCAATATATAAAAAGGCTAAGTATTCAAAAATCATATCTTTAACAAATATCTATGTTTAGTAATATCATTATCGTTTCCTTAGGGTTAAAAGTTACACGTGCCAAACATACAAGGCGAACAAATGTTATTCTATCTAACCACTAAACATGGAATTAGTAATACGAGTGACACTTACAGTTCAGACAAGTTCTGCATTCCAGCAAAGGCAAAATCTTCAATGTGAATGATGTTATTGGAAGGAATACTCCTGTTCAAAATATTCAAATTTATAATTTGTTCAAGATCTCTTATAGGTTCCATCTAAAGTTTCTATTAAATAAAGACGTTAGTATGTATTTTACTGAGAAAAACGTTCTCCTATTTCCGCATTATTACGGTCATGATGTAAGAGGGAAAGGAACAGATAATTTAATATTAACTTACATTAAACTAATTTGTTTACACAATTTAATCAAAGTTTTCTTCTCTTTTCATTCTCAAACTACACCGTCCTTATCATCATAATTCAATATTATAAATTCATATTTTGAAGTATATGCTTACCTTTCATTAAAAAAATTAAGATTTCTGAAATATGTAAACTTAAAAGTTAAAAATATGAATTTTAATCACAACAAATTTAAACTTCTTGCATTCATGAACGTGTTTCGTGAGACTGTTCTTATTTTGTTATTGTGAAGGTAAATGTAAAACTGAAGGAAAAATTATATTCATAGTAAGTTGAAACAAATCCTTATTTTGCGATTTTCTCTCTTTTCCTTATCTTTATTGTAGAGATAAATAGATAGATAGATTGATAGATAGATAGACAGTGTAACGGAAAAATGCTAATTACTACACTTAAGTAATTAATTTAATTATTAATTAATTAATTTCGTTATTTTTGCAAATTTGAAAATTGAATTTGAATTTCACAATTAAAATCTGAGTAGAATTGGTTTGGCGTAAACAACGCTGACCCACATACACAATAAGGGAGCTAGGATTATGGGTCACTAAGTCTTACATAACATGGGCATACTAAGGGTATCCATCTTGCCCAGTCTATTATGCGCGTGCACTCAGCCTTAACTATGTAGTCAATAGGCACAGGGAGGAAAACAACTCCTAGCCAGAAGCTAAGAAATTCTAGAAACTTCCATGACCTTTGAAATCACGTAAAAGAGCAGACCCCAAATTATCTACACTCTTTTACACATCTTTGGGGTCCCGTGCACGGCTCATGGTTAGAACTGAAGAGAAAGGTATGTCCGATATAGAGATTGCGTTGTAACTGATTTTTAACACTTACTTTTTAAATCTGTTTGAATTATGTTTTCTTTTAAATATTATAACAACTTTAAACTATGACACTTTTATTCTCGTCTAAATAAAGAATCAGAAAAATAATTGTTAGAAGGAATTATAATGAGAAACGAGAATG
The DNA here is from genome assembly GCA_028829895.1 of Sinotaia quadrata. NCBI lineage: Eukaryota > Metazoa > Mollusca > Gastropoda > Architaenioglossa > Viviparidae > Sinotaia > Sinotaia quadrata. Next base: position 132,434,602 of record CM054180.1, on the reverse strand, counting down.
GGAGTACAGATTACAGATTATCAAAACATGACCCTGATGCGCGCCATTACACTCTTATGTTGCAGTTCAAGCCGTCCTGTACCTGTACCATACCTGTACCTTAACCAGGATTGTACATATTTCTCGTTTTCTTCTGAATTTCTAAACATTAACAACGGTACTGCCATTTGGTCTACTGAATGTGTTAGGGACCAGTGTGTAGTGAAATTCTTGTTGGATTCCTTGTGTATCTGGGTCCATCAAGAGGACTGTATTACGAAGGAAGCTGCGGCAAGAGCGCGAGTCTGACTTTCTTGTAATTACAGAAATGTGACAACTGTTTGCCATTTGGTCTGCTGAATGTGTTAGGGACCAGTGTGTAGTGAAATTCTTGTTGGATTCTTTGTGTATCTGGGTCCATCAAGGGGGCTGTATTACGAAGGGAGCTGCGGCAAGAGTGTGAGTCTGACTCTCTTGTAATTACAGAAACGAACCTTCAAACCAGTGAGTGATCTGGACTGTGAATAATTCTAGCTATATGTTATTCAGTGCCAGTGAAAGGTTTCTATATATTGTGATATAATTCTCGTGGACAATATCTGTGTGTACATTTTATATGGAACATTCATTAACTGCACCAGGCGCGGCTAAACCACAAGATATTCAATTGCCAGCCAACCCTACTGAGAACGAGGCTACTGCTGAACAAGGCCGCAATCAGGTGATTCAAAACCAAGAATTTTCTGTGTAATATGTACATGTTTCTGTGATTCTTCATTCCTTATTCTATTTCTGATTCTTGTATGTAATTTCTGTATATTTTGACTAAATTGTTGACTATCTAGTTTGCTTATTTATGTTGAGGATTTATGTAAGCTTAACTAAATTGTATTAATAGTGTTTAGATGAAATTCCTAGTAATTGTTCTAGAGAACAGACATGATATATCATTCTAATTAATTGCATTCTGAGATGTCTTTATGAGATTTTTTTAAAATTTAGAAATCGCCTAGTGCGTGATTTTGAAAACTAATTGTAAATTGATTAAATTATTATTTAAAAAAAAAAAAATTGTTAAATTTATAACAATTCACTCTTTTATTGAATTAGAGAGGTCCTGCGAAGACAAAGGGTGGGGGCTGCCATTGACGTAATAACATATAGAAAATTGGTGAAGCTCAATAGAGAGCATATATGTGGGGGGCTGGGTTAAAGGCAAAAGATCCCCAGACAGGTAACACTTGGACAGAGAGTTAATTAGTTAGCAGACTGTACCAGGGTTTGACCTAGTCGCTCTCGTGACCACAGAAGGACAAAAGACCCCTGTCGGGTGACTGTGTGTGAGGATTGTAAAAAAGGATTATTAGTTGTGCATTAATTATGGATTAAAAATATCATAAATTAATAATTAGAAATTCACAGACAGAAACGTTGCCACAGATAGATAGATAGATAGATAGATAGATAGAAAGATAGATAGATCGATCGATCGATCGATAGATAGATAGATAGATAGATAGATAGATAGATAGATAGATAGATAGATAGATAGATAGATAGATAGATAGATAGATAGATAGATAGATAGATAGATAGACAGACAGATAGATAATATAACGTACAATATAACGGTGAATAGAATGTAAGCAAGAATTCCGTTGGAGAAGAATTAAATGAAAATTTTGATATGTGTTCCCTGATTATATTTAACAGCGTAGATGCATCATTTTTTTAAATTTTAGATTTTGTGGTATTTCCAAAGTAATTCGCATGTTTGATATATAAACATGAATACAAATGGCAGATTCCAGACATTTCTACCTTCAGTATGAAACTATAGGGATACATTGCGCTTTCCATTTATGACAGCAATAAAAGCTTGACTACATGATACAATTTCTGGAAATTGCTACATTGTTTTTTTATTTCTGCTCGAGAGAAATATTTCGGTAAAAACCCACCCAGATTAATTTAGACTCCAATCTTTTCCAGACTATGTTGCAAAAATCTATTGTAATCTTATGTCACAAAATAATTGATTAAAATGCTGCAAAATGTTCCAGGAGATGAAGTTCTCTCTAAATTTTAGAGTAACACAGTGAATTGACTATTCTCATTTAATCAATTATTTTGTGACATAAGATCACAATAGATTTTTGCAACACAGTCTGGAAAAGATTATATATTTAAACTATTATCAATTGTTTCTCCATAACTCCATTCTTGTTCTCTGATAGGAATTATCCAGTGATATATACTGACACTAATCTCATGAATTATGTCTTAGGATACAATTCTTTATAAACATTGGAATTGTTGGGAAAATGATTGCATGGCAATATTATGTCATATATTTTTTTTTTCATTGAGTGGAGGAGTCAATGTGCCTATCACTATTTCTAGAATTAATTGTTATAAAATTGTGAAGTTTTTCCGACCTCCGTCGCTCCTTATGATGGAATTTTTGTGTCAGAGTTAGAGTAAACAACTCGAGTTGAAAGCATAATAGAAAATTGCTGATGAACCGAAATCAGATGGAACTGGATGAGTAGTTTTTTTCTCACTAATAGTCTCATACCTGTCCATATTAATTTCATACAATATACAGGAAGTCTCTTTGTTGAAGACTTTCTCACCCTAATCACTTTGAATTTGATCATAACTCAATTCTGGTCATAAAGGCGAGTGTTATGCATTTGGCAAGTTAACATATTGTTAAAGAGAGATTGGGCGTAGAATATATCGTACATTTTGCTATTGATCTAATGTACATTATATTTTGATGAATCTATATTTCATATGCTGAGTGTTAGGCTACCGATTTTGATGCAGAATTTTAAGTTGAGAATGTGTGCATGAGAGAAAGGAGTTTAGAGATGAGCTATGTTTGAAATTATTACTGCATTCTTTCGAATTTTACAAAGTGCCATACCTTTCTGTTCTTCTTCGTCATATTATACTACATTGACTACTCTACAACACTTGAAATGTATTGATAATTAATTTATTGATCTTTGATATATAGGTAGGTATTTGTTGGACAGACATTCGGACAATGTGGGCTCACTAATATCCACTAAAAACGGATTTGTCGTTTGTTTTAATACGTCGCTTTCCAACTATGAAAAGAATGTTTGACGGTAATTGCTGTTTTTTGAAGGAGTGAAAGAGATAAATCTTTTACAGCGCTCGCATATCTCCCAAGTGAGAGAGAATAGAGGTACCTTCTGAGAAATTATTAATAACATAATTTGAGATTCTCATAACTTGTAACTAGTTATGGATGATCAATTAATAAGAATAATTATATACGTTAACTATGTGGCGTTAACGTCAAAGATAGTGTCCAATGGAGACGGTAACTCGATGATTGATGACTTAAGGTAAACCTACATTGATATTATATCACTCTTGAATTCTATTGTCACAACTTTATAAAAAGAAGCATACTATGCTTGACTTTCTGTATTCAGTTTGTTCTGGAGGGAATACGTGCCAGTCTCTTCGAAGATTAAATGTCTTCGGTATACATGTGATAGGTCACTTCAGGTCAAAATCTCTTCAACAAAGTCATGTTTTGACAATACTATTTAATGTAAAGCATATATTGTCAATTTGATTGAAAAAATCATAGTCTCCATATCTGATTGCTGAGAAGAAATCCAATGATGCCTTCTGGCAGCTTTTAATAGACATGTAATATATGACATATTTTGATGGATTTTGTTCACATTTAATGCTTATTATTTCGTATGCAACGAGAAATGAATTGTGGTGATTGACTTTTGAAATGTAATGCTTTAATCATCATCTGCATCAAACTTAAAGCAATTCAACAGAATTGTGCAATGAATGTAATGTAAACTTCTAAAACTCGTTGATTCTTTTGTTCTCTGATTGTTGTATTCTGTGCGCTTATGAGGAAGAGTCAATTCCTTGCCACTCAGAAATGTGAAATAAACTTTTTATTTAGAACATATTTTAGTCTGTGATAATGTACTTATTTATCGTGCATAATATCGTACAGTAACAGCACACCACATCATACGATCACTCAGTGGTATTTATATTAGTGTCTGTCTAATTAAAAAGGTAAACACATAATTGCATTTGTTAAATGAATATCAATGTGTTACAGGCTGGACATAGTTAATGAAAAGTTTTATTACTATTAATTAATCTTTTATAACTAATAAGAAGAGATGATAATCTCTCAAGCAAGTAGTAACTATAAATCTAGATACTTAGAATGCTAATCAATGTAAACAATTTAATCATCACACATCAGTAATGAAAATTATGGCAATACATGTATCAGTACAATATGCAATCAGTAAAACAAAAGTGAAGCATGTTATTCAAAAATGTTTCAAGAGAGATAAAGGATAGACAAAAAAAAACAGTTCTAGATGTCTATTCCAGGAGTCAAATGTATGTATTTCAAGTTCTGTTTTAGTCTAGGTTTTCTGGTTACGTTCTATATAACATATTTCAAAAAAGGAAATTCCAAATTTACTAATTTCAACACAATGTGACAATTAGTGTAACATTGTGAACACATTTGTATTCATACGTGGACTGATCCCACCCACTTTATTTGACAGGTACGCCACTTGGTTAAAGAATGGGATTATTATTATTAATTAAAGTCTCATAAAGAACTACGAGAGATGATAATATTAATTTTATTTTCTTAATCATATAACAACAGACCCCTCTCGTCTTTCTCACTCGGCAGAATTTTGTCGTTTTCAAAGTTTATTCTACTCTCTAGGGTGTAAAATTGTCTACAGCTAGTGAACTTCTGAAACGCAGCCCATTGGCTAGACTCGTTCTCGTAAATAATAATCATTGCATAATAAAATTTACTCACTCAATTACACTTATGTCAGCAATCTAGAATATTCTTGCCTCAAGTTGTTTACTCAAGCATTTCAAAATTTTGACCTTAAAGAGTGCACAAGATTTGGTCAATCTTACTATTCAACAACCTAGAGAACAATTAAATTTAAAAATAAAGAGGGTTAAATTTACTGTCACAAAAGAAAAATACATTGATCCTCATTTTTCACACACATTATTCAAACATATATTTGCTCTTTTCTCAAATTCACGTTGTTTCTTCATAATACAATATTATTTAAAATCAAGTCTGATTATATATTCCTACATATTAATTCATGAAAGTAAACATTTTTATATATGCGAAGTTGAAATTTAAGCCATATTTACAAAGAAAATTAATAATTAATAATTAAAATTTGTTCACTCACAAAATTGTTAAACTTGTCATGTTCATGAACGTGTTCCTTGCAATAGAACTAATGCTGTTACTTTCAAGAAAACTGGAAAAAAGAAGAAAATATATATGGAATTATACTATCAAACAAATTCTATCTATCTATCTATCTATCTATCTATCTATCTATCTATCTATCTATCTATCTATCTATCTATCTATCTATCTATCTATTTAACTATTTATCCTCCTACTAATCGTATAATCTATCTATCTTTCTATCAGTCTGACAGCTATATGGGGACATAATCAAAAGCCCATATGTAACACATTGTCACAGGGATGGAATGACCCAGAATTAATATTTTGTTTCACATAAATATAGCTAGCGAGATGCATGGTTTTTAAAGATTGAATTTGTGAAAAATTCGTCACAAGACTAAGGCATTCTAGAATGTTCTACAGTTCTCAGAAATTGTATAAATAAGGAGGACTGAAGGCTAAATCTGAGAGAGAAAATATAACATCAGAGAGAATTACACCACGAAAGATAATTATTTTAACAACTATGTGAACACTTTGAGATACGTGCCCGCTGTTATGACCTCATGTCATGCAGTGTGGCCATCCAACTGACGACAAAGAAGCATTTCTCTCCATGTAACATCAAGCTTTTGTAACAGCAACTTTGTCCAAGAATGCAGTCTTTTGATAGAAGGAATCAGAAGATTCTGTATATGTTTGATGAATATGGAAACATATATTCGAAGCTATTATATTTAATTATGTGGTAAAAGCTCTCTCCACCTTTTTTCATCTCGTTGACCACCCACCTAATATTAAGCATCGAGGTAACTTGTTTAAGACTACCTGGCAGAGTGATCAGTTTAGTCTTCAAGACAGCTTAAGTATGCAATGGGGTTTCATGCTGTTAATGGCAGAGGACACTTTTCATCTCTCTCTGCCTCGGCTTCGTCTGGAGTCGAAGGGACAGTAGCCTGTGTGCCCAATGGGAATGAGGATTTCTGCATTTGATAGGATGCGAGGATACACTTCACTAGACAAATTATCCGTTAATGTTAAGCATTGTTCGGTTTTCAGTCATAACAGCAACCAAGCAGTAATGACAATTACAAACTTGGCACCAGCCAAAGCACAGATTTACCAACATTTTTAGGTCTAAGACAGCGCCTTGATCTACAGTCATCACTGTAGAGATGCAACAAGTGCATGATATCTTCTCGACAAAGCATCCAAACAGAGTGATGTATCATCTTCTCTTTGAAGCAACCTCTATGAGTGACACAACAGGCTACATCACCCCTCCTCAGAGCATTCTTATGAGCAACGCTACAATGCGTCAACTGCTCTTCCATCTTCTCAAGCATCTCTTATGAGTGACACAACAGATTATGTCACCTCTCTCTGAAACATTCCTCCTGAGCCACGCTACGACACGTCATCTTCTCTTTGAAGCATCTTGTGAGCCATGCTACGACGTGACATCTTCTCTTCAAAACATCTCTTGTGAGCCACGCCACGATGCTCCATCATTTCTCAAGCATCCCTTATAGGTGACAATGAGTTTATGTCACTGACCTTTGAACTTTGACAGTACTGTGAGTAGTTAAAAAATAGAAGGCAAAGGCGCACATAGAACTGTTAGGTATAAGAACATTTTAAAATCATAGCGCACCTGTTGGGTATAAGAACATTTAAATCATATTTTTGATTGATCAGGAATTTATTAGTGTTATTTTTGTGTAATGTGAATCTCAACATGATGGCTGATGTAGGACTATTTTGTTTATGAATCACTGAAGATAGCGGTGGCATTTACCGCAAAATAATTGTGTATCGATTTTTATTAATATTTTTGAATATTATCATTTTCACTCCCCCTTTATTTCCGCAGAGTGTATGACTAATCACTGTGTGAAAGAGTAGTGACCTAAATCAAAAAATAAACGACCTGATTTAACATTTTCAACAAACGTGTTATTCTTAGCTTTATTAGAGGAGCGAACGAATTTGTATTTGTATCGTTTTGTTCATTTGTCTGTTGTTCATTTTATTCACATTCATGATACTTACTCAACCACATGCACAGCGAATAAGACGTTAATTTGCATGACATAATAAAAATGGGCCACAACAAACATCAATGGTGTATGTCATGTGCGTCTATATAACATCTTGATACGACGTATTACTGGAACGTCACAACGAGCTTTTCTTGGAGATACATAGGAACAAGCGCAAAACACTATCTGTCTGTCTATCTATCTATATATCTGTCTGTCTACCTATCTATCTATCTATCTATCTGTCTGTCTATCTATCTGTGTATCTGTCTATATGTCTATCTATCTATCTGTGTATCTGTCTATCTGTTTATCTCTCTATCTGTTTATCTATCTGTGTATCTGTCTATCTATCTGTCTATTTATCTATCTATCTATCTATCTAACTATCTATCTAACTACCTACCAATCTTCCTACATACCTACCTATCTACCTATCTATCTATTTATCATTTCTATCTATCTATCTATTTGTCTATCTGTCAATCGATCTATCTGTCTATATGTCTGTCTGTATGTCTGTCTATCTATATGTCTGTTTATCTATCTATCTATCTATCTATCTATCTATCTATCTATCTATCTATCTATCTATCTATCTATCTATCTATCTATCTATCCATATATATATATCTATGTATCTGAGATATATATGTGGACTCAAATTTTGCAATCATATTTAAGATGACATTATCACATGTCCGCTTTTTATTTATCGAAACAGTCCTAATTTAGACAAGTTATCAATATTAGATTATTAGATAATTCATAACATTAGCGAAAGCGGGACATACCTTAATTATCTCCCACTAAATACACAATATCAGCCAATTGTCCATGACACTTAGCCAGATAATTTAGTTGACTTCTTAGATAAGAAAGTTATCTACCCATTATTTATAGATAAATATGTATACTTATTTTATCAGCCGATCCCAGGCTCTAGCCCCCAATTAGCTATTAACTTCTGGTCAATTACAAACATTTATGTAATAACATGGTCTGATAACAATAGGAGAATTAACAATAAACATTAAAATTGAAAAGAAGAAAATGAACAATTCGATTTTCATGACTAAGAGAATGGTATCACGCGACCCGATTAGTCTCGAACATATCATTCTATTATTGTCCAGCTGGACATGGTATATTGTTGTTCCTCTGACGCAGGCTGATATCATTTGACAATTCCTCGCAGTTCATTCAGGGTTGTGATAAGGCTCAACACGAACGCTCACTCAGAGATTTATTCTGGGCTCAAAGCCTAGCAAGACTGGACTCCCACGTCAAGCAGAGCATTTTAGCAGTCGAGGTTAGAGTTTTAGATAAACTCTACGATCATTAATGCATGATATAAGGGAAAGAATGAGGGGAAGAAACAGATAATTTATTGTTGTCATATATTGAGCCTCATTTTCCAAACAATTTTTTCAAACGTATCTATGCATATTTACCAAATTACAATGGCCTTGTCTTCATAAATTTATAATATTTATTTCATAGTTGGAAATATTTGTTTCACGATTAATTAAATAAATTAATGTTTCTGAAAAATAAAAAATAGGTCAACATTAATTCAATTTTCATTTACTTTACTCACAACATTTTAAAATTGTTGCGTTCATGAACGTGATCCTTGAGATATTTGTAAGATTGTTATTGTTAAGGTATCTATAAAATTTAAGAATAAATATATTCATATATATTACGCCACATCTCTCTCTCTCTCTCTCTCTCTCTCTCTCTCTCTCTCTCGCCCTCTCTCTCTGTCTTTTATATACCTATTTTACAATCTTTCGATCAATACATCCATCTATCTATCTACCTATTTTTGACAGAGTGTATTTGCCTCTCACTATTTTAATTTAAATTGTTCTATATATATTGCTAAATTATCAGTGTAACCGACCGTGGCTATTCCTGATGCTGTTATGCTTTAGGTGTTGCATTCGAAGTAAACAGCTAGTGTCAAGAACATTCTACATTATTATTCTTATGCAATTATCATTATTTATTAAATGGAATCTGATTAACGGTCTGAGATAAAAGAATTCACTTGCTATAGAAAATTATCTTCTCTGATCACTTAGAAAATTATGTAAAAGAGAGGCAGCATTTTGCCTGTTGAAGATATGTTAAACTGATTGATTGAGAGAGAATGACTTTCAAGTATTTCATGCAACATCTCTATGATATATTATACTTGTGTAGATATGTACTATGTGAGTAGAATTTTTTGCCACAAATGTTTGTACTAAATTATTTGAATGTAGTATGCTAACATTTGGCTTTGTTTGACATAAAGCATTGATTTCATGTGAGCCTTTATCGGTCTGATAAATAATGTTGCAGGATGAATGAAAATGAAATTTAGTTAGATTGTGATGAACCGGAAACTTAGGTGTGCTCTTTAATTATGTCTTGCAGTGAACAAGTGGTCTTTTGAATTTTAAATTTTGAGGTTCTATTTCTAGTTTCCACATACGAGAATCCAGTTACCTTCACGTGTTCACCGGCTATAAACATGAATGATGGGGACGTCGCGGAAACGTCTGTTATGGTGTGTGTAAGTTTAAGGGAGCATACTACACACACTTTGATTTATAACCTGGATACATTAGGAGACTTAAGGAACATTTATGTTAAAATAATTATTGCAATAATTCCAAATTACAGAGGCCTTGTCATCATAAATTTATAATATTTATTTCATAGTTAGAAAAATAGCTTTCACGATTAATTAAATAAATTAAATATTACATTGCTGAAAAATAAAAATAGGTCAAAATTAATTAAATTTTCATTTACTTTACTCTCAACATTTTTAAAATTGTTGCGTTCATGAATGTGTTCCTTGAGATATTTGTAAGATTGTTATTGTTAAGGTATCCTTAAAATTTAAGAATAAACATTTTCATTAATATTACGACACAACTCTCTCTCTCTCTCTCTCTCTCTCTCTCTCTCTCTCTCTCTCTCTCTCTCTCTCATCTCTCTTTATATACGTATTTTACAATCTTTCGATCATTACATCTAGCTATCTATCTGCCTAGTTTTGACAGAGAATATTTGTCTCTCTCTCTCTATTTTAATTTAAATTGTTATATACATTGCTAAATTATCAGTGTGTTACGTTTCTAGTATTTATTTATAGACCCTGCCTAGGATAATTAAGGACTTTAAAAGATAATAGATAAATTAATTCCTTCTCTCATATCCTATACAGACTGGTTGCTCAAATTATCATTTGACTAATTTAAAAATGTGTCTTGTAGTGCAGACGACAGATTTACAAACTGATAAATTGCGTACGTTAGCTGGGTTGGAGTCGTTAAATTCCTCTAAATTAATATGCATTCGTTATGTCATTCAGCTCAACCGCCCCCATCCAAACCAAGAAGTAATCTTTAGGTCTATTATGCATAAAAATTAACTACGAAGAGGTTTAACAATTAAAAATAAGATTTAATAAAGTTTAACAATTTAACAATAATCAAATACGAGCGCAAAAGTCTATTTCTTAATTCTCGCACGTATGTGCTTAAAGTTTCTAGAGAGAAAAAGTGCCCAATTGTTTCCTTATGAACTTTGTATCAACTGAGGAATACTCAGCTTAAAGTTTCTGTAACGCCTGGTCTCGTTATTCCAGTCCGTACTGGTCTTCTCACAATAGTCACATCAGCGGAAATGCACGTGGCATACAGTGGAAATTATCCTTTTATGTCGCTAGTGAACTTGAGTTTAGACCAGCATACGTCTACTTGTTGACGCTGCTTACAATGGTGTGGACTCTCAGAATAATTGAATTCTCTCCTCAGAATTCAAACCAGCTTGTACAGGTCTTCAGGACGAAGACAAAGACAACTTGTCCAAGTTCAAGGATGCAGACAAGGAACCGACCTTATGAAAGGAAAATGTGTCCTATAGTCTCTGCTAACATGTTCGCTACTTAAGCACGTTTCAGTTTAAATGCTTTGAATTAGAAATTCGACTATGCGTCGTTTACAATTTAGATTTAGAAAATGTAATCTCCTCACGCATGTTTCATTTAACAGTGCATGACGTATGAATCATAAAAATTATATACAATGTTAAATTAATGTTCATACAAAAGGGGTAATTCAAATCAACAATGAGCTTCACAATTAACAATTAAAATTACACGCAATAAATTGAATTACATGAGAAATTCATATCGAGCGCAGGCATGTCTGGCTCTAGTGAATTTAAAAGCAATATAAATTAAAGTTACAATGGAAAAGAGTTACAATGAATTTATATTCCATAACTTATAGGTTTTCAGTCATTTCAACGAACCGTGCTCAAGAATATAGCAATACAATATAATACATGGCACAAATACATACATAGTTAAAATATACAGAATACAATCAAATAAAAATGATACCTTATGAGAAGTCGAAGTGTCTATTCTCATCTACCTCGCCGGCCTGTCCGTATGACTCGAGTAGCTAACGTGGCTTGTCGCGTAGCTAATTGTTTTCTCGCAGTGTCGGACCGGTGCGTTTTACCAATATTTATAAGAAAGCATAAAGCATATCACGTGACGGATCGCGTGGAATGTAGTTGGTTCTAGAACCTAGACAATGGGCCTAAAGTTACATAACGTCATGACCTCTTTGCTGGAAGCCTCTGGATATGAATATCACGAGAGAGCTCCAAACGTGGTTATTCCTGATGCTGTTATTCTTTAAGTGTCGCATTCGAAGTAAACAGCTAGTGTCAAAAACATTCTTCATTATTATTCTTATGCAATTATCATTATTTCTTAAATGGAATCTGAATAACGGTCTGAGATAAAAGAATTCACTTGCTATAGAAAATCTATGTATGTATGTATGTATGTATGTATGTATCTATCTATCTATCTATCTATCTATCTATCTATCTATCTATCTATCTATCTATCTATCTATCTATCTATCTATCTATCTATCTATCTATCTATCTATCTATCTATCTATCTATCTATCTATCTATCTATCTGTCTGCCTATCTATCTATCTAAATATCTATATGACTGTCAGTTTATCTATCATTTTTTCTATCTACCTATCTGTCTGTCTATCTATTTATCTATCTATCTATCTATCTATCTATCTATCTATCTATCTATCTATCTATCTATCTATCTATCTATCTATGTATCTGAGATATATATGTGGACTCAAATTTTTCAATCATATTTAAGCTGACATTGTCACATGTCCGCTTTTTATTTAACGACACAGTCCTAATTTAGACACGTTATCAATATTAGATTATTTAATAATTCATAACATTAGCGAAAGCGGGACATACCTTAATTATCTCCCACTAAATACCACAATATCAGCCAATTGTCCATGACACTTAGCCAGATAATTTAGTTGACTTCTTAGATAAGAAAGTTATCTACCCATTATTTATAGATAAATATGTATAATTTTTTATCAGCTTATTCCTGGCTCTAGCCCCCATTAGCTATTCACTTCTGGTCAATTACAAACATTTATGTAATGACATGGTGAGATAACAATAGGAGAACTAACAATAAACATTAAATGTGAAAATAAGAAAATGAACATTTCGATTTTCATGACTAAGAGAATGATATCACGCGACCCGATAAGTCTCGAACATATATTATTGTCCAGCTGGAAATGGTATGTTGTTGTTCCTCTGACGCATGCTGATATCATTTGATGACCTTGACAATCCCTCGCAGTTCAGGCAGGGTTGTGATAAGTCTCAACACGAACGCTCACTCAGAGATTTGTTCTGTGCTCAAAGACTAGCAAGACTGGACTCCCACGTCAAGCACAGCATTTTAGCAGTCGAGGTTAGAGTTTTGAGAAAAACTCAAGAATGGAACTATGAGTTATTTAGGCGAGGTCATAACATTGGACGCAGCTTATCACCTTTGGGAAATCGCGTACACTATCTCTCTCAGTCGGTTCATCTGACGTGAGCCAATTCATTCAGGGAACTATAACAATGAACTGAAGGTCAACTAACAACTTAGCACTTCGTCATTGCCCAGTTTGCAAATGAACATACATAGGAAGGTTTTGTTTGGTTTTAGGCGTGTCATTCACCTGTAAACTAACTTACATTCCCTGAATGGGTAAACTAGTCCTTCCTCGGCCTTAAGCTTAATCCCTTAATGGAAGCATTCACAATAAATATGCAAGTCAGGGGAAAACCCGTTAATAAAAGGAACAATTAATAAGAAGAAGAAGAGTTATCTAAACTACATAATTTGTTTAATAGATCTTCACAGACATAATCAAAAGCCCATAGCTCACACATCTTCAAACCAGAAAAATTTTCATGCGAATATAAACCATCTCTTCTAAAATGTCAACAAATTTGCAAAGCCTTCACATTAATTTAGTTGTTAATTTTGTATTAAAATTTTAAAATCAGATATTTTACAACATTCTCGGTTAAATGCAATCACAATGAACCAAAAATAATTTTCTACACCAGTATCAAACCTCTAAATTACCTCCCCAAATGCTGGAGAAGGGATGAAGGTTCTGCAGGAATCTAACTGTGACATAGACCAATAGATTCGATATATTTATAGAGACGTGAGGGAATAACCTTAAGAGCCGATAGATTAGGGAGTACGGAGTGTGGCAAAGATAAGATCTCTTTGTTAAAAACTGATGGTCAAGATCAAGTCAATCAGTGAGTAAATATGATTAATTCTACTGCATATCTCAGAAACATATCTACTCTTGCGTCTAATTATGTTTGGCTATTGAAATCCGTATCTACAAAGACTGAGCATTTTATTTTGTTTGGTATACATTTGAGGAACTAAATTAGTTTACATCTTTCTATATTTTCTTCCTGTATATACATATATTTTAATTATTGATGTTCATATTGTTGTATTAGGAGACCATTCTCTTCAACAATTTTCACCTCTGCCTCATTCTTATTCACCTTATATGAGTCACATAGTCTAGGTGACGGATAATTCAGTTTCTCTATAGCATGAACATGATCAAATAGTACACTTTGTATTTTACGAATAATGGTGAGCAAAAACGAACCACTAGATAAAAAAAGGCTAAATATTTATAAAACAAATCACTAATAAAATGCAAGTATTGTTTCGTAAGGGTTAAAAATTACACGTGTCTTACAAACAAGGAGAACAACTATTATTCAATCTACGCACTAAATATGGAATTAAAATACGAGCGACACTTACAGATGAGTCAAGTCCTGCATTCCAGCAAAGGCAAAATCTTCAATGTGAGAGATGTGATTGAAAGAAATACTCCTGTTCAAAAAATTCACATTTGTAAATTTTACAAAGTCTCAACTTGTTTCCATAAAGTATTTCTATGAAAGAAGAGGGTTAGTATTATATTGATAAAAAAGAACCTTTTACTTTTTGAATAATATTACGATCATTAATGCATGATATGAGGGAAAGAATGAGGGGAAGAAACAGACATTTATTGTTGTCATATATTGAGCCTCATTTTCCAAAAAAATTGTTCAAAACGTATCTATGCATATTTACCAAATTACAATGGCCTTGTCTTCATAAATTTATAATATTTATTTCATAGTTGGAAATATATGTTTCACGATTAATTAAATAAATTAATAATAAATTGCTGAAAAATAAAAATAGGTCAAAATTAATTAAATTTTCATTTACTTTACACACAACATTTTAAAACTTGTTGCGTTCATTGACGTGTTCCTTGAGATATTTGTAAGATTGTTATTGTGAAGGTATCTATAAAATTTAAGAATAAATACATTCATTAATATTATGACACAATATACCTATTTCACAATCTTTCGATGAATACATCCATCTATCTATCTACCTCTTTTTGACAGAGTGTATTTGCCTCTCACTATTTTAATTTAAATTATTATATATATTTCTAAATTATCAGTGTAGCCCGACCGTGATTATTCCTGATGCTGTTATTCTTTAGGTGTCGCATGCGAAGTAAACAGCTAGTGTCAAGAACATTCTACATTATTATTCTTATGCAATTATCATTATTTCTTAAATGGGATCTGATTAACGGTCTGAGATAAAAGAATTCACTTGCTATAGAAAATTATCTTCTCTGATCACTTACAAAATGATGTAAAAGGAGAGGCAGCTTTTTGCCTGTTGAAGATATGTTATACTGACTGATTGAGAGAGAATGACTTCGAAGTATTTCATGCAAGATCGCTATGACATATTATACTTCTGTAGATATGTACTATGTGAGTATAATTTTTTGCTACAAATGTTTGTACTAATCTATTTGAATGTAGTATGCTAACATTTTGCCTTGTTTGACATGAAGCATTGATTTCATGTGAGCCTTTATCGGTCTGATAAATAATGTTGCAGGATGAATGAAAATGAGTTAGATTGTGATGAACAGGAAACTTAGGTGTGCTCTTTAATTATGTCTTGCAGTGAACAAGTGGTCTTTTGAATTTTAAATTTTGAGGTTCTATTTCTAGTTTCCACATACGAGAATCCAGTTACCTTCACGTGTTCACCGGCTATAAACATGAATGATGGGGACGTCGCGGAAACGTCTGTTATGGTGTGTGTAAGTTTAAGGGAGCATACTACACACACTTTGATTTATAAGCTGGATGCATTAGGAGACTTAAGGAACATTTATGTAAAAATAATTATTGCAATCATGTTTTTGCTTAAAGGAATTGACACGGTGAGAAGAGCGCTAAAGTTCGTCTGAGAATAAAACAGTGAGTAATTGATTTCACGTTTGTTAACGGAGACAGGTTATTGGTTTTTCTGATACTCAATAATGACTGACGAAACTGGTCATAAAAAAGATTACAATATCCTCCCACTATAAACTACATTTGTATTCTCTGATAGGACTAACCCAGAATTTGCTTTATTGAATTATACTTAAATGTATATATGTTTGTATGTATATATAAAGGTGGATGGATAGGGGGGTGTATGTATATGTGCGTGTATATATATATACAGAGAGAGAGAGAGAGAGAGAGAGAGAGAGAGAGAGAGAGATTGATGGATTTATTTTTAGCTTGATAGGTAGATAGTTTGATAGATATGTATGTAGGTAGGTACTTAGATAGATAGATAGAAAGATAGAAAGATAGATGGATAGATTTAAAAATGAAATCCTGGAAAACTTAGCATTTATTCACTGATTATAATCTTCAAGGGAAGAAGCAGCTTTTTTAGTATTTCTGGCATTTTCAGTATAGATCGAATTAAAATATTTCTACTTCAATTCCCTGAGGTCTATGTAAATTTGGCTACATCGTAGAATTTCTAGTGAAAGGATATTATTAAAATGGCTATATTCCTTTTCTTCTTGATGATAATAAAACTGTGAATTGAATGTAAGCAAGAATTCAGTTGGAGAAAAATAATCGGGAAATGTTCATGTGTTCACTGATTATATTTTACAGGTGAGAAACATTCATTTTTACGTCTAGATTCTTTTATTTCTAGAATATTTTGCATAATTGATATATAAATACGAATGACTCTGTCAGATTCGAGAAATTTCTACCCTCAGCATGAAAGTGTAAGGTTACGCTCCGCTATCTTTATGTATAACAGCAATGAATGCTTGACTACATGATACTATTTCTGGAAATCGCTACATTGTTTTTTTAATTCATCTCGAGGGAAATATTTCCTGAAAAGAAGCGCCCATATTAATTTTGAGAGAACTTCAGCTCATGGTACATTTTGAAGCATATTAGTGTAACACATGGAAAATTGAAAATTCCCTTTTAAACAATTATTTTGTGACATTGGTACATAAGATTACTGGAGATTTTTGTAACATCGTTTGGAATTGGTTATATTAAAAACATTATCAATAGCTAATCCATAAATCCATTCAAGTTCTCTGATAATAATCATAGATTGATATATACTGAGACTAATCTGCTGAATTATATGCTCGGATATAATAAAGTATAATCATTGCCATTTTTTGAAAATTGTTGATTGGAAATAGTATGTCAAATATTCATTGTGTGGTGGAGTAAATGTGTTAATCACTATTTCTAAAATGAATTATTACAGAATTTTTCAATGTTTTCCGATCTCGGTCACTCCTTGTGATGGTATTTATGTGTCAGAGTTGGAGTAAACAACTCGAGTTAACAGCGTGATCAATGTAAAATGTATATTCATCACACATCACTAACGAAAATTATGGTAATACATGTATCAGCACAATAAATAAAAAATGTTAATAATTAATGTTTGAAGAGTGATAAAGGATAGATAAGACAAGACAGTTCTAAATGTCTATTCCACGAGTCAAATGTATGTATTTCAAACTCTGTTTTAGTGTAGATATTCTCGTTAGGTTTTATATAACAAATTCAAAAACAAAAAGTCCTCATTTACTAATTTCAATACAATGAGGATTTGTTTAACAATTTGGAAAACATTATTGTATTCATATGCTGATTGATCCAACCTTCTTTATATGACAGCCACGCTACTTATTTAAGGAGTATGGTTATTTTTATTAATTAATTAATTATAAGAGATGAGAAATTTAATATTATTTTATAACTGATATTCCAACAGAAGGATTTTTGGCATTGTGAATGTGTTCTCTGCTCTCTAATGTCAAGGGTGTATAATTTTCTACAGATAGTAAATTTCTGAAACTCAGCCTTTTCACTAGTCTCGTTCTCGGAAATAATAATCATTGCATAATAGAAAACTACTCATTCAGTTTTAATTATATCAGCCATCCGTTGTCCCTCAAGTTGTTTACTTCAACAGAATCACTTTTAAAATTAGCACATTAAAGTGTGTTCAAGTTCGGGTCAATTTTACATTTCAACAACCTATATAACAATTAAATTTTAAAAAGGAAAATTTACTCTGTCACACAAATAATTAATTTGATCCTCATTTTTTACAACATTTATTCAAACTTATCTTTGCTTTTTTCTCCAATTCATTTTTTCCGTGATCATACAATATTATTTACATTCTAATTTGATTATATATTCCTAACGTTTAATTCATTAAAGCAAACATTATGTTATATGTGAAGTTGAAATTAAAGCCATATTTACAAAGAAAATTAATAATTAAAATTAGTTCACACACAAGGTTTCTAAACTTGTCATGTTCATGAACGTGTTTCTTCCAATAGTCCCAATATTGTTACTTTCAAGGTAACTGAAACAAAAGATGGAAAATATATTTAATGCTATTATCAAACAAACTGATGTAACAGAGTACTATATCAAATACATATTTTCTATCTAAGACACTATCTATTTATCTATGTATCTATCTGTCTGTCTATCTATCTATTAATCTATCTAAATATCTATCTATATATTTGTCTATCTCTCTGTCTCTCCCTCTGTCTCACTCTCTCTCTCTCTCTCTCCTTACATCTATCTACCTACCTACCTATCTATCTTTCTAACTCTCTATCCATCTATCCATCTATATACTTATGTATCTAAGATCTATCTATTTCCTCAGCCGTTTCAATCATATTTAGGTCGACATAATGAAAAGCCCATAGCTCACACAACTACCTACAAATCCATGTAAACATAAACCGTTCCTCTAAAATGTCAACAAAATAACACAGACTTCACATTAATTTAGTTAAATTTGTATTAAATATTTTAAATAAGATATCCTACAACATTCTCAGATAAATTCAATCACAATGAACATAAAATAATTTTCTCCACAAGTATCACAACCTCTAAATTCCCTCCCCAAATGAGGGAGAACGGATGAAGATCCTGCAGGAATCTAACTGTGGTATACAAAATTTGATTCGATATCTTTCTATAGACGTGAGTGAATAACCTTAACAGTTTATAAATTAGGGAGTAAGTAGTGGGACAAAGATAAGATATCTTTTGAATTAAAAACTGATGGTCAAGTTAGTCAAACAGTTAGTAAATATGATTAATCGTTCTGCAAATCTCAGACAGATATCTACTATTGCGTCTAATTATGTTTGGCTATTGAAATCCGTATCTACAAATACTGAACATTTTATTTTGTTTGGTATACATTTGAGGAAATAAATTAGTTTACATCTTTCAATAGTCTCTTCCTGTATATACATATATTTTATTTTCTCATGTACATATTTTTGTTTTAAGAGATTTCCGGTCTCTTCACCTATTTTTCAAACACTGACTCACTCTTCCTCACCACTATATGAGTCACCTAGTCTAGGTGTCGGATAATTCAGTTTGTACTCAGTTTCTCTATAGCTTGAACATGATCAAATAGTACACTTTGAATTTTTAGTATAATGGTGAGCAAAAACGAACCATTAGATAAAAAAAGGCTAAGTATTCAGAAAACATATCACTAATAAAATACATGTACTGTCGTATTTTAGTCGTTTCGTAAGGGTTAAAACTTACACGTGTCTTACAAACAAGGAGAACAATTATTATTCAATCTAAGCACTAAATATGGAATTAGAAATACGAGCGACACTTACAGATGAGTCACGTCCTGCATTCCAGCAAAGGTAAAATCTTCAATGTGAGAGATGTGATTGAAAGAAATAATCCTGTTCAAAATATTCACATTTGTAAATTTTACAAAGTCTCAACTTGATTCCATAAAGTATTTCTAAGAAAGAAGAGGGTTAGTATTGTATTGATAAAAAAGAACCTTTTACTATTTGAATAATATTACGATCATTAATGCATGATATAAGGGAAAGAATGAGGGGAAGAAACAGATCATTTATTGTTGTCATATATTGAGCCTCATTTTTCAAAAAAAAATTGTTCAAACGTAACTATGCATATTTACCGAATTACAATGGCCTTGTCTTCATAAATTTATAATATTTATTTCATAGTTGGAAATATATGTTTCACGATTAATTAAATAAATTAATAATAAATTGCTGAAAAATAAAAATAGGTCAACATTAATTAAATTTTCATTTACATTACTCACAACATTTGTAAACTTGTTGCGTTCATGAACGTGTTCCTTGAGATATTTGTAAGATTGTTATTGTTAAGGTATCTGTAAAATTTAAGAATAAATATATTCATTATTATTACGACACAAGTCTCTCTCTCTCTCTCTCTCTCTCTCATCTCTCTTTATATACCTATTTTACAATCTTTCGATCATTACATCTATCTATCTATCTGCCTATTTTTGACAGAGAATATTTGCCTCTCTCTATTTTAATTGAAATTGTTATATATATTGCTAAATTATCAGTCTAACCCGACCGTGGTTATTCCTGATGCTGTTATTCTTTAAGTGTCGCATTCGAAGTAAACAGCTAGTGTCAAAAACATTCTTCATTATTATTCTTATGCAATTATCATTATTTCTTAAATGGAATCTGAATAACGGTCTGAGATAAAAGAATTCACTTGCTATAGAAAATCTATGTATGTATGTATGTATGTATGTATGTATCTATCTATCTATCTATCTATCTATCTATCTATCTATCTATCTATCTATCTATCTATCTATCTATCTATCTATCTATCTATCTATCTATCTATCTATCTATCTATCTATCTATCTATCTATCTATCTGTCTGCCTATCTATCTATCTAAATATCTATATGACTGTCAGTTTATCTATCATTTTTTCTATCTACCTATCTGTCTGTCTATCTATTTATCTATCTATCTATCTATCTATCTATCTATCTATCTATCTATCTATCTATCTATCTATCTATCTATCTATCTATCTATGTATCTGAGATATATATGTGGACTCAAATTTTTCAATCATATTTAAGCTGACATTGTCACATGTCCGCTTTTTATTTAACGACACAGTCCTAATTTAGACACGTTATCAATATTAGATTATTTAATAATTCATAACATTAGCGAAAGCGGGACATACCTTAATTATCTCCCACTAAATACCACAATATCAGCCAATTGTCCATG
The DNA here is from genome assembly GCA_028829895.1 of Sinotaia quadrata. Lineage (NCBI taxonomy): Eukaryota > Metazoa > Mollusca > Gastropoda > Architaenioglossa > Viviparidae > Sinotaia > Sinotaia quadrata. The sequence continues at coordinate 132,413,339 of CM054180.1, read as the reverse complement.
ACACTTAGCCAGATAATTTAGTTGACTTCTTAGATAAGAAAGTTATCTACCCATTATTTATAGATAAATATGTATAATTTTTTATCAGCTTATTCCTGGCTCTAGCCCCCATTAGCTATTCACTTCTGGTCAATTACAAACATTTATGTAATGACATGGTGAGATAACAATAGGAGAACTAACAATAAACATTAAATGTGAAAATAAGAAAATGAACATTTCGATTTTCATGACTAAGAGAATGATATCACGCGACCCGATAAGTCTCGAACATATATTATTGTCCAGCTGGAAATGGTATGTTGTTGTTCCTCTGACGCATGCTGATATCATTTGATGACCTTGACAATCCCTCGCAGTTCAGGCAGGGTTGTGATAAGTCTCAACACGAACGCTCACTCAGAGATTTGTTCTGTGCTCAAAGACTAGCAAGACTGGACTCCCACGTCAAGCACAGCATTTTAGCAGTCGAGGTTAGAGTTTTGAGAAAAACTCAAGAATGGAACTATGAGTTATTTAGGCGAGGTCATAACATTGGACGCAGCTTATCACCTTTGGGAAATCGCGTACACTATCTCTCTCAGTCGGTTCATCTGACGTGAGCCAATTCATTCAGGGAACTATAACAATGAACTGAAGGTCAACTAACAACTTAGCACTTCGTCATTGCCCAGTTTGCAAATGAACATACATAGGAAGGTTTTGTTTGGTTTTAGGCGTGTCATTCACCTGTAAACTAACTTACATTCCCTGAATGGGTAAACTAGTCCTTCCTCGGCCTTAAGCTTAATCCCTTAATGGAAGCATTCACAATAAATATGCAAGTCAGGGGAAAACCCGTTAATAAAAGGAACAATTAATAAGAAGAAGAAGAGTTATCTAAACTACATAATTTGTTTAATAGATCTTCACAGACATAATCAAAAGCCCATAGCTCACACATCTTCAAACCAGAAAAATTTTCATGCGAATATAAACCATCTCTTCTAAAATGTCAACAAATTTGCAAAGCCTTCACATTAATTTAGTTGTTAATTTTGTATTAAAATTTTAAAATCAGATATTTTACAACATTCTCGGTTAAATGCAATCACAATGAACCAAAAATAATTTTCTACACCAGTATCAAACCTCTAAATTACCTCCCCAAATGCTGGAGAAGGGATGAAGGTTCTGCAGGAATCTAACTGTGACATAGACCAATAGATTCGATATATTTATAGAGACGTGAGGGAATAACCTTAAGAGCCGATAGATTAGGGAGTACGGAGTGTGGCAAAGATAAGATCTCTTTGTTAAAAACTGATGGTCAAGATCAAGTCAATCAGTGAGTAAATATGATTAATTCTACTGCATATCTCAGAAACATATCTACTCTTGCGTCTAATTATGTTTGGCTATTGAAATCCGTATCTACAAAGACTGAGCATTTTATTTTGTTTGGTATACATTTGAGGAACTAAATTAGTTTACATCTTTCTATATTTTCTTCCTGTATATACATATATTTTAATTATTGATGTTCATATTGTTGTATTAGGAGACCATTCTCTTCAACAATTTTCACCTCTGCCTCATTCTTATTCACCTTATATGAGTCACATAGTCTAGGTGACGGATAATTCAGTTTCTCTATAGCATGAACATGATCAAATAGTACACTTTGTATTTTACGAATAATGGTGAGCAAAAACGAACCACTAGATAAAAAAAGGCTAAATATTTATAAAACAAATCACTAATAAAATGCAAGTATTGTTTCGTAAGGGTTAAAAATTACACGTGTCTTACAAACAAGGAGAACAACTATTATTCAATCTACGCACTAAATATGGAATTAAAATACGAGCGACACTTACAGATGAGTCAAGTCCTGCATTCCAGCAAAGGCAAAATCTTCAATGTGAGAGATGTGATTGAAAGAAATACTCCTGTTCAAAAAATTCACATTTGTAAATTTTACAAAGTCTCAACTTGTTTCCATAAAGTATTTCTATGAAAGAAGAGGGTTAGTATTATATTGATAAAAAAGAACCTTTTACTTTTTGAATAATATTACGATCATTAATGCATGATATGAGGGAAAGAATGAGGGGAAGAAACAGATCATTTATTGTTGTCATATATTGAGCCTCATTTTCCAAAAAAATTGTTCAAACGTATCTATGCATATTTACCAAATTACAATGGCCTTGTCTTCATAAATTTATAATATTTATTTCATAGTTGGAAATATATGTTTCACGATTAATTAAATAAATTAATAATAAATTGCTGAAAAATAAAAATAGGTCAAAATTAATTAAATTTTCATTTACTTTACACACAACATTTTAAAACTTGTTGCGTTCATTGACGTGTTCCTTGAGATATTTGTAAGATTGTTATTGTGAAGGTATCTATAAAATTTAAGAATAAATACATTCATTAATATTATGACACAATATACCTATTTCACAATCTTTCGATGAATACATCCATCTATCTATCTACCTCTTTTTGACAGAGTGTATTTGCCTCTCACTATTTTAATTTAAATTATTATATATATTTCTAAATTATCAGTGTAGCCCGACCGTGATTATTCCTGATGCTGTTATTCTTTAGGTGTCGCATGCGAAGTAAACAGCTAGTGTCAAGAACATTCTACATTATTATTCTTATGCAATTATCATTATTTCTTAAATGGGATCTGATTAACGGTCTGAGATAAAAGAATTCACTTGCTATAGAAAATTATCTTCTCTGATCACTTACAAAATGATGTAAAAGGAGAGGCAGCTTTTTGCCTGTTGAAGATATGTTATACTGACTGATTGAGAGAGAATGACTTCGAAGTATTTCATGCAAGATCGCTATGACATATTATACTTCTGTAGATATGTACTATGTGAGTATAATTTTTTGCTACAAATGTTTGTACTAATCTATTTGAATGTAGTATGCTAACATTTTGCCTTGTTTGACATGAAGCATTGATTTCATGTGAGCCTTTATCGGTCTGATAAATAATGTTGCAGGATGAATGAAAATGAGTTAGATTGTGATGAACAGGAAACTTAGGTGTGCTCTTTAATTATGTCTTGCAGTGAACAAGTGGTCTTTTGAATTTTAAATTTTGAGGTTCTATTTCTAGTTTCCACATACGAGAATCCAGTTACCTTCACGTGTTCACCGGCTATAAACATGAATGATGGGGACGTCGCGGAAACGTCTGTTATGGTGTGTGTAAGTTTAAGGGAGCATACTACACACACTTTGATTTATAAGCTGGATGCATTAGGAGACTTAAGGAACATTTATGTAAAAATAATTATTGCAATCATGTTTTTGCTTAAAGGAATTGACACGGTGAGAAGAGCGCTAAAGTTCGTCTGAGAATAAAACAGTGAGTAATTGATTTCACGTTTGTTAACGGAGACAGGTTATTGGTTTTTCTGATACTCAATAATGACTGACGAAACTGGTCATAAAAAAGATTACAATATCCTCCCACTATAAACTACATTTGTATTCTCTGATAGGACTAACCCAGAATTTGCTTTATTGAATTATACTTAAATGTATATATGTTTGTATGTATATATAAAGGTGGATGGATAGGGGGGTGTATGTATATGTGCGTGTATATATATATACAGAGAGAGAGAGAGAGAGAGAGAGAGAGAGAGAGAGAGAGAGAGAGAGAGAGAGAGATTGATGGATTTATTTTTAGCTTGATAGGTAGATAGGTTGATAGATATGTATGTAGGTAGGTACTTAGATAGATAGATAGAAAGATAGAAAGATAGATGGATAGATTTAAAAATGAAATCCTGGAAAACTTAGCATTTATTCACTGATTATAATCTTCAAGGGAAGAAGCAGCTTTTTTAGTATTTCTGGCATTTTCAGTATAGATCGAATTAAAATATTTCTACTTCAATTCCCTGAGGTCTATGTAAATTTGGCTACATCGTAGAATTTCTAGTGAAAGGATATTATTAAAATGGCTATATTCCTTTTCTTCTTGATGATAATAAAACTGTGAATTGAATGTAAGCAAGAATTCAGTTGGAGAAAAATAATCGGGAAATGTTCATGTGTTCACTGATTATATTTTACAGGTGAGAAACATTCATTTTTACGTCTAGATTCTTTTATTTCTAGAATATTTTGCATAATTGATATATAAATACGAATGACTCTGTCAGATTCGAGAAATTTCTACCCTCAGCATGAAAGTGTAAGGTTACGCTCCGCTATCTTTATGTATAACAGCAATGAATGCTTGACTACATGATACTATTTCTGGAAATCGCTACATTGTTTTTTTAATTCATCTCGAGGGAAATATTTCCTGAAAAGAAGCGCCCATATTAATTTTGAGAGAACTTCAGCTCATGGTACATTTTGAAGCATATTAGTGTAACACATGGAAAATTGAAAATTCCCTTTTAAACAATTATTTTGTGACATTGGTACATAAGATTACTGGAGATTTTTGTAACATCGTTTGGAATTGGTTATATTAAAAACATTATCAATAGCTAATCCATAAATCCATTCAAGTTCTCTGATAATAATCATAGATTGATATATACTGAGACTAATCTGCTGAATTATATGCTCGGATATAATAAAGTATAATCATTGCCATTTTTTGAAAATTGTTGATTGGAAATAGTATGTCAAATATTCATTGTGTGGTGGAGTAAATGTGTTAATCACTATTTCTAAAATGAATTATTACAGAATTTTTCAATGTTTTCCGATCTCGGTCACTCCTTGTGATGGTATTTATGTGTCAGAGTTGGAGTAAACAACTCGAGTTAACAGCGTGATCAATGTAAAATGTATATTCATCACACATCACTAACGAAAATTATGGTAATACATGTATCAGCACAATAAATAAAAAATGTTAATAATTAATGTTTGAAGAGTGATAAAGGATAGATAAGACAAGACAGTTCTAAATGTCTATTCCACGAGTCAAATGTATGTATTTCAAACTCTGTTTTAGTGTAGATATTCTCGTTAGGTTTTATATAACAAATTCAAAAACAAAAAGTCCTCATTTACTAATTTCAATACAATGAGGATTTGTTTAACAATTTGGAAAACATTATTGTATTCATATGCTGATTGATCCAACCTTCTTTATATGACAGCCACGCTACTTATTTAAGGAGTATGGTTATTTTTATTAATTAATTAATTATAAGAGATGAGAAATTTAATATTATTTTATAACTGATATTCCAACAGAAGGATTTTTGGCATTGTGAATGTGTTCTCTGCTCTCTAATGTCAAGGGTGTATAATTTTCTACAGATAGTAAATTTCTGAAACTCAGCCTTTTCACTAGTCTCGTTCTCGGAAATAATAATCATTGCATAATAGAAAACTACTCATTCAGTTTTAATTATATCAGCCATCCGTTGTCCCTCAAGTTGTTTACTTCAACAGAATCACTTTTAAAATTAGCACATTAAAGTGTGTTCAAGTTCGGGTCAATTTTACATTTCAACAACCTATATAACAATTAAATTTTAAAAAGGAAAATTTACTCTGTCACACAAATAATTAATTTGATCCTCATTTTTTACAACATTTATTCAAACTTATCTTTGCTTTTTTCTCCAATTCATTTTTTCCGTGATCATACAATATTATTTACATTCTAATTTGATTATATATTCCTAACGTTTAATTCATTAAAGCAAACATTATGTTATATGTGAAGTTGAAATTAAAGCCATATTTACAAAGAAAATTAATAATTAAAATTAGTTCACACACAAGGTTTCTAAACTTGTCATGTTCATGAACGTGTTTCTTCCAATAGTCCCAATATTGTTACTTTCAAGGTAACTGAAACAAAAGATGGAAAATATATTTAATGCTATTATCAAACAAACTGATGTAACAGAGTACTATATCAAATACATATTTTCTATCTAAGACACTATCTATTTATCTATGTATCTATCTGTCTGTCTATCTATCTATTAATCTATCTAAATATCTATCTATATATTTGTCTATCTCTCTGTCTCTCCCTCTGTCTCACTCTCTCTCTCTCTCTCTCCTTACATCTATCTACCTACCTACCTATCTATCTTTCTAACTCTCTATCCATCTATCCATCTATATACTTATGTATCTAAGATCTATCTATTTCCTCAGCCGTTTCAATCATATTTAGGTCGACATAATGAAAAGCCCATAGCTCACACAACTACCTACAAATCCATGTAAACATAAACCGTTCCTCTAAAATGTCAACAAAATAACACAGACTTCACATTAATTTAGTTAAATTTGTATTAAATATTTTAAATAAGATATCCTACAACATTCTCAGATAAATTCAATCACAATGAACATAAAATAATTTTCTCCACAAGTATCACAACCTCTAAATTCCCTCCCCAAATGAGGGAGAACGGATGAAGATCCTGCAGGAATCTAACTGTGGTATACAAAATTTGATTCGATATCTTTCTATAGACGTGAGTGAATAACCTTAACAGTTTATAAATTAGGGAGTAAGTAGTGGGACAAAGATAAGATATCTTTTGAATTAAAAACTGATGGTCAAGTTAGTCAAACAGTTAGTAAATATGATTAATCGTTCTGCAAATCTCAGACAGATATCTACTATTGCGTCTAATTATGTTTGGCTATTGAAATCCGTATCTACAAATACTGAACATTTTATTTTGTTTGGTATACATTTGAGGAAATAAATTAGTTTACATCTTTCAATAGTCTCTTCCTGTATATACATATATTTTATTTTCTCATGTACATATTTTTGTTTTAAGAGATTTCCGGTCTCTTCACCTATTTTTCAAACACTGACTCACTCTTCCTCACCACTATATGAGTCACCTAGTCTAGGTGTCGGATAATTCAGTTTGTACTCAGTTTCTCTATAGCTTGAACATGATCAAATAGTACACTTTGAATTTTTAGTATAATGGTGAGCAAAAACGAACCATTAGATAAAAAAAGGCTAAGTATTCAGAAAACATATCACTAATAAAATACATGTACTGTCGTATTTTAGTCGTTTCGTAAGGGTTAAAACTTACACGTGTCTTACAAACAAGGAGAACAATTATTATTCAATCTAAGCACTAAATATGGAATTAGAAATACGAGCGACACTTACAGATGAGTCACGTCCTGCATTCCAGCAAAGGTAAAATCTTCAATGTGAGAGATGTGATTGAAAGAAATAATCCTGTTCAAAATATTCACATTTGTAAATTTTACAAAGTCTCAACTTGATTCCATAAAGTATTTCTAAGAAAGAAGAGGGTTAGTATTGTATTGATAAAAAAGAACCTTTTACTATTTGAATAATATTACGATCATTAATGCATGATATAAGGGAAAGAATGAGGGGAAGAAACAGATCATTTATTGTTGTCATATATTGAGCCTCATTTTTCAAAAAAAAATTGTTCAAACGTAACTATGCATATTTACCGAATTACAATGGCCTTGTCTTCATAAATTTATAATATTTATTTCATAGTTGGAAATATATGTTTCACGATTAATTAAATAAATTAATAATAAATTGCTGAAAAATAAAAATAGGTCAACATTAATTAAATTTTCATTTACATTACTCACAACATTTGTAAACTTGTTGCGTTCATGAACGTGTTCCTTGAGATATTTGTAAGATTGTTATTGTTAAGGTATCTGTAAAATTTAAGAATAAATATATTCATTATTATTACGACACAAGTCTCTCTCTCTCTCTCTCTCTCTCATCTCTCTTTATATACCTATTTTACAATCTTTCGATCATTACATCTATCTATCTATCTGCCTATTTTTGACAGAGAATATTTGCCTCTCTCTATTTTAATTGAAATTGTTATATATATTGCTAAATTATCAGTCTAACCCGACCGTGGTTATTCCTGATGCTGTTATTCTTTAAGTGTCGCATTCGAAGTAAACAGCTAGTGTCAAAAACATTCTTCATTATTATTCTTATGCAATTATCATTATTTCTTAAATGGAATCTGAATAACGGTCTGAGATAAAAGAATTCACTTGCTATAGAAAATCTATGTATGTATGTATGTATGTATGTATGTATCTATCTATCTATCTATCTATCTATCTATCTATCTATCTATCTATCTATCTATCTATCTATCTATCTATCTATCTATCTATCTATCTATCTATCTATCTATCTATCTATCTATCTATCTATCTGTCTGCCTATCTATCTATCTAAATATCTATATGACTGTCAGTTTATCTATCATTTTTTCTATCTACCTATCTGTCTGTCTATCTATTTATCTATCTATCTATCTATCTATCTATCTATCTATCTATCTATCTATCTATCTATCTATCTATCTATCTATCTATCTATGTATCTGAGATATATATGTGGACTCAAATTTTTCAATCATATTTAAGCTGACATTGTCACATGTCCGCTTTTTATTTAACGACACAGTCCTAATTTAGACACGTTATCAATATTAGATTATTTAATAATTCATAACATTAGCGAAAGCGGGACATACCTTAATTATCTCCCACTAAATACCACAATATCAGCCAATTGTCCATGACACTTAGCCAGATAATTTAGTTGACTTCTTAGATAAGAAAGTTATCTACCCATTATTTATAGATAAATATGTATAATTTTTTATCAGCTTATTCCTGGCTCTAGCCCCCATTAGCTATTCACTTCTGGTCAATTACAAACATTTATGTAATGACATGGTGAGATAACAATAGGAGAACTAACAATAAACATTAAATGTGAAAATAAGAAAATGAACATTTCGATTTTCATGACTAAGAGAATGATATCACGCGACCCGATAAGTCTCGAACATATATTATTGTCCAGCTGGAAATGGTATGTTGTTGTTCCTCTGACGCATGCTGATATCATTTGATGACCTTGACAATCCCTCGCAGTTCAGGCAGGGTTGTGATAAGTCTCAACACGAACGCTCACTCAGAGATTTGTTCTGTGCTCAAAGACTAGCAAGACTGGACTCCCACGTCAAGCACAGCATTTTAGCAGTCGAGGTTAGAGTTTTGAGAAAAACTCAAGAATGGAACTATGAGTTATTTAGGCGAGGTCATAACATTGGACGCAGCTTATCACCTTTGGGAAATCGCGTACACTATCTCTCTCAGTCGGTTCATCTGACGTGAGCCAATTCATTCAGGGAACTATAACAATGAACTGAAGGTCAACTAACAACTTAGCACTTCGTCATTGCCCAGTTTGCAAATGAACATACATAGGAAGGTTTTGTTTGGTTTTAGGCGTGTCATTCACCTGTAAACTAACTTACATTCCCTGAATGGGTAAACTAGTCCTTCCTCGGCCTTAAGCTTAATCCCTTAATGGAAGCATTCACAATAAATATGCAAGTCAGGGGAAAACCCGTTAATAAAAGGAACAATTAATAATAAGAAGAAGAGTTATCTAAACTACATAATTTGTTTAATAGATCTTCACAGACATAATCAAAAGCCCATAGCTCACACATCTTCAAACCAGAAAAATTTTCATGCGAATATAAACCATCTCTTCTAAAATGTCAACAAATTTGCAAAGCCTTCACATTAATTTAGTTGTTAATTTTGTATTAAAATTTTAAAATCAGATATTTTACAACATTCTCGGTTAAATGCAATCACAATGAACCAAAAATAATTTTCTACACCAGTATCAAACCTCTAAATTACCTCCCCAAATGCTGGAGAAGGGATGAAGGTTCTGCAGGAATCTAACTGTGACATAGACCAATAGATTCGATATATTTATAGAGACGTGAGGGAATAACCTTAAGAGCCGATAGATTAGGGAGTACGGAGTGTGGCAAAGATAAGATCTCTTTGTTAAAAACTGATGGTCAAGATCAAGTCAATCAGTGAGTAAATATGATTAATTCTACTGCATATCTCAGAAACATATCTACTCTTGCGTCTAATTATGTTTGGCTATTGAAATCCGTATCTACAAAGACTGAGCATTTTATTTTGTTTGGTATACATTTGAGGAACTAAATTAGTTTACATCTTTCTATATTTTCTTCCTGTATATACATATATTTTAATTATTGATGTTCATATTGTTGTATTAGGAGACCATTCTCTTCAACAATTTTCACCTCTGCCTCATTCTTATTCACCTTATATGAGTCACATAGTCTAGGTGACGGATAATTCAGTTTCTCTATAGCATGAACATGATCAAATAGTACACTTTGTATTTTACGAATAATGGTGAGCAAAAACGAACCACTAGATAAAAAAAGGCTAAATATTTATAAAACAAATCACTAATAAAATGCAAGTATTGTTTCGTAAGGGTTAAAAATTACACGTGTCTTACAAACAAGGAGAACAACTATTATTCAATCTACGCACTAAATATGGAATTAAAATACGAGCGACACTTACAGATGAGTCAAGTCCTGCATTCCAGCAAAGGCAAAATCTTCAATGTGAGAGATGTGATTGAAAGAAATACTCCTGTTCAAAAAATTCACATTTGTAAATTTTACAAAGTCTCAACTTGTTTCCATAAAGTATTTCTATGAAAGAAGAGGGTTAGTATTATATTGATAAAAAAGAACCTTTTACTTTTTGAATAATATTACGATCATTAATGCATGATATGAGGGAAAGAATGAGGGGAAGAAACAGATCATTTATTGTTGTCATATATTGAGCCTCATTTTCCAAAAAAATTGTTCAAACGTATCTATGCATATTTACCAAATTACAATGGCCTTGTCTTCATAAATTTATAATATTTATTTCATAGTTGGAAATATATGTTTCACGATTAATTAAATAAATTAATAATAAATTGCTGAAAAATAAAAATAGGTCAAAATTAATTAAATTTTCATTTACTTTACACACAACATTTTAAAACTTGTTGCGTTCATTGACGTGTTCCTTGAGATATTTGTAAGATTGTTATTGTGAAGGTATCTATAAAATTTAAGAATAAATACATTCATTAATATTATGACACAATATACCTATTTCACAATCTTTCGATGAATACATCCATCTATCTATCTACCTCTTTTTGACAGAGTGTATTTGCCTCTCACTATTTTAATTTAAATTATTATATATATTTCTAAATTATCAGTGTAGCCCGACCGTGATTATTCCTGATGCTGTTATTCTTTAGGTGTCGCATGCGAAGTAAACAGCTAGTGTCAAGAACATTCTACATTATTATTCTTATGCAATTATCATTATTTCTTAAATGGGATCTGATTAACGGTCTGAGATAAAAGAATTCACTTGCTATAGAAAATTATCTTCTCTGATCACTTACAAAATGATGTAAAAGGAGAGGCAGCTTTTTGCCTGTTGAAGATATGTTATACTGACTGATTGAGAGAGAATGACTTCGAAGTATTTCATGCAAGATCGCTATGACATATTATACTTCTGTAGATATGTACTATGTGAGTATAATTTTTTGCTACAAATGTTTGTACTAATCTATTTGAATGTAGTATGCTAACATTTTGCCTTGTTTGACATGAAGCATTGATTTCATGTGAGCCTTTATCGGTCTGATAAATAATGTTGCAGGATGAATGAAAATGAGTTAGATTGTGATGAACAGGAAACTTAGGTGTGCTCTTTAATTATGTCTTGCAGTGAACAAGTGGTCTTTTGAATTTTAAATTTTGAGGTTCTATTTCTAGTTTCCACATACGAGAATCCAGTTACCTTCACGTGTTCACCGGCTATAAACATGAATGATGGGGACGTCGCGGAAACGTCTGTTATGGTGTGTGTAAGTTTAAGGGAGCATACTACACACACTTTGATTTATAAGCTGGATGCATTAGGAGACTTAAGGAACATTTATGTAAAAATAATTATTGCAATCATGTTTTTGCTTAAAGGAATTGACACGGTGAGAAGAGCGCTAAAGTTCGTCTGAGAATAAAACAGTGAGTAATTGATTTCACGTTTGTTAACGGAGACAGGTTATTGGTTTTTCTGATACTCAATAATGACTGACGAAACTGGTCATAAAAAAGATTACAATATCCTCCCACTATAAACTACATTTGTATTCTCTGATAGGACTAACCCAGAATTTGCTTTATTGAATTATACTTAAATGTATATATGTTTGTATGTATATATAAAGGTGGATGGATAGGGGGGTGTATGTATATGTGCGTGTATATATATACAGAGAGAGAGAGAGAGAGAGAGAGAGAGAGAGAGATTGATGGATTTATTTTTAGCTTGATAGGTAGATAGGTTGATAGATATGTATGTAGGTAGGTACTTAGATAGATAGATAGAAAGATAGAAAGATAGATGGATAGATTTAAAAATGAAATCCTGGAAAACTTAGCATTTATTCACTGATTATAATCTTCAAGGGAAGAAGCAGCTTTTTTAGTATTTCTGGCATTTTCAGTATAGATCGAATTAAAATATTTCTACTTCAATTCCCTGAGGTCTATGTAAATTTGGCTACATCGTAGAATTTCTAGTGAAAGGATATTATTAAAATGGCTATATTCCTTTTCTTCTTGATGATAATAAAACTGTGAATTGAATGTAAGCAAGAATTCAGTTGGAGAAAAATAATCGGGAAATGTTCATGTGTTCACTGATTATATTTTACAGGTGAGAAACATTCATTTTTACGTCTAGATTCTTTTATTTCTAGAATATTTTGCATAATTGATATATAAATACGAATGACTCTGTCAGATTCGAGAAATTTCTACCCTCAGCATGAAAGTGTAAGGTTACGCTCCGCTATCTTTATGTATAACAGCAATGAATGCTTGACTACATGATACTATTTCTGGAAATCGCTACATTGTTTTTTTAATTCATCTCGAGGGAAATATTTCCTGAAAAGAAGCGCCCATATTAATTTTGAGAGAACTTCAGCTCATGGTACATTTTGAAGCATATTAGTGTAACACATGGAAAATTGAAAATTCCCTTTTAAACAATTATTTTGTGACATTGGTACATAAGATTACTGGAGATTTTTGTAACATCGTTTGGAATTGGTTATATTAAAAACATTATCAATAGCTAATCCATAAATCCATTCAAGTTCTCTGATAATAATCATAGATTGATATATACTGAGACTAATCTGCTGAATTATATGCTCGGATATAATAAAGTATAATCATTGCCATTTTTTGAAAATTGTTGATTGGAAATAGTATGTCAAATATTCATTGTGTGGTGGAGTAAATGTGTTAATCACTATTTCTAAAATGAATTATTACAGAATTTTTCAATGTTTTCCGATCTCGGTCACTCCTTGTGATGGTATTTATGTGTCAGAGTTGGAGTAAACAACTCGAGTTAACAGCGTGATCAATGTAAAATGTATATTCATCACACATCACTAACGAAAATTATGGTAATACATGTATCAGCACAATAAATAAAAAATGTTAATAATTAATGTTTGAAGAGTGATAAAGGATAGATAAGACAAGACAGTTCTAAATGTCTATTCCACGAGTCAAATGTATGTATTTCAAACTCTGTTTTAGTGTAGATATTCTCGTTAGGTTTTATATAACAAATTCAAAAACAAAAAGTCCTCATTTACTAATTTCAATACAATGAGGATTTGTTTAACAATTTGGAAAACATTATTGTATTCATATGCTGATTGATCCAACCTTCTTTATATGACAGCCACGCTACTTATTTAAGGAGTATGGTTATTTTTATTAATTAATTAATTATAAGAGATGAGAAATTTAATATTATTTTATAACTGATATTCCAACAGAAGGATTTTTGGCATTGTGAATGTGTTCTCTGCTCTCTAATGTCAAGGGTGTATAATTTTCTACAGATAGTAAATTTCTGAAACTCAGCCTTTTCACTAGTCTCGTTCTCGGAAATAATAATCATTGCATAATAGAAAACTACTCATTCAGTTTTAATTATATCAGCCATCCGTTGTCCCTCAAGTTGTTTACTTCAACAGAATCACTTTTAAAATTAGCACATTAAAGTGTGTTCAAGTTCGGGTCAATTTTACATTTCAACAACCTATATAACAATTAAATTTTAAAAAGGAAAATTTACTCTGTCACACAAATAATTAATTTGATCCTCATTTTTTACAACATTTATTCAAACTTATCTTTGCTTTTTTCTCCAATTCATTTTTTCCGTGATCATACAATATTATTTACATTCTAATTTGATTATATATTCCTAACGTTTAATTCATTAAAGCAAACATTATGTTATATGTGAAGTTGAAATTAAAGCCATATTTACAAAGAAAATTAATAATTAAAATTAGTTCACACACAAGGTTTCTAAACTTGTCATGTTCATGAACGTGTTTCTTCCAATAGTCCCAATATTGTTACTTTCAAGGTAACTGAAACAAAAGATGGAAAATATATTTAATGCTATTATCAAACAAACTGATGTAACAGAGTACTATATCAAATACATATTTTCTATCTAAGACACTATCTATTTATCTATGTATCTATCTGTCTGTCTATCTATCTATTAATCTATCTAAATATCTATCTATATATTTGTCTATCTCTCTGTCTCTCCCTCTGTCTCACTCTCTCTCTCTCTCTCTCCTTACATCTATCTACCTACCTACCTATCTATCTTTCTAACTCTCTATCCATCTATCCATCTATATACTTATGTATCTAAGATCTATCTATTTCCTCAGCCGTTTCAATCATATTTAGGTCGACATAATGAAAAGCCCATAGCTCACACAACTACCTACAAATCCATGTAAACATAAACCGTTCCTCTAAAATGTCAACAAAATAACACAGACTTCACATTAATTTAGTTAAATTTGTATTAAATATTTTAAATAAGATATCCTACAACATTCTCAGATAAATTCAATCACAATGAACATAAAATAATTTTCTCCACAAGTATCACAACCTCTAAATTCCCTCCCCAAATGAGGGAGAACGGATGAAGATCCTGCAGGAATCTAACTGTGGTATACAAAATTTGATTCGATATCTTTCTATAGACGTGAGTGAATAACCTTAACAGTTTATAAATTAGGGAGTAAGTAGTGGGACAAAGATAAGATATCTTTTGAATTAAAAACTGATGGTCAAGTTAGTCAAACAGTTAGTAAATATGATTAATCGTTCTGCAAATCTCAGACAGATATCTACTATTGCGTCTAATTATGTTTGGCTATTGAAATCCGTATCTACAAATACTGAACATTTTATTTTGTTTGGTATACATTTGAGGAAATAAATTAGTTTACATCTTTCAATAGTCTCTTCCTGTATATACATATATTTTATTTTCTCATGTACATATTTTTGTTTTAAGAGATTTCCGGTCTCTTCACCTATTTTTCAAACACTGACTCACTCTTCCTCACCACTATATGAGTCACCTAGTCTAGGTGTCGGATAATTCAGTTTGTACTCAGTTTCTCTATAGCTTGAACATGATCAAATAGTACACTTTGAATTTTTAGTATAATGGTGAGCAAAAACGAACCATTAGATAAAAAAAGGCTAAGTATTCAGAAAACATATCACTAATAAAATACATGTACTGTCGTATTTTAGTCGTTTCGTAAGGGTTAAAACTTACACGTGTCTTACAAACAAGGAGAACAATTATTATTCAATCTAAGCACTAAATATGGAATTAGAAATACGAGCGACACTTACAGATGAGTCACGTCCTGCATTCCAGCAAAGGTAAAATCTTCAATGTGAGAGATGTGATTGAAAGAAATAATCCTGTTCAAAATATTCACATTTGTAAATTTTACAAAGTCTCAACTTGATTCCATAAAGTATTTCTAAGAAAGAAGAGGGTTAGTATTGTATTGATAAAAAAGAACCTTTTACTATTTGAATAATATTACGATCATTAATGCATGATATAAGGGAAAGAATGAGGGGAAGAAACAGATCATTTATTGTTGTCATATATTGAGCCTCATTTTTCAAAAAAAAATTGTTCAAACGTAACTATGCATATTTACCGAATTACAATGGCCTTGTCTTCATAAATTTATAATATTTATTTCATAGTTGGAAATATATGTTTCACGATTAATTAAATAAATTAATAATAAATTGCTGAAAAATAAAAATAGGTCAACATTAATTAAATTTTCATTTACATTACTCACAACATTTGTAAACTTGTTGCGTTCATGAACGTGTTCCTTGAGATATTTGTAAGATTGTTATTGTTAAGGTATCTGTAAAATTTAAGAATAAATATATTCATTATTATTACGACACAAGTCTCTCTCTCTCTCTCTCTCTCTCATCTCTCTTTATATACCTATTTTACAATCTTTCGATCATTACATCTATCTATCTATCTGCCTATTTTTGACAGAGAATATTTGCCTCTCTCTATTTTAATTGAAATTGTTATATATATTGCTAAATTATCAGTCTAACCCGACCGTGGTTATTCCTGATGCTGTTATTCTTTAAGTGTCGCATTCGAAGTAAACAGCTAGTGTCAAAAACATTCTTCATTATTATTCTTATGCAATTATCATTATTTCTTAAATGGAATCTGAATAACGGTCTGAGATAAAAGAATTCACTTGCTATAGAAAATCTATGTATGTATGTATGTATGTATGTATGTATCTATCTATCTATCTATCTATCTATCTATCTATCTATCTATCTATCTATCTATCTATCTATCTATCTATCTATCTATCTATCTATCTATCTATCTATCTATCTATCTATCTGTCTGCCTATCTATCTATCTAAATATCTATATGACTGTCAGTTTATCTATCATTTTTTCTATCTACCTATCTGTCTGTCTATCTATTTATCTATCTATCTATCTATCTATCTATCTATCTATCTATCTATCTATCTATCTATCTATCTATCTATCTATCTATCTATCTATGTATCTGAGATATATATGTGGACTCAAATTTTTCAATCATATTTAAGCTGACATTGTCACATGTCCGCTTTTTATTTAACGACACAGTCCTAATTTAGACACGTTATCAATATTAGATTATTTAATAATTCATAACATTAGCGAAAGCGGGACATACCTTAATTATCTCCCACTAAATACCACAATATCAGCCAATTGTCCATGACACTTAGCCAGATAATTTAGTTGACTTCTTAGATAAGAAAGTTATCTACCCATTATTTATAGATAAATATGTATAATTTTTTATCAGCTTATTCCTGGCTCTAGCCCCCATTAGCTATTCACTTCTGGTCAATTACAAACATTTATGTAATGACATGGTGAGATAACAATAGGAGAACTAACAATAAACATTAAATGTGAAAATAAGAAAATGAACATTTCGATTTTCATGACTAAGAGAATGATATCACGCGACCCGATAAGTCTCGAACATATATTATTGTCCAGCTGGAAATGGTATGTTGTTGTTCCTCTGACGCATGCTGATATCATTTGATGACCTTGACAATCCCTCGCAGTTCAGGCAGGGTTGTGATAAGTCTCAACACGAACGCTCACTCAGAGATTTGTTCTGTGCTCAAAGACTAGCAAGACTGGACTCCCACGTCAAGCACAGCATTTTAGCAGTCGAGGTTAGAGTTTTGAGAAAAACTCAAGAATGGAACTATGAGTTATTTAGGCGAGGTCATAACATTGGACGCAGCTTATCACCTTTGGGAAATCGCGTACACTATCTCTCTCAGTCGGTTCATCTGACGTGAGCCAATTCATTCAGGGAACTATAACAATGAACTGAAGGTCAACTAACAACTTAGCACTTCGTCATTGCCCAGTTTGCAAATGAACATACATAGGAAGGTTTTGTTTGGTTTTAGGCGTGTCATTCACCTGTAAACTAACTTACATTCCCTGAATGGGTAAACTAGTCCTTCCTCGGCCTTAAGCTTAATCCCTTAATGGAAGCATTCACAATAAATATGCAAGTCAGGGGAAAACCCGTTAATAAAAGGAACAATTAATAAGAAGAAGAAGAGTTATCTAAACTACATAATTTGTTTAATAGATCTTCACAGACATAATCAAAAGCCCATAGCTCACACATCTTCAAACCAGAAAAATTTTCATGCGAATATAAACCATCTCTTCTAAAATGTCAACAAATTTGCAAAGCCTTCACATTAATTTAGTTGTTAATTTTGTATTAAAATTTTAAAATCAGATATTTTACAACATTCTCGGTTAAATGCAATCACAATGAACCAAAAATAATTTTCTACACCAGTATCAAACCTCTAAATTACCTCCCCAAATGCTGGAGAAGGGATGAAGGTTCTGCAGGAATCTAACTGTGACATAGACCAATAGATTCGATATATTTATAGAGACGTGAGGGAATAACCTTAAGAGCCGATAGATTAGGGAGTACGGAGTGTGGCAAAGATAAGATCTCTTTGTTAAAAACTGATGGTCAAGATCAAGTCAATCAGTGAGTAAATATGATTAATTCTACTGCATATCTCAGAAACATATCTACTCTTGCGTCTAATTATGTTTGGCTATTGAAATCCGTATCTACAAAGACTGAGCATTTTATTTTGTTTGGTATACATTTGAGGAACTAAATTAGTTTACATCTTTCTATATTTTCTTCCTGTATATACATATATTTTAATTATTGATGTTCATATTGTTGTATTAGGAGACCATTCTCTTCAACAATTTTCACCTCTGCCTCATTCTTATTCACCTTATATGAGTCACATAGTCTAGGTGACGGATAATTCAGTTTCTCTATAGCATGAACATGATCAAATAGTACACTTTGTATTTTACGAATAATGGTGAGCAAAAACGAACCACTAGATAAAAAAAGGCTAAATATTTATAAAACAAATCACTAATAAAATGCAAGTATTGTTTCGTAAGGGTTAAAAATTACACGTGTCTTACAAACAAGGAGAACAACTATTATTCAATCTACGCACTAAATATGGAATTAAAATACGAGCGACACTTACAGATGAGTCAAGTCCTGCATTCCAGCAAAGGCAAAATCTTCAATGTGAGAGATGTGATTGAAAGAAATACTCCTGTTCAAAAAATTCACATTTGTAAATTTTACAAAGTCTCAACTTGTTTCCATAAAGTATTTCTATGAAAGAAGAGGGTTAGTATTATATTGATAAAAAAGAACCTTTTACTTTTTGAATAATATTACGATCATTAATGCATGATATGAGGGAAAGAATGAGGGGAAGAAACAGATCATTTATTGTTGTCATATATTGAGCCTCATTTTCCAAAAAAATTGTTCAAACGTATCTATGCATATTTACCAAATTACAATGGCCTTGTCTTCATAAATTTATAATATTTATTTCATAGTTGGAAATATATGTTTCACGATTAATTAAATAAATTAATAATAAATTGCTGAAAAATAAAAATAGGTCAAAATTAATTAAATTTTCATTTACTTTACACACAACATTTTAAAACTTGTTGCGTTCATTGACGTGTTCCTTGAGATATTTGTAAGATTGTTATTGTGAAGGTATCTATAAAATTTAAGAATAAATACATTCATTAATATTATGACACAATATACCTATTTCACAATCTTTCGATGAATACATCCATCTATCTATCTACCTCTTTTTGACAGAGTGTATTTGCCTCTCACTATTTTAATTTAAATTATTATATATATTTCTAAATTATCAGTGTAGCCCGACCGTGATTATTCCTGATGCTGTTATTCTTTAGGTGTCGCATGCGAAGTAAACAGCTAGTGTCAAGAACATTCTACATTATTATTCTTATGCAATTATCATTATTTCTTAAATGGGATCTGATTAACGGTCTGAGATAAAAGAATTCACTTGCTATAGAAAATTATCTTCTCTGATCACTTACAAAATGATGTAAAAGGAGAGGCAGCTTTTTGCCTGTTGAAGATATGTTATACTGACTGATTGAGAGAGAATGACTTCGAAGTATTTCATGCAAGATCGCTATGACATATTATACTTCTGTAGATATGTACTATGTGAGTATAATTTTTTGCTACAAATGTTTGTACTAATCTATTTGAATGTAGTATGCTAACATTTTGCCTTGTTTGACATGAAGCATTGATTTCATGTGAGCCTTTATCGGTCTGATAAATAATGTTGCAGGATGAATGAAAATGAGTTAGATTGTGATGAACAGGAAACTTAGGTGTGCTCTTTAATTATGTCTTGCAGTGAACAAGTGGTCTTTTGAATTTTAAATTTTGAGGTTCTATTTCTAGTTTCCACATACGAGAATCCAGTTACCTTCACGTGTTCACCGGCTATAAACATGAATGATGGGGACGTCGCGGAAACGTCTGTTATGGTGTGTGTAAGTTTAAGGGAGCATACTACACACACTTTGATTTATAAGCTGGATGCATTAGGAGACTTAAGGAACATTTATGTAAAAATAATTATTGCAATCATGTTTTTGCTTAAAGGAATTGACACGGTGAGAAGAGCGCTAAAGTTCGTCTGAGAATAAAACAGTGAGTAATTGATTTCACGTTTGTTAACGGAGACAGGTTATTGGTTTTTCTGATACTCAATAATGACTGACGAAACTGGTCATAAAAAAGATTACAATATCCTCCCACTATAAACTACATTTGTATTCTCTGATAGGACTAACCCAGAATTTGCTTTATTGAATTATACTTAAATGTATATATGTTTGTATGTATATATAAAGGTGGATGGATAGGGGGGTGTATGTATATGTGCGTGTATATATATATACAGAGAGAGAGAGAGAGAGAGAGAGAGAGAGAGAGAGAGAGAGAGAGAGAGATTGATGGATTTATTTTTAGCTTGATAGGTAGATAGTTTGATAGATATGTATGTAGGTAGGTACTTAGATAGATAGATAGAAAGATAGAAAGATAGATGGATAGATTTAAAAATGAAATCCTGGAAAACTTAGCATTTATTCACTGATTATAATCTTCAAGGGAAGAAGCAGCTTTTTTAGTATTTCTGGCATTTTCAGTATAGATCGAATTAAAATATTTCTACTTCAATTCCCTGAGGTCTATGTAAATTTGGCTACATCGTAGAATTTCTAGTGAAAGGATATTATTAAAATGGCTATATTCCTTTTCTTCTTGATGATAATAAAACTGTGAATTGAATGTAAGCAAGAATTCAGTTGGAGAAAAATAATCGGGAAATGTTCATGTGTTCACTGATTATATTTTACAGGTGAGAAACATTCATTTTTACGTCTAGATTCTTTTATTTCTAGAATATTTTGCATAATTGATATATAAATACGAATGACTCTGTCAGATTCGAGAAATTTCTACCCTCAGCATGAAAGTGTAAGGTTACGCTCCGCTATCTTTATGTATAACAGCAATGAATGCTTGACTACATGATACTATTTCTGGAAATCGCTACATTGTTTTTTTAATTCATCTCGAGGGAAATATTTCCTGAAAAGAAGCGCCCATATTAATTTTGAGAGAACTTCAGCTCATGGTACATTTTGAAGCATATTAGTGTAACACATGGAAAATTGAAAATTCCCTTTTAAACAATTATTTTGTGACATTGGTACATAAGATTACTGGAGATTTTTGTAACATCGTTTGGAATTGGTTATATTAAAAACATTATCAATAGCTAATCCATAAATCCATTCAAGTTCTCTGATAATAATCATAGATTGATATATACTGAGACTAATCTGCTGAATTATATGCTCGGATATAATAAAGTATAATCATTGCCATTTTTTGAAAATTGTTGATTGGAAATAGTATGTCAAATATTCATTGTGTGGTGGAGTAAATGTGTTAATCACTATTTCTAAAATGAATTATTACAGAATTTTTCAATGTTTTCCGATCTCGGTCACTCCTTGTGATGGTATTTATGTGTCAGAGTTGGAGTAAACAACTCGAGTTAACAGCGTGATCAATGTAAAATGTATATTCATCACACATCACTAACGAAAATTATGGTAATACATGTATCAGCACAATAAATAAAAAATGTTAATAATTAATGTTTGAAGAGTGATAAAGGATAGATAAGACAAGACAGTTCTAAATGTCTATTCCACGAGTCAAATGTATGTATTTCAAACTCTGTTTTAGTGTAGATATTCTCGTTAGGTTTTATATAACAAATTCAAAAACAAAAAGTCCTCATTTACTAATTTCAATACAATGAGGATTTGTTTAACAATTTGGAAAACATTATTGTATTCATATGCTGATTGATCCAACCTTCTTTATATGACAGCCACGCTACTTATTTAAGGAGTATGGTTATTTTTATTAATTAATTAATTATAAGAGATGAGAAATTTAATATTATTTTATAACTGATATTCCAACAGAAGGATTTTTGGCATTGTGAATGTGTTCTCTGCTCTCTAATGTCAAGGGTGTATAATTTTCTACAGATAGTAAATTTCTGAAACTCAGCCTTTTCACTAGTCTCGTTCTCATTCAGTTTTAATTATATCAGCCATCCGTTGTCCCTCAAGTTGTTTACTTCAACAGAATCACTTTTAAAATTAGCACATTAAAGTGTGTTCAAGTTCGGGTCAATTTTACATTTCAACAACCTATATAACAATTAAATTTTAAAAAGGAAAATTTACTCTGTCACACAAATAATTAATTTGATCCTCATTTTTTACAACATTTATTCAAACTTATCTTTGCTTTTTTCTCCAATTCATTTTTTCCGTGATCATACAATATTATTTACATTCTAATTTGATTATATATTCCTAACGTTTAATTCATTAAAGCAAACATTATGTTATATGTGAAGTTGAAATTAAAGCCATATTTACAAAGAAAATTAATAATTAAAATTAGTTCACACACAAGGTTTCTAAACTTGTCATGTTCATGAACGTGTTTCTTCCAATAGTCCCAATATTGTTACTTTCAAGGTAACTGAAACAAAAGATGGAAAATATATTTAATGCTATTATCAAACAAACTGATGTAACAGAGTACTATATCAAATACATATTTTCTATCTAAGACACTATCTATTTATCTATGTATCTATCTGTCTGTCTATCTATCTATTAATCTATCTAAATATCTATCTATATATTTGTCTATCTCTCTGTCTCTCCCTCTGTCTCACTCTCTCTCTCTCTCTCTCCTTACATCTATCTACCTACCTACCTATCTATCTTTCTAACTCTCTATCCATCTATCCATCTATATACTTATGTATCTAAGATCTATCTATTTCCTCAGCCGTTTCAATCATATTTAGGTCGACATAATGAAAAGCCCATAGCTCACACAACTACCTACAAATCCATGTAAACATAAACCGTTCCTCTAAAATGTCAACAAAATAACACAGACTTCACATTAATTTAGTTAAATTTGTATTAAATATTTTAAATAAGATATCCTACAACATTCTCAGATAAATTCAATCACAATGAACATAAAATAATTTTCTCCACAAGTATCACAACCTCTAAATTCCCTCCCCAAATGAGGGAGAACGGATGAAGATCCTGCAGGAATCTAACTGTGGTATACAAAATTTGATTCGATATCTTTCTATAGACGTGAGTGAATAACCTTAACAGTTTATAAATTAGGGAGTAAGTAGTGGGACAAAGATAAGATATCTTTTGAATTAAAAACTGATGGTCAAGTTAGTCAAACAGTTAGTAAATATGATTAATCGTTCTGCAAATCTCAGACAGATATCTACTATTGCGTCTAATTATGTTTGGCTATTGAAATCCGTATCTACAAATACTGAACATTTTATTTTGTTTGGTATACATTTGAGGAAATAAATTAGTTTACATCTTTCAATAGTCTCTTCCTGTATATACATATATTTTATTTTCTCATGTACATATTTTTGTTTTAAGAGATTTCCGGTCTCTTCACCTATTTTTCAAACACTGACTCACTCTTCCTCACCACTATATGAGTCACCTAGTCTAGGTGTCGGATAATTCAGTTTGTACTCAGTTTCTCTATAGCTTGAACATGATCAAATAGTACACTTTGAATTTTTAGTATAATGGTGAGCAAAAACGAACCATTAGATAAAAAAAGGCTAAGTATTCAGAAAACATATCACTAATAAAATACATGTACTGTCGTATTTTAGTCGTTTCGTAAGGGTTAAAACTTACACGTGTCTTACAAACAAGGAGAACAATTATTATTCAATCTAAGCACTAAATATGGAATTAGAAATACGAGCGACACTTACAGATGAGTCACGTCCTGCATTCCAGCAAAGGTAAAATCTTCAATGTGAGAGATGTGATTGAAAGAAATAATCCTGTTCAAAATATTCACATTTGTAAATTTTACAAAGTCTCAACTTGATTCCATAAAGTATTTCTAAGAAAGAAGAGGGTTAGTATTGTATTGATAAAAAAGAACCTTTTACTATTTGAATAATATTACGATCATTAATGCATGATATAAGGGAAAGAATGAGGGGAAGAAACAGATCATTTATTGTTGTCATATATTGAGCCTCATTTTTCAAAAAAAAATTGTTCAAACGTAACTATGCATATTTACCGAATTACAATGGCCTTGTCTTCATAAATTTATAATATTTATTTCATAGTTGGAAATATATGTTTCACGATTAATTAAATAAATTAATAATAAATTGCTGTAAAATAAAAATAGGTCAACATTAATTAAATTTTCATTTACATTACTCACAACATTTGTAAACTTGTTGCGTTCATGAACGTGTTCCTTGAGATATTTGTAAGATTGTTATTGTTAAGGTATCTGTAAAATTTAAGAATAAATATATTCATTATTATTACGACACAAGTCTCTCTCTCTCTCTCTCTCTCTCTCTCTCTCATCTCTCTTTATATACCTATTTTACAATCTTTCGATCATTACATCTATCTATCTATCTGCCTATTTTTGACAGAGAATATTTGCCTCTCTCTATTTTAATTGAAATTGTTATATATATTGCTAAATTATCAGTCTAACCCGACCGTGGTTATTCCTGATGCTGTTATTCTTTAAGTGTCGCATTCGAAGTAAACAGCTAGTGTCAAAAACATTCTTCATTATTATTCTTATGCAATTATCATTATTTCTTAAATGGAATCTGAATAACGGTCTGAGATAAAAGAATTCACTTGCTATAGAAAATCTATGTATGTATGTATGTATGTATGTATGTATCTATCTATCTATCTATCTATCTATCTATCTATCTATCTATCTATCTATCTATCTATCTATCTATCTATCTATCTATCTATCTATCTATCTATCTATCTATCTATCTGTCTGCCTATCTATCTATCTAAATATCTATATGACTGTCAGTTTATCTATCATTTTTTCTATCTACCTATCTGTCTGTCTATCTATTTATCTATCTATCTATCTATCTATCTATCTATCTATCTATCTATCTATCTATCTATCTATGTATCTGAGATATATATGTGGACTCAAATTTTTCAATCATATTTAAGCTGACATTGTCACATGTCCGCTTTTTATTTAACGACACAGTCCTAATTTAGACACGTTATCAATATTAGATTATTTAATAATTCATAACATTAGCGAAAGCGGGACATACCTTAATTATCTCCCACTAAATACCACAATATCAGCCAATTGTCCATGACACTTAGCCAGATAATTTAGTTGACTTCTTAGATAAGAAAGTTATCTACCCATTATTTATAGATAAATATGTATAATTTTTTATCAGCTTATTCCTGGCTCTAGCCCCCATTAGCTATTCACTTCTGGTCAATTACAAACATTTATGTAATGACATGGTGAGATAACAATAGGAGAACTAACAATAAACATTAAATGTGAAAATAAGAAAATGAACATTTCGATTTTCATGACTAAGAGAATGATATCACGCGACCCGATAAGTCTCGAACATATATTATTGTCCAGCTGGAAATGGTATGTTGTTGTTCCTCTGACGCATGCTGATATCATTTGATGACCTTGACAATCCCTCGCAGTTCAGGCAGGGTTGTGATAAGTCTCAACACGAACGCTCACTCAGAGATTTGTTCTGTGCTCAAAGACTAGCAAGACTGGACTCCCACGTCAAGCACAGCATTTTAGCAGTCGAGGTTAGAGTTTTGAGAAAAACTCAAGAATGGAACTATGAGTTATTTAGGCGAGGTCATAACATTGGACGCAGCTTATCACCTTTGGGAAATCGCGTACACTATCTCTCTCAGTCGGTTCATCTGACGTGAGCCAATTCATTCAGGGAACTATAACAATGAACTGAAGGTCAACTAACAACTTAGCACTTCGTCATTGCCCAGTTTGCAAATGAACATACATAGGAAGGTTTTGTTTGGTTTTAGGCGTGTCATTCACCTGTAAACTAACTTACATTCCCTGAATGGGTAAACTAGTCCTTCCTCGGCCTTAAGCTTAATCCCTTAATGGAAGCATTCACAATAAATATGCAAGTCAGGGGAAAACCCGTTAATAAAAGGAACAATTAATAATAAGAAGAAGAGTTATCTAAACTACATAATTTGTTTAATAGATCTTCACAGACATAATCAAAAGCCCATAGCTCACACATCTTCAAACCAGAAAAATTTTCATGCGAATATAAACCATCTCTTCTAAAATGTCAACAAATTTGCAAAGCCTTCACATTAATTTAGTTGTTAATTTTGTATTAAAATTTTAAAATCAGATATTTTACAACATTCTCGGTTAAATGCAATCACAATGAACCAAAAATAATTTTCTACACCAGTATCAAACCTCTAAATTACCTCCCCAAATGCTGGAGAAGGGATGAAGGTTCTGCAGGAATCTAACTGTGACATAGACCAATAGATTCGATATATTTATAGAGACGTGAGGGAATAACCTTAAGAGCCGATAGATTAGGGAGTACGGAGTGTGGCAAAGATAAGATCTCTTTGTTAAAAACTGATGGTCAAGATCAAGTCAATCAGTGAGTAAATATGATTAATTCTACTGCATATCTCAGAAACATATCTACTCTTGCGTCTAATTATGTTTGGCTATTGAAATCCGTATCTACAAAGACTGAGCATTTTATTTTGTTTGGTATACATTTGAGGAACTAAATTAGTTTACATCTTTCTATATTTTCTTCCTGTATATACATATATTTTAATTATTGATGTTCATATTGTTGTATTAGGAGACCATTCTCTTCAACAATTTTCACCTCTGCCTCATTCTTATTCACCTTATATGAGTCACATAGTCTAGGTGACGGATAATTCAGTTTCTCTATAGCATGAACATGATCAAATAGTACACTTTGTATTTTACGAATAATGGTGAGCAAAAACGAACCACTAGATAAAAAAAGGCTAAATATTTATAAAACAAATCACTAATAAAATGCAAGTATTGTTTCGTAAGGGTTAAAAATTACACGTGTCTTACAAACAAGGAGAACAACTATTATTCAATCTACGCACTAAATATGGAATTAAAATACGAGCGACACTTACAGATGAGTCAAGTCCTGCATTCCAGCAAAGGCAAAATCTTCAATGTGAGAGATGTGATTGAAAGAAATACTCCTGTTCAAAAAATTCACATTTGTAAATTTTACAAAGTCTCAACTTGTTTCCATAAAGTATTTCTATGAAAGAAGAGGGTTAGTATTATATTGATAAAAAAGAACCTTTTACTTTTTGAATAATATTACGATCATTAATGCATGATATGAGGGAAAGAATGAGGGGAAGAAACAGATCATTTATTGTTGTCATATATTGAGCCTCATTTTCCAAAAAAATTGTTCAAACGTATCTATGCATATTTACCAAATTACAATGGCCTTGTCTTCATAAATTTATAATATTTATTTCATAGTTGGAAATATATGTTTCACGATTAATTAAATAAATTAATAATAAATTGCTGAAAAATAAAAATAGGTCAAAATTAATTAAATTTTCATTTACTTTACACACAACATTTTAAAACTTGTTGCGTTCATTGACGTGTTCCTTGAGATATTTGTAAGATTGTTATTGTGAAGGTATCTATAAAATTTAAGAATAAATACATTCATTAATATTATGACACAATATACCTATTTCACAATCTTTCGATGAATACATCCATCTATCTATCTACCTCTTTTTGACAGAGTGTATTTGCCTCTCACTATTTTAATTTAAATTATTATATATATTTCTAAATTATCAGTGTAGCCCGACCGTGATTATTCCTGATGCTGTTATTCTTTAGGTGTCGCATGCGAAGTAAACAGCTAGTGTCAAGAACATTCTACATTATTATTCTTATGCAATTATCATTATTTCTTAAATGGGATCTGATTAACGGTCTGAGATAAAAGAATTCACTTGCTATAGAAAATTATCTTCTCTGATCACTTACAAAATGATGTAAAAGGAGAGGCAGCTTTTTGCCTGTTGAAGATATGTTATACTGACTGATTGAGAGAGAATGACTTCGAAGTATTTCATGCAAGATCGCTATGACATATTATACTTCTGTAGATATGTACTATGTGAGTATAATTTTTTGCTACAAATGTTTGTACTAATCTATTTGAATGTAGTATGCTAACATTTTGCCTTGTTTGACATGAAGCATTGATTTCATGTGAGCCTTTATCGGTCTGATAAATAATGTTGCAGGATGAATGAAAATGAGTTAGATTGTGATGAACAGGAAACTTAGGTGTGCTCTTTAATTATGTCTTGCAGTGAACAAGTGGTCTTTTGAATTTTAAATTTTGAGGTTCTATTTCTAGTTTCCACATACGAGAATCCAGTTACCTTCACGTGTTCACCGGCTATAAACATGAATGATGGGGACGTCGCGGAAACGTCTGTTATGGTGTGTGTAAGTTTAAGGGAGCATACTACACACACTTTGATTTATAAGCTGGATGCATTAGGAGACTTAAGGAACATTTATGTAAAAATAATTATTGCAATCATGTTTTTGCTTAAAGGAATTGACACGGTGAGAAGAGCGCTAAAGTTCGTCTGAGAATAAAACAGTGAGTAATTGATTTCACGTTTGTTAACGGAGACAGGTTATTGGTTTTTCTGATACTCAATAATGACTGACGAAACTGGTCATAAAAAAGATTACAATATCCTCCCACTATAAACTACATTTGTATTCTCTGATAGGACTAACCCAGAATTTGCTTTATTGAATTATACTTAAATGTATATATGTTTGTATGTATATATAAAGGTGGATGGATAGGGGGGTGTATGTATATGTGCGTGTATATATATACAGAGAGAGAGAGAGAGAGAGAGAGAGAGAGAGAGATTGATGGATTTATTTTTAGCTTGATAGGTAGATAGGTTGATAGATATGTATGTAGGTAGGTACTTAGATAGATAGATAGAAAGATAGAAAGATAGATGGATAGATTTAAAAATGAAATCCTGGAAAACTTAGCATTTATTCACTGATTATAATCTTCAAGGGAAGAAGCAGCTTTTTTAGTATTTCTGGCATTTTCAGTATAGATCGAATTAAAATATTTCTACTTCAATTCCCTGAGGTCTATGTAAATTTGGCTACATCGTAGAATTTCTAGTGAAAGGATATTATTAAAATGGCTATATTCCTTTTCTTCTTGATGATAATAAAACTGTGAATTGAATGTAAGCAAGAATTCAGTTGGAGAAAAATAATCGGGAAATGTTCATGTGTTCACTGATTATATTTTACAGGTGAGAAACATTCATTTTTACGTCTAGATTCTTTTATTTCTAGAATATTTTGCATAATTGATATATAAATACGAATGACTCTGTCAGATTCGAGAAATTTCTACCCTCAGCATGAAAGTGTAAGGTTACGCTCCGCTATCTTTATGTATAACAGCAATGAATGCTTGACTACATGATACTATTTCTGGAAATCGCTACATTGTTTTTTTAATTCATCTCGAGGGAAATATTTCCTGAAAAGAAGCGCCCATATTAATTTTGAGAGAACTTCAGCTCATGGTACATTTTGAAGCATATTAGTGTAACACATGGAAAATTGAAAATTCCCTTTTAAACAATTATTTTGTGACATTGGTACATAAGATTACTGGAGATTTTTGTAACATCGTTTGGAATTGGTTATATTAAAAACATTATCAATAGCTAATCCATAAATCCATTCAAGTTCTCTGATAATAATCATAGATTGATATATACTGAGACTAATCTGCTGAATTATATGCTCGGATATAATAAAGTATAATCATTGCCATTTTTTGAAAATTGTTGATTGGAAATAGTATGTCAAATATTCATTGTGTGGTGGAGTAAATGTGTTAATCACTATTTCTAAAATGAATTATTACAGAATTTTTCAATGTTTTCCGATCTCGGTCACTCCTTGTGATGGTATTTATGTGTCAGAGTTGGAGTAAACAACTCGAGTTAACAGCGTGATCAATGTAAAATGTATATTCATCACACATCACTAACGAAAATTATGGTAATACATGTATCAGCACAATAAATAAAAAATGTTAATAATTAATGTTTGAAGAGTGATAAAGGATAGATAAGACAAGACAGTTCTAAATGTCTATTCCACGAGTCAAATGTATGTATTTCAAACTCTGTTTTAGTGTAGATATTCTCGTTAGGTTTTATATAACAAATTCAAAAACAAAAAGTCCTCATTTACTAATTTCAATACAATGAGGATTTGTTTAACAATTTGGAAAACATTATTGTATTCATATGCTGATTGATCCAACCTTCTTTATATGACAGCCACGCTACTTATTTAAGGAGTATGGTTATTTTTATTAATTAATTAATTATAAGAGATGAGAAATTTAATATTATTTTATAACTGATATTCCAACAGAAGGATTTTTGGCATTGTGAATGTGTTCTCTGCTCTCTAATGTCAAGGGTGTATAATTTTCTACAGATAGTAAATTTCTGAAACTCAGCCTTTTCACTAGTCTCGTTCTCGGAAATAATAATCATTGCATAATAGAAAACTACTCATTCAGTTTTAATTATATCAGCCATCCGTTGTCCCTCAAGTTGTTTACTTCAACAGAATCACTTTTAAAATTAGCACATTAAAGTGTGTTCAAGTTCCGGTCAATTTTACATTTCAACAACCTATATACCAATTAAATTTTAAAAAGGAAAATTTACTCTGTCACACAAATAATTAATTTGATCCTCATTTTTTACAACATTTATTCAAACTTATCTTTGCTTTTTTCTCCAATTCATTTTTTCCGTGATCATACAATATTATTTACATTCTAATTTGATTATATATTCCTAACGTTTAATTCATTTCAGCAAACATTATGTTATATGTGAAGTTGAAATTAAAGCCATATTTACAAAGAAAATTAATAATTAAAATTAGTTCACACACAAGGTTTCTAAACTTGTCATGTTCATGAACGTGTTTCTTCCAATAGTCCCAATATTGTTACTTTCAAGGTAACTGAAACAAAAGATGGAAAATATATTTAATGCTATTATCAAACAAACTGATGTAACAGAGTACTATATCAAATAAATATTTTCTATCTAAGACACTATCTGTTTATCTATGTATCTATCTGTCTGTCTATCTATCTATTAATCTATCTAAATATCTATCTATATATTTGTCTATCTCTCTGTCTCTCCCTCTGTCTCACTCTCTCTCTCTCCTTACATCTATCTACCTACCTACCTATCTATCTTTCTAACTCTCTATCCATCTATCCATCTATATACTTATGTATCTAAGATCTATCTATTTCCTCAGCCGTTTCAATCATATTTAGGTCGACATAATGAAAAGCCCATAGCTCACACAACTACCTACAAATCCATGTAAACATAAACCGTTCCTCTAAAATGTCAACAAAATAACACAGACTTCACATTAATTTAGTTAAATTTGTATTAAATATTTTAAATAAGATATCCTACAACATTCTCAGATAAATTCAATCACAATGAACATAAAATAATTTTCTCCACAAGTATCACAACCTCTAAATTCCCTCCCCAAATGAGGGAGAACGGATGAAGATCCTGCAGGAATCTAACTGTGGTATACAAAATTTGATTCGATATCTTTCTATAGACGTGAGTGAATAACCTTAACAGTTTATAAATTAGGGAGTAAGTAGTGGGACAAAGATAAGATATCTTTTGAATTAAAAACTGATGGTCAAGTTAGTCAAACAGTTAGTAAATATGATTAATCGTTCTGCAAATCTCAGACAGATATCTACTATTGCGTCTAATTATGTTTGGCTATTGAAATCCGTATCTACAAATACTGAACATTTTATTTTGTTTGGTATACATTTGAGGAAATAAATTAGTTTACATCTTTCAATAGTCTCTTCCTGTATATACATATATTTTATTTTCTCATGTACATATTTTTGTTTTAAGAGATTTCCGGTCTCTTCACCTATTTTTCAAACACTGACTCACTCTTCCTCACCACTATATGAGTCACCTAGTCTAGGTGTCGGATAATTCAGTTTGTACTCAGTTTCTCTATAGCTTGAACATGATCAAATAGTACACTTTGAATTTTTAGTATAATGGTGAGCAAAAACGAACCATTAGATAAAAAAAAGGCTAAGTATTCAGAAAACATATCACTAATAAAATACATGTACTGTCGTATTTTAGTCGTTTCGTAAGGGTTAAAACTTACACGTGTCTTACAAACAAGGAGAACAATTATTATTCAATCTAAGCACTAAATATGGAATTAGAAATACGAGCGACACTTACAGATGAGTCACGTCCTGCATTCCAGCAAAGGTAAAATCTTCAATGTGAGAGATGTGATTGAAAGAAATAATCCTGTTCAAAATATTCACATTTGTAAATTTTACAAAGTCTCAACTTGATTCCATAAAGTATTTCTAAGAAAGAAGAGGGTTAGTATTGTATTGATAAAAAAGAACCTTTTACTATTTGAATAATATTACGATCATTAATGCATGATATAAGGGAAAGAATGAGGGGAAGAAACAGATCATTTATTGTTGTCATATATTGAGCCTCATTTTTCAAAAAAAAATTGTTCAAACGTAACTATGCATATTTACCGAATTACAATGGCCTTGTCTTCATAAATTTATAATATTTATTTCATAGTTGGAAATATATGTTTCACGATTAATTAAATAAATTAATAATAAATTGCTGAAAAATAAAAATAGGTCAACATTAATTAAATTTTCATTTACATTACTCACAACATTTGTAAACTTGTTGCGTTCATGAACGTGTTCCTTGAGATATTTGTAAGATTGTTATTGTTAAGGTATCTGTAAAATTTAAGAATAAATATATTCATTATTATTACGACACAAGTCTCTCTCTCTCTCTCTCTCTCTCTCTCTCTCTCTCTCTCTCTCTCTCTCTCTCTCTCTCTCTCTCTCTCTCTCTCTCTCTCTCTCTCTCATCTCTCTTTATATTACTATTTTACAATCTTTCGATCATTACATCTATCTATCTATCTGCCTATTTTTGACAGAGAATATTTGCCTCTCTCTATTTTAATTGAAATTGTTATATATATTGCTAAATTATCAGTCTAACCCGACCGTGGTTATTCCTGATGCTGTTATTCTTTAAGTGTCGCATTCGAAGTAAACAGCTAGTGTCAAAAACATTCTTCATTATTATTCTTATGCAATTATCATTATTTCTTAAATGGAATCTGAATAACGGTCTGAGATAAAAGAATTCACTTGCTATAGAAAATCTATGTATGTATGTATGTATGTATGTATCTATCTATCTATCTATCTATCTATCTATCTATCTATCTATCTATCTATCTATCTATCTATCTATCTATCTATCTATCTATCTATCTATCTATCTATCTGTCTGCCTATCTATCTATCTAAATATCTATATGACTGTCAGTTTATCTATCATTTTTTCTATCTACCTATCTGTCTGTCTATCTATTTATCTATCTATCTATCTATCTATCTATCTATCTATCTATCTATCTATCTATCTATCTATCTATCTATCTATGTATCTGAGATATATATGTGGACTCAAATTTTTCAATCATATTTAAGCTGACATTGTCACATGTCCGCTTTTTATTTAACGACACAGTCCTAATTTAGACACGTTATCAATATTAGATTATTTAATAATTCATAACATTAGCGAAAGCGGGACATACCTTAATTATCTCCCACTAAATACCACAATATCAGCCAATTGTCCATGACACTTAGCCAGATAATTTAGTTGACTTCTTAGATAAGAAAGTTATCTACCCATTATTTATAGATAAATATGTATAATTTTTTATCAGCTTATTCCTGGCTCTAGCCCCCATTAGCTATTCACTTCTGGTCAATTACAAACATTTATGTAATGACATGGTGAGATAACAATAGGAGAACTAACAATAAACATTAAATGTGAAAATAAGAAAATGAACATTTCGATTTTCATGACTAAGAGAATGATATCACGCGACCCGATAAGTCTCGAACATATATTATTGTCCAGCTGGAAATGGTATGTTGTTGTTCCTCTGACGCATGCTGATATCATTTGATGACCTTGACAATCCCTCGCAGTTCAGGCAGGGTTGTGATAAGTCTCAACACGAACGCTCACTCAGAGATTTGTTCTGTGCTCAAAGACTAGCAAGACTGGACTCCCACGTCAAGCACAGCATTTTAGCAGTCGAGGTTAGAGTTTTGAGAAAAACTCAAGAATGGAACTATGAGTTATTTAGGCGAGGTCATAACATTGGACGCAGCTTATCACCTTTGGGAAATCGCGTACACTATCTCTCTCAGTCGGTTCATCTGACGTGAGCCAATTCATTCAGGGAACTATAACAATGAACTGAAGGTCAACTAACAACTTAGCACTTCGTCATTGCCCAGTTTGCAAATGAACATACATAGGAAGGTTTTGTTTGGTTTTAGGCGTGTCATTCACCTGTAAACTAACTTACATTCCCTGAATGGGTAAACTAGTCCTTCCTCGGCCTTAAGCTTAATCCCTTAATGGAAGCATTCACAATAAATATGCAAGTCAGGGGAAAACCCGTTAATAAAAGGAACAATTAATAATAAGAAGAAGAGTTATCTAAACTACATAATTTGTTTAATAGATCTTCACAGACATAATCAAAAGCCCATAGCTCACACATCTTCAAACCAGAATAATTTTCATGCGAATATAAACCATCTCTTCTAAATGTCAACAAATTTGCAAAGCCTTCACATTAATTTAGTTTTTAATTTTGTATTAAAACTTTAAAATAAGATATTTTACAACATTCTCGGTTAAATGCAATCACAATGAACCAAAAATAATTTTCTACACCAGTATCAAACCTCTAAATTACCTCCCCAAATGCTGGAGAAGGGATGAAGGTTCTGCAGGAATCTAACTGTGACATAGACCAATAGATTCGATATATTTATAGAGACGTGAGGGAATAACCTTAAGAGCCGATAGATTAGGGAGTACGGAGTGTGGCAAAGATAAGATCTCTTTGTTAAAAACTGATGGTCAAGATCAAGTCAATCAGTGAGTAAATATGATTAATTCTACTGCATATCTCAGACACATATCTACTCTTGCGTCTAATTATGTTTGGCTATTGAAATCCGTATCTACAAAGACTGAGCATTTTATTTTGTTTGGTATACATTTGAGGAACTAAATTAGTTTACATCTTTCTATATTTTCTTCCTGTATATACATATATTTTAATTATTGATGTTCATATTGTTGTATTAGGAGACCATTCTCTTCAACAATTTTCACCTCTGCCTCATTCTTGTTCACCATTATATGAGTCACATAGTCTAGGTGACGGATAATTCAGTTTGTATTCAGTTTCTCTATAGCATGAACATGATCAAATAGTACACTTTGTATTTTACGAATAATGGTGAGCAAAAACGAACCACTAGATACAAAAACGGATAAATATTCATGAAACATATCACTAATAAAATGCAAGTATTGTTTCGTAAGGGTTAAAAATTACACGAGGCTTACAAACAAGGAGAACAACTATTATTCAATCTATGCACTAAATATGGAATTAAAATACGAGCGACACTTACAGATGAGTCAAGTCCTGCATTCCAGCAAAGGCAAAATCTTCAATGTGAGAGATGTGATTGAAAGAAATACTCCTGTTCAAAATATTCACATTTGTAAATTTTACAAAGTCTCAACTTGATTCCATAAGGTATTTCTAAGAAAGAAGAGGGTTAGTATTGTATTGATAAAAAAGAACCTTTTACTATTTGAATAATATTACGATCATTAATGCATGATATAAGGGAAAGAATGAGGGGAAGAAACAGATCATTTATTCTTGTCATATATTGAGCCTCATTTTTCAAAAAAAATTCTTTAAACGTAACTATGCATATTTACCAAATTACAATGGCCTTGTCTTTATAAATTTATAATATTTATTTCATAGTAGGAAATATATGTTTCACGATTAATTAAATAAATTAATAATAAATTGCTGAAAAATAAAAATAGGTCAACATTAATTAAATTTTCATTTACATTACTCACAACATTTGTAAACTTGTTGCGTTCATGAACGTGTTCCTTGAGATATTTGTAAGATTGTTATTGTTAAGGTATCTGTAAAATTTAAGAATAAATATATTCATTATTATTACGACACAAGTCTCTCTCTCTCTCTCTCTCTCTCTCTCTCTCTCTCTCTGTCTCTCTCTCTCTCTCTCTCTCTCATCTCTCTTTATATACCTATTTTACAATCTTTCGATCATTACATCTATCTATCTATCAGCCTATTTTTGACAGAGAATATTTGCCTCTCTCTATTTTAATTGAAATTGTTATATATATTGCTAAATTATCAGTGTAACCCGACCGTGGCTATTCCTGATGCTGTTATTCTTTAAGTGTCGCATTAGAAGTAAAAAGCTAGTGTCAAGAATATTCTACATTATTATTCTTATGCAATTATCATTATTTCTTAAATGGAATCTGAATAACGGTCTGAGATAAAAGAATTCACTTGCTATAGAAAATCTATGTATGTATGTATGTATGTATGTATGTATGTATGTATGTATCTATCTGTCTATCTACCTATCTATCTATCTATCTATCTATCTATCTATCTATCTATCTATCTATCTATCTATCTATCTATCTATCTATCTATCTATCTATCGATCTATCTATATGTCTGTCTATCTATCTATCTATCTATAATATATATATATGTGGACTCAAATTTTTCAATCATATTCAAGCTGACATTGACACATGTCCGCTTTTTATTTAACGACACAGTCCTAATTTAGACACGTTATAAATATTAGATTATTTAATAATTCATAACATTAGCGAAAGCGGGACATACCTTAATTATCTCTCACTAAATACCACAATATCAGCCAATTGTCCATGACACTTAGCCAGATAATTTAGTTGACTTCTTAGATAAGAAAGTTATCTACCTATTATTTATAGATAAATATGTATAGGTTTTTATCAGATTATTCCTGGCTCTAGCTCCCAGTTAGCTATTCACTTCTGGTCAATTACAAACATTTATGTAATAACATGGTGAGATAACAATAGGAGAATTAACAATAAACATTAAATTTGAAAACAAGAAAATGAACAATTCGATTTTCATGACTAAGAGAATGGTATCACGCGACCCGATAAGTCTCGAACATATCTTTCTTTTGTTGTCCAGCTGGGCATGGTATGTTGTTGTTCCTCTGACGCATGCTGATATCATTTGATGACCTTGACAATCCCTCGCAGTTCAGGCAGGGTTGTGATAAGGATCAACACGAACGCTCACTCAGAGATTTGTTCTGGGCTCAAAGCCTAGCTAGACTGGACTCCCAAGTCAAGCACAACATTTTAGCAGTCGAGGTTAGAGTTTTTAGATAAACTCAAGAATGGAACTATGAGTTATTTAGGCGAGGTCATAACAGTGGACGCAGCTTATCACCCTTGGGAAATCGCGTACACTATCTCTCTCAGTCGGTTCATCTGACGTGAGCCAATTCATTCAGGGAACTATAACAATGAACTGAAGGTCATCTAACAACTTAGCACTTCGTCATTGCCCAGTTTGCAAATGACCATTCATAGGAAGGTAGTATCTGGTTTTGTCGTGACATTCACTGTGAACTAACTTACATTTCCTGTATGCGTAAACTAGTCCTTCCTCGGCCTTAAGCTTAATCCCTTAATGGAAGCATTCACAATAAATATCAAATCAGGGGAAAACCCGTTAATAAAAGGAACAATTAATAAGAAGAAGAATAGTTATCTAAACTACATGATTTGTTTAATAGATCTGCACAGACACAATCAAAAGCCCATAGCTCACAGATCTTCAAACCAGAATAATTTTCATGCGAATGTAAACCATCTCGTCTAAAATGTCAACATATTTGCAAAGCCTTCACATTAATTTAGTTGTTAATTTTGTATTAAAATTTTAAAATCAGATATTTTACAACATTCTCGGTTAAATGCAATCACAATGAACCAAAACTATTTTTGTACACCAGTATCAAAACCTCTAAATTCCCTCCTGGAGAAGGGATGAAGGTTCTGCCGGAATCTAACTGTGACTCAGACCAATAGATTCGATATATTTCTATAGAAATGAGTGAATAACCTTAAGAGCCGATAGATTAGGAAGTTCGTAGTGTGGTAAAGATAAGATCTCTTTGAATTAAAAACAGATGGTCAAGTTTAAATCAGACAGTGAGTAAATATGTTTAATCCATCTGCAAATCCCAGACACATATCGACTCTTGCGTCAAATTATGTTGGATATCGAAATCCGTATCTCCCAAAACTAAGAATTGTAGTTTGTTTGCTGTACATTTGAAGAAATATATTAGTTTACATCTTTCTATATTTCTTCATGTATATACATATATTTTAATTATTGATGATCATATTGTTGTATTAGGAGACCATTCTCTTCAACAATTTTAACCTCTTCCTCATTCTTATTCACCACTATTTGTCACAGAGTCTAGGTGAAGGATAATTCAGTTTGTACTAAGTTTCTCTATAACATGAACATGATCAAATAGTAAACTTTGTATTTTACATAGAATGGTGAGCGAAAACGAATCACTAGAGAAAAATGGCTACGTATTTAGAAAACATATCCCTAATAAAATACAAACATATCCCTAATAAAATGTATTGTCGTATATTAGTCGTTTCTTAAGGGTTAAAAATAAAAATTAAATGTGGCTTACATACAAGTCGAACAAATATTATTCAATTTACGCATTAAATATGGAATTAGAAATACGAGCGACACTTACAGATGAGTCACGTCCTGCATTCCAGCAAAGGCAAAATCTTCAATGTGAGAGATGTGATTGAAAGAAATAACCCTGTTCAAAATATTCACATTTGTAAATTTTAGAAGGTCTCAAATTGTTTTTACAAAGTATTTCTAATAAAGAAGAGGGTTAGTATTGTATTGATAAATAAGAACCTTTTACTATTTGAATAATATTACGATCATTAATGTAGGGAAAAAATGAGGGGAAGAAACAGATAATTTATATTTGTCATATATTGAGCCTCATTTTTCAAAAAAAATGTTCAAACGTATATATGGATATTTACCAAATTACAATGGCCTTGTCTTGATAAATTTATAATATTTATTTCATAGTTGGAAACATATGTTTCACGATTAATTAAATAAATTAATATTTCTGAAAAAAAATTAGGTCAAAATTAATTAAATTTTCATTTACTTTACTCACAGCATTTTTAAACTTGTTGCGTTCACGAACGTGTTCCTTGAGATATTTGTAAGATTGTTATTGTTAAGGTATCTGTAAAATTTAAGAATAAATATATTCATTATTATTACGACACAAGTCTCTCTCTCTCTCTCTCTCTCTCTCTCTCTCTCTCTCTCTCTCTCTCTCTCTCTCTCTCTCTCTCTCTCTCTCTCTCTCTCTCTCTGTCTGAGATAAAAGGAATTGACACGGTGAGAAGAGCGCTAAAGTTCGTCTGAGAATAAAACAGTGAGTAATTGATTTCACGTTTGTTAACGGAGATAGGTTATTGGTTAGTGTTAGGGTTAATGACTGACGAAACAATGCTCAATTCTGGTCATAAATAAGATTACAATAATCTCCCATTATAAACTACATTTCTATTCTATGATAGGAATAACCCAGAATTTGCATTATTGAATTATACTTAAATGTATATATATATATATATATATATATATATATATATATAACCCTATTCCCAGACTTAAGCGGACCAAATAAGCTTAAAAACCAGACTTATGTCGACCTACAGCAATAGGCAGACCGCCTCTTGGTCTGCCTAAGTTTCAGATTGTTCATTCTTATAAATAAAGCTTAATTTTGCCATTTTTCTCTCATAGTTTTATCTTTGTTGTTATTATCTTTGACATAAACCACTAAATTTCATATTTTAATAGTTTTTCCTGTGAGTTTTCATCGAAATTCGGGTGCGATTTTGAAGGTTGTATACTTCGGGCATTATTGATATGCTTAAAATCCAGAGTTATGTAGACCGTTGAAAAAGTGGTTGTAACTA
Source organism: Sinotaia quadrata (assembly GCA_028829895.1). Taxonomy (NCBI): domain Eukaryota; kingdom Metazoa; phylum Mollusca; class Gastropoda; order Architaenioglossa; family Viviparidae; genus Sinotaia; species Sinotaia quadrata. The sequence continues at coordinate 132,372,647 of CM054180.1, read as the reverse complement.
TGTAGTTTGCGTGTATACTATATACTTCCTAAATGTCATCGTTTAGAAAAGAATGTCTTTCATCGATATAACTGATTAATTTTACTAAATTCAGTTTATTTCTACATTTAATTAAGCGTGAGGTTAGAGTACCCTGTTGACAACGATTTTATGGTCACACTACGTACCTAATTAAACACAATATGGAAGTGAAAAGAATGCTCTGGAAAGGTAAAACTGAAACCGGCTGATATAATGTGTATATTAAAGTCATAATAATCAAATTAGAATCTCCATACACTTTAAAATAATTTTAAAACATATTTTTTGTAACTCGACTCGAACACGTTAAATTGGATTGCTTCCCTTTTCCTGTATCACTGTTTAAGGCCCCAAAATGTATATTTTTATTTTCTACAAACTGGCTTAAACTAACGATTCAAGTGGCCTTTCTCTAGGTCAAGAAATTACTTTTACATCTATTATAAACAAATAGAATGCCGCTTTTGTGGTTTAAAGATTAGAATATTGCTTAAACTCGCTCAATCGAAGAACTGATTTTTTTCAAAATGGCGGCTTACGATTGTCTAGTACTGTAAGTGTAAGTAGGTTGCACAGAAACTATAAACTAAAATAAAGGCTAAAGGCTTACTTAAATTTGATATTAATAATGATATTTAATTTCTCAAAGGAAAAAGCTACACAGTTTAAGAAGCATTATTTAAGTATTTTATTCTGAACTCGATCTCAATGTACAATGACAGCCTATATTAGTTATGCATGTAAACAACAAAGAGCAAATTAATTGTTTGGTTTAAATTTTAACAATTATTGTATTTCCAAAAACGAATAAACTGTTACATTAAAAAGTCTGCTTAGAAATCAGTAGAGGATTATTTGCATAATTTTCAGAGTTTATTTTCTTGAAATCACCATTAGCTATATAGATTTTGCAAAATTATTGATTAAATAAGTTGTGGAAATATATTAGATTTTATAAATCAACATCATATGAACAATAGAATTAAATGTAACATTAACTATTTATTTTTATTTTTTTATATGTCTATCTAATTATTACTCTTGTAATACAAGTTATTTCCATTTAAAGAATTGTGAAAGCACTAGAAGTAAAACTACTATTCAAAACAAAATTAAACCATGTGATACTTTGAAATATTTTTCAGATTTATACATAATATATTAATATTAGTATAATTGTAACACTGCAGATTTCATTAAGTCAGACCCATTTGGTACTCTGAAATCTTGTTTACAGCAGATGACATTTTTCCTAGTGGATATTACTTGCCTCTGAAATACACTCCCAACTGGTATTTATTTGGAAAAAATAATTAATTTCTATGCAACACTTTTATTAAATATTGACTTTTCCAAGGAGGATTGTGAGAGACTTGTGTAATATTCAAAATTCCTTTCAAGATAATATGTTCTTACCAACAAGAATAGCTATCCCACTTCTTTGTAATTAATTCTAATTTATACATGCATGTTTGTAAATCAATTTCTGCATCATAATAATACATTCCACCATTCATTTAACTGTGTACTGATGGATTTGACTTGTTATACATTGTCATAAATTTATAAATATCATTCAGCTTGTAAAATGCACTACTCAGTTGTTAAGCTCTCTAATTTATAGATGTATGTTGTAAATCCATTTCTGCACCATAATAATACATTCCATCATTCATTTTACTGTGAAATGATGGATTTGATTATTATACTAAATTATAGATATGTAAATATCATTCAGCTTGTAAGATGCACTACTCAGTTATTAAGCTCTTATATATTTCCAGGTCTTGAAAAAACACACTCTGCTATGTTTATAGCAGGAGTGCAATTATTACTGCTATGTAAATATAATAATTTCTAACAGTAGTAATAATACTGAAGTCCAAGAAACTGAAGAAAGATATGTCAATAGAAAAACTGAATATTTACTGTTTCCATTTAACAAAACTGTTTGAATAGTGATAGTGATAGTTAACATGTTCATAATGTATAACTGAAAGTTACAGGGCAATATTATATACAGTTAATACAGCTTATATAGCTACAAAATGATCATGAATTAGGAAAGTTGTTAAAAAATAATAGAACATACTACCAGACATATAATAGATAACCTGAAATAAGACAACTACCTTATATTCAGTTATTCAGTTAATAGTTAAATACACTAATAAAAAAAATAAAACATAAATAATAAGATTGTTGCATTGTATGAAGCAAATAAAGTAGCACTAAAGTGACAAATCCATTATGTTTTCAGCTTGTGTTGTATACAACACTTTAGACTCTCACTCACTGATCCACTATTAAAAATCACTAATCTTGTGAATACATATGAAATATTTTCTTAATAATAGAACTGACTCAGATTGGATTATGAGACTATTAAAAATATGTAATGTTGCAAATACATATGAAATATTTTCTTAATAGTAGAACTGACACATATTGGATTATGAGACTATTATTAGGCTAGTGACTTTAATGAGGGATGAGGTACAGATATAATGTATTTTAATGTAAAGGATATCCAGCAATATACAAATAAATAATAATTTAATTTGGAATATATTTTAGTGTTCCAGAATGTCAGTTCTAAGATATGAATTGATTATAAGAAATTGATAATAATAATAGTATATTACAAAATTTCACACTAAACAACAAAATTCACTAGCAAAAATGCCAAGTTCAGGATTTCAAATCTTACATATGCACATTGGATAAACTAAAAGATACATGAGAGCTATTAATAATATATGCCTACATGAGAAATTAAAACAATAATTATCATTTTAAAGTGGCTGTATCTCTACTGGTCACAAAGAAACTTTTTAAATCTTATATTTTTTAATTTGCTCTATGGATCACTATGCTATAATTGATTTATACATTTATGAAAACTAAATGTTTTCTTTATATTAGCTGCAAAAACTAGTACTGTATTAATATAACTTATGTATATACATATATATTTATTTCAAATGTAATTTAGAGTAAGGGTGTGCAGCAAGTATTATTTCATCCAAAAGTAAAAAGAAAAATTTCAATTCGGTTCAAGTTTAGGATGATTGGAAACACAACTGTGTACAGAGATGCAATGAATATTTCTTTACTTCTTCAAATCCTTTACAACTATGAACAATAACTGTATTAGTCTCAAGACTGTGTATTTACAGTAGCTGATGCAATAGAGTAACTTATGTGGAAACTATAGTTAGATTTAATTTCACTACAAAAAGAAATGACAATGTGTGCTATTTTTTGCAGTCCATAACGTTATTCAAAACTGTGTGGTAGTATTTAAAGTAATATTTATACTGGTAGTTTAAAAGTGAAATAGAAAAGATATAGAGCATTGTGAATGAAATGAAAATTGATTTATTTTTATAGATAAATAAAATACTTCTCCTTGTGGTTTTTGACTCGCACAAAAATGAAAGAAAAATAGAATACTCCTTTCTATCTTTTTTCTCTTAGCCAAATTATTTGACTATCAACTTTTAGCACTGTCATATAGGTGCTACGAACTTTCTTGTGTCAGTTTTGCACGAATAGTAATTAAAAGTTTTCAGTCGAATTGCACTGCCCCTTTTGTCACGTGGAGAGCTAATTCCCTCAACTCTGTCGTGGTGGAGATAATGGGCTTTCTTTTGTCAACTCAAAGAGACCATCCTATTGTTCGTATCTTAACGGTTTATAGTGGGTTTTCCAAACACCCTGACCCCTGTCGTCTTCCTAACAGCCAGGCGGCTTATATCAAAAGTTAATCCTTCCTCCTCGCCTACACTCGTACACGTGAGAACAACAGTACCTATCTTTACTACTGACTGGCGATTGTTGTGCAAACATTTTTTTCTTCTTAGCAGTGTTAGTGAATGGCTACGCATTCTTTCGTACTTCCATCAAATCAACACTGCACACATTTATGTACACAAAGGTGTGTACGGTAGACCCAACAGCTCCATACACAATTGTCGTGTTTAAAAACAAGGGGGTCATTATACGTAATATCGAAGGAGAGAAGTTATATGACATATATCTAGATGCAAAGTGTTACTCGATGCTATTTTTACTGCAATATTTAAGTTATTAAAACACAAAATTTAACAGAAACAAAATCTAAATCAGGAATAAAAGATATATTCTAAAATTTATATTCGTTTTTTTTATTTACAGCTAATCCTAACCCTAACATTTCTCTTAAAAAAAAACACCAAAACTATCTCTAAAATTCCCTAACCATATTTTTTCTCTAACCTAAAACAAGAGAGTTGTGTATTGAGTCGCTTCTAATCAACGGTGAGCAATGAGCGGGAAAATATCAGGAAAAAAGTCACAGGAAAAAAAAAAAGTCATAGGAAATAAAATCACAAGAAAAAAGTTACAGGAAATAAATTCACAATATAAAGTCAAAAGTGTCAGAGTGTATATGTTATAATACTTATTAACAGTAAGTGAAGCAGGAAAAGGCAAGGAGGTTAACAGCTCGCTCAAAATGTGTGTGATTCAAGTGTATTTTATATACCGTATAAAAGCTTTGTAATACATACATTTAGTTAATTAATTTTCAGTGTAAGTCGGTATGCTTGCTTATTATTGAGTGAATAACAGTAAATGGAAGTAAGCGATGGCTCATTAGGATCCTCGTTCGATTCTCGCTCGTTGAGGGTAAATGTGTGTGTGTGTGTGTGTGTGTGTGTGTGTGTGTGTGTGTGTGTGTGTGTGTGTGTGTGTGTGTGTGTGTGTGTGTGTACGTACTTGCGAAGTTTCAGTTCTGCGGTAAATTGCTTTATATGCAAGTTGCTGGAGTCCTTTCAAGTCTTCTATAAATGTTTCAAACTTGTTCTACCAAAATTGATCAGAGGCTCCCACTTTATACAGTTTATCAGCTATTAATTATTCACTGTGTTAAATTTGTAACCAGAAAACATTGTTAGTTTGCCTTCACTCGTGCGTATAATCCAGCTAATCAAACGTAGGCATGACATTTTAAGGAGTGTGGCATCTTGGAAGAGCAAAGAGCACTTACTTCGCGATCAATCGATTCACCGCACTCCCTCAAAGGACTATGTGCTCTGTGTACATAGAAGCCTACATAACTTTTTCTTGTTTTCAGTGTTTCAAGCCGTAAGTAAGAAGGAAATACGCAATGTAATAACCAAACTGAAACTGAAACAAGCAAACTGAAACTTACTTAAAATCATGTGAAATATTGAAACTCGATTTGACAGTTATTTCAAAACTTTAATTAAACTAGTTTATTTGATATTAGGAAAAATATTAAAAGTTTAAACTAGTTTCATATATCATCAAATAATAAGAAAGCTTCAATTAATAAACATTTCTATATGTGCCTTTGTACTTAGTAAGAAGAAGTGGCAGGAGAATGACCTGCTGTTTATTAGTCATATGCTTGAATCATGAATCTATTTTTATTAATGCTATCATCCTTTTAGTTCATTCATATGTAATGCTTGTCTGTAAATGAGGTCGTGTGGTTTGCGTGGAATGTGTACACGTTAATAAAACAAACAGATAGAGAGAAACAGAGTAGTAATTTACTAGATTATATTGTAATAATTCAGTGAATACACAAATGCGTTCATTTTTAAAGACACAAATGACATATTATCTTGCTAATCAGTATTGGCATACAGCTTAATTTTCGCCAAACATTTTTATCTATCTCTCTATTGATTTGACGTTAAATTGCTCGTAACATTGAGTAAGCAGATGCATTTCGATACGTGAAGAAAAAAAAATTTAAATGTGTAGTTTGTTTGTTTCCATTCTATTGGTTATTTTTTCTTTTCTTAAGGAAGATTAAATCAGCAAACATTTTTTTGTTTATAAAGTGAGTATGGAATGTCGTCTTTGTATTTAATAAAAAATGGCAAGAGAATGACCTTACAATAACTTTAGTATAATATTTTAACTTTATGCGCCCAATTATGAAAAAAACTACATTGTCTTCTTCTGCTTTGGTTTACAGAGTGACCAATAATATTTTAAAGATATCAAACGTAATACTAATTTACACCATCTCTGTTATAGAAAAATAAATATGGAAATACAGAATCTGAAATCAGTGAAACACGACTATAAAGAATAGAGTAAGCGATATCTTTTATTCAAATAAAAGTGATCATTGCTTAGAGAAACCTCTTAAAGCGTTCTAAAAGGAAATAAGCATTATTTAAACTTTTATTATGTTAATTAAGTAATTGATTTAATTAAAGAATATTAAGGCACTCTGATTGGTTAATTGTCTTCTTTTGTTGATTCTGATTCTGACAAAATGGAGCAATATTACAAATACCTCTTTGAACAAATAAAATGTTTCTGCGTGTGCTGAACCCGAATCTGAAGTTAGTTTTATTAAATTCCTCGTACTATTCCGCATAATTAGAAAAATAAAATTTTCGCAAAAAAAATCATAATTCGAGAAATATGAAATATTATCATTTCAAAATAAGCCACGCGTATTTCTGCATAATCCTGCAAAGGCTGTCAAAATTTCAGCGACTTTAGTAGAAAACGCGATTTGGCGCCAAAATTTCTTTGTCTCAAAAAATCGACTTTACCTACTAATAATGCAAGGCGCTAACTGAAGTCGACATTTTGACAAAAGCTGAATTTCTACAAAACTAATTGTCAGAAAAGGACTAAAATTGGTAGGCATGAAACTAAATCCTTTGTGACTCGGAATGTAAAATAAAAAGTCTGATATTCCAAAGAACTCTACAGAAAAACCCGTTCCTGCAACCCTTCTGCAAAAATTGAGTTTTCTTGATTTTTCGAAGCGTTCGTCTTTTTATCTGACGAACGCTTTACTCTACATGCATTAAATTCAGGTACCTAATGCACAACCATGGGTCTTATGACTTCTATTTATTGAGTATTTTTAGAGTAATCCATGTCGGAAATAATTAGGTTCAAACTACTTAAAATGGCCCATTTCCCGCTTCGGCTCGTTCGGATGGCCACAGTCACCTGTAATGTTACTCCTCAGCTCCGTTCTCAGGGATGATTTCGAAAGAGGAATCTATGGGCTACGTCCAGAAGTTAAGTGTATGATTGTATGTCTATAACTGCGCGCACCACAATAGGGTAATCACGATGACCAAACTTTGCAAATCGGCCAAAGGTGCGAAAATATCCAAACGTCAATTCTGACAAATTGGCGCAATATTACAAATACCTCTTTGAACAAATAAACTGTATCCGCGTGTGCTGAACCCGAATCTGAAGTTAGTTTTATTAAATTCCTCGTACTTTAAGAGAAATGCGCATAATTAGAAAAATAAAATTTTCACAAAAAAATTCATATTTCGAGAAATATGAAATATTATCGTTTCAAAATAAGCCACGAGTCTTCCTGTATTATCCTGCAAAATCTATCAAAATTTCAGCGACTTTAGTAGAAAACGCGATTTGGCGCCAAAATTTCTTTGTCTCAAAAAATCGACTTTACCTACTAATAATGCAAGGCGCTAACTGAAGTCGACATTTTGACAAAAGCTGAATTTCTACAAAACTAATTGTCAGAAAAGGACTAAAATTGGTAGGCATGAAACTAAATCCTTTGTGACTCGGAATGTAAAATAAAAAGTCTGATATTCCAAAGAACTCTACAGAAAAACCCGTTCCTGCAACCCTTCTGCAAAAATTGAGTTTTCTTGATTTTTCGAAGCGTTCGTCTTTTTATCTGACGAACGCTTTACTCTACATGCATTAAATTCAGGTACCTAATGCACAACCATGGGTCTTATGACTTCTATTTATTGAGTATTTTTAGAGTAATCCATGTCGGAAATAATTAGGTTCAAACTACTTAAAATGGCCCATTTCCCGCTTCGGCTCGTTCGGATGGCCACAGTCACCTGTAATGTTACTCCTCAGCTCCGTTCTCAGGGATGATTTCGAAAGAGGAATCTATGGGCTACGTCCAGAAGTTAAGTGTATGATTGTATGTCTATAACTGCGCGCACCACAATAGGGTAATCACGATGACCAAACTTTGCAAATCGGCCAAAGGTGCGAAAATATCCAAACGTCAATTCTGACAAATTGGCGCAATATTACAAATACCTCTTTGAACAAATAAACTGTATCCGCGTGTGCTGAACCCGAATCTGAAGTTAGTTTTATTAAATTCCTCGTACTTTAAGAGAAATGCGCATAATTAGAAAAATAAAATTTTCACAAAAAAATTCATATTTCGAGAAATATGAAATATTATCGTTTCAAAATAAGCCACGAGTCTTCCTGTATTATCCTGCAAAATCTATCAAAATTTCAGCGACTTTAGTAGAAAACGCGATTTGGCGCCAAAATTTCTTTGTCTCAAAAAATCGACTTTACCTACTAATAATGCAAGGCGCTAACTGAAGTCGACATTTTGACAAAAGCTGAATTTCTACAAAACTAATTGTCAGAAAAGGACTAAAATTGGTAGGCATGAAACTAAATCCTTTGTGACTCGGAAAGTAAAATAAAAAGTCTGATATTCCAAAGAACTCTACAGAAAAACCCGTTCCTGCAACCCTTCTGCAAAAATTGAGTTTTCTTGATTTTTCGAAGCGTTCGTCTTTTTATCTGACGAACGCTTTACTCTACATGCATTAAATTCAGGTACCTAATGCACAACCATGGGTCTTATGACTTCTATTTATTGAGTATTTTTAGAGTAATCCATGTCGGAAATAATTAGGTTCAAACTACTTAAAATGGCCCATTTCCCGCTTCGGCTCGTTCGGATGGCCACAGTCACCTGTAATGTTACTCCTCAGCTCCGTTCTCAGGGATGATTTCGAAAGAGGAATCTATGGGCTACGTCCAGAAGTTAAGTGTATGATTGTATGTCTATAACTGCGCGCACCACAATAGGGTAATCACGATGACCAAACTTTGCAAATCGGCCAAAGGTGCGAAAATATCCAAACGTCAATTCTGACAAATTGGCGCAATATTACAAATACCTCTTTGAACAAATAAACTGTATCCGCGTGTGCTGAACCCGAATCTGAAGTTAGTTTTATTAAATTCCTCGTACTTTAAGAGAAATGCGCATAATTAGAAAAATAAAATTTTCACAAAAAAATTCATATTTCGAGAAATATGAAATATTATCGTTTCAAAATAAGCCACGAGTCTTCCTGTATTATCCTGCAAAATCTATCAAAATTTCAGCGACTTTAGTAGAAAACGCGATTTGGCGCCAAAATTTCTTTGTCTCAAAAAATCGACTTTACCTACTAATAATGCAAGGCGCTAACTGAAGTCGACATTTTGACAAAAGCTGAATTTCTACAAAACTAATTGTCAGAAAAGGACTAAAATTGGTAGGCATGAAACTAAATCCTTTGTGACTCGGAATGTAAAATAAAAAGTCTGATATTCCAAAGAACTCTACAGAAAAACCCGTTCCTGCAACCCTTCTGCAAAAATTGAGTTTTCTTGATTTTTCGAAGCGTTCGTCTTTTTATCTGACGAACGCTTTACTCTACATGCATTAAATTCAGGTACCTAATGCACAACCATGGGTCTTATGACTTCTATTTATTGAGTATTTTTAGAGTAATCCATGTCGGAAATAATTAGGTTCAAACTACTTAAAATGGCCCATTTCCCGCTTCGGCTCGTTCGGATGGCCACAGTCACCTGTAATGTTACTCCTCAGCTCCGTTCTCAGGGATGATTTCGAAAGAGGAATCTATGGGCTACGTCCAGAAGTTAAGTGTATGATTGTATGTCTATAACTGCGCGCACCACAATAGGGTAATCACGATGACCAAACTTTGCAAATCGGCCAAAGGTGCGAAAATATCCAAACGTCAATTCTGACAAATTGGCGCAATATTACAAATACCTCTTTGAACAAATAAACTGTATCCGCGTGTGCTGAACCCGAATCTGAAGTTAGTTTTATTAAATTCCTCGTACTTTAAGAGAAATGCGCATAATTAGAAAAATAAAATTTTCACAAAAAAATTCATATTTCGAGAAATATGAAATATTATCGTTTCAAAATAAGCCACGAGTCTTCCTGTATTATCCTGCAAAATCTATCAAAATTTCAGCGACTTTAGTAGAAAACGCGATTTGGCGCCAAAATTTCTTTGTCTCAAAAAATCGACTTTACCTACTAATAATGCAAGGCGCTAACTGAAGTCGACATTTTGACAAAAGCTGAATTTCTACAAAACTAATTGTCAGAAAAGGACTAAAATTGGTAGGCATGAAACTAAATCCTTTGTGACTCGGAATGTAAAATAAAAAGTCTGATATTCCAAAGAACTCTACAGAAAAACCCGTTCCTGCAACCCTTCTGCAAAAATTGAGTTTTCTTGATTTTTCGAAGCGTTCGTCTTTTTATCTGACGAACGCTTTACTCTACATGCATTAAATTCAGGTACCTAATGCACAACCATGGGTCTTATGACTTCTATTTATTGAGTATTTTTAGAGTAATCCATGTCGGAAATAATTAGGTTCAAACTACTTAAAATGGCCCATTTCCCGCTTCGGCTCGTTCGGATGGCCACAGTCACCTGTAATGTTACTCCTCAGCTCCGTTCTCAGGGATGATTTCGAAAGAGGAATCTATGGGCTACGTCCAGAAGTTAAGTGTATGATTGTATGTCTATAACTGCGCGCACCACAATAGGGTAATCACGATGACCAAACTTTGCAAATCGGCCAAAGGTGCGAAAATATCCAAACGTCAATTCTGACAAATTGGCGCAATATTACAAATACCTCTTTGAACAAATAAACTGTATCCGCGTGTGCTGAACCCGAATCTGAAGTTAGTTTTATTAAATTCCTCGTACTTTAAGAGAAATGCGCATAATTAGAAAAATAAAATTTTCACAAAAAAATTCATATTTCGAGAAATATGAAATATTATCGTTTCAAAATAAGCCACGAGTCTTCCTGTATTATCCTGCAAAATCTATCAAAATTTCAGCGACTTTAGTAGAAAACGCGATTTGGCGCCAAAATTTCTTTGTCTCAAAAAATCGACTTTACCTACTAATAATGCAAGGCGCTAACTGAAGTCGACATTTTGACAAAAGCTGAATTTCTACAAAACTAATTGTCAGAAAAGGACTAAAATTGGTAGGCATGAAACTAAATCCTTTGTGACTCGGAATGTAAAATAAAAAGTCTGATATTCCAAAGAACTCTACAGAAAAACCCGTTCCTGCAACCCTTCTGCAAAAATTGAGTTTTCTTGATTTTTCGAAGCGTTCGTCTTTTTATCTGACGAACGCTTTACTCTACATGCATTAAATTCAGGTACCTAATGCACAACCATGGGTCTTATGACTTCTATTTATTGAGTATTTTTAGAGTAATCCATGTCGGAAATAATTAGGTTCAAACTACTTAAAATGGCCCATTTCCCGCTTCGGCTCGTTCGGATGGCCACAGTCACCTGTAATGTTACTCCTCAGCTCCGTTCTCAGGGATGATTTCGAAAGAGGAATCTATGGGCTACGTCCAGAAGTTAAGTGTATGATTGTATGTCTATAACTGCGCGCACCACAATAGGGTAATCACGATGACCAAACTTTGCAAATCGGCCAAAGGTGCGAAAATATCCAAACGTCAATTCTGACAAATTGGCGCAATATTACAAATACCTCTTTGAACAAATAAACTGTATCCGCGTGTGCTGAACCCGAATCTGAAGTTAGTTTTATTAAATTCCTCGTACTTTAAGAGAAATGCGCATAATTAGAAAAATAAAATTTTCACAAAAAAATTCATATTTCGAGAAATATGAAATATTATCGTTTCAAAATAAGCCACGAGTCTTCCTGTATTATCCTGCAAAATCTATCAAAATTTCAGCGACTTTAGTAGAAAACGCGATTTGGCGCCAAAATTTCTTTGTCTCAAAAAATCGACTTTACCTACTAATAATGCAAGGCGCTAATTGAAGTCGACATTTTGACAAAAGCTGAATTTCTACAAAACTAATTGTCAGAAAAGGACTAAAATTGGTAGGCATGAAACTAAATCCTTTGTGACTCGGACTGTAAAATAAAAAGTCTGATATTCCAAAGAACTCTACAGAAAAACCTGTTCCTGCAACCCTCCTGCAAAAATTGAGTTTTCTTGATTTTTCGAAGCGTTTGACTTTTTATCTGACGAACGCTTTACTCTACATGCATTGAATTCAGGTACCTAATGCACAACCACGGGTCCTATGATCTGTATTTATTGAGTATTTTTAGAGTAATCCATGTCGGAAATAATTAGGTTCAAACTACTTAAAATGGCCCATTTCCCGCTTTAGCTCGTTCGGATGGCCGTGGTCACCTGTAATTCTACTCCTCTAATTGTTAGAAAAGGACTAAAATTGGTAGGCATGAAGCAAAATAATTTGTGACTCTGAATATAAAATAAAAAGTCGGATATTCGCAATATCTCTTGAGATAATAAAATTCGTGCACCTGACCCCCAAATTTCTTTTTTTCAATTTTTTATTTGCTTGACTTTATATCTGTAAATAGAATTTTATACATATTTTTAATATAAAAAGACACTATCAAACAACTGAAATAGTTACTCTGATTTAGAAAGCAATATTAATCAGTTCATGCATAAAGAATATTTATTGACCCTAATTAGAAAGTCGTTTTTATCAGTCAATGATCAATCCTGCTATTTTTTTGTGTGTGAAATATATTTTAAACAACAAAATCCATCTGAATCCATCAAATTCAATATATGGTTGCAATAAAGTTATTGCATTGAGATAATTATAATGAATTTACAACCTCGTAATTTTACTCCTCAGCTCCGTTCTCAGGGATGATTTCGAAAGAGGAATCTACGGACTACGTCCAGAAGTTAAGTGTATAATTGTATGTCCATAACTGCGCGCGCAACAATACGGTAATCATGATGACCCAATTTCGCAAATCGGCCCAAAGTGCGTGTCAGGCGAAAACAAAACTTAGCCCGGCATCACTCCATAAACATTAAAAATTTAAAATAGTAAAATATAGATACACAAGGGGTATAGGAACAATAGCACAAAATACACATTCAAATCATTCAACCAAGACACAAATTACAAGACTGACCAACCACTCCAAGACATTAGCAGGATGTTAGAGTTATACAAGACTGACCACACATGGCTAGGGCACAGGAAATGGTTAGGGATCCAAGGGTCACTTGTAGCTAACTGATAGACTCACACTGAGCTATGGGCTAGGGTACAGGAAGCGGTCAGGGGATCAAAGGGCCACTCTTAGCTAACGGTAGAGGGAGGGGTTAGTTTTTAATTCATATTTAAATAACTGCAAATCAGAAAAAGGACACACCTGGTGGATCGCAGGAGAAATAATTCCTGAGTCATAAGGAAATGTGGAAATTCATATAACTTTAGAACTTCCCGACGGATCAACATCCTTGTACCCCACCCACCACAAAAAATTACAAACAAACACACACACACACACACACATACACACACTCACACACACGCGCGCGCACACACACACACACACACACACACACACACACACACACACACACACACACACACACTCACAAACAAAATAAAAACATCTTTTACTCCGAACGAGAATTACACCATGATACTCTTGGGGGAGAGGTTATTAATTTCTGCACAATCACTTACTTCCATTTCCTGTTATTCAGTCTATAATATACGTGTTTATGGACACAATCATAACAACATATCTGAGTATGAATAAAATATATTATTAAATGTGTGAATTATAATATGAATTATTATATGTGCACGATATACAAATCGCACGCACGCCTTTTTTCCCGTGACTTTTTTTCCTGTGACTTTTTCCGCTCACCCTTAGATTGGACTAGATCGTATGACGTTATTTTTATTACTGATTTTCTGTAAGTGACATTCTGGCATAGCGAACTCTAAATAATATTACTGCAGCTATTTGGTATAAATTTGCGACTTCATTATTAGTAGTATAGATATCTCGATTTGAGTAGCTCTTTTTAATAGACTATTTCATCATCACCATTTCATTGCTGAAAAAGAAATGTCCATGAAAAACTAATATACAAGCCTCGACTTTAATTCTAAAGATGCAGACATTAAGTTTATATGAGCATTTTAAGTGTGAGACCATCTTTTAAGAGACAATGACTTGATAAATAGAGAAGCGAAACGGTGTAGTTAATTTGAACTGTGGGAGCACGACCGTACCACTGTAGAACATTAATTTTATATGTGAGTTTTGTAAAAGAGAAATTTTTTAGCCATGGATATTATTGACAATAATAAGAGCGGTTCAAAATTTGTGTTTAGCCCGACAAGAAACTCTGAATATAGAGCCATACTTTCTTTGAGGAGTCGTTTGGAACATTCGCCTTAATCATGAATATTTTATCAGAAACAAAATATCAAACACTAAAATCATTCATAAATCATCCTAGCAAACGCATAATGGTAACCATAAGTAAATGAAAATTGTTTTAAATCTTAGAATCTTCAGGTGTTCAATAGCACATAATAACTTAATTATGCAGAAATAGAAACCTCATAAATTTACCAAGTATGTTTTGCTAATGTTGTTGAGTGTATTTGAAAATACTGTACTATTTTATTGTATGTTTTAAACAAGGCTCTCATTGCTTTACTTATTTTAAAAGCAGGGTTTTTTTGTTTGATAACTATGATTGGTAACTGTGAGTATATTATGTCATGAAGTAAGCTCACTTCGAATGAACTATACTATTAAAAATATGAATGAATTATAATTTTATTTGACTGATGAAACTTGAAAATGCAGATGTATACGAATATAAGACTTAGTTTATAGTAAGGTGTCCGTGTTGTTTATGAACGGACGCGTAGTTCCTGTCAGTAAGTGAATGCAAAAGCATGCCTGGGGGGAATGACGATTGGGGATTATTCGCGTGGCGTGCTGTTCTTCAAGCTGCATTGCCTAACTGTACATCAAAGTTATACAAAGTACCGCCAGCGAGAAACCTCCCTCCAAGCTCACTAAGTCTCTTCTTTACTGAAAGTTGATTTCACTCACACCAAGGAAGGGTTGTTTAGCCAGCGTCTTTTGTCTAAGGATTTTAAGTGGTACACAAGGCGTGAAAGTGATGTTGGAAAAATACGACAACAGAATGAATCTCTGCATGAATGCATTCCAATTCTGAGAGCGAGTAGTCCACGCTATCTATCTATCTATCTATCTATCTATCTATCTATCTATCTATCTATCTATCTATTCTTATCATTAACGTTATATATTTGTCTCCTATCAAAATCCCCTCTCTATCTGCCTGCCCGTCCGTCCACCCGTCTATCTGTTTCTTTCCTTTTCTTTTCTATCCATCCATCCACCCGTCTGTCTGTCTGTTTGTCTATCTATCTATCTTTCTGCCTATTTGTCTGTCGATCTGTACGTGCATCTGTCTTTCGATGGAACTGTCTACTCTCACATCCAAATTCTATCCATCTATTTATCTTACTAGTTACCAATCTACCTATCCATATATACTCGTCTATCTGATTGTTTTTATATTATTCGTACTGGTTGTCGCTTTGTTTGAATGTAGGATCTCAGCGAGTCTAGCTAGTACGTTATACGCAATTCGCTAGCGTTGCTTTCTATAAAAGCAGGAGGATTTTAAAAATAATAATATTGTTAAGCAGAATCAACAAATCAAAATAATTAACCTATCAGAGTGCCTTTATTTTCTTTAATTAAATCAATTACTTAATTAACATAATAAAAATTTAAATAATGCTTATTTCCTTTTAGAATCCTTTAAGAGGTTTCTCTAAGCAATGATCACTTTTATTTGTATAAAAGATATCGCTTACTCTATTCTTTTTAGTCGTGTTTCACTGTATTCAGATTCTGTATTTCCATATTTATTTTTCTAAAACAGAGATGGTGTAAATTAGTATTACGTTTGATATCTTTAAAATATTATTGGTCACTCCGTAAACCAAAGCAGAAGAAGACAATGTTGTTTTTTCATAATTGGGCGCATAAAGTTAAAATGTTATCTAAAATTATTGTAAGGTCATTCTCTTGAATTTTTTTTATTAAAAAATTCCATACTCACTTTAGAAACAAAAAAATGTTTGCCGATTTAATCTTCCTTAAAAAAGAAAAAATAACCAATAGAATGGAAACAAACAAACTATACATTTTTTAAATGAATTTCTTCACGTATCGAAATGCATCTGCTTACTCACTGTTAGGAGCAATTTAACGTCAAATCAATAGAGAGATAGATAAAAATGTTTGGCGACAATTAAGCTGTATGCCAATACTGATTAGCAAGATAATATGGCATTTGTGTCATGAACGCATTTGTATATTCACTGAATTATTATTACAATATAATCTAGTAAATTTCTACTCTCTTTCACTCTCTTTCATTTTTCTCTATCTGTTTGTTTTATTAACGTGTACACATTCCACGCAAACCACACGACCTCATTTACAGACAAGCATTACATATGAATGAACTAAAAGGATGATAGCATTAATAAAAATAGATTCATGATTCAAGCATATGACTAATAAACTGCAGGTCATTCTCTTGCCACTTCTTACTAAATACAAAGGCACATATAGAAATATGTATTAATTGAAGCTTTCTTATTATTTCAGGATATATGAAACAAGTTTAAACTTTTAATATTTTTCCTAAAATCAAATAAACTAGTTTAATTAAAGTTTTGAAATAACTGTCAAATCGAGTTTCAATATTTCACATGATTTTAAGAAGTTTCAGTTTGCTTATTTGTTTCAGTTTCAGTTTGGTTATTACATTGCGTATTTCCTTCTTACTTACGGCTTGAAACACTGAAAACAAGAAAAAGTTATGTAGGCTTCTATGTACACAGAGCACATAGTCCTTTGAGGGAGTGCGGTGAATCGATTGATCGCGAAGTAAGTGCTCTTTGCTCTTCCAAGATGCCACACTCCTTAAAATGTCATGCCTACGTTTGATTAGCTGGACTATACGCACGAGTGAAGGCAAACTAACAATGTTTTCTGGTTACAAATTTAACATAGTGAATAATTAATAGCTGATAAACTGTATAAAGTGGGAGCCTCTGATCAATTTTGGTAGAACAAGTTTGAAACATTTATAGAAGACTTGAAAGGACTCCAGTAACTTTTACAGTCGTCAGAGCCAAACTTGCATATAAAGCAATGTACCGCAGAACCGAATCTTCGCAAGTACGTACACACACACACACACACACACACACACACACACACACACACACACACACACACACACACACACACACACACACACACACACACACACACAATTTCAACACTTCCAGAGTGGTCATCGCTCTATCTGGAAAATTCAGACATATTCACATCCCTCCCTTAAGTTTTGATTCAAGTTGATTGAAGATCAGCACTCAGTCACTGAATACTCGCTAACAATTTCCCACCTGTGTTCAGTGGGTATTCCCAATCCTAAGCTGCATCCAGACAGATTAGCGCGTGCCACGCGTACACAACAATCACTGACAAATATCCGACGAGCAGCTCTCCCCCCTCCCAACCCTTCGTTATTTCTCCTTTACTACACTTACAGGACGACTTGGAGAAAACCATTTACTTCCCCAAAAGTTTTTATTGTCGTGGAGCGAACAATTATTTTGGACAAAAGATGCACTTGATGCACAGAAATATCTGAAAAATCTAAACACTCTTTGAATCAACATCACAAACCACTGTTCATCCACTAACTAATAAATAAATCGATAATTAATAAACAACGAATTATATTTAGAATTCGAAATTGACTCAATATGCATGGACATTCACATCGCCAAGTGTTGGATTTCGAGAGCCAGGGTGATAATGAAAATTTCGTTTCTAAATTGATACCTTATAGTCCAGTAGCATGAAGTTGGGGCATGTTGTGCACGGCTCCTTACACATAGTCTTTTGTATTAGGGGAACAACTTGAGCTCGATGATGTGTATATAGTTGGAAGTTAAAGTTCACCCTCAAGTTGCTTTCACCAAAAGCGAAAATCTATGAGTGATTTGCGAGGTATTTGTTTCGATATTCATCCATTAAAACCAATCACACACCCATACTCTGACTTTGAGCTAACAAATGAAAAGGTTAATTTAAACTAGGCTCTTTCCGGTCACTTGGATTATTGTAATACATTTAATAAGACCGAAACTAAAAACATGTTTTTGTTATGATAGATGTGTGGTAAGAAACATAAAATTACGTAATTAAAGAATGATTTATATAGGTATTTTCTTCATTAGAATTTATTTTTAATTTAATGTCTCTTTCTAATGTAAGCTGATTTTACAGAGAAGCGAATTGGTACATCACACGTCTCCATCAATCTTGCGATTGATACGCATAAGCAGAGTGGATATTTTATTGCACTCAGAAAGCAGCAAAAAGTAATAGAGAAAGACTGAGAAATTGCATATGAAAAGACAAATAGTTAAACATCGGGCATACCAATATACTGTCAAATATAAAAACAGACAGATGGATGGATGGATTGTTGGAGAGAGGGATGGATGGATGGATGGTTGGAGAGAAGGATGGATGCATGGATAGATAGATAGATAGATAGATAGATAGATAGTCCTTTCCACCTGCGATCAAGAGATCATGTTTGCCTGAGGAGAGGTTCTCCCAGTGAGCAAAGTGTATGACGGATGAACTAAGTACAAAAATCACTAAACCACGATTGGGATGGTTTCGTGGATGAGCGGGGAAAAAATTCACGGGAAATAAAGTCACAAGAAAAAAGCCACGCATAGGAAAGAAAGTCACAATATATGTTAAGTGGAAGTAAGTGACGGCTCATTTGGATCGTGGTTCGATTCCCGATCAGGGTTAAGTGTATTTTTTTTTTTTAGAAACTTCAGTCTGACGAGCATTGTTCGACAACTCTTTTCTTGTTTAATACATACGGCTGGAATCTGTAGAATAAAATGTTCTTTAAAATATCACCTAAAAACACTACCAACAGATGTTTAGTGTGATATGACTGCTTAAAACAGGATTTCATTGATAACTTTTTATTTAGTTTCATTTTATGTCAATACGTCAGATTCTTTTCACTTCTGGAAATTTTTTCCCGATCGAAAGAAAAAAATGAGCCGTGTTAACCGTAATATTGATAGTGTTCTAATGTTCTTGTACTAGTGGGCGATAATAAAGTTGAAATATATAGTACTAATTGATCAAAACGGTCGTCATTTCTGTAAGTTATAATAACTATAAATTTGAACAGTGGCATACAACAGTGGTCCCCAACCTTTTCATCGCCGCGGACCGGTCAACGTTTGATAATTTTACCGCGGCCCGATGATGTGGGGGGGACGTTGATTGTTTATATTTTAGACTGTTTTGATTTAATAATCTAAATTTAATTGTATTTAAACGTGCCTTCAAATTAAAATACAGTTACACCAAAAAATGAATATAAAGTGATTTAACATTTTAACTCACTAGAACGCTAAATCAGCGAGAATCCTGAGCTTGTTTCTTTGCAACGAGAAGGTTCCATCTGGGGGTAATAGGAGACAATTACACCCGAAGTGAGTTGCTTATGTCCATCCGTTGTTTTGTTTTGGTTGCTGTCACTGCAGAAAACCCCGCTTCACACAAATAGAATTCGGAAATGGCAATACATATTTAAGTGCTGTGGTGGCCGTTGTTGTATTGGCAGGTGTGTGTGTGTGTGTGGGGGGTTTACAGAGCCCAGGATAATACCACATCGTCTGTACTTAGTGTGTATGTGCGCCCAGGATGTTCACTCCCCACCCTGTAATGTTCACCAGTGGTGTTGTTGTTGTCGTTGGAGCTAAGGAGTAACATTACAGGTGACTGTGGCCATCCGAACGAGCCGAAGCGGGATGTGTGCCATTTTAAGTAGTTTGAACCTAATTATTTCCGAAATGGATTACTCTAAAAATACTCAATAATTAGAGGTCATAGGACCCGTGGTTGTGCATTAGGTACCTGAATTTAATGCATGTACAGTAAAGCGTTCGTCAGATAAAAAGTCGAACGCTTCGAAAAATCAAGAAAACTCAATTTTTGCAGGAGGGTTGCAGGAACGTGTTTTTCTCTAGAGTTCTTTGGAATATCCGACTTTTTATTTACATTCCGAGTCACAAAGTATTTAGCTTCATGCCTACCAATTTTAGTCCTTTTCTGACAATTAGTTTTGTAGAAATTCAGCTTTTGGGATTCAAAATGTCAAGACTTCTGTCAATAGTCTAGTGCCTTGCATTAAAGTGGATTTTTCGAGACAACTCTTGGACATTACGCCTAATGGATTGCCTAAGATTGTAAAAACAACATTTGCTGATGAAGTCGGGTCCAAACAGCTAGAATTGCTCGTAACACGCCGTCTTCAAAGTTAGTCACGACGGCTTGCAGGTTAATAGTATAGTTCATGTTGTACACTTATCAACTATTGTTTGAAACAATTCTTCATAAGTGGAACATGTTTTGTTTGGAAGAAGAGCAGAGAGAGAAATAATACTTTTCTCATCAACTATTGCTTGAAATAATTCTTCATAAGTGGCACAGGTCTTGTTTGGAAAAAGAGCATACAGAGAAATAATACTTTTTTCATCAACTACTGCTTGAAATAATTCTTCATAAGTGGTACGGGTCATACATAGAAGAGCATACAGCAAAGCAAAATAAAGTATATTCTCCTCAAAGGATATACGGATGACGTTGGTTGAAAATATTCGGAACCATAGCAAAGTTGCCATCCCTGAACACTGTTTCTGAATCAGAAAACATTTTTACGTTTTGACTGGAACCAAAAATTCTGTTGCTACAGTTTAGCCCGTTATAAGTCTTCCACATTGACAACATGTTCTTTGTACATATTTCAACCACAGATTGGTTTTGCGAGCTGCATGCTTGGTTTACATAAATTCATCGAAGCATAATTATGAACCGCTCTTATTACTGTCAGTAATATCCACTGCTAAAGTTTAAGTCATATTTACTATGTAAGTTGTGTCGGAGAGATAAGAGGCACATTCTTTTAATTTACAGCCACACACATACACATACATACACACACACACACACACACACACACACACACACACACACACACAGAGAGAGAGAGAGAGAGAGAGAGAGAGAGAGAGAGAGAGAGAAAGAGAGAGAGAGAGAGAGAGCACACAAACATACATACACAAACACAAACAAAATAAAACATATTTTACTCCGAGCGAGAATCACAACCACGATCCTCTTGGGCGATAAGTTATTAAGTCAATAATATACGTGTTTATGGACTACAAGCATAAATCATGACTATGTTGAATAAATCATTTTATTAAAATTGTGAATTATAATATGGATTATAATATGTATACGACGGACAAATCACACACACACACACACACACACACACACACACACACACACACACACACACACACACACACACACACACACATTTAATCCCGAGGAAGAATCGAACCGCAATCCAACTGAGCTGCCGCTTACATCCTTTTACTGTTATTCAGTAAATAATGAGCATATATATGGACTTACAAATAAAATTAATACAAACAGAACTAAATATATGATTTAGAATGCATTTATACGGTATATAAAATACACGCTCCTGCACACCAAAGACAAAAGCATATATTATTAATGTTTTTCACCCCGAACTGTATTTGAACCACGCACATCTTCAGCGAGCTGTTAATCTCCGTGACATTTCGTCCTTCACTTACAGTTAATAAACAGTATAACACATACATACTGACTTACGACTTTATATTAAACATATATTGTGTCTTTATTTCCTGTGACTTTTTTCCTCGTGACTTTATTTCCTAAGACTTCATTCTGTGACTTTTCCCCACTACAAATGCAATAACACACTGGCCCTAGTTTTTTTCCTCTATATAAAACTTGATTTGATTGATAGAATGTAGGGGGGGGGGGCGCTTCCGGCTTCCGCCACTTTTGCTCTGGGTGGAGGGGTTGTGGGGGAAAGGGAGGGGTGGTTTACCCCCCTGGCTATGTCAACCTAGTTTTTATCTATTATTTCCAAATGGTCAGCTGTCCGCAAAGTTGTTTTTACTGTTTACTCATTACCTCATGTCTGGCCCGTCAAAATTTTCTAGGTCTCTGAGCTCTTGTTGTTCGGGTAATTATTATTATTAATTATTTTTTTTTAAAAAAAACAAACAATATATCCAACACCCTTCTTGTCTTTTCCTTACTTTCCCCCCTTTTGTCACGTGGAGAGTTAATTTTCCTCAACTCTGTCATAGAGGAGATAATGGGCTTTCTTTTGTCAACTCAAAGAGACCATCCCTATTGTTCTCATCTTAACGGTTTATAGTGGGTTTCCAAACACCCCGGACCCCTGTCTCCTTCCTAACAGCCAGGCGGCTTATATCAAAAGTTAATCCTTCCTCCTCGTCTACACTCGTACACGTGAGAACAACAGTACCGATCTTTACTACTGACTGGCGATTGTTGTGCAATCAGTCGGAAGTCCTGCTATTTTTCTTAGCAATGTTACTCTTAGTGAATGGCTACGCATTCCTTCGTACTTCCACCAAATCAACATTGCAGGCATTTATGTACACAAAGGTGTGTACGGTAGACCCAACAGCTCCATACACAATTGTCGTGTTTGAAAAACAAAGGGGTCATTATACGTATATCGAAGGACAGAAGTTATATGACATACATTTAGATACAAAGTGTTACTCGATGCTATTTTTACTGCAATATTTAAGTCATTAAAACACAAAATTTAGCAGAAACAAAACCTAAATCAGGAATACAAGTAAAAAAGTTTTAGAATATATTTATATTTGTTTTTTTTTATTTACAGCTAATCCTAACCCTAACATTTCTCTAAAAACAACAAAAACAAAACTGTCTCTAAAATTCCCTCATATTTTTTCTCTAACCTAAAACAAGAGAGTTGTGTATGGAGTCGCTTCTTATCAACGGTGAGCGGAAAAAATGTCACTGGAAAAAAGTCACAGGAAAAAAGTCATAGGAAATAAAATCACAAGGAAAAAGTTACAGGAAATAAATTCACAATATAAAGTCATAAGTGTCAGAGTGTATATCTTATAATACTTATTAACAGTGAGTGAAGCAGGAAAAGGCAAGGAGGTTAACTGCTCGCTCAATATGTGCGTGATTCAAGTGTATTTTATATACCGTATAAATGCTTTGTAATACATACATTTAGTTCTGTTTTAATTAATTTTCATTGTAAGTCGGTATGCATGCTTATTATTGAGTGAATAACAGTAAATGGAATTAAGCGACGGCTCATTAGGATCGTGGTTCGATTCTCGCTCTGGGGTAAATGTGTGTGTGTGTGTGTGTGTGTGTGTGTGTGTGTGTGTGTGTGTGTGTGTGTGTGTGTGTGTGTGTGTGTGTGTGTGTGTGTGTGTGTGTGTGTGTGTGTGTGTGTGTGTGTGACTTGTATATCGGAACATATTATAATTCACGCATTTAATTATATGATTTTTTCATACTTAGTTATATTGTTATGCTTGAAGTCCATAAACAAGTAAATTATAGATAGAATAACAGTGAATGGAAATAAGTGATTGTGCAGAAACTAACCTCTCGCCCAAGAAGATCGTGGTGTGATTCTCTCTCTGAATTAAAGATGTTTTGTTTGTGTGTGTGTGTGTGTGTGTGTGTGTGTGTGTGTGTGTGTGTGTGTGTGTGTGAGAGAGAGAGAGAGAGAGAGAGAGAGAGAGAGAGAGAGAGAGAGAGACTGTGTGTATGTGTGTGTGTGATTGTAATTTAAAAGAATCTGCCTCTAATCTCTCCGACACAACTCACATAGTAAATAAGATTTAAACTATAGCTCTATGTGTAACCCAATACTACAAGTGTAATTCCAAGAAACGCCAAAGAACTACGCTAAAACAAAATAAGACACCAATGCAATCATATGGTTATAGCATTCAATGCAATATAAACATGTTAGATAGTTGTATGGTAGGTGAGTTTTATTAATATTGCATGTCACCGTTCAAATTTATAGTTACTATATCTTACAGATATGCCGACCGTTTTGATCAATTAGTACTATATATTTCAACTTTATAATCGCCCACTAGTACAAGAACAATAGAACACTATCAATAATACGGCTAACACAGTTCAATTTTCTTTTATCTCGATCGAGAAATAATTTCCAGAAGTGAAAAGAATCTGACGTATTTACATAAAATGAAACTAAATAAAAATGTATCAATGAAATCATGTTTCAAGCAGTCATATCACACTAAACATCTGTTGGTAATGTTTGTTAGGTGATATTTTAAAGAACATTTTATTCACAGTTACCAGCCGTATGTATTAAACAAGTAAAGAGTTGTCGAACAATGCACGTCAGATTGAAGTTTCTAAAAAAAAAAAGGAATACATTGGTTTTGCGAGCTGCATGCTTGGTATACATAAATTCATCGAAGCACAATTATGAACCGCTCTTATTACTGTCAGTAATATCCACTGCTAAAGTTTAAGTCATATTTACTATGTAAGTTGTGTCGGAGAGATAAGAGGCACATTCTTTTAATTTACAGTCACACACATACACACACACACACTCGCGCGCGCGAGCACACTCAAACATACGTACACAAACAAAAACAAAATAAAACATATTTTACTCTGAGCGAGAACCACAACCACGATCCTCTTGGGCGATATGTTAATCTGCGCAATCGCTAACTGTCATTTATTGTTATTCAGTCAATAATATACGTGTTTATGGACTATAGGCATAAAACATGACTATGTATGAATAAATCATTTTATTAAAATTGTGAATTATAATATGGATTATAATATGTATACGACGGACAAATCACACACACATACACACACACACACACACACACACACACACACACACACACACACACACACACACATTTAATCCCGAGGGAGAATCGAACCGCGATCCAACAGAGCCGCCGCTTACTTCCTTTTACTGTTATTCAGTAAATAATGAACATATATATGGACTTACAAATAAAATTAATACAAACAGAACTAAATGTATGATTTAGAATGCATTTATACGGTATATAAAATACACGCACGTGCACACCAAAGACAATAGCGGACATACACGCATACATTATAATTATTAACGTTTTTTCACCCTGAACTGTATTTGAACCACGCACATCTTCAGCGAGCTGTTAACCTCCGTGACATTTCGTCCTTCACTTACAGTTAATAAACAGTATAACACAATCACACTGACTTACGACTTTATATTAAACATATATTGTGACTTTACTTCCGGTGACATTTTTCATTGTGACTTTATTTCCTAAGACTTCATTCTGTGAAAACGTGAATATGTTTCAATTGGGCAAGTTATGGTGTGTGTGTGTGTGTGTGTGTGTGTGTGTGTGTGTGTGTGTGTGTGTGTGTGTGTGTGTGTGTGTGTGTGTGTGTGTGTGTGTGTGTGTGTAAGAGAGAGAGAGAGAGAGAGAGAGAGAGAGAGAGAGAGAGAAAACAAAAAGACAGAGACAGAAAAGAAATTAACAAGAGAAGAGAGAATCTAATCTCTTTGATTATCTAAGTTTCTGTGTCAACAATCACCTAAGGTAGCAAGTCTAGCTGGCGGTACTTTGTATAACTTTGATGTAGAGTTAGGCACACTCAGGCCTACGCTCGCGAAAGTGGCGGAAGCCGGAAGCGCCCCCCCCCCCCCTACACTCAATCAATCAATCAATCAGTCCTACTCTCTGCTTTGTCCGAGTACCTTCTGTTCACGCTTCACAGCGTCTTGAACAGCACGCCAACGCGAAAGACCAATAATCTTAATCCCTAATCCCTAAAGGCATGCTTTACAGTTCACATCCTTATGCGTTCACTTGCTAACAGGAACTACGCGTCCGTTCATAAACAACACAGACAACTTAATATAACTAAGTCTATATTCGTATATATCTGCATTTTCAAGTTTCATCAGTCAAATAAAATTATAATTCATTCATATTTTTAATAGTATTATAATTCAATAAAAACAATAAACTGTTTCCCGAGTGGTACCACTCACGCTGATGATCCCTTGATAGTTAAAAATCGGAAAGAGAAAACGATATACCAGAGTTTGGGCTTAAACTCAACAATTAAACTCCATGCTATTATTTCTCTTCCTTTCAAACTATACATCTTTTTGTTATCCAGTCCGCAGTACCAAGCAATACCTACCAATAAAATTCAGGCGTTTTCAGTCCTAGGGATTTGGCATTGATTGATTGATGGTTGAATGCACAGTGAACCTTTGTTCCATCCAAACCACACCTTTCTTTTTAATTGTTACCACGATCTATCTGTTCTCTCTCTAAAAGTCTCATCTGAGTCTGTGGGAAAGGGTGAGATAAAGGAGTTATCATGTTATCATTAGTCATCATGTTTCGCTCTGAATAGGGAGGGCATTAAATGAATGTAAAAAAAGAGAAAATGACTGAGTAGACCCGAACTTATCAGACTTTATTTCCAGTCTTTCGAAGATCAGCGGTTTTCATCATTCAGTTCTCACACTTAAAAAAAAAAAAAAGATAAAGGATCTGTGACTGTACTTATTTCTGAAACAGAAAGCATGTACACTGCAGATCGATGTTTTTCAGCTAATCTCTGCAGTACTGTCTACAAAATAAGGTAAGAGATCATTTATTTTGATTACTTTATCATTTACATGTTAGCTTTCTTAATAGAGAGAAATAGTCGGTGGCACTGATTGATGGCAAGAGCAAATACTTCTGTTCTTTTCTTCATCTTTTACGAGGCGGAGGGGTATCAATTTTATGTGCAATTATGTCAGGCAGTGAGTAACCAACGGAGACATTCTTCGCTCTTTAATTGCCAGGCTTGCACGAGCTTTAGTAAACGTAACTGTTTTAGTAAACTAACCATTTTGTTTGTCCTATTTGATGGACTAGATACAAAGCCTAGAACCTTATCTGGGGATGGGGTAAGAATCACACTATCCATCCTGGCACGAATCGAACTCAGCCCCTGAATTAAGCAAGAATTGCTGTGCCTTTGCGGTTGTTCTTCAGTTCAATAATATTGCTTCAGACACTAATTAAGTCCTTCAATTTATGACAGAGTATTTCTTAAATAGAAATTTTAATTCAAAATCCACTTCATTTTATAAGTTTTAACAGAATGGATCTTGAGGAGTCCATTCTACATTACTCAATTTTTATTTTAGACTTGCGACTTTACTGTTTTATAGTGCAAGAGCACTGGACAGTTTCTATCTATGGACAGTATAATTTACGTGTTCATTCGGCCTTCACCCATAAACAAGTGTCGCCCCAAGCCTTATCGTTCTAAATTATAATCGTACTTAAAGACAGCTCTTTATAGTTATAATTTAATTCATCACCGCTGTTACATAAATAAATCTAAGTACAGTGAAATATCGCCATAAGGCGATAATTGGGGTCCATAAAATCGGATTGCATTAATAGTGGGCTTTTTACAATATTTGACTTTTTTCTGTGAACATATACGTCTATTCATGTCTAATGTAAAAGGTTGGGTTATTATGGGACGAATATTAAATGGAATGCATTATTAAGATATATTCAAAATAATGGACGGATATAATATCTATAGGTTTTTACTTTGCGTTAAATAGTTTTACTAATTTTTATTTGTTTGTACGATAATACACATTGTCCCATAATACCCCGAGTGACGTAATATCACGAATTAGGTTACACTGTATTACAACACCGCCAAGCCCAGCCAACATGTTTGCGGCTTTAGTTCTTTGATGTTTATTAAATTGTGAAAATATTTTATCAACCACCGCATTGTCTGCTGTTTGGTTTGTGCAACAATTGTATAATAATTAATTAAATATAATCACTAAACTACTTACTGGCCTTACTCATGGATTAGTAATAAGTAACATATCCGATAATGTTTATTTTGGAATAACACTTCAAGAACCTGGTGAAATCCTTACATTTCGGATCGTTTTATATTAAACGTAATATGCGAACTCTTCCCCAAAATGATAATACACTTTTTACACACTATGTTTCTTTAGTTTATTGAAAATAATTTTAAATAAAGAAACATGTACATTATTTATTAGAGTATAATATATGCTTATCTGCATAGCACTGGTTTTAAGCAAATATTGTCCACGTACCTCTAGTTGCATTAAACATTAATTTTCCAAACTCATCACTAAATTACATTTACTGATTTAGTGTCTCGTATAACATGAATTTGAATCTAAATCTTGTATTAAATAGTGATAAATTAAAGAAGCATTACTTTATTTATTTGAGTGACATGTATGCGGTCTGCATGTTGCTGGTTTTTAAGCACTTAATGTCCACCAAAGGATGGTTTTAAAGCATAAACCTTTTACTTTCCAATTTTAATACCAAATTAAATTTGGGACTTTTCAACATACTTTAACATTTGAACAATTTATTAAATAGTGATACAATAATGTTAAATAAAGAAACTTAGCTTTATTTATTAGAATGACATATACATGTCTGCGTATTGCTGGTTTTTAAGCAAATAATGTCTGCGTATTGCTGGTTTTTAAGCAAATAATGTCTACGTAAGGCTGATTTTTAAGCATACACTTATTTTTCACAAATTCAACACTAAATAGAAACTGTGGTCCTTTAAAATGATTTTGCATTTGAATCCTGCATTAAATAGAAATAAATTTAAGAAACGTTGCTTTATTTATTACAATAATGTTTAAGTTGCCTGCATATTGCTGCATTGCTGGTTTCAAAGTTTGCATTGTACAAGTAAGGGTGTTTTATAAGCATAACACTTTTACTTTCCAACTTTAATACCAAATTAAATTTGGGGTCCTTAAACATGATTCTGAGTTTGAATCTTTTTTTAAATGGTGAGAAATTAATAGTAAATATAGAAAAAATATAGAAAAATCAAGTTATTTCCAAAATTAACTTACAGGTATGATTACTTTTTTAATTTTTTAATAGCAAATTATGCTCACATAAGGTTGTTTTTAAAAGAAAAAAGCTTTTATTTTTGTAAGTCAACACTATATTGATTTTGTGGTCCTTTAATTTAATTTTGACTTTAAACCTGTATGAAATAGTGATAAATTAAGGAAACCTTGCTTTCCTTTATTTATTTGAGTAACATATATGTTGTCTGCATATTACTGGTATGTAAGCACATAATGTCCACCTAAGGCTGTTTTTAAAACATTTACTTTCCAATTTTAATACCAAATTAAATTTTGGACCTTTTAACATGCTTTTAAATTTGAACAATTTATTAAATAATGAGACAATGGCATTAAATAATGAAATATAGCTTCATTTATTAGAATGACATATATGTCCACATATTGCTGGTTTTTAAGCAAATGATGTCTGCTTAAGGCTGGTTTTTAAGCAAATGATGTCTGCTTAAGGCTGGTTTTTAAGCAAATGATGTCTACTTAAGGCTGGTTTTTAAGCAAATGATGTCTACTTAAGGCTGGTTTTTAAGTATAAACATATATTTTTCCAAACTCAAGATTTAATTGAGTTTGGAGTCCTTTAACATGATTCTAAATGTATATCCTGATTTAAATAGTAATAAATCAATATAAAAACTCAACAATATATTTTTATTCATACCAAATTGTGGACTTTTAGATTATAAAATGAGATACATCTATACAAATATCTATTAAAGCAAATGTATTCTTCTACTTTTGATTTATATTTATAACCTATACATTTATTTATGCAGAGTCATGGTTTTTAAAAAGATTCATTTGTTTACAACTATAAAATTGACCATTTTAACTAAGTGTCCACATAATGCTGGTTTTTAAGTACGAGTCCCATAATGCTGGTTTTTAAGTGTATGTGTTTGTCTACATAATGCTGGTTTTAGGGTTATAGGAATTAGGCAGACCACAAAACATGTATATTTTTTGTTATTTGATATTTTTTCTTCAAATTAAGTACGTTTGCTATTAGTGATGTCTAAAAGCAGAATGTGAAAAAAAAATGTTAATTGTATTATTATTATTATGGGATATACACTGTGTCCACCTAATGCTGGTTTTTAAGCATGGTCTACCTAACGCTGGAAATAGGGTTATATATATATATATATATCTGTCTGTCTATCTATCTATTTATCTCTCTCTCTCTCTCTAACTATTTTGCAATACGGTTTGTCATATGGCGGCCAAGAATGTAAGTCTTGACAAACACGTCTGTACGACTATGAAACGAAAACGTATAATATTGAATTCCATATGCTGGTTTATTTATAAACTATTCATTAAAAGAAA
This sequence comes from Sinotaia quadrata, assembly GCA_028829895.1. Taxonomy (NCBI): domain Eukaryota; kingdom Metazoa; phylum Mollusca; class Gastropoda; order Architaenioglossa; family Viviparidae; genus Sinotaia; species Sinotaia quadrata. The sequence continues at coordinate 132,342,242 of CM054180.1, read as the reverse complement.
TTAAACGAATTTGCTGAGATATTGAATGTGTTTTGTTTCCAAATTTAGATCATATCGAAAGTGAATGTTTTTCATGCTAGTCTGCCGAAAATATATGAAGAATGCCCATATAACATGGGTGCTATTATACTATTGTAATAGAGTTCGAATTTACTTCTCTACCCTATGCCGAATCATACAACACCATCGTTTGATAATTGTTGAAATTGTAAATACATTATTTTAAATCTGGAATTATCAGACTCATAGTCAGGTAAGAAATGTCGTGAAATAAACTGGTGATTGTGGGATCGATAATAGTATATATAAAATAAGATCATCTATCACTTCTAATCAGTTATTCGTTATTAATTATTTGGTCGTCGTGGTTGATTGTATCTACATGCAATTATGTTCTTTGTGTATACTGACCAATGTATTCTAACCTTTATCAGGATCGGAACAAAAAGCTATTTACATAAAATTAGCATGTATCAAAGTGAGTCTTCGTATGAATCATGTGATTTACCCCCAAAATAAACTTTCTAAGACTACACACTCCCCTCTTTGAAACCAAACAATCTTTTCACTCACACTTGTATTTCACACGTCCACATGAACATAACATCTGGTACTGAATTTAGCACTGTGAGAATGCACTTTTCATGAATTGATTTAATACATTTGCAAAATGAATACACTTATTTTTATTGTAATTATAATTATATATACATATTGAAATAAGACCTGTAATGGATAGTAGGTATGTAGTTAGAAAGCAATGCAGATAAATATTGTTTGGATCATTATTTTTATATTAATGGGTTTAACCATTTTTTCTGAAAATAAGATATGTATACGAAAGACTATGTTTATAGCTGATTCCAAACTTGAATAGTGTTTAATCAAAGCTTTCAATCCGTTCTGAATGTCAGACGAGAATACACCGAGATGAGTGGTATAATATTTCCATATATTTTGATCCTATTCTTTTGTAATTTGGCATAACGTTTATGTGTGCATGCATGCGGTTGTTTGTTTGTATGCATTTTTGTCTGGTGAATATATGGGTGGATTATAAGAAATAATTTGTTTGATATTTGAAACGAGAAAGTGTATTCTAAAAATTCCCAATGACCGTAATATCTAATGCAGAGCTAATCGAAGGGAAAATCACTCTCTTCCTCACCAATCTCAACGATCAAATTAGAATGACAGAACATTAAAAGAAACGGAAGAAAATCACCATCGAAGAACAGCTTGTGACGAGAAAAGATAAATCTTCAAAGTAGAAATGTTTACAACAAAAAATAATTAAAATGAAATCAAACCATTAGATGATTATACGTGATCGTTTATTATTAGTACTATTAACACTTTTATGTCACAGTTGATGTCGTAGTCTACATTTAATACGTCACATATACATGATTAATTCTATTGCCTTTGCAGTGTTGCATTGTACATTAACTATTACATATTTAAAATTATATCTCTTTTCATTTGCACTGTTGTATTGTACATTAAATATTACACATTTAAAATGAGTATTCTATTGTATTTGCACTAATGTATTGCACATTTAAAATGAGTATTTTATTGCATTTGCACTGTTGTATTGTACACTAGATAATAATCATTTAATATGATTACTCTTTTTTTCTTGCTTTGATATATTATACATTTAATGCTAAATATTATATTTAATATTTCAACACTATTGTACTGTTGTATTCTATATTTCATACTGCACATTTAAAACGATTATTCGATTTGCACTGTGGTACTATATAATACTATGTGTTGTTAAATTTATTTTATTTTTTAAAATGCATATGTAATAATGAAAATAGTTTACTTACAGTGCATCGATATTCGATAGCTTCATAAACATTGTCCTTGTGAGTGTTGTTAAATTATTTGAGTCAAGATATCTAGTAAAGAAATAATGCAAGTGATGTAGAAAAACAAACAGTCCTTTCCCTAGACAACCTATTGACACAGAAAACGTCATATCAAACAAACCCACACCCGGACAAATCAAGCATTATATAAGAATTAAAACCACAACCTCACTCTTTATTCGAAACAACACCGCACAACCATAAAACATCACACAAACTGGAACAGAATAAAATACGAAATTATTACACCAGACACAACTCCCCCAGAAATTAAACCTCACAAGAAAAGCATACGCATCACATTACCCACAACCGCACCCACACGGAACGACTACAGCAGAATTGAATGAACCAACAACAAAGGACAGACCCACCATACTCAAAACCAACCCCTCCAATAACAATTAATGTCACCCCACCATCATCAAATTTAACCATAAAGTACAGCCATTCAATCATTCCCACCCTATCCCGAACAACACATCACCACAAACCATCCTAGAAAAAGACAACAACGTGAAGCAAATAAGACCCTCATTTATCAGCATTGCAACCCCACCCCACCTGCAAAAGATACTCGCCAGATAATTAATAATGTGATAAAGAATACCATCAAATCCAGCCAAAGACAAAATATATACACACATTCACACACACACACACACACACACACACACACACACACACACACAGAGACAGACACACACACACACACACACACAAACACACACACACTCACTCACACACACACTCACTCACTCACACACACACACACACACACACACACATTCTCAAAATATACTTTAAGATACTAACATCATAGTGGTGGACACAAGCAAAGTTACAAATCATATTCCTCATCACACACACTCTCACACACACACACACACGCACGCACGCACCCACACATACAAACACATACACACACTCACATGTATATATACACAAACAACTACACATTGTATAATGGATTTGCAACAGTATTGGAAACAAAATACCACGCTTACAATAAAAGAACCCAAATCCGACATAATCTGCCAACAGAAAATTAGAATACCAGATAACAAGCAAATAAAAATATATCAATACTCCTCACTCCAAATATGTATTGCAGTGACTTGTTGAAATCCGTGTGATTGTGAAGCACGTGTAGCGGCAGTTGCAAATTTAATGGGTTTATGCGTTTTGACTTCATTTATTTCTCTGAAATACTTCTCTCATTTCCTTGATGATATCATGTACCTTGATTCTATGTTATTGATTGCCTATGTAAATGCATGGATAAAATGAATGATTGTCAAACACTAATCAAACTTTGTTGTGAAGTGAGGTAAATGCCAACAGTCTTGATTAAATTCAAATGAAAAGGATTGCAGTGTACATTTAATAAATTTATTGCAAATTTATTGATCTGAATTTATTGAATGATATTGATAACCTTATGTTGGAAAAATAGTGAGAAGATAGGGGGTGTCGCTAAGTATCGATTAAAGACGGATTTTGTCTTCACCTTTAGTAGGACGTTTGCAACCTATTGTGGGATGGTGAATGTTGTCTTTGATGTTGTTCAGGAGAGAAAACATTTACAGAATCCGAATATCCGTCAAGTGAGAGATATTAATGATGTCTTCTGGAGAATTATTAATGACATAAATTCAGATTCTCATAACTTGTAATTAGTTATGGATGAATAATTAATAATAATAATTATAACCAGTTACTAGATGGCGTTAACGGCAATGATAGTGAGAGGGAAAAGAAAACAGGATGATTGATGACATAAGGTAAACTTATATTGTCAATGTTTCACACTTCCTCACTATTGTCACAACTTTGGGAAAAGATTCATATTAATTGTGAATTGTTTGATTAATTCTGTTCTGAGGGAAACACGTATCTGTCTCTTCTATATTGAAGTGTCTTTGGTATGCATGTGATGGGTCACCTCCGGTCAAACTCATTTTCAACAACGTCATTGTCTGAAAATAATATTTATAGTGAATAATATAGTAGTCAATTTGTTTGAAAATTCATAGTCTACATATCCAATTGCACCTTGTTATTGAGTAGAAAGGCAAATATGATTTCTGGTAAAGTTTTAATAGACATGTAATATATGACAATGTGTGAGGGTGGAATTTCATCATATTTCCTGCATACTATTTATTATACAAAGATAAATTAATTATAGGAGTTTCATTGAAGTCGATGCAAATTATGTTGAGTCAAAAACATTTTATGTTTATTTTATTAGTTGTTTCACTATTTAAATTATGAGAATTATATTTCTTCTAGTCGAATCACGTGTTGATGGTGCAATAGTTGATTGTGAGTTAGTATAATGTAGGTCGCTCAAAGGGTGAAGGAAAAGCACTTAACTGGATACGAGAGGCCCTTATTTGGTCACTTGCGTTCTGGATCATGACGTGGAGTTAATCCGCTAGCTAACAAAGAGTTCATTCATATATAATCGTAAATGAATTCAATTTCTCAGACGCACATATTTTCACAGCGCCCATGACCAGGGCACATAATCACGTCCGTTTTGACTATGCACAAATAGTACATATTGGTAAATATAAGTTAACTTAAATAAATTATTGTATTTCTCTTTGTATAATGGTATGTAAAGTATTTATGTGATTATTAAATGATGGTGTGATTAATGTATTTTACTCACAGTAGCTAAATGTCATTAGAAATTGATTGCATTCTTTGTAGAAATGATCGAGATAACATCAGCACTTGTATTTGCTATGTTCACTCGTTTTAAACACATTTGCTATCAGTAAGCGCTAACAGAGAGATAAATAATTGTTTAATAAAGTTCTATGTGAAACGATTGCTAAATATATTATATTGAGAAATTATACAAATGAATAGGGTAATATTTTTTGGTCTCAGAACTACCCTAGAACAAAGGAAGGTCTTCTGAGGTTGACACCAGAGCTCTTATTCGATATTGGGTTGACCAAAACAGAAAACTGCTGCATGACGTCAAGACTGTTGTAGCAGAATAATTGAAGGCAGCTTGTGAAAAAAACCATCTGGTTAAGTGTTCTCAAAACAATCATTGAACTGAACAGACCATTGAATATAAACTTAGTAATATGGTTAGGCTGATTAGTTGAACTCTAGAATTTTCGACGTATTAACTCACGTTTTTTAATTAAAATGTATTATCATTCCCCTCGTTACATAATTTGTTGTAACCGAATGAGGAAGGTAGAATAATTGAATCCTAATTCTTATTAAGAAATAAAGATGGAGATAATGTTACTAGCTTGGGCACATCAACTGATTTATCTGGCGGTGTGTCAATTCATAATACATTGAATCTCTGGCATACTCGAACAAGATAAGTCCGGCCATTCGGCTGTCACTATTATTAGATATTTGGGAATCTAAAATAGGACAGATACATTAAACATAAATGGACACGTGACAGGAACGAATTTTGAAATGCAATACTTTAACAATCTTCTGCATCAAACTTAAATGCAAGTCAACAGGACTGTGTAATATATGAAATGTAAATTTCTAAACACGTTGATTCTGTTGTACTCAGTTTGTTGTATTGTGAAGCGCTTATGAGGAAGAGTGTAAACTCCATGACGTTCATGAGAGTTCTTTAAGAACGTTCGATAAATTAATTTGTGAATATGTACTTAGTTGTCATGAATAATATCCCACTGTAAAAGCATATCATGGACATGCGATCACTCAGCTTGATAATAGTGACTGTTTAACGAATAAGAGAAACAAAGTAGTGCATATGCTAACTGAACATCAAAATAGAAAACTCTTTCTACAATATACGTACGATTTACTATATGTGTAAATTAATCGTACACTGAGAAAGATAATAATTTGAAAATAAAAAGATTAGCAAAAATCAGTAATTATTATTAATATATAGAATTTAATCGCGAATTACCAAATTGTCATTTATTTTCAAACCAAACAGGGAACGATGAGCCATTTATTGACCTACAAAGCAAAATCGAGTGGATGTTTTAATAAAAACAAATTTTATGTTAACATTATTTATATTATGCTTACCAGTTGTTCTTTTATTAAGACTATACCTGCCTATAACAATACTTCTTTTACAGCATCGATGGCTGTTAGATGTGCGTCATTAATTTTAACAGCAGATGAAAGGAAAAATTGTTATCCAAAGTACGCACTATAAATAGGATTTTAAAAAAAAAACGAGTGACACTTACAGTTGAGACAAGTCTTGCATTCCAGCAAAGGCAAAATCTTCAATATGAGAGATGTGATTGAAAGAAATACCCCTGTACAAAATATTCATATTCATACATTTTAGAAAATATCATTATAGTTCCATAATATAATTCTAAATATTATAAATCAATATTTAAATGAGAAATATAATTTATTTATTTGCATAATACTATGATCATTAATGAATTTTATAAGAAAGAAAAAGAGGGAAGAAACAGATTATTTATATTTACATATATTGAGCCTAATTTTAAAGACAATTTAATCAAACTTATCTTTTCTTCATTCTCAAATTCACGCCATTGTTGTCTAGTACTATATTGTTTAATTTATAGTTTGAACTATAGTTCAGTCATTTAATCCTATAAAAAATAGTCAGAAGATTAGTAAATGTAAAGATAAAAATATTTCAATATAGATTAATAATTGAAATTACTTCCACTTACAGAAATTTTAAACTTGTTAAGTTCATAAACGTGTTCCTTGAGATAGTCCTAATACTGTTATTGTAAAGGTTACTGAAAAAGAGCAGGAACAGATACTTTGAATGCCACTCAAAGAGAGACAAAAATGACGTCAAATACAATATATGACTCTCTCTATCTCTGTGTCTTCTATCTATCTATGTATCTATCTATCTATCTATCTATCTATGTATATAATTATCTATCTATCTCTCTATCTATCCATCCTTCCATCTATCCATCCAACAATCCTTACACCCACCCATACATACATATGTATACATTAATCCATCCGTCCGTCCTTCCGTCCCTCCATCCCTAAATCTATCTATCTATCTATCTATCTTTCTATCTATCTATCTATTTATCTATCTATCTATCTATCTATCTATCTATCTATCTATCTATCTATCTATCTATCTATCTATCTATCTATCTATCTATCTATCCATCTATCCATCTATCTAACCTTCCATCCGTCCATCCATCCATCAATCCTTAAATCCTTTCATCAATCCATCCATCTATCAATCTACTATATCCGTCTACCTATCTATCTATCAGTCAATCTATCTATCTATCTATCTATCTATCTATCTATCTATCTATCTATCTATCTATCTATCTATCTATCTATCTATCTATCTATCTATCTATCTATCTATCTATCTAACTATCTATCTATCTATCTATCTATATATCTATAAATCTATCTATCTAATCCCCTCTCTTCCTCTCTTCTCTCTCTCTCTGTCTCTCTGTCTCTCTCTCTCTATCTCCCTCTCTCTCTCTCTCTCTCTCTCACTCTCTCTCTCTCTCTCTCTAGCTATCTCGCTATCTATCTATCTTGCGAACTGTATTGATGCTTCCTGTCAGATTGCGGCCGTGAAGGCCCACAAAATTAAATCAAGACGCACATGTCTACAACAGTGAAAGGAAAGCGTAACATTGAAATAATTTGTTTTCAGGTATTGTTGTTTTAATTACTATAATGAAAACAAATTAAATATATAATGGAAAGGATCTTTTGAATTTGATGTGATACAGAGTGTGCTTTATTTCCAAATTCAGATCATATCGAATTCGAATGGATTTCATGCTATTCAGACGGAATATAGAAAGAATGACTAGATTACATGGAAGTTTTTTTTTATTATTATTACTATTGTAATAGAAGTGGAATCTACTTGTTTACCAAATTTCCTAATCTTACCACACCATCGTTTGACATTTGTTGAGACTATGATTACATTATTTTTAATCTGGAACTCTCAGAATGATCGTCTTAACAGTTATGGGATGTGATAAAGTAAAATTGCTATTTTATTTTACCGTTAATCCCGTAAAACCTAGTCTCTGCAAATTTATATTTGCTCTACTGGATCATAATCTAATCCTTATCAAATCGTATATTTTTCCTAATGTTAAACCGTAATCTGTATAACAGGAATTTATTGGATTGAATAACTCTGTTGTAAAATATGCTAGAACGTCTTCAAGCAACCCTAACCAGTTCCAACTAGATTAGTAGTTATTTTCTGAATAATTACGTCACACTTCGTCTAATTATGATTGATCGAAAATTCCTTTGTTGAGAAAAGTGCTATATTATATTAATTTTGATTTTGTAGAATCGATTTTATTTAAACGTGATGAAGTAAGTTGATTCCTGTGAATTGCGTACAAGAACAAATACGTTTAATTAATCAATGTTGTGAAGTGATTAAAATGTCAACTTTAAAAGAATCGTATGTTATATATTTGATTGTTAATTTAATAATTCTCATTGATTACTATTTTCACATATATTCAGACGTGTTGGAATAAAAGTGGGTGGATGATGCCTCGTCAAATATAAGCAAATTTTTACTTATCCTACAGTAAGAAGTTCCCTACAGCAGAGACATTGTGTGGCAGAACATCGTCTATCTTATTGTTGTGTAAAGAGTCGAGTTTCAAGAGACCCATATAATCCGCTAAGCGAGATATTTTAGTCTTGTGGGATAGTTATTAGTAAATATAAAATAAGATCTTCTATCACTTGTAATGATATACTCGTTATTAATTAACAAATAATAATCATAACGACTGTATAGTGCCAAAATGTGTCAAAAACATATATAGGATAATAATTATTTATTATAAATATCAATAATGAGACGTAGCAGCCGCAAACTTGTTATCTAATTTGAGAGGCTATGGAATAATTTATTCTTGAAAAATTTGCCAAGTTACTATTGGGTAATTCCCAATGACATTGGGGATTCAACACAACATTTGTAGTCCAAATATCCAGCTCTTTACTGATCTGTCAATATCAGCCCGGGTCATACGCCATATTAAATTTGTATATATTTGCGTCCAATATACTCGTCACTGATTGTTACAGTCCTTGGGATCATGATATTAATTGTAGTAGATAAGATTGTAGAGATAAACTCTAAAATAAATTAGTGAAGAAATGAAATAAAAATCGCATTATTCTCTACAATATCTAGAATGATGTACCATTCTCTGATTTATTAATTAGTCAGTTCATTATATTTCTCTGAATTATTGATAAACTACATGTTGTTCATAAGTAAGGTATAATATTCCTTATGGATTCATGCTGTATTGATACAATGTTTTGTAGATTTTTCAGAAACAATCATAAACATACACGTAACACTTAAGGAAAGAGGAGACAAGCAATCGCTGGAGCAGTGGGTCAATAGGATACATGGGAACAACCACCCCACAAACACATACCTACGGAAACACAAATGCGACAAAATAGGATACAGAATGCAAATGTCGAGTAAATCAAACACGTGGAATCATACCCCCAAAACAAGTAACTAAATCTACTCGAAAGACATAACACACACTACCAACACATAAAACCACAGTTCCCTGGACATTCAACGCCAGAAACAAAATCCAATGACCTATATATACACGAGCAAATCCAAATGCCAAACAGGAGCAGCAGCGCACACACACATACATTCACAAGAACACAACACACTCAATCCTAACAACAATCAAAAGCATTTACAGTAACAATACACACTCCTCTCACACCTCCACATATTCTCAAGCTCACTGTCTCACTAACATCACTACAAAACTCAGCAAACCCAATCAATAAGAGCACAAATCATAAACAAAATAACCAAACAAATATACACACTTTTACAAAGGAATAAAAATAACAGTACATTGAATACCCAGCCACACCATCATTATGGCGCATGAAACGTCAGACAGAAAAGCGAAATACGATATCATACACGAAAATCCACTAACACAACAATCAGCATATCAAACAAATTCATGCGAGATAAAAAAATAAACAATAAAAACGCCCCATTCCACAACTCTCAAACATATGCTAGAACAGACAATCTATATAAAAAGATACGGCCCTATAAGATCCACACAAAAACCAAAAATGAACCAAAGACATACTCTCTCTATAAGACAGACAACACGGTAGAACACTTTCTGGTACAGTGTAACCACTACACAGATCAAAGAAAAATCACACCAGAAAGAACACACCTATTCAACTACCATTCACCACCCACGCACTACTATACCCTAAACAACAAACCTATTACAACTACGATTCACCTCCCTATCACTACTATACCCTAAACAACAAACCTATTACAACTACCATTCACGGTGGATAAAAGAAACCTATTACAACTACCATTAAAGGTGAAAAAACAAACCTATTACAAATACCATTAAGGGTGGAAAAAACTGATAAAGTAGTCAGTGACCATCCCCGAACTAAGAATGTTAAGAAGTGCATAAATACACTTTATAAAAAAAGTTGAGAAAAGCTGTAAAACTAAATGGTCACAGATAAAGACTATTACTTTAAAACCCAGTGACGCTGTGACAGTTCTAAACATTGACCAAGTTAGAATAAAGATCATGTACTGAGACTGATATAGTGTCGGTAAAATGTAATGATGCGTTTAGTAATCCAATTGCAGACACGTCTGACACAACCAGTACTCAACGGATTAGTGTGCATGCACTCACAGTGACATACACTGTCAGCCATTTCAAATACTGCAAGGAAAGTAGTGAACATAAGACAGATAGGATTGTGCGTGAGAATAGAAAAATGATTAGAGACATTTGTCTTCAAATCAAAACAGACGTTAGAAAAGATGTTAAGAGCCGCCCATTGTATAATTTGCAGTGAAGTAGCATTAACACACAACAATTAATAAAAACAAATATATAAAAATAAAACACTAAAAATACGGTCACAATGGAACGAACACACAGAAGACCAATAAATCTATCTGAAACAACGCACTACTCAAGCCACCTTTCACCACACTAGCATAATACACCATAAACGACGTTATCAAAAGTACATCTACCACCCAGCACACTCCTCATGCCAACATACACCATCTCCTCTAATAAAAATGTTTCACATTAATTGAGTACTTAATTTTGTTTTATTATTTTTTAAAGAGAACACGCAACAGTCACAGATAGATTCAATCACAAAGTAACAAAGCGTCCAACAACAGCAGCACACCCCTCTAACTACTACCTTCCTCAAACGCACTGGGAAGGAAGAAGGCTCCACATGAAACTAAATGTGGTGGAGTAAATTTCTTTCGATAGTTTTCTCTTGACGTGAATGAATAACCTTAACATCCGATAAGTTAGGGAGTAGGAGTGTGACATAGATAAGAACTGTATTGAATTAAAAATTGATGATGAAGTTTAGGTCAGACATTTAGTAAACGTGTTTAATTCTTCTGCAAATCTCAGACACATATCTACTATTGCGTCTAATTATGTTTGGATATCAATATCCGAATTTCTAAAGATTGAGATTATCACATTGTTTGCTTTACCTAAGAGAAAATACAATTGGTTTCATATATTTCAGTATTTTCATTCGATATACGTGTATTTAATTATGCATGTTTATATTGTGGCTTTAGAAACAATTATATTTAAATAAACATGTTCAATCAAAGACGAGTATCAGTTAATTATATCAAGTCTTTCTTTGTCTTCACCAATTTTTCAAACTCTGCATCGCTCTTCCTCACCAGTACGTGAGTCACCTCATCTATGGAACTGATAATTAAGTTTAATTCTGTTTCTCTATAGTAAATAGCTGTCACATAGTAAACTTTATATTTTAGGTATAATGTTGAACAAACACGAAAAATTATATAAAAGTAAGGTAAGAATTCAGAAATCAATCAATATCTACATATTTATATATTTTAGTCATTTCTAATTATTATAATTTACACATGCCTTATATACAAGGCAAGTAAAATGTAATTCAATCAATACACTAAAAATAGAAATAGAAAAACGAGTGACACTTACAGTTCAGACAAGTTCTGCATTCCAGCAAAAGCAAAATCTTCAATGTGAGAGATGCGATTGGAAGAAATAACCCTGTTCAAAATATTCACATTTATACATTTTTCAATGTCTCATATTAGTTCCATAAAAAATTCTATTAAAGGAAGACTTAAGTACTTTAATGAAAGAAACTTTCTACTATTTTCAAATTATTACGGTCTATAATGCATTATATAAGAGGGAAAGAAGCAGGTAATTTAATATTGAAATACATTAAGTAATATTTCACACATTTTATTCTAGCGTTTCTTTGCTTCATTCTCCAATAGCACCGTCCTTGTCATATTAATGCAATATTATTTACTTCATAGGTTGAATTATATGTCTTAAGATTAGGTAAATAATGTAAGATTTATTAAATATATGAATTCGAATGATAAGCAATATGAAAACAGACATTAATAATTAAATCTTTTTCACTCACACAATTTTTAAACTTGTTGCGTTCATTAATGTATTCCTTCTGATAGTGGTAATACTGTTGTTGTAAAGGTTACTTGAAAACAAAATACAAAATATATTGAGTGGCAGTATGAAACAGACTGGGGCAAAAGAACTCAATATCAAATGCAATTTAATATGTCTATCTATCTATCTATCTATCTATCTATCTATCTATCTATCTATCTATCTATCTATCTATCTATCTATCTATCTATCTATCTATCTATCTATCTATCTATCTATCTATCTATCTATCTATCTATCTATCTATATATCTATCTATCTATCTATCTATTTATCTCTATCTACCTATCCACCTCTCTCTCTCTCACACACACACACACAATCTCTCTCTGTCTCTGTCTCTCTCTCTCTCTCTAACTATTTTCAATACGTTTTGTCATATTGCGGCCAAGAATGTTCACAAAAGTAAGTCTTGACAAACACGTCTGTACGACTATGAAACGAAAGCGTATAACATTGAATTCGATGTGCAGATGCATTTGTAAACTATGCATTAAAAGAAATTAAACGAATTTGCTGAGATATTGAATGTGTTTTGTTTCCAAATTTAGATCATATCAAAAGTGAATGTTTTTCATGCTAGTCTGCCGAAAATATATAAAGAATGCCTATATAACATAGGTGCTATTATACTATTGTAATAGAGTTCGAATTTACTTCTCTACCCTATGCCGAATCATATAACACCATCGTTTGATAATTGTTGAAATTGTAAATACATTATTTTAAATCTGGAATTATCAGACTGATCGTCAGTTATGAAAATAAACACGTGATTGTATGATAGTTATTAGTAAATATAAAATATAAAATAAGATCCTCTATCACTTCTAATCAGTTATTCGTTATTAATTAACAAATAATAATCATAACGACTGAATAGTGCCCAAATGTAACAAAAGCACATGTAGGGTAATAATAATGTACTATAAATACTAATAATAAGGTTTGGTAGAAACCGCAATATAGTTATCTAATTTTAGGGGCTATGGAATAATTTATTCTGAACATATTTGCAAAGACTATTGGGTAATTCCCAAAGGCATTGGGCATTCAACACAACATTTGGAGTCCAAGCATCCAGCTCTTTCCTGACCTGTCAATATCACCCCAGGTCATACGCCATATTAAATTTGTATATATTTGCGTCCAATATACTCGTCACTGATTGTTACAGTTCTAGGGATCATGACATTAACTGTAGTAAATCACGTTGTAGAGAAAAAAACACTAAAATAAATTAGTGACGAAATTCAATATAAATAGCATTATTCTCTACAAAATGAAGAATGATGTACTATTCTCTGATTTATTAATTAGTCAGTTCATTAAATTTCACTAAACTATTCATGAACTCCATGTTGTTCATAAGTAACGTATAATATTCCTTATGGATTCATGCTATATTGATACAATGTTTTGTCGTTTTTACAGAAACAATCATAAACATACAAAACTAATATTTTTCAAAAAAGATTTATGTATGGAAAACTAATTAAAAGACAATGTCATATAATAGCATATAAACTTACAGTTTAGTCAAGCTGTGCATTCCTGCAAATGCAAAATCTTCAATGTGAGAAATACGATTGGACTGCAGATATCTATAGATTAAAACACATTCTTGTTATTCAAAACACAATCCCTATGTATATATTAAGTGAGTATAACAAATATTAATGTTTTGTATTCTATATGATATTTAAAGTAATTCCATTTTAATAATATTAGCATATTGTACAAAGTATGTTCGCACGGTCACTCTTCATAATTAACGATAATGAGTTCATTTCACCGTCATTTTAAAGATCCAGGTGACGGAGTAGAATATTTCACATAGTTCGTAGTGAACTTTTAATTCCAACTCAATCTGTTTTCCTCATAGTGATGGTGTGTGTCTGTGTGTGTGTGTGTCTTCGAAACCATTAGATATTCCATCGTTATCAGCTCGCTACTATTATTGTATGCTATTTCTAATGCTATTAGACTTAGAGTTCCCGATTAAACAAATTATTTGGGTTTTCATCACTTTCAATAATTTTCTTGTGTTCTATTATATAATATGAAAATGTTTTCACTTTAGTTATTATTTGGTCGTCGTGGTTGATTGTATCTACATGCAATTATGTTCTTTGTGTATACTGACCAATGTATTCTAACCTTTATCAGGATCGGAACAAAAAGCTATTTACATAAAATTAGCATGTATCAAAGTGAGTCTTCGTATGAATCATGTGATTTACCCCCAAAATAAACTTTCTAAGACTACACACTCCCCTCTTTGAAACCAAACAATCTTTTCACTCACACTTGTATTTCACACGTCCACATGAACATAACATCTGGTACTGAATTTAGCACTGTGAGAATGCACTTTTCATGAATTGATTTAATACATTTGCAAAATGAATACACTTATTTTTATTGTAATTATAATTATATATACATATTGAAATAAGACCTGTAATGGATAGTAGGTATGTAGTTAGAAAGCAATGCAGATAAATATTGTTTGGATCATTATTTTTATATTAATGGGTTTAACCATTTTTTCTGAAAATAAGATATGTATACGAAAGACTATGTTTATAGCTGATTCCAAACTTGAATAGTGTTTAATCAAAGCTTTCAATCCGTTCTGAATGTCAGACGAGAATACACCGAGATGAGTGGTATAATATTTCCATATATTTTGATCCTATTCTTTTGTAATTTGGCATAACGTTTATGTGTGCATGCATGCGGTTGTTTGTTTGTATGCATTTTTGTCTGGTGAATATATGGGTGGATTGTAAGAAATAATTTGTTTGATATTTGAAACGAGAAAGTGTATTCTAAAAATTCCCAATGACCGTAATATCTAATGCAGAGCTAATCGAAGGGAAAATCACTCTCTTCCTCACCAATCTCAACGATCAAATTAGAATGACAGAACATTAAAAGAAACGGAAGAAAATCACCATCGAAGAACAGCTTGTGACGAGAAAAGATAAATCTTCAAAGTAGAAATGTTTACAACAAAAAATAATTAAAATGAAATCAAACCATTAGATGATTATACGTGATCGTTTATTATTAGTACTATTAACACTTTTATGTCACAGTTGATGTCGTAGTCTACATTTAATACGTCACATATACATGATTAATTCTATTGCCTTTGCAGTGTTGCATTGTACATTAACTATTACATATTTAAAATTATATCTCTTTTCATTTGCACTGTTGTATTGTACATTAAATATTACACATTTAAAATGAGTATTCTATTGTATTTGCACTAATGTATTGCACATTTAAAATGAGTATTTTATTGCATTTGCACTGTTGTATTGTACACTAGATAATAATCATTTAATATGATTACTCTTTTTTTCTTGCTTTGATATATTATACATTTAATGCTAAATATTATATTTAATATTTCAACACTATTGTACTGTTGTATTCTATATTTCATACTGCACATTTAAAACGATTATTCGATTTGCACTGTGGTACTATATAATACTATGTGTTGTTAAATTTATTTTATTTTTTAAAATGCATATGTAATAATGAAAATAGTTTACTTACAGTGCATCGATATTCGATAGCTTCATAAACATTGTCCTTGTGAGTGTTGTTAAATTATTTGAGTCAAGATATCTAGTAAAGAAATAATGCAAGTGATGTAGAAAAACAAACAGTCCTTTCCCTAGACAACCTATTGACACAGAAAACGTCATATCAAACAAACCCACACCCGGACAAATCAAGCATTATATAAGAATTAAAACCACAACCTCACTCTTTATTCGAAACAACACCGCACAACCATAAAACATCACACAAACTGGAACAGAATAAAATACGAAATTATTACACCAGACACAACTCCCCCAGAAATTAAACCTCACAAGAAAAGCATACGCATCACATTACCCACAACCGCACCCACACGGAACGACTACAGCAGAATTGAATGAACCAACAACAAAGGACAGACCCACCATACTCAAAACCAACCCCTCCAATAACAATTAATGTCACCCCACCATCATCAAATTTAACCATAAAGTACAGCCATTCAATCATTCCCACCCTATCCCGAACAACACATCACCACAAACCATCCTAGAAAAAGACAACAACGTGAAGCAAATAAGACCCTCATTTATCAGCATTGCAACCCCACCCCACCTGCAAAAGATACTCGCCAGATAATTAATAATGTGATAAAGAATACCATCAAATCCAGCCAAAGACAAAATATATACACACATTCACACACACACACACACACACACACACACACACACACACACACACACACACATTCTCAAAATATACTTTAAGATACTAACATCATAGTGGTGGACACAAGCAAAGTTACAAATCATATTCCTCATCACACACACTCTCACACACACACACACACGCACGCACGCACCCACACATACAAACACATACACACACTCACATGTATATATACACAAACAACTACACATTGTATAATGGATTTGCAACAGTATTGGAAACAAAATACCACGCTTACAATAAAAGAACCCAAATCCGACATAATCTGCCAACAGAAAATTAGAATACCAGATAACAAGCAAATAAAAATATATCAATACTCCTCACTCCAAATATGTATTGCAGTGACTTGTTGAAATCCGTGTGATTGTGAAGCACGTGTAGCGGCAGTTGCAAATTTAATGGGTTTATGCGTTTTGACTTCATTTATTTCTCTGAAGTACTTCTCTCATTTCCTTGATGATATCATGTACCTTGATTCTATGTTATTGATTGCCTATGTAAATGCATGGATAAAATGAATGATTGTCAAACACTAATCAAACTTTGTTGTGAAGTGAGGTAAATGCCAACAGTCTTGATTAAATTCAAATGAAAAGGATTGCAGTGTACATTTAATAAATTTATTGCAAATTTATTGATCTGAATTTATTGAATGATATTGATAACCTTATGTTGGAAAAATAGTGAGAAGATAGGGGGTGTCGCTAAGTATCGATTAAAGACGGATTTTGTCTTCACCTTTAGTAGGACGTTTGCAACCTATTGTGGGATGGTGAATGTTGTCTTTGATGTTGTTCAGGAGAGAAAACATTTACAGAATCCGAATATCCGTCAAGTGAGAGATATTAATGATGTCTTCTGGAGAATTATTAATGACATAAATTCAGATTCTCATAACTTGTAATTAGTTATGGATGAATAATTAATAATAATAATTATAACCAGTTACTAGATGGCGTTAACGGCAATGATAGTGAGAGGGAAAAGAAAACAGGATGATTGATGACATAAGGTAAACTTATATTGTCAATGTTTCACACTTCCTCACTATTGTCACAACTTTGGGAAAAGATTCATATTAATTGTGAATTGTTTGATTAATTCTGTTCTGAGGGAAACACGTATCTGTCTCTTCTATATTGAAGTGTCTTTGGTATGCATGTGATGGGTCACCTCCGGTCAAACTCATTTTCAACAACGTCATTGTCTGAAAATAATATTTATAGTGAATAATATAGTAGTCAATTTGTTTGAAAATTCATAGTCTACATATCCAATTGCACCTTGTTATTGAGTAGAAAGGCAAATATGATTTCTGGTAAAGTTTTAATAGACATGTAATATATGACAATGTGTGAGGGTGGAATTTCATCATATTTCCTGCATACTATTTATTATACAAAGATAAATTAATTATAGGAGTTTCATTGAAGTCGATGCAAATTATGTTGAGTCAAAAACATTTTATGTTTATTTTATTAATTGTTTCACTATTTAAATTATGAGAATTATATTTCTTCTAGTCGAATCACGTGTTGATGGTGCAATAGTTGATTGTGAGTTAGTATAATGTAGGTCGCTCAAAGGGTGAAGGAAAAGCACTTAACTGGATACGAGATGCCCTTATTTGGTCACTTGCGTTCTGGATCATGACGTGGAGTTAATCCGCTAGCTAACAAAGAGTTCATTCATATATAATCGTAAATGAATTCAATTTCTCAGACGCACATATTTTCACAGCGCCCATGACCAGGGCACATAATCACGTCCGTTTTGACTATGCACAAATAGTACATATTGGTAAATATAAGTTAACTTAAATAAATTATTGTATTTCTCTTTGTATAATGGTATGTAAAGTATTTATGTGATTATTAAATGATGGTGTGATTAATGTATTTTACTCACAGTAGCTAAATGTCATTAGAAATTGATTGCATTCTTTGTAGAAATGATCGAGATAACATCAGCACTTGTATTTGCTATGTTCACTCGTTTTAAACACATTTGCTATCAGTAAGCGCTAACAGAGAGATAAATAATTGTTTAATAAAGTTCTATGTGAAACGATTGCTAAATATATTATATTGAGAAATTATACAAATGAATAGGGTAATATTTTTTGGTCTCAGAACTACCCTAGAACAAAGGAAGGTCTTCTGAGGTTGACACCAGAGCTCTTATTCGATATTGGGTTGACCAAAACAGAAAACTGCTGCATGACGTCAAGACTGTTGTAGCAGAATAATTGAAGGCAGCTTGTGAAAAAAACCATCTGGTTAAGTGTTCTCAAAACAATCATTGAACTGAACAGACCATTGAATATAAACTTAGTAATATGGTTAGGCTGATTAGTTGAACTCTAGAATTTTCGACGTATTAACTCACGTTTTTTAATTAAAATGTATTATCATTCCCCTCGTTACATAATTTGTTGTAACCGAATGAGGAAGGTAGAATAATTGAATCCTAATTCTTATTAAGAAATAAAGATGGAGATAATGTTACTAGCTTGGGCACATCAACTGATTTATCTGGCGGTGTGTCAATTCATAATACATTGAATCTCTGGCATACTCGAACAAGATAAGTCCGGCCATTCGGCTGTCACTATTATTAGATATTTGGGAATCTAAAATAGGACAGATACATTAAACATAAATGGACACGTGACAGGAACGAATTTTGAAATGCAATACTTTAACAATCTTCTGCATCAAACTTAAATGCAAGTCAACAGGACTGTGTAATATATGAAATGTAAATTTCTAAACACGTTGATTCTGTTGTACTCAGTTTGTTGTATTGTGAAGCGCTTATGAGGAAGAGTGTAAACTCCATGACGTTC